>OX101817.2:22064756-23400613 GCA_944452925.2 Chrysolina oricalcia | reverse complement strand
AGTAAGGCCTCTTCTTTACTGACAATATCTTTCACTGTGTTGGAAAGTAGAGGTTACTGTATTTTTTATTATTATTATTATATGGCGGGGCTAGCCAGCGGCTGAAATATAGGTAGTTCTGTATAAAACCTTTCTGCACCCCGCTATCAGGTCTATCTCGTGAGTACTCCGGATCTTTTAATGAAATCCTGGAGATTCCTCACAAGGTTTCCCTGCGGAATGATATCTTCTGCACCGCAGTGTCCGAAGATATCCATCCTCATGCGAGCCAGAGCTTCGCACTCAAACATTATGTGGGAGGCTGTTTGATCCTCCTCATCACAAAATCTGCCATGTGTGGACTCTTGATGTATCCCCAAGAGTTGCAAGTGTTTTCTCAGGTGGCAGTGGCCTGTCATCAGTCCTACCACTTTCCTGAGAGAGTCTCGGCTTAGTTCAAGTAGGTGTCTTGATAGCCGGTCGGTTGGCCCCAACATCATCATTTTTCCGAGTATTGCCTGAGGAACTCTCCCAGAGAGATTGATGATGGTTTTCAACCCATTTCTTTGTGTCCTGCCTAATATCCCCAAACGGGATTCCGCAGGCTGGTTCTGGTCCAATGAGAGTTGTTGCTGCTTCCGCTCTTGCTAGGGCATCTGCGTTCTCATTTCTCTGTTACCCAGACAAGTTTTACCCTGTTCTGTGCTCCCAGGTCGTTAAGGTTTTGGTGTGCCTCCCAAACCAGTTTGGAAGTGAACCTGCATGAACGCAGGGCTTTAATCGCCGCTTGACTGTCGGAGACAATCGCTATGGGTTGGTTCATAGGACCCCTCATTAGAATCTCTCTCGTGCAGACGGAGATTGCCGTTACCTCGGCTTGGAATATAGAGGCTTGAGTATCGAGGCTTAGACTAATGTCTTGCCTCGGTCTCTCCATGTATATTTCAGCCCCTACTCCTTTACTAGTCTTTGAGCTCTCCGTGTACCAGATTTGCCCTCTTGCCAGCATTGGTATGGCCCTTGATGTCTCATCTTCTATGAGGGTGATGTATGTTCCATCAAAGGAGTATGTTGGAGTCATTTTGTCCGACGGCATCTCAGACGTGTCGATTCTTATGACCTCCAGTATGCTGGAGTGGCCTTGGTTATTGCCCCTCCATTGGCCCAGACATTTTAGCCTGAATGCTTCTATCCTCGCCTCTGCTGCAATATGCAAATGCAGGGGATGGAGGTTTAGCATTACCTCCAAGCTAGTTGTCGATGTGCTGGACATGCCACCAGTGACTCCGGCGAGCATGGCCAGTCTTTGGAAACTAGCCAGCTTCCCCCTGGTTGTCACTTGTTCTACATTTGGCCACCACAGCAGGGCTCCGTACGATATCGAGGGCCTAACAATTGCTGTGTATAGCCAGAGAGACTGTTTGGCTCCAAGTCCCCATGTTTTGCTAAAGGAGCGCCTGGCCATCATTATATTTTTACAATTTTTTTTAATGATGTCCTTGCTCTTATCAGCACTTTTTCCCGATGTTTGTTCTAGGTGAGCTTTGAGTCCAGGTTTAGCCCCAAGTATTTCGTCTCTCCTGACAACTGTACACTTTCACAAGATTTGAAGAGCTCTGTTGGTCTCCAGGTTTATTTTACTGGTGAAAGGAACTATTGCGGTTTTTTGAGGGTTGGCCCTGAGGTTTTTCCTTGTGCACCACGTCTGTACGTCTGTAAGGGCTGATTGCATCAGCTTCACACAGACCCCCATGTAAGTCGTTATTGTAAATTGATAATCAATCCACTTGTAGCAGCTATGAGGGGTCAAGGGCGTCGATACTCTTTTTTCTTGGGGGTGGTAAAGGCTTTTTGCTTTAGATACCAATTTTAAAAAATCGTACTGTTATATAGAACTTCTACTGAAAATACTATTTTAAAATTATTCTTGGGGTGGGTTAATTTACCTCCATTACCCCCCTCCCCCATATCAATGCCCTTGTGAGGGATGCTATATCTAGAGCCATTTTGTGATTTGTGATATTTCTCAGCAAATGATGCCTAGAGTTTGAGTAATCTTGAATATACGTTTCTTTCATCCTCCTCTCCAAATTATTGTGTGTTTCTTGATAAATTATAATAAACTTTGATGCTAGTTTTGAAATGATTTATTTCTATTTGACACTGACATATCTCCTGAATACTGGGTATTGCAGAAAATGCCTATTAATATATTAACAGTGTTTTATAATTACTTCCTTGTAAGTAATATCGTCAAGGTTCATTGCCTGTGTCATCGAACGGAATTCTACTGAACTCACTCAGCAAGTAAATTTATAAACAAAACAACGACATTATGAAAAAGTTATTGGAAATGATTATGATAATTAGCTGATGAGTCTATTAAAGAACAAGAATAATACTGCGGTTACTTGCGAAAAAAACAAATGTGACACAAGAAAATATAAATTCATACTCATCGTTTGTAACATTTGCTCAATTTCAATCTACAAACCGTCAATCAAGCTCAACATAGGTATTGCTCGTACATAAATCATTGAAACAACAATAAAATAAAAATATCTCGATTTGAATTTTTTTTGTATATGTATAGTAGTTTTCACAATAAATGGTATTGACTAAAGGATTATAATAAAACCAATTAGACCCTTAAGTTGTAAAATCCGAGATGCACATCATAAATGTAAAAGGACCGGATTCAGGTACCTCATTTTGTTTCTCAGAGTGGGATTGTAGAGAAGTACAGCTTACACTTCTTTTTCATTTCAGTCTTTGTATTTCATTGGAAGTGTTCACTTGTGTTACGGCGTGCATTAATTTTATAACATTTATTTGTTATTACAGACATTAATAGCAAAGATTTTATACCCCAACGTACAGAATAGGCAGTATGTGGCGTCCGTGGATAAAAAGTAATAGTGCTTCTTCCAGTGGTTCGTTAAAGAAGAATCACTTATCTTGTGACGCGAAAATCATTATAAAAAATGTGGATAGTTCCTTACTTCAGCAAGGATATAACGCGGGTGCTGCAACAAAAGTAACCAGTAATTTGACGAAGTTACTTCAGTTAGACGAACTGTTGAAAATTCCATGGAATCAAGAAAAAAGCGTAAAGATTCCGGTGTCACAAAAAGTCTAGACGACTGGGAAAAAGATTTGATAAGGCGAAAAATCTACACTATGTACGATGAGCAGCGTGTCCCTACAATCAAAAGTCTGAAACAGCGGCTCATCAATGACGAAACTCAAATCAACTGTGGCCTCACTACTCTTTGGCGAGCTCTGTCTGCAATGGGCTTAAATATCGCAAAATTGACAAGAGACAAGTAATAATGGAATCCACACGTTTAATAAACTGGCGTTCTGAATATATAACGTCAATAAGAAAATACCGGTCTGAAAATCGGCCAATACTCTACCTCGACGAGACGTGGTTTGACACGCATGACACCCCTTCCAAAGAATGGTCTGATTCCTCTGATAAGTGTAAAACAAAAGCACCATCAAATAAAGGGAAGAGAATCACAATATTACACGCAGGATCAGAAAATGGTTGGATCCCAAACGCTATGTGGCTTTCTGCCAAAAATATTAAGGACTCTTGTGTTGATTATCATGAAGATACGACAGCAGAGCTTTTTGAAGATTGGTTTAAAAATTGTCTGTTACCCAACATTCCGCCAAACAGCGTTATAGTAATGGACAACGCAAGCTATCATAGTCGACAATTGCAAAAAATTCCTGGCTCAAAGAATACGAAATTGGAGATTCAAAACTTCATGGCTGCAAATGACATATATTTTGAGGAAAATTATACAAAAAAAGAAATTTTACAAGTGCTGCAGTCATTTTCTTTTAAAAAAAAACGTATGTTTGTGATACAATTGCAGAAGAATTGGGACATACAATATTACGACTACCTCCCTACTACTGCCTGTTCAATCCCATAGAGCTTATGTGGCACCAACTTAAATCAAGCGTGCGCGGAAAAAATACTTCTCCGACTTTAAGTGGTAGTGTGGTAGAATTAATTAGGAACTGTATGAATGACATTCCTACCGAGAGTTGGAAAAGTTCTGTTAGTCATGTTATAAATGTTGAAAACTCGTACCTTTCTGTAAAATCAATTGCGCCAATTATTATTAATTTAGATGAGGATAGCGATAGCGACACTGAACTAAATATAGAATAGAATTGTAACATTTAAATAAATTACTTGTATATCTCCTATATTATGCAAAATTCAAATTTCTTAAGTTCGACCCTGTAGCACATTTGCATCTTTTACCTGATGATTTTCTACACAATGGGATTAAATCGGGTAGTTTATTGCAGTTAATAAGCCAATACCGTTTACTGTGAAAAATACTTATACCTAGTTCTCGTTGTGCAGACAAATTGTAGTAGTTAATTTGGCTAGTTTAGATTCGAAGTCAAGTACTTAGTAATAATAATATAACTTGTTGATTTTGAAAAATACTTACAATACAATACATTCGATTCAAATCTAATTTATTCTTTCTATGTTATTCATTCAGTTACATCTTCTTTCCTGATGTTTACAATTCTAATTATTAATAATCATTATCATGGATATCATGTAGTTGACAATATGGGGCCACCTGGGGCTTTTGGCGTGACCGCGACACATTGATACTATTAGTTTTACTTCCCTTCAAATAAATGTTTGATGGTTACTGGATATGAAATGTTTGGGCCAATTTGTGCAACATATCATTATCATAGTCATAAACACTATCTAGTCTTAGTCGTTGTCTTGAGACATTTTTATATTTATGCATCACAGTCCTTAGTTCGAAAATAAAAATTGTCACATAACAACACTGTCATCAGTGTCTTTTTATCCCAAAGGAGAAGATATTCTTCAATCATTTCAATTAGAGTACCCTCTTCCTGGCTGTTTTTTTTTCCAAAACACAATAAACAATAACAAATAACAAGGATAACAAGTTAAAACAAATAATTACTAATGTCATTTGTGAAATAGGTATCGACGCGCAGGCGCGTTGTGCATGTCGTCCTTATCATAAGCATAAAAATTGACAACTTTGAAGGTCAAATTCTTATGATTATGATTGAGACTAAAACTAAAGAAATCGCATAAATGCGCCACTACTGAAATATACAGTTTTAATTTGATTTTATAATTAAGACAGTGATTAGGACGATGATAATGACAATGATGCATAAATTGGCCCTTACTTTCTATATAATTATTACTCCATCGTTTGGATTAAAATGTGACTCGTTATGTGAAATATTCAAATTGGGAATTGTTGAAGTGAAATATGTTAAAATTTTGACAAACTGTTATTTCCAACTCTTCATCATTTCCTATCAAATTAAAAATTCGAACATATCAGTTTTGAAATAAAAGTTCATGAGAAAATAGCAGGAAAAGGTGAAGGTAGAATTATAAATAGTTAAAAATAGCTTTTTGTCTATTTTCCACGATCATTTTATATTTGTTGACTAGTTTCGGTCATTACACCATTTTCAAAACTAACTATCCAAATCTGAGTATTTATACTTACATTGTCTATACCTATGGTATACCTTAATTAGTAGCAGTATATAGATTCTCAGAATCAATACCAATGATAAACGAACATTACAATAATTTGATAAATGCAGTTTTGGGAATTGGGTTATAGGTTCAGGAGAGGGCTATTGTTTAAATCGAGTTGTTCGTTGAGGATAATAGAATTGGGATTTTCCTTTGACTTGTTTATTTTTATAGATTCCAACAAATTCATCATTTTCCCTTTTTTGCATGTGTGGAGGATTTTTAAATTATCTTTATCTATTTTATGTTATGAATTTTGATCCGAAATGATCATGATACCTTGTATCAAAATTGCTACCAGTTTGACCGTATATATGGCAGGACATTCACCACATTCACATTCGCTATATTTACAGGCAATCTCCGCTAATTCATTGGCTCCTCCAATTCCAATTAAAAAAGCCACTTTCGTCATTAAAAACTCCTCGTCTGGGGCAGAACACACAAATTCGTAGACTGGGTCACTGAGTTTTTACCTTTTTGATTTTTTTGCTCTATATCCAACGTTTTTCTTCTTGATGAAACGTATTAGGGCGCCGTATTTGTCGATTTCCACTCTTAAAGTCGCTCGCAACATGGAATATTTCGGCCATATGGATGAAGAAGAAGAGTTTTGCGAAATACGCCAGCAACACCTTCTCTTCTTGAACATGCACTCACAGAACTGCCGATATTCTTTTTCATAATGGATTTTAGATTTGTCCGAAAGCAAGTTCAACCTTAGAGTGGATTTAGTCAACTTTAGCACAAACATTATCATAAACATCACGGTAACATCAAAGGTTTTTAGCATAAACTTAACATTGTTGTATAAATGGCGCCATTTGATTTAACAGATTCATCTTTCGCTTCTAACATATATTTAAGCACAATTTTGAAATGATGTTGACTAAATGCACCTTTATGCTGTCAGGAATACCAAAATCTTGCAAGATTTTAATGATAACTTTTGAAATGACATAAAACCTTGTTACTTTTATTATTGCATCGCAGTTTTCAATGATACGATAAAGCTTTGAATGTAACTCGATTATTTGCGATTTCATACCATCTCGGATATTGTGGGTGACTCGGCTGTCGCCTCGTCACCTAGCAATGTCCTCGACTATTGTAAATCACATAATAATTCTCGTTATATTAATAGCTATAAAACGTTATCCAAATTTAACAGTTCTTCTCACATATCACATATCAGAATGTATTCATCGTGTAGTTAAGCAGTTTGTCAAAACTTCTGCTATCTCGCATGAAACAACTTGTAGGTCTCTGGGCACCTTCGTCAGTTATTTTAATCAGGGTTTGATAATGAAACGCACAATCGTATGCAAATGAATTGAAAACACCAAGAGGGTAAGAAAATAAACAACAAATAAACGTACAAACATCCTTGTCCCTTGTAAGTAAGCATTTTCCACCTCTGAGACGGTTAAGGGTCCTGGAAGTTGCAAGGGAGGGGAGGGATAGAAGAAAGGAGAAGGAAAACGAGAAAAATAGTTATAGTAATAATGATGAATATGCTCTATTGTTTAAAGAGTTAATTTTATTGACAAAGTGGGATAACTTGATTACTTATATTTCAGACGTCCATCATCTTAATGGTTGAAAGATTTCTATCTCTTTCAAATTTTTCACAACGTTTCAATTGCTTGAATCCGCAATCGTCTTCTGGTGAATAATGACAAAATCAGATGCTACGCGACCTTTTATAGGTCTATAATTAAAGTGTAATTACGGTGTAATTACGCGCGGTCTTGTGGCGCGCGTGGTTTCGCGCTTTTTCTCCCTCCAAAACGGTCCATGAGCGGTTTCCATACATTTTTAATTTCCAAATTAAATCTATATACTGTCAGATTTTCAAGCAGCACTAAAAGCTTTTGAAGTCATACACTTGTGAATCTGGGCAGACTTTGGAACTGCAAACAATCCCTGAGACAACTGAGAGAAAACAACCCGGTCACTTTGTTGTGACAAGATTATACAAGGGATCCAGAATAATTAAAGAATTTTTCACAAATTTGCCATACTAAATAACCAATACTAGAAATAATCAGAGTTGTATAATAGTTGCTGGCATAGGGGCGTTCAAAATAGGTAATATTTTATGTTCACAGGTGTGTATGCCTGTTTATCAATTTTGATCCCGAGATAAATTATTTATGATTTGAAAAAATTACATTTATTTAGAGTCATTTTCACACCGGCTTCTTTCAATTTGTCTAGCTGCATGATATGTTCCATCCTATTGCTCCCGGTCGCTGAAATGTCATCAAGAAAAATTACTACACCCGGGGAAATTTTTCCGAAATATTTGTGCTCTATTGTAACGATACTGGATACTGCCCGTTGTATGTTGAAATAATTACGTAATGCTTTGATTTTTCATCTAAACAAACTTGAGTGTGAGTATTAGCTAAATCTATGATGAGATGATGGGATGTGGCAAAAATTGACTCGCCTAACGCGACAACGCTTACAACGAAAAAGTTTAATTCAATTATAGAATAATACTGGTCTTGCGCTTGCCCATCACTAAATCCCAATTAGTCCAAGCAATAGAGAAAAGTACGTGCAAAAATTATTATCCGAAAAAAAAATGAGCCAATAGGAAATTGAAATTCAGCATGAGTTTCTATTTCATGCGACTCAATCGTGATTACCGAACATAACTTAAAAAATTGGCAAGTTGCGAAAAGCGGTTTTTTGTTGATAACTAAAAAACTACAACTCCGATCAAAAAGAGTCAGGTGATGTTGTAGGCATTAAAAAGATCTATCAATTGTATAACTTATTATTTTTCGATATCATTGATACTTTTCGAGTTATATCGGAAAAACCATGAAAAATCGGGTTTTCTATGACTCGTAACTGTAAGGTATTCAAACTTGTTACTTACCATTGTGTGTAGCCTATTTCAAGTCAAAAAAGTTTCTTTTTCGAAAAATTGATAAATATATGAAGTTTTCTCAAAAAGATGCTCTCTCAATATGGCTACTCTTGCTCGGGAAATGATGCTACAGTAATGTGGCGAAGCTGCGGCGATGCCGGGCCTGAACGCTCACGTAGACCGGGCGTGAGCGCGAATGACTTTCGAGGCGCTATGCACCGAGAAGAATCTGGACGATTCAAAGGCTTACTCGAAATTTCAGGAGAAATGAACGGTGAATATAAAAAGAACCACGCAGCAGAGTTGGGACAGTCAGTGAAGCGAAAGTCGAACATAAATAGTCGAGTGATTGTTATATAAATTAGAGTATTGTATGGAAGTTATTGTGGCATTGTATTTCCTAAAATAAATTATTTAAAGAGTGAATTTGTTTAAATATATTACAGTGGTGACAGAAGTGCGATTTTTAAATACAGAGTGTTCGTATAAGTAGACAGTTTGTGTATTTCGGACAATTGTTTTCGCGAAAAATAGACAGTGACTGATAAATATTTTTTCGTGAAGTTGACAGTTGTGTGCATTAACGGAATATAAACTGATCCACTTCTCGCGTGTGAAATAAACAATAATAATAATAATAGACTGGTGGCCGTGGAATAGACTGTGTGAAATAGACAATAATAATAATAATAGACTGGTGGCCATGGAATAAACTGTGTGAAATAGACAATAATAATAATAATAATAATAGACTAGTGGCCCGTGAAACAGACTGTGAGACAAAATGTGGAATGGATATGAGTTCCATAATGAGTAAACTCGACGGAATGGAAGACAAAATGCAACAGAATTCGGTGAGTTTAGAAGAAAAGCTGCTGGAAAATTCGAGAAGTTTAAAGGAAGAACTTCAAGAAAACTAAAAAAACTGGAAGAAAAGCTGCTAGAAAATTTGAATAGACTGAAAGAAGAATTTCAAGAAAGTTAGAGGAATTTGAGAGAAGAGATTCTAGAAAATTCGAAGGGTTTGAGAGAGGAGCTTCTAGAAAACTCGAAGAACATGAAAGAAGAACTTTGTGGCGTGGCGAATCGATTAGAAGAAAGAATGGAGACTGTCGAGACAGAGATGGAGAAAATCAAAGATGAAATTGAGGAAGAGATGGGAAAATTGAAGGAAACAATCAGTGACGAAATCAAAAGCGGACTCGAGGCGGAAATCAACAAAATAAAGGAGAAAATCAGTAAGATGGAAGACCAGACTGACACTACCCATACCACAAAATCTGTCAATGAAAATTCAATGTTGGAACTGAGTTTGAACTTGGATGATGTTCAAAAGGGTCTGAAAGATGTAAAGATCAGTTCGAAAACAGGAAAGCTCTCCATGAAACCACCTCAGTTTGATGCAAAAACACCATGGACAAATTACCGCCGACAATTTGAAGCTGCAGCAAAGGCGAATGGATAGAATGCAGAATAAAGAGCTGTAGTATTAACACTGGCGTTGCGTGGAGAGGCAACAAATATGTTACAAATACTCACGGCCCAAGAACAAGAGGACTACGAGCAGCTGATTAAACAACTAGAATTACGGTATAGACAAACCCATCTAGAACATGTATATGTATATCACTCACAACTTAAAAACCGCTGCCAGAAATCGAGCGAATCCCTACAGGAGTTTGAAGCAGACATTGCACGCTTGGTTCGCCTTGCATACCCAGCCACACCGGAAAAGGTAATGGAGCGACTAGCAGTTCAGGCATTCTTAGATGGACTTCGTGACCAGGAAACCAGACAAACATTGACACTAGCTCGTTCAACACATCTCGTGGTGCACTGGCACGCGCATTAGAATTTGAGGCAGCGAAGCCATCCTGCAGAAGCCAAAGTGAAGTCCGATTTATTGAGGAAGACCCACAGGAACCTGCTAACCTGGAAGCTATCATAAGAAAGGTTGTGAAGGAAATATTGCCTGAGTGGCAAAATTGGGCATGTGCGTAGCAAATGTCCAACATTCAAAGAATCGGTACCGATGCAGGAAAACTAAAGAAGGTCGATGAGGAGGGGCGATCGTCGACCTGTATCCAGCAAGCCCCCGTTAACAATGCATATGTCGCTGTCCTTCAACGTCAAAACAATGGTGTTTTTGTTGACGGTCTCATCAACAACGAGCCTTGCACCATGCAAGTAAAACATCGGGCATTAGTAGCGGACATTGAGGACGATGCAATTATTGGAATGGACATCATGAATTCCAGAGGGATCGAATTGAACTTCAAAGATGGCGTCCTACGTGTGAACGGAGAGGAGCTGGTGCTACATGGAAGAAGTGAGGAGATGATTCGTGTTCTGCTGGCTGAAGATGTAAGTGTACACGAGAGGGCTGAGACCATACTGGAGGCTCGCTTGGACGGAGGTGCGAGCAATGGAAGCGTGGTGATGTTCGAGCCCGAGCTTCATGATGAGAAAATTGGACGGGGGATTGCACTAGGCAAGACTTTGTTGCGTGCTGATAAATGTGTGCCAGTAAGGGTAATGAATGTCAATTATTACCCAGTGACCTTGAAGAAAGGAACTGTTTTGGGGCACTGCTCGTAAATTTCCTCTGTGATCAGGAGTGTACACGGTACTGTTAGTCAAGACAACTACCTGGCAGCGGAACTGGAAAAATTGGTTACTATCTCTTCCAAGGGCATTGGACCAGCTCAACACCTCAGATTAAGAGAATTAGTCAAGAAGTACCATGACATCTTCGATACCGGGCAAGGAAAAGGGGGTCGAACGAATGTAGTTCAGCATGAAATTGATACTGGGGATGCCCGACCGATCCGACAATCAGCTGGAAGAATTCCTCTTGCCAAGAAGGAAGAGTCTGACAAAATAGTCAGTAATATGGGGAAAGATGGAGTTATTGAACCTTCTGACAGTCCATGGTCCTCTCCAGTCGTGCTGGTGAAGAAGAAAGATGGATCAACACGCTTTTGCGTAGACTATCGTCAACTGAACAACGTGACGAAGAAGGACAGTTACCCTCTTCCGAGAATAGATGACACCTTAGACACGTTGGCCGGCTCCACAATTTTCTCGACCCTTGATCTAACGAGTGGATACTGGCAGGTAGAACTGGCTCCAGAAGATAGGGAAAAGACAGCCTTCACCATCGGTTCAGGACTGTGGCATTTCACCGTTATGCCATTCGGGCTTTGTAATGCTCCAGCCACATTCGAGAGATTAATGGAGACGGTTCTGAAAGGACTTTCATGGAGGATGTGTCTGGTATATCTCGATGACATTATTGTAGTTGGCAAATCGTTCGAAGACCACGTAAAAAACCTGGAGGAGGTATTCCTGCGACTGAGAAACTCTGGATTGAAGCTGAGCCCCAAGAAATGCCACCTGTTCCAAAGAGAAGTTCGTTACCTTGGCCATGTTGTCTCTAGGCACGGAGTAGCAGTGGATGACGAGAAGATCAAAGCAGTGAAGGAGTGGCCTATTCCGAAAGACATACACCAACTACGTAGTTTCCTTGGTTTGTGCACATACTATCGCCGACATGTGCTGGGGTTTGCCAACACCGCTAAACCACTGACCAGGCTCACTGAAGGTCAAACAAAGTTCCAATGGTCCGAAGAATGCCAAGACTCGTTCAGGAAACTGAAGGGGGCATTGATCAACGCACCGATTCTAAGTTATCCCCTTCCGAGTGGAAAATTCATTTTGGACACGGACGCCAGCAAAGTGGGACTTGGAGCTATCTTGTCCCAGATCCAGGATGGGCAAGGGAAGGTAATCGGATACTTCAGTAAAACTCTCAGTAAACCGAAGCGTAACTACTCTGTCACCAGACGAGAACTGTTGGCTGTTGTCAACGGAGTAGAACACTTTTATAAATCCGTGTACTAGAGAAGATTCCTGTTAAGGACCGACCACGCAGCCCTAAAATGGCTTCTACAGTTCAAAAACCCCGAGGGCCAAGTAGCACGTTGGATCGAAAGACTCCAAGAATTAGACTTCGAGATCAAACATCGAGCAGGGAGCGGCCACAAGAACGCAGATGCTCTGTCAAGGAGACCATGCCCAGACGACTGCTCACACTGCCGACGAGCAGAAGAGAAGGAAGCAGCGACCTGTAGATCCACGGCAGTTGACAACAACTGGAATGACAACGAGGTCCAGAAAGACCTAGAAAGATATCCAGATCTTGGTTTAATCATCGGTTGGAAAAAGAGTAATCAAAGACCGACATGGCAGGAAATCGCCAGATATGGTGGACTTGGCAATCCCAAAATTATCCTGTGGTATTGATGGGCTGGCTGGATTGGAGAGTTATAAGAAGTATGTTGGAGACGATATTCCGATCCAGCGGCGTCCAGATTTTGATTTGCTGTAATCCTATTCCACGACCTAACATGAAGACGTGGAGTGTTATTTTCATCGAACTTCACGGTGCAGATATGGGGAATCCTGCAAATATCGACACACTCCAAGGATGACATTTCGGGACGAAATATCTCTAAGAAGGGGGCAATGTGGCGAAGCTGCGGGCGATGCCGGGCCTGAACGCTCACGTAGACCGGGCGTGAGCGCGAATGACTCTTGAGGCGCTATGCACCGAGAAGAATCTGAACGATTCAAGGCTTACTCGAAATTTCAAGAGAAATGAACGGTGAATATAAAAAGAACCACGCATCAGAGTTGGGACAGTCAGTGAAGCGAAAGTCGAACCTAAATAGTCCAGTGATTTTTATATAAATTAGAGTACTGTGTTGAAGTTATTGAGGCATTGTATTTCGTAAAATAAATTATTTTAGAGTGAATTTGTTTAAATATATTACAGTAACGATTTATGGCTTATTTTTTTTCTGTAAGAGTTGTTCTTTTATATTATCGAATAAGTATATTGATTTTTTTAATTTTAAGGATCAAAAAATGACTAAAAAAAATTGCACAATTTTTTACATGTTTTTTCTAAACACATTGCTTAATTTTGTTTTTATATAAATGACTTTTATGAAAATGGATTCCTAGCATGATTTCACGCAATTCAAATTTCTGGAGCCGAAATAATTTTTTTATTTCAAAAGAATCTGGAAGACGCAATAATCATCGTACAGCAGTCACCTTCATGGATATTAAGGTTGAATACCTATATTTTCAATAAAAAATACTAGGATTTGTTTCGTTCATTTGCAGTATTATTAATAATTGATGAATAAAGTGAGGCGTGTAGGTGCGGATCGCGATAGCCGTAACGGGTGGCGGAGTGGGGTTAGCACTGAAAACTTATTTCGTGCGTCCAAAGTGGCTTGCGCTTGAAAAATATTGAGTATCTCGGCTTCTGGAAAACGTACAAAAATACTTTTTTACTTAATTTGGGGTGGGTCGTTGATAAAAACACGAATTTCATATTCACAAAATGATAAAATAACTCTATTATATACAGAACATTTATGAAATTATTACTGAAAAATTATTCACATATTATAATGATACTGATTTACTAATTTTCCTTTTTTGTCCGCTGAATCATTTGGATCTTCTTCTTTTTCTTCGTCTCCTTCTTCCATATTATGTGTAAGCAAACTATCCATGAAGTTGGGCAATTCTTCATCTATTTCGATGATCTTTCATTTTTATATATTTCTTATCTCCTATCTGTTTACTTGCTTTCATAAGTGATTCTATAGCCTTTTCACTGACGTGAATTTTATCCTGCATCTCCATTTTTTGTCACATAAAATACATATTTCTTCATTAGTCTCTGCCATTATATGTCAATATCGAAAAATAAATAAATTAAAATAATTGAGTAATCTTGAATTAAAAACCGTTATGTTTAATAAAATGAGTATTCACCAGAGGCAATAAAAAAAACTTGTAACTTGTTGTTCACGTACGTTTTCTTTTGCAATGTACATAGTACTTTTCAATAACACTGTCAGGACAAAAGTGTCTTTAATGTCAACAGAATTTGTATCCCCACTGGGCCACCCGCTAGAATTGCATTACTCCGCGCCTGCACGCCTCACTTTGTTCATCAATTAGTAATACTGCAAATGGAGTAGACATATCCTGGTATCTTTTTATTAAAAATATAGGTATTCAACCTCAATATCTATGAAGGTGACTGCAGTACGATGATTATTGCGCCTACCAGATTTTTTTGAAATAAAAAAATTATCTCGGCTCCTAGTGATCGTAGGAATTCCATTTTTTTAATGCGTGAAATCATGCTAGAAATCAATTTTCATAAAAGTCGTTTCTATAAAAACAAAATTAAGAAATTTATTTAGAAAAAACATGAAAAAAATTGTGCAATTTTTTTAAAGTAATTTTTTGACACTTAAAATTTAAAAAAATCAATATACTTATTCGATACTATGAAAGAATAACTCTTACAGAAAGAAATAAGCTCTGGATCGTTACTGTAGCATCATTCCCCGAGCAGGAGTAGCCATATTGAGAGAGCATCTTTTTTGAGAAAACTTCATATATTTTGAAAATAATCAATTTGGAGGTGTTAGTGTTCCTCCTATTTATATTTTATAATGAATTAAAATATCATGCCAAATTCAAATGACAAAAACATTTATTACATTTTGACAACTTCGTTTTCCACACAACTACTAATGAAAAACATTATTTAAACAAAACTGAACATCGCCAAAGCTCTTGATAATAAAAATTAATGTACAAAGTGGTAGCGACTGCATGGTCGCTACAGTACTCCCCCTCATGAAAAAGAAATTAAATCACCCTGGAGAGAAACGAACTGGAAATTTAATATTTCGTCCAAATCTTGACTGTTTGTTTAAATTGGCTGATGCGGTAACATCTTCGTTAGATGATGGTCCAATAACTGCTGCAGGTGTTTTAGAAAATGGAACGACTGAAACAGACTGTGGTGTCTGAAGTTCGTCAGAGAGAATATAGGCTGGCTTAACTCTGTCTATTGAGACTGTTGTATTCTTTCCACGAATACAAACAATCATCTGTTTATCTCGTCGATCGATTACAAGAAAAGGTCCATCATACGGAGGCTGCAATGAAGAACGAGGAGTATCTCGTCTAACGAATACATGCGTGGTTGTTGACAAATCCTTGAACACGAAAACTGGAGAACTGCCATGATGTGCTCCTAGGGTTGGTCGAAATGAAGACATGTACTTCCGTAGTCGATCAACATAACTCGTTGGGTTATTTTCTGCAACAGGATGTGGAGTTAAAAATTCACCTGGAAGACGAATTGGCTCTCCATACACCATCTCAGCTATAGTTGCACCTAGGTCTTCTTTGAAAACTCCCAACATACCCATTATTATAGTGGGAATCACTTCAACCCAGTCTTCTGTCTGGTGGCAACGTATTGCAGATTTCAAGTGTCTATGCCAACGTTCTACCATACCGTTTGCTTGAGGATGGTAAGCTGTGGTTCGAATAATGTGAATACCACATGTTTTGGCTAAAGCTCTGAAAAGATTGCTTTCGAACTGGCGACCTTGATCCGAGGTTATTCGCAATGGAACACCATATTTGGAAATCCATGAAGAAAACAAGGTTTTGGCAACTGTTTCTGCTGTGATATCATAAACAGGACATGCCTCAGGCAGGCGTGAAAATCGGTCTATGATAGTTAAACAGTATCGATAACCATTTGAAGAAGGCATCGGGCCAACCAAATCTATGTGTATGTGTTCGAATTTTGAGCTGGTTGAATGGAAATGTTCAACTGGAGACTTCACATGGCGGAATACTTTCGAGCGTTGACACTGAATACAATTCTTTGTCCATTTTCTGCAATCCTTAGTAATCGATGGCCATACATACCGATCCTTGATGATTCTAGTTGTGGCACGTATACTGGGATGAGACAGTCCATGGAGAAGATCAAATACTCTTTTCCGAAATGGTTTTGTAACGAATGGTCGAGGAGAAGATCCAGATACGTCACAGAATAATGTTGATTCGGTACCTGGAATCCGTATTCTCTTTAAATCCAAAGAGGTTCCATTTTCAAACAGAGATAAGAGTTCAGCATCGCTGTTCTGAGAATCTGCAAGGGCGGCAAAGTCCAAGGATTGTTCGACAGATTCTGTTCGGGACAAAGTATCTGCCACAATATTTTCTTTGCCTGAGATATGTCTAATGTCGGTAGAGAACTGTCCAATAAAATCAAGGTAGCGAAACTGTCTTGGAGATGCTTTTTCAGGATTCTGCTTGAACGCATAAGTCAGCGGTTTGTGATCAGTGAATATCACAAAATCTCGACACTCTACATAGTGTTGAAAATACTTGACAGCTGAATAAATTGAAAGCAGTTCTCTATCAAAAGCACTATATTTTCGTTGAGCAGGTGAAAACTTCTTACTGAAGAATGCTAGCGGCTGCCAACCATTAGTTGTTTGCTGTTGAAGAACTGCACCCATGGAGGTCTCTGATGCATCAGTAACTAATCCTAGCATTGCTGTGGGGTCTGGATGGGCCAAAAGAGCTGCTTGCGCTAGACTTTCCTTACATTTAGCAAAAGTAATGGAAAGTTCATCGCACCAATTGATTTTTTGATTGCTTCTCACATTGCCTTCCAGAAGTTTATTGAATGGGGCGTGAAGAACTGAAGCACCTGGAGTGAATCTGCGGTAGAAATTCAGCATACCAAGGAATCTTCGTAGTTGTTTAATCGTTTCAGGTTGAGGAAAGTCCAGAACTGCCTTGACTTTGTCAATGAGTGGTTTGATCCCATGTTCAGTGATGGAGAAACCTAAGAAGTCTACTTCCGAAACACCGAACTGACATTTATTGACATTTATCACTACTCCATAGCTTTTGAGCCTTTCAAAAATGATTTTCAAGTGTTCCAAGTGTTCTTCTTCCGTCGATGATGCTATGAGTATATCGTCGATGTAGACAAAACAAAATTCTAATTCACGGGTCACCTCATCCATGAATCGTTGGAATGTCTGAGCTGCATTCCTCAACCCGAAGCTCATAAAAGGAAACTCAAACAAACCAAAAGGTGTGATGATGGCCGTTTTTGGAATATCTTCTGGTGCAACTCGTATTTGATTGAATGCTCTGACTAGGTCAATCTTAGAAAATATCTTCCGGTTATTCAGGTATTGTGAAACATCTTGAATGTGACGAACGGGGTAGCGATCTGGAATTGTTCTTGCATTCAGTGGGCGATAATCACCGCAAGGACACCACTCTCCATTTTTCTTGGCTACTAAATGAAGAGGCGATGACCAACAGCTATCAGATTGACGAGCAATACCTAATTTGACCATAGCTTCGAACTCACGTTTGGCAGTGCTCAATTTTGTACCATTCAAACGCCGAGCTTTGCATGCGACTGGTGGTCCTAATGTTGTACGAATATGGTGCATCGTGGTATGTTTGACATCTTTCGGGACACCATCTGGCTTGGTAATTTCTGGGAATTGACTGAGGAGATTATGATATTTCGAATCACCAGAAATAGATTTAACATTGGTTTGTGCATGGAAGCATTGAACGCCATTAGTTGCTATGCCTGTTATTGAGTCAACTAAACACTGGTGACGAATGTCCACAAGAAGATTGAAGTAACTCAAGAAATCCACACCTATTATGGGTTTTGTAACATCTGCGACTATAAATTGCCATAAAAATTCACGTCTCAGGCCAAAATTGAGTGACAGTGACACTGTTCCATATGTATGAATGACAGATCCATTTGCAGCAAAAAGATCATAAGATGTTCTCACTCGATGTCTGGTTTGGGAACGTGGAAAAACACATACGTCTGATCCAGTATCTATTAGATACTGCACTTTACTGTTTTTGTCGGTGAGGAGAAGGCGTTTGGTTAAAGGACAGTCGTTAGTCGCCTCTCCATACGGCTGTCCTGTTATTTTTCCAAATTGGCACTTGATGTTGAGGATAATGAAACATAATTACAAGGCTGTACACATTTTCTGGCTTTGAATCCATAACGATGGTGATACCAGCAAAGATCTCTTCTTTCAGCTCGATTACCACTTCTTGATCGGTTTCTGCTATGTGCACGATACGTTTTAGGTTTATTATTCCTGACGGAGAGTTCTGCCACTTGCTTAGAAAGTTCTGTGATTTGTTTAGATAATTCACAAATTTCATCTGATCTGGAATCACGGACACTAGCGACGGTGCGAGGTGATATCTCGATAATCTTGTCGGCAAGTTGAGCAACGTCGTCAAGAGTTGATGATTCTTGAGTAGCTAATATTGCTCTAACCTGATTGGGAAGCCTATTCAACCACAATGTGCGAAGAAAATTATGAGGAACAGATTTTCCTGCAAGACTACGGAGGTGACGAAGAAACTGAGACGGTCTGCGATCCCCAATCTCTTCATGTTCTAAGAGCTGTTGAATTTTTTGTTCTTGGGATGTGGATAACCTTTTGATCAGCTCCTGCTTGACTTTTTCGTATTTATCAGCATCTGGCGGGTTGGTTATAATATCTTCCACTTCAGCTGCATAACGACTCTCAAGTTGAGCGATAACGTACGCAAACTTGGTTTCGTCTCTGGTGATGTTACTGAGGTGAAATTGTCCCTCAAGTTAAGAAAACCATAATGCTGGTTTCTCAGGCCAGAATGGCGGGGCTCGCATCGAGACACGAGCTACCGATTCTGTAATTGGGGTTCCAAAACCACTATCTGGCATGATGGCACAAACTCGCTACTCTTCTATCGGTGAAGTGTGAGTCGGGGTCACCACTTTGGAGGTGTTAGTGTTCCTCCTATTTATATTTTATAATGAATTAAAATATCATGCCAAATTCAAATGACAAAAACATTTATTACATTTTGACAACTTCGTTTTCCACACAACTACTAATGAAAAACATTATTTAAACAAAACTGAACATCGCCAAAGCTCTTGATAATAAAAATTAATGTACAAAGTGGTAGCGACTGCATGGTCGCTACAATCAATATCTATCAATTTTTAAAAAAAATACTTTTTTGGCTTGACATATGCAACACAATTGTAAATAACAATTTTCAATACCTTACAATTAACTAGTTATAGAAAACCCGATTCAATTGATACATCTTTTTAATACCTAAAATTTCCTAATTCAACTTTTTTTGATCGGAGTTGTAGTTTTTTAATTATCAACAAAAAACCGCTTTTTGTAAATTTGCCAATTTTTTAGGTTATGTTCGGTAATCAGGATCGATTCTCATGAAATATAAACTCATTCTGAATTTTAATTTCCTAAACGCTCATATTTTTATTTTTCGGATATTAATTTTTGGACACTTAGGCCGCTTCCTCGTTTCTTGGACTAAATTTTATTATTTTGTTTCCTCCAGTTGAGGTTGAAAATGTCCAAATTCAATATTTAGTTGAAAATGGAAGTAGCACTGGATTGAACGGATTAATTTTCGATAGTAACTACATGTTGAAAAGAGTGCTCATACTGTCACACAAAGCATCACTTGTGCCTATAACAAACCCTTCTGTTGAGTATATCGCATGCATTGGAACTATGTCCTAATAGACAGACGAGAACAAATCATCTATTCTATAACTTGCTAATTCGAATCCTCTGGAGTTTGCACCTCGTAACTTGAGCAGAATTTCCTGGGGCAGTGATGAAATTTTAACAGTATATACCTTTGATGGCGTTACAGAATTGATCACTGTTGCAGTATTAAAGCGGCAGAAGTTTCAAAGTGAATGTGTTAGGCTGTTAACTTATCTCCATAACAGAAAGGGTAGGTATCATGAAAATACCGCCAAGGCGCAATATTTTTTAGTTACCAACTTGTTGAAGGTTGTAGTTCAGTTGAAACTTTCGACAAGTCTTGAAGTTGAGATTATGGTATGGTGCGAACTTTTTAAGAAAAAAATTCTATGGTCACAGATTTTCTGCGTTTTGCTCATTGCTGAATTTTAATAGTAGAAGTGAAATAGCAACACACGTAAAGCGAAATGATTTCATAAAAATGTTATTGATGAGTACGCAGTAAACAGAACAGAACCTATTTTGCATCCTACTATGAATTTTTGGAAATATCGGTGGTTTCATCGCTGCTGGCGTGTAGTGTATATCACTTGAAATAGTCTCTTCGATGCGATTTTGTTCATTCTTGGTGTATCTCTCGTTTCAAAATTCAAAATTCTTCCGTAAAAATTACGGAAGTTACGTAAGGTGCTTCAGGTTAAAATATGTAATTTTTCATCCGCGACCGATATCAAGAAATAAATTATTAACATTTTTTGTCTATTATCACAATGAAAACAAAATATGCTTGTTATTTGGTTTTTTATCTAAATTACAAGTTTTCTCAAACATTACCGTAAAACTCAACAAACCTTGACATTTTTATAAAAGATGCTAGAAATGACCTCTTCCTTCTGCTATACAACTCTCCACTCTTCTTACGGTTTGAAAGGCATCCATAATTTGTTCAGTGATAAATTCGATGGAAGGCACTGGTTCTGCACAGTCAATTAGGCCGTTTACATGTAAGCATAAAAAGAGGTCCAGCGGGTTGCAATCTAGGGACTGTGGGGACAAAGAAATTGGACCTGATTTGCCTATCCACCTATTGACAAACACTGTATCTGAATCATCGCGGACGGTGACTCGAAAATGTGCCTAAACCACATTTGTTGACAAAAATTGTAAAGGCACGTCCTTCATTAGACCGGGAGGCCGTAACGTATTTTTTCTGTCTCATTTGTTCACACTCAGCAGAATAAGAACCCCCTCAATTACACCTTCCACTACCCGGATATGAGGTCGCCGAAAAAAAATCGTGGACCAAGGGGTGGGGAGCGCAAGGGTGAAGGTGTATTAAAAAACCGAAGGCCCCAAAATGTTCGGCAATCATATTATCTTGAGTTTTAATGAATAAATAGTTGAATCAACAAACTGCCGAACATTAACAAATGATTATTTTTTATTGAAATTTTTGTTACAACAATAAACAGCGTCCCTGTGCGTCGTATCCACCATACTTTTTTTCCAATAACAGTAACTTGCGACATACGCCGAAAAGTAAGTAATGATCCGAGATCCGTTATTTAATACACCTTCACCCTCGCGCCCCCCACCCGTTGGTCCACGATTTTTATTCTTTATCAAGAAATTAAACATGAGGTTTATAGTAACAAGTCAACATTGATGAGACACATACAAAATCATGATTAATGATGGTGGAAAACATCCAATTCCTTTTTTGATAATTAATATAGTAATTAATTTCGGTTCAAACTTTCCTATTATATTTTTTGAAACTGCACACATAACTCAGTACGGGGTGTTGAGTTTGAACAATGAGGTCTCCATCCAAGACAAATCTGAGGGCGCGCGCAACAAATTTCCTGAAATTTGTTGACAGAACACAGCAAGGGACATTGAAACCAAGTAATGAGGCCCCCGTGGTCTCCATCCAACCAAAACCAGAAGCACTGCACCTTTCACCAAATTCACGGACAATATTCTTTTTTATTTTCTTTTCTTCTCTTTTCCAGCTGTTCGTATAGGCTCATTGTTCAGTGGTCTACATAATATTTCAGTTTTGCAGTATTTCGATTTTTTTGTGAATGTAGACTTTGCGGGCCTCATTACTGTTGATTAGCGACCTCTACAGAGCCTTGTCAGTTAATTTAGTGAAACTAACAAGGCCTCTAGTTTTTTGTTGGGTGGAAACCTCGGGGAAATGATTTTTCGAGATAAGTTGAGTCCTGTCTGTGAATTTGGTCGAATTCACAGTGCCTCCATAATTTTGTTGGGTGGAGACCTCGGGGACCTCGTTTTTCGAATACTGTAGGCCTCTGATGAGTCCTAACTACGAATTTGTTTGAATTTGTAGTGTCTTCGCTCTTTTGTTGGCTGGAGACCTCGGTGACCTCGTTATTCTAATTCAGTGGCCTCTGTTCTCTGCTGAGTTCGTGAATTTGGTGAGAGTTGCAGTGCCTCTGGTTTTTGTTGGGTGAAGACCTCGGAGACCTTATTATTCGAATTCAGTGTTCCTTGCTAGGTCCTGTCTGAAAATTTCAGGAAACTTGCAGCGCCCTCAGATTTGTATTGGGTGGAGACCTCGTTTTTCGAACTTAACACCCGTGCCTAATCATGTCTGCAAGTATCGGAAAATTTGCGGATTCTCCAGTTTTGTAATGGGTTGCACACCACATTTTTCAGAAACAGTGTCTGCAAATTTTGGTTGGTTTACAGAACATCCAGGCTTACTATGGATAGAGACATCCATTTGTTCTAAAAGGGGTTCTCCTCGGGGTTCTCTTTTCAATAATTTTTAGTGTTTCTTTAAGAGCCACCATCACTGAAAAGTCAAATTTCTTCATCCCTTTCAGCTAAGGTTTGTTGGCATACTGATCAAGAATGAGGGTGAAGATAATGAACTCGAATAATATTGGCAACACAGCACCTGTCCGTTCCCGATTACAGCGCCAATCAGATATAAATTTCCCGATCGTAGAATCTGTTTCTTGCAAAAACCATTGATTTCATGAAAAAAATATTTTTTGTATGGGCTCGGTGGTCTCATGAGAATTCCGGAACCTCTCAATTTTTTTAATTCATTAAGTCATTTAATTTTTTTTTTTTAGAAATTATCATAACCAAAAATCACTGAAGTTCCGAAAGTTTCACAAAACCATTGAGTAATGCGAAAAAAATTAAAAAATTCTCAAACAAAAACTGTGGTCTCAAAACGGATTCCCGTTTTACCAAAGTAGCGTTTGCTCTTAAAGCTGGTTCATTCTTTTTCTTAGATTTTTGTTTATTGATGATGCCTGTGCCGTCGGTTTTCCTGTGGGAGGAGATCTTGAGAATCGTTGGTATTGCCGCTTTTTTTCCGGTTCACCTGTATATTATTTATTGTATTCATTTCGTTTGTTTTTCTGATATTCGGGGTTGCAGTGCCCTTGGGTTTGTTGTAGATATGTCAGTCCGTCCTTGATCTTGCTTAGATTAGATTTGCTTTTAGCACAAACAACAATATTGTTGGTAAAATTCAAAAAGAGCAGCTAATATGAACAACTCACTATAATTTAATTTTATCAATATTTTTCAACTTTGTAAGCTGAACTCCGCCTATTATGTCGTTATTTTTTATGTTTAAAATATAATGTTATTTAAAATCAACTGGAATGGACAATAAAGACGCTTTTACGATTATTATTATTATTATTCAATTCTGTTTTGCGTCCTGTTTCATTTCCAAAACTGATATTTTAAATTGCAAAAAATAAAACATTACTAACATACTTTTCAATTGTGTCCAAGGACTCCAAGGTTTTAGGCGGACCAATCCAACATCCAACTAATGAACTGACAAACCCCTATCGACGTAACTTTCAGTTTCAAAAAATTAAACAAATTACATCGGTTAGCGCTGTCTAGAACTATTGGCAACGCTGTACAGTAAATATGACAGTGAAAATAATTCTGTGCAATACCTTGTGGACAAGATTTTCAGAATTTTTTTTAATTGTGAGAGAATGTTGAAGTTGAAAATTCTGAAAAAAATCGTGATTATTTTTTACATTGACATTGATATGTCATGATATTTGAAATGGAATCTGATGAATGGTTTATGGGAAAACTTAAAAAACCTCTAAAAATTAGGTTTTTATTCTTTTCCTCGAAAACTGTTCATCAGATTTCCTTCTCAGAACTTTTAACCTTGCCGTTAATTTTTTCATGGGTTTATATGAACCTTAAATCTGGCTAATTACAAAAAATTGTTTTAATATGTTTTTCGATATCGGTTGCAGATGCGTAAAAATTACGAGAGACGAAAAATGCATTGACAAATTTTTTTTTTTCATATTTTGAATCCACCATCGGCGTACTACAAAAAAGTGTATGGGCGAATAAGGGCTTGACACCTGAAAAAATATCTCTTCGTATATTCTCACTCGGCATGCTGAATAATAATAATGATCGTCTTTATTCCTTCCATATATAAATTGAAAAGAATATGAAAAGATGATGTGTCCCGAAATGTTACCTATGTTGTTCCTAATATGTCAAAAACTGACAGAGCTATGAAGAAAAAAAGTAAAAGAATCGTGAAGTTTCAACACTCTGTAGATCAGTAAAGAAGCGTATGCGGATACATACTTATAGGAAAAAACTCTTATTTTGACCTGAAAAATACGCCCCTGAAATCTTGATACTGAATTTTGAAACACCCTGTATAATACTTTTTAGCTCAGTTACTTCTTTTATTAGGAAAATGAAAAAATTTACACTTTTCAAATAGATTGTTGTTTGTTCTTCCAATGAAAATATTACGGAGGTAAAGGACCCCGCAAACTCCTTATGGAATTTGGGTCCCGGTGGATTTTTTTGAATTTTTGGTATGATGTAGTCCATGTATTTCTCAACCAATGTTACCATTGCGTCAACTCAGAAAAATGAACAGTTTTGCTGCTAGGGGGCGTTGTAATCACCCCTTGCGCAGATTAGACTATTTATTTTTCAACCCGGTAACAATATTTTCACTTGTTTTATTGTTGCTAATGTTGCACAATATTGTGCTATTTTATTAAAAAAATTCTCACCCCCTCCCCTTTTTCCCCCAACTCCTATTACGAAACGCAAAAAAAAATATTTCTCGAGTGCCTTCAAATGTATCGTAGAATGTTCAAATATGCCTAAATAAGGGAAATAGCAGTTTTTTATGATTATCCCCCCACCCCCCAAATGACACAAAACGAAAAAATTTCGGTGGATTTTTCTGAATTTTTGATATGATGCAGTTCAAGTTATTTCGAATAGAAATAAATTGGGTGACAAACCCCAAAAATGAATAGTTTTCATGCTAGGGGTCGTCGAAATCATATCTTGCTCAGAATAGATTATTCATTATTATAGGCGTAAACAATATCTATACGTATTTTTGTTTTATTTTATGCCGAACAATTGTATACATATTTATAAATTGAAAATCTAAAACCTCCCCCTTACCCCGAACCCCTATTTCAGAACACGAAAAAATTAATTCAGGCACCACCTCAAATTCAAATTGTGGATGACTGATTTTTATTTATTTTCAAGATATTAGCCCAATTAATTGATATTCAAAAATTATGAACTACGCCCTACTAAGAAGTCAGCGAACTCCACCAATATTTCTCTGAAGGGAGGGAAAGGTGAAATCAAACAACTGTACGATTTCCTCAATTTGAGCTGATTAAAACATGTAATTTGATAACGCATTTACAAGTAGAAGGGAATTAATTTTTTTCGTTTTTTAAAATAGGGGTAGGGGTAAGGGGGAAATTTTAGATTTTCAATTTATAAAATATTACACATTTGATCAACATAATCTAAACTAAAATACGTAGAGCTATTATTTCCGCCTATAATAATGAATAGTCTATTCTGAGCAAGGTATGATATCAACGCCCCCTAGCATCAAAACTATTCATTTTTGGGGTTTGTCACCCAATTTATTTCTGTTCAAAATAACTTGAATTGCATCATATCAAAAATTCAGAAAAATCCACCGAAATTTTTTCGTTTTGTGTCATTTGGGGGGTGGGAGGATAATCATAAAAAACTGCTATATCCCTTATTTAGACATATTTAAACATTCGACGATATATTTAAAGGCACTCGAGAAATATTTTTTTGCGTTTCGTGATAGGAGTTGGGGGAAAAAGTGGAGGGGGTAAGAATTTTTTTTATAAAACAGCACAATATTGTGCAACATTAGCAACAACGAAACAAGTGAAAATATTGTTACCGGGTTCAAAAATAAATAGTCTAATCTGCGCAAGGAGTGATTTCAACGGCCCCTAGCAGCCAAACTGTTCATTTTTTGAGTTGGCGCAATGGTAACATTGGTTGAGAATTACATGGACTACATCATACCAAAAATTCAACAAAATCCACCGGGACCCAAATTCCATAAGGAGTTTGCGGGGTCCTTTAAATAGACATTATATATTTTTCAGCTTGACATCAATAAATCTTTATAGGAAATATGCATTTGACAGTTTATTCGCACTTGTGCGGAATAGTATATTCTGTAACAAGGTTAGATTGATTATTTCACTTATGCTAAAATAGCGTGTTATGATTGGTTGAAATTTTTGTGTTGATAAATGAAAACATCATGTTTTCGATTTTGTAGTTCGGCTCTTGATTGGCTACTGGATATGTATATGATGTGTTTTCGATTTTGTAGTTCTTTTCCTGATTGGTTATTATCAAAACACAAACTTACCAATAGCAAGCTGCTATAATGACACAACACCAAACTTTGACCAAAACTAAATAAGCACTCACTATTAATTCATATCAACTTCACAATTTTCTACAAATTTTGCATACTCGTTGATTAATCAAATCACTGAATCAAAATGTTATCAAAACATAACCTCGAGCGAGAAACAGTAGACTAGACATGCAATGACGAAACTACGAATAACGCGCTCTGTCAAGTAAATGTTTTGTTAGTTGCATAATTTCAGAACTAAATGCGGGATTAATGTTCCTAGTTAAATTGAATAGTAAATAAATAAAAATGGTTTCGATTTTATTCATGAAATAATCTTAACAAATACAACTCGTGTTATCGGCGATTATCGTTAATTCCTTCTCGGTTTCAAAGGAATTGTTACTTCGATAATCACCGATACACTTGTGGTATTACCCACGATTATTCCATGCGAGTGGAAAGTTCCGAGTGCAAGCCGAAGGCGAGCGTGAGGAACCACGAGCATCACGAATTTTCATTCTAACCGAATAGCAGACTATACTTTCTCCATGATCAAAGATAGGAAACGTGACAGAAATAATTTGGACACTTACTCAAATTTTGCCACTTCGATGACAATCAACTGCGTCAAGGCTAATGTTATTATTGCTAACCAGTGTGAGAATATTATTCTATCACAAGAGAGAGAATGTAAATACATTTAAATTGCATGGGGGCAGAGGTGTTGCAGAATATTTCTTCAATCTCAAGAGAGAGAATTCCAGCATTCTGTAATCAAATTTGATTTCAGAATTGGCAAATTCTGTGATGATCGTGGAGAAAGTTACTTTCCGCACACATATGCAGCGCGAAATATATTGCTTTTCTATGTGATCATAGGAAAATCTGTTTTCAATCTGAAACCTTCATTTTAATCAACTTGATAGTGGTAAGTACACTCAACAGTGTACGAGGGTGAATATCCAAATCATTTAATTTGACCATTGCAAGAAAATCATAAAAGGCATAATATAAATAATATAACAACGT
Organism: Chrysolina oricalcia; assembly: GCA_944452925.2. Lineage (NCBI taxonomy): Eukaryota > Metazoa > Arthropoda > Insecta > Coleoptera > Chrysomelidae > Chrysolina > Chrysolina oricalcia. Next base: position 23,372,903 of record OX101817.2, on the reverse strand, counting down.
TTTCACTGTTTTATCGGAAAGTTTGTTCTTATATTAATTCAGATATCAACTGATTTTCATATAACAATAAAAACTAATCTATAGAATTGTATACACTGATGTTATTTTTGAAATATTATAATATCAACCGAGAAAATTAAGAAATATTCGGAAAATAAACCGATGGACTTATTATAATCATAAATTAGAGACAGCAGCCGAACCAACAAGCATCAGAACATAAGGAATTACGCAAACCTTGGATGGCAATGAATTGTGTGATTGAATGACCACAAGTATGAAAACAAATTAACAAATACTCTAACAACGAGCTTCAAAGTAAACAAATAACGATAAATTAAAATAATAATAAAATATATTAGGGATCCTTTATTGAAAATACAACCCCAACTCCTGGTTTTGGAATGTGCCAGAACCGCAGAACTCAATATTGAATTATTGAAACATACAGGGTGACATAAGTAACTGGCAATGTCACCAACTCTTATTCATCCATAATGCTCGGGATGATTTCGAAAAAGAGCCCAGAAATAATCCATTAATACTGCAGAATGTAAACAGCATCACTTTTCCATGGCTAACTATGAAACAGGTGAAAAACTGGAGAAAATATAATATTGAACTAACATCAGAAATGGGTCAGAATACTCCAAAACTCTTAAATCTTAATCCCCGAATCACCAGCAAATACCAATATTGTAAATTGATGTGAATTTGCAGCTGCGGAAAACGAATTAATTGATATGTGCAATAATTTTCAAAATAACTCAATTTGTGAGATGAACTGTATTTTCTCAGAAATTGAGATATGGGTGTTTCAGAGTGTTCTTACTCAGAATCTGATGTAGCTCAGTGATGAAAAAATCCATTATACAGTGTGTCCCACTTACCATGCTCACCATGGGTATCTTTATAATGGTAAGAGATACGAGGTCGGTTAAATGACAACAAATGTGGAGTTTATCAAGGCCAATTATAATGTGAAAAATTAATTTGAATAAAATCTATTCGTTTTTATTTTATACGCAAATAACAGATTTTGATCATTTTCATGTCTCTTGCAAGTGAATTTTGATCCACTTCTGGCGGTCCTAATAACTTGAAATTTGACAGATGTTCATAATTACGGTGACAATGCACTATGGAATTTTTATTGAAATAAAAAATAAATAATGGCGGCTCCTCCAATATGGCGGACGAGATTTGTGATTATGGTCCGATTCCATTCAAAATTGATGTGTGGGGGTTTTTGAGGTCGGAGATCATGATTTTTTGTTAAAATTTATAAATTCAAGATGGCGACTTCAAAATTGTTCTTGTTTTTGTATAAATGACGATATAACTCCGTTTTATCAACAAAAAACTATTACTAACACATATCATCTGTAAGAGAAAAAAAGTTATTCATAACTAAGTCATAGTGAGCTATGACCTACATTTGAAAAATAAAAGTTGTTGCTGATATCTCAAATTCTGGAAGAGTTGGTATAAATTTCATATTTTTTCTAAATCTCAATGAAAAACTGCCATGAGAATGTGAAATTTCTATTCGAATATTTTCATAAATAAAGAAGTTATCGTCATTTATACAAAAACAAGAACAATTTTGAAGTCGCCATCTTGAATTTATAAATTTTAACAAAAAAATCATGATCTCCGACCTCAAAAACCCCCACATACCAATTTTGAATGGAATCGGACCATAATCACAAATCTCGTCCGCTATATTGGAGGAGCCGCCATTTTTTATTTTTATATCAGTCAAAATTCCATAGTGCATCGTCACCGGAATTATGAACATCTGCCAAATTTCAAGTTATTAGGACCGCCAGAAGTGGGTCAAAATTCACTTGCAAGAGACATGAAAATGATCAAAATCTGTTATTTGCGTATAAAACAAAAACGAATGGATTTTATCAAAATATTTTTTCACATTATAGTTGGCCTTGATAAACTCCACATTTGGTGGTCATTTAACCAACCTCGTATCTCTCACCATTAAAAAGATACCCATGGTGAGCATGGTAAGTGGGACAAACTGTATTTTGTTCCCAATTTTGCAATTTTCAGTTGGTCATAGTTATATAGCCATAAAAGAGTGATTCTTGGTTACTTTCTACAGTAATAATGGAACATTTTTGAGCACTTTGTGACAAAAAAATACATTTTAAAATCAACCGAGCATTATGGAAGAATAGGAGTTGGTGATATTGCCAACTACATATGACATCCTGTATATTTCAATGATTCAGCTTTGAGTTCTGAGGTTCTGAGACATTCCAAAACCAGCAGTTGGGGTTAATTTTTCAATAAAAGATCCTTGATATATTTTTCTCACTATTCAAGTGGTCCCAGTTTGTCATATTTGGTTATTTTTCACAGTAGGTATTTATTAAATATTTTTGTGAATTTTGTAGAAAGTGAAGAAATTTCGAAAAGTAAGCAAATAATACTGATGAAAAAGAGATAATCCCATTGCCAGCTACAAATGACACCCTGCATAATCAATCGATTCAAGCATTGGGATCTAGGGGATTAAGAGTTTTGTGAAATAGAATTTGATGGTAATTATGTGATGAAAAAGTCGCTTATATGTTTTCTCCACTTTTTCACTTTTCAGTTTGTCATAGTTAGCCGTGGAAAATGGATATACGGATGTTTCATCAACATAAAGGTAGACATTCTTGAGTACTATAATATGAGAAGAAATATTTTTGAAATTATTTCATTCTCAATGAAATATGAGGGTGTGGCTGCTCAAAGTGGGACACACTGTATATAACAAAGACATTTTCAAACGATTCGGACGGATATGAGTCCTTGGCAGACTGGCCTAAAGTTGTTAAAGGGGTTGTATTCCACAACATACTTGTCCGAAATTTTGAGGAAATATCTCTAAAGTGCACGTAGAAGATACATTGACAGCCAGACGATTTGGATGGTTGCCAATACGCCCCATATCAGTATATAGGGTGGGACACCCCCATACGACACGGTTTCTGGAAGCTAAAAATATATTTTTTCCGGAAATCTGTCCTCGTCAATATGTGTATATCGAATAAAGCTACAAGAAAAAAATATTTTAGATTATACCAGGTGGCTCAAAAATTAGTGTAAAAAAAGTTGTGTTTTTTTTTAATGGATCACCCTGTATTTCATTACAGAAAATAGTACAAGATTTCATTAGAGGTATTACGTATCCAACTCTAATCGTTCTCGAGTTTTGGATTTTTTTGTGAAAATTCTAGGTCCAATTTGAAACTAGACAACATTGAAATTGATATAAACCATTCCTTATACAGTGTGTCCCAGCTAAAACTTGTCACCCCCCAAATCTCCGAACTCGTGAAACTAATTTAACATCGCTCAGACACGTCGAGTTTTATTTCAAGGGGAAACACTTTCACCAAATACATCATCATAGTGTTGTCAACCCCCTCATCCCCAGCACCCCAACTTCAGAATTTTCAATTGAACTACCAGGGGAAGGACGGGCAATAAGAATAGCTTAAGTTTGGCACTCAAAAAAACCCTTACAAAATAAACTTTTTTAGCAGACTTTCGTTAATAAGGAACTAGAGCTATAACAGTTTGATACCAAAACAAAAATTCAACTCAAAAATTAAACTTTCCTTTTATTTTCATTATTTTTGAAAAACTTCACTATTATCCGTTTCGACCGATCTGGGCGGGCAAAATGAATTTTTCATGCGGGCAAAAAGGATACGAGCTAATAATCACATCTAATCAAAACAATCGTCACAAAAATAAGTTCCTCGACCCATATATGAGGAACATGCTTCATGGGTCCTCTATTGACATGTGTCGCATTGGATCCAATCTTCTATTGAAGGCGAAACATATTTTTCCTTACATACAGTGCAAAAGTAGTACCGTTCATTTTCGTCACTGGCCTTTTTCTTAGTTAGGGGCTTTTTTTGCTCAATCTTGGATTGTCCGGGAGGGGTGTCTAACTCAAAAGCCACTTTCTTTTTAGCAGAGACTGCATCATGCTTCCTTTTCTGCTCCAACTTTATGGGAGTGGTTGTAAGAATTTCTAACTTTTGTGTCTTCCGCCCTCTATTATTCCTCTTCTTCACTTCTTTCGGGATCGGCCTTATGTTTCGAAGAATGTCCATATTTGATATATTGGCCAATGCAAAATAGCTCTCTGGGTTGGTTGGTCTGGGGCATATTGTTTTGCTGAACATTTTGCTGCACTTGCTGTTCTGGCTGCACTTGCTGTTCTGGCTGCACTTGCTGTTCTGGCTGCACTTGCTGTTCTGGCTGCACTTGCTGTTCTGGCTGCACTTGCTGTTCTGGCTGCACTTGCTTCGCTGACTGCACTTGCTGCACAGGTTCTTCAGCAGTCTCATAGACATCAGAAGGGGCGTAATGTTCTTCACCAATGGCATGCTTTTTAAAAGTATGAATACCACTGGCACGAAAGCCGCTGATTGCAATTGCTAGTGTTGCTCCTTTCAAATATGCCTTTGTAAAAAGTTGGGCCACATCATATTGATTGATAATTCGCCCTGGGTGGGTCTTTTGAAACGTATTTAATTCGATCTCAAAGAACTTTTTAATAGGTCCGTATACCGCCACATCTAGAGGCTCAAGCCGGTGAGAGGTGTGTGGTGGAATAGAAAGAAATATAACGTTATTTTTTGAAGCGAACTCTAGAGCAATGTAACTATTGTGGCTTTCATAATTGTCTAGGATTAGTAGTGCTTTCCTATCATTAGTTGGACGGATATTTTGTACAAAACTCTGAAGCAAGTTGTAAAATCTTTCAGTAGTAATCCATCCGCTATCTGGAATTGATGCTTGTGAACCTGGAGGAGCACCGTCCAACAGCCTTTAATCACATTTTTTTTTATTTTGAAAATGATAAAAGGAGGCATATAAAGTGACCGCCAAAAAGTATGTACCATATGGGAAAAATTTTTATTATTGGAGTATTGGAAAAAATATTCTGGGGAAAAGTTTGTGCATGTCCGATAACCTAAAAATCGATTTTGACACATGTCACGTGATCGCTAGAATGGCGGCAGAATGAAAAAAATTGCAATGCAAAGGCAAAAAAAGGGGTAAGATGGCAAGATATCAAAAAAAGTTATTTGAAAAAGTCACTTAGAATTCAATTTTACTTTCTCATTTTCTCCACACCAGAGGGCACTAAATTAAAAAAATTGGTTTTTGCCAGAACCCTCGCTGTTACATTGGTTCTTATCTAACAGTTATATCATAATTCCAAGACTATTGTGTTGATATGGCAATCTAGAAACACCATGTTTCCTGATTTTAATCAAGTTTCAATAATAATGCTGTATGAGCGTTTTACTTTGCACATAAACTTTAAGAATCTTTAATTTGACGCACTATTTTCAAGTTTATGTGCGAAGTGAAACGCTCATGCACGATTATCATCGGAACTTGATTATAATCTGGAAATTACCATGTTTTTGGAGTGTCATGTCATCACAATGGTCGTGGAAACAGCAAGGGTTCTGACAAATTCCCATTTTTTCAATGTAGTGCCCTCTGGTGTGGAGAAAATGAGAAAGTTTTGTCATTATCATTAAAATGCAAATGCTTCAGTATAGTCAAGCTATTCATAAGAAAAAATAATAATATTTTTAAATAGATGGGAAAATATTATTAAAAAATTGCTATTTTCAATTTTTTTGAATTATCTCTTGAAACTTCGTTTATATGTATAAAATTGAATTCTAAGTGACTTTTTCAAATAACTTTTTTTGATATCTTGCCATCTTACCCCTTTTTTTGCCTTTGCATTACAATTTTTTTCATTTTGCCGCCATTCTAGCGATCACGTGACATGTGTTAAAATCGATTTTTAGGTTATCGGACATGCACAAACTTTTCCCCAGAATTTTTTTTCCAATACTCCCATAATAAAAATTTTTCCCATGTGGTACATACTTTTTGGCGGTCACTGTATACCCCCGTAACACTACAGCAGCAGATGACGGTAGTTAGGACTCCTCTTTCATGACTAGAGACTATACCAACCTGCTTCTTTCCGTACGTTGATAATACTTTTGGTGGTTTGTTAGAAGTCGTTGTCACTCCAGTCTCGTCCATATTAAATATCATATCTGGACGAATTTTATGTTGAGTTACTGTTTCCTCTAATAAGGAATAAAATCGCTCAACTGCTTGTCTTGCCTTTGACTCTAGCAATTGATGTTGGTTTAGGTTTCCTCAAACTCAACTTGGGATGTCTCAGCTTAAAGTTATGAAACCAACCTTTACCACGTTTTCAGGAAAGAAACCTTCTTTGCCTATCTTTTTTGCGAACTCCCTATCCCCAACAAGCTGCAGAAATTCGGTCCGTGTAAGGCCATATTAAATTGAGTCCATTCGCTGTACATATTCCATTAAATCCTTTTCTTGATCTGGAGTAAAAAAAGTTACAAATCGACCCAGCTTCTTTGTAGTTACACCAGACTTCAAATGCTGGCACGTTTGCAAGTTCACTCTTTCTTTTATAGTTATAAACCATCTGAAATAAATAAAAGAAATAGTGATTTATTTTATTGCAATAAATTCAAATGCAGGCAAAACGGATACTATTCATTTTGCCCGGTTTCATCTTGCCCGCTAATACTTTAGAAACCAAATTACTTATTTACGCTCACGTAAACATAGTAAAATGTTGTGTAAATACGGTATGAAACATCTATAAATATGCACGAACTGGATAAAACATCAATTCAAGCAAATATCTAACGGTTAAAGAATAAATTGAGTTGTAATTACCTCAAAAAATGGATCTATTTTTCGCCAAAAAAATTATTTTTGTCGCACTACACTCATTGAACTCGTGTCGCAACTAACAGGTCACTAAATGATCGCGGCTAGGTAACGACCATCACGTGGTCCTATATCTGTATCTTTCTCACAATTCCACATTGAACTAGGCGAATTATTCTTTCAAACCTACCTCTCCGTCTTGCCCGCCGCCGTCCCCTATACATCAGTTTGAAGGGAATTCAATCCCATGCAAATACATCGGTGTACTGAAATTGAGGATCGATCAAGTGTTGTTGAAGTTTCAATGAAAACTAAGTTTTATCAAGATATTTTTATTTTTCATCGCATAAAATGTTATCATCGTAAGAAAGGTTCAAAATGTGAACTATTCAGTTCCATACAGAAGTATAGGCGATTTTCGAAATGTTTTCGCACAGTGCTCAACATTTCTGGAGTAACTGCACAACACTCCACAACAATTCACCTGCGTAGATCATCAAGCGAAGTTGGATGTGTAATATAAACTTTGGATTTCAAGTGACCCCATAAAAAGAAGTGTGATGTTGATAAATCAGGAAATCTAGCCGGCCATTTTATTAGTCTGCGCCTTCCAATCCATCTCCCTGTGAAATTGTCATCTAAAAATTGACGTACAGATGCAACAAAATGTGAAGGAGCTCCATCTTGTTCACAAGTGAGCTGACCTTCCAGTATCGTCTTCAAATAACTTAGTGATTCTGGGGTTCAAAGTTATATCAATAAGTTCAAGATACGTTTGTCCATTGATAAAATCAATAAAATATGGACCCACAATATGGTCTCCCAGAATACCAGCCCAAACATTTAATTTCTGGGGAGTTTGTGAATGAGTTTCCCTGTATCAATAGGGATTCACGTCACTCCAGTATCTGCAGTTGTGCCTGTTCACATATCCATTTAAATTTAAAAGAAGATTTGACAGGAAAGCACATCACCAATCAATAATTGACTTATGATTTCACAAAACTATGTACGTCTGTCAGGATCATCTTCATTTAATTCGTGTACATTCTGCATTTTATAAGGATGGAATTTTGCTTCTCTCAGAATTCGATGTTCTCTGCTTTTAGAAACTCTAGAAATAGTCTCAAGTTGTCTTAAAGATTGAATGTTGTCCATCACTGCATGACCTACAACTGCAACATCGACCCCTTCATTTTTCATTGGCTTGTCCGTTCATGTTTTTTATTCAGCACTGATCCTGACTCCATGAACTTATTCATCAATTGAATCACGTACTGATATGATGTGGTTTTTTCTGGATGAATTCCATTGAAACTTCGAGCCGTAGCTCTAGCACATCGTCCAATTCCAAAATACGCAGCTACAATGAATATTCTCTCCTGTATGGTATCAACCATTTCGAAACGTTTCAAATTGTTGATTGAAGTAACTCGAATACATCGATACAGGCGTAAACAAAGATATGCGTATACAAAAAAACATGGCGACAATTTTTTTTTTCATAAACGATTATTTCTGACAGCATATCATTTTTCAAGACAGTGGCGTACCCACTGAACATTTCGGAGATTAGAGGGGTGACAAGTTTTTGCTGGGACACATTGTATATTTGACCAAGCATCAAAGAGGTTTTGAGCTATTGAATTCAATATAAGTCGTTTTTCAAAATTATAGAGTTCAAGTATCAATGTGAGTTTTTTTATAATTTCAAACAAAACACACCTCTGAGATTTGGGAGTGCCATAAAAAATGAACGGGCCGATAATTATACCCCTAAATGAGCATGCCCACATACTAAATCCAAATCTTCCTTCACTTTTCTACTTCACAATAGAATGAGGATTTTGTTGTTCCCAGGTATAAGAATTGTAGCGGTTGAAAATGCAGACGTTTTGGTATTATTTTCAACAGCTCCTAAGACGACTATTTCTTCCAACTCCCTATACCTTGAAGCGGAATTTTCGCCCTGTATAATTTATAATCTGTCTATAACATCACCTTGTATCTAGCGAGTAGTTTTTGTTCATTTGATAAAACCGAGTTGGATACGAATTGTTTCGATTTGTTTATCTGTCAATATGACGTGTCGAATTTGACAAACAGCCGTTGGTTTCATAAGGGTCCAAATATTTGTTATTACAAATAAACGTGATTTTTGTACCTGGTGTTTTTCTTATTCCAGGGAAGCTAAATTATAGTTAGTTTCATACCTAGTATACCAATGAGCTGTTTTGTATGTAAAGAGATAGTGAAAGTTTTTCTTATTCCAGCACTGATCATATTAATAAATTCATCCAGTCTCCTCCAGTCTCTAATTTCCGAACCTAAAATAAATATCCCTTGAGACGTTCTATTTCAACGTATTTTTTTGATGCATCGATTCGTGGTACAAATTGCTTGCTGCCAATGCAATTTTCCCGGTTTGTTTGCCTTGGAAATGTTTTAATAGACAAAGAATTTTAGTCAGGAAAAAATTTACAGCAACTTTTCGAAAATGCATATTTTTGAAAAACATGCTGGAACTCAGAATCGATGATAGATATCGATATGCGGTTTTCATCATTAAGTTTGTAATAAAAATTTAATCTCAAACACAGCCATCAGTTTTCATTTATCTAGTATGAAAACATAACTTTCCCTTTAAAGGTGTCCAATTTTGTCCACATTGTACAGATATACAGGGTGTCCCAAAACTCAACGTCATCCTTTGGAGGGCTGATAGTCCAGTAAATGACTGACCAGAATATCACAATATTACCTGTGTAAAATATTGATAGTTTTGGAGATACTGGCACTCATGAATTTCGTGAAAATCGAAACATTTTAACAGTTTTTCGAGTTCCGCCAGTACAAAACTTCATAGTTTAAGATTCTAATTTTTGTAAGGCCACCTTTAATAACCCTTCTATTGATTGAAATCCAAAATTAAAATATTGATGCAATACCTATGGAGAAAAAAACATATTTGCCCGATTCACAAGCTAATTTATTTTATTAGCTTACTTAGACTCTTCATACTGTAAACAAAATCATCACGCGAACCTGGCAAGTTATTTCAAAAAATTGCTCATTCGGTGTAGTTTTTACATGATACAATATTCACTTCTTCCACTTGAGGAAAAAAGATATTCCTAGTTTAGTGCATTGTGGAATTATTTCAATAGTTAGGAATTCGAATGAAAATACTTGGTAAATTGAAGTGACAGGTATTTATTGACAACTAAACAAAAGACAAAGAAAAATTAGAGAATGTGTACAAACTGCCTGCCACCAAGTCGAATGCAAGCGTGTCATCTTTTTTGAATAGCTGCTCCATTAATACGACTTCTCAAATCATGTTCATCATTTACTGGGTGTGCATCTAGCGGGTTTAAATCTGGATACTGAGGAGGCCACAAAATGGGACCAAGACGGCCTATCCATCTCTGTGGATAAGTTTGATTCAAAGAATTTCTCACTGGTCATGCGTAATGAGCTGGACAGCCATCATTTTGCATCTCTGTGTATAAGTTTGATTCAAATAATTTCTCACTGGCTATGCGTAATGAGCTGGACAGCCATCATTTTGAAACCACATTGCCCTGCGTATAGCCAAAGATACATTTTCCAAAAGAGTAGGCGAAAACTCGCGATATTTCCCCGTTTAGAATGTCGGGTAATTCAAAAGGACCAAATATTGTATCGTTCCAGATGCCGGTCCATAAATAAATAAAAAGATCGTTTTTGAAAAGATGACACCCTTGCATTCGACTTGGTGGCAGGCAGTTTGTACATATACTCTAATTTTTCTTTGTCTTTGGTTTGGTTTTCAATAAATATCTGTCACTTCATTTTACCAAGTGTTTTCATTCGAATTCCTAGTTATTGAAATAATTTCACAATGAGCTCCTATTGCACTAAACCAGAGCTGTGCCGAGCACTGACAAAAAATGCTTCGAGTACAAAGCACTAAGCACTCTTGAAAAGTACTCGGGAGTCTCGAGCACTAAGCACTTTTTTTCATGAAGTGCTCGCGATTACTAAGCACTTTCAAAAAGTAATTCGATTTAGCGATCACTAGGCACTTTTCAAAAGGGCGAGACCGATAAGGTGCGCGTTCAATTTCGTGTATTCCAAGTTCATATTGCATTTGGAAACGGTTTCACTTGGAAAACTCAAATTTGGTAGGTGAACTCAGAAAGGATAGAAGTACTTATTGAATACATTGACATTGATTTGATATCGAAAATTGAGATTTTTTTGGTCGGCAATTGAAGGAAATGAGTCAATACTTGCTTTGTTTTATTTCAATAGAAACACCCATAAGAACAGTGCAACTTCCAACTGATATGAATATCCAGACAATGTCGTTTGATTTCCGAAAGCAAAGAGTACACCAACTAACAAGAGGCAAAAGCTTTGTCGGAACCTTTGATGCTGAGTACACACAAATAGTCTAGAGATGGAGTTATCATTAGGTAATTGTTGACTAACACTAAAGAAACAAGAACTTTAATAAATAGGCTGTTAAAATTCTAGTAATTTGATAGATAATTGGAAAAAAACAACAAAATAAATAAATAAACTTTATTTTCCTTTTGACAATTACATTTCATATTATATACGAATCATCGATATTGACCTACAAACTAAATGGGCATATATTCCTCTAGACAATAAATACAATAAAAACAGTTACATAGTCCTTTAATCTATTCTTAAAAATGATCAACGTTTTACAGTTCTTTATAGTGACTGGCAGTAAGTTGTACATTCTGAGAGTCACGAGGTTAGGAAAATTATTGTAGGCCAGATTACTTTTACCAAATGGGTAACGTTAAAAATGTTATACTTTATAAATGAGTTTTTGCAAGATTCATTCATAGAAATACCAAGCATTGCTCTTATAAAGACCTAACTATTTGTGCCTTGTTTGAAAATATAGAATACATTTTATTAAGATAAGATAGGCTTTATTTTTCGTTTTCTGATTTTTCTTCAATGTCGCCTTTTGTTTATTTATCTTCAACTTCAGACATTGGATTTTCCTGCGAACCCTTTTTTTTCTTGGGGAGCTTGTACTCAACTGGGCTGTATAGTTTGTGTCGACATGCTTTAAGATAATCCTAGAGTACATGGATTACTGGTTGATGGAACACACACTAAATTATGAGCATTAAACAGCTCCGATGTTGTTACTGGTACATCTGAAATATTGAAGGAGATTAATCATATGTGAATAAAAATTAATATTGGACTGAAAATGTATTTATATTGAAACTGTCAATTTGAATTTTACAATTTTGTATGAATGCAGTACAGCATAGTGTTACTGTGTTGAAAATAACACAACACTGTCCTTGACTGCATTTAGCAGTAAGACAATAAACAATACGGAGTCCTAATTGTCATTCAACATATTAGTAATTCAAGCGCAATTGTCATAGCCTGAAGAATCATCGTTTGTTTGAAACTGGTGAGACTGTAGATTTTAACAGTTGAAACGTCGTGATTAAAATTTGCAGAGAATTTAATTTTTCTTTGTTCCTTTTTAGACAATGAAAGTCCAGAATAACCTTACTCTGAAGAATCATGTTTGTTTCACACAGTCATGAGTTATTCATAGTATTAACCAGCCCTCTCTGATTATCACTTAATAATTATTATTGATTTTATTGATAGGTAAAGAGAAAAATTCAGTATATTGTTAAAATGATTACATCATTCTTACCTATCAAGAGGCACAGTTAGCGCTGGTTCAACTCAATTAAGAGTTCAACAAGTGCTTTCTTCCACTCAATCTCTCCCCTCTTATAAGTACAAAGAATAATATTCATCGAATCAGCGTGCTGTAATAACATCATTCTATAAGAAATCGGACACTGTCCAACAAGTTAAGCACACCTAAAGTCTGTATATAACTTGTGAAATTACCTGAAATCATTTGAGGTTGACTTGATGTTTCCATTTCGTATTCTTCACTTTGTGCTGACGCCACTTCTTTTGAGAATGAAGTAGTTTTACCTACGAAACTCAAAAATCATACATATCACTAGATATATTTTAAATACTATTAATGGTGAAACTATAAACACGCACCTTCAAGTATTACCAGTTACTTGGAAGGCTCTTCTCTTAAATCAAACTGGTCCTTGTGTTTCAGATGTAAAAACACAGTAGGATATGCTTGCTGGAATAGAGTTTTTCTAATTCCACTACTACAAATATACCTACTTTTCTTCAAAATGAAGCTCGCACAATTTGTAATTTTTGTGTAAAGCCTCGATGTTTTTTTCAATAAGATCTAGCCTATTGTAGTTTTTCAACCAAACTTCTGCTCTAGAAAAATGAGTTTTCAGTAAATATCAACGATTTTTCTACATACCTAACACGATCATTGGGTATTGAAAAAATGCTCAAACCTCCGCCTGTTCTTGAGTTACAGCCGCGGCATATACAAAAAAATCCACTTTTGTGAGAATTCATTGATAAGTAATTAACAATACTATGCACTAACCACAATCCAAATTATCTAAATCCACAAAAGATAATCCACTAATATAAACTATGAATTTCAATAAACTACAAATTCACCATAATAACAATGTCAAAGAAAATGTAATATTTGACAACGTTTACTATTTTTGAATGAATAGACAGTGTTGCCAACAGGTCAAGATGAAATTACTGGACAAACTTGAACTTGATTCTATGCATAATTTTAGGATAGCATTTCTTGCAATGACTGAGAGATTTTGATGAGTTTTTTTTTTATATTGGTATGTACCTATAACATGTTCGTTTTATATTTCAAGGATCTTAGCTCATATATTTCCTCTAGTATTACGGTAAATACCAGTAGTTATTCTTAAACCGGCAACACTGCGACACAATTATGAGATCGGAAGTGGCTAATTGACACTGACAGTTAAACTACTTAAATCGCGCATGCGCTCTCAAATTTGTGATAACGAAAACCGCTTTAATTCGCCTCTTGTTAGTTGGTGTACTGTTTGATTGAATGCACCATTGTATAGTATATTTCATTCATGTCAGATCGTGCTGCCGTAAGAATAAAATAGAAATGTGATTTTGATAACCATCGGTAGACGCTAGACGAGCAGAACTAGTCAGATCAAGAAAATGAAATATTCATATTCAGAAGCGTTAGATTTTTTAAATTTCATCTTTTTGTGCTCAACACTGACATAATTTTCAGTGGTTAAAGGTGGATTTAGTCAACTTTAGCATAAGCATTATCACAAACATAGCGGTAACATCAAAGGTTTTTAGCATAAACTTAACATTGTTGTATAAATGGCGCCATTTGATATAACAGATTCAACTTTTTCTTTTGACATATATTTAAGCACAATTTTAAAATAATGTTGACTAAATGCACCTTTAAATCCCAGAAAAAAGAAAATGAGTCAGCAAAATCTGTCATTATCTGTCGGTCTATAACTTGAAAGTCCTTTGAGGACCGCGGGCTTTCCAATCGGGGCGGGAGGCAGGGGTAGGCGGATCGTCACGTTCAGCGGAGTGAGGCAACTTATATATTTATTCGGTGAACTTTATTTAAGGTAACAAATCAATTATAAAATGAAAATATTGTAAAACGAAGTAGCTTTTTCCTTGTAACTACTAAACGGCTGAACCGATTTTGATGAATTTTCGGTAGTTAGATTCGTCTTGATACCGCAAGTGACACTTATACTGAAATTATGAAAAATCAAAATAACGGTTTTTGTGCGCCAATTAATGTGCATAATATGAGGACGCAATCAGTACTTCTTGGGGGTGGGGTTGCCGCCGACCACATTTTATATTTTCAACAACATTCATAGATCCATAGCTGAAGAAAGGCTTAGTACTTAGTAATCCCGAAAAGTGATCCCGAACACCGCAGTTCTCGGGAGCACTTTTCGGGATTACTAAGCACTAAGCCTTTTCGTACAATGCTCGTTACTAAGCACTAAGCACTGAATCCAAAAAGTGCTCGGGAGCACAGTGCTTACGGGCACTAAAATGCTTTAAGCACTTTCACGAGCACTAAGCACAGTGCTTTGGGACAGCTCTGCACTAAACTAAGAATATCTTTTTTCCTCAAGTGGAAGATAGTGAATGTAAAAAACTACACCGAATAGCAATTTTTTGTGATAACTTGCCAGGTTCGCGTGGTGATTTTTTTTACAGTATGAAGAGTCTAAGTAAGCTAATACAATAAATGAACTCGTGAATCGGGCAAATATGTTTGTTTTTTCTCCACAGGTATTGCACCAATATTTTCATTTTGGATTTCAATCAATAGAAGGGTTATTGAAGGTTGCCTAACAAAAATTAGTATCTTAAACTATGAAATTTTGTACTGGCGGAACTCCAAATACTGTTAAAAGGTTTCGATTTTCACAAAATTCATGAAAGTGCCAATATCTCCAAAACTATCAATATTTTACCGAGGTCATATTGTGTGATATTCTGATCAGTCATGAGCTGGACTATCAACCCTCCAAAGGATGACGTTGAGTTTTGGGACCCCCTGTATAAAATTCAATATTTTAGTTGTGAAAATTTAGTAATCTCAACAGTTTCACTTCAGTGAACCTTGGCTCAACAGTTTTAATTTTCACAAACAGTACACCTTCATCTTGATTACATGATTGGAAGTTTATTTGAATGATCAAACAGTGTACAGACACAAAAAATTTGATGGAGCTTGATGGGAAGAGGAAGCTTATAATAACTGTAAAACTCCTAATACAGATTTGGAACAAACCGAAATTCAATTTACGGGAAACTCGTTGGATTGAAGAAAAACATTCGACTTGAAAACCTCGACTTTATTATATTACAAAGTCCCATGATTATAGAAGAAAAATACGTGAACGTAGTATTTTAATAAACATCGAAATATAAGGAGCAATGCCTTCAGCACTGAATAAACAGTATGAAACAATGAGTAAGTAATTATCAGAACTCACTTGAAAAGAAATATGAGAACAAATTTGAGCACAATCTAATTAACTCGTGTTTACGAAATATTCCTACAGAAAATGAGTTATTGAATGTATTTTGGATCACACGACCATGGAAAGTTTATTCAGAAACTGGAAATTTGCAAATTTGCAAATTATAACTTAATAAAACATCATTACGGTTTATGGAGTTTTTTTCGTTTCATTGTACCACATATAAAGTAATTAGATTGGTTCAGAACAAAGCGAGTTTCTGTTGACAAATTTTACCGTAAAAAAAATATTTAAAAAAAAGTTTTCGTTTTATGTGATATCTACATTCTACATTAAATTAAGGTTCAAACTACCCACACATATTATAATCAATGAAAGAGTGCTCAAGGGAGAACCTTTTATGAATAATAATAATAATGAATTATGAACTACGACTTGATTTTCAGAACAGCATTTGTTCTTAAATATTCACAGCAACTTGCATTTTCAAAGGCAACGATTGTTTAGGTACGGAACAACACGACGGTGTCTAGGAGTGTTGACACATTTGAAGGGAACTGTTGAATTATTGCAATAATAATAATCATAATTTTTACTTGACTTGAGAAACCTAAAGTTTGTAGACACGTAAATAAGAGTTCATATATAATCATACATTAGAATGCAATAAAAATAGCACAAACATTCTGTTTTACAATTCTTACGTTAGCTTACATACATTTTAAAATTTCTGTCAAAAGATAATAATTTTGAGCAATTGCAATCTGCAGTTACCGATAAAATATCAAATTAAACATAAATATCGAAAGATATCACTACGGGAGCATCTCTATATTTTGGATAAAATGGAAAAAATCATCAATATCATATACGGGGTTTATAATTAAAAGGAATTTCATTTCAATTCATTTCAATGGGAAATTGGCTTTTGGTAAATTTGCTCGAATTTTTTATATATTGTAGAACTCGTGATGCTGATCAAATGTATCTATTGCGCCAAAGCTCTAAATTCAGCGGTTTACATTATACAGGTGCTGAAGTTGACTTTTCCAAAATTTCAAATGGCCATTGTGAAGACATTTTCACGAATCCACGAACCAAATCAACTATGCATCGATTATTCATGTGGCCGAAACAAATCCACTATAAAGTATAATAATTCCTGTACAGACCCACGATATACGGGGTGAGTCCAAAGCTAGCAAGTTTATTAGTGATTTCTAAAAAATTGGTAGATAATTCAATCATTTCTACATATTTTGGAGGACACAAATATCGAATCCAATTGATGATGTTATCATCTCCCGAATCAGACTGAAATTTTATATACAAACCGTTCTATTTCTAATGAAGCTGCATCCGTCTTGCTTGTTGATATATCAAAATGCATGGAATTCCAGATAACTCGGTGATAAACTGGATCGTTTATGATGAAAGTATATTTAAAATTAGTGACACTTGCTTATGATTTCTTTGATCCGTTTTATTGATGCAATTCCATAAACACTTTCTTTCGACATAAATATTCTAAAATATTTTGAACAATTCACTGTGGAATATTTTATATATACATATATCTATATTTACTACAAGTAGTAGATCAATCAATCAAATCAATCAAAATATCCTTTATTGTCAGAAGATATTACAGTTATATAAAGATAAAGGTAAAAGAGATAAAAGTAAAACATAAAGAATATAAGACTTGTCAATAAATAAAAAAAAACAATACAATAAAATACAATCACAGTTTGTTGAAAAATTAAAACACAAGAATACATGTATAAATAAATGAATAATCAATCTTAATATAAAAAGATGTGTGACTTGTTAATCGATAGAATACAGTCACAATAGTTGTTAACTTAGGTAACGAAGGTAGAATATTGCAAAAAATAAACAAAAACAGTGAGCTACAGAATATAATAGGTAACGAAATACACTCATATTTTATAACAACAGATATTTCGTACCTATACAGAGTGTATTACATTGGCGTAACAACAACTTATTTCATCATTCCCATGAGAGAATTTCAAATGCTTAATTTTCATATTCCAGAAAAATGTTTGTATAATTTCAGAATGAATCATAACATCTGTCTTTACATACTTGAGTTATGCAAGAGTTGGAGGGATATAGAATATCTAGGAGAGATTGGTAGGAACCTAAAAAACAGTTCTGCGTGTATGGTATTACACGTAGGTACTTTAAGATCAAAACTGTGATATTCTTTGAATGGAAAAACAATGTATGACGAGGTAGCAAAAAACTGAAACGAATGATGATATGATCAACTTACAGAAAATGATGATAGAGTCAGAGCACCTGATTAACTTGTCCCTCTCTATGTGCATCATCCTCTATATGGGCAGCATCCTCTAGGTTTTTTCATGCAGTGCCTACTTCTCGTTATTTTAAATTGCGTTCTAGTGTTTTTGTTGGACTTTTCTTAAATTTTTTACACCAATCGATTTATTATTTAGCAGTGTATGTGTGCTTGAACTGCACTTTTTGGAACCTTTGGTGTAGTAATGGAGTTTTATCCTCGTTTCATAAGGTGTTAAAATAACAGTTTGGTGTAGCGATAAAACTCCAGTATGTTCTGTGTATGTGTGGTTGAATAAATTTCGGGTAAATTGTAAAACACCCTGTAAATGAGCCATGGTTCTCAGCCGGCTATGAAATATACGTTCCTTTCCATATACAGGGAGATGAGATTAAACTGATGAGTTTAAAGCGTATGTGCAATAGTTTGATCAGCATCATAATTTCTAAGTGGGTATGTATAAAAGAAATTTAAATTAAAATTCACCCATTGAGATGCCAATTAGCAAAACATGCTCATGACTTGAAATCATGAGCATGCTTTGCTAATTGGCATTTCTGCTAGTCATTGGTATGAAAAGCCGATTATGGTTCGTTCTGAAATTCCATGTACATTTACTTATTTCCAGAATCTGAAAATGAAGCATCTGAAATACTCTTAAGATTAATTAAATTGGTGGTTGTTACGCCAATTTCATGCACTCGATGTACGTATGAATCGTCTATTTCGTAATAAAATATAAGTATATTTCGTCACCTATTATATATTGCAATTCAATGTTTTTATTAATTTTTTTGCAATATTCCATCTCTATCACTCAAGTTATTATATTACTTGTAGTAAATATTGATTCATACATATTATTTAAAATATTCCACAGTAAAATGTTCAAAACATTTGGTAAGATTTGACGAATTCAACGAATGTGTTTATGAAAACTACTACTATAAATAAATCATCGGCAAAGGCCACTATTCTTGATATACCCTGTATATTTTGTGTAACTGCAGAGTACACTTTCATCATAAACGATCCAGTTTATTACCGAGTTATCCGGAAATTTTTAGAAATCACTAATAAACTTGCTAGCTTTGGACTCACCCCGTATATCGTGGGTCTATACAGGAATTATCATACTTTATAGTGGATTTGTTTCGGTCTCATGAATAATAGTTGATTTGGTTCGTAGATTCGTGAAAATGTCTTCACAATGGCCATTTGAAATTTTGGAAAAGTCAACTTCAGCACCCTGTATAATCTAAACCGTTGAATTTAGAGCTTTGGCGCAATAGAGACATTTGATCACCATCACGAGTTCTACAATATATAAAGAATTCAAGCTAATTTACCGAAAGCCAATTTCCTACTGAAATGGTGCGAGGTCCTTTGCTTGATTGAGTTTTTGTATATTTGTAGCGGCATATTGCGCAGTTCGAGTGGCAATACATTATAGTGAGATGCTTATTTAAATTTTGTTCAGTGTGCACAAGGTTTTCGTAAACAATCACACTGAAAAGGGTCATTATTTTGAGTTCTTTGAGAAGCGGACGACAGGTTTCTTCAGATTTAGCAGAAGATATACTTCTCACAGCAGCTTTTTGCAAAACAAATATTCTTTGTAGATGTGATTTTGATGCATTACCCCAATTTTATATTCCATGGCTGACATTTTTTTACTCTTCTGATGGCAAATAATGATCTGCTAAACATGCTACTATATTCATATGTTCGATCCACGTTAGATTTGAATCTATTTGAACCCCTAAAAATCTAACAGTATTACTTCCCATTTATTTGTGTTTTTCAATTGAAAGATTAATGATTCCGTTTTCTGTTCATTTAGAATCAACTGATTGGGATCAAACCATGAACGTGCCTTCTCTAATATTAGTTTTAGAGCTTGTTAAGGATTGTCATAACAAATAATTTGTTTCTTTTCAAACATTATGTGACTGCGTCAATATTGATTGAATAAAAATAATTTCATAATTTGTCATCTTAAAACTTTAAGGCCGATTCTCACTAGGGCGGTGCCGAGCGGCGCGGTGCCGCGCGGCGCGGCACTGGACGAAGCAGTTTTTGTGCAGGCTATTCTCACCTGAGCGGCATTTTGTAGCAGCAGCGGTGTGCGAAATAGTAAAATCTATATAAGTAGGTAGGTATTTTGAGTTTTGTAAAAAAAGTGATATGAGTTTGGGAATCACAGAAGAGGATCCTACATCGTCATCATCAGACGATTTTGTTTTTGTAGCGGCAATATGTCATGAATACGAAAATAGACGAAAAAAGAAGCGACAATATTGTTCAGGATAATCATTCACTAATACAATTAATCTTTCTATTTTTTCCGCGTCCATATTTGTTTGGTGTGTCTCTGAAATTGTGTTAATTTCTACAAGTCGCAGCTTGCTTGTGACGCGACGTGATTCCCACTTGTCCGTCAACAGGCGGGAGGGAGCGTTTCAAAGCGGCAGTGCCGCGAGCCAATGCTCCCGGAGGCGTTAGAACTTTGCTGCCTACGAACGCGACGCTCTGCTCCGCGCCGCTCTGCTCAGGTGAGGACGGGATCACTCAATTACATGCAAAGAATTGCAAGCAACTTTTGCCGCGCCGCACAGCGCCGCGCCGCGCCGCTCGGCACCGCTCTAGTGAGAATCGGCCTTTATTGTTCAAGAGTATCTGAGTTGAAAAAGGAAACACTCTCAATTGAAAATTGAACATGGCATGGCTTTAAAAAAAAAAGTCAAAAAATACCGAAAAGAAGTCAAAAACGGTCCTCTACAGTATCATATTTTTGTTTTTTTTTTTTTATTTTTATTTTCCAATTTTTTTTATTTTCTTTTTCATTTTTGAAAATCCGCGGGAACGCGCACAGCCTAAACGGGAGGTCGCATCGAAAAAAGTCATTCTTACAAAACTTCCTAGAATAGGCCAAGAGTGTGCACCCGGCTAATTAAAAAAATAAAAAAAAATTATTTCACCCCCCAAATCCAAAATTTTTTGGCGCCTCCACCCCCCCCCCTTAAAAAAAGTGAGAAACGGGGACCTACAATACCATATTTTCTGTTTTTTCTTGAATATTTATTTTTCAAATTTTTTGAATTTTTTTTATTTTGGGGGTGGCTAGCCCTCCCCTCCGGAACATCTTTTTTTCTCAAAAAAATTTTCTGCGTACGAAGCCACCGGTTTTTTTTTTCAAAATTCCTACCTGCTCGCTAAGTAGCTTTGGAGGGGGGGTGGGTGGTGGGTAGGGGTAATTTTTCAAAATCGGAACGTCCTCTTTCTATAACTGCCCAAAAGGTTTCTCAATAGGTCGTCAGGTGTCGGAGATACAGAATTCCCCCCCTTTTTTTCTCCCCACCCCTCCTAAATTTTCACCATATATCTTAGAATCTTTAGTTCTACACAATGTTTATTTTGGATTTTTGATACGACGAAGGAATATACCCATCTCACGTTACCTATTAGTATTAGTAGAGTTGATTATTGATACAGATCATACAAATGACACTCTCTATATTGTAATGATTCAAGCAATGAAATCCGGGGTTTTGGTCTGTTGCAAAGCAAGATCAGGAGTTATTTTTTAATAAAAAAATCCCAAATATGTTTTTCCCAATTTTTTACTATCGAGGTGGTCATAGTTTGTCATGAAACAGTAATATTGGTTATTTTCCACAGTAATATAGTTTATTTACATTGCAAATACGGACGATGTCAACAAAAGCACGTGAACGCCAAACTAGAATAGAGGCGTATTATGCTTACAACACGTTGGTAGGAATTCAACGAATGTTTACCGTCACCTGAAACCAACAAAAAACTTCACACCAAACAAATATTCGAAGTAAATAATCAATAATGTAATTGAAAACAAAAAATTAAACACCGCGTCAACTACAAAACGCAGCTTTAATAATTGTAATGCAACCAATCTGAATTCAACTCTGTAAAGTCTGGACTGTCTGGTCAGGTGGATGTTCTAACGACCAATTGCGTTGCGAGAATTGGTGATCACAAGGTAGACACGCGGCAAGCATGCATTGATCATTGTTTACGTCGTACGTATTTGAAATGTGAATACAGTTGAATCGAATATTTTTGAGAATTATGCGAAAAGACGAAATTTTAAAGATCAATCAAACATTACCGATGAAAAAGGGTTAGTAATGTTGCCAGCTTCAGATTACACCCTGTATATTCAAATGATTCAAATATTGTTTTGAGGAATTCTGAACCAGATTTTGGTGTATAGGTAAGTTTTGTGATAAAAAAAATCCCTAATATATTTTCGCCAATTTTTCACTTGGTAATAGTTAGCAGTGAAAAATGGATAAATGTATGTTTCATTAATAAGAAGGTAGGTATTTCTGAGTATTTGAAAAAAAGTCATATAGTTTTATTCTCAATGAAATATGAGGGTGTGCCTGCTCAAAGTGGGACACACTGTAGAAATAATTGAACCTGGTACAAGGGTGTATGTTCAAGTTTGGATGTGTTGAAAGTTTCAAGATGATATGCCTATTGTGAACTGGTATACTAATTAAACACTTCTATTTCCAATATTTTATTCCACAACAAACGAATGCCAACACGACAATTACAAAAACGTCTCAACAGCCCGCACAACGGATAGCAACTAACTGCCCGTCCTCGATATCATTCTATTATCTAAACTTGATTCATTCATTGCACCATCATCCCAATACTCATTCCCGTACGCTGACGTAGTCGACAACACCATTGCATGTTCACACTCGGCCATCCTGACCGGATGATAGTCATTTAGTCTTGGACCTGTAACATGTTAAAATTCATTAATTATGCTAGGAATCTCAACGGCTTTCAGATCACAGGTACCAGAAGTTTCCATGGCCTACAGAACACAGGGACCAGAGGTCCCAACGGTCTACAAAGCACAGGGACCAGAAGTCCCGACGGCCTACATAGCACAGGGACCACAAGTCCCGACAGCCTACAAAGCACAGGGACCAGAAGTCCCGACGGCCTACATAGCACAGGGACCACAAGTCCCGACAGCCTACATAGCACAGGAACCAGATGTCCCGACGGCCTACATAGCACAGGGACCAAAAGTCTCGACGGCCTACATAGCACAGGTACCACAAGTCCCGACGGCCTACATAGCACAGGGACCAGAAGTCCCGACGGCCTACAAAAGGCTTACCTAGTTTTTGTGAAAGACATCGTAGGAAGTCCATCTCTTCATGTGCTCTAATGCGTATACTCCCCTATATGGATTTCGAGATCTATTTGCACCTGGTATATCGACAACTTCATATCGATCATTTTC
Source organism: Chrysolina oricalcia (assembly GCA_944452925.2). Taxonomy (NCBI): domain Eukaryota; kingdom Metazoa; phylum Arthropoda; class Insecta; order Coleoptera; family Chrysomelidae; genus Chrysolina; species Chrysolina oricalcia. The sequence goes on along the minus strand of OX101817.2, from coordinate 23,349,529 downwards.
GAAAACTTCCGATACCATAAATGGACTTTTCCATTTAGGGACTAATTTGCGACTCGTTCCTGAGCTAACAATAGACGAAATCTTCACCAATACAAGCTCTCCTGTACGGAGCCTTGTAGGTTCTGCTCGATGAGCGTCAAAGTCTCTCTTTTGACGATCCTGATTCGACTCAATGTTTCGAACGATTTCATTGCGCAGTTTAGTTACGTCTACCTTATCTTCTTCAATACTTCCTGCATTATTAGGGCCCACCCTGTACCCCAGAAGTACTTCAGCTGGACTTGTACCGATAGCTCTATTCCATGTATTATTTATGCCCAGTTGAATGTTCGAAATATTCTCGTCCCATTCGTCACCTGCCTTGTTCGCACCCATGGTTGCGAGAGAATCCAGGATGTTGTACCTCTCCACCTGTCCATTTCCCCGAGGCATTCCAACTTCATTTAGGTGGTGATTGATCTGCCTCTCAGCACAGAACTCTCTGAACTTCTTGGAAGTGAACGCTGTACCCCTGTCACTAATTATTCGCTTAGGTACGCCAAAGGTTTGAATGAGTTCTCTCAAAACATCGAGTACATACTTAGTTTTCGTATTTTTGACTGCTCTTATACAAGTAAATTTCGTGAATGCATCAAAAATGACCAGTACATGGGTATTTTTCTGTTTGGTTCTGCAGAAAGGGCCAACGTGATCTACATGAACCGTATGAAAAGGTCATGCAACTTTGGGGATTGGTTGTAAGAATCTGGGTCTTTTTCCAGAAGCAGGCTTTGACGTATTTAGTAATACATTTTCTCATTTTAGGGAACCAAAATTTACTAGAGACCAACTCGAATGTTTTATCGACCGCAAAATGGCCAACATCGTCGTGGTTGAATCTCAGTATTTGCCAAATAGACGCCTTTGGCAAAACTGTCCGACGGTATACTCTCCCCCTTCTCAGATCGTAACTATTGAAAATTCCTCTGTTGTTATTTTGGTCACCCGACAAACGAATATTCTTTATTACTCTAATATTTGCTTCAGATTCTTGACTCACCAGCAACCAATCGTCCTCGTTCAAAATGGCATCATATACCCCATGATGCGCATTTTCTGTTGTTGGATTACGACTCAGTGCATCAACATGTTTGTGCTGGTTTGTGCTTTATCTCGAAATCGTAGTTCTGTAACTCTAAAACCCACCTTCCAATTATCTGATTTAGATATTTCTTGGACATGGCACACCTAACAGCAGCGCAGTCAGTGAATGTCATAAACCTTACCCCTAGTAAGTAGTGTCTAAATCTTTTAACCGCGCTTCTAGTTCGAATGAATGATTAGTGGGCGTTGTTGCCTTAATGAAGTACCCGACAGCTTTCTCATTGCCATCGTACAGCTGTACAAGCATTCCAGCAAATCCCAAACAGCTGGCGTCGGTGTAAAGGATTGTTTTCTTTTTACAATCAAACAATGTGAGTACCGGAGAAGTTGTAGGCAGTTCCTTAAAGAATTTAAATAAATTTTCCTGTTCGGACTGCCATGTCCAAGATTGATTCTTTTTGAGTAGTTTGGTCAATGGTTTCGCCCGGAGGGCAAACTTTGGAACAAACTTGCGAAAATGTCCAACTAAGCCCAGAAATTGTCTGACTTGGTGTATATTACTTGGGCAAGGAAATCCTTGCATTGCATTTACTTTCAATGAACTAGTTTTAATTTCTCCACCCTGTATCTTATATCCAAGATATTCTATCTCATCTGTCAAAAATAAACACTTCTCAACATTCAATTGCATACCATGGTTTCTGAAGCGCTCAAGGACCTGACGCAGAACATCGATACCTTCTGGTATAGTTTTTGAAGGTATGAGTACATCGTCTATGTAGACAAGAACATTATTATATCTCAAATCACCAAGAATATTATCGACAGTACGTTGAAAAACATAAGGAGCATTCATAAGGCCGAATGGAATCTTGACATACTCATACTTGCCTTCTGGCGTGATGAAGGCTGTGAAAGGAACAGACTCTTCCTTTAACTATATCTGATGATAACCAGACTTCAAATCAAAAATTGTAAAATGTTTTTGCCCGGAAAGTCTGTCTATCAAATCCTCAATCACAGGTAGATGGTAGTTCTCTTTCACTATTTGTTTATTGAGCATCCTATAGTCAACACATAGCCGAGTTTGGCCATTTTTCTTTTTTACCATTATAACGGAACTAGCAAATGGCGAATAAGAAGGTCTGATGTTTTCATTTTTCAATTGTTCGTTGATTAATTCGAGTAATCTATCCTTTTCGGCTTCGGACAACCGATAAGGACGTTGTCCGAATTTAATTTGATCGCCATTCTGGTTCCACTAATAGTGCCCATTTTTTCCCAGAACTTGGGAAACATGAAGAGAACTCATTAACAAGCTCTAGTACCTCAGTTTGGATCTCTTCATTGGTAACGCCAATATATATATATATATATATATATATATATAGTGTGTATTCACAACATTCACAGTCAAAGCCTGGCTAAATGTCAAACTAGAACCTATACGTGAGTATGTGATACTAGGGTCTTCGGTAAAATTCTGCCGTATCACTATATCGATGCCCGGTATACATTTGTCTACAAAAAGTAAATCAATTTGCAGCTCAACCTTATCAATGATCACCTTACATCCGGCTCGCTTTGATACTACAATTTCAGTACCCCCAAAAACCGTTAAAATAACGTCATTCGATAATACTATGATTTTCAGTTGCAGCTTTTTAGCTAACTGATATGTTATAGGCGAGCATTCACTGCCGCAGTCAATGAAACAAAGCTCTCTTTTACCATTAACTATGATTTCTTTGTGAAATTTGTTTTTATCACCTTTCCCCGAAATCAGAAATACTTGCTTTGTATTCCTCATACCACTAACATTTGTTGATTGGGCTTTGTTATTCGTGGAAACGTTTCTACTTTTTTTTTTGAAACAATTCTCGACAGTGTGCCCCTTCTGACGACAATATTGGCAATATTTTGTTATATCACCTTGTATTTGTGAACAGTTGAATTGCTTATGCCCCACTCGATTACAATTGTAACATATGATCTCCCTATTTCGGCGATCAACAGCATAATTTGATTTTTGCACAACCTTACTACTGCTAACAGTGTTTCTTTCCTGTCTTTCATAAGAACGCGAACTCAATACTGTTGGTTCAAAAGCTTTCAAGTAAACCGCCAATTTGGAAGGGTCATCGATATTAGCCGCCTTGACGGCAAATCTTATTGAATTTTTGTCAAGACTGCTAACCTCGTCAGAACCGCTCAAGTGTAAGTTAATTTTTCTGATCAAAGACAATTTATCGAAACAGTATTCGAATAAGCTCTGATTTGACTTCGGATGCAAAGCTAGCATTTCTGCCATCATACCGTGAAGGTCTCTAGTGGAAGAAAACGTAACGGTCAACAACATTTTCCATTCATCCCAATTTTTAGGATTAGAAGACACGCTTTTGTACCAATTTTCAGCAGAACCCTTCAATTTACTTATAGCAATATGACAAATATTCAACTCATCCCCATGCTCAACAATTTTTGAAATCCATTCTACTACATCATCTTTAAGAGGATTAAATTCGGTTAAATCTACATCTTTCATCGACATACCCAACTTTGAACGAGTTTCTCGTCTCAAATTGTCAACTAATTCTAGCAAACCTGCGTTCATATTAGAGTTCGAAGTTGAAGTTGAGAGTTCCGGCGTGTGTTGGCGATCCTCAGGGTATACTCGCCCTGTTTCTCTCCTACTCGTCGTTCTACTACTTCCTCTCCTTCTTGCCCTCTCTCGACTTCCTTCCTCAGTATACATATAGAGCGATGCAAAGATTGAAATCTGTAGAAGAGAAATGCAAAGACAGGAGCTTATAACGATTTCTTTGAAGAAATCTGGATTACGTTAGTGCCGAAATATAGCACAAAAATATTATTTCAAATATTCAGAAGTATAGTGATTTCGATATATTTTATGAACATTTGATGTTTAATGGGTGATGAAAATAACTTTTTCATTTTCGAGAAATAACTATAATCTATCGAAATTTACTTAGCAATAAGTAAGTTTATCTGGATATAAATCGAAATGTAGTAGTAGGGCATACTGATAAACTGAGTAAACACTGCAAAATAATATGAAGACATTGAAATAATTCCCATTGAATCCTACCTGACGATTACTGCTCTCGCTTCACGGTAAACTTCAAACTTCATATATTACACTATATAAAGAATTTGCTTAAGGAACTCTATTCTCTAGGTCGTTTTCAATAATTACATTACGCGTACTTTCATATACTCAAAGTAATTAAGGCCCGTCTACTGTTACAATGCGACCGTCTGCCAGTTTTCTTTTTGAATTTTGGTTAGTAACATATTTAGTGAAACTTTGGCACGAAAATAACGGTGGTAACCTGTGAGAAGTTGATGGCGTTTTTTGATACATTTGACAGCGTCTGCTCCAAAATAGCGACCATTACCAACGGTAGACGCTTACGATTTCAATTTAGTTAAGATCTCAGACCATTTTCACAAAACATTAATGTTGGTGATAATGAGGTAATTATTAGCAATTCTGAGTATTTTTTTCAAATTATAAATCTAATAAATCGACCGCTTACGCCCGGAAGACGGGCGGTTTTGAAATCACAATCTAAAGTAGAACCGACGCGCCAATTCAAACTTTTGGTAACTATGAGGAAGTCATTTTCACCGCAGCTCTCGAACTATAAGAAGGAATGGTCGGGGACCATTCCAACAAAGGAACCACCAGCCGGAACATGAAGAAATTTTATTTAATATTTATTCGATTTCAGACACCAGTTTTATGGCGTTGTATGAAACTATGAAGTAGAAGGAAATGTATTGAATAAGTCGATAAATTGCGCCACCGATGTTTTGAGTCAAACTTAAATTTTACGTTTGTTACATTTCAAGTCTCCATGCCATTTTAACCCCTGTATTACTTCAACTGAAGATGAGCATTACTATGCTCGAAAACATGTTTTTGACTTTCTTGTAACGCAGACACTTTGACAAGTTGCTTGCCAAAGCTGCGTTCCCCCTTGCCCATGGGGTGAAATATATATTGTGGAGACGACTTCGAGTTTTACTTAACTTTATTACATTGCAACTCCACTTTGAGTATGGACTACTTCCTTCATAATATGAACATTCATTTTCTTTTTTCTTCAATCGAAACAGCGTGAAATTCATGTTTACTTATTCGTGAGAAGACAATTTGAAATGCAAGGAAAATAGACAATATAACATCTATCAGAAAACTTTGAAACTTCCCTGCCAAGCCAAAGTAAACTTTTATTGCTTTTCAAGTAAATAAGAGCATTGTCAATCTGAAATTCGTTCGAGAAAATGGAAAAACCACCTAAATTTCTCCCCCGATTTCTCTCGCATGCGAAAACTTTTACAAATTACTGAATATCTGAATTCAACATAATTTTCAGTGCCAGTGGCGGCATATGTCGGTGTTTTCGTTGAGAGATGTACAATAGTAGATCATCAACAATTGCCATGAAATAATTATTTACTGGAATGAAGTTCGTTGAAAAAGTTTGCATTTTCAGGAATCTTAGATGCCTTCTATCTGTCTAGTCGGCTGCTAATATTAGAGTAGGATGCATAATTCTGAACTAACTCGAAACTCTCTTCACCAGTAACTTAACAGAGTATGCATGCAGAAATCTGGGAGCCAGCAACTAAATGTATTGAAAAGTCTTCTGATCGATTAAATTACTTGAAACATTGCACTAATTCAATAATAATAACAGAAAGTCTATCGTAGAGAATGAGACTAATTCTTGGAACTCCTCATTTCCTATCCCCAGGCAAATACAAGCCAATAAGCCAGATGTGACTACCCAAAACACTATTGAATTTGCGGATTTGATAATAGTGGTTGTCTGTGGAATAAAATACTGTCAATACTCAAAATATTCCGTAAAATGGCAGTGTGATATCAATTTCGATGAATTAGTATATCATTCTATAAGTGTAAGCAGAATTGAGATTGTTCTTTTTATTTTATTTCATCTTTGACGTTAACCTAGCTTGTAATTATATTCTACCTTGATCCGTTTTTTGTTATTGGATGCAAACTTGAAATTAAATTTTTCGGAGGGCACACTGTCATTATCATTGCCTCAATAACCACTTCCCAAACTATGGGGACAGCATCAGCTGTTAGGCCCAGGAACCGTTTGCCTTGGGTAGACGTAATGAAACAAGGATGACATCGCAGAGCATTTTTTAACAAAAATTCACTGCGTGCCCTCCTCATTAATCTCATTTTAGGTTTTTTAAAGTAGGTACATAGTATCGAAAATCGTCAACAGGTAGTACTTAGTGACAGTTTTTAATTTTATATGCTCTTTTGAATTGGTAGTACGTGGACGACCGAGCATTGCTCGTTTCGCAACGTAAAAGAAGCAAAACCGAAAAAGCCTATTTTTTGTGGCAACTGTCACAGTGACAGTTCTTAATTCCAACAAACGTTCCCCCAAAACCTATAAAGACTATTCTAACGGTTCCAGGTGTTTTATAATTTTTGGTAAACATCTCTTCTTGAGTGGATTAGTGAAATTCAATGTATCCTTTCACCAAAAATTCGAATACAATATTCGATTCGAACTAATTTTTGTTTGTGTAAAATCACGTTTTTTTCACGAAAGACGCTTATATAGAGGACCTCAAAGGGCAAACTCTTATCTAAATACAAAATTTGATCGAAATCCGAGATACCAAAATATATGAACTATATCTTATTGGGACTATTGGAAATGTGTGAAAATTTAAAAATTCTCTTCAGTACCTTGACAATATTACATTACTTAATATTATGGAATTCTTGAATTGTTGTCGATTCTTGATATGTGTGCCAAATTTTATAAAATTTGGACGATCGGAAGTGGTTATTATCATTATTGAAATATCAATATTATGATTTTTTTTTATGTGTGTACCAAATTTCAATTATTCGGACGATTGAAAGAGGGTGACAATTGAAATTGAAAATTCTCATCATCATTATGACTATTACATTTCTATTATGAAACTCCTGTATTGTCGTCGGTCCTTGACATGTGTGCCAAATTTTAGATTATTCCGGCTATTGGAATTGAATTTGAAAATTATCATCATCGTCATCATTATCATAACATTAGTATTATAAAATTTATGTATCGTCGTCAGTCCTTGATGTGTGTGCTGAATTTGAGACTATTGAGAAAATTGATTTATTTAAAAATTGTCATTATTATTTTCATTACTGCTATCATTCTTACATTAATATTATGGAATTATTGTATTGTTGTCGGTCCTTGATACGTGAGCAAAATTTCGGATTATTCAGAAGATTGGAAGTGGGTGAAAATTGAATTTAAAATTTCTCATTGTTATTATTATTATAACATTATCATTATGAAATTCTTGTTTTGCCATCAGTTCTTCATATGTGTATCAAATTTCAACTATTCGGACGATTGAAAATTGAAATTTCACATTATTATATTAGTTATAGAATTGCGTTTTTCAGGAAAGATGCTCATACAGATTAATTTAAAAAGCAAAACCTTAATTGACTACATAAAGAATTTCATTCAAATCGATAGAGCCGTTTCGGAGATCGAAAATATATACAAGAATTGCTCGTTCAAAGGTGTAAGATTCGGTAGGGAAGAACCATACAATAAGGGAAATTCTGATTCAACAGAAATTTCAACTCAAAATATTATTCTATTTAATTTCAGTGAATTTGAGTGAACAATATTATAACGGATGTCCAATGCAATAATTGCAATGAGCATGATAAAATTTAATACTTATGAATATCAGCGGCATGCGCGGATACCTATTGTGCTTGTTTAACTTCTCAAGTGATTCATGAGTCTTTTCCCCAAGGCCCGATTTTGAGCGTTTGCCATTTCACAGCGTGTCCACCCTTAAGGCCCGCGTGTCCACTTGGACACACAATATATACCTTAAAAAATGCCTTGTAACATCGTTCCGAATTCGTCCTACTATAATATCTGCCATCTTGCTTCATGCCAGTATAATTTTCAGGTGCAAGAGTAGCGAACAACCATTTTTACAAATGGACCTATGTACAGCCTGCGCAGTTCGAAGAGCCAATCTCTATATTTCGTCCGTTTTCCTCCTCTATCCAACCGATAATTTGTGTGGGTGAAAATCCTAACCATGGTGTTTACAAGAGACGTCATTGAGACATTATTCGATGACCAGGAAAATGGCATTGGTATCTCTTTGTCATCGAGTGACCTGGAAAGCAGATCATCGAGTACTAGGTTTGTACTTTCCCTACTAGTACGCGTATTATCGAACTCTGAGAGGTCGTTCCTTAAGTGCCTCGTTCGATATATTACCTAAATAAAAGCCTTTCACAAGTTTTCGTCTGGAATGATGTGGCATACTTTCGACAGAAAGATCATTTTTCCCCTCTGTCATATTGTTGCTATGTACCCTCAATTCCGCAGGCTAAGAAATCACTTAAGTGATATAGCACATTGTCACATGTCAGATGTAACTTAAGGGTGTTTTTCAATAATTGATGTACGTTTTTTTTAACATCAAGGCCTTGAAATTTGGGAATAATTCCAAAGAGTATTATACTATATTGATTAGGCCTATAACAGATAATAGATTATTATAGCATAGACTCCTGCTCATGGTACAGGGCAAATAGAGAAATGTCGAAAAAATGTTGGTGCTCATAAAAAAACGCAATAGATCAAACTAAAAATCAGAGACTAACGTAGAAAAAAACATTTTAATGAAATTGTATAGAAAACTTTTTGAAAAAGGATAACGGTGTAGTAAATTTGCTTAAAGCAATCATATGAATGAATCAAGAAATAAACAGGGTGCTGTGTGTAAAGTTATATCAAAGAATATAAACAGTAATATCTACACTTTACAAGTATTGCAAGACATATTGCGGAAAGTGCCGCCACCACTGTCCTGAAGTGTTATTCCAATCTAAACTGAAAAGCGCGAAGAATAAGAATAATCCAGAGCAGACAGATTTGATAGCCAAGGGACTAAAAATATTGCCTCAATATTCGTAAGATGAAAAATTTCAAATTTATAATAGTTGCACATGTGGAATGTGGCGCAATTCTCCAATTTGTATGACATTCACAGATATAATGATGTAAGAAAACAAAGACAAGAATATACCGGGTAATTCTTCTTCTTCGTTCTTTGAATGTATAAATAAAGGTGAACAGTATTTTTCCCCATAATTCACTGCAATATTCGTAGTGTGAACAAAAACTTTAATGAAATAAATCTTTTCTTAAATGAATTCGTCCAGAAAAACTTCTATTTTGATCTCATTATATTTTCCGAAACATGGATAGTGCAGGACTTGCAATTCTTTAAAATTAATGGCTATACTACCTTATATAACGGAGGAAACTTTAACCAGAACGATGGAGTTATGGTCTATGTTAGGGACATATACAAAAATTCCTTAGAGTTTGAAATCAGGAACCTAGGAGACGTTAAAGTACTGGAGGCTTCTATAAAAAGGAATAACCAAAGAATTCTTTCAAGTGCCCTCTATAGACCACATGGTACGTGTCCTAACATATTTAATAGTGATTTGAACACCTATCTAGACCAATTATCACATGAAACTGAACATGACCAACATTTTATTGTAGGCGACGTAAACATAGACATAAAATCCAACGGAGGTTACTGTCAAGATTATCTAGACATTGTTAGTGAATATGGTTTTATGTCGTTAATTAACTCATATACAAGAATCAGAAATGGATCTAGATCCTGTATTGATCACATATTCGTTAAAAATAGGATTGGCGGTCAATATTAATCATTTATACATAAAACGGATATAACGGATCACTATCCAGTAATAGCACTCCTCACAGACCAAGAAAAAATCGCAAAAAACACTAAAATAAAAAATATTACAAAACCTAATCAAAAAAAATTAAGGAATTTTCTAGAGCATGAAACTTGGGATGATATATACAATTCTACAGATTTAGACACCATCATAGACTACCTAATAAAAAAAATACAAAATCCCACTAAGTACGCGACTGATACCATTATAATGAATTTACATAAAGTAAAAAGGCAACCGTGGATAACTTCAGCGCTGGTCAGGTCAGCACAAACAAAACACAAACTTTATAAAAAATATCAGCATGATCCAACTAATGTGTTATTGGAACGTGAATACAAATCCTATAAAAATAAATTCATCAAGGTAATTAACTCAGAAAAAATTAATTATTTCCGAGAGAAACTTAACTAAAATCGTAACGACTCAAAACTACTTTGGGATACTGTAAATCAATACACAAATAAAAAAACAGAAAATACTCCAATTAAGGAAATCACCCTTTATGGCACTATCATTAATAATCAAAAAGATATTGCCAATGGCTTTAACAAACATTTCATAGAAATTGGAAAAAAGCTCGCTGAAAATATTTCTAGGCCAGTACCATCTGTCTTTAAAAGTAATATTATAAAAAAGACAATTTTTTTGAACCCGTCTGATGAAACTGAATTAGAAGGTATTATCAACGAGCTGAAACCAAAAAAATCTCCTGGAATAGACATTACTGCAAATATTCTAAAGATAGCATCGGACTATATGAAAAGACCACTGTCCTATATCATTAATAAAATGTTCGTAACTGGATACTACCCCCAACAGTTTAAAAACAGGAATGATCAAGCCAATCTTCAAAAAAGGAAATCGCACACTCATGACAAACCATCGGCCAATATCCCTAGTCTCAAATCTGTCAAAAATCATTGAAAAAATAATCAAAAAAGGAATTATTTCATTTTTAGGAAAAAACAATATAATTTCTGATAAGCAATTTGGCTTTAAACAGGGTGTATCAACAGAAGATGCAATCATATACCTAACAAATAACTTACATAAAAAGTTGGACCAGAACCGTGCTGTACTTGGTGTGTTCCTTGATCTGACAAAAGCCTTCGATACGGTTGACCATGCAATAATGATTGACTGCCTGGAGGACGCTGGCTTTCGAGGTAACAACCTCAATCTAATGAAATCACACTTGAGCAACCGAATACAAATTGTTCAAATTGACGAATATATGAGCGACGAAAGTACAATTGAATATGGAGTTCCGCAATGCACTGTTCTGGGTCCAATATTGTTTACAGTCTATATCCTCACGCTTGTTTTTACATGGAAATATGGAAATGGAAAACTACCAACATAAAATGAGTACACATACATAAGTTTGATATTAGTTAAAAATCTTCTATATACTCAGTATCTATATCGGATTGTAGTCTAGTCTATACGTATTGACTCTAATGTACATCCTTCATACTGTATAAGAATCACTCAATTAATTATTGTTTAACGGTTACCTCACATTATTATTATTACCATTATTATCAGTAATATCCCAATCATTATTTTTATTTTTTATTTTCATTGTTATCATCATTATCGTTATTATTGTTATTGTCGTTATTATCATTATTCACAAATTGTTCAGATTTGGAAATTTATTAGAGTGAAATCAAACACGTACTAATCTACGGATTTCAGTGTACCTCGCTCTATTTATTTCCATTTCTCATAGAGTATTTTTTGAAAATTGTTTTGTTGTGTCTGGTAAAAAATAAATATACTACCATACTATCAATAACAATATTACTCACATCTCTATCTCATTTGCTAAATTTTGAAGATGATAATCTGAATTATGGATACGACTGATACGAGAGATATTTGCACCGCACTATTTGGAACCTTTGGTCTCTGCCAGGAAGACTAATCTTCAACAATTGTTTTACAGGTACATTTCCAAGCATACTCATACATTCAAAACCTCATAGGTTAAATTTGGATTTATGTATGTATATTGGGACCAGTTAAATATCTCTTGAAACAATCAGAATTTTTAAAATACTGTGATTTCAAATCATTCAGCATCCTGAGGAATAACTATTTTATATACGAGAGGTGCAAGAAAGGCTTACAAAATCGGAATATAAGCTTTTGTTTAATGGAACACCCCATATACTTCAACTCATTTGACTTCTGATTCATTTGGGATAGGTAATAATTCATAATTTTTGAAAATCTGACTTGGAGTTGCCAGTTCTTACCAGTTTTTCGTTAAACGCAGATAACTATGAAGATAAATCAAAAGAAAATAGACCGGAGAAAAACTCGGGGTGAAAAAACCAGTAAAAAAAAAATCCGGAAAAGGATTTCGGGAAAAAGTGTCTGAAGAAAAATAAGTCCGGTAAAAAAAGTTCATGTAAAACGGTGCGCGTAAAATTTACCGGGGAAGAAAGAAACGTTTGGGCAGAAAACTCAGGAAAAAAATCAGAAAAACAAATGTGTAAAAATATTGCTCGAAAAAAATAAGCCCGGGGAAAAAATCCGGAGAAAAAAATCAGTGGAAAATATCCGGGAAAAAAAGTCCTAAGGAAAACATCCGGAGAAAAAAGTCCGGGGAAAATTGCAAGGGAATACAAATCTGGGATAAAAATTCCAGGATACCTAATGACTATGAAAAGGTCCAGGAAAAAAATTCATAAAAATTGCCATGGTTAAAAATTATAGGGAAAAAAGCCCATTCCGAGAAAAAATTGTCGAAGAAAAAATCAGGAAGAAAAAATTCCTGAAGAAATAATATCGGAGGAAATATAAGTCCAAGGAAAAAAGTCCAGAGGAAAAGATTCCGGGAAAATTTTCTAGGAAAAAGAGCCGGGGAAAAAAGCCGGGGAAAAAAGTCCACGGAAAAAATATCCGAATATAAATTACAAGGAAATTATACTATGGGGAAAGGAGTCTGGGAAAAGGTACGAGATAAAAAGACTAGCAAAAAAATACCGAGTAATGAATTTGGGAAAAAAATTAGGGAAAAAAATTCTGGCCAAGAAACTTGACAGGAATAAAATTCCAGTCAAAATAAAACTGTGAAGAAAGTCCGGGAAAAATGTATGGGAAAAAAAGTCTGGGAAAAAAATCCGGAGAAAAATAGCCCCGGAATAAAATCCGGAATAAAATTTCTGGGTTAACAAATTTCCGGGGAAAAAAGTCCTGGGAAAAAATGGTTTGGAAAAAAAGCCAAGAAAAAAAAATTCAAATAACATACTAGTAGATAATCCGAGATAACGGTTTCAACCGAATTAAATCCATCGTCCAGTGTTTGTTGTTAATGTATATACAAACAAACCTTAAATAATTATTCGGTTTTTGTTTCTCACTATTAGAGTATTTTCACCAAATGATACTACTATAATGTCATCGATAATTTTGATATTTTTTTAATATTTTATCCTCGTTGTGATAGACCCGTAATCATGCAATCCCGGGCTTCTTGGTTCGAATTCTAATGAAATATATTGTCACTTGTCAGTTACGTAAAAATGCATTATATCACTAGTGACGTACTGAAACAGACAGTTATGAAAAATGTGACGTTTCAGAACGTCAAAAATGCATTTAAAATTTGATATTTTTATAGCTGAGTTAGATAAATGAATTTCTTCTCAAATTCCAAACTCCATTTACGTTGTGCCGCAGATGAGTTGGGTATTGATACAATACATCCTTAGCAAAAAAGAATGTCACCAAATAATTTAAATGGTTCTATAACCACGTTATGACTTGCAGAATTTCTTAAATTTCTAAACTATGATCATAACTGATTGTTTTAATAGTATTATTTAACTTACTTATGATGAAAATAATATATTTCTCATAAGTTATTGAAAATTTTAGGGTACATTTTGAAAAGAAAACAATTGAGGTGATATCCGAAGAGTATAGGTTGTGAGTGTGTTGTTCTACGTGACTTTTGCATTTTACTAAAACAGTAGATTGTAATTAAATCTTCAATAATTCACATGAGAAATTTTTAGCGGTGCTTTTTCTGTTTTGCGCTACTAGAAAAAACACTATGCGGAACTTGTTTTCCGTATCACATAATATGTTAACAGTGGAATGGTTTTCCGTGTTTATGAAGATGCATAACATCATAATGGAATGCAGCTAATAAAGCTTTATAACTCTGTTTAGCACATTTGTTTCCATGAGGTTCTACGGCCATCAGTTATAAAAGTGATAATTTTGGGTTGCCGGAACATTATATCACTCAAATATTCTACTAAATCATTTCGCAAATATAACAGAGGATACAGAACGTGTACTGAATAGACGAAATTCGTTAAAATTGTCTTGATCGATCAATCAATCCATTGTTGTTTACAATGGAATTAATTCCATTGAATGGATTTACTGGGGTGACTGTCGTAATTTCAACAAAATGATTCTTGAACTCTTTCAGGCATCATATACCACGGGCTTCAAAGAAAATATGCAATCTTATTGTTTACAAAGCTGAATTTCATCAGACTGGATACAGATTTTTTTCTTCTATTTCATTTCGTTATCAGATAACACAATGTTTTATTATTATATTATGTTATTATTAAATGCAAGCAACAAATTCTGGCAGTTCTGTTTTGATTTCTGAATTTGAGTCATAGATGGGCATCGAAAAAGTATTGAAACAAAAATTTGTAGGACTCTACAAATCCTCCAAAGATTGGCAAAGGTTTCATTTCAAAACTTCTAGAGAAAATTAAAATAACGTCGTACAAGTATTCAATATGTAGTTGATCTGTTTATTGTATTGTTTATAGCGTTGAAGAGATTTTTGATATCCCCAATTGAATTTGAGGTTCAAAATTTTGTTTTGAAATATTTTTGCTATTATACCGGGTGTCAACGTATTACTTAGACAAGCCGTTGTTTCCAGAGTTCCAAGGGTACGTGATTCAAACTTGACAGAGGTATTGGATTCAAGAATTGAAAAATTTTTCAATATTCCATACTCCTCCTTCTCTTCAGGTTTCACCGGTAACGACCACAACTTGAGAATTTCAAATGGAACACCCTGTATATCTATACTTTTTTATTCTATGGGCGATTCTGAGAACAAGCACAGAGTTTCGAGACAAAAAATTTAAACATTTGACTTTTCAGAAGAAATAAAATATTGCACCTAGAGTGCACCTAGACGCAATTCAGTCAATGTGATGAACATGAACGATGATAAAAAATATTGTGTACAGTTTTTTTCGCCTAGTATGTAACTATCGGGTTTGAATTTTTTAATACCACTAGAAAAAGTAACATCTCTTAGACAGTCATTTCTTAGATTCCATTTTTCACGACAAATCTGTTAATAATTTTGAATCGCATGGTTAACAATTCCAATACACGAATTATTCTTCGTGTCGCCGTTCCATATGATTGGCACAACATAAAAAACGTACGGAGTTTTTGATCGCTGATAGGATACTCGCCCAAATATACCTCACTTCATCTGTTGTGCCTAAGTCAAGCGCATCGCGTACGGTTTTAATTGAAATAACATGACGAAGAAGTTCGTGAAAATTGTTAGTTTTTCGGAAAGTGATTCTGAAAGTAAAAGTGATAGGGATAGTGAGAGGAAGAGAAATGGAAGGAAGAGGAAAATGTCATTTGAAGAACTTAAGAAGAAAATGGCTCGTCTGGAGAAGCAGTTTAACTTATCCAAGTCATCCGATCAGGACAACAAAGGTACAGTCATCGGTTCAACTGTTTATACAAAGTGATGTATTTGATGATAAAATCAGTTCTTGCATTCTGACAGAATTATCATCATATTCGATTGGGTAGTCACGTGACTTACCATATACGATCTGGTGGACATGTGTCCTGCCCATTCTGTCAGAATCATCATCATATTCGATTGGGTAGTTACGTGACTTACCATATACGATCTGGTGGACATGTGTCCTGCCCATTCTGTCAGAATCATCATCATATTCGATCGGGTAGTCATGTGACTTACCATATATACGATCTGGTAGACATGTGTCTTTCATTTTTTCCCTACAGGTAGCTCTGAAATCGAGTCAATGCCTATTATTGAGGAAATCCAGGTACCAGCTCAGGTACACGAGAAGGCCCCTCCTGTTACAGCTGTGACAGCAATACTCGGTGCTGATCCCACGAGACTTAAAGCTAAGTCTATTATATTGCACGAAGAGCTTGTCGTTCGGTTGGCGGTTTATCTAGGAAAAGGGATAGACAAAGATGTCAAGAAAGAATTGTTGGGAAAATATCCAGTTGTTCAATACTGTCCAGGTGAACCCCTCAAGTTGAACCTGGAGCTTCAAAGTTGCATAACTGAACCAGTTTTGACAGAGGACAAATTCTTTGCTTGGTGTCAAGAGAAGTTAGCATCTTGTTTGACGTAGGATCCTTGATGAAACCGTTTCTGCAGGATCCAGAAGCGAACAAAGAACCCCTTGGTGTGATGGCCTACACAACTCAGATTTTGACAAATCTTCATAATACTTTGTCTAATCATAGACGTTACGTCATTGTGCCCCACGTTAAAACTGACATTAGATAAGTTTTTGAAGAAGCGGGAATCGGTGAATTTTTATTTGGTCCCGATGTCCATGAAAAAGTAAAAACCAACGTTGCTGACAGAAAGGCGGGATCGGAAATGAAAACTCCAGTTAAAGTTTGGGAACCCAAGCCCGGACCTTCGTCTGTTCTTTCGAAGACCACCGCCCAGACACTTCCTGTGTCTTCACACTATCAGCGCCTTCAAATTCAGGACAAAACTGAAAAAAGAAGGAAGGGAGAGGTGGAAAGGAAATGTCATACCGCCACCATCACTAGAAGGAGCCCCAGAAGACTTGACATCAAACTCTTCATTGATTCATGTAGGAAAAGCAAACTTACATGATTGAGTGATTTCTCCATGTCACCCACAAGTATGGTTGTTACAAAACCAAATGGTAAATTCCGTTTTATTTTATATCTGAAGAATTTGAATAAATTCATAATTACCTAGAGTTAGCAGCCTTTTATGATCTGAAAGAATTCATAAAAAATATTTTGAACTCTTCTATATTGTTGGGGTTAGATAATATCACAGCTATATCGTGCATCAACAAAATGGGCAGTGTTCAATTCGAAAACACGAATTGCATAACAATAAAGATCTGGAATTGGTGAAAAGAGCGAAAATCAAATATCTTTGCTTCCCATATCAGCTCCTCTAATAATATTGAGGTAGATCTTAGATCGAGATCTCAGTCGATGTCAAATGAATACGAATTATCAGAAAAAAAATGCATGTTAATTCGTAAGGAATTCGACATCCTGATATATTGATTTGTTTGCAACTAATTTAAATTGTAAATGAAAAAATTATGTTTCATGGTATCTGGACCCGAATTTATTATATACAGATGCTTTCACGATACCTTGGAAATGCTTTCATTTCTATGCATTTCCTCCATTTGCCATTATAGCTGAAGTATTAGAGAAAATAATAAGTGAGGGGGCACGGTATAGTGATAGTGCCGCATTGGTCAACCTGGTACCCCTCATTTCATAATATGGCAACAAGGACCATATATCTTAATCCTAGACCTGATTTGCTTTTGTCCCCATTCAGAGAGAGTCATCAGCTCCACAAGGATATTATCCTGGTTGCAGGGATTTTGTCAGGGCAGCTCTCAAAAAGAAACAGTATGATTAATGTTTCAACAAATGGTGGATACTCTGTCAGAAAAACTAATTACATGCAATTGTTTACAATTTCGAAAATATGAACTATTTGAGATCACATATCGATTCTAAGTTTTCTTATTCAACGTTAAATAAACTATTCGAAGATTCATAAAGGACTACTTCAATATGAATCCTTCACGACCAAAATATTCTTCTACAAGGGATCCAAATACAGTATTGGCTTATTTAAAAACTTTGTTTCCTTTCGAAAAACTGTCGTTGGAAGACTTAACTTTAAAATTAGTTACGTTGATGGACCTAACAAACGGGTCATAGGGTGCAAACTCTTGCAAATATTCGTTTGGATAATATTAAAATAACAAATTCTAATATCGAAAGAAGGTTTCGGATAGAATTAGGACTTCTGTGCCTAGGAACCAACAACCATGCTTGGTTTCTCCTTGTTTCAAAGAAAGACCAAGTCTCTGAATTGGAACAGTTATTAATCATTACATAAAATTACCGAGCCTCTTAGGTCACCTGAAGAAGAATATATTGTTCTAACGGAATTGATACTAATTTTTACTGCACATAATGCGCGGCATGCCTCAACATCGGCCGCACTGAGCGGTGTTAATATCTACTAAAAAAAAAAACCTATATAAATAGAAAAGTTACTGGGTATAGCCCTCAAATTGTTGAGCAACCGTAGACATGTGTTAAGCTCTTCATCAGTACGGTAAAATCAAGTGCGAAGATGTGGAACACTTGGACGTAAAAATAAAAACAAAGGAAGTCAACAACAGGAAGCAAACCACACATTTGTGGCTTCGGTTAGAAGACCTTGAGCTTTCAAGGCAAAAACTAACGTCGCCTAAAATTCCTTAAATTCGCGATCACTAATCATTTTAAATTTTTCCTTATTCTTAACATCCTAATTAATGCTTGAACTATGTACAATTTTTTTTAATAATTCTATAATCTTGAATTGATCTTTGATGAAATGGTTATATGTTATATGGAAATATGTCATTAACCATTTCATTAATTTTAACACTCTTGCAGTTTACTTAAAAGCCAAGAGGTACGCGGGCTCACAGGACAACATGGCGTGATTCCTTGTCTGTCATGGTCCATGTCGTTTGTCGTGTCATGCGCGTGAACCTGTTGCTTCTGCATGATCGACGTACTTCCTCTTCTAGGGAGAACACGTGATAACGTACATTAATTGTTATTATATAGTAATGTTTATAGGTGGTTGTAGTACACAACACGGTTTTTAGTAATGAATTTTTATCTCCAGTCTCGTCCAATTTTCATGTATAATTTTAACATTAACGCCGCATAACCTCACTACACTGTAAGTTACAACCTGACTGTTTCTTCGTTGGTATTTTACGTGTCTTTCTCATATTGTAGCATCCCTGATGATGATAATAAAGATTATCGAATGCTTGGAATCTGTGTAATAGAGTACTCTTATTGGCCTGCTGCATATCCCAAATATTTAGCCAACTTATATATAAATATATAATTTTTTTTGTTTGAATGAAGGTAGGGTACCTTCATCGATTCGAAGAATTTTTCGAAAAAAATTATCTCTCGTAGATGATTTCATAATCATAATTCACAGGGTATTAAATATTTCTCCTATTTATAGTTTTTGTGAAACTAAACAATTCATGAATATATGGTTTTTGATAGATCGCATTTCTGCTTTGAACATCTACAGGGCTATGGAACGGCGACACGAAGAATAATTTAAAAATTAATCGACTTACCTGAAGGAAGATCAATCTTAATTATTCGAGTGGAACCGTTCCATATGATTCACAACCCACTTCCGACCAATACCCCATAATGCGATCTATAGTGGCTATTATGCCCAACGATGAAGTGGAGAGTATCCTTATCAGCGAGAAAAAACTCCGTCCCCTTACGAACCGCAGCCCTCAAAAGGCGAAACTTATGCGAGCCAAGGATTAACGAGGTCTTACCTTTTTACGTGCGATTCCTAATACAATCCGGGAAGAATCTCAAAAGGAGGTCCGGGTCACCCATCCAAAGCCCGACATCGCATAGCGTTGCTTGACTTCATATATCGGTGACCTGGCGCTCTCCGTTCGAGCCATCGAGCAAACTTTATTTGCGCGTAAATGATTCAAACTTTGAAATTCCTAATGGAACACTCTGTATAATTTCACATTTTCCGATTCCGCAAAGAAATCCATGTATGTTTACTCAGGTTCGGAAACGAATAGTGCTCACTAAATTTTTCATATTTATTTCCATTCTCATCTGAGAATTCTCACTGTTTGGTAAATGAAAAGTGTGCTATGAAAACAAAAATAACTTTGACAAATGAGAAATTAGTGTAAATCGATAGCTTAATAAATTCCCATACCAATTATTGTGCTTTAGGCAGGGCCGGAGTATGATAGATAGATAGATGGTTGATTCACTAGTTTACATACCAATGTACATTTATAGCATGTCAGGTTACATTTTGGATAATATCAAAAGTTACAGAAAATACCAAAAAATTACTTATGAAAGTATCAATACATTACGTTACACACAAAAAATAAATAAAGATGTAAATATAATAAAAAACATTACACACATTTTAAAACTTAGTCACTAGATGTTTAAATAAAATATAAAAGGATAAACACATAATTTATAATTGAAAAGAAGGAGCGTCTATTCCATCGAGTAGTAATTGTCGAATATTACAATTTAGATATTCTTCCACAGAGTAGAAACAATAATTCAGAAAAAAGGCGTTTCATTTTGGTTTTGAAATCGTGAGCATTCAAATGTCTAACTTCCTTAGGTAGTTTATTATATACCCCAACATTAAAAAAATTCATATCTGACTTCACTAGTCTATGCATGGGTTTTCTTAGCAAATCACGTGATCTCGTGGGATATTGGTGTCCGACGGATTCAGCTTCATAACCTTTTCGGTTTTTGTGAATTTCTAAAAGTGTCAAATAAATAAAAATTGAAGGAACTGGCATGATTTGGAGATTGCGGAAAAGGGCTCTGCAATAGTCTCTGTACTTTGCTCCGGTCATGATTCCGATGAACTTTTTCTGTTGAACAAATATTTTTTGAGAATGATGGGAGCTGCCCCATAGAAGTATACCATATATTATATGACTGGAATAAACTGAAATAAGTGGATCTAAGAACATCAGAATTTACAAAGTATTTCATTCTACGAATAAAGAAAGTAGTGCTGGATAATTTACGACCTAGAGTAGAGTATTTTAGAGTAGAGTATTTTATTTGACTACATTACAATTACATATTTGTAGCACGTCATAAAAGCGACAATACTAACATTGAATTATTTAAATATAAAATATAGTTGACATGACAAATATAACAAATAGTGTAAAAAATATATTGTAAATTACTATCAAAAATATTGTTAAAGAGATGAGTAACACTAAACGTAACATAGGCAATATGGAATTTTGGTGAGTTTTATTCTATATACGGTCTGAAAGGTCCAATGTATTCCTCTGTGGAATAAAAGCAGTGTGTCAAGAGTACGTTTTTTAAATTAAAATGCGGTTCTGCAGATAGGATTATATCAGATTGAGTGGTACTCTCCTTACTCCGTAGTAATTTAATTTTTCAAGTAATATGTCATGTGATACGCAATCGAATGCCTTTGAAAGGTCGCAAAGGGTGATGGCAGCTTGCATCCCATCTTCCAAGGTTCGATGTTAGATGTGAGCTGCCCAATTTAGCTTGTTATCAATCACTATACCAAGTAGTGTAACAGTGCTACCAGTTGGAACGTTCGGGTGAGACAATATCAACAACTCTTGATTCTTATCACTATTCAGTTTAAGGTTATTTGTATTGAACCACTTATTGGCTTGTTCCAAAGACGCTTTTGCAGAATCAGACTATGCAGATTTCTATCAGAATTTATTATGAAGAGGAATCCGGGCCCACTGTCTTCTCGGCCCCCGGGACATTTGCCCCCTCCTCTCTCCAGGCTTTGCTTCAGGTCAATACATTTTACAACAAACACGTATACAAGAGTTGAAAAAGTGCACATGCTATTTATTTAGGCGAATAATGTAAAATTCCAAGAACCGCATCAATTTTGTATTTTGAGTGGTAGGTATCCCAACAGACATCATCCATGTTTTCAGTATTTTCCTTTCGTGGAGAAACAACTAAGACATGAAACTTTTATCATTGATGAGGTGACGGAAATCAATGTTTTAGCATTTGTAGAATTGAATCATATACTGCTTCTACTTGGGAAATTAGCTATGAGTTACAAATTCGTCATAGTCAGCAAATATGTAATCGCTCAATAAACCTTTCACACACATTTCTAAAAAAACTTCAACGATTTCGTCCGTTTCTCGGTGCTGGTTTATGGCCACCCTAGAGAAAGTGGACACCGAGAACACGAAATGGGTTGCTTAGAAAAAAAGAGATTAAAACATCTATTAGCTATTCCAGGCGGGCAAACAATACTTGAGTTATTTTCGGACTAAAATATGTTCTCACAGAGGGTCTGAAAGTACCTATATACTCTAAAGAATACTATTTTTACTGTGTGCCTCTTGAACTAATGTTGAAGATTTTATGGAAAAAGTAATGTCTTTGAATGTAGGGCTGTATAAAAGTGAGACATATGGTAGGCAGACAAAACGGTTTTTTTTTTATGCCTGGCAGAAAGTTCTGGGAAATAAGCTTTCGAATAGGGCAGGAGAGAGTTTTGGAATTGGGAAAAAAGACACTTAGCGTCGAACTGCAGTTCGAACGAGACGCGGGCATTTTGACACTTAGCGTCGGGCTTCGGTTAGAACAAGACGCGGGCATTTTGACACTTAGCGTCGGGCTTCGGTTCGAACGAGACCCGCATATAGGAGACTTAGCGTCGAACGTCGGTACGGACGAGACGCGGGCATAAGAGACTATCGCGACGATACGCAAGTCGGTTATTGTTTTAAAGTGATTGTTAAGTCAACGAGACAGAGTTCTTGCCACAGCTTAATTATTGTGCAGTGTTATTGCGGTTTGCGATTATTGCAGTGCAGTGTTACGTTTCTCCTTGAGGGTTTTCATGGCACTATTGGTTGTGCCACTAGTGTTTCTAAGTAGGTACAGGTCGTATAACATAACTATACCTTTTATTTACAGCAATTATTTGAGGTTATTTTTTATGTATATAAAGCGTTCCTGGCACTAGCGTTCCCGAGTACAGAGCGGATAATATAACTATACCTTTATTTTCAGCAAATATTTGAGGGTACTGTTTTATATAGCGTTCCTGCATAAGTGTCTGTGTGCGAATTCCGCACAGGTGATATTCACCCTTTTTTTTCAGAGATTATTTGAATATAGGGTTTAGCATTGTACGCGTTGTTTAGTTCTGTCTTAGGGGAATTTACTAAGTATAAATCACGGTACGCGATTATTTTTTTTTTCTTAGGAAGTAACTTCACTTTTGACATTCTCCTAATGTCCTACAATTTTCGTCCGAGGACTCGCAGACAAACAAAAGTTCAACCAACTTCATGTGTACTTCACCCCGCT
Organism: Chrysolina oricalcia; assembly: GCA_944452925.2. Taxonomy (NCBI): domain Eukaryota; kingdom Metazoa; phylum Arthropoda; class Insecta; order Coleoptera; family Chrysomelidae; genus Chrysolina; species Chrysolina oricalcia. The sequence goes on along the minus strand of OX101817.2, from coordinate 23,326,326 downwards.
GAAAATTTCACCAGTATTATATCCAACTGTACTAGCTATTCTTCATGAGGCAGGATGAACATTTATTCAATTGAATATCAGACAGAAGGTCTCTCTCGTACTATCACTTTGGCTATTGCCGCGGCGTGTACTCTCTTAATTTAATATTATCCTTTAAAACACCACTTCGTTACTAATACTTTGACTAGGTGAATTGAACATGGATTAATTTAATTTACTATCAATTTGTAATGCCCTCCCCCAAATAGGTAGTCCTACGACGGTTGGCCATTGGCGTAGGTTCTAGTTAGATCAATGATAGTCGAAACCGCAGTTTTGCTTACGACAGAATAATCAATTCAAAATACCCAAAACAGGATAATCAATTTAATATACCAAAAACAGAATGATCACTTTTATATACCAAAACAGAATAATTAATTGTTATACCATAAACAGAATAGCAGTTGCCTTTTCGTAGGAGATGAACTCAGCCAAATAAACTCATATGTGCACCAGATACAATAAATAGAATTACTTACCGGATAACTTCTCAATCTCGTTGCCTTCACGTCTCGTTCTGGGGACCACGCACGCTGTTCGCCGGGAACACTCACGTAAGATCGCTCGTATGGTTTTGCTTTTAGTCAGAGGGACTGAACCACTATTTACCCTCAAAATCCCCGAAACCCCAAGTTATTAAGAAAACGAGATAGAAGTGTGGTTTCTTTCAATTAATTGGCAGAGAAAAAATCAGTTATAAAAAATAGAAAATGTTCAGTTAAATAAAATATGAAGAAAAATCAGTTAAATAAAGTATAAGAAAAATCAGTAAAATAAAATATAGAACAAATCTAAATAAAATATGAGACAAAATCTAGATCAATTTACGTGAAAAAGGGAAATAATGAATTTAAGAAAATGAAAGCTATTTGAGACAGAAAAACAATGTCTGATGGACTGGAATTAATACACGTAACTTTGATACCTAAAATCACCTTTGGCTTTACCAATAGCAATACGCGACACCGAAAATTCACTGGTTCTACTAACAAGAGAAATACTTTGTATGACTAAGGTACTGAAAGAGTACTGCTTTGAAAAAATGAGTTTACTGGGGAACAGAAAACTGCTCGTCTAAGTGATGCATTTTGTGATGAAAATAATTTTTCTTTTGTCTCTAGTTTGGAGAGCCCCACAATCAATAGAAACCCAAGGGTTTCACCAGGCGTGGCCGTCAAGGAAGGCGGGCCCCACGCTCTTTTCCCGAAGAGCTCACAAGTGGTTATTGAATAGCAAAGCGTCGAAAATAACGCCACAGAATCTAGTCTCCACCTGGATTCTCAAAAAGCGGTTCATTTAAATTTATTTGCATCTCCTAGGTTAAACTCTGCGCATTGTAGTATGGATGATGTGAAAGTGGATAAAAGTCACGTTGTGGGCCGTCCTGATGAAGACAATGATGATGAATCTCAAAACAATTTTTATGTTAATCAAAATACAAGGCGTGATCTGAGTCTGAGGGAAATTTCAGTTCAAAATTGTGATAACAGGCCTTTGAGGGCCTCACCTAGTTTTTTGTCTTTCGGCGGTCAACCCGCTGGGGAATTTCAAACCCCGAAAATACCGTCACTCCACGCCAAATTTTGGAAGCATTCCAGAATTTAGAACGTAATACGTTACGTTCAGGGACCTACAGTCCACTCAATATTTCTGCAGACTCGCAAATAGAGTCGAGAATGAATGAAGCAAGAATGTTTTAACAAAACCGCCCCCGAACTCCTGACAATTTTTCAGTAATTTCGGATCTCAATGTCTCTCGAGCTAGCACAGGGAAAAGCCTTGAAGGGACTCCACTTGCACGCGGAAACGTTCATCAAACGGCCCGCACAAATAGCGAAATCCCTGCTTTTCGGCAAGTGATGTCTGAGGAGGAGAAAGAGGAATGGAAGTGATTTGTTGAATTCAAACAAATGAGAAAAGCTCGTGAAAACCGCCAAACTCAAGTAGAGTTTTCATCCTCCCCTCCTCTTCAGGCTAATGCATGTTTGCCCAGACGTGACCCATATTTTTCAAGACATGATGCGGAACGTGGGGCACAACATACATATGTCTGAAATTTTGGTGTACTTAAAAATATGGAGGTTATCGTGTATGAAAATTTTTAACAATGATCTTCAGTCCCCAATCGGAACAAAATCTACGAACTTATTTTATTTTGACACATAATGAAGAGTTTGGAAGATGAATAATCACAAGAAACCAATGTTATGGAAGTGACTAAATTTGTAAATCATCTTTTAAAAAAATTGTTAAAAATTCCTTGTTCGTGAGGCGATTTTATTTTTTTACAGGTATTTTTTTTACTCGGCTGCGCCTCGTTAAAAAAAATCAGTTCTCGATCACCAAAGTAGCATTTCGCGCACTAGATACAAAAATAACTATTGTATGAAACACTTTCGTAAAGGGCTTTTTTGTACTCGCGTGTTTGTTGAACTCGGCTGCGCCTCATTCAACAAACTTCACGCTCTTGCAAAAAAGCCCTACTTTACTAACTTGTATCATAAATAGCTATTTATGTGCATTCAAGATGACATAGCCTATCAACTTCCACATTTTTGATAACGGTTAACAACAACAGATGAATCGAGTTGGATTTTGGAGAGGGTGTAGCGTGTAGCTTTACATATTTTTTTAATCATAGGCTATGAATATTATTTATCAGAAATGTATAATGTGTGTTTGCCTGTGAAAGCAATACAGGCGGCCCTACATCATGCATGAAATGTTTCCTACAAGGTCAAACAAAACTATAAACATCGGTATGGCGTATGTTGTATACGTATCGTCTTTATTGAACGAGTATTAATTATTCATCTTTGAACAATGCCAATATATTTATTATAATATATCATCACTTCCAGTTGTCAATGAAAATGAATTATGATTGATGATGGGAACGACAGTTGTTACTACAATTACGCGGTACGTTTACTAGTTACGTAAACAATAAATGCAACAAGTGTTCATTGATTGTTATCGTCGTAAACAGATTTGAATTGTTTATTCATCATATTTTAATAAGTAGATATACATATACCAATAAGGATGGATTTAGCGAGGGGCAATATATGAAAATATAAGTAAAAAAGTTATTGGGTATAACCCTCAAAAAGTTGTGCAACCGTAGACACGTGTTTCGAGCTTAAGGTCTCTTCAGTACGGTAAAATCAAGTGCGAAGATGTACAACACTTGGATGTAAAAATAGAAACAAAGGAAGTCAACAACAGGAAGCCAACCACACATTTGTGGCATCGGTTAGAAGACCTTGTACTCACAAGGCAACAACTAACGTCGCCACGGAGGTAGCTATAGCTACCAGCGTGACAATCCTACCCAGGAAGATACAAATAAGGATGGATTTAGCGAGGGGCAATATATGAAAATATAAGTAAAAAAGTTATTGGGTATAACCCTCAAAAAGTTGTGCAACCGTAGACACGTGTTTCGAGCTTAAGCTCTCTTCAGTACGGTAAAATCAAGTGCGAAGATGTACAACACTTGGATGTAAAAATAAAAACAAAGGAAGTCAACAACAGGAAGCCAACCACACATTTGTGGCATCGGTTACTCGAAACACGTGTCTACGGTTGCACAACTTTTTGAGGTTTATACCCAATAACTTTTTTACTTATATTTACATATACCTATACGAATATTTATGATACGAGAATGATAATTTATGACAAATCATGATGAATAATGAAAAATTGTGTCATTAAAAGTTTTTCAGTTACAGAGAATTTCCGTAAATTTGAAAAATAAATAATTAAAAGTTTGTATTTAAATTTTTGTTCTTGAAATATCTAACAATTAAAGACAAGACACTGGCTTGGTAATATCAGGGTAATATAATGAGTGGTGTGATTAATACCGATATTTTTTAGTATATACATAATTGCAGTTCCAAAGCAGAAAGTATCTTCTTGCATCAGGATTACCAATTATTTGATATTTCATAAAATTATATGACCGCAATCATTCATCAATTATAATATTTAGGACGACTATAAAGGGTGTTTCTAAATTCAATTTTTAGAGATAATAATATCAAATTTGACACATAGGTTACGTTTCCGGCTTAAATCATCCAGCATGCCGAAAGATTTTAAGAATCTTCAGGGAGATATTTTTCGAAAAATCCGCTGGTCACCCATTTTGAATATAGATTCAAAATGGGTGTTAAGAACGAACTATAGGGCCATCTCCATTCTGAGCCCGTTCTCAAAAGTTATTGGAAAAGTGGTTTATACCGTTTAAATGAAATATCTTTAAAATATCTTTTTTTTTCGTTGACCTGCTGTCGTCCCCTTACGAACTACAGCCCTCAGAAGTAATTCCTAAAAATACCAATGCGATTCTTAAAAATACAAATAAAAATATCCTCCTGCCGACATGGTTTTAGGGTTGGATACTCTACTGAAAGTGCATCAAATGAACCAGTTCAAGTAATCTACAAGTTAGATATTGGGGAGCTGGTGGTTGGCATTTTTATTGATTGGTCTCCTCCTTTCGTTACGCTTGATCCTGAATTTTTGTCGATAAAACTTGCTCACTTAGGAATAAGAGGATCTATGAACGAATGGATTTTATCCTCCACTAAAAAAGGCAATTCATTGTAAATGTTGGAAAAAAGTTATTCTGAAATATTTGATGTTGATCTTCCACAACGAAGCATATCGGAGGGTAGATTGTTTATGTATGCTGATGATACAACCATCCTTGTATCGGCAAAAACCACAGATGAACAACATGAAAACAAATGTGGTTTTAGAGCAATTTGCTATAAATAAAATCATCTGATTCAATTTAGAAAGAACTTTACGCAATCAATTTACAGGCCCTTCTTAATGGAAGGAAACAATGAATCTCACAATGAACAACGCACAATTAGCTAATGTAAATAATATAAATTTTTAGGCATAAAGGTGGATAGCGACATGAGGTGGAATAATCAAGGGTAATATAACAAGACCTTGATAAATAGTCGACTATTTTTATTGCATCTAAATTTCGACTGTATTTTATAATAATTTAACGAGACATTATTTTGGCATTAATAATCTGATGAGAGCCCGAGAGCGAAGCTCGAGGGCTTTCATCTCTGATTATTAATGCCAAAATAATGTCGAGTAAAATTAATAAATACAAGAGAAATTTAGCAGCAATAAAATAGTCGACAATTAATCAAGGTCGTGTTATATTTGTGAAGATTATTTCTTGAATCTACTTCTTTATATCAGTCATATGAATGAATGAAAATTAAACAATTTGGAATAATTTATTCAAAATATCAAGAACAAAGCACAAAATCTAAACAAAAACAGCACCATCTTTATAATTTATCAATTGAAATTAAAAACACAATTATTGTATGTGACATTTCCACCATGCGTAATTTGTGACATTTGTTCAGCTTTTGAAGAACTTGCAGTATTAACCGTAGAAGGTCCACATTCATTCTCTTATACAGCTTCAACACGATTGATTTTATTTGACGTTTAATATGTATTTATTTAGAGTACTGTCAGATGCTCAGGCTCCTTGATATGAGTATCATGCTGAATAGTCGGTGACTATTGTGCATCATGTAAATAGTCGCAGATAGAGCGTGTTGATTGGTCCTGTCAAACAGGAAACAAACGTATGATTGGTTGATGACTGATATTTAATAGACGAAAGAAATAATCATATCAACTACATCTGCTCCAGACAACAAATCCTTTTTTGTTATCTTGACTTAATATAATAATAATGTCGTATAATGACAGACCATGTATCTATTTGTTATTGCGAAAAAATTCTACGTATCATTATAGTGATAATAATAATATTTATTTTCCAACAAAAGATATAAAAATGTATAGGAATAGTCTATTAGGAACAGTAATAGCATAAATGTATGAGCCTATACTGTGAATATAAAAAAATTAAATATTAAAATATATTAAAGTCAACATAAATACACACGAATACATACTTATATACACTTATAATATAATCTAAAACTACTTATTAAAATATTTTTCTAATGAATAAAAACATTTTTCAGTACGAGTTGTTTCAGCGAGCTACTGAATTTTTTTTAGTATTTGGCTTCTGTTCATGTTTGAACTAGGAAATCTTGTAGAAAAACCTTCAAGTTCAAAAAACTTCTCACTTAAATCGGGATATACATGTTTTCAAAATAATACTGTATATTCGTCAAAATATTGCAAACTATATAAAACATTATGATGTGCACTCATACTCGTCAAGAATTATCAATAAAATATACAGTAGAAAACACAATCATAATTACTTCAAGAAATTCCCGGAAGGATTCGGGATTCAACTATAATATACAGGGTGTAATCTAACCTCCGTGAAGGAGGAGTGTATAAAGTTATGTTACAACGAATGGCAGGTGTGAAAAATTCGAAAAAATGTTTTTGAGAGTTTTAAAATTTTGTGAAATGTGGGTCGACATTTTTGGAACTTCTGTCCGCCATCCTTCCAGACTATAAAAGACAATTGCCTGCCGGTGAAGGAAAGACACTGAATGTCGAACCGAATTGAGACGTTTACAGAGGTCTAGAGAGTCTCGCACCCATAATCATGGGTTGCAAGCTGATGAAATAGGAACATATCACAGCAAATGAAAACAAACTGGTATCCGAGTATCCAAACTAGTACACTGGTAGCTCAAGGCAGCACTAGTAGCTGCAGACATAACACATCACAAGTTAACCAACAGAACAGTTCAACAGTGGATTCACTCATGATTTGTTTTATGACCAGACCATGTCTGGACATTTTGCATTTTGCATAGACAGCGACAACAGGCTAACAACGAACGACAGCAACGTTGTTGCCAGTTCTCGCGCGTTCACGTGGTAAAGTCTTGTTCTTTCCTTCGCGAATTTCACAATTTTTCTGCAAATAAAATGGCTGCCAGTCATGCCGGACCAATCGAAAAAACCATCTTTACAACAAAACATCGTTTCGGAAAGTCTTTTAATAAATAATGCTTGCAGGACGCTATTCATGTAACACGTATTGCCCAAGTTGACCAAACCTAATTTTCCCTCAGTATCCTTGCCGAAGACGATACATTTTCTTGATATTCTGTTAATTTTGAAATCAATGCTGACATGTATGTTCTATGCACTGGTGTACTATTGTTGTTCTGATCATACGAGGATATATTGAAAAATTCTTAGCCTACTATAGAACCATACAAAATGTCAATGTCAAAATACTACCCTTGCACGCTTTTGGTCAACATTCAACATTTGGGGATCCATTTTGCAGCATTTTTTCTCATGTCCAAATTGACGTGAACTATATGATGAACGCGTTCGTATGAAATATGCAGTGCTTCAGATATCCGTTTTAGCCAAATTCGACGGTCTGTTAAAGTCTTGTCATGAACTGCATCGATATTTTCGGGGACTGACACAGAAACTGGCCTTAAGATAGGTCATCATCTTCAATGGAAAATTTACCTTTTTTGAAGCTTGCAGTCCAACTTTTCACGGTCGCATACGAAGGACATTGATCACCAAGAGTATTAAGTATTTCTTCGTAAATCTGCTTACCTCTCAACCCTTTTAAATACAGGTACTTGATGATGGCTCTATACTCCAATTTTTCGATTTTCACAATGTCGGTGGACATATTTTTTCTTTCAATTTATTGCGTAACTCTGGTTTACTTTTTTGACGTCAAACTTTACACCGACACTTCTAATAAGTTATTGTTCGTTGCTATGGTAACGCAATATTTTGTTTATGTAGGGAACTGGTCTAGGCTAACTATATATCAATACATCCTCGTATTCCTCGACTCATTCGTATCTTTTCCAAACTCAACCTGGTGTTTCCACTTCGATTCAGGAAGATGTAAAATATTGGTGGAACTATCTGCTAATGGATTTTGTATCGGGTTGCTGCCAATAGGTGTTGATCGAGATATGATATATTTAGCCTGTGGTAGAAGTCCATTGTATCTCGGAGTGGAGTGGTATTGATTCACAATATAGAAAAACTCGAAGTCATCTCCACAATTTTTAATAATTTCATCTGGTGTAGTGTGATGGCGAAGCCATCAATCAAAAAACCAGTTTATCGAACATGTTTCGAACCTATATAGGTTCATCATCAGCGAATTAGACAATTCTACAATAAAGAAGAAAAACATAACTATTGGTAATCCAGTAAGGTGTAGTGCTACTTACATAGGGAAGAAAATTTGAAATGGATTTATTTAATTAAGTGTCCCCACATTTCAACAAAATTAAATGGGGGTGGATTAAATTCTACAATAAAGAAGAAAATTATGACTATATTAAATTAAATACAGGTGAAACTACGTGAGGTTAACTGTCTAGTGCCAAGTTCAAAGTCGAAAGCAGCACAGAGAATGACAGGAGAGCCACAGACACAGAACGCAAAATTGAAGATACAAAATCCTTCACATAGCAAGTAGTGTTCTGAACATGAGACCTGGTTGCTCAGAACACTACTCATGTTTTTCTTCTTTATTGTAGAATTGTTTAATTCGCTGATGATGTACCTATATAGTGTGGCGAAGCTGCGGGCGATGCCGGACCTGAACTCTCACGTAGCCAGCGACCGACCGCGGATGACTGTCGAGACGCTATGCACCGAGAAGAATCTGGACGATTCGAGGCTTTTCGAGAAATTTCATGAGCATTCGGAGAAGTGAGCGGTGGATATAAAAAAAACTACGCAGCAAAGTAGACAGACAGTCAGTGAGTGAAAGTCGAATATAAATAATAGAGTGATTGTTATATAAATTAGAGTATTGTGAATCATTGTATTTCGTTAAATAAATTATTTTAGAGTTAATCAGACTATAAATATACAACAATAGGTTTAAAACATGTTCGATAAACTGGTTTTTTGATTCATGGCCTCGCCATCACACTACACCAGATGAAATTATTAAAAATTGTGGAGATGACTTCGAGTTTTTCTATATTGTAATGTATTTAGGATACGACACAGTATCAGTGCAAAATTTGTTCACTTGATAGATAGTCGTTCAACATTTTCGACTGTATCAGACTTGGAACACTCAAGCAAGACTGTTATTTGTTGTAACTGTAGCGTTTATGAGGAAATAACAAAATTTCGCCAAAAGAACGAGACGCTGGTATAGTTCCAAGAATTGATGCAACGTTTCCACGTTGGATAGCTATACATATTCGCTATATGAGAAATTTGGTTGCTCTTGGATCTTGAGTTTCTTTCTCCAGTCTTTTGCCAATTTGTTGGCGTCAAATGTTTCTAGTGCTACAGGATAAAAAAAATTGTTATTTTCCTATGTTCTAAATTAATTATTTTTCAAGTTTTCGCTAGAGATTGCAGCAGCTCCAGGTGATTTCGAAGTTGATAATAAATGAGATGTCAGAACATGTGAAATCTCACACAGCAAGTTTTCCACATCTCCAGGAGATTGAAGTCATGCTATCTGGACGTTTGCCATCATCTCTACTCGTTCCTGGTAACTCTAAGATTGCTGGGAGACCAGCGGAGATCAAAGCTCTTTTCAAATAATCTTTAACTTGATGTCTATGAAAGCAACCTGCACTCCTTTCACAACTCAGTTCGTGGGCTTCGACATTAGAACCACAAACACATTTATGAGGAGCACAAATTGATAAGCCAAGTCTCAAAGCGATTGCTATCCTGAATGATTCATCATCTAAAAGTGTTCCCAGTAAAGAAAGCTACTGGTATAGTATCAAGGCATTTTTTAAGGTGTATATTGCGTGTCCAAGTGGACACGCGGGCCTTAAGGGTGGACACGCTGTGAAATGTCAAACGCACAAAATTGGGCCTTGGAGACAAGACACACGGATCACTAGAAAAGTTAAACAAGCACATGCACACATACACAAAATATGGCAAGAATTTCCATTTTTATCTTCAATCATAATAATATACATCTGAAAAACAAAATGAATAAACTCTATACATTACTTTATCATTGAAAATGAAGAATTTCACTCCAATATAGACTGTTTCTCTCCTGAAGAATTTCTTAATAAAGTCACCTTTAATGGAGCAATTCTTGTATATATTTTCAATCTCGGAAACGGCTGTATCGATTTGGATGAAATTTTGTATGTAGTTTAGGTATTGCTTCTTAAATTCATCTGTTTACGCGTCTTTCCTGATAAAACGCAATTCTAGTAATAATAATAATGTGTAATTTCGATTTTCAATCGTCCGAATAATTAAAATTTCTTGCACATATCAAGAACTGATGGCATAACAAGAATTTCATAATAATAATGATAATAATAATAATGAGAATTTTTAAATTCAATTTTCACCCACATTCAATCATCTGAAAAATCCGAAATTTGGAGCACATATCAAAGACCAACAGCAATACAAGAATTTCATAATATTAATGTATTAAGTTTTTAATTAATTCAATTGTTTCCCACTTCCAATAGTCTGAATAATCTTAAATTAAGCGCACACATCAAGGACCGACGACAATATTAATGTAATAACAATGATGATAATTTTCAAATTCAATTCCAATAGCCGGAATAATCTGAAATTTGACACGCATATCAAAAACTGATGGCAAGAACAAAAATTTCATAATATTGATATTTTAATAATGATTACAACAATAATAAGGTGAACTTCTGAATAAATTCAATTTTCAACCACTTCCAATCGTCACACACATATCAAGTATCGACGACAATTCAAGAATTTTATAATATTAATGTAATATTATTAATGTACTGATGAGAATTTCCAAATTTTCACCCCAACTTCCAATAGTCCCAATAAGATATAGTTTAATATTTATTCATATATTTTGGGTATCTCGGAAATGGTTCTAATGATTTGGATCAAATTTTGTGTTTGGATAAGAGTTTGTCCTGTCAGTTCCTCTATATAGGCGTCTTTCGTGAAAAAAAACGCGATTTTACACAGCAAAAATTATTTCGATTCGAAGAATAAGGGATTCGAATGCCACTATTCCACTCAAAAAGACACACACACACACATAACTGCCAAGTTATTACAATGTTATATAGACCGGGATCCCATGCCTATTTTCAAAAATGATTAATAACAGGCTGAATCTTCCTGAGTAGCTTTATTTTGCCGAGGCGCCCAACTTTTTCCTCTACGAAAATTCTCGATAGTGGTAGCTAATAAAATGCGCAGGCGTCCAACATGTCGATTTGGTGAGTGCAAAAAATTCATTAATAACAGTTAGTTTTTCAGTTGAACCTCGAGATAATTCGATGAAGTACTCGAAATAACTTTTGTCCTACAAAATGGATGGTAGGACTGAAGAGTCCCCCACTCCCAACATGTACCAATGACGTGGTCATAAAAATTCATTAATAACAAGCGGATTTTTTTACCGTTGCTTGATTAATATTTGTATAATTGAATGGTCATATTGTCCTACCAATTCAATGGTAGGTGTTCCCAGTCCTACGCTCCGAAATTGTCAATTCCATGGTAAAAAAAATTCATTAATAACAGGCTGAATCTTCCTGAAAAGCTTCATTTTGCCGAGACGCCCATCTTTTTCCTCTACGAAAATTCTCGATAGTGGTGGCTAATAAAATGCGCAGGCGTCAATCATGTCGATTTGGTGAGTGCAAAAAATTCATTAATAACAGTTAGTATTCCAGTTGAACCTAGACATAATTCGATGAAGTACTCGAAAAAACTTTTGTCCTACAAAATAGATGGTAGGACTGAAGAGTCCCCCACTCCCAACATGTACCAATGACGTGGTCATAAAAATTCATTAATAACCAGCGGATTTTTTTACCGTTGCTTGGTTAATATTTGTATAATTGAATGGTCATATTGCCCTACAAATTGAATGGTAGGTGTTCCCAGTCCTACGCTCCGAAATTGTCAATTCCACGAAAATTCTTGATATTAGTAGCTAATGAACTGCGTAGGCGAAAGTCATGTTGATTTGGTGGGCGCAAAAATTGTATGGCTAACTGTTAGTTTTACCCAAATCTGAAACTCTTGGCTCATGGTGAAACAAACTAATTGAATTAACTTCATTTCAAGGCAGCAAAATCAATCTAATTGACCGTAAGCCACGGGCTTAACTAGCCTACAGATATTTCGATCATACCTTCTGAAATAAAAAATAACCAAAATATTTTGTAATTAGGCACATTTATCCTCATTTTTGATATGATATTTTCTTGATCCTGCCATCCTCATTGCTTTGTTCAGTTCACAGATCGATCCTATGACCGGTTTTCGAGCTACAAGGTGTCAAAAATTCCATTACTGCTATTTTGCGAAGTATGAATCGATTTGATATTTTTGCTTTAATTCAAAATCATTTTTTTTTTAGAAATAAACACATTAAATCCAATTTGTAGCTCGTAAGTCCCTCCATTCGAATAAGAAATTATATTTCACAAAGGGTGTTGCATTACATTGCATCACAAGATACTGTTCAAAGGAATAGATGAATATTAATACCATTATCATTTTTATTTTACAAATTCTTTGAAAAAGAATGTGTCTTTATCAATTACATGAGGATTCATATTATGATTGCTAGTTCAACAGTTCTCCATGTACACAGTGACAATTTGAATGCTTAAAAAGGCTCAGGAACAAAATGAAATAATTATTACGAATTGTCCATATCTGTTACTAGGATATGAGAATTAAAATGAAATTATACTCATGAAATAATCCTCCTTTCAACTCCCCTTATTTCCAGCAAGTCCCGTCACTCTCTGATTTACAGCCACCCGCATCCAATTACATTTTTATTTGAATTTGTTATGAAAGTGGCTACAAAGATCGATGAAAAAAGCTGGAGGTCGTATTTGGAAAAATTAAGTTGATGGAATCTAAAGAACTTAACGTCGCATTGGAAATAGGTTTATATTATATTACAACAGATACGAAACATTATTGAAAGTTCCCTTGACTTTTTCTTATATCATTCGAAATGGTACGAAAGCGAAGAAGGGCCACAAAGAATAAAATAAATTAATTGGCCTAATTCCGACTTCGCAACTCAGAATTAGTATAATTCCGACTTCACAACTCAGAATTAGTATAATTCCGACTTCACAACTCAGAATTAGTATAATTCCGACTTCACAACTCGGAATTAGTCTAGTTCCGACTTCGCAACTCAGAATTAGTATAATTCCGACTTCACAACTCGGAATTAGTCTAATTCCGACTTCACAACTCGGAATTAGCCTAATTCTGACTTTGCAACTCAGAATTAGTATAATTCCGACTTCGCAACTCAGAATTAGTATAATTCCGACTTCAGAACTCAGAATTAGTCTAATTTCGACTTCGCAACTCAGAATTAGTATAATTCCGACTTCACAACTCGGAATTAGTAGAAAATATCTTTCCCGCTCGCCACGTCTTGCCGAACTCCGCTTGGCGTCGTTTGGGCATCGGCAGTAGCGTGCGAGAAAGTATAACTTTCCGCACATGTTAAGTATTTTTAATGGAAAAAATGAATACACTTCAATGAGAGAAAATCGTAAGGAAGGTGCTGGTTTTATGCCTATCAACTTTTCTATTTAGCGAAACTTTTATTATTAATCATTACATTATTTCATTTTGTCAATCTCACAGATTTTTATTCCATTAATTGATACGTTTCCATCAAAAAAAGGAAAAAATACATGTTCTACTCTCATGCTGGGTCCACATCAAACCAATAATACAGAAACACACATTTTCAACTCGCCGTGTCCACATCAAATCAAGAACGCAGAAAAAAACATAAACTCAATGTTTTTCAACAATTTAACAACAAATTCAATACATCAATTAAAAAAAAGGAAAACACGTTTTCATCTGTTATGTTGTGTCCACATCAAACCAACAAAACAGAAACAAAACATTTTCTTCAAAAATTCAACAACAAATCTGAAACTTTTCATCAACAAAACGTGTTGTGGTGCAGCAACTTTTCGCGGTCCTGTTGATAGGCGTTAAACATCAAAGGGTTTCTGTTTTGTTGTCATTGCTGGCAACATTGTCGGTGCTATGTGTACCTAATTGAAAATCAAAGAAAACACAGAAACTCCTCCAGTATGTCCTGGCGGACTCCTAGGTGTTGTGGATGATGTTAGAAAATAAATATATTTTTTCATGGATCTTATGGCCAACCACCCACTGTATTAAATCTTCAAAGTTCTTGCTGGATAGTTCAAGTTTACATTTTCACATAACTCCAATGCCAACTCGTGCAATCGCAATGATTACACTAATTCCGAGTTGTGAAGTCGGAATTATACTAATTCCGAGTTGTGAAGTCGGAATTATACTAATTTCGAGTTGCAAAGTCGGAATTAGGCTAATTCCGAGTTGTAAAGTCAGAATTATACTAATTCCGAGTTGTGAAGTCAGAATTTTACTAATTCCGAGTTGCAAAGTCAGAATTATACTAATTCCGATTTGCAAAGTCAGAATTAGGCTAATTCCGAGTTGTGAAGTCGGAATTATACTAATTCCGAGTTGTGAAGTCAGAATTATACTAATTCCGAGTTGCAAAGTCAGAATTATACTAATTCCGAGTTGCAAAGTCAGAATTGGGCTAATTCCGAGTTGTGAATTCGGAATTATACTAATTCCGAGTTGTGAAGTCGGAATTATACTAATTCTGAGTTGCGAAGTCGGAATTAGGCCAAATAATTTATTTTATTCTTTGTGGCCCTTCTACGCTTTCGTAAAATGGAGGCGGTAGAGCCATAAAACGAAATTCCACAATTTGAGTTATTGGCGAATATCTCTATAACAAACATTGATATTCAAGATCTAAAAAACCTTAGTATTGTTTCCCAAAATAGATTTTTTTTCTTTTTCAACCGGCCTTGTAGGTCTCTCTGTTTCCGATATAGCAATAGTATGTCATTAGCTAAAAAGACGGCCTGTATATACAGTGCGGCTTTTTTTAGTCCCCCCCCCCCATGTTGACTTTTGAACGGTTCGACGTAGAAACATGAATAAACAACCGTTTGGAGGGTTTCACCGATACTACTTTTTGAAATAAAAAATATGGTGATTGCTCGACAGGGGGCGCGGGGGGGTACATCAACTCAAAAATTTTAAATGGCATGGGGGTCAAGTGTCACATCGTTCAAAAGATAATTCAATTCTCTTCACAACCATTTAATTTTTTTTTAATTTAGTTGAAATTTTTTTCACAATCCAAATTCGAAATATCAAAAATAAATGCGGACCTGAAAACTACTCATACCTCAATAAATTTGAACGGTTTGTTGTGGAATAATAAAACCAAAAATATTTTGGAGGGTATTACCGATACTACTTTTTGAGAGAAATCGAGAAATCGATATTGAGAAAAAATTTCTCAACAAAATTGAAATATATTCAGATGGTTGTGAAGAGAATTGAATTCTCTTTTCAACGATGTGACACTTGACCCCCCATGCCATTTAAAATTTTTGAGTTGATGTGCCCCCTCGCGCTCCCTTTCGAGCAATCACCATATTTTTTATCTCAAAAAGTAGTATCGGTGAAACCATCCAAACAGTTTTTTATTCATGTTTCTACGTCGAACCGTTCAAAAGTTAACGGGGGGGGGGGGAATAAAAAAAGCCGCACTGTATAATGTTGAACCCCTTATTACTTCAAACACCCCATCTGCTTAGCTGTATTATATTTTGATCAGCTTCCATTCTGATTGATTGTCAATGATAAACTCAATCATCTTATACACTCGTATGCGTATTCATATACAGGAGAATTGATTATATTATTGACTACCTTGTAGAAAAGCAGTTTCGTTATTTCTGTATTATGAAACATATTTCTCACGAATGTCAGTAATGAACAGTCGCTCACTAGTTTAATATTGGATATGAATGGTAAATTGATATTTTTTTATACATTCAAATTTTTCCAAAAATTTCAAAATTCATGATGTGTCGCCCTCTAGCGCCGAATCTGGTCATACGATCGAGTAGGGCCAATAGAGACTTTTACTCAGAATAGCTTCAGCTACAACATACCAAAAATTCAGCCATTTTCACAGTAAGCCTTTTTTTATTATATGTGTGCGGAGTCCTTTGATGATAGTTTAAAATTAATTTTTCCGTTAACCAGATGTCGTTTCCTTACGAACGACAGCCCTCAAAAGACGAAACTTGTGAGAGCCAAGGATTAACGAATTCTTACTTTTTACGTGCTATTTCACTTTCTCGGGCCATCAGAGAAATATAATCAGTCGCTAGGCTTCGAACCCACGACCGGCGACCACAGTGGATAAAATATCGGTATTTTAACTACTTGGTCACTTGACCCCCGTAAAATATAATATCTCTTTCGAACTGGACTTTTTGAGGCCTCTGGAGATACCATATACATCCTGTTTTACCGTAGAGCAGAATTTCACAATTCGTCTGACCTCTTTGAAAGTTTTCAATCATAAATTTCAGCTCTTCAGACGACGATGTGGTGTTGCAGGTTTTTTCGGGTTTCCCCGTATCTGTTGAGGCGCATGCGACATCATTTAAGCCGCCCCGGAGGACAGATTGATTATTTCAATGTTTTTACTTTGTTATTGTTTTCAATATGTTTATAAAAATTATGAAAGCTAAACAAAATTTCCCACTTATTTCATAAACTTTTCTCGTAAATTATGATATTTTTGAATCGATCAAACCGAACAAATCGAACATTGAAAGTAACATTACTTCACGAATAAAAGTATATTAAATTAGCTAAACCACAATTTCAAAATAATTTGTTAAATTGAATAATTTTTGTAGGACTAGCGATACATACCCGTTTTTTTGTAGGACACAGTATTATTTAGGTGAAGAATACGCTAACCTTTCATGTGTTATCATTGTCCTACAGTTATTAATAAAAAATATTTTACCATGGAATTGACAATTTCGGAGCGTAGGACTGGGAACACCTACCATTCAATTTGTAGGACAATATGCCCATTCAATTATACAAATATTAATCAAACAACTGTAAAAAAATTCGCTGGTTATTAATGAATTTTTATGACCACGTCATTGGTACATGCTGGGAGTGGGGGACTCTTCAGTCCTACCATCCATTTTGTAGGACAAAAGTTATTTCGAGTACTTCATCGAATTATCTCGAGGTTCAACTGAAAAACTAACTGTTATTAATGAATTTTTTGCACTCACCAAATCGACATGTTTGACGCCTGCGCATTTTATTAGCTACCACTATCGAGAATTTTCGTAGAGGAAAAAGTTGGGCGTCTCGGAAAAATGAAGCTACTCAGGAAGATTCAGCCTGTTATTAATCATTTTTGAAAATAGGCGTGGTATCCCGGTCTAATAGTTGCAGAACAGTGAAGTAAATTCCATGTCCAACAAATTCAAAGTAAAAAAATATCACTACTTCAATACGAACTATGTCCAGAAACAATCATTTTACAGAAGACTGTAGATAATAACTACTAATAACCATAGCAGTAGATGCCAAAACACCAAAGAAAAAAAAATAACTACTACATAAGAATTTCTACCGGTAATTATTTTGGAATTTAAAGTATAAACAATCGCGCGTAGAGATTTTTATGTAGTACCTAATGTTTCGTGACATAGCTCGTATTGCAGTATCAACGTCGCTATGTTTTAAGTACTCGAAAGGCATTCCAACAAGACAGAAGAGTTGATTTTTAGTTCACTACACAAGTTTTTTCCTAATGATTGATAGGTAATCGTTTTTAATGTCGACTTAAATAGTAACAATGTTTTTTACAGCTATTTCAACAAATAGTGTAATTTTTGTCTCAAAGTCGTGATTATGCCATGATTACCATGCCGCGACGCCCATGGTTTGATTTGACAAGACGATTAATAAGTCGTAAATGGACGTATACAAACATGATCGCCAAGTTAAGAGTGAATATAACATGGAATTCCAACCTGGTCGCCGAGTGCAAACGGATGTATCCGACAATGCCCATTTTTAACATGATTCGTGCTGAGATGTTTGTTAACAACGTCGGGTATGTTGCTTTCAAAAAAGAGACAGAGAAGCCCTCTCTACATATTCTATTGCTCGGAGGAATCAACCATTTTTTGTGAAGAATTTTGAAGTAACGGGTTATAATAAGATTCCAGGACAGATAAGTTCATCTACAGTAGCATTCAAATGTCATTTGAAGTCATTAAAAGATGTGTATTTGAATTTTCATTTCATATTACCCGAAGTCAAGTTCAAGTTTGATTCATTGGCTCCTTGAGTTTGTTTCCTTGATTGAATTTCTTGGAAAACTAAAGCTTTTTGTTACATTCTTCGTTTTACGTGATCCATCGATTCTCTATTTCCGTCATCTCGGTTGCACAATTTCTATTACCAGTAATGAGAAATCGACTCAATACCGCTCAAACTCGGTGGATTACACCCCTACACGCGAGCGTAACTGCCATCAACTCTATAATTTCGTCATAATTATTTTGCATGCTGTAATTTTGAATTCGCTAACAAATATATTTTATGCCGAACGTATGATTACGATCTGCATTGCGGAAACCTCCGGTACGTCGCAAAAGAATAATCGAATTTTATGGAAACGCGGACTCCGGATGTGTGCTCATGCATGAACTTAATGTATATAAAGAACTGTCATGCAATGTCGATGTACAGGGTAATTCATTCGTCAAATATTTCGCGTTTCTGAACTGTAAGGTGGCACTGACAAGATATGTTTTTCATACCATAGTGACAGCGATCTTTCATAAAATTTCAAAACAAATTACAGTGTTCTGCTAGAATATCTACCGAATATCCAACGGTCAACCCTACTGCTAATGCATTGTTGCCAAATCTCAACATTATTCGGAGTACTGCGAAATAGCTCACAGGATTATTAATTATTATCTGGTATTAATTGTGGTAATATGGTTCAATGCATTATGTACTTACAATAATAACTATTACTTCATTTCTTGTTCGTTGTGGAGATGATTTTGTCATTTATTTCTCTTCAATAATGAATTATTTATCTAATGTATTATCTACATTAGAGATATACAATATATATATATATATATATATATATATATATATATATATATATATTGTATAAGGCGAAGAGTAGTCTTGACTGACTAGTTAAGGAAAAATGCGGATGGATCTTGAGGATGCAGTAAAAATACTGGGCTGTTCAAAAGAATACTTCTTGTTATTTAGTCGAGCTTTCGGAAATGTTTATTTTCTTTATCAAGACATTAAACATGAGGTTTATAGTGAAAAGTCAACATTGATGAGACACATACAAAGTCATGATTCTTGATGGTGGAAAACATTCAACTCCTTTTTTAATAATTATTATAATAATTTCGGTTCAAACTTTCCTATTATTTTATGTTTTAAACTTGCACACATAACTAAGTACAGGGTGTTGATTCTGAACAATGAGGTCTCCATCCAAGACTAATCTGAACTCCGCCTATTATGCCGTTATTTTCATTTATATAATATAATGTTAATTAAAAACAACTGGAATGGACAATAAAGACGCTATTATGATTATTATTATTATTCTTCAATTCTGTTTTGCGTCTAGTACGTGACCCCAAATTCCTACCATGCAAAAATATCAAAGTATTGGGACCGGTCTGCTGTACAAATTCTGGCTTTTGATCCATGTAGGGGACATATATGAGAGTATGAAAAGTGATGTTGGCAGAAAAATAATCTTGTGCAATATAGATAATAGGCCGCCATCTTGGAAAATGACAGTGTATGAAATCACATGGGTTTATTTAAATATAGAGGGTTGTTTTAAGTCTCAATCGACGCAGAATTGAATTGTCTAATACAAGGTTATCTGGAAGCATAACATATTCTACACAAAATGGCCACAGAAAACAAAATGGCCGTCATTACTAATAAAATTGTAATGGTGTACTGTTCTATTTCGCCCTTACGTATATCTCTTGTAATTACTATGTCACATCTTATTTTAATTTTCCAAGATGGCGGCCTGTTATCTATGTTGCGCAAGAGTATTTTTCTTGCCAACATCACTTTTCATACTCTCATATTGGATCTAAAGTCAGAATTTGCACAGCAGACCGGTCCCTCTATTTCAAATGTTTCAATGGTAATGATGGGTCCCGTACTAGTCCTGTTTTATTTCCAAAACTTATATTTTAAATCGCAAAACATAAAACTTATTACTTACATACTTCTTCAATTGTGTCCAAGGACTTCAAGAATTTAGGCGAACCAATCCAACATCCAACTGATGAACTGACAAACCCCTATCGACGTAACTTTCATTTTCGAAAAATTGAACAAATTACATCGGTTACCACTGTCTAGACTTATTGGCAACGCTGTACAGTAAATATGACAGTGACAATAATTCTGTGCAATCCCTTGTGGACAGTAGCAGAACTATTTTTGTATTTCCGTTCATGTACTACAGAGGAATCACTTACTGGTGCGATTTATCGTTTTTTATCCGAGGTTTTGAAAATCGTTATTAAAAATATAAATCGTTTGATTTTATGTCTGAAAAATAGTATGAATAGTTCCTCATTGTTCAGTCTTCTGAATTTAATATAAATATCACTTGCAAAAGCGATTCTTCTCAACTGTCTTTGATTTTATAACAAGATTATCAGAATTTTTTTAAATTATGAGGGAACGTTGAAGTTGAAAATTCTTTAAAAAAATTTAATTATCTTCTACTTTGACATTGATATCTCATGATAATTGAAATCGAATCGGATGGATGGTTTTTGGGAAAACTTAAAAAACTTAGTTTTTTATTTTTTTCCTCGAAAACTGTTCATCAGATTTTCTTCTACATCTCTCTAATCATTCCAATTGAATGCCAAAGTTTTTTTCAGAATTTTTTACACTGCCTTTAATTTTTTCGTAGGTTTATATGAACCTTAATGCATTCCTCTTAGTGCTTGCTTCCCTTTGTCAAGCGTCTTCTGGAAGTAGTATAGCTGTTTCATTTTGATTGTAACTGTGTAAAGAAACTGATATTCAATAGACACATCTTGAAATAATCCAGGAAAGGCTTAGAAAGTTTAAAAGCTTTCGAAGAATTCTATCGAAACTACTAGAAACACAAATTTTATTCAAACAAATCAAATTTATTCATCACCGATGTCAATACAAGAATACACACATTGTATATAACTTATTACACTAGATATAACATACAGAGTACATGATACATCACAACAAAGTACGCATAGAAAAATATATAGTATAAAAATATAAAATTATGTAGTATAAAATATTCAAAAGAAGGACGAAATATTATCACAGAGAGTAAAGTAAAGTAAAGCATTTGGAATTCTTTAAATTGTAAGATGTTTGGTGCATCTTACGAAAACCCCAATTAACAAATATATCTTAAATCGGGCAGGGCCGACTCCAGTACGAAGGAAAAATGTCTATCTATTTTTTCGACGATTTATATGTCTTCCGTTATGATGATTTTGTTCAGGAAGTAATCATCTAACAAAGCGGAAGACGATTTGGATAAGGCGCACAATTTTGGGACCCAAAATCGATCATGGCAGAAATTTGACGGATCATATATGCTTAATTTTGTTTTCCTTCTGTTATGGTCTTTACTTCGGTCCGGGCTTCAGGGTTGACCAAATAAACAAATTATAAAACTCGCAAGAGCGGCCAAGTTGAAAAATCGAAAACTGCACTTGTGTTCAATCTTAGGCTTCCAAATTTTGCATGGAGCTTCTTCAGGGGCCAGAAAACTTGTTTTCCAAAGGGAAGACTTTTTGGCCAACATTTCACCCTTTCCCACCAACGAAAAAGATTACCAGGAATAAATATCTTGGTTCCATATTGGGTCAAATATGGGTGAATATTCAAAAAACAATATTATATTAATAATATTGGTGGAATATTGGTTGAACTAGTTTTGAATGTAGATTATCACAAGAAATATTGGGTCAATATTGGTTGAATAATTCCTACCAGTATCGATAATATAATATTGGTTATATATTGTTTTCAACATCTAGAATAAATATTGCAATCTAAATATTCTAGTCATATCGATTATAGGGGAAAAAACTATATTGTATTCCCAAGTTTGTTTGAATATTGGTTGAATATCATTTCTACTTTATTTGACAAATTGTAATAACTCATATTGAGTCAATATTGGTTGAATGATATTTACCAATATCGATAAAACAATATTGTCTTCACATCGTTTTTAACATCTAGAATAAATATCGCAATCCCAATATTCCCCTAATATCGATTCTAGGGATAAAAACTATATTGTATCTCCAAGTGTGATTACACATTGGTTGAATATCATTTCGCCAATATGTAACAAATCTTATTAATTAATATTGGGTCAATAATGTTTGAAAAATATTTATCGATATCGTTAAAATAATATTGTCTTGATATTGTTTCCTACATCTAGATTGAGATGAAATTTGAATATTGGCCAAATATTCAATGAAACATTGAAATCATATCATGATCAAACCTGGATAAAAATCCGCTAGATGGCTCTACATATAGAACGTCTTCTGAAACCTACGAAAGTATATTAAATACTTGTTTTCAAGACAGCTCACTCAGTGGTAATGGCGATCAAAAGGCAGACTCTGGTGTCACCTTCATCAACTAAAAGACATTTAATAATTTACCAAGGTATATTGACTTGACATACACCAATATATCCAAATGATATCGTACCAATATCGATAAATATTGTACCAATATCGATAAATTTAATATTTTGAGGACATTATTGCTTCAAGAATATTTCACCAAAACTATTTCTAAAATATTCAAACAATATTCGACCAATATCGCAAAATGTTCACATTTTACTTCTCGATAATATAAATAACTTTTGAATATCGTGCCAATATTGTCAGAATATTATACCAATATCGCCGAACATTTTGAGGCCAATATTAGTTCAAGAATATTTCGCCAATAATACTCAAGTAATATTGGACCAATATCGCCGAATGTTCACATTTTTTTTCTCGCCAATATTGCATTTCAAATATTTCGCCAATATGTTCACAATATTGTACCAATATTTTACCAATATAGGTGTGCTACTTGGGTAGAGAAAATAGAGGGAATTCAAAGGGGTGGGAAGGGGTGAAAAGTTAGCCAAAAAGTTTTCTCTTCGGAAATTGGGTTTTCTGGCTTCTGAAGATGCTCCATGCAAAATTTGAAAGCTTAAGATTGAACCCAAGTGCAGTTTTCGATTTTTCATCTAAGCCGCTCCTGCGAGTTCTTCAATTTTTTATTTAGTCAACCCTGAGGCCGGGCCTTACTAAAAAAGTCTTCCAGTCGGATTTTCTTGAAGGAACACAAAATCGAGCATATATGAGACGTCGAATTTTTGCGATGATCGATTTTGAGTCCCAAAATTGTGCGCATCGACGAAATCATCTTCCGCTTTGTTAGATGATTACTAGTCACTTTCTCTTCATCTTCTCATCGCGGTTCATCTTCTCATCGCGGTTCATCTTCTCATCGCGGTTTTAGACCCGTGGCTCTCTAACTACATAGCCAAATGAAAAATTTCAATAGAAGACAATTAAAGAGAAGACTCAAATAACAGGCGATAGAAAATGTGTAGCAGATTGTCAATTTGTTGTAGATGCTGTGGAACATGACAAATATGATCTACCGGATCCCTTTACGGGGCACCGGTGTGCCTACCTTCCGTGAGGTATGAGGCCTGATACTACCATCCATCTTGCGATGACCACTGACAAGGAAACCCATCCCATCTCCGCACTCCAAAAATATAAGAATATCTGTGTACTTTTTGTTTGTAAATTGAATTTTTTTTACGCGAGTTGTTTCATTTTATTTGTCCTCACTTGTCAATTGGTTGAGGAATATGCCTTTGCGCCATTTCGTAGTCGCATGAGTTCATTTATTGGATATCGAATATCATTTTCTCTCCCAATTTTTTTGTGTTCTACGGTTTTTGTGTCGATGAATTGTCTATTGGTGAAGTTTGGTGGGTATGTGTTGTTTGTTTATGCTGGAAATGTTGTCATTTCTCTACTTGCCTCTGTTCTTGGTGTCAGGGTACAGTTTTTTATTATGTGTGCGATGTCCTCTTCTTCGTGTCCGCATTTGCATATAGCATTTGTTTCTCCTAGTTTGAACCGTTTGTAATAGCTTTTGCTGTTTCCATGTCCTACGACCAGCTGTGTTGTTTTTCAGTTCAGAGCTAGTCTTGTTCTACCTACTGTGGGGAAGATTTTATAGGCTGTCCTACCTGTTTTTGATGTTTCCCATGCTTTTTGCCATATTCTGTTCTTTTCTATTTCTTTAGCCTTGTTCAGTTCTCTTTTGATTTTGGGGATATTTTGTATTTTTTCGTCCGTGGTGTGAGCCCTAGCGATGTTGTCTGCTTTTTTGATTCCCTGGTTTTCTCTGTTTGTGTGTGTGATCTGTATTATTTGGCCCCTGTCGTATTTGTCTTGCGTTCCCTTCTGGATATACATGATGTTTTTGTTTGTGCTGTTTTTATTCTTCAGGTTTTATGTCGTTCTTATTGAGTCCGTGTGAATTTTGGTGTTGCCGTCCTGAATACTTGTTTCTCTTATTGCTTTTACTATCGCTGCCAGTTCGATGCTGTGGATGTCCTCTCCGTCTGTGACCCTTTTTCCTTTTTGTTCCCAATTTCTGTGGTCTTTTGTTTTAGCTATGCCGTATGCTCTTTTGTGGTTTTCGCTGACCGTACCGTCTGTGTATATGTGTGTGTTGTATTCTTGTGGTTCATCTATGGTTCTGTGTGTTTTGGATGAGTCTACAATGTTTATAATTGTATTTTGTTATGTAGTATATATTGTTTGTGTACTCGTGTGTGGGTGTATTCCATTTCAGCTTCTATTTGTATTTCTATTGTGTGCGTGGCTTTAGTGTAAACAGACTCGTAGTTAATCACTCCAACATTATTACAAATCAAAGTGGTACGTACAATCTACAAAATTTTTATTTTTATACAATCATCAAGGAAAATCCAGTCAAGAACATTTAGCAGAAAGTATTTGATCTATTTCAGAGATTCACGTATCAAATCCACAATTCGTAGGAATTCATTTATTAAACTAAAGTATAAAAAGGTACAGTCGAACTCTCTTATCAATATAAGAAATACCAGCCATAAAGGAGGTCACACACGTTTGAAATTCGTTTCCATATGATGTCTGATATCACAGTTAAGCAACTTATGGACGAAATCATCAAAAACAGGAGTGAAATCAAGAGTTCAATCGAAGCCAGTGAGGCTAGAGTATTACTGAATTTCGAAGAGCTGAAAAATAGAGTGTTACATCTTGAAAAAGAAAATCAAGACCTGAGAAGAAATTGAAGAATTGAAGAAATCGGGAAAGAAAAACAACGTTATTATTTTTGGGCTGACCAAAAAGAGCGAAACTCCGTCTTGTGATATCATATGCCAAAAAATAAATTCATCATTCTCCACTTCTCTCACCCACGGAGATATCAACGATTTTTATTTTCTCGGGAACAACGATACCAGCCCTCTGAAAGTCGAATTCAAAACATTCCTAAGTAAGCAAGAATTACTACAAAAAAGGCAACACCTGAAAGGCACAAATATCAGCATCTTGCACGATCAAACACCGAAACAGAGAGAGGAAAATAAGTTACTCAGAAAGTATCTTCTGAAGGCTAGGCAAGAAGAAAACAATACTTGCTACATGAAAAACAACAAATTACATGTGAATACAGAAGTATACCGAGTCTCAGATCTACTAGCCCTTGAAAACCAAATTGTGGAAGAACCGAAATCGACTCCAACTCCCGAAACACAGTCAGAATCCAGACAACAACAGAAAATAAGAAAACATTCTATTACAAGCAACCAACAAAGACCTTCCAGTGCCAGATTACACGAAAAGAAGACTCAGAAATAATTGCAGTGATTACGTACCTCTAACTTATAGCAAAACCTTTCATTCATGACCTAGTAATTTATATTTATAATAATTCAATCCAGCTTTGTCTTTTTTCCAAACGAGGAATGGATCAATTCATCAGAGATTACAGTTATAAAGAATTCGCAACAAAATTTTTGGATAGTGCAAATTATTTCAACACATTGAAGCTTGGAAATGATTGCTTGAAAGTCTGTCAACAAAATGTACGAAGCATATCCAAAAACTTCGAAAAATTAGAAGTTTTTTTAAATCAATTCAAAGAACCATTTGACTGTATTATTTTAACAGAAACGTGGAAAATTCAGAACAAATTTTTTTTCGATTTATGTGGATATGAGTCAGTCTATAATCAGGGAACTATAAACCAAAATGATGGCGTTATAGTTTATGTAAGGAACACTAGGAAATATAAAACAAACATCGTTCAGTTAGGTCCGTGCAAATTAATTGAAGTTTTGATCGATACGGGCGAATTTATAAAAATTGCCTGTATTTACAGGCCTCCATCCACCAACGAAAATGAATTCATTTTGGAACTCCAAAACTACATGGGTCAACAACGGTATAAGGAGCATTACTTCGCAATATTAGGTGACATAAATATAAATCTCTTTTCAGACAATAACCTGACTAATGATTACCTTGATATCCTCAGTGAATTCAATTTCATATCTATAGTCAATATCAGTACAAGGACACAAGATGAATCGAGTACCTGCATCGACCATGTATTTGTTAGGGCTCAAGATGGCGATTTAGAAAACAAATGTTCTGCGTTTGTTTTAAATAGTCACATATCCGACCATAAAGCCACTATAATGTCTTTAAAAACAACAAATGAAAATGTCCAAACTGAAAACCACCATCACACCATCATCTTTAAACGTATTAATTATAAAAAATTAAAAACAAACTTAACAGAAATAAATTGGAATACTTTGTACGAAATGAATGACCCTGTACAGGCTAATTAATTTTTCTCAACAAAAATCTCTGAAATTATAAAATACAGCACTGTGACATTCAAAAAAAGCAAATTAACAAAAAAAAAGATTGGATTACAAAAGGAATTATGAATTCAATTATCAGTAGAGACCGCCTATTCAAAGAATATCAAAAGAACAAAAATAGTTTGGAACTGAAAGAGAGATTTATTACTCATAGGAATAAACTCAATACATTAATAAAAATAACTAAACAAAATTATCATAGTGCTGAAATAGAAAAAAGTAAAAATAATCCCAAACAGCTATGGAAAGTTATCAATTGCATGACAGGACATAAAAATAAAAATTCTATTATAAATAGTGTGTTGAAAGAGGACAATACCCTCACCGAAACAGATTTTGAAATGGCAGAAACATTCGCAAATATTTTTAACAAAGTTGGACCAGATCTCGCAAAAAACATAAAAACGCCTTTATCACCACCTCCATCCTTAAAAATTAATCCCAACTCCATGTTCTTGACACCTACCACGGAAGAAGAAATATTTAACATAATAAACACTCTTAAAAATCATAAGGCGCCTGGAGTCGACGGCATCACATCCGAAACCCTAAAAGAAATAGCCAGGGAAATTTCATCTCCAATGTCATTTATCATCTACCTGTGTTTCGAAAATGGTATTTGTCCTCCCGAATATAAAATCTCTGTAATTAAACCACTCCATAAATCGGGTAATAAACAAATTATATCAAACTACAGGCACTATCTTTGATTATTAGCTTTGCAAAAAATTTCGAAAAAGCCATAAAAGCACGCCTGAAGTCATTTATGAAGAATTTCGGATTGTTGAACGAAAATCAATTTGGATTTCAAAAGAACCGATCAACAGAGGATGCTATTTTAGCCTTGACGTCTAGAATGTATGAAGCCCTCGATAACACCAAACCTGCATTATATGTATTTTTCTTGACCTTGCCAAGGCTTTTGACACCGTAGACCATGTACAATTATTGGGGGTCTTGCAAAATATGGGTTGTAGAGGGCGTGTTCACAAACTTTTTGAAAGTTGTATCTCGAACCGCCAACAAATTGTCAAAATCAATGACAATATCAGTAATGCTAAGGAAGTGGAATGTGGAGTACCTCAAGGTACCGTTTTAGGTCCACTGTTATTTATAATCTACATAAATAGCCTACTTTATATCAATACCAGCGGAAAAATCTTCAGTTTTGCTGACGACACTGCAGTGCTTTATACCGCCGACACATGGAATGAACTGAAACGGCAAGCTGAGAATGATTTCACTAAATTCATAGACTGGTTTAATCACAAGTTGTTTACAATCAATTTTAAAAAAACCATGGCACTTCCAGTTTCAAGCTACGTGAATGGATTACCTGACTTCGATACACTAGATATTCCATATGACAACCAAATCATTGAAATTAAGCTGACAGATAAAATGAAATATTTAGGTGTCACAATAGATCGCCACTTGAGATGGAATATTCACATTGAACAAGTCAGTAATACGCTTCGGACAATGATATATAAATTCAAATGTCTTACTAAAGTAATGAAACTACCGCAATTGAAAATGGTCTATTTTGCCCTTGTTGACTCTAGGATAAGTTATGGTATATTAGGATGGGGAGGACTCGCTCCATCAAATCTGGAAAGGATCAATATACTGCAAAAAAAATTTCTGAAAATTATTTTGAAAAAAGACCGTAACTTTTCAAGTGTGCTCTCTATGAAGAAAGCAGAATACTTGACCCACGTCAGATTAATTTTTATAAAATAGCATTGCATTGTCAAAAAACCAAGAATAAAATCTTGCTTGTTTCCCATTTCCATGAGACCAGAAATAAAACCAATAAAAAATGTGTTCTTTCAACTTCAAATAAAACTGTTGGTCAAAAATCTTACACATTTCTTGCCCCTAGAGTATTCAACTACCTTCCCCAGCACTTGAAAAGTATAGTTAATTATAATTTATTCAAATCTAAGCTAAGAAAAATACATCATATAATAGAGAATAAACTGAACGTATAGAGTAGCACTTGAAATTTCATATTTGACCTTCTGCTTATGTTTATTCATTGCGTTTTTATTGGTATTGAAATTGAAAATTGGAATCTGATGTTCATATTACTCTAACTGGAATCCGTACTAGTAACAATTTTTTAGCGGACAGCCTCCAGGCTTTGTTAATTTGTTGCTGATAGGCACGCACATACTGTTAGTTGAGAAAAGCATAATGTACTACACCGAATTTGTTGCCAATTCTTGAATAGTTCGCAAAAATCCAACGCAGACAGCCTCTCGGCTTTGCGATTTTGCGAATTTGTGCTGAACATTCTTGATATGTTTTAGAATAATATTCAATTGTAAATAATTTTTTATTGTATACATTATCCGCAGACAGCCAATTAGGCTTTGCGGTTTCTTTTTGTTTATTTGTCCGATCATTTATGTAATTATTTTTCTATATTGTACAAATAAACATTATTATTATTTTTTTTTCTCGTTGAAATTGTACCAGTCAGGCCATGTCTCCGGTGCTCCGAGACATCCGGAGGGCGCGCTGGTGTCGTTAACCCCAATAACCACTCCCTACGTCCGTAGGGTGAGTGACTATTGGGTCCGAGAATCATGTGCCCTGAGTAGACGGAGCGAACCAAGGATGACGGCCTTCTGCATTCGCGCTGCTAAGATTTCTGCCATATTACGGCAAGCAGGTATTATCTTCAAGTTGGAGAGCAGTGTGTCCATCATTCCACCAAGGACTCCTATGATCAGAACCACCATTTTGACAGAATGGTCCGGATATAACCTGCGGAGTTCAAAGAGAAGATCTCGATATTTAGTCCGTTTTTCCTCCTCTTTTCGAACGATATTCATTTCGCCTGGAGCGGAAAACTCCATGACGAATATCGTTCTACTTTGGTGGTCGAGGAGGACAACATCAGGCTTATTGGCTTGTATTTGCCTGAGGGTGGGGAATGAGTAGTTCCAACAGATCCGGCACCTCTCATTCTCCACCACGGACTCAATATCCCCCGGAACATAAGGCAACACCGGTGTCTCGTCTATACCGTACGAGTGTCGTAGATGGTAGTATAACACTCGTAGCGCCGCGTTAAGATGGGCATGCTGATAGCAAATGCATTACGGTCTCAGGTGCCCCACGACATGCCCTGCATCGGGTGTCAGGGACGTCTATACCCATAACGCGACTACGGTAGACAAGGGTGTTGAAGACACCATCCTGGCAGGCCATTATGAATCCCTCGGTCTCCGACTTTAGCTCACTTGACCTGAGGAAGGCAAAGGTCATGCTTTTGGATAAGCCAAGGTCTTCGATGTTGTGAAAGAAGACACCATGCATTGGCTTATCCATATGTAGCTGTAGCAGGACCTCTGTCTCCGCAGCTTTTATGTGAGCTTTTTGCTGAACGGGTCCCAACTCGGTGACAGAGTTTGGGTTAGCCCGTTCAGTGTCGAAAACGAGACCGAGTTCATCGGTCGCACGGGTAAAAAGGAATGCTCCAAACCCTGCTTTCTCATGGTCGCGGACCATGCAGAGAAGGGGATCTGAACTCCTGATGACTTTACAGGCCCCATCCAGAACCATTCTGTTATGCAGACACTCCAAACTCAAAAGTCCACGGCCTCCCCGTTGTCTGGGAAAGTATAACCGTGGAACGGACGATGTAGGATGCAAGCTCCTATTGAGATGCATCATTTTGCGAGTCTTAACGTCAAGTTGTCGCAGCTCTTCCTTAGTCCACTTCATCACTCCGAAAGAGTAAAGAAGGATCGGAACGGCAAGTATATTAGTTGCAGCAACTTTGTTCTTCTCCGACAGTTCTGATGACCAGATCTGTCGGAGTTTATGCTGATACTTGCCGCGGAGAGAGTTTTTAACTGCGAATACCTCTTGGGAGCGGCGTTGTTCCACCCCAAGGTAGGTATAAGTCTCTCCGGCATCCAGATGATGTAGGATGCTTCCGTCTACAACCTGGACATCCTCTCCGTATTCCTCGCATCGTCCTCTTTTGAGATGAACCGTAGCACATTTGTCGATCCCAAATTCCATACCGATAGCATGCGTATATTCTTCCACCACCCTAAGGGACTGATGTAGGTCCCTTTCTCCAGAGGCATACAATTTGAGGTCATCCATGTAAAATAGATGGGTGACATTATGCCTCCGGTTGCTGGGGGTGCCGCAGTTGTACCCACGGGTATTCCTGAGTGCAACGGACAATGGCAATAGTGAGATGCAGAAGAGAAGAGGGCTAAGGGAGTCTCCCTGAAACACGCCTCTTCTAATGATGACCTGCTCTGTTTGGACTATGTCTCTACCAGATCTTATGGTGAAGCGAGTCCTCCAGAGTGGCATCAGTTGTCCAATGCATCCCACCATTTGACCGGGTACCTCAAGGCATCTGAGCAAATGCATGATTAACTCATGTGATGTTGTATCAAATGCCTTGCGGTAATCGATCCAGGCCATCGAAAGGTTACGCTTATACTGCACGGAGTCCTGCGTGATACATCTATCGATGAGCAGGTTCTCCTTGCACCCGGCGACCCCTTTCTTTGACCCTCTTTGCTCATTTATCCGTTCATACACCGGATCAACTGCGGAGAGAATGCGCGTGTATAAGATGCGCGTAAACACCTTGTAACACGCATTCAAGCAAGTTATCGGCCTGTAATTCTTTGGATCAGACAAATCTCCGTTTTTTGGGGATGAGCACGGTTCGCCCTTCGACAAACCACTCCGGAATCTGCTGCTCCCCATCTAGCCATGAGTTATTATTATTATTATTATTATTATTATTATTATTATTATTATTATTATTATTATTATTATTATTATTATTATTATTATTATTATTATTATTATTATTATTATTATTATTATTATTATTATTATTATTATTATTATTATTATTATTATTATTATTATTATTATTATTATTCTTATTATTCTTATTATTATTATTATTATTATTATTATTATTATTATTATTATTATTATTATTATTATTATTATTATTATTATTATTATTATTATTATTATCATTATTATTATTATTATTATTATTATTATTATTATTATTATTATTATTATTATTATTATTATTATTATTATTATTATTATTATTATTATTTTATTTTTATTTTCTCCTAGGAGTGTACAAGTCAGGCCCTGTCTCCGGTGCTCCGACCCATCCGGAGGGCGCGCTGGTGTCGTTAACCCCAATAAACACTCCCTACGTCCGTAGGGTGAGTGATTATTGGGTCCGAGAATCGTGTGCCCTGAGTAGACGGAGCGAACCAAGTATAACGGCCTTCTGCATTCTTGCTGCTAAGATTTCTGCCATATTTCGGCAAGCTGGTATTATCTTCAAGTTAGAGAGCAGTGTGTCCATCATTCCACCAAGGACTCCTATAATCAGAACCACCATTTTGACAGAATGGTCCGGATATAACCTGCGGAGTTCAAAGAGAAGATCTCGATATTTAGTCCGTTTTTCCTCCTCTTTTCGAACGATATTCATTTCGCCTGGAGCGGAAAACTCCATGACGAATATCGTTCTACTTTGGTGGTCGAGGAGGACAACATCAGGCTTATTGGCTTGTATTTGCCTGAGGGTGGGGAATGAGTAGTTCCAATAGATTCGGCATCTCTCATTCTCCACCACGGACTCAATATCCCCCGGAGCATAAGGCAACACCGGTGTCTCGTCTATGCCGTACGAGTGTCGTAGGTGGTAGTACAACACTCGTAGCGCCGCGTTATGCCTGTAGATATAGGCTGAGACCGCATAAGATGGGCATGCTGATAGCAAATGCATTACGGTCTCAGGTGCCCCACGACATGCCCTGCATCGGGTGTCAGGGACGTCTATACCCATAACGCGACTACGGTAGACAAGGGTGTTGAAGACACCATCCTGGCAGGCCATTATGAATCCCTCGGTCTCCGACTTTAGCTCACTTGACCTGAGGAAGGCAAAGGTCATGCTTTTGGATAAGCCAAAGTCTTCGATGTTGTGAAAGAAGACACCATGCATTGGCTTATCCATATGTAGCTGTAGCAGGACCTCTGTCTCCGCAGCTTTTATGTGAGCTTTTTGCTGAACGGGTCCCAACTCGGTGACAGAGTTTGGGTTAGCCCGTTCAGTGTCGAAAACGAGACCGAGTTCATCGGCCGCACGGGTAGCTGCCTTAAAAAGGAATGCTCCAATCCCTGCTTTCTCATGGTCGCGGACCATGCAGAGAAGGGGATCTGAACTCCTGATGACTTTACAGGCCCCATCCAGAACCATTCTGTTATGCAGACACTCCAAACTCAAAAGTCCACGGCCTCCCCGTTGTCTGGGAAAGTATAACCGTGGAACGGACGATTTAGGATGCAAGCTCCTATTGAGATGCATCATTTTGCGAGTCTTAACGTCAAGTTGTCGCAGCTCTTCCTTAGTCCACTTCATCACTCCGAAAGAGTAAAGAAGGATCGGAACGGCAAGCATATTAGTTGCAGCAACTTTGTTCTTCCCCGACAGATTATTATTATTATTATTATTATTATTATTATTATTATTATTATTATTATTATTATTATTATTATTATTATTATTATTATTATTATTATTATTATTATTATTATTATTATTATTTTTATTATTATTATTATTATTATTATTATTATTATTTTTTTTTTTTTTTTTCCTCCTTAGGAGTGTACCAGTCAGGCCCTGTCTCCGGTGCTCCGACCCATCCGGAGGGCGCGCTGGTGTCGTTAACCCCAATAACCACTCCCTACATCCGTAGGGTGAGTGATTATTGGGTCCGAGAATCGTGTGCCCTGAGTAGACGAAGCGAACCAAGTATAACGGCCTTCTGCATTCTTGCTGCTAAGATTTCTGCCATATTACGGCAAGCAGGTAGTATTTTCAAATTGGAGAGCAGTGTGTCCATCATTCCACCAAGGACTCCTATGATCAGAACCACCATTTTGACAGAA
This sequence comes from Chrysolina oricalcia, assembly GCA_944452925.2. NCBI lineage: Eukaryota > Metazoa > Arthropoda > Insecta > Coleoptera > Chrysomelidae > Chrysolina > Chrysolina oricalcia. The sequence goes on along the minus strand of OX101817.2, from coordinate 23,292,302 downwards.
TGGTCCGGATATAACCTGCGGAGTTCAAAGAGAAGATCTCGATATTTAGTCCGTTTTTCCTCCTCTTTTCGAACGATATTAATTTCGCCTGGAGCGGAAAACTCCATGACGAATATCGTTCTACTTTGGTGGTCGAGGAGGACAACATCAGGCTTATTGGCTTGTATTTGCCTGAGGGTGGGGAATGAGTAGTTCCAATAGATTCGGCATCTCTCATTCTCCACCACGGACTCAATATCCCCCGGAGCATAAGGCAACACCGGTGTCTCGTCTATACCGTACGAGTGTCGTAGGTGGTAGTACAACACTCGTAGCGCCGCGTTATGCCTGTGGATATAGGCTGAGACCGCATAAGATGGGCATGCTGATAGCAAATGCATTACGGTCTCAGGTGCCCCACGACATGCCCTGCATCGAGTGTCAGGGACGTCTATACCCATCACGCGACTACGGTAGACAAGGGTGTTGAAGACACCATCCTGGCAGGCCATTATGAATCCCTCGGTCTCCGACTTTAGCTCACTCGACCTGAGGAAGGCAAAGGTCAAGCTTTTGGATAAGCCAAGGTCTTCGATGTTATGAAAGAAGACACCATGCATTGGCTTATCCATATGTAGCTGTAGCAGGACCTCTGTCTCCGCAGCTTTTATCTGAGCTTTTTGCTGAACGGGTCCCAACTCGGTGACAGAGTTTGGGTTAGCCCGTTCAGTGTCGAAAACGAGACCGAGTTCATCGGCCGCACGGGTAGCTGCCTTAAAAAGGAATGCTCCAATCCCTGCTTTCTCATGGTCGCGGACCATGCAGAGAAGGGGATCTGAACTCCTGATGACTTTACAGGCCCCATCCAGAACCATTCTGTTATGCAGACACTCCAAACTCAAAAGTCCACGGCCTCCCCGTTGTCTGGGAAAGTATAACCGTGGAACGGACGATTTAGGATGCAAGCTCCTATTGAGATGCATCATTTTGCGAGTCTTAACGTCAAGTTGTCGCAGCTCTTCCTTAGTCCACTTCATCACTCCGAAAGAGTAAAGAAGGATCGGAACGGCAAGCATATTAGTTGCAGCAACTTTGTTCTTCCCCGACAGATTATTATTATTATTATTATTATTATTATTATTATTATTATTATTATTATTTTTATTATTATTATTATTATTATTATTATTATTATTATTATTATTATTATTATTATTATTATTATTATTATTATTATTATTATTATTATTATTATTATTATTATTATTATTATTATTATTATTATTATTATTTTTTTTTTTTTTTTTTTTTTTTCTCCTTAGGAGTGTACCAGTCAGGCCCTGTCTCCGGTGCTCCGACCCATCCGGAGGGCGCGCTGGTGTCGTTAACCCCAATAACCACTCCATACATCCGTAGGGTGAGTGATTATTGGGTCCGAGAATCGTGTGCCCTGAGTAGACGAAGCGAACCAAGTATAACGGCCTTCTGCATTCTTGCTGCTAAGATTTCTGCCATATTACGGCAAGCAGGTAGTATTTTCAAATTGGAGAGCAGTGTGTCCATCATTCCACCAAGGACTCCTATGATCAGAACCACCATTTTGACAGAATGGTCCGGATATAACCTGCGGAGTTCAAAGAGAAGATCTCGATATTTAGTCTGTTTTTCCTCCTCTTTTCGAACGATATTCATTTCGCCTGGAGCGGAAAACTCCATGACGAATATCGTTCTACTTTGGTGGTCGAGGAGGACAACATCAGGCTTATTGGCTTGTATTTGCCTGAGGGTGGGGAATGAGTAGTTCCAATAGATTCGGCATTTCTCATTCTCCACCACGGACTCAATATCCCCCGGAGCATAAGGCAACACCGGTGTCTCGTCTATACCGTACGAGTGTCGTAGGTGGTAGTACAACACTCGTAGCGCCGCGTTATGCCTGTGGATATAGGCTGAGACCGCATAAGATGGGCATGCTGATAGCAAATGCATTACGGTCTCAGGTGCCCCACGACATGCCCTGCATCGGGTGTCAGGGACGTCTATACCCATCACGCGACTACGGTAGACAAGGGTGTTGAAGACACCATCCTGGCAGGCCATTATGAATCCCTCGGTCTCCGACTTTAGCTCACTCGACCTGAGGAAGGCAAAGGTCAAGCTTTTGGATAAGCCAAGGTCTTCGATGTTATGAAAGAAGACACCATGCATTGGCTTATCCATATTTAGCTGTAGCAGGACCTCTGTCTCCGCAGCTTTTATCTGAGCTTTTTGCTGAACGGGTCCCAACTCGGTGACAGAGTTTGGGTTAGCCCGTTCAGTGTCGAAAACGAGACCGAGTTCATCGGCCGCACGGGTAGCTGCCTTAAAAAGGAATGCTCCAATCCCTGCTTTCTCATGGTCGCGGACCATGCAGAGAAGGGGATCTGAACTCCTGATGACTTTACAGGCCCCATCCAGAACCATTCTGTTATGCAGACACTCCAAACTCAAAAGTCCACGGCCTCCCCGTTGTCTGGAAAAGTATAACCGTGGAACGGACGATTTAGGATGCAAGCTCCTATTGAGATGCATCATTTTGCGAGTCTTAACGTCAAGTTGTCGCAGCTCTTCCTTAGTCCACTTCATCACTCCGAAAGAGTAAAGAAGGATCGGAACGGCAAGCATATTAGTTGCAGCAACTTTGTTCTTCCCCGACAGTTCTGATTACCAGATCTGTCGGAGTTTATGCTGATACTTGCCGCGGAGAGAGTTTTTAACTGCAAATACCTCTTGGGAGCGGCGTTGTTCCACCCCAAGGAAGGTATAAGTCTCTCCGGCATCCAGATGATGTAGGATGCTTCCGTCTACGAGCTGGACATCCTCTCCGTATTCCTCGCATCGTCCTCTTTTGAGATGAACCGTGGCACATTTGTCGATCCCAAATTCCATACCGATAGCATGCGTATATTCTTCCACCACCCTAAGGGACTGATGTAGGTCCCTTTCTCCAGAGGCATACAATTTGAGGTCATCCATGTAAAATAGAAGGGTGACATTATGCCTCCGGTTGCTGGGGGTGCCGCAGTTGTACCCACGGGTATTCCTGAGCGCAACGGACAATGGCAATAGTGAGATGCAGAAGAGAAGAGGGCTAAGAGAGTCTCCCTGAAACATACCTCTTCTAATGATGACCTGCTCTGTTTGGACTATGTCTCTTCCAGATCTTATGGTGAAGCGAGTCCTCCAGAGCGGCATCAGTTGTCCAATGCATCCCACAATTTGACCGGGTACCTCAAGGCATCTGAGCAAATGCATGATTAACTCATGTGATGTTGTATCAAATGCCTTGCGGTAATCGATCCAGGCCATCGAAAGGTTACGCTTATACTGCACGGAGTCCTGCGTGATACATCTATCGATGAGCAGGTTCTCCTTGCACCCGGCGACCCCTTTCTTTGACCCTCTTTGCTCATTTATCCGTTCATACACCGGATCAACTGCGGAGAGAATGCGCGTGTATAAGATGCGCGTAAACACCTTATAACACGCATTCAAGCATGTTATCGGCCTGTAATTCTTTGGATCAGACAAATCTCCGTTTTTGGGGATGAGCATGGTTCGCCCCTCGACAAACCACTCTGGAATCTGCTGCTCCCCATCTAGCCATGAGTTGAAAACTCTGGCCAGATGGCGGTGGGTTGTTGGAAACTTTTTCCACCAATAGTTATTCAACCCATCAGGGCCTGGAGCAGCGAAATTCTTAGAGCCTTTTAGGGCCCCTCGTACTTCTTCCGTGGTTATCGGAATGCGCAGATCATTGAGCTCAGGCTGCCGAAGCCTCCTGCAAAATGCTTCGAACTGCGCTAGGGCTGGAGTATCTACATTGAGTGGTTGCGGATACTCATAGATATTCTTCCAGAATGTTTCCACCCGATCTGCAGCCGGTGGGTTATCGACAACACGTGGAGGCTCTTGGAATAAGCGAGAAGGTTTATCGCGGAACTTTATGTTTTCCGCGATACCTCTTGCCCGCCTCACTAGTGACTTCTTTGCAGCCACTAGCATTCGTATCCTATCAAGGCAGTGCTGTTTGATGGTGAACAGCACACCTTGATTTAATGTGTGGTGAGCTCGTCTCAGTTTTGCGGCAATTTGCCGCACTGCGGGCGTGAAAGGCCTATTGGCCGCCACGAAGTCCACCACACACTGGATACGAGACGCGTGTTGTCTCGCCGACTTGATCTTGGCTTCCATCTTGTGTACACGTCGTTCATGCCTCCCTAACAGAGCGGTGGTGTCCCTCCTCTCCGTTTGGGATAGAGCATGAGCGGCGTCGTACACGACAGAATTGATCTGCCAGATGTCAGCCTCTTCTGGAAGAACATCGCCAATCTCCGCATCCACCCGTGCCAGTTCTTGCGGCTTCAGGGGCTTCATATTGTGAAGAGCCCTGCGGGTTCTGATATCCTCCATCAGTGGAACAATGCGATTCTCCTCCACAGCCAAACCGACACGTGGCATATCTGCCACTTCGATAACTGGCTGAGGAGGAGCTCTAACGTATTATTATTATTATTATTATTATTATTTTTTTTTTTTTTTTTTTTTTTTTTTTTCTTTGGTGTTTTGGCATCGACTGCTATGGTCATTAGCCACGTGTTCTGAATAGGCCTTGTTACTAACTCCATGCGCCACCTCAGGAGCAGCACTGTTAATTGGAACGCAACAGTGAATCGTGCAGGACTCACCCCAGTTCAGCCACGAGATTTGAATAATTTAATCGGTCAAATTAAATTAAAAAATCCCAGCCGCAACTGGGGCTCGAACTCCGGACCTTTCGATCCAAAGTCGGACGCTCTAACCACTGCGCCACGCCCCGACATATATTATTATTATTATTATTATTATTATTATTATTATTATTATTATTATTATAATTATTATTATTATTATTATTATTATTATTATTTCTGATTTGAATTAAAATCCTCCAGTCGGACCCTGTCTCCGATGCTCCGATACATTCGGAGGGCGCGCTGGCAACATCATTACCCCAATAACCACTCCCCAAACTATGGGGTAAGCAGCTATTGGGTCCGGGAATCGTGTGCCCTGAGCAGACGTAATGAACCGAGGATGACAGCCTTCTGCATTCTTCCGGCTATGATTTCTGACATCTTTCTACATGCCGGTATGATTTTTAAGTTCGAGAGTAATGAATCCATCACACCGCCAAGGGACCCCATTATCAGAACAACCATTTTTACAGAATGGTCTGGATAGAGCCTGCGGAGTTCGAAGAGTAAATCTCGATATTTCGTTCGTTTCTCCTCCTCCTTTCGGACGATATTCGTTTCGCCAGGAGCCGAAAACTCAATGACGAATATCGTCTTACTTCCATGGTCGAGGAGTACTACATCAGGCTTATTGGCCTGTATTTGCCTGAGGGTGGGAAATGAGTAGTTCCAGTAGATCCGGCACTTCTCATTCTCCACCACGGACTCAATATCCCCCGGAGCGTAAGGCAACACTGGTGTCTCGTCTATACCGTACGAGTGTCGTAGGTGGTAATATAACACTCGTAGAGCCGCGTTATGTCTGTGGATATAGGCTGAGACCGCATATGCTGGACATGCTGACAGCAAATGCATAATGGTCTCAGGCGCCTGACGGCAGGCCCTGCATCTAATATCAGGGACCTCTATACCCATCACGTGGCTTCGGTAGACCAAGGTGTTGAAGACACCATCTTGGCAGGCCATTATGAATCCCTCGGTCTCCGACTTCAGCCCACTTGACCTAAGGAAGGCGTAGGTCAAGTTCTTGGATAAGCCAAGGTCTTCAACGTTTCTGAAGAAGACCGCATGCAAAGGCTTATCCCTATGTAGCTGCAGAAGAGCTGCATTTTCTGCGGCCTTTACATGGGCTTTTTATTATTATTATTATTATTATTATTATTATTATTATTATTATTATTATTATTATTATTATTATTATTATTATTATTATTATTATTATTATTATTATCATTATTATTATTATTATTATTTGGAATGGTACTGTGCCCACTAGTACGTTCAGTGCATCGGTCGGTGCGGTTTTGTACGCCTTCGTGATAGCTAGAAGGACTAGTCTTTCGGTTGCCTTCAGGTGTTTTTCTATTCTACTGTCCTTTGCTATGTGCGGCGTATAATATTAGCGGCTTTACTGCTTTCTCGTAGATTACCTTGAGAATCTATCTGTCTGTTCCCCATTCCCTTCCAACCACCATGAATATTTTATTTAAAATTTTCTGTGTTTTGGATCTGATTGTTTTTATGTGGTCTACCCACAGCATCTTTCTGTCGATGGTTATGCCTAAGTATTTTATGTTTTCCCAGTTTGATTGGATTAGTGCATCCATTTTGATTTCCAGGGTTGTGTCGTGGTTGTACCTGTGACGTACAAGGATTCCATTTTCTTTTTATTATATTCCAATTTGTTTCTTGCTGCATTGCGTATTTTTTAAAGATTTTTTAAAGAAGCATTTCATGTAACAATTGGGGAACATCGTTTTTAGGGTATTTCGACCCCGCTGAATACGAATCTGCCTGTTGCCAAAGCGAAATTTGGACCGGAAATCCGGTATTCAAGATGGCTGCCGAGATGATGGTCAAAACTCTGTTGCCACATATCTGGTCTGCTGATGTACAGGTAAAGCTAATTCGATATGTTTTGGTGTCAACTTCTTACCGACACTCACAGCATAGACTATATCTTGGCCTATAGAGAGCTCAACGTTTTTGGGTGAAGGCTGTACTTGCACAGTTCCTGAGATCTCGTCGTCTACTTCTTCATTACTTGAGTCATCGGCAACAACGTCGAGAACTTCTTCACCTATCAGTACGCTAAGGAACAAATTAAGATTTTTCGGTATGACTACGGCAGCCTCTTCTTGGGAACCATGAAGTCCTGAGTGACCCAGTGAATCTTGCAGCACTCCTCTAAGAAGAAGCGCAGCACGGACAAGAATTGAAAAATCATCATCATCATCATTGGGATCGAGACATCTTGATCGATTTCTCCTAAAGTAACATCCGCAGTCACCTTGGTCGAAAACTTCCGGGGTAAAAGGAGAGTCTGCCTTCCTGTGATGTCCTTGTTCAAGAGCTGGAAGAAGAAAAACGAATCCTTGATGTTGTTTTTCAATTTATCTTTAAAAGTTGACAAGCGCGATTCTAATGACTTCGGTATCTCAACGTCGATTGTTCTCGCTAAGTGCACTAGGTGCAAATTTGGATCACAGGTAAATTACTTTTACCAGACTCCTCCATCTGCATCCGTATTTTCTTCTGGATCCTCTCGGCCTTCACTCATTACAGACTGTGGTATTTCAATTCAGATGCTATCGAGAACGACATACAATTGATGCGAACGAACAGTTGGTGGTCATAATCATCCAGCATTCTTATAGTCTCATTCATTGGCTTTGACATCACCTGCCTCAGTGTTTCACTTTTATCGCTTTGGCAGAAAACACACCTACTAATGTCGACACAGTCAGTCCGAGCCCTGGTGACGTATCGAAATGACGACGGTTCTGTAGCAGCACATTTCGCCTCTTGTGAAGGCGCTGATTTGTTCTTTAACCTTTCCAATCTTCCAGAATTGGCAAAGTTTGAGTAGCATCCGTGGTGGCAGCAAAATCAGCATCATGGAGTTCTTTCCTCAAGCCTGCGTACTTCAGATGAGTCTCTCTGCCGTTATTCGTTAGATCTGATAATTTGTCCTTTGAACATTTTCTCTTCTGGCAGATAATGCATAGGTTGTGGACGTTACAGCAACTAAGGAGCCCACCGTTGAAGCCATATCCTGTAACAACCTTCAGTAACACAATTCTGTTACCACATTGTATTTTGAAAGCTGTATTGCTTGAACATTTCTTGACTGAGAGTGATATGGAGGGCAGATTTGTGCATTCCTTACTACTTTTCGACTGGGTCCTTCGAGAGGCACAATTACTAGAGGATGCACAAATCTGCCCTCCATATCTCTAACTATCAAGGAGTGTTCAAGCCATAATACACGTATTAAATATACATTTAACCACTAAAAACTGTATATCTGACAGATATTGCACTCCATATACAATAACACGTAAACAACAAAGTTTCGGCGACCATCTTGGTCGCCATTGTGTAATTTCTGGGTATTTCAATATGATAAGCATCCGAGAAAAATACTAAGCCGGCGTTTAAATCAATGTTTCAAGCCAACCGAAAATGAAGATATAGGGGAACAGAGTTTTGTAGGCTATCTTGGCCGCCATCTTGAATACCAGACTCTCCGTCCAAATTTCGCTTTGGCAACAGGCAGATTCGTATCCAGCGGGGTCGAAATACCTTAAAAACGTTGTTTCCTCAATTGTTACATGAAATGCTTCCTGCACTTTATAGAGATGGATTTCCTGCTTATGGGCCTACACTAATATAGAAGACCGTCGTGTTGGTAACACTATTTATAACTTAAGATCGGCTGAACCGATTTGGCTGAAAATTAGTGGGGAGGTAGAAATGTGGTTTTGGAAACGGCTACAGGACAAACTGTACTAATCATTGGGGAAACACTTGTTCATATCCAGATGGGACCTATTACCATGGAACATTCTTTGTTGGTTGCGGAAATAATGGATGAATGTGTTCTGGGTCTGGATATCATGGAGAAGAATTACTTCATCCTCAATATCAGCAAGTAAATTTTGCGGATTGGCTGAGCAGGTACGTTGAGATCTATGTTGAGGAAGATATCCACATCCCGAAAAACTCCGAAATCCTAATCATGGCCGGAATGGAAGGATAACCTGGAGATTTGAGCACAAAAATGATTAAAAATGATGAATACTGTCAAGATGGAATTCTACTTGCCTGATATATCTTGTGGACACAGAACGACAAATTCCTGTCAGGGTTGCAAGTACTATAGAAAACAAAGTCCTTCTGAAGAAAAACGATCATCTTGGCTTCTGCAAACCGGTCACTTGAATAGTTAATTGTGAAAAACAAACATGAGTACTTCGAAGATAAACAACAACATCGGTAGGAAAACAATAGGCAATCTGTTGGAATCCACGGAACATCTACCTCTGGAAGAAAAGCAGAGGGCCAAAGAGTTTATTGATGGTCATCGTAACATTTTCTCGACAGGCACTTCAACAGGACATACGAATCTAGCTCAACACCACATCAGGGGTGAGTTCCTTTGTGCCCACATCTCATTACACCCACATTTAGATGTACCCACAATTCGTTTCGCCCACATTTCGTTATGCCCACATTGCGTTTTACCCACAGCTTCCGAACATAGCCGAATCAAGCGCTGTTTCCAAATGCTGACATGCAATTCTCTAAAAATTTAATCGTGGGCCTAATGAGACATTTCGTTTCACCCACAATCAATGAAATTGCGTTTTGGTTTTGCTCAAATTTCGTTAGGCCCACATCTCATTACATCCACATTGCGTGGTATCCAAATTTCGTTACGCCCACATATCTCAGAAAAAATTATTGTGGGCCTAACGAGACATATCCCACATAGGCCCAGATATCGTTAGTCCCACATTTCGTGCGGCCCACATCTCATTACACCCACATCGCCTTGTACTCATATTTCGTTACGCCCACATGTCGACGTCTCTCAATAACTGTCATCTGTCAATTGGTATACATGGGATATGATCTGTAAATCAACTTGGCTATGAGGTTATATGGAATAACGATTCAGATCAGATCAGCTTGATTGGCTATGTTCGGAAGCTGTGTGCATAACGAAATGTGGGCACAACGACATGCTTCCCACATCAGCACCAGCGGTGCCCGACCAATCCGACAGGCTCCGAGGAGACTGCCATTTGCCAAACAGTGAGTGGTAGCCGAAATGATAAACAACATGCTGAAGAATCCACAAGCCCTTAGTCCTCACCGGTAGTATTGGTAACTAAAAGGGATGAAATCAACCCAATTCATCTACTGTCATCTACTGAATAACGTAACGATGAAGAATCGACACACTTCATTGGATCAGAATCGAGGATACTGTTAAGTGGAAGTTCATCCCGACGACAGCCCAGTCAACACAGAATGGTCTCAGAGATGGTAGTGGGATTTGCATTCGTCTCTCAGATCACACCAATTATTTTTGTTGGAGTAGTTAAGTCGGGCCTTATTTTACGAAATCGACAAAGATTTAACTGGTTCCTAGAACAGAAAAACTTCATCTTTAAATTACAAGCAGTTTTGAAGCAATAAAAGGAGACTAAACGTTAATTAAGTGAAATTTGTCCAGCTATGTGCACGTTCCAATGTAATTGAATGAAGAAAAGTTGTATTTCGTGCAGAAATGTATTTATAAAATCATAGCAGAGCGCTTTCGACTATAAAGTCATCATCAGTGCGTACTCGTCAGGTGTACAAGAGCCAGACCATAAAAATATCATGTGTCCAGAGGACCATGTAAAATTTAAAAACGGGACATCATATTAATAACATTTTAAAAAAGTCCTTATTCCAGGATTCACCTGGATAAAAGTTTCAACAGGCAGAGTAACACATGTCTGTTGGAGCTTAGTCTACTGTTAAACTGAATTCAGTTTAACATTTTTGAGAAACAATTTAAAAACCGATTCCTTCCCAGTCAACACAGAATGGTCTCAGAGATGGTAGTGGGATTCACATTCATGTTTCAGATCACACCAGTGAATCGCAAAGTGACGTCCATTATTATCGCATAAACGTCTATTCGGTGCCCCGTTGGTCATGTCGAGACATCAAAATGTGATGCAAAATATTACTCGAAATTAGTCCAATGTGACATTCCATTTATACTTCGGAATCGAATGCACATTGATACCCTTTCGATGTAACAATGTGAAATTGAATGGACTGATACTTATTTAAAAATGCGCTTCTTTTTCTGATTCACCTGTATGTCAAGAATAAAACAAATAAGCTCATCATGTTTCAACGTAAATAGAAATTATACCTCAATATTACTATTATTACTTATGAATTACTGTTCATATGGATTGGAATGCTAGAAAACAAATGCGTTAGTTGATTCCGTAGTATATACTTCTCACAAACAAAAAAATGATCAAAATATGTCTGAATCATGAAAAAAAAACATTTACAGAAATGTAGAAAAATCTATAATTCAACTCCAATCCTCTGGACAGCATTTTCTTCGCGGCGAAATCAGTAGGTACCTTTCCTAAAACTGCCAAATTCTGTAAATCACTGAATTTATCTTTCTGTTTCTACTCACCGTTCCGGTCCTTGAAGAGATACAGTTCTTGGTAGAAATAATAGGCATTGTTAATAAACACATTTGATTCAACTATTGAAATAAGAAGAAAAGAACACTACACACAATCAGAAGTGCCTATAGAATATTTAAAGAATGGCGTCAACCAAATACAAAATTCTACTTGACTCTCGACTCGACAAACACCTCTGGCCGCTGGCCATTTTGTGCCATGATGGTGATGTCACGATCAATTTTGTTACCAACCTAATTCCTTTTATACGGACAAAATAGCATTTAAACCAAAATTCATGTTAATGTGCTTCGCAATTTTCTTCACATTTTATGCTCAAAGTGACACTAATGAGAAGAGAATTGTGAACAATTCATAACATTTGGCATCACTAAGTGGTAACAATGACGTCTAAATGCAACTCATTTTGTTACCATAATAATCAAGAAGGCAACATCTCTTGGATGTTTGTGTTAACTGGGTTGTAACAAGAAAAAAACTTCCTGAGAAATTAGGACAAATGTATTCATTGTATTTTATTAGTAGAAATAAAAACAAAAATTCACAAAAATGGCCACCATTTCTTCCAATGCAAAGTTCGCACATACGAACGATGTATTCGGCAGCTGCACAGCAACTTGCTGGTGTGATCTATAGAGCTGCTTGAACAATACTTTCCAGGAAAATACCTTCGTCGTTGATGGGCTCACCATACACTTTGGTTTTCATTGTACATTTTACAAAAATCCATAGTGGTTAAGTCAGGAGATCGGGCAGGTTAAGGAACTTTGACGCCCTGTTTTTTCGAAAACGAAGCAAGTTAGGACACATGATTATAGGAAACAAAAGTCTTATTTTCACCTAAAAAAACGATTCTAAACGTTTGGCGGTTTAACTCTGGGTCACCCTGTAGAGAGTGAGTTTCACTTCTCATGGAAACACTCTCGTATATTCCGAAATTTTTGACGTAGTACCATATGAAATTTTCAGGATCGATAGATACAATAGAAATGGACTCGCTACAAGAAAGGGGCCATCCTCCGTTATATACAGGGTGGGTCACGGTCGATAGTACCTTAGACGTTTACGAAGAACGGGAAATAGTATCATTCTGAAAATTTGGTTTCTCAAGTAGTTGCTCTTGGTCTATCGATCTAAAATATTTTCAGCAATGCAGCGTTGCCGCTTATACCAGAAAGTAGCAGCATCTTTGTTATTTCAAATGGGTCACCCTGTATATTATCGCATTTTTGAACTTGTCATTCCTTTCTGATTATTTCTGCCTCGTACTCTCCTATACCTATCTCTAACGGTTTTTGAGATATTGGTTATTTTCCATATTTTTTATTCAAAACATAGCTCGAATTGAATGTTTATTTCTGCGGTATTTGGATTCTTAGGAAGTTGCAATTATGTGTTTAGTTCATCAAGATCATGTACATTGATTCTGTATAGAGACGTTTGTTCTGCGTTATACAGGGTCGTTCAAAATTCATGTTCTTACTGCTAGATACGAAAAGGGTTGAAAGTGCGTTTTTTCAAATGGAACATCCTGTATATTATGAAATATCCTGAAAGATGACTAAATTCCCTTCGAATTGATATATCATGTTCCTATACCTAAATAGCCAGAATTCCGAGATAATAGCAATTTTCACTTGTAATTTCCCAAGTGCTTGAATTATTGTCGGAAATTTACCGCAATTAATTCAAGCACGAGGAGGATTGGGTAAGAAAATTTCACACCGAGAAATGAAAATCATCCAACAATTCATAAGAAATAACTAACGATGGTTTCACCTGAACTATTTATATCCACTGAAATATTGATATGTAAAATAGATGTAGAACCGGCGCCGTAGGGAATCCAAGTTGAGAATCTAAAACGTCAAGTACTTCAACCCGGTTTTTTGCTTCTAGCCTTTTCCGGGGCAACATCCAAATTATGGTCCTCACAAACTACCAACCCTCAACTTTTTACATTGAATGGGCGCGAATACTCCAGTTACCACCATAATTTCTGCCAAAGGTCGATATTTCCGAGCACCAGCGGAGGCAGTGACCAGAGCCCTCTCTATTTGGGGACCCTTGGCACTGTCAAAAGGCATCGTGCACGTCACCAGAGCTGGCAACAGCAGGGTGGCGTGAAGCACACTTGCCGTCCTCTCCTTCCTTTCATCCTATCCTCCCGCCGGGCGTAGATGGACTGAAGAAAGAGTAGCTGCTTCGTGTAGAATAATGAATTGTAAATAATAACTTTGATAGAATAAACTTTTATTTATTTATTCATGAGTCGCTAGGTCGATGGTTCAATCCACGAAAAGAACATAACTTTTTTATTTTTTTGTTCCAAATTTAAACACTGATGAATATTTGTATAGTATTTTACAAATCAATATTTCAGTGGTTATAAATAATTCAGGTGAAACCATCGTTAGTTATTTCTTATGAATTGTTGGATGATTTTCATTTCTCGGTGTGAAATTTTCTTACAGAATCCCCCTCGTGCTTGAATTAATTGCCGTAAATTTATCTCATGAATTTTCAAAGAAAATTCATGTACTCGAAAAATTTCCGGCAATAATTCAAGCACTTGGGAGATTACAAGTGAAAATTGCTATTATCTCGGAATTCTGGCTATTTAGGTATAGGAACATGATATATCAATTCGATGGGAATTTAGTCATCTTTCAGGATATTTCATGATATACAGGATGTTCCATTTAAAAAAACGCACTTTCAACCCCTTTCGTATCTAGCAGTAAGAACATGAATTTTGAACGACCCTGTATAACGCAGAACAAACTTCTCTATACAGAATCAATGTACATGATCTTGATGAACTAAACACAAAATTGCAACTTCCTAAGAATTCAAATACCGCAGAAATAAACATTCAATTCGAGCTATGTTTTGGATAAAAAATATGGAAAATAACCAATATCCCAAAAACCGTTAGAGATAGGTATAGAGGAGTATGAAGCAGAAATAATCAGAAAGGAATGACAAGTTCAAAAATCCGATAATATACAGGGTGACCCATTTGAAATAACAAAGATGCTGCTACTTTCTGGTATAAGCGGCAACGCTGCATTGATGAAAATATTTTAGATCGATAGACCAAGAGCAACTACTTGAGAAACCAAATTTTCAGAATGATCCTATGTCCCGTTCTCCGTAAACGTCTAAGGTACCATCGACCGTGACCCACCCTGTATATATACTCTGCACGCCAGCTGCAGCGATGGATCCACCCATTTTTCCAGAAAGTTATATTAGCCCAAAATTATTTCGGGTTCGTGTTTATGATCTCCAAATTACTACTAATACCTGTCTCCTGAAAAATTCTAATTTGTTTCACTTCTCATGGAAACGCCTCCGTATCTTCCGTAATTTTCGACGTAGAACCATGAAATTTCTGATATAAATTTTACGACAGCAGCAAAATAGGTTAAACATGTCTTCAGATTCATTATTTGACCAACCCTTTTACCAATTCACTTTATCTCTAGAAAAATCAGTTCTGATAAATTCATATTTCTCACCTCTGTAACAATCGAAATTTTTGACTACAATGGTTTATTTATGGTGTATCTATTTTGTTAATTTCACACTGATACGCCAAAAATTATTATTAATAATTTTTACAGGTGCAAAGTGAATAAGTAGTAAATTAGTTGTTTTAATTACGAATCCGAAGACAATTTAGACCTATTTTATTACTTTCAATTATAATTTTTCAAAAATGTCGGTGGTTTCATCGCTGCTGGCGTGTAATATATTTCACATGAAATATCCCGTTCTGAGTCGTTTTGTTAATTTGTCATGTATCTATCGGATACGCAAATTTCAAATTTCTAAGACAAATATATTACTGGAGTTACGGGGGCGTTTCCATGAAAAGTGCGATACAATCAATAAAATGTTTTTAAATGTCTACTTAATAGAATTATGTTTATTGGTTTCAATTTCTGTCTTCCTCTCGTTTTTTATCCTCATTGCTTTGAAAACATCAGGAGGGTCTTTAATTTCCATTCCGTGGTTTGTTCTACTATCCACTAGTTCTGGAATCATGCAACTCATGTAGAAATGTACGAGTTTGTACTTCATTTTATTTTTCCAGAACTCATTACATCTGTCTATGATCTGATACTTGACACCTCTACTCGTCCAAACACATATTATGCAGTATTTTTTCCATTTTTTTCTATATATCTAAAGAACGTATTCAGCAGGTTTAGAACGATTATTTGTAAATACCATAAATGAAAAAAAACCGTCGTTTGGCAAACCGTTGCTGCTTTCATACCCGTAGAATTCGAACAAAATTCGAAAGGTTTTACCGGAGAGTATCAATTAAATAATAAAATTTCTCTCCAAATATTTCCACCAACTGGAAATAATGAACGTCTGCACGAATAAGCCGAATCAGCTGTCGCCATATTGAAACGAAACTTCAAAACCATTTACTTATTCTTACCTTCCTATTATTATTTCGTTTACGACGTCGGGTCGATGTTCGCAGTCTTGTTTTGCTTCCTCGACGGTAAGTCGCATTATTCGCATTCTCAAGTTTTCTTCGCGCTGGCATGAAAGGTAACTCTGTAACTGATAAATGTTCGTATTCCCAATAAATACCAATGCGTATAATACGCGGCGTAAGAGGGGGTAAAATCGTTTTCGCAGGGGTTTACACCGAATTCCAAATCACCGCAACCTGCTGTTTGGAAACATGATTTATCAACGAATAACGGTTTGTTTTAGTTTTTCTACTTTTGATGGTCACATATTCAATACCATATTCACAATCATTATTCCAGACGAGAATTCGATATTTGGGAAGAATTTCTCATTTTTCTTTGTAGCGACTGTGCCATATTCATATAAATGCTAACTTCCATCAACCGTGCTATTATTTTCATTCATAAGTCGTTCCCATTGATTGAAATGAAGCAGACACGCAAGAGGAGGTGCTTCACCAGACGGCGCCATGAAACGGGCTGAATTTGAGTGGTTTTCTGGCTCGTACTTTCGTTTGGGAAAACGACATAATATTACAAGCAACAAAAAATATTTTCATGTAGTTGAAGTTTCAAACTGTGCTTGTTAACAAATTTAATATCGATAATTCATTCATGAGGTGGTGAAAAAAAATCCTGAAAATTACCTAAAAATGACCGAAATAGAAATATTTGGTCTATATTTTGAGAATTCTGATTTTAGGAAAACTAATAAACACCGTTTCAACCTTTGTCTATGAGCTATCCTTTACAAAAATTTACTACCATTTTTAGTTCTCTCAAATGAAAGTGACAGCGAAGGTTCTGCAGTACGAACTCAATTTCGCTCCTTGTCTACTCTTAAGCTTCCAAGTCTGCAGTATTATGCTATAGTGGATGGTCACTATAGCATACTACCACTTGGTCTGTATAACTAAAACGTTATTTTTTGAGACCACAACTCCGACTTTGAACTCGCGAGTACGAGAGTAAAGTCGGGATTTGAAATAAATTTATTCGTAGCCCTTCTATGCCTTTGTAGACTGATAAGGTTCACACTCCAAAACTTCATTCTTGATAAGCAATTGTCAAACGATTGATTTCACGGATGTCGTTGGCCAGTAGATCATTTGTTCTATTCCCAATTTACATACTTTTTTGTTCAGATTTTTATTGCAAAACATCAATTTCTAAGAGCATTTCTACTTTCAAACTTAACGTATTAAGACATAAATTCTACCTACGAAATTCCTGTATTTTCAAAATTGGATAAGTATAAGTGGATAAATATATGAAAAAAAAACAATCACATTGGATTATAGAATTATTTTTAATAACACCGAGTGGAAACTCGTAGGAATACAGCATTTGTAAGCTTATATCAGTTTTTTCAGGAATAGCTGTAGTGGTGCTAGGAATGTTCACCTAACATTCAGATAGCACAGGTTCAAACCCAGTATCTACCATTGAGCTAGAGTGGTTTGGAATCGAAAACATCGATCAGTTTTTCAGAAAACCTGAGAGGTTAGTAACAATAAATAATTATACAATGTCGGATACATGTGAATATCTGGTAAGTTGCGTTTGAAGAACCATTTCTAAGTACCATTTAGATTTCCAATAGATATTTCTATCATGTTTTATATAAGTCAATTTTATGTACACACTTCTATATTATAAAGCTACAAGACAACAAAGATTTCTTGATGAAGAAAAATAAAACAAACATCAATGTCTTTCAGAAAGTATATTCATATTTCAGAGATGACTCAAGCGATATTTACAACACTATGTATAATTATTTACAATTTGATATCATTCGATTCCTTGAGAAACTATTTCAAAACAGGTTGTTTCAAAATAGCACTGTGGAACACTCAAGGAATGATGTGAAAAAATAAAGTTTTATACACATAAAACACATTAGTAATAAAATAGGTTTTATTCTACTATTATCGTCTATTTTACAAACTTAAACTTGAAATAAATAGCATTGATTTTTAAATAAGTATACAAATTGCATTTCTCTAGAGGTTATTTCAAGAGAACCATATGAACATCTAAAAGGTGAAAATATGCAAAATACTGTATCAAAACCATAAAGTTGAATGAAACAACTTAAACCTTTGAATAAGAACAAAATTTTATATTATCATTAAAATAAAAATGTTTATCCTTAAAATATAAGTTGGGTAATTGATAAAAGCTTAAGTATTCTTATAAAGAATTATAATTGCCTATGTACATATACTTTTGAACAGTATAAAAAAATGTGATATTCAAAGAGAAAAGTTTTCCTGTTACAAATCATCAATCAGATGTTGAAGCAAAAAAACGTAATTCAACAGCTCAGTTTCAACTCATGAACTTGAACCGAGCTACTGCCACAAGAATATATTATAAAACTATTAAAATGAATAAAACAAACGAACGTCCGTACTGAACTTCCTATGCACCTAAATACTAAGTTGATTTTTGATAAGCGTATTTTGTAATGTATATCAAACGTTACTCTGGAAGAATTATACCTTTAATTCAAGTGATACAGGTGTAATTGGAGATTTCATTGCTGTTATAATATGAAAAGCTTTCAAGCATCTCTACAAACTATTGTTTTCACTAATGTTTTACAACATTGCACATATTCATGACTTTTATACACATAAAATTGCACAAAAGCTTTCGAATACTGGACAAAACTTAAAGTGAATTTCCCCGAGCTCGAATTTATTGATTTTTATGATCCTTTTTTTGTTTTTTAAAAGCTTTTGTGGCTTTAATACAAATCTGAAGACCAATAGCAATAAGTCATTCAGTCGAAAAATACAAAATCAGGCACCCTTAAAACAGTCCAAAAGTTTATAGTATTGATTGTTGATTATTCAATTCAAATTTGTCTCCCTTGAAATTGGTTGGGATGTCTATGACTTGCTATTAGTCCCATAGTAAAATATATACTCTATAATCTATTAAATATAGGTTGTATTTACAGTTTCTTATTGGTTATTACATTAGAGACTGACAGATAATTTCACAGACATACATAATATATAAAATACTTTTGAAATCAACAAATTCCTCTTCTGGTAAAATAATGGTTATACCTTATACATACTTTTAAATGTTAGTGTGATGCCAATGGGATGATGTATGTAGAGCTATGGTTCACTGGCATACTTTATCATTTTAATATATACAGAAACACACGCGCACAATATGACAAATATTGTCATGAATTGCATCCCAGTTGTTTACTTTTTTTCAATTAAACATTTCTTTGATGGTGTTTTACAGTCCATTTTCAATGACCTTTTTTATCATTTTGACCACAAACTTATATGGATGCTTCTTTCAGAATGATCATGAATAGTAAATATGTACTACATGAAAATAAGTACTTGCAAGATTTGGTGAATCTACAGTTTGGAATTTATTGAAGTTTGAATCACATTCTGTATATCATTGTTCAAGGTAGCTTATAAAACCATTGTCATACCTCAAATCAGAATTTTTCACACTGATATCACATTGCTACCACTCTCTTCCTATTAATATCCGTTTTGGCAGTTGATGTTGATCACAATTTTAATAAGGAGGAACCATAGATCCATAAGGTAAATGCACCAGTTATTGACAGTGTTCCAGTAACTGACAGTTTCTTAGTTAAAAAATTAAAATAAGTTAATAGAACGGTGCGTTGCTATTTTTCTGCAACATTCAGTAATTACAGAGTATCTGGCAACCCTGCTTAAAATTTCATCGTCATCCCACCGTTGATCACGTGATTTTAAAATGGTAGAAGTGATGCATGCAGATGGTCGTCTATTTCCTTAAGTAAATGGTTAAGGTAAGCTATTTAAATATGTAATTTTAATTTTTGTAAAAAGGTATACAGTACATTAATAACTATCTGGGACTGTTAAACAACCTTCATGAATAGCTTTTTAGATGTTATTTGATTCAGGATAGCCTTTATAACCTCAATAAAGGGGTGTCAATTATTGGGTCAACATGTATCAGACATGTTCCAGTTATTGCCAGACATGTCAAACACTGGAGCACTCATTGAAATTAAGATAACAATTTTTAAATGTTAATATGTGAGTTATTGTCCTCTCCTATAAATATGAAGGTGAAACGATAATCCTGTCCAGTAATTGACAGGGTGTCAATTACTGGTGCAATTCATGTCATTAACTGGGACACTTTGTTTCAGATATGGCACCCCGAAAAGATTATACCAAAGAGCAAATGCTTGAAGCGATAAATGCTGTAACGGGGGGATTACCTGTGGCGACAGCAGCAAAGCAATTCGGTATTCCGAGAACAACCTTATTATCCAAGACATCTGGAAAAATACCATTTGACTGTCGAATGGGTCCAAGTACTATTCTTACCTCTCAAGAAGAGACACTATTAGTGTAATGGATATTATCTTTGGCTAAAGTACATCAGCCTGTCACTAAAGAACAACTATTAGATAGTGTTCAACTGATTTTACTGCAACAGAAGAGAGCGAACCCCTTTACTGATGGCCGACCGGGTCGGAAATGGTTCGAATCTTTTTTAAAAAGGCACCCGAAAGTAACGCAAAGAGTTTCTCAAAATCTAACTCCTTCACGTGAAAATGTTACAGAAGAACAAATTCGTCAGTGGTTTAACGAAGTTAAAACTTACCTCGAGTCTAAACAATTAACTAATATATTAGATGACCCCACCAGGGTATTTAATTGTGACGAGAGTGCGTTTTTCCTGCAGCCAAAAGGTGGAAAAGTATTGGCGAAACGGGGGGCTAGTAGCGTTTATACAGCAGGTACGAATGATGACAAGGAGAACCTCACAGTTCTTGTCACAGCCAATGCAGCAGGGGATTTGGGGCCTCCCATTATCGTCTTTAAATATGAGCGTATTCCAGCGCATATAGCCCAAAGTGTGTATAACGTCGATAAAACGTGGGGAATAGGACGTTCTGAGAGTGGATGGATGTGTGGTAGCACGTTTTATGAATATATAACAAATGTATTTGTGAAATGGTTAGACAACCACCAAATCAAGCGACCAATCGTGTTATTTGTTGATGGACATGTCTCCCATATGACATTGCCTCTATCCAAATTTTGTCTGCAAAATGGTATTGAACTACTTGTTCTTTATCCTAATTCCACACACCTTCTCCAACCAATGGATGTTTCAGTCTTCAAAGCGCTTAAGGTTTATTGGAAACAAAGTGTACGAAATTGGCACGTGGAAAATTATGGAAACAAACTCCGAAAGGAACATTTTTCAGTAGTATTTAGTCAAGCCCTCAAAGGCATTACTAAGGAAACCATTCTAAATGGTTTTGAAGCTTGTGGTTTATCACCATTTAATGTAGAAAAAGTGAAGTATTCTAATATATCCTCCAATAAAAAATCTACCAAGAAGGTTCACAAATGTCGGAGTAAAGAGGGGTTAATCATATTAGAAAAATACATACATGCAGAAAAATTAAAAACATTTAAGGATAATTTAAATTCAACATGGAAAGGTGATTTGATAGACCTATCTTTATTTGAAGTGTGGCAACAAATGTATAGTGATACAGTAAGTGATACTGATTTAGAGCTACAGAAAACAGAAAGTGAAGTTCAGCCAATAGAAACTGATGAAACAGAAGTGAATTCTGACATAATATCTCAACCGGGCTGTTCTGGCCTTCAGGTAAACAAGTCAGTATCAACAAGTCAAATTTCACCTAAGGTAGTAGTACAGCATCTTGAGATAATTAAACCGTCTGTCGTGGAAATGAACACATTACCATTAAAAGAATTGTGTGTGCCACAAGACTTTTCTTCTCCAGTTAAATTTATATCTGCATCACCTTTAAAAATACTTCAGGAAGATTCAACTCCGTTAACAGTATCAGATCTTAAAGAAATAGTTTCAACACCTTTTAAAAAAGCACTATTTTTCCCAGAAGAAACGAGTTCTGCTAAAAAGAAGAGAAAGGAGAAAATTCCTTGTGCCATCACATCCGAAAAATGGCAAGAATATCATACCAAGAAGCAAGAGGAAAAACAAAGAAAGGAGACTGAAAAACAAAAAAGAGCTGAGGAACGAAAACGTAAAAAAGAAGACATACGATATTTTATAGATACATATGTGTCATAGAAACAAAGAATTCTGCAAACAATATAGAAGTTGTATCTTTAAAATCAATCAACAAAACATCCTTTAAGTTAGTAGAAACAGATACCTCTATTATAAGTTTAAATGATATAATTCGAAAATTACCTCAACCAGAACTGCAGGCCGTAGGAGATAGAATAAAATATATATTTAATGAAGAAGTTGACATTTTTGAAGCTTAGGTTTACTTATTTGATATGTTACATTTTATCTTTGTACTATTGAAAATAAAAAATTATTGTCACTTATTGGTGTGTCATTCACTGGAACATAAGAAAAATCTGAATGTCAATTACTGGTACTTTCAACAACCCAAAAATTAATATAAATATTTTGTACAAAAACTATTTAAGTTGAATGAAAAACATCTAAGTTACACTGGCCAAACTACTAATGTTTGGAAAAAAATATGTGCATTTATGTAAAATATTATTTGAATTTTTTAAAAATAGTTCTTCCGAAATTTTCACCTAAAACTGTCAATAACTGGTACACTTACCTTACTGAAATACTTTTAACCGTACCCACCCAAATAATTTGACATTGTCCCATCTTCAACGAGTCAAATGTCACCTCTGAATTATCTCATGCATGGAAATAAATTTATTATTTAATACTGGTGAAAATATAAGCAACTGAACTGAAGTTTTGAATATTTGACAGTGTTGAATTTTGCTAAAATTTGTTGGAATAAACCAGGACGAAAAAACATCAGTGTTCTACTGAATACAATAGCTGGTCTATCGGAAACCAACTACTTCCATCTCGCATATAACCACAATGTGTTCTTGATTCAGTTGGAACTTGATAAATATCAGTTTGGAAGTAGTGACTCTTATCAGTACAGGACATGTTTCCAAAAGGAAATTATTACCAATTCCAAATGAACCAAAGAAGGTCCATGATTAATATCCTTCAAGTAACAAAGGACCCTTACAAACCTTATATGGGCCAGTACCATCGCACATTTCTACTAACTAGACGAGCACAGGTCTTGCTCAGGATCATGGTAAAAACAACAAAATGACCACACCCTCAGTTAATTAGCTGATAATAGCAATAATGACTTTCGTTAATTTATGAACATATAGCATTTACGGTTTTCATTTGGGAGTCAGTTATCTCTCTATGGAGATCTTTCCTGTATTGATGAGAAACTTTTCCAAATAACGGCTAAAGGTGTTTTTTTTATACTTATATGTTGGTTGAATATAATTGAAAGTTCAGTGGGAGACTATAGCCCCGAATGCAGAAAGTAGTTGTTTTTCAATTAAAAGCCACCTATTGTGTTCTGCATAAGTCGTGTTTTCTGTTCTAGATCACTGTCTGGTTATTAATAACCAAAATTCAGTGAACTATTCATTTATTTCTCGAGTTCATTTAAGAACCTGATAATGACTAGGAACAATTTCATCAGAACAAAGAAGTTTTTATTGATTTTAAGTTTATATGTTTTCTTCATATTTTACAGTTGTTTTTTACATGGACAGTATTTCCCGAGTAGTTGTACAAATAAACCGTCACAGATGAAGGTCAAGTGCAAGCTTCTAATGAAAAACTGAGACATATTGAATCACTACAAAATGATTTTACCCAAGTGAATTGGTCAATACTAAAATCAACATTTTCGCTCTTAAGATTGAAGAAATATTCTAAAATGCTCCTGTCTATATGCAAGGTAAATGTCTGTATGCAAGGTAAAATACTTCCACATGGGTGTAGCCATAATATTAACCTTGACTATGGTCGTGAATTTTCATTCGAACCTTATTATATATCCCAATAAAAGTTAGAACACATAGAATTTTTTATTTATCGATTGCAACACACAAAAGCTCCAATGATGATTTTTGTTCAAGAATTTGATGCACAATGGCACACACACACACACACAAATTAATGGATTGAATAATATTGAATAAAGTCATCCTCAGGGCACTTCAATAGGGATTATAATTATTATTCTAAGTGAATAGTATAAGCAACTTTTACAATTAGAATAAGTGATTGAGATCATCGAATCACTTATTCTAATTGTAAAGGTTGCTTATACTATTCACTTAGAATAATAATTACAATCCCTATTGTAGTGCCCTGAGGATGACTTTATAAAAGTCGAAACGTCGGCAGAAGAATCATAGTGGTTTCAGTTATCTTGACCTTTTCCCAACCAAATTCAGGATTTAATAACTAGTGAGTTCACAAAACAACAAGAAATATTGAATAGTTTGTCATTTACAAGTAACCAAATTGTTTTCTTATCTCCTTGATGAAAACATGCAATTTCTTGATCATATTTTGAGGAAAAACATATGCAGCGCAGTAAATTGTGGTTTATGTAGGTTCACATCAGTCAATCATTTACATATCTGGACAAAAGTTCTTCTAGATGTTTGATAGGCCGGGTGGAAAAATAGGGCGAGAAGAAATTCCATTAGAGGGTAGAATTGGTTTACAAAATAAAAATAAGAAAACATTCATTCTTACTTCACAACGACTGAGATATATCACTCATCATATATTTGTTAACGTTATCTGATTCTTGTGAGACATTAACTTTACACCAAGTAAAATATGTTCCGATTTCTCAATAATAGATACAAACTTATTGGTGATGCTATATAACTGATCCCAATATTGTTTTACTTCATTGGCAATGACTTGTTCTAGTCCTAGACATTCTCAATAAGAGAGAGTGGTAGCATAACATATACGACTAACAAATAAACAATCAAATTTCCAAATAATCTGAAATAAATCGGCAGGTAAATCTAACATTCAACACGTATAGATTGTATATAAATTGTACTGTGTTCCTTATTGCAATACTTGATGTAATAGTTCTATCAAACAACTAAATAAATAATAAGAAATGCTAACAAATTGTCACAGCGAAGAAAAAAACTGTTGTGAAATCACAAAAAACTTAACGAAGAGTTTCAAAGAGTTTGAATAATCATTTAGCACCGATAATCACTATCATTGAAGTTGAATTATTGCTGTTGTTGAAATCAATTGGTTTTAGTGAATGGTATACCAGGTTCGATTTTGATGGTGTAAGATGTTGGATCGTAGTATCCAGCGAGGTAGTAGATGTCATTGTTGTCATATATGGTGGCGTACCGCTGAGGGTCATCACCCAGGCGGTCCGTATACTCTTTCAAAGGCAAGACTTCACATTTGTGAGCGATTGTCTGAACGTCGTTTTCATCCACATGGGGAGATTCAAAAAGTGCCCCCTGGAAAAAACAACTATATTTAGGTTCATTCCATCAGGGCATTCAGAAATATAATTGGTGAGTTGAAGGATTCCAGCTCTATGAGCGACTTCGTAAGTTCAAATAAGAAAAAAATAAATATGAAAGGGAGCTATTACTGAAAAGTGGTTTATAATATGTAACTGAAATTTTTGAGTTCCAAATTTTAATATATTCAAGGATATTGAAGTGTTTCCAAATATAAAACAAAATCAGCAAGGTATTATTGTTATTTGATGATTTTTAGTGATAAAAAATCATTAAATTTAACACACCACGTACATAGATCAACGTACCTTTCTTTTGATACCAAACTCATTTCGATTGAATAAAGAATGCCTCAAATTTTAATGGAAGAGAAATACTATTGCAGCTACCTCTATTATCTGTGAAAAGCATCGTGAGGTGCTACGTAGGTACATCGAATCGAACGTCCTCTAGAAGCCTGTCCGTGTTTGGCATCGCTACGACGAACCGTTTCTGAGTTATCGACTCTTTTACCAAAAAAGTCGTCCCAAATATGATCGCGCTCATGGCCTCTTGAGGAAATTTGTTAACGCCACTATATTTGTGATACTTTCAAATGGGTGTTTCATGAAAAATATCGATTTCTAACAGAAATATTCCATAATTAAAATTAAAATTATGTTTTCGAAATATTTCGAATAATATTTCTGTATATCACAATATTTGAAATATTTTTATTTAAATGCTCCTTTGAATTGTGGACATTTCTACAACAGTTATTCATAATATTGTCAATCCTTGTTTATTAAATTTTAAAAGATTGAGTTATGTACTAAATGATCAGTACATATTTATAAATCTTTCAATGATATTCCCTAAACTGTCAGGATACAAAGTAGACATATCACGGGATCATCCAAAATAATCGATTTTACTTCCGAGATATAAGTATTCTGCTAAATACCACGAGAACGTTAGCTAGAGTGGTGTTTTAAGGAATACGTTTAGTTAGGAGGAAAGTTTAATCGATTGTTTTCGTTTGCTTGAGTGGTATTCGATACGATTATACAATGAAACTTGATGATTTATTATATTTTGACATTTATTAACAAACGTCATCCATACGTCACTAACCAAACGGTTACCTCTAAAACGTCGTCAATACGTAGTAACATTCGTAGTAGCTATTGGGTGATGATGATGATGAGTTGTATGATCACTTATTCAATAACATCATCAAGAAGTTCTTTAAAAATTAGTAAAGTTTATGTTTGCTTTTTGTTATTAAAAATATCGCAAATCAAGTTGTTGATCTCTTCATAGCTCACTATTTTTTTATATTTTTGTCAATGCGAGTATTTTGTTCTCACAGCTCATTTCAAATTCAATTTTCAATGTTGTCGAAGAGGAGTGCTATAACTCAAAGATGGCAGATTTCAATGCTCTTACATGTACGAGGATGTATTGATATCTAGTCAGCCTAGACCAGTCCCCTGCATAAACAAAATATTGCGTTACCATAGCAACGAACAATAACATATTAGAAGTGTCAGTGTAAAGTTTGACGTCAAAAAAGTAAAACAGAGTTACGCAATAAATTAAAAGAAAAAATATGTCGAGCCATCATCAAGTACCTGTATTTAAAAGGGTTGAGAGGTAAGCATATTTACGAAGATATGCTTAATACACTTGGTGATCAATGTTCGTATGCGACCGTGAAAAATTGGACTGCAAGCTTCAAAAGAGGTAAATTTTCCATTGAAGATGATGACCGATCGGAAAGGCCAGTTTCTGTGTCAGTCCCCGAAAATATCGATGCAGTTCATGACATGATTTTCACAGACCGTCGAATTGGGATAAAACGGATATCTGAAGCACTGAATATTTCATACGAACGCGTTCATCATATAGTTCACGTCAATTTGGAAATAAGAAAAATTGCTGCAAAATGGTTCCCCAAATGTTTGAATGTTGACCAAAAGCGTGCAAGGGTAGTAGCATCGCGTTCGATATGTGCTCGATTTGAAAACGATGTAGACTTCTTAAACCGAATTGTTACTATGGATTGAGACTTTGGTACATTTCTACGATCCAGAAACAAAGTAACAATCGATGGAATGGCGACACTCCGGTTCTCCAAGACCTAAGATGTTTCTTGTCCAAAAATCTGCTGGAAAAGTTCTTGCTTCAGTTTTTTAGGATTGCCATGGAGTAATCATGATTGATTTTTTGGATAAGGGTAGAACAATAACGGAAAGCTATCCAAATATCATGTTGCCTTGCAAAAAATTCGGGATTTAGGGTTTGAATAACTGGAACACCCTCCTTATTCACCAGATTTGGCTCCGTCCGACTATCATCTCTTTCCTCAACTGAAGAAAAGTTTAAAAGGTCGTAAATTTTCTTCCAACGAGGAAGTAATAAAAGCTGTGGAGGTCTGGTTTGCTGAGCAAGAAGAAACATTTTTTTTTTGAAAGGTCTAGAGACGTTGCAGGTTCGCTGTAATAAATGTATACAATTAAGATGAGAATATGTTGAGTAATAAAATATTTCGACATTGAAATTTTGTTTGGTTCTATAGTAGGCTAAGAATATTTCAATATATCCTCGTATCTATAAGAACTGTAACTAATATTGCTTTTTCAACAAATTAGTTAAATTATAAGTATTATACAATGTGGGGAACATAGGGGAAAAGTATTTATTATCAGACTTGCAGAAATATTGAAGTGTATCATTTTTGCATATCACAAAACCTAAAAATCGATATGACATTTGTCACGTGACCACTGATATGGCGGCAATATTTTAGGAATGGGCAAAATCCTTTTTTACTTTTAAAGGTAGCAAAAAATGTGTTTGTAAAAAACCGTTTAAATTTAATTTTAGGACCATGTGCAAAATTATATCTGAAATAAATAAGAATTGCCATGTTTTCAAAGTATTTTTTGTTGTGACTATTTCAATTTAAAATAAATAAAATAAAAAAGTTTGCAATATTGTAAACTTTTTTTATGAAAAAGAGAGAAGGAGAAAAACAATATGTATTTCACAGTACAACATAGAAACGTAGCTAGTTAATTTCTTCAAAAAATATTTTACTTTTATTTCCTCTGAATAATAATATGTTTTCAAATATAAGTAAAAAAAACGTACCAAACAATTTTTTATTTAAAGAACCAGAAGGGTTATGAGTAAGGGCAGGTTGTACAATACATGTTCAACAATAGTTCAATTAAACTAAGTTCAGTTATTAAGGAACTAGAAATTCTATTGGCTAATCAAAAAATGTAAAAAGTTATTAAAGAAATGGACCATTGTAACAGCATTTGAGAACGAACCTAAAAAGTTGCATTTTATTGATTGTATGTTTATAATGATTCCTAAAAGTTATTTAAGACCAAAAAATCACCGTTTTTCAATCAATAAAAAAACATTTCAAAAAAATTGTTATTTTCAATTATTTCAATCAGAATTTAAAATTTTGCATACGGGGCAAAAATTAAATTGCTATTTTTCAAATACATTTATCTTTATAAATAACACTACTTTTTACCCATTCAAAACTAATCAGTTCATTCGATATGAATTTTCCAAAATTGCCGCCATATTGGTGGTCACGTGATATGTCAAAATCGATTTTAAGGTTTAGAAACAAAAAATATTTCAAAAAAGATGGAATTTTCAATTATTTCAAACAGATATTTCAATTTTGCATATGGGGTTCGAATTAAATTGTTATTTTTCAAATGTTTTTTTTTTTATCTTCATAAATAACACTACTTTTTGCCCATTCGATAAGAATTTTTCAAAATTGTCGCGATATTAGTGGTCACGTGTATATGTCAAAATAAATTTATAGGTTTTCTGATATACAGAAAAGATCTCCTATAATAAAAATATTTCCCAATTTCCCATGTGTTGCAAACATATTGTGATAACTGTCTAGGTTCACCTCTAAATATAACAATAATTTCTTCTCGTTTTAGGTACAGGATCTTCAATACCAGGTACTTGCTAATTTCCAAATAAAGTTTCCGAAAATAATAGATACTTACAGGGTATTGCAGATTTTGTGGACATCCTACAGTTTCTTCAGGATGATAGAACCATTTGACTTTGACGACCATGGTTCCACAAAGCTCCCACATAGCTTCGATCCTGCCGATATAGGGTCTGTCGGGTCTCCCGGTAGATAGGAATACTGCAGAGTCTCCAACCTAGCAAAATGTCATTTCATGAATATCTGTTTGAAGGTGGCTCCCGAAGTTACAATTGAAATTCTACTAATTTATTGAGATTCATTTTGCATTTCGTTCTAACAAAAATGTTTCAACAATAGGTTAGGTAGGTGTTTCAACCACTTCATAAGAACCCATATGACAAAGTATTTGCATGAATGATCCCTTCGCCACTAAATCAGCTTTATAAAAGCAACTGGTTTTTACTCTGCCAATGTATTTTGTAACCATCCCTGTGGTCATAATAGAAAAAAAACTAAATTTAATAAGGTTAGAACTGGAAAAGTAAAACAATATTGAAACACTTTTTTAAAAATTTTACTTCTTCTTGATTTCGTTTTGGGAAATGCTACTTATGAATATTTCTTGCACCAAAAGTTATATTTTATTTTGGAATTTTAGAACTACTAACAAATATTTCAAGAGGTTTTTGAAAATTTGGGCATAAACAAAATAAATGAGTGAAATTTTTGTACCAGTCTCATTATACTTGATGGAGAAGAGGAACATAAGCAAACACAACACAGCTAAATTTTCAATAAGTAGAGTAAGTGTGTTGGAAATCATCAAAATCTGATTCATGCAATTATGAATAAAACATTAATTCCTTTAGAAGACACTAGACAACGTTTTGTTTAAATATATTGGCAGTTGGGTGGACGATTCAATGTATACGAGAATGGAGATGGTGAAATGGCAACAGAAATATCAAAAGTACAATGTTCTTTCGTGATTTACAAGAAATATTTTTTATTTTCTCACTCCAAACGTTATGAAGATCAATGGATATTTGGAATTACATTCACATTTTATTAATTTTTGTTGTTACTCTGGCGCAAATTTTTAAAGTCAGTTGAAGTGCCTAATGAACTGAGTCAAAATGAGAATTTTCAAAAAATACAAATTTTCCTTAGATGTTCCAAACGTTATTACAGATGAAGAATTTAATCAAATCAGAAATGGTTCTTCTACGAAAAGACTTTATATTTGATTGGAGGATGATAATAATATTGAGATTTTCTTTGAATATACAAGGAGCTGCTAAATTCATGCGAAAAATGTCAGGAGATTCATCATTGTAAACTTTGAGGGGTTTATCCAATAAAAAAGTGTTCTCAGACAAAAAAGTATAGTTATACATCAGGAATCCTGAATAGTATATTTAATTGACACAGTTCAACCACATTGGAAACAAGGCAACTGTTGATTTTGACCAAATACCATTGGGATAATAAATCTGTGACAGGCTGGAAACTTGAAAACCAAACATTTTCCATGTAAATTACAAATCACCTGTTACTTTTAAATTTTCTTTTAATGGAATGAACTTCAAAGGCGAACTACACTTAAAGCAGAATAAAATGAAAACATCTATGAATAAATAGGATTTATAATTATCATTCATCATTCCTGAAACAAGCATGCTATCGAACTAAACCACAAACAAGGTAATACTCAACGCAACTCGATATACTGAATGCATATGAAACAACTTTGTTGCTGTTTCAATAATAATTTTTTCATCTTCCTAATGCACTGAATTATTTAATTTACATATAATGCAATGTAAAGCCAAGAAAATGAAATGAATGTCGAATTCAAACCAAATTTCACCAATACTGTTCTCTGAATCTTACATATACAACTGTGATTTGTTGATCAACAACTGTTAAACAACCAAATAAAGGCCAAAGCAAAAAGTAACATAGTTCGGTTTGATTCCGATATTGATGGTGAATAGAATTATTATAAAGCTCTTTATTCAGACTACCAACTAATAAAAACTATTACTAGCGTACAAGTCAAAATTAAGGTATTATTAGTTTCTCAAAGATGGGATGTTTTTGTGAAATTTGACATTAGCACTGGAGTTATATATAAAAATAACACAAAGCAAATAAATATTTCATTATGGAATATGAAGGAAAATATAAATTTAATCAATTATTATGTAATATGGAATAAAAATGAATATATTTGTTGTTGAAAGCAAGTTGCTTGGTTGCCTAAAAGCAACGAGCTTGAGAACTTATAGACAAAATTATGAGGTAGATATCAATGATGAAAGGGTATTCAGACAGAATATTTTGTTGACTTTAAAATGATAGATTTGATTGTAAAGTTTTTGAAGTAATATGTTGCTTCATTTCACGAATGATAGTTTTCAGATATATGTTGAATTCATTTGTTATTTCCGATCACGTGATCAGAAATTGATGGATTTCATAGGATACATATTACATCAATTTTTTTTATTTAAATGAAAATCTATAAATGGTTAGGATGGGTATAAATCAATAAATAAGGCTAGCTATGCTCAACAAGAATAGCTTACCTTTTAACATCTTTAGCGAATCTAATTAATCAAGTCAGACGAAATTGAATCTGAATTTGTTGTCACACACTTTGTGACATTTTTTTTTAATGTTAAATACAGATAGACGTAGACCGGCAATTTAGACATAAAGTGATCAAAACCGAAGACTAGTAAGGTGAAAATTCCTTGCAAAGTATTGAATTTGATTAATGGTTTATTTTGCAGGTGGTCAGTCTGTAGTTATTCAAAAGTAAACAATTGATTGTGTGAAAAGCAGAATATCTGGGTTATTACTTAAACCCAAACATTTCTTACATGATACTCATAGATAAATAAAAGTAATGTAGTGTATTCTCGTTTGATCTTTTTTAGTGATGTTAATGACAGTTCAGACTTAAATAGTCTGAAAAACAAATAGTTATTATTACATTTACACAATATCCAGATTTGTTGAAGATAAGCCTAGAAAAATACATACAGTTATTATCTCTTTTCCTCGTTGGATGGACTTATAGAAGGACTTCTTGGACCTGCCTTTTGCTCTCTGACGCTTGTATCCTTTACCAGACCACCCCCATAGTTGTCTGGCAGGTAAGAATGCGCTCATCTTGCTTCTGCTTTCACACGACTCTTGTCGATCCCTTATCTTCTTGGATTTCTAGAAAACGAACAATAATCAATATCTAATGACCAATTTCAATATCCAAATTATCAACTTTGAAATGTTCAACAGCTGATCCATCTTTCAAAGGATTTCCAAAGTTTCTTATATAATACCTGTGAATTGGTAGCCTCAATGATGTCATCCATCGTGACTTCATCTTCAGGATTGGCAATATCATCCGGATATTCTTCAATGTTTTCCACTTCGTTCACTTCGGAAGAAAATTCTGTTACTCCATCATCTTCATTCTCTTCAGCTTCCTCCTGTACGTCAAGTAAACTTTCATCTTTTTCTTCTATAATGTTAGTCTCCTCAAGCACCTTCAATTTGTTATGGTGTCTCTTGTGCTTCCTGTGTTTTTTGTGGTGTTTACGATGTTTGCACAATTCATCGTTACACTTATGTTTCTTCTTCTTTTTTTTATCTTGGTGCACGAGTTTCTGCCGCAGTTTTTCTCGTTTTTTCTTTTTTAAGCGTTTCTTTTCCTTGTACCTGTCGCTAGTGTGGTTGATTTCTTTTTGATTTTCGACATCTGCATTTTTCTGGTTGGCTTGAGATTCCAGTTGAGGTAAGGTCATTGTGATTTGCTGATGTATCTTGGAAATTACTTTCTCATCAGTGGATACACTTGTCGATGCTCTCCTGCGCCTTTTACAAAGACTCAAAAGTGGATTCGGATCGTATTCTACAAAAAATAAAATAAAAATAATACTGGAATAAAGAATAACTGAAATAGTGAAATGTTCAAATATTCTAAATATTTTTTGGTCCTTTACCATCGGACACATATAACTCAAGAGAAACAAAAATCAAATTATGCACAATTTACTTCCCTTTTCAAACCAATTGTTCTGATTATATTTTAATTGCAGTAGTATCAATTGAAAATGATTGATTTTAGCTAATGTAATCCCCAGGAAACAAATTTGTTACTTGGAAAATAAAAATACCAACTTTATTCCTAGCTCTGAATTTACGTATTTCATAATTGTATTTATGCACTAGCGGGCGGTAAAGTACACTTTACCGCCCGGTTCGCCGGGCGTAAAGTAGCACTTTACCGCCCGTGGGCGCATTATGGCCGGCGGGCCGTAAAGTAGACAAAATTCTCAAATTGTCTATACTCACACATCATTTCATGCAATTCCTAACACGAATTAGAATCATTTCAGTTCAATAGATCAATACTCTTTCTAACATTTGTTCATAATAGTTGGCAATTTTTTCGGTGATGATGATTCTCCAATATAGCACTCAGCTACTATAGTTTCACATTCCTCATATTATGTTACCCTTAATTATTGTATGCATAACGTATGAAACGTGTAGACCATTGCAATTCAAGTCAGTATTTGTGATTCGCGCTATAAAACCGCTAGTGCATAAAATTTTGTATGTATCGCTACGCTAACGCCATCGGGCCATCATCCACGCCGCAGGCCATAAACGCCTACTTTACGCCCTTGATACATAGATAACTATAATATTCAGTTCCTTCTCTACTAAAGAAACCGACAATGTTCATAATTCTTCAGAGGAGATAATTGACTTTACTATAAACCGATTCAGAATATTAGAAGAAAATAACTTCCAAGAATATTTCAACATCAAGAATAGAGTGTAGGAAATTTCTGGCATTTCCTACCTCAACCTGGTTTCACATACATGTACTGTAACTGAAGAATATAACCAGACACACACAAAATTAGTATATCTATGGTGGTTTTTAGGACGTGTTCATATTAGATGGATCAAAATGAAGTTAAATAACAATTCGGTATGAAATATGTTTGCTTCTGGTCTATCATAGACTGACCTGGTGGAGTTTGTTTTTATGTATACAGGGTGAGTCAGCAAGATTCCTGTGGTCAATTGCTCCGTTGTGAATCACTATTTCGATTTCTTATTTTTTTTGCTAACAGACCGTTTGATACTCTCTTCCAAAATTATTCTCATTCAAACAGGGTGTATCATTGAAGATTGGCTAACCAAAGTTGGTCTCTTTGTTGTTATTTCCGTCAACCGATTGCACCCCTACGCGCAACCCTCGGAAGTCTTCGAGAGACTTGTGTGAGCTAGGGAAGACGCAGCCCTTACCTTTTAACGTGTGATGCCATGCACGAGACCGATGACCATGCGAGGCTTTGAACCCTCGACCCTTCGCTCCAAAGGCGAACGCTCTACCCACACGGCCACCACGGCCCATATGAAATACTTAGTATATGTTTCTTCTAAGAATATATTGATACTGAATGCTTTTTTAATTATTTCATGCTTCTTCAAGAGCATTCTTTGAAAATTTTGAATAACTAGCTCAGCAAAATAAATTTTGAATTGTAACTTTTTCTTAGTTTAGTTATTCATGACTGCCGCTTAAAAAATTACTATCGGCATTTGTAAATACAGGTAACTGTTAAACTATAATTCAGTTGTGTTGACAAATATGGTATTATGATTTGTTTAGATATTGTTCATACGGTTTATGCTTTGGGTGAAAGCGATAGTAACTGCTTACTGGCATCTAGATTTTATGAACAAAGGTTTCATGAGAGAAGACATCCAGACCTGCGAACATTTCAAGCCCTCAAAATACGATTTCAGGAAACCGAAAAAGTATTACACAAAGAGTTTGAACGTGTTCGTTCGGTAACAAATGATAAAATACTCTTAATATTGCATTTCATACGAGATTTTCCATGTGAGTACACTTTCCTGAGTAGGGAGTTGGACATATCTCAAAGTAGTGTTTCTCGAATGGTGAGAAAATGCAATTTCCATCCATATCATACACAGTTGATGCAGGAGCTGACTGAAAGAGATTTTCCAAAGCGAATACGGTTTTGCCAAGAATCAATAACATGATATTTTTGAGCATGTTCTATTTTCGGACGAAGTCACGTTTCACAACAATGGCTATGTGAATCGTCATAATATGCACTATTATGCCACCACCTGAAAATCCTCATTTCGTTAGGTATGTCAATCACCAATAACGTTGTACACTGAATGTTTGGAGAAGTATCATTGGAAGACGAGAGATTGAGCAATTTTTTTCAAACGGCCATCTTAATCGAAGAAAATATCTAAGGTTTTTGCGTCAGTTAACCAATTTATTAGATGATCATCCCTTGGCAACAAGGGAGAGAATGTGGCTCCGACAAGATGGTGCGCCTGCACATTACACTGACAACAAATTTCGTGGAAAAGTCACCGGACCTCACAATTTGTTTTCTACGAGCATGCACTAAATGGGTTGTCTATCAAACTCCGTCTACAACTCCTGGAAATATGAATATAAGATTCTTCATGTTCAGAAGACATGCTGGAACGTGTGAAGAATAATTTCCGAAATGGGTTTAGAGTTTGTATTGGTGAATATGGCAAGCACATTGAACATTTGCTGCATCAATTATTGTTGTCTTCCGTCTCTTCTGATTCGAATAAATTTGATGTTTTATATTATCATTGGGTTAATATGACTTTTTGAGTTTAATTCCAAATATGACACAAAAGACGAACAATGTCAATATTTTCTGTGGAAAGATACTTATCTTATGGATGTAGAATATCTCGGAAACGGGTTGTTTTAGGTACATATGACATTGGGAAAGAAAAATGTAGGGTCATCAAAAAGGAGATGATATAAACGAAAATATACAAGGTGTTCTATTTGAAAAAATAAAAATATATATGTTTGAAAATTACCAAGTTTGTGTTGTTGTACCAAACATCCTGTATGATTTATTCCAAATTCACAATATTCGCAGTGAACTATTGATTCCCGAATCATCTTCACTAAATATCTCGAAATGTGAAATAGTTGATTTTTCAAAAAAGTCTACAAAGTTGATTGTTTGTGAGATAATTCGGCAACGGCGAAACGGAATTAAAAATTGAAAAAATTGTTGAGCAACCAATGAAACAGCTGATCCCAATATATGAAAATATACTGGGTGTTTCATTTGAAAAAGACCAACTTTGGTTTGCCACGCTTCAATGATGTACCCTGTATGAATGAGAATGCCTACTTACCAATAATTGGATAATCTGAAGGTAAAAATCTGATATCTTCTAGTGCTATCCTACCACTGTCTCCGTCGTCAAATTCAACTGAAACGAACTTTCCATCAAGTTGAGGATCTGGAGTGCCAGGCTCAGCAACACTTCCTGGATAGAGACATCGATATTGCTGACTCCAGTAGGCACAAAGTCTGGTACCAAAAGGTAGGTCATCCGTACTTTTCGGGGCCACTTCAACGATCTGGAACAATCGACATTGATCAAAACTCCCGTTTGATAATAGTTTATGAAATTTGAAGTCCTTTTCAATCAGATGTATTTTCTTTTTCAACTTGGAATTATTGAAATTATTATTACTTAATTTAATTCTCGCCAGCATATCATTAAAATACTAAATAAGCAGTGTCAGCATACAAGAAACCTGAGAAGAACACTCTAAACTTTTCAGATCTCAATTCCCGAGTAATGAATTATGTAGTATATAGGCAAAAGTTTAACTCCCAAATATTCATTATTTTAAAAATCATTGTTCTCATACATTTTTCCTTTTGCACACCTGCAAATTCACATTAATTAATGGTATTGGTATTTACAGAACTGATCACAGTTGGTCGTAGACAATATCTCAGTACAATCGATTTAAAAAAATATTCCGAAATTATCTTATTAATGAAATTGCTCAAAGTTTTCAAAGTTTTATGATATACCGGATACGAGGTGGAGTGCGCCCCCAAATTTTTATATTTTTTGAAGATAAAACGTTCAAATTTGGCTTGTAGCTTTTTTGATGTTAGAACTAAGCATTTGCCACATCCGGTTTCACCAGAAGTGACACTAAACTTTCTTTTTCAAATTACATCCTGTAAACTTTAATTTATCGTTGAAAATATGGGACATATTGTAATTCCATGAGGATTCCAATTTTCAATAATTGTTGAAAATATGGGAGATGCAATTTCATGAGGATCCTAATTTTCTATTGGATCCCACCTCGAAACTTCCTATGGTAACTGCCGACGCTGTTCGTCAGTTAAGTTTGATTTTCATGGCCAACCTTGTTCGATTAAATATTCTACTGTATCTCTACTATTCACAATCCGATTGTCAATTTTGAAAATCAATCTCATCACAAATGCGACGCTCTTTCGGATAATCAGAAAAATTTAACAAGGTGTCACTTGAAAAAAATTGTATGGGGTCACTTCCGCCAAACCGGAAGTGGTAAATTTTGTTTTTGCGTCAAAATAACAGTATTCATTTATTACAGAAATATTCCAAATTTGAAACCTATACCTTTCAAAATACAGAAAAATGGTGGTGACCCAGTGCCTATCTCGTGAAAGGACCCCGCACTAATCTTATGGAAAACCGGTTTCGGTGAAAATCGCTGAAATTTCAATATGATGTAGCCCATGCCATCCTGAACAAAAGTTACCATTGCGCCAACTCTCTGAATGCCCGCGTTTGGATTCTACAGGGGGTCAAAGTTCGATATTTTGACGATTTTTCAAAAAATCCGGAATTTCATTTTCATTGTATCGATCTGAATTTTTATAATGAAATAGTCCACAATATGTGCATCAAAAAGTTCAAATGACAAAAGTTTCTAGAATCAAAACTGGCGGGTATACAGAGGGTTGAACTTTGTTTTTGGTAATTTTTATCGAACTTTTTTTGAGAAAATATTCGTTTTCCTGCAGATCCATGTGCAATTGATGATACTTACAGTACATAAGAGGGCGATCATATTTTGCATTTGAACTAACCATCCAACTTTAAATATTTGAAAGATACGGGGCGATCAAAAATATATTTTCAATTTCGGAAAAATGTATCCCTTTGTATAGTCAGCTTTCACCAATATATTTAGCTGATGTTTTGAAAGTATGTAGCTAACATACATACAAATGTGTCACCGTCTGTGCTCATTAATCTGAATCCAAATAAAGTTGCGGCGATGGTCCAAAAAATATGGAGAAGGGATGTTTCGGAATAATTTTGAAATGATTTCTAAAATCGTCCGTGAATTTTTTTTATTTTCTGATATAATGTAGATGAGTCATTCTTGATCAAAAAGTTCTACAGTGCCTACCACGCGAATGCCACGGTTTGAGTTATACAGGGGTTTGAAGTATAGTATTTCCTTGATTTCTCGAATAATCAATAATTTCTTTGTAACAGAAAATAACATTGTTTCCTAGACAAACTTCGAAACATTTCAATGCCCAAATTATCTGAAATGAGAATTCATGAATATACAAAGGTTGCAAGTCAGTCTCATTATGTAAATATATTTTCGGACATATGCATGAGCATACGAATACGATTCATGTTTCATACGGTGTATGAAAATATAATACAAATTCTATAAGGACCATCATTTTCATTTTATGTTCCAGGAAAATACAGGATGAAAACAATTTTCGGATTGCTTCGAATGTGTCTGCCAGTAAAGTGCCATGCCAAGCATGGCCAAGTTACTGCAGAGTTTTCCAAGTAGAAGGGGCGTACATCTCCCTGCAATCCCAGAACTATTTTATTTTTCAAATGATGTCTTTTGATATACTAGTTTCAAGTTCAGGTAGTTCAGGTTTTATATATTCCCGAATTGTGTACAGTTGCTTTCATAGAACAGTAGTACACTTAATTTCAGCAGTGTAAACATGACTTGCTTAATAATGAAAAATGGATTATATAATCCAATCTTCCGCATACAACCTATACTATAGGTAATTCGTCGGCAAGTATACAACAGAAAACAACTACTGCTGTACTGTTTTCTGCAAACAGCAAACTCTATCCAATAAATGCAGGGCCAATGTTTTTGTTCATCGAAATATATTCATCCCGGATAACGTGAAGGCGTGCAGACATCATCTCGATGATAACGGTTTCATTTTGCCATTTCTACTACCAGGAATCCAGTTTGTAAATAGACCTTATGTGATAAAGGGACAGCAACTATCCATTTTCCTTCAAGGGCTTCGTTTTGTGGCTACTGAACACTCCAGCTATGAAGATGAGAACAATTTCAGTGAGGATGAGTTTCAGGCAATATCTCCTATAACCAAAGAACAATTTCGTAGTCTTTTTATGTTCTGTGATATGGTTCCGCAGGAACATGGTTATAGATATATAACGAAAAAAGACCTTATGACATTCCTCTGTAAATTGCGTCAGGGTCTGTCGGATGATTTCTTGAAGGTAATATTCCATTATCCCTCTAGGCAAGCCACCAGCTTAGCAATTTCTAAAGTAAGACAGTCTTTGATGCAAAGATTCGTTCCATCGAATATCGGCTTTGCAGCCATCGATAGGAATGTGTATATTAGAAGGCATGTGAGTGAGTTTTCCAATATTTTATATAACCCGACCCCAGACAACCCGAAGGCCATCGTTTACATCGACGGATCATACGCCGCCATAAATAAAAGTTGTAATTTCAGGATATTGCGCCAATCTTTCTGCCGGTACAAGGGACATCATCTGGTGAAACCAGTTTTGATTGTGGCCCCGGATGGATATATACTGAGTATTCAAGGACCTTATTTCTCAGAAGCTCGCAACAATGACGCAAGAATTTTGGAGAATCAGTTTGAAAGAAACTTAGAAGACATGAGGGGATGGTTTAATGAAGGTGACATTTTTGTTGTGGATCGGGGTTATCGAGATGCCATACCCTTACTGAATAATCTTGGCATACAATATGAAATGCCCGCGATTGTTCCACGAGGGCAACAACAGCTTTCCACTGAGGAAGCAAATAAATCTCGATTAGTGACGAAAACTAGATGGATAGTTGAAGCAAGAAATGGACATTTGAAAAGCATGTTTAAGTTTTTTGATAAAACTATCGAAATGCCACACGTACACAATCTTAGCGATCTATATCAAATCGCTGGTGCACTCATCAACAGCTTCCACCCCCCAGTCTCAATGAGAGGTGCCAATGTTCAGCTGGCACAAGAATTGTTACGAAAATCACAGGAGGTAAATGTCGTCCAGGCTCGAGTGGAAGTGGACAATCTTCATCTGAGAAATGGTCAATGGGTCCGTATGAATGGAAACCTGATTCCAAACTTTCCTCGCCTTACGATAGAATATCTAAGAGATTTGACCGTAGGTATATACCAAGTTAAACTTTCACCTTCGTATATACAGGATAAATTGCAAAGGGAAGAAAATGAAGAGTTTCAGGTCGATATTTTCGAAGAGGAACCTGGATTCATGAGAGTCAGGGTTTTTTCGAGGTTCAGAAATGCCACAAAATATCAACTGTGGATCAAATATAATGATGGAGAAGAACCTGATGAACCAAACGAGCCCATATTAGGATATTTTTGTACTTGTAAAACCGGCGCCAGAACTTTAGGAACATGTGCGCATGTTGCCAGTGTTCTATGGTATCTTGGTCATGCTCGACATGACCCCAACAGTCGATACCCCTCAAGTTCCCTACTAAACTCAGTAATGGACGTGGCAAATAGACCACAACAAATGGTTCCTGATGGTGCGCTTGAAATAGTTGGGTAGTGAAACGATGACAGTCATGCCGGTGAATAAACTCCTCACAATTTATTTGAATAACACCTCAAAAAACCCAAGACCGGTATGTAGGTGGTCAATTTGGATGCATGACATTTCGTCTGAAGTCTAATTCTTTATTGCGATAGAAATCACTTGCATCCTCATTCTTCATTGCAATTGAATTAACTGCAGATTCAATCATTGTAATGGAAGATTTTTCCAATTATTTAAGAATGTCGCATGCTCTATTCAGTGATATCTATATAAGACCTACCCTACACTGATGAGGGGCAAAACCCCGAAACCGGTATAACTCGTTTCGGAAAACGAAATATGAATCGTCCGAAAGGCTGTCTTCATGGAAAAAATGTACTTGCTGAATTGATTCGACTCAGTTCAGTAGCTGTTGTGGTACTATCATCATTTCTGTTTTCTCTGAATCAGCCCATATGCTTGGAATCGTGCTGAATTCATGTTATGTACTTACTTTAATTCATATTTCATATATCTGTCAGTTGCGGTCACAATTTTTTGAAGACAATGGCAGTTGCGAAGACCTGAATATAAACCAAATCATCTCATTTCTCTCTACTTGTTTTTCCGCACACGATCTTTCTCGAGAATATATTGTTTTCATACTGGATTTTCCTAAAACATCGGGTGGAGACAAAGTGGTCCTGGTCCTAATAGAGTTTCTGAATATATAAAAAATATGAATAGTAAACGGATACTTATATTTTTGAAAAAAAAATTTTTTTTTGGACCAACCTTTGTATATTCATAAATTCTCATTTCAGATAATTTGGTCATTGAAATGTTTCGAAGTTTGTCTAGGAAACAATGTTATTTTCCGTTACAAAGAAATTATTGATTATTCGAGAAATCAAGGAAATACTATACTTCAAACCCCTGTATAACTCAAACCGTGGCATTCGCGTGGTAGGCACTGTAGAACTTTTTGATCAAGAATGATTCATCTACATTATATCAGAAAATAAAAAAAATTCACGGACGATTTTAGAAATCATTTCAAAATTATTCCGAAACATCCCTTCTCCATATTTTTTGGACCATCGCCGCAACTTTATTTGGATTCAGATTAATGAGCACAGACGGTGACACATTTGTATGTATGTTAGCTACATACTTTCAAAACATCAGCTAAATATATTGGTGAAAGCTGACTATACAAAGGGATAAATTTTTCCGAAATTGAAAATATATTTTTGATCGCCCCGTATCTTTCAAATATTTAAAGTTGGATGGTTAGTTCAAATGCAAAATATGATCGCCCTCTTATGTACTGTAAGTATCATCAATTGCACATGGATCTGCAGGAAAACGAATATTTTCTCAAAAAAAGTTCGATAAAAATTACCAAAAACAAAGTTCAACCCTCTGTATACCCGCCAGTTTTGATTCTAGAAACTTTTGTCATTTGAACTTTTTGATGCACATATTGTGGACTATTTCATTATAAAAATTCAGATCGATACAATGAAAATGAAATTCCGGATTTTTTGAAAAATCGTCAAAATATCGAACTTTGACCCCCTGTAGAATCCAAACGCGGGCATTCAGAGAGTTGGCGCAATGGTAACTTTTGTTCAGGATGACATGGGCTACATCATATTGAAATTTCAGCGATTTTCACCGAAACCGGTTTTCCATAAGATTAGTGCGGGGTCCTTTATGGGTGTATTAGAGTTAGTTCCTCTACCAAAATATTTTTAAGTGCGAGACTGGCCCAAAAATACCAATAATGTCAGGAGTACAGAGTCAATGTATCTTGTGCGGGTCCCTTTCAACAATCACTCGGTAAGTCAATCGGTTTGAGAACAATTCAAATTAAATAGGTATTCTCTTCCGGTAAAATTTTCGTAGAAATAATGAATTCAAGCACAAATTCGCGAAAGAGTAAAAAACCTCTTAGCTCTTGTTTTTTCATTTCACCTTGACAAGCTTTTACATTTCATTGAGTAGCGAACTACCCTAGTTTTTTTCTTTGATCACCGCCGCCTTTGAAATACACTTATCTCCCGATCGGATCTTATATCTTCTTACCGATTTTCTTTTATTAGTTTTTTTTAAAGAGGGAACTCGAGTTTGACAAGCAGTTTATAACTTGTATACAGAGCTCGGAATCATTGAACGATGAAGAAAGCCATAATAAATCTCGAAAGAATGTAATAGCAGATGGAAGATGGACGCGGTTTATTTGTTGTTGGATTGGCTTGGTCAGCAGGAGTCAGGACAGGACTGGGGCGATATATGTATATGGATTTACATGAGATTTACATGAAGAATGTCTATCATGATATTGAAGAATACCGTGTCCAATTATGCATCAAGTTTGTTAGAAATAAAATAACAGAAAGAACTGTAACACTTTTAATCCTTCAAAATCGTCATATAGGCCACGTTCAAAAAAATTCAGGATGAAGTGCCCTATTTAGGTCGGTCACCCGAATAATATTGTAGCATGGAAACTTTTGTTTATATGCGTAACTTAAACTAAACACCAGAGAGGTATAGTTGAGATAAACGATATAGCAACCTATCTTCAAACAGTTCCACTTTGAAAAATAGCACGGGAGCTAAGTATTTCTAAATTAGGAGCTTATACAATTACAATAGCACCAATCTTACATTACAACACTCAAATCGCGATCATTGCCTGAACTAAACATCAATGCGGCGATAACAATCTTCGGCGATTGGTCACCGAGAAATGCTCGAAATAAAATTTTATGACTCTTCAGCGAATCATAAGACACTGTCTGCAGAAACTATCCAATATGAACCGCACCAATTCCACAAATCGATAGTGGATTTGACGAACGACAGTGGATTTGACAGTGCTCGTCAAATCCACGTGGACTAGTTCAGTCGGTCATGTCCATGTATACATATTGGCCTTTGAGAGTGCCACCAACTTTAATTCTGTTCAATATCGTTTACTTGAACTATATACCTGGTGTAGCGTATAATCAAGTTTAGTTAGTATTCCTACAAGATTCAGAGCAAAGACAAAACGAGCAAAATTTTGTGTTTAATACGTTAAGCGCCACGACGTCCTAAACGTGGGTTGAACTTTTTTAATTTCTATTTTTACAGTGAGGTAAAGATTGGAACAAATTTCTTAAAAGCTTGATATGGCCATTGGGGAAAAAAAGCTGAAACACGTCCATTTTTTTGAGTTGCGTATTTTTTGGTTCACTTATATTTTTGATGACGTCATCACTGTTCGAGTTATGACGTCATTATGATTTTTTTAATGGCAATACCCTACGAAAAAATGGGTGGTTCCATCAATGCTGGCGTGCAGTATATATCACATAGGGTGACCCTTTTTGTGCAGTGAGTTTATTTTTAGTTTACCTCTCGATCCTGAGAATTTTATGGTTCTACGTCGAAAATTACGGAAGATACGGGGGCGTTTCCACGAGAAGTGAAACAAATTAGAGTTTGACAGGACCGAAAATTTTTCAGGAGACAGGAGTATCAGGAGTGATTGGGGGTCATGATATAGCGAAGTGGTCGTGGTGTTAGAGCGTTTGGCTTCCACCCAGGCGGTCCTGGTTCGATCCCCTGTCGCCTGTCACTGAGCTGAAGTGGTTCCGATTCCACTTTTATTTAAACTGTA
This sequence comes from Chrysolina oricalcia, assembly GCA_944452925.2. Lineage (NCBI taxonomy): Eukaryota > Metazoa > Arthropoda > Insecta > Coleoptera > Chrysomelidae > Chrysolina > Chrysolina oricalcia. The sequence goes on along the minus strand of OX101817.2, from coordinate 23,247,748 downwards.
GGTCCCGGACCTCCCGTGCTCGCACAAGCTCTGCTTTTGAGGGGTTTTCTTCGAAAACCTGGGAGTTTCGTAAAAACGTTTTTTTACAATTTTACGTATCCGACGGAATTTCGGGCCAATTTTGCCCACTAATATAACTTTCCGGAAAAATGGAGGTTCCATCGCTGCTGGCGTGCAGAGTATATCACGTAGAAAAAACATTTATAGTGGGCGTTTAACGTGTTAATATGTCTCAGGATTCTGCGCAAAAAATATATTACAACTCAAATTATATACATATACTATCGATGTTGACATCAAATTAGTCAAAATATTGGTAGTTAGCGAACAAACTATTGTGACTAAACAGGTTATTCCGTCACGATAAATTTGGGTTTGCTCTTCGACTATTGCAGGTTGAGAAACCACATGCATATAATCTTTTAGCATACAGGATACATGACAAAATTTCCACCATTCAATCCAGGAGGTTCCCAAGGTCTTCAATAGAAAATCACTAATAATTGATAATATATTTCAAACTATTCAAAAACAAACGACAAACGAAAGAAATTTGCAACTTGATTTTTGGTACAGGCACAGATGACCCAAATATGATATATCAGGAGATGAGTTATGTGGAGACTGCCTAGGGGGTAGTTTATTTTCATTGAAATTTGTAAAAAATCGTTAAATTATCTATAAAATATTTAGCCAACTTGATTTTTAGTACATACATTTCCGAATGACTCATGAATAATATACCAAGAAATGGTTGATTTGGAGACCGTCTATGGGGTAGTTTATATTCAAAGAAAATTCGTTAGATACCCTTTCAAATATTTAACCAACTCGATTTTTGGTACACAGACACTTTCGGATGATTCAAGAGAGAAATACTAAGAGATGATGAGTGATTTCGAGGCCTTCTAGGAGGTAGTCTGTTTTCATCGAAATCTGAAAAAATTCGTCATCTCTTATCATTCTTGTACCAAAAATCAAGTTGACTAAATATTTTAGAGGGTGTTAACTCTTTGCAGCATACGGGTACGTGATTTGGACCACATAAATTTAAATAAATGATGCATAGTGGTCACACAAATAAACCACCAGTGATATTCCCTCTTGCAAGTTACACACTCGCTGATATACTGAACCACCTACTCTCACCCATTCTGAGGAGTCACACGCATGCACGAACACGTTGAGCGGGTCAGTTTATTGCTTCAGGATAGAGTGAGAAGTTGATTTGTTATCAAGAGGTATTGGGAATCACAAAAGTGCGCTTAAAACTGAAGGTAATGAAATATTCAATTTAATGTTCTAAATTATGATTCATTCATACCTATAAGTATAGTTCAATGATGTTCTTTCATGGGAAAATTACAATTTAGGAAAAAAATATTATTTTAAGTGGTAACATATTTAGACCACTGTGCAGCAAATAGAAATTCCTGACATTATCAAAATTTTAACAGAAATTATGGCACGAAATCTGGACTTCAAATTGGTTGATATAACACTTCCGAAGAATATTCACAAAATGAAGTTGAACTAGATGGACTGACTTTTGATGATGACATTTTTGTGGGTGAGGAAGTAAATATACAAAATGCAGATGTTGATGATGAAGATTCCGAGGATGATTTGCCATTATCAAATTTTGTAAAAAAACTCCAGAATATAGGTAAGTTGGTCAGCGTCAAAACCTGTACTCTAATTCATATATAAATTGAAGAAAAACATGCCAGAACTGAAACTGAAAAATTTCCAGGGAAGAGTGTGTGACGGTTCATTAGCAGAAAGGCTCGTGGAAGTGAAATCCAAACGTGAAGAAGGCGTAGATGTATAATCATTTTTATCTCCTATGAATCACTTAGTTTGTATTATAATTATGATTTTTTTTAATATAGTTTTCTTGGTATTTGTGAACTCATTCTGATTAGTATTGCATAGTGGTTTGAAATATGAACCACCCGATTGCGACATTTTGGAAATTAATTTTTCGGAAACTATATAGGTAACTCAAAACACAGTGGTTACTGATATCAAGCGAAATAATCAGAAAAATCCGAAAATTTTTGCAATAAAGTTTCCTGTGCAACTGGGGTCTAGAAATAATGATGAAATGGCGTGCCGCAAAGAGTTAAACGTTTTTTTTTTAATTTCCATTAAAATAAACTACCCCGTAAACGGCCTCCAAATCGCTCATCTCTTGATATGTTATTTTTTTAGTCATCTGGAAGGCCTGCATCAAAAATCAAGTTGGCTAAATAAATATTTTATCACCATTTTATCCATAATTTATGTCTTCTCCATCATCAATACATTCGATTCAGCTCAATTTCTGATAACTGTCGAATTTTTTTATTTTACTCGAATCTGGAAAATGTCCGCAAACTTCATATCGATCAGTAGCAAAGATGAGATTTTTCCAGGCATACATACATGATGATTAGAGCAATTGATGATTTTCTGGTCTTACAGTATTGTCTTCTTCAAACGCGAAATTAGCTGATTTGTGCAAAGTGTAGGGATTACGAGTCGAAATAGTTTTAAATTTTACTGTTATAATTCGTAATATTGCAATATCGTAGGAATTTTTCATCGACAATCGTCGACGATTAACGTCAAAGGGCAGAATATTATTGAATTGTGCTTGTCGTTAATCATTTGGCGGAAGCTGGACAATAAGTAATTGATCTAACCTATTCCTATGTTCCGTTTACCGTTAGATGCTCTGTATATCACGAACAGAGGGTTATAAAAATCCCAAGATTTCACAAAAGCCTATTCAATAGAAATGTTATTGGTAAGTGCATAATACAAAACAACTACTACTATCACCCCGACGACTATCAGTAATGAAAAACAACTACTGTCCTAGCTAATGCGCTGATGAAACTGTGCTAATGAAACTCCCATTGAATATGACTTTGCGAAAACTTTGAATTAAATTATAATGGAAATATTTCAAAAATAAACTTACCGCATCCCTGAGTATCTCTTCCCTGGACATGATGTGTGGCCTGTTTCCTCTCTCCCCGTCGAGCGTGATGGAATAGATATCTGGTGGTTCCAGAGCATTCAACTGTCCTGCATAGAACAACCCTCCCATCGCGGTAAGTACCCTCAATTTATCGATGTCCAATAGCGCAGCTGTCAAAGTACATCTGGTATCTTCAGGCTTAACTTCTTCCACGACTTCATCCACGGCAGGTCTTTCAGGACGGACATCCTTTGCGATTTCTGGAAGAGTTTCATTTTCATTCGAGTCCACCATACATTCGGTCTTTTTGGCCTCCTGTTCTATACTTTCCTCAACAGGTTCTTCAGGAATTTCTTCTTCATTCTCTTCAATGATAGTTTCCCATTCAACATGTTCATCGTCTGCATACGGCTTCACTGTTGCTTCTGCTTTGAGCTTGGGTCTCATCTTGGAGGATTTCATATCACTCGCAATAATATGGTTGTTATTTTTAGTTTTCTTATGTTTTATTCGGATTGTTTCTTCAACGTACCTTGGAGGTGTTGCGTCAGGATAGGTTTTACTCTGTTGTTTGAACTTCTCCTTAGCTGCTAGTAGATAGCCCACGAAGCTGCTTTTAGTTTTTTTGGCCACAATAGTTTCTGTGGCAACATGCTCCCCAGAGGAAGTCAAGAGTTTCTTTGGCCTTCCCACTTTCCTTTTCTTGGAAGAGGAATGTTTTTCTGGAGGTAAATCAGAGTCTGAGTTATTCAACTTGTAATTCTCTTCGATTTTTGTCATTGCACATAAAGTTGGAGGTTTCAAAAGTTCAGGGGTGTAATTGTTGGGTTTCGCAGGTACATCCATTTTGTCCAATAGAGGAGGAGGAGTGGAACTCCTGTCGGAATGCATTGAATGCGTGGACTTTTTCCTCGATCGTTTTTTAGAACAGTCGGTTGAATACCTTTTCGGTTTAAGTTTGCTTAGTTCCTTTTGTTTCTCCCGATATTGTCTCTGAAGTTCCGCTAACTTCATCCGCATGTCCAATTCCATGGCATTCATACACGGCCAGTCGCCTTTACAGCAAACCCGTTGCGTTTTGCTAGCAATGAATTTCCTTGCCTCTTCTTCGGATTCTGGAGTTTTGTAAGTCCTGTAACTTTCTGTTTGGCATGTGCAGGTCCTCTTCTCCTTATCGGAATCGCTCGAGTGTCGATCCTTCCTCTTCCTGTGTTCTTTATCTTCAGAACGATGTTTGTCACTTTTCATTTTCTTGCGCCTAGGTTCGTCGGACGAATGCTTCTTCGATTTTCTCTTTTCTCTTTTGCGGTCTTTCGACCTTTCTTTGCTTGTTTTAGGTTTCTCGCATTCTTCCATTATTCTCTGCTCCGCTAGAGCACAAAGTAGATCTAAACCTCCGAGTCCGTCATCCGTGGGAGGTTTGACAACATGTACGCTGTCTTCCGCTGAGGCCTGTGCCTCATCGACTTCGAAAGCGGTTATTCCCTCTGCGTCTTCGATACTGTTTCTACATGACTCAAACTCTACTATGCTATTCGAAAGCAACTCCAAACCACTAAGATCTGGTTCTGGAGGAGAAATTTCTTCTTCTTCAACTGTAGTAGTATCTTGTTCGGCTTCTTCAACAGGAACTTCCGATATCTCATCTTCCACAACGTCATTGTTCTCAACAGGTTTCAGAGGCTCCTCAACTACACCCTCAACTACATCCTCAACTACATCCTCGACTAAATCCTCAACAACATCCTCAACCACATCCTCAATTACATCTGGCAACATTTCTGTTGTATCACAATATTCACTGACGTTGTCCATTAGAGATTTATCTAACATTTCGTCACTCTTGTTTTTGGATTCTTCAACAACATCGGCTATTGTATGAGTGGTGTTGTCATCTTCACTACATATCGGAGTGTCGGTTTGGTTGCTAGCATCCTGCACTGTGGATGGTTCCTCTTCTTGAAGATGCACTTCTGGGGGAGGTGTGAGACATGTAACAGGAGACGTAGCTTGTGATCTGCACGAGGTAGTTTCTCCTGTGGGAGTCTGAGACAAAATTAAATTCGACGGATGCTGGTAGATCACGTGTGTGGTCACTAACGGCGTCATATTTTGATCGGTGTAAACGGTTCCTGTATTATTAGCGATCGTGCTGACCGCTTGCATGGTTTTAGTTTGATCCAAGGTGGCGTCGGTTTCGATTTTTATTAACGTAGTGGCGGGTATGGGCATGGGCATGGGCATGGGCATCTTCCTCTTCGTGTCTGTCGTGACGGCGACCAACCTAGTGCTGTGCGTCTGCGTGTGTTGATGCAGAGTCGTACTGCTCGACAGATAGTCTGACGATGCTGAAGATAACAACTGAAGGGGCGGAGGTGGCATTTGTGATAAAGACGGCAATAAAACGGACGAGGGTTGTTGGTAACTTGGCCAGAGGACAGCTGGTTGGAGTGATTCTGAAAATAAAATTGTACGTACGGTCAGCAAGTACGATATATTGAATTTAACTCGACAATTAGATTGAACACTATGAATGACAAAAGAAACAGGACACTTTCGTAAGCAGAATGCATTTCGCTACATCGATATTTTTGTTGGACCGGTCTGCATCCGTAATGAATCCAACGGCAATCAAGTAATCTGCTTTTAACCACAACATGGTTCAATAAATGAATATTTAGAACCTTTGGTGTGAATGCATTCAAGAAATAGAAACTACCCAAACACCAAAACTATGTCAACTTACACTAGGCGCGTGTTTCGCCAACAAAGTTAACATCTTCATGAGCTAAAAGATGACTAAACTACTTATTCCTCCTTTATATTATATTTAGATCACTTATCTGAATAGTTAATCAAACGCATTCGTTATAACCACCTACATCAAATTACCTAATCTATTTGTTCACCTAATTTTTCGATACAGTGATGGCAAAGCACTATAAAGGCGCGGGGAAGCAAACACTCGACATACTAGAAATAGCTCTAATACAAGGCATTCAAACCGTAAATGAACTAGACTCCTCAAACCACATTCCCATCCTAAACTAACCTTAGGCGAGGAGAAAGAGGATGAAGCCCCTATGACCAAGAAGATCGTAGGCTGGTCCAGGTACCACCAAACTGTCCATAGCCTCATCAACATCCCCAAGATAGACACGTTCCTGAATCGTCAATACGGAAGGCCATGGAAAGAAGCACCAGATTCGAATTCCAACGAGGACTCCCACTCAAGAAACTGATCAGACAGAGACGCAGACTGAAAAAGCGATACCAAACGACTCTCAATCCAGAAGACAATGTAGCGGCTAGGCAGCTGAGAGAAGAACTGACGCTTCTTAGGAATCAGCAATAAGGTGAGCGGCTGGGCTAAGCACAGAGGATAACTCCATCCCAAGGCAGGGCCGAAGGAAGACATGCCCTCCACTACACGGTCAAAGAGAACTAGTTTTCACGGACGGAGACAAGGCAGACTCCTTTGAACTCCACTGCCGGGAAAATGAATGCGACTACACCGACGAAGTGGAGGATCATAGCAAACCCTCATGGTTAAGCTAATCAGCTCCTTCCTAAGGAACTGGAAGTCCGATGCAGAGTCAGAGTAGAACTCTCATCCCGCAGAAGATTCCGACATACCAAGAGCGGGGCACCCATCTCCAAACATAACACTCTATGCAGTGGTGAGCAAGGCAATCTTGCTCACCAGGCGGCGCAGGAAACCAAGGTATTTCATCATGAACAGCCAATAATTTCTTCGGGTAGACGAAGCCGTATATCTAGGTGTAATCCTAGACAGGAAGCTCACCTTCCGAATGCACATCACTCATAGACTAGCATTAGCATAGACAATGCCGCAAGGCAAAAGCTAGGCCCACTCATAGAACGAAGTAGCGAAATTAGAGCTAAAGCTATGCCTCATTAAGTCCGTCCGACAGAGACAAGTACAGAAGACCAGTCAACCAGACGGCACAGTAGAACTGGAGGCGGGCGTTGCGGAAGTGTTGTCAAGGTGAGGGGGCTGAGGGTGACTTTGATCCCCTGTTTGATAAAGGAATGGCAGGAGGTGAAGAGGTGCTTCAAGCGCCAGAAGCACGGTCACGAGTCGAGGGAATGCCAGGAGCAGGTGCAGAGCCGGAAGTGCGCACAGGCAGGACACAGGGCACAAGACTGTACCAGCCAGACAGAGAAGTGCGTCGAGTGAGACGCACCAGGGCACAGAAGCGGATCAGGTACCTGCGAAGTGTTCACTCGCCTGCTCAGGGAGAAAAGAGGAGGGGGAAGGAGGTCGGTCCATTAGTCTGATGCCCCTGCTAAATATCCTGACGGTTCTCCAGACCAATGTGGAAAGGGCGAGAGTGGCGCATGAACTCGCCCAGGCAACTGACTTGGATAGGGGAGTGGACATTCTCGTTGTGGCGGAGCCAAATCCTACATTGGTAAAGAGGAACTGGGAAAAAATATATAACACGGGAGTGGTGGCAGTGTGTATCCTGAGCCGCAAGTTGAGAGTATATCGGGTTGATTCGTATGAGGCATATGTTGTCGTTTGACTGGAACGGCTAAATGTGATCTGCTGCAATATTTCACCCAACATAGCAGTGGATGTGTATGAAAGAAGACTGGATGGAATTATGGAAACGGGAGCGCGAATGACGAAAGAATGGATAATTCTGGGCGATTTCAACGTAAAATCCGCGGAGTGGGGACCGCCGAGGACGGATGCTAGGGGAAGAATGATGATGGACTGGGTGGCGGCTCTCGATATTGTTGTATGGAACACTGAATCGGAGCCGACATTTGTAAGGGGCGGCTCAGAGTCATATATCGACCTTACCTGCTCGACCGTGGCGCTAGCAGCTCGGGCGAAAGGCTGGAAGGTGTTCGACGATTACACGGCGACGGAGCACCGCTACATCTACTTCGAAGTGGAGAGAGCGGGCTCGGCGTCCGGGAGTCGCCGCACCTATGGCCCGAGGGGTCCTAAGGACTGGCAGTCGTTTGACCTGCTGGTAAAGTGGGTGGCGTAAAGGACTCTGGGAACGATTCCATCCGTGGAGAACCTAAACGAAGTCATAAAGGAGGCTGCGCAAGGGAGTAGGGCTGGCGTATCGGACTGTAGGAAGATACCGTACTGGTGGGACGATGAGATAGGTATGGCACGTACGAGATGCAATAAGGATGCAGGAAGTGGAGAGAGTGAATGAGGAGATGACGGAGCTGAGAGGGTCACCGTCGATGTACGAAACGCGTTCAACTTCCTCGAATGGAGGAAAATAATGGGGTCCTTGGCGGAAAGGTGTAGCCCTGACTACCTTCTGAATGTGGTGGGGGACTCCCTGAGAGAAAGAAGACTGGTTGTGGAAGGAAGTAGACGTGCATGTGACCGCAGGTGTACTACAGGGATCTGTCCTGGGCCCTACGTTGTGGAATCTGGCCTACGATGGCGTACTTCGCTGCGAGTACCCGAAGGGTTGCCAGCCCTTTGCGTTCGCGGATGATCTCGCCGTCGTGATAGCAGCTGGAGGGCTCGAGGAGCTCAGATACCGGGCGATGGTTACCTGCGCCAGAGTGTCTGAGTGGATGAGTGTCCACAGTCTTCGACTGGCAACGGAGAAGACAGAGGCCCTCATCATGAAGGGGCCAAGGAAGAGAGAGGATGTAAGGATTGAGTGTGAGGGGAAAAGGATTGTGCCCAAGAAACACGTCAAGTATCTGGGCATAACCTTGCATGAGTCAGGGAGCTATAGGGAGCATATACTGGGGGTGACACGTAGGGCCGCGGAAAGAGCGGCTGCTCTAGGGAGGCTGATGCCCAACATTGGAGGACCCAGTTCCTAGAAGAGAAGGGTCCTGCATGGTGTTGTACAATCAATCATGCTGAATGGTGCGCCGGTGTGGCATAAGATAGCGAGTGTGACCTACTACAGGGATCTGATTCGGAGAACGGATAGGCCGTGTCTTATCCGCACCACCTTTGCGTACCGTACGTCGCCGACTGCGGCATTGTATGTCATAGCGGGTGTTGTATCCACATACCCGTTAGCGGAAGAGAGAAGAAGGTTGTATGAGCGGGAAGATGGAAACGAGCGACCGTAGAAGGAAGAAAGGGCCAGGACGTTATCGGACTGGCAGAATGAATGGGGGGCACTGACGTATACGTCGCAGTGGACAGAAGAGCTAATCCCAGACCTCAGAAGGTGGATGGCCTGTGGGCACAGGTGGGTGGATTATTTCCTTACGCAGGTGCTCACAGATCATGGTTGTTTCCGTGCCTACCCGAAGAGGTTTAAATAGATAGAGGAGGATTCCTGCTTATATTGCGGAGACACGGACACTGTTGCGGAGACACGGATACTGTTACGCACACGCTGTTAAAGTGCCCTCGCTGGGTTGGGAAAAGGGTGATTCTGAATGAAAGGCTGAATGACAGGTGAATAAAGTCGAGGATTTGGTAGAGCACATGTTGAGAAACGAAAGCGAGTGGAAGGTGGGGAAGAAGGAGGAAGAAGAACGAGACATAGACGCTGCCTAATGGAACCGCAATCAGCCTGAAGTTTATACCTTCGAAGGTGGTCCCGGGCTGATTGTGAGAAACCTGGGGAGTTTTAGCCGGTAAGAGTCCGGCACTACCGAACGCGATTGGCATCTTCGTTCGGTGCCCACCCATTGAGGGTTTCCCCCCAAATAAACATAAAAGTCAACCAGACTGATAACAACAGCGCGGCAGAAGACAAAGACATGAGCTCCGGCAACACCCGCGTCTACTTCAACAGGGCCTATTTCCCGATATGTTTCAGCTTACAAGGACCGACACAATAGAAATCAACAGTCAGACAAGCCAGGGCCATCAGCCCTGGTAATAGGGCCTTCAGCCAGTTATAGTAGGGCATCATGCACAGAACAGTCATTGTTATTAAAAGTCAACTCATGTCAGATATAAGGAAACTTCAGGCTCGTGAAGACTGAATACTCCATATCAAACGAACAGTCATTGTTATTAAAAGTCAACTCATGACAGATATAAGGAAACTTCAGGCTCGTAAAGACTGAATACTCCATATCAAACGGATCAGATTTTGTTCTGCTGATTGCCAATCAACTAGGACCTCAACCTTTGAGGGTGCATGATGAGAAGTAGTTTGGTAAGTTATCTCTTGAAAATACTAACTTTGTTGGTAAAATGAGCGTCGAGTGTAAATTAACGTAGTTTTGGTGTTTGGGTATTCTATATTTCAAATTCAAAACTTGGTTGATTATTCTATAAATGCAGAGAAATAAGTTTTTCAATTTGGAATTTTTTTAAAACAGTTAATACTTTTTCCTAAAACTTCTTCAGAATCGCTTCTAAAAAAAACAGATGGTTCTGAACTCGAGTGTCTGTATAGGGATGTGGAAATCAGTGAGACTTGATAATTAGTTGGGATCGTAGTTGTAAATGCATCGAAATACTTAGAATATTGGACATTGAAAATGAAATCAAATAGCAGTTCAGATATTTGAACACAAAGCTCAGAGTTCTTTTGAGTAACGTTAGTCGTTACCGACCAAAAAAGCCGTTACATGCATTTATAACAACCGTCTGTGGGCCGCAGAAAGCTCACATGCACATCAAGACGGTCAGTACCAATATGAATGTTCACTTAAAATGTGTCTCAGAATTATTGGCAAAAATGTTACTTTTTTTATTTAAAAATGTTCCACTAGCTATTCGATTACAAATGTACATGTACACACATGTAGACAGTATTTTGTAGAGGTTTCTGTTTCTGTGGATACCGGATATCGAATAGGAATTTTGTTACATTTTCTTGACATAACCCTATTACATTCGCCATAAATAATAATGATTTCAATAATCATTTGAATCATTCGAGCCGGCATGACCAATTACAATAACATGTCCATGGCAATTGATTGCTTCTAAAGCAACCGCGGGCGCCATGGCCAACTCAGAATAACTAGACAAAAGAATACGTGATTTCCTGAGAGATATTAATACGCCAGTATTTAGAAAACTTTTGATTGTTGCCATAGTAACCCTGTTCAAAGTTAACCTAAGTTTCGATGCTGAATCGAATATTATAGCACAGGTAATTTATGAAGGAGAACCAAGAGAAGATATAGATCCAGAAATTGTTAGTGGTTAAACACACCCAATCTCCCCCATATAAAAGTGAAATATTGCACTCATATATTTATACATTCTTTTATGTTATATTAAACCATTTGAATACCAAATAGCAAATAAAAACACCAATTATCATTCTTTCGATTGTTTCCGAATCGTTATAGGAACGGTATCGCAGGCATGTTTTATTCATAATTCAACCGATAAAAAAATATTGTTTTAGAATTTGATAGTTTTTTGCAATACAAATACCACATTAATCGTCAAGTATGTACAGTGTGTCCATAAAGTAACCCCCCCCCCCTGTTAACTTTTGAACGGGGTGGAAGTTTCTTGTGAATTTTTTTTTGATGAAATGGTATGTTATAAGCTACTTTTTGACAGTAATGAAAAATGTCTATCCTTCAAAATGGAGGCCAGGCGCTATTTTGAAAGATTTTTTTAAATGGCATGGGGGGTCGAGTGATACCTCATTCGAATTGTCTTTTGATTTTCCATACGACTACAAAATTTCAGACAAAAATATTCATCCAAAACAAAATGGCGGCACATTATGTTAGAACTTTTATACGCGATTTCTATGAACAAATGGCTTCAAACGAGCTCAATTGAAATGAAGAAATATTTTTTGATATCTACAAATTTTCTCTGTCCCTCAGAATCGTATATGGGACATGATTTCTGATATTTGCTGAGATTCAATTAAACGAGTTTTCACACTTCTTATCTACTTATTTGAATTTTTTTCTAATATGGCACCCATCTGCCATTTTGAGTGACAAGAAGCTCTTGCAGAAACGAAAAAAGATTTTATCATTGCACTAAAGCTCTTTAATAGCCATTTATTCGACAGGATCCTCTCGTGAGAGTTCTAAAATAATGTACCGCCATTTTGTTTTGGACCAATACTTCTGTTTGAAATTTTGCTGCCGAATAGACAATTGAAAAACGAATCGAATGAGGTATCACTCGACCCTCCATGCCATTTAAAAAAATATTCCAAAATGGCGCCTGGCCGCCATTTTGAAAGATAGAATTTTTTTATCAATGTCAAAAAGTAGCTTATGAACTACCATTTAACCAAAAAGAATTTCGAAGGAAAATTTCACTCCGTTCAAAAGTTAACAGGGGGGGGGGTTACTTTATGGACAGACTATAGACCCTATAAGACGACATGATATTTGCACATATTCAAATTCAATTTTGGTTTTGTTTCATTTCAAAATTGCCATCGTGGTTGTCTTGATACAAAGTGTTTGTGTTTAATGATATGATAATGGCATGTTGTCATGTTCGGGATTATTCAAATTAAACTAACCTAATCCGGTTGTGGGTAAAAGGAGTAGACCCCCTGTTGTAGGATCGCGGACTAGTTGGAACCCCACGGGAGGCATTGGTACTGGAAGTGGAACCATCGGCTCCACTGGAAGAGGCGCTATAACAAAAAATTAATGAAAATAGTTAAACGAGAAAAAACTGGGTTAGGATTGCGGTAACAAAGAACGAAGGGTATGGGGGCAATATACAGGGTGTTTCTGAAATAGGGTAAAAAAATGAAGTAATGATTCCACATGCAAAAACATGAAAAAAAAATCCCTATAGACATCGCTCCGTAAATGCTTCCTATGGCCCTTCAAAAGTGGCCCCCAAAAACTGATTTTCATTATTCAATATCTCAGAAACCCATCGAAAAATACAGCAATGAAATTCGGTACACGATTCAAAATATTAATGAAGGTTATCAGTTCCTAATAAATCCAATCAAAACCAATTATATCCAAGGGGAAAACATTTTTCTTCCCGTATTTGAACACTTACTTCAAAATGTCAATTTCTAAAAAGAAATATTACCCCCTTCAAGTCTGATTTCAGGAAATGACAACTTCCATTGATGTGGAATCGTGTACCGAATTCCATATCTCGAACATTTTGAACGAAAATCAGTTGATGGAGCCACTTTCAGAGGGCCATAGCTGCCTTGGGAAGCATTTACAGATGTGTACAGACCTATGTTTATACGACCCTTGTTTCTTATTTTTGCATGTATAATAAGTACTCGATTTTTGTTACGCTATAACGGAAACATCCTGTATAGTACAACGTAATGTATATGTATTATTATGTTATGATATTTATGTATGTTGTGATTTTATTATAAAGTGTTTCGTAAGATACCAAATCTTGTTCCAACTTTACATACTTGTTTCATAATTTTCACTCCAATTATTATGAGGTGTCATTTTATAACAATTCTCAAAAACGTACTATGTCGATCTCATTAATAGCACTATCGACCCCTTCATCGAAAAAAAATTCTGAAGGTTTCCTAATTGGTGTGCGTTTTCTTCTAGTTGCAAAAACTATGCTTCTCATTTCATGCTACAAGCCTTACCTTATCCCAATTAGGTTGCCACGATAATAAATACTATTACTAGAAATAACAATTGTCTTTAATCCTCCATAACAAAGATAACAAGAGAACAGATCAGAGTTCAATTCATAAGAAACTCAGAATTTTCTCTGACTTAAGAGCCACCATCAGCGCGTCACACCGAACAGTCGAATTTCTTCCTCACTCCTCCTTGTATGCATAGGTACTCATCAAGAGTGGGAGTGAATAAGATAATGAACACGTTGAACATTGGCAAAACAGCGCCTGACCGTTCTCTGTTACAGCGCCAATTAGGTCCACATTTTCCGATCGTAGAATCGATTTTTTCCAAAAACCAGAGATTTCATGAAAGAGATATTTTTTGTATCATAGAATCAATTTTTTAAATTTGTTTAAGTTATTTTTTTTTCTTTAAAATTATCATAACCGAAAATCACTGAAGATCCTGAATTTACACAAAAAAATTAGTCATTTGCAGAAGAAAAAAATTCTCAAACTAAAACTGTAGGCTTAAAACCGATTCCCGTTTCACCAAGGTAGTGTTTGCTCTCAACTTACACCTTCGGTATGCACGGAAACCATATTTTAAACATCCACCCTTGACTTTTTCATAGCTAACAAATTTCTATGTTAGTTAGATTGTAGATAAATTCAAAAATATTACAAACAACCTTGTGATATTAGGCTAACACCTACACATTTGTCACTGTGTCACTAATTGCACTGTTATCTCTTTATTTTTTCGGTATCAATAACCAAAAGTTTCAACTAAAATAATACAAACTACATTTTCTCACTGAAGGCAGGGGTTTAAACTCAATAACTATTCTTTGACAAATCCCAAAGCCAATAAACGTTTTCCCGATCGTTATCAACAACCTCAAAATAAGCTATATTCTTATTTTTGTTGAAATAACTGAAAGAAGTGTTATTTTCTTCTTTCTGGTGGTGGTTGTTTACTATCTGAAAGGAAACAATCTTGCAATAGGTATGTAGGGAGAGAGAGCAACAAAACAAATCCCCTTCTTTGTTACTTTTTGATAGGACAAAATACATATCCTCTTTTTGATACTTCTTGTCTTTTTACAACTTTCCACTGATTCCTTGACCGCCTGACCGATACTTTTGAGTAGGATATATGATTTATCTCACCGGCCACGTTTCGATATGTGAGTTTTACGATATGGCTCCATCAATAAACTTCCTTTTCCCAATAACCTAATATAGATATAGCCGCCGTTATTTTCATTTCAACTGCTTCTAAGCCTCACACCCAAAGCGCAATGTGAAATACCCCAGACAAGAGATATATGATACGTCCGGTTGAATTATTTTCAATGTTTCTGCTTTTCGTTTAGATGGATTAATTTTAAGCCCATTCATGTTGACAACTAAATAACTATTAACAACGAATACCATGTGGGGGCGTGGCGCAATGGTTAGAACGTCCGACTCTCGAGTCGAAAGGCCCGGAGTTCGAGCCCCAGTTGAGGCTGGGATTTTTTAATTTAATTTGACCTATTAAATTATTAAAATCTCGTGGCTCGGCTGGGGTGAGTCCTGCACGATTAACTGTTGCGTTTCAATTAACAGTGCTGCTCCTGAGGTGGCGTATGGAGTTAGTAACAAGGCCTACCCATAACAGATGGCTAATGACCATAGCAGTCGATGCCAAAACACCAAAGAAAAAAAAGCAAATACCCTAAATCGTATACATTATATGATAAAAGAGAATAGGAACTGAAAGTAACTACAAGTGAACTTTTAAGGATCAATTTCATAATCACCATTAAATATCCTTATATAGAATTAAAAGTACATTTGAATGCGACTTCTAACAGCTATTCAAACTATATAATACCTCAAACTCATTATGAATTCGGCCCTAAGCCTTCCTGAACAATGAGAGATATTGCAATAACGCAAAGAAGTATATAAGGCAACTTTATTTTGATAGTGACTGTGATTAAAAACAGAGATATTGCAAGTTTCGTCTGTTCGCCCCTTATTTGCAAGTGATTGACAGATGCGTTCTCAACCTAAATCAAATTTGTCTCTTGGATTTTTCTTTCTATATAATTAATTTCACATTTAGAAGGAATAATTTACGTCAACTTTTGTTGAAAATATCATATATATATATATATATATATATATATATATATATATATATATATATGATGAGTCAAAGCCTCATATTATACACTGATCATGTCACGTAATTTACGATCTCATCCGAAATGGAAGAAATAGTTATTTAAGTAACAACTTGACGTCAAAATGACGTCCTAATTTGGTCAAATTATTGACCAACTGACGTCAGAAAGTGACGACTCAGAGACTCCGAAAATGTCGCAGCCATAGGACGTCTTCAGCAGGACGTCATTCTGACGTCTGAAAAGAAGACTAAAAATGACGTCATTTTGAAGACATATAGGGCCATTAATTAGTCAGTCAAATTACCAATAAATGACATCTTATGAAGGACTTCCAAAGTCCCTACTTTTCATGTGGAAATTGATGGTTTTAGGAAAGTAGAATAAAATTAACCACCAATCCAATATAACATTTAATAAATTTCATATAAGTATAAAACATATTACAGGATGTTGTAGTAAACTTACATTCAATATCAGTTAACAGTGCATGAAATATGATAGATCATAGAAAATACTTTATTATTATGAAAGAATAATCACGAATTTGTATTCTCTTGTAGGATTTGGGTTTCATGTCACAAAGACTCCATTACTTCAGCAATCCTGGGTGCTCCTACTTCATACCTAAATCGCAGTTTCTCGGATTTTTTTTGTTCATAATTACTAACCTCTTCCATACAAACATCGATATATTGAATGGAACTTCCAATTTTCTTCAGCCTCTACATCCTTGATGTTATATTTATCGTAACTTCTATGGTCTTTCAATGGCGGCCATAATAATTCCCGTTTTCTTAGCTTTAGCCACCTTTTGTCAACGATGGCGACCCCTCTGCCAGTACGTAGGGCATTATTTGTTGACTGATCCGAGAGAGTAACAGCAAAAAACACAAATATGTTAGCACCAAACCACCAAACAAACCAACTCATCAGCAAACCAGAAAAAAGCTTTTAGTTTTGTGCTATGGCAGTGACAATCGATGAGGTAAAACATAATCCAGCAAGACGTACCGCTGACGACCGACACGGCGGACCGAATCTAGCCGAGTCCGGCCGACAACCCACGCTGCCGCGATAGAGTTGCCAGGTCAAAGAAACCATTATTTTATTTCACCAATTTTTTCAAAGATTATCGATAACTTTTTCAGACTTGATCCATTGACAACATTTTTGTAATGAGGAGTTAATTGAGAGAATTAAACAAAAGATACTTATTGACTACCATCTGGTGACAAAACAAAAATAAAAATGGTTTTGGGATCAAATGGATGTCAATAGCACGTGTGAATATTTTAGGCCTACCATTTTCAAGAACATTTTTAGACTTCCAGATACAAATATTTCATGATTTACAATTTGTTGTTTGATATTAAGAATCATGAAAAAGACGACTCATCTCATTGGAATTTGTCATCCACTACGTGCTTATTATTGACGGTATTCTGAAATTTTAGTATAGAACTCCATCAGCCTATTTCTTCTTCATATTCCATCGAGAATTCATTAAGTTTCTTCTGTTCCTATCATTGAAAGTTATCTTGAATTTTTTATTCCTGGGGAATATTTTTCAGTATTTGCAACGCTGTCCGCTACCACGACTTTCGGCAACTGGTGTGTTCAACAAGCGTCTACGTCCCGACCGTAGCAACTCAGCGATTGATCACATGCAAATTACTAAGTTAAAAATGCGTTATTACTAGCCAACCTAACCTGACTAACCTTACGTAAACAGAATAACCATACAAAGTTGTAACAATATAAATACTATTTGTCCAAATTTCAGTCAGGACGTAGACGCAATGTAACAAAATGCTTCATACAACTGACTCTAAATCATTTTTGCCGAATTGCTAACAGAAGGGGTCCAGATTTCTGTAATCACGAATTCTGGATCAATTCTCAGTAACCGACTTTTTTATGTTGACAATTTTTGAATAACAGATAGTTGACTTCGCAGGGACGTCATTATGACCTCCATGAAATACGTCAATTTGACGTCATGAAAAAAGACGTCATTTTGAGGTCTCATTGTAGTCGAGGACGTAACGGACCAAAAGGGACTTCAATAAGACGTCATTAGGACGTCATTTCACTAACTTGTGCCACCTGGGAAGGAATGTAAAGACGTGTTAACATTCGAGGTGAGCGAGTACGAGCCGAGGCAAAGCCGAGGCTTGTTCTTGTCAAGGATTTTAACAGTCGATACATTCCGTGTTATTTATTACGTTTTTCCCGCTGCTTGTTGACATTTCTCAAAATTTGCCTGGATTGAAGTTTGTTTTCTTACCCTTCCTTCATGATTATTCGTTCCGCTATTTCATTCTAAAGGTACGGTTCCTTCGGCCTTCGGCACTCCGGCCGCCGTGCACGGCGGCCGCAGTGCGAAGGCCGCAACCTACTGCTACACGTGTTTTTGAATGTACATATTTCCTTACAAGAAGCGGCCGGACACGTCAACCGTGAACGACTGCGATCGTTACGACGGTACTGCTCCAGAAGCAGTGTAGTCGCAGCCGCAAGAGAGTTTTCGTATTCCTCTGGGGTTATTACGTACCAAACTCGGTTGTATGACTCTGAATTTTCATAATCTTTCTTCAAGTTGAAGATGTACTCAAACTGCACCTTGTTCAATCTGAAATATTCCCTAAATCTGACTTCATTCTCGAGTAGATGTCGATTAATTAACGTAACAGAACACCTTTTTTGAATACTGGATTTATATCTGCATTGCTCTTTTCCAAGTCGATTAACTGCAGGATTTCCTCATCGTCATTTTCTTCTGATAACAAATAAAGTCGGAAAGATCATCCATCTTCACTTCAATTACTGTGAACTAGCAGTACTAGCACCATCGGCGGAAAACCGGCTCCGTCCGCCGTACACGACATCCGCATGGAAGAAACCATGAGATCGACCGGCTGACGCATCCGGACGACGCACTGCGGCCGCCGTGCACGACGGCCGCATGGAAGGAAACGTACCTTAAGTTGCTTGTGCGTGTAACTAAGTTACCGAATAAACAGAAAACAATAATATTCAAAAAGTCTCATAACCTAAAAATTGATATAAATGAAGCTGAAGGTATTACTTGTCAAAGTAAAAGTTATTATTACCCTAGGCATGTAAATGACACCATTTACATTCCGTTGTCAAGATAAATTATTAAACGAATGATATAGGCCATTTACGTGTTTTGTTGCTATGCATGAATGGACTATTTAAAGTGTCGGCAGCGGGAAAAGAAATATTAATCCTCACCTTTAAGGTTCAGCTTATAAAGACAGGAAGTAATTTAAAGATGTTGTCCTTATTACAGATTTATCTACATTGCGCGTGCGTACATATCAAAATAACGTCGACTTCATTACTTCATCACTTTGCGCTCTAAATACACAAATAATTATTATTCGACAATGGATTAGATTTTTGTTAAATTTTTGCTCAAATATCTTAGCTTGCATATCATGTAGTGCTGTTTTTTATAACTTTTGAATGGTTGGACGTACAAACATGAAACAAAAACCATTTTGAATGGTATGTGTCAGGTATCACCGATACTAGTTTTTGAAATAAAACACATTGTGATTGCCCGATAGAGGGCACATACATCAATTTAAAAATTTCAAATGCCATCTGTCGAGTAATTACAATGTATATTTTTTCCTCCAGCCTAAAGACCGGCAATAGTTACACCACTGCATAAAGCCAAACAACCTCAGACCGATCTCACTATCAACACTGTCCAAAATTATTGAGAAACTAGGAAAACCGAGAGGAAAACGTAGGATAATGGGTTTCTTGCAGAGACATTAATTGGCGGCTGAACAGTTTGGTTTCCAAAACAAAAAGAGTACGAGTACGAATTTTTGATTTTCTTGAAGGACTGTATTTTATAAAAGACTATACGAAAAAGAGGCAACTGCTGCAATATTTCTTGATCTTTCTGAGGCATTTGACTGTGTAAGTCATGAAATGCTCTTAAAAAAGCTATTACATTACGGATTTTGCGGCTCATCTCCAGACTGGATCAGATCTTACCTCAAGATCGGAATCAAAAAGTTAAACAATGTTTGTTCTGACAGGGATAAAATTGTACGTGGAGTCCCTTAGGGAGCAGTTTTGGGTCCTATTCAATTTCTGCTCTATATCAACGATATGGACAACCTAGATATTTCTAGACATCTTACATTGTTTGCTGATAATACCACAATTCTTTCGAACTATTCCTGTTGACGTAGAAAAATCAAAAAAAGGTCTGAGGATAATATCATGACGTTGAATGTTACAAAAACATATCTGGTCACTTTTAAGATGGGCCTAGAACAAGTACCTTCAGGTTCTCAACTAATTAAAAGCAAGCCCGAAACGAAATTTCTTGGCGTACAAATTTTAAAAAATCTTGTCATCTGGTTGTTACGTTGTCAATATAATAACTCACGAACTCGGAATGTCGCCCCCCTTAACTGCATACTACTCGTTTATTGAGTCTCACCTATGGTATGCAATTTCATTTTGGGGTACTTTCAGTCAAATTTGATTACAAAGTATTTTTTCGTATGTACCTTCAAAGTAAAGATGAGTGAATCATGCCAATTTTCGTAAGTAATAAATACTAACTTTTATAAAATTTTCAGTTTAGATACAGCTTGTTTGATGCACAAATTCAGGGAGAAATTCACACGCCAGAAAAAAAACTCACCCTCCCTCTTCCCACTCCAACTCTCACGAAACAGTCTTTGGTTTATAGAATGAAGCAAAGGACCCCGCAAACTCCTTATGGAATTTGAGTCCCGGTGGATGTTTTTGAATTTTTGGTATGATGTATTCCATGTTATTCTCAACCAATGTTACCATTGCGCCACCCCAAAAAATGTACAGTTTTGCTGCTAGGGGGTGTTGAAATGCCCCCTTGCGCAGCAGATTAGACTACAGTAATGTCCGCTTATAACGAACCCGCTTATAACGAACCCGCTTATTGCGAACTTCCGTTTAAAACGAACCAATCTGTAGGGTACGAACTTGAGTATTATCAAACATGTGTTAATTTCTTCGCCAACAACGAACTAGTTTATAACGAACTTTCGGATAAAACGAACTCTAATTTTAGGTATATTCGGAAAAAATGGTAACGAGGAAGCAGGGGATTCCCCGAAATCTTTTAGGCGATCGCCCGACGCGTGCTGCTAGTTTAGTTACCAATCCAGTGATTCTGTTAGTTATTCGTGTTCAATGTGTTGAAGACGTACTATCATGAGTGACGTAATTTCAAAAAAAACGTAAAGCTCTTACTTTGAGTAGTAAAGATTGCAACAGGGTGTGAAGCAGAGCGAAGTTTGTTCGAAAATGGGATTGAATAAATCAACGGCGAGTATAGCACAAAACATGTGTAGCACCCAAAATAGAATCGAGTAAATCACCATTCAAAATTTTTATTTAAGGTGGCTACAATAATTTGGAAAAATAAACATAAAATAATAGAAATGTTGGAAAAGAGCCAAAACCTTAATGTAAAAAAAAATTAAAAAGCCCATGAATTCTGAAGTCGATCAGGGACTTTTGAAATGGTTTTCTCAGCAAAGAAATAAATATTTATATATTAGTGGTGCTATATTGCATTCGAAGGCTGAAGAAAGTAGTTAAAAGATGAAGAACCTAAAGTTAGTAGAAGCTGGATAGAAAGGTTTAAAAAAATTGTTGGACAATCTAAATCAGTCGATAT
Source organism: Chrysolina oricalcia (assembly GCA_944452925.2). Lineage (NCBI taxonomy): Eukaryota > Metazoa > Arthropoda > Insecta > Coleoptera > Chrysomelidae > Chrysolina > Chrysolina oricalcia. Next base: position 23,226,382 of record OX101817.2, on the reverse strand, counting down.
GGACTGTGTAAAAGACTGGCTTCAAAATAAGTGGCCAATAATTAGAGCAAACTTCAAACCTGAAGACATATTCAATGGAGATGAAACCGGGTTGTTCTATAAGCTTACACCTGACCATTGAGATTCAAAGGGGAGAAATGTGAAGGTGGGAAGCTCTCTAAAGAAAGAATAACTGTGCTTGTGGTAGCAATTTTAACTGAAACAGATAAAAGAAAGTTACTGGTAATTGGAAAATCAAAAAACCCCAGATGTTTCAAGAATCTTGTGCAGTTACCAGTAAATTACAAATCCAATAAAAAAGCATGGATGACCTCAGAAATTTTTTAGAATGAATTACGGAAATGGGATGATGAGTTACGCCGTGCAAAACGAATCATATTGTTAGTAGACAACTGTCCAGCTCAACCAGATGTCCAGAATTTGGACTGGATCAATTTAGTGTTTATGCCTCCGAATACCAGTTCGAAACTGCAGCCTATGGATCAAGGTGTTACTCATAGTTTAAAAAGCAATTATCGTCGACTTCTTCTCTCGAATATGATAGATTTTATTGATAGTTACGGTGCTTTATCAAAATAAATGTTTTAATCAGCTCAAATTGAGGATATCGTAAGTACAGTTATTTAATTTAGTTTCACCATTCCCCCCTTCAAAAAAATGTTGGTGGATATCGCTGACTTCTTAGTAGGGCGTAGTTCATGTTATTTGAATATAAATTCATTGGGCGAAAATCTTGAAAATAGATAAAAATTAGACATCAACAATTTGAATTTTAGTTGGTTCCTGAATACATTTTTTTCGTGTTTTAAAATAGGGGTTTGGAGTAAGGGGGAGGTTTTCGCTTCTTTTTATAAAAAATAACACAATTTTCACATAATCTAAACTAAAATATGTAGAGATATTGTTTCGGCCTATAATAATGAATAGTCTATTCTGAGCAAAGTACGATTTCAACGCCCCCTAGCATCAAAACTATTCATTTTGGGGTTTTTCACTGAATTAATTTCTATTCAAAATAACTTGAATTGTATCATACTGAATATTCAGAAAAATCCACCAACATTTTTTCGTTTTGTGCCCTTTGGGGGGAGGGGGGATAATCATAAAAAAAACTGCTATTTCCCTTATTCAGGCATATTTAAACATTCGACGATACATTTAAAGGCACTCAAAAATTTTTTTTATAAACCAGCACAATATTGTGCAACATTAGCAACAATGAAACAGCTGAAAATATTGTTACCGGATTCAAAAATAAATAGTCTAATCAAGAGGGTGATTTCAACGCCCCCTAGCAGTAAAACTGTTAATTTTTTTGGGTTGGCGCAATAGTAACATTGGTTGAGAATTACATGGACTACATCATACCAAAAATTCAAAAAAATCCACCAGGACCCAATTTCCATAAGGAGCTGGGTCCTTTATTACCATTCACCTAATCAAATCAGAGACTTCAGTCTCATGAAATATTTCCGAAAATCAGTTAAAACACTTCTGATATGAAAATACTTCTACAATTTATAGGAGTATCTTGCATATGAAGGGTCCAGTGGAAAAACGATGAGGTTCCACTTTTTAAAAAGCTAAGAAAAGCGAAATCTAATGTTGGAGTCTCATCGTTTTCCCACTGTGCTGCCTACTTTCGACCGCAGTTTTTTTATGGAATCTCATTGTTTGTTCCTTGTAAGGTTTGGTATGATGATACTTCATGCTACAAGCTAACGCAGATGCCGCTAAAATGTTGATTTCGGAAAAAAATGGAACCTCATCGTTTTTGCACTGGTCCTTTCATATGCATTCTAGTCGTTATACAGTGCGGCTTTTTGTAATCCCCCTGATAACTTTTGGACGATTCGACGTACAAATATGGTACTAAAACCGTTTTAAATGATATCAAAAATACTACTTTTTCAAAAGAAATACAACTGTGATTGCTCCATAGATGGCGCACGGGTGCACATCAACTTGAAAATTTCAAATAGCACGGGGAGTCAAAGAGTCAAGTGACACATGTTTCAAAAGATAATTCAATTCTCTTTTCAACCATCTAAATTTTATCAAATTTCTTTAGTACATTTTTTCACAATTAGAACCTCTATGCTTTTCGAATTTTTCAAGTTGATGTGTCCGCAGCGTCATCTATCATTCCATTCCAAACATTTTGTGTCCCATTGTTTCACATCAATATATTGAACTTATCAACAAATATTATTGAAAGTCATAAATGTGGAACTGACGATCATCTAAATATAAAATCTGCCCCAGATACTTCCATTTCAACTTTCCAATCCAAATGAATTACAGTAAATACGACTCATTCATAAACACTCTATAAATATGAAGTTCTTTCTGAAACAGTTTCTCGTATCATCAGTTCAATGATTGGAAGTTATTCAAAGCCAGTGTTGCATGACAATTAACGAGTTCTTCATACGCTGAGACCAGAAAGAATAAAAGAACAGAGGATGTGTCATTAAGAATATCAGGCTGAAGGTCTACTTCCGGTAAAAAAGGAAGGAAGACACCAACCAGCATAACCTCACCCGAAATCTTACAAAATTGTAAAATTCTTTACGATTCGCCGAATTTCCATAAAGCAACTATTATCAGAGTCCGTATTTATTCAGCTCACATAACCCTTTGTCGCCTATAAATCTGTCTATTTTTATCCGATAGTAAAAAAAGAATGACGACCATCTCCACATGAATACGATTATGTACGTCTTTATTGCACCTCGTAACGCCCAGCCCGAAAAATTGCTGGTTTTCTTCCTATAATTAACGGACGGGTTATAGCTAGAAGATAATCATAATCTTTTATGGTGTGGCGGCCTACTCAAACACAATGGAGCTGAATAATGAAACATATTTTTTTTCTATTTTATTACCATATATATATATATATATATATATATATATATATATATACTGGACGGAACGATAGAGTTCCAGTGTAATGATCACTTGAACAATTTCATTGGTGATGGGTATTACCCGTTGAAATTTTTTCTTTTAATTCTGATCCAAAACAATAGATACAAACCTGCATCCAATGACGGTTCAATACAGGGTGATTTACCACCACACAAAATTAAATGGGGTACATCATGTGCGAAAGCACCTGTAAAAATTGAGAACTATCTGTGATGATTCAACCAATTTTTTGTACGTCAACCGCAATGGATACGCCACTGCATCATTTAATTTTAGGAACCATGAAAACGTAATCGTGCTCGTCATGAGAACTTAATCATTGCAGTGTTGCAATGGTACTAACTCCGAGTGCAAAATCGCTTGTCTCCGATTTGTCTTGGTTGTATAATAATACTAATAATAATCGTTTTTATTGACAGTCATCAAAATTTACATAAACTTATATATTATACAGGGTGGTCCATCGAAAACGACATGAGGGTTTTGGGTACTAATATCGTAGATTTGCAAAAATGCTCGGACAGGTCGAGTTTAGTTTCGAGGGGGACATTGTGTCCTCCTACATGCAGCACCGTCACAACAACCCTCGAGCAGTGGGGTGATCAACCCTTGAAATTTGAATAGGGAATAGGAGTCATATGGCACATCGTTTGAAAGCCCGTTGAATTCTCGAAACAACGGTCGACAGTTTCTCAAACGGAAATGAACCATAATTAAGTTAAGAGTAAAACTTACATTATTCCCATCTCAATAAATGCTCGAAATGCGCACCTCCAACTTTCATGCAATGATTTATTTTGTTGGAAACGTTCTCGTACTTTTTGGAGCATGTCTGGGTTGATTTGTCGACATTCTTCTGTGATTCGTTGTCGTAAATCTGCTAGTGAAGCTTGCAGTGTAGCATAAATTCTGCTTTTCAAATGACCCCACATAAAGAAATCTAAGGGAGACAGGTCTGGTGATCGTGGGGGCCATTCAATAGAACCTCGCCTACCAATCCAGTGACCAGGGAAGTGTTGATCTAAATATAGCCAAACAGGCATAGCATAATGCGGAGGAGCACCACATTGTTGAAATATCAACTGATCTTTCAGATAATGATGGTCATTTTCAACAATGTTCGTTAACATTGGTTCAACTGTGTCTTCAAGCAGTTCCAGATACATTTCCCCTGTTAGATTACCTTCTAAGGAGAAAGGGCCTACGATACGATCCCTAAAAATACCAGCCCATACGTTCAATTTTTGGTGATATTGCGTAAGTACCTCATGAAATATATGGGGATTAGAATCAGCCCAATATCGACAATTTTGGCGATTAACTATACCATTTAAAAAAAAGAACATTCATTACTAAAACAAATATTGGACAGACAATGAGGATTTGCAATCGCCTGTTCACTTAATACCTCACAGAATTAATTGTAAACGTCCATCAAAATTATCTTCATTCAGTTCGTGTGTTAATTTAATTTTTTCTTCTAATTTAGTTCTTGAGATACCGGAAACAATTGCTAGCTGTCTTGTACTCAACGTATGGTCAACCTCAACATGGCCCAAAATTGTTGTCGCCTCATTTCATACTGGCGGTTCGATTTGCCGTTTTTTATTTGCTACCGATCTCGTTTCTCGGAATTTTGATACTAATTCAGACACATACTGCCGCGACACAATCCTGCCATATTTTTTATTGAATCGTTCAGCAGCCCTTTTAGCACATCTATTGTTTCCATAATACAGTTATCAACTCAACCCTCTCTGCCACTGTATACACCATTGTTTCGTTTTAATTTAGACGTACGATACCACACACGAATGAAACTCACTTGTAGAATACACGTGAAAAACAGAAACTGCAAGCTCTATCTGTTTGTTCTATTTTATTAAAATATTTTCATGCGTACGGCAGAAAAAAACTGAGCAAAAACATTTACAGTACCTATCGTAGCAAATAAATAATCGATTGCAAAAACTTGCAGGTAAGCTCTTAACTATAGATTTATTTTTTCCCAAATGGTTCAACCCAACTTCAAAATCGGGACGCCGTTGGATAGATAACTTAACGGGCTTTCAAATGATGTGCCACTCCACCATTATTTCCTATTCAAATTTTAGGGGTTGTTCACCCCACAGCTCGAGTGTTGCAGTGACGGTGGTGCATGTAGGAGAACAAAATGTCCCCCTCGAAACTAAAATCGACCTGTCCTAGGATTTTTCCACATCTGTGATATTATCACCCAAAACCCCGATGTCAAGTTCTCGATGGGTCACCCTGTATATAAATTTAAACAGACTGGTCAAAAATCAGAGTTAAGTCTAGTTGAAGGTTCCACTCAACCTCATATAGTGATGAATACAAGATCATCACACTTATATTAATAATAATTTTTCCCAATAAAAAGAATAAAATAAAAAAATACATCAATGTTAATCGGTATTTGCTCATGGATTTATACTTTTCAGGAATCCAATAAGCCTTTTCATTTAGATGATTTTTTAAGGCGCATGCGTTCGTTTTAACACCCAACATCTGATTGGATATTGCGGGAAAGTGAATAGCCATTGGTTAGTTTTGAAATAACAATTTGGCATTGGCTCAGTTCAAAATTAGCGATATTTTCACCTTATGTCAATCGCCAACTTCATGACAACAGACAAATGCAACCATTGGCGTTCGTAGTGTTCGTACTTAAAAAGTGAATACTAGTGGATAGAATACCTATTCTTCGACCTCATAGTTTATTTTTGTGTGTTACATACCATTTTCTGTGTAATTAATTTATTAGCTCGACTTTACTGTGAAGTGTGAAAGCACTACAATGGTATAATATTGTGCTGGTGCAGAAGAAAGGAAAAAAAAACCATACTCGAACCTTTCACAGGTAAGTTTTAGTTTACTTTGAAAATAAATTTAAAAGTCAAATGGAATGGGTTCACTGTGTCTATCCTGCAGTTATTATAATTTTATAAAGTTTTTCAATTCTATAAACTGACCACAAAATTCGATACAGGTATAGAAGGCAAATTATTAGTCAATATTGATGAACTATTCTTTCCGCCAAATTCTATTTCTTTCACAAAGAAAATGTTTCAATTTATTTTGATTTTTTGGTAGGCAGATTCAGAATGCCAAAAGTCCTCGACAAATTGAAAATATTTGTTCATGAAGAAGGTAGAATTTGATGCATGAAGAAAAATAGTTTATCCTTCTACACTCGTATTGATTTTCTATTTTATTTCTCACTTTTTTTAGTTAGTGGAAGGTTGAAACTCTGGAAAAACTCAGTTTCATTAGGGTTTGTTGAAGGCTTGTAAAAAAGTGGGCTAATGCCATGATCCTCTATCGATCTACAAATTTAATATGTGGCAAATGTAACATTTCCTGTTCATTAATTATCCAGATAATAATGTTTCCGTTTTATTAAATTAGGCTGAAAACAAACAGTTGAAAATATCATGTTGCGGAAGAGGATTGAACTGGAACTAGAAAAGAATGAATAAGCTGGAAAAGACATGAATAACTTTGTGGAAAGTCTGAAGCAGAGTGATAAAAATTGTAAGTTTTACACATCTCAAACTTTTACCAGCATTCTCACATTTTAATTTTTGCAACACATAAAGCCTTTACAGTATTGGGGATGTAAAAATTCCAAGGTTAATCGACCTTTGAGAAAGAAAAAAAACCTTTATAACAACTCGTTATAGTTTTGACCAGATTAAGAACTAGCTGGTTTATTAGTTGAAGATAGATTCAACCTTTCAACCGGTTTACCAGCTGGATAAAACATAGATATTCAATTTACTTTGGCCTAGGATATATTCCAATCTAGAGATTTGATATAGCAACATTTGCCAACATAATTCAAATAATCAAAGAATCATTGATTGCACTGAATTGTATTGTCAAGTACCAAGCAATTTTGAGCACCAAAGCAATATTTTTCCCTCTTACAATGCCTATACTAAATTTGAAGTATTGATAGGATGTACTTCAAATGGTGCTATATCTTTTGTTACCGATTTGTTCGAATGTTCTATATCGGATAAAGACTAGGTAAAGATGTCCAATTCAATGAATTTACTAGATGAAGGTAACAGGTGACTTAGTTTTAGCTGACAGAGGTGTTCACATAAAGTAAAATAGCATTAAATATTCCTCCATTTTCGAAAGGTTGTGATAAATTAACACCTGAGGAGGACATGGAGACAAAAAGAATTGCAAAAAAAACAAATGGAGAACATGTAGTAGGTAGAATAAAATCTTTAAGAAAAATTTGCCAGTTAGTGTGAGAGGAATATTAACCCAAGTTGTATTTGTTACTACTTGTTTGGTTAATTTTCAACAACCAAATTTGAAAGAAGGAATTACCTATTGAAAATATTGTTGAATTACTTACTTAAATTTTTTTCAAGGAGTGACAGTTTGTTTGTCTTCTGAAAACAACATATTTTGTGTGAAAAATATTATTCTTCTGTAAAGTCATCATTGTATTTGCATTCTGTTGAAAAAAAAATCAATTTAAAAAAAAATCAATTTCACCCATGGGAGTTTTTTTATTTCAAAGAAATTTCAATTCATACATTAAATATTCATGCTTTTTTTCATAAAAAGCAATAAAATAATCGAATCAACTCCCCAGCCATCCTCACATTTCAAATCTAGGATTTTTTTGTCATGGTTATTATTCATTCAAGTCTTTTTTTTTTCATGAAACAAAATCTGCAAGTGCGACCAAGAAGAAACTGCTGGGATTTTTTTCTATGGAAAACATTGGCTCAATAAAAATCAACCACACTAATGGCTAGTTTGGTATATACAAATATTGATCAGCAAATAACAATTGTGTACATATTGTATATTACAAGAGTATTTTTTGATGTAGTCTTTTATAGCTATTTACAATCTACATTATTTATTTTATGGAAGAAGTAAGACTATGAACTGTTTATATTCAAAAGTTGCATTACACATGAATAACTGAATTGTTAATGATAGATATTTATGTATGAGAAATGAACTGTAATGCATTACTATTTCTGGAGAGCTGTAATTCATTATCACTTTGCCGGTAAGCACCCAGGGGCAATAATATCTTTTTCTGCTTGTAATTATTCATTTTCCAATTTCTTATTCTAAATAGTTCATTAATTATTATTTTGAAATGATAATTATTACTGCTTTTTAAGATTTTTTTGTCGTTGGGTATTCTACAGTATATCTATCAATAGAAGCAAAGTGACATAACAAAAACCTTTTTCATAAAACCTTCATTTATACGCTTGAGAATAATAACAGGGATTTCGAGTAACACTAGTTACATGAAATCATCTGATCTTCGGCGTTTTCCCATAAGTTGGTCCCTTTTGTTTCTTTTTTTTTGTCTTCAATTATAAAATGTATTGTAATGTGATTATGTACCTACTTATATGGGAAATAAAGACCTATTATTATTATTATTACATATTGAGCATTATTACATACAGCAATTTTTTTTATTTGTACGCTTGAAAATATATACAGATTACCAGGGCATATTTTCCAAAGTACTTTGCCAATGACATAATAAACTATAGAGTTGTATTTGTTTTTGAGTAGTAACTTCAAAAATGGAGTTATATTTACCATGAAAATTATTTCTTGGTATTAAAATAATAGTGCTAATAGTGGAAAAACATTTATTATTACCATTATCATATTAACTGAATAACTCAATTTTTGTTTCAAATATGAATTTTTCAAAACGATTTATTTATATATTGGTAACAGTATGCAATTAAATGACAAATTGTATGCGAAGAATCAGTTCAGAAAATAGCATTGACCTGTTGCCACTTTTCGTTATTTCTATCCATAGGTTCCACATGAATGGCTTAACGCTACTAATCCATAACTGAATAAGAAAATTTAAAATGAAAAAATGCCATAACAGAAGATAACATTTATTGGTCATTGCCATGCAAAGTATATTACTTAAAAGAAGAATTAAACTATTCTCTTATTACAAACACGATACTGGGTACCACCTATTCACTAATCTGCGGGAAACTCTGAGGAACAAAAAAAATAAATTTTAGATTTTTCGCAGTACGGGGTTAACACTTAACATTGAGCCATAGACATAAAAACCATTGCTTCGTAGATTATTATTGATTTCATTGGTCATTTGAGGTTAGATATACATAAGTTTAAATAAAGATCATTCTTTTTTTCTCGAATCAAAACTCTGAAAGATTATTTCATTTCCTTTAAAAAGAAAAAATATTCGCCGGCACTGCCGTTGGGTCTGACAGGTAAACAAAGTTAGTCATTTGTCATCTAAATGAAAAGACCTATTGAACAGTTTGCTTAGGTAATACGAAAAAGAACCATGGGATGCATGCGTTCTGTGTCTTGGTAATGTTATTTTATTTTTGTTACGTATATGGAGGTTATGTATGTAGGATCTGAAACGGATGTTATTGTACAAATAGGGAGGTTTATGAGACGTTATGATGGAATGAAAAAGACTACATGCATTGAGTGTTGTTTTGTTGTTAACCAACCAATGCTCCGAATATGGTTAGAAATACGTTCTCATATAGTTGTCGTCAAACATATAAGATAAATAAAAAAAGGCGCAAAAAATATTCTTATCTTGTCCATCTCTGCCTGGAAAGGGCCACATAATATTGGGGGCAAGTGGGGCAAGTGGTGCAAGAGTTTGAAATAGCTAGTGCATTATAGGTAAATTCGCAATGGGTAAATAATTTTTCAATTGCATCTAATTCATTATTGAGAGAGGATTAATTAATTCTTTTTGTTTAAGATAAATGAGTATACTAGAGATCGATACTAAGGACAAAGATGCAATTTAAAAAATATATGCAGTATAATGATTCGATTCATCATTATAATCCTATATTTTCAGATCGGATAGTGCGTTGCCACGTTATCATTATTTATACAGATTTTATTGCGAAAAATTACTTCACTTTGAACTGGAATAATACTTTCGCGGTTGAAGATTTTCGAATAGATGATTTGCACCCTGTGTGAATTCTTCTGATGGAAGCTCTCACGATGGTATGTCAATGATCAGTTGTGCTAAAATTCGAAAATTATATTTATCATATGGGTCACTTGAACGGACTTTTCGTCCGACACAATTACATTAAATTTTGGTGCCGAATATGGTTTTCTCGATTTTTATCGGTGATTTCTATCAAGTTTTGGTGCAATCATATTTGAAGGGCCAAGTGGAAAAACGATGAGGTTTAATTTTTTCCGAAATAGACATTTTAGCGGCGTATTAACATACCAAACCTTACTTTATGAGCGAAGTGGCCGAGGTGTTAGAGCGTTTAGCTTCCACCCAGGGTTCGATTCCTGGTCGCGTGTCACGGAGCTGAAGTAGTTCGGATTCCACTTTTATTCAAACTGTAGGTCCCGGATCTCCCTTGCTCGCACAAGCTCTGCTTTTGAGGGGTTTCTCCGAAAACCTGGGAGTTTCGTAAAAACAAATTTTACAATTTTTTTTTTACTTGGGACAAACAATGACATTCCATAAAAAACTGCGGTCGAAAGTAGACAGCACAGTGTAAAAACGATGACACTCCTACATTCGATTTCGCTTTTCTCAACTTTTAAAGAAGTGGAACCGCATCGTTTTTCCACTGGACCATTCATTTATTTCTTGCATGAAATTGAATGTTCTTTCATATCCTAAAATCAAATTCGAGAATATAATCAACATTGGACACTGGCATTCTGTTTCGTAGAATCATATTTTTATTCATCTGCTCTTGGGTATTTTGTGATCCTCCAGTAATAAAAGTAAATTCAATATTAATTTTCAACTTTAACGCCCTGCATTTCGAAAATGAATTGTTGATTTTTACATATGATCACCTATAGATATTATTTTCCTTGCAATGTGAGAAATTGATGAACGGACCGGTCCACCTTAGGAATCATCCTGTATAAGCAAATATTATGCTGGTGCTCACATTTCCTTAAAAAAAATTAAGCAAGTTATCAATTAAAAAGTATATATTTCTGCCAAAATTGCATATTACCACGCCATACACACCTTATATGGTAATCACATGAGAATATTGGCTAAATTCAGTGCGAGTCAATATCGATACATAACTTCAGGAAATTACCATGAAATTAATTCCTAATTTGTCAATAACCAAACATAGTTTTTTAGACAAAAATTGCAATAAATCAATAAGTAAAATTATTGACATCTCTAACTTTATTCAAATTATTCCACCTATCGCCCCCACGTAACACTTGGCGCGGAAGATGTAAAGGCCCGCACAGCAATTAGGTATGTTTTTTCCATGCAGGGTCGGGCGTAGTTATAAAAGAAATCACAGCTGTATGCGGTACGTGCAGCTATTAGCAAATTAGATTTCGACGGGGCTGTTGTTTACCTAATCTAAGGATATTAATAATTGAAAAAACGGATTATTCTGAATACAAAAGTTACAGTGCTTTTGTTAAATTAACTTGATTAATCTGCATGCATCACAATATTTAGTGGCATATGTACTAGTACGACCCTGGTTGGCGGCATGGGAATCAATTTCGTGCTAATCGACCATTTTTTGTGCCTTTTTTTATTTATCTTATATGTTTGACTACAACTATACCAGTCGAACACTCGAGTTTTGAAGCTTTTGTAAGCGCGCTGAGTCTATTAGACCATAAATGGCATCGCGTATTGAATACTCGAGAAAATTTCCAAATAGACTCGATCCAAACTTACGAACGATTTTGGGTGCAGTGCAAAGACATCGTGACAACGGGTCATGTTTTCCAACTCACGTCGAACATGAGATGAATCGTGCTGTTGTTGATGAAGCAGTTCTGCAACTCGTCGAAGAAGATCCATCAACAAGCACCCATGTGATTAGTGAGAGACTTGGTTTATCGCAAACTTTGGTAGGGCTTATTAGCGCAACATTCGAACATTTGCTTCAATATGATAACAGTGATTATGCTGTGTTATGTATGGCAGTTTCTATCCAGTGGCGGCGCGTCCCTCCAAATTAATCAGGTAATTTTTGTTCCATTTTTGTACTTTTTTTTGTTTTCACCTTATTTTGGGGGTAGAGAGCACACTGACAAATTTTGTGTAAATTACTCTGTATTTTGATTCCGTTGTATTCTGTAACTCATTCACAAATGTTATAGTTAACATTTATAATTTAAAAACCTAAAAACTGATCCGTCAGACATCTGAGCATGGAGCTCCACCTACAGTGTAGGCTATTATTGCAAATACTTGCCAGAAAACAACGACTCTCCTGGCTAATACCACGATGGCTACTGAATTCTATCGCTGCGGTTATAAGGCGCCGTGTGGATAAAAAGTGTATTTGCAAATATTTATTTGTGTCAATATTAATTAAAGCAATATTTTTCTTTTTTTTTGCGGTAAATTTATTTTCCATCACAATACATTTACATTTCAAGTGTTACGAATTTATAAAAACATTCCCATATATTTATAAATTAGATCTATTTTATGTCTTCAAGAGATGGCGCAACCAACGCGATTTAGAAAATGTTCGAGAATAAGGCAACAGGAAACAGTGGTAGATGTGAATAAAATGAATTTTGAGTAAATGCCTATACTTTCCTGAGACAGACTTATCCATTTCTTGGAGAAATGAAAGAGATGAATAAATAGTATTAGCATTTACTAGATTTCATTCACCCTACCCATCAACACAATTTGACTGGAATACAGGGTGATTCAAAAGTACTTTGACAAACTTCAGGACGTGATACCTCAGAATATTATAATATGAATTGTGCAAATAAATATATGTCCGGAAACGCTTCGTTTCCACGATACAGTTTTTTTTTCATTTTCGATTTTTTTAAATAACTCTCGAGTGTACTAAATCGCGTCGGGTGCGTTTTTAATAAATTTGTAACGCTTGAAATGTAATATTGTGTTTGGTCGAAAATAAATATATCGGAAAACAAAATAAAGAAAATTGATACTATTCATAAAAATATTGATACAAAATTAGTGACAAAAACACTTTTTAACCAAACAGCGCATCCTTCGTAGTCGTGATGGAAATTTGTATTATTCCATAAATTTCCATCTTTGGTCGTCCTGGACTTTCAAAACTGGATAGTTTTCAGTTAAAGTGTTTCTAACTGATTATATAGACTCTTCAGATGCGCAGAAACAGATAAAGCAAGGTGAGTGCAATGGGGCAATAAAAGCTATTGAATTTATCGACGAAGATGGTGATAATGCAATCGTAATTATCATCAAGTATTTGTAAAAGTTAATTTATTAATTATTCCATCTTTGCGTGTATACATAATACTTACTACATAATTGAAAAATTGTATGTTTGCAGACTGGATGCATTATGAAAATAATGTTTCACATGGCGTCAATTGCAAACCGATTCAAATTTCTCTTGATGAATGAATATGGGACTGCTATTTTATCTCGATGGTTTTGCATGTTGGAAATGAAAGAAAATCTTATTGAGGATATTGAAACACTTCATTAACTAAATTTAATAATCTTGTTCTGCATTTTAGCACCCTTGGGAAAAATAATGGGTCCTTATTTCCTCAAAATAAAATTTTCTGTTTAAATTTATCATTACAGTTTCAGAAAACCCTGTATTTGTAATATTCCAAGCAAAATAATTGAGGTAAGTATAAGTAGTTATCAATTTCATTGCTGTAAGTGAAAAACTTATATTAACTGTATTTTGAATCTATATAGGTATAAATCTGATACTTGAAGAAAATCCTTGTTAATGTTTATAACAAAACTTTGTTGACTTTCATAAATTTTTGGTTTATAAAACCGAAACAATTGTCGCGGTTTTATAAACTGAAAATTGGCGAAAGTCATCAACATTAAAGTTTTATCATAAACAGTAAGTTAATTTTTTTATTGTATAACAATGACATCATGTATTTGCCATAAATATATGGTTTAATAATAGTAACAGCTATTTTTATCACCACAATGACAGTGTGGAATAATGATAAGTAAAGCAAATGTACACTTTGATAACGACAAATACCTTTTTTCTTATACCAAATAAATAAAATCGAGAATAACAATAATATACAGGGTAATTCAAATTCGACACCCAGCATTGGGTTCTCCTAAACTACAGGAGATACGACGAAGCTTAGATTAAGTTAATTTGCGTATTTTGGAGCCTAACAAAATACTGTTTTGAAACTGAAAACTGAAAAAACTGAAAATCGGAATTTTCGTTTGCATTTTTTTATAGCGTTATTTGATAACATAGCCTAAAACCAAAAACACATTTCCCTTGCTACTTTTTTGTAGCTACACGTTGGCATATTAAAATTTACTATCCGACGTTTCGTCTTCTGGTAATCATCATCACTTTTTTTCCATCTCATTCTGATTTCATACTGGTGTAAAATTTGTTATGATTTGCTCTTCTGAAACCACAAATATTGAGAAAAAACCAATACCTATCATCGAGATGGTCAAATTATGATTCCATCTAAGAATTTTGTTTAATAGCACTACCTGAATTATACACAAAAATCATAAATTCGATGAAACAATTCGAAATCATGAGCTAGTGACAAATACACAAAAAAGATTACAACAAGTGTTCCTCTTGAATACGAGCTGTCTCAAATTAAGAATATACCTAACAATTTCCCTTCTTCCAATAGATCTAAATTGCGTGACGGCATCCACTGTGTCATATTCTTGCTCTCCATAGATTCTGTTTTTTAATGAGCCCCACAAGAAAGTATCCAAAACTGTAAGGTCATCAGGTGACCTTGCCGGCCACATCACTGGTCCAGAATATCCGAACCACCTATTAAGAATTGGTTTAAATAGGTATATACTTACTCGCAAACTGCTCTTTTATTGTGTGCATGGAAGCGGGAGCCCCATCATGCTGAAACCAGCAGCTGTTATAATAATTAACAAGGGGAACATAATATTGTTGCTGTTGATGTTATTTCCGTCAACCGATTGCACCCCTGCGCTCGACCGTCAGAAGTCTTCGATGTAGGGAAGACGCAGCCCTTACCTTTTAACGTGTCATGCTATGCACGATTTATATCCATATCCACATATTCTTCGAATTCGTTTCTTATAAGAACCGAAGACAGGTTGTTTCGTTGAAGGGTTCAAGTATTCGGTCTTTAAAAATTCCAGACCACACGTTCAAACAAAACCGAACTTGTGGTCGACTTCTCTGAAGTGTCGTGGATCATTTTCACTCCAAATTTCATTATTTATATATAAACGCCACAGTTCGAAAAAGTACTTTCGTCGGTCAAAAAAATGTTTTTCAAGAAGTTTGTATACAGTCATCTACAAAATTCTATCCTTCTCTCAGGATCGTTTGGTGTAATTTTTGTGAAATACCTATGTGAGTATCTTATAACTTTTTTTTTATATTCCTTCCACACGCTAGTCTGTGGCACATCCAAAGAACAATTATTTTACCTAAGCTAATAAGTTATTTCTAGTATTTTGTTCTATTCTGCTTCCATAATACATTCTTGGTTTTTGAAACGCACCGTACTTAGCCAAGTGTTTGTCCAAAATTCTGAATAATATATCTGGCTGATGTCTTTCCGGATGTACCTACTCAATTCAAAATAAATTTGAGCTGTTTGGCACTATTCCTATCAAATTTATAATAAAGTTTCAACATAAATCGTTTTTCCTCATTTGAGAATGAGGACTGAAATATCTGTGAGAAATTATGATGTTTGATGAGTTCTGACACAACGTCGGATAGTAAATCTGAACATACCAACGTGTAGCTCAAAAAAAGTAGCAAAGGTAATGTGATTTTAATTTTGTGCTATGTTGGCAAATAACGCTATATTTTGTTAAGGTTCATATATACCCATGAAAAAATTAACGGCAAGGTTAAAATTCTGAAATAAATTCGAGTTATTTTGTCATTCAAATTGAATAATTAGAGAGATGTAGAAGAAAATCTGATGAACAGTTTTCTAGGAAAAAAATAAAAACCTAATTTTTAGAGGTTTTTTTAATTTTTCCCAAAAATCATTCATCAGATTCCATTTCAAATATCCAATGACATATCAATGTCAAAGTAAAAGATAATCACGATTTTTTTCAGAATTTTCAACTTCAACGTTCCCTTACAATTTAAAAAAATTCTGAAAATCTTGTTATAAAATCAAAGATAGTTGAGAATAATCGCTTTTGCAAGTGATACTTATATGAAATTTAGAATACTGAACATTGAGGAACTATTCATACTATCGTTCAGACATAAAATCAAACGATTTATATTTTTAATAATGATTTTCAAAATATCGGACTAAAAACGGTAAATCGCTCCAGTAATTCCTCTGTAGTACATGGACGAAAAGACAAAAACAGTTCTGCTACTGTCCACAAGGGATTGCACAGAATTATTGTCACTGTCATACTTACTGTACAGCGTTGCCAATAGTTCTGACAGCGGTACAACCGATGTAATTTGTTTAATTTTTCGAAAATAAAAGTTACGTCGATAGGTGTTTGTCAGTTCATCAGTTTGATGTTGGATTGGTCCGCCTAAAGCCTTGGAGTCCTTGGACAAATTGAAGAAGTATGTAAGTAATGAGTTTTATGTTTTACGATTTAAAATATCAGTTTTAGAAATAAAGCAGGTCGCAAAACAGAATTGAAAAATAATAATCATAATAGCGTCTTTATTGTCCATTCCAGTTGTTTTTTAATAACATTATATTATATACATAAAAAATAACGGCATAATAGGCGGAGTTCAGCTTACAAAGTTGAAAAATATTGATAAAAACAAATTATAGTGAGTTGTTCATATTAGCTGCTCTTTTTGAATTTTACCAACAATATTGTTGTTTGTGCTGAAAGCAAATTAAATCTAAGCAAGATCAAGGACGGACTGACTATATCTATAACAAACCTATGGGCACTGCAACCTCAAATTTCAGAAAAACAAACGAAATGAATACAATAAATAATATACAGGTGAATCGGAAAAAAGGGCAATACCAAAGATTCCCAAGATCCCCTTCAACAGGAAAACCGACGGCTCATGCATCATCAATAAACCAAAATACTTATAAGAAAAAGAATGAACCAGCTTTAAAGAAAATGGTCTCCACCTTTGGAAACACTAAAAACGATTGAAAAGATAACCCCTTTTAAAACAAAAGGAGGTCTCTATCCAGGGTAAGCCTGGATGTTTCGCAAATCAACCGAAATTTGCAGACAAGGAGAATAACTGTTTCTGAAAAATGTAGTGTACAACCATTACAAAACTGAAGACTCCGCAAATTTTCTGAAACTTGCAGACATGATTCGGCACAATACAAATCTAAGAGCAAGAGCAGGACACAGCAAGGAACACTAAATTCGAATAACGAGGTCACCGAGGTCTCCACCCAACAAAATTATGGAGGCACTGTGAATTCCACCAAATTCACAGACAGGACTCAGCAGAGGCCACTGAATTCGAATAACGAGGTCTCCAGCCAACAAAACAGCGGAGACCCTACAAATTCAACCAAATTCGTAGACAGGATTCATCAGTGGCCCACATTATTCGGAAAACGGAGTCCCCGAGGTATCCACCCAACAAAATTATGGAGGCACTGTGAATTCCACCAAATTCACAGGCAGGACTCAACTGATCTCGAAAAATTATTTTCCCGACGTTTCCACCGAACAGAAAACTAGAGGCCATGTTAGTTTCACTAAATTCATTGACAAGGCTCTGTAGAGGTCGCTAATCAACAGTAATGAGGCCCGCGAAGTCTACATTCACAAAAAAAAACGGAGAAACTGCAAAACTGAAATATTTTCTAGGCCACTGAACAATAAGCCTATACGAAGAGCTGGAAAAGAAGAAAAAAAAAAGAAAGAAAGAACCTTGAAAACGTAGCCCAAAAACATAACAGTTAACTCATAATTCCGAAAAACAATGAAATAAACCACCAAATTACAAATGGATATAATCGTTTACTGGTCCCCTTCAAAATGGAAGAAATAATAGAAGAGAGAAGATGGCATCTAACCTTTTCTCTCACAACCCCCTTGACAATACAGGGCAATTCAAATTCAACCCCCACCATTGGGATCTCCTAAACTATAGGAGATACGTCGAAGCTTAAATTGGGGCAAAGTTGCATATTCTGGTGCTTAACCCGTTCACTGCTCAGGACGTGTTTACACGCCTTTGCGCATGTCACACCCAGTGCGCCGGACGTGTATACACGGCTTCTGCATTATTCTACAAAGACCAGGAGACGTGTGAACACGATTCTATATTTTTAATAAAAAATAATGAGAAACAAAAAAATTATACTTCAACAGCAATCTACACATGTCTTAAGTTGATTGAAAATTATTATTCGTTTAGAGTGTGGGCGAAGTGATTTCTTTATGCTGAGCAGTGAAAGGGTTAACAAAATAAAGTTTTGAAACTTGGAAAATTCCGAGTATTTCTGGAAATATCGGGAAAAAACTGAAAATCGGAATTTTCTTGTTTATTTTTTTCTATCGTTATTTGAAAACAGCTCAAAACCAAAAGTACATTTTCATTGATACTTTTTTTCAGCTACACGTTTTCATGTTCAGATTTAATATCCGACGTTTCGTCTTCTGGCATTCATCATCAACTTTTTTTTTCTGTTATGGGCGCCATATTGTTTTTTTATACAGAAAAATAGTGATTCTCATTCTGATTTCATTGATGTATAATTTGTTATGATTTGCACTTCTGAAACCACAGATATTAGGAAAAAAAACAACTTCATCTGAGATGGTCATGACTTCATCGAAAAATTTTGTTTAATAAACACTAGTTGTCAGAACTCATTAAACATCATAAGTTTGCACAAATACTTCAGTCGAACTGTCCTCATTCTCAAATGAAGAAAAACGAGATATGTTGAAACTTTATTATAAATTTGATAGGATTAGTACGAAAACAACACAAATTTATTTTGAATTATATCCGGAAAGAAAACAGCTGGATAGAACATTATTCAGAATTTTGGGCAAACACTTGGCTGAGTACGGTACGTTTCTAAAAACAAGAATGAAATCATGAGCTTGTAAAAAATACACAAAAAGTATTACAACAAGTGTTCGAAATGATGGCCTTCCTCTTGAATACATAACCGAGCTCGTCGTCTCAAATTAAGAACAGCCCTAACAATATCCCTTCTTCTGATAGACCTGAATTGCGTGATGATATTGTCTCTAAGTTCATCTACTGTGTCATATTCTTGCTCTCCATAGATTCTGTTCTTTAAAGTGCCCCACAAGAAAGTATCCAAAACTGTAAGGTCAGGTGACCTTGCCGGCCACCTCACTGGTCTAGAATTTCCTAACCACCTATTAGGAAATCTTTGGTGTAAATATTCGCAAACTGCTCTTTTATTGTGTGGAGGAGCCCCGTCGTACTGAAACCAGCAGCTGTTATAATTAACAAGGGGAAACGTATCCATATATTCTTCGAATTCGTTTCTTAAGAACCGTAAGAAAGTATTAGAGAAGAAATGAGGTCCAAGTATTCGGTTGTCATAAATTCCAGCCCACACATTCAAACGAGACCGAACTTGTGGTCGTGGATTATTTTCAATCCAAATGTGCTCATTATTTCTATTAAAAACACCACAATTCGAAAAAGTACTTTCGTCGGTCCAAATAATGTTTTTCAAGAAGTTTGTAGGGTCTACCCTATTCGAGAGCCAGCTACAAAATTCCATCCTAATCTCAGGATCACCTGGATGTAATTTTTGTGAAATATGTATCTTATAACATTTCAAACCACTTTTTTTGAATTCCCTTCAAACGCTCGTCTGTGGCACATCCATTTCTGCCAAGACTTGATGTGTTGATTTGGAAGGATCTTCATTTATCTAAAGAAGTTCCAAAAATAATTAGGTATACTTCTTCGAATATGGAATGAACAATTATTTTACCTCGGCTAATAAGTTACGTCTAATATTTTGTTCCATTCTGCTTCCATATTTCATTCTTGGTTTTTGAAACGCACCGTACTCAGTCAAGTGTTTGTCCAAAATTCCGAATAATGTTCTATCCGGCTGTTGTCTTTCCGGATATAATTCAAAATAAATTTGTATTATTCCTATCAAATTTATAATAAAGTTTCAACTTATCTCGTTTTTCTTCATTTGAGAATGAGGACATTTCGACTGAAGTATTTGTGCAAACTTTTGATGTTTAATGAGTTCAGACAACTAGTGTTTATGAAACAAAATTTTTCGATGGAGTCATGACCATCTCAGATGAAGCTGTTTTTTTTTTAATATCTGTGGTTTCAGAAGTGCAAATCATAACAAATTATACCTACATCAATGAAATCAGAATGAGAATCACTATTTTTCTGTATGAAAAAACAATATGGCGCCCATAACAGAAAAAAAATTGATGATGAATGCCAGAAGACGAAACGTCGGATAGTGAATCTGAACATGAAAACGTAGCTGAAAAAAAGTATCACTGAAAATGTACTTTTGGTTTTGAGCTATGTTGTCAAATAACGAAAGAAAAAAATAAAAACGAAAATTCTGATTTTCAGTTTTTTCCCGATATTTCCGGAAATACTCGGAATTTTCCAAGTTTCAAAACAGTATTTTGTTAAGCACCAGAATACGCAACTTTGCCCCAATTCAACTTCGACGTATCTCCTGTAGTTTAGAAGATCCCAATGGTGGGGGTCGAATTTGAATTGCCCTGTATAGCTATACATAATTCATTGAACCACATTACCACAATTAACACCAGATAATAATTTATAATCCTGTGAGCTAATTCGCAGTACTCCGAATAATGTTGAGATTTGGCAACAATGCCTTAGCACTATGATAAAAAAACATATCTTGTCAGTGCCATCTTACAGTTCAGAAACGCGAAATATTTGACTTTATATGAACTTTAAGCACCAAAAACGCAACTTTGCCTCAATTTATGCTTCGTCGTACCTATCTACTATACTTTTGGAAATCCCAATGGTGGGGGTCGAATTTGAATTACCCTGTATATATTGAGGGCAAAAACTTTTTGTCATTACTGTAAATACTTCATTTCATAGTAGGTAGATGGTAGCACTATAATTTATAATTATTGAATTTCAGTTTGATAATGGCAAGTAAACACTGTCTCGGTGTTTCTTTCCTAGAGACAATTAAAGTGAGACCCAAATATCGGAGCAGTAAGTATAGAAAGAAAAAACCGAAAATGTGTCGTAACCATGATGTTTATCATTCGAAGTAAAAAGTTTGG
Source organism: Chrysolina oricalcia (assembly GCA_944452925.2). NCBI lineage: Eukaryota > Metazoa > Arthropoda > Insecta > Coleoptera > Chrysomelidae > Chrysolina > Chrysolina oricalcia. Next base: position 23,205,147 of record OX101817.2, on the reverse strand, counting down.
TGAGAAGAAAGAAAGAAGTTAGTAGGTAGGTATCAATAAAGCGAAAATTCAACAAATTAGAAAAGTCAAAGGCTCATCTATCGATAGCCAAAGCAGTTTTATCAATAAACATTATTAAGCTAATGCCTCTTGGGAGTAAGTAATAATGCTTCTGCTTCTCAAATATCTCAAATAAAAAAAAACATTCGAATAATAAAAACAAAAAAATTGATCCCAGTGATCCGAAAATTATTACTTATTTGAATACCAGTCCGACAACTAGCGACTATATCGGCTTATAACTTACGCAGAATGAACCATAACAAGGTCATGCTCACAAAAAAATATTAACAACACTGCCGTACAAAAACAGGTCTTGAAAAGATAAATGGTGAAAAAAAAAACGACTTCTCAAATCTACTCACCGGGGTACTGCCACAGAGTGGGAGTGGCCAAGGCTTGGCTGTGCGCTCCTCCCATTTGCCATGCGGCCAATCCCGCGTTTCTATCGTCAGAGCACAGCGTTAGGGACCCGCCTCCTTGGCCGCCCATTGTCGAACTTGCAGCCATACTACCGCTGACCCCCGATGGATCTGAAATATTTCTTTCATTCAGCGATGTTGCGATGTTGGAGTTTATGTAATACGCTGCTGAAAATTTAATTTTCACGTGATATAGAAAGGAGTTCATGTATGGTTTATATATATATTATGTACATTGAGGTGTAATAGAAAATTTCACGGTAAAATACTTTTTGAGGACGTTTTATAATTCTTTGCTTGTAAAATGAAAACTGATACACTGTTTGCTCCAGTGAGAATAATTTTAGGAAATTGAAATACAAAGAAAATGAGACCCGATCGTTCAATCATTGGTAAGTAAATACATAAACAACGTATAGGTACCAATAATTGTTTCAACAAACTAGAAGTGCCCAACAGTAACAATGGTGATGATATTTCCATCTACTATCGGAATGTTAGAGGTCTAAACAGTAAAGTAGATACATTTTCACCAAATGTGAGTGATTGCGAATATAACATGATTGCAATCAGTGAGACGAGGCTGAAACCTGATGTGAATTCTAGTGAACTATTCCCGACTATACTTAATTATGATGCAGAAAAGATCGTAAGTTTAACCGATTAAATCTCTCAACTGGTGGTGTATTGCTTGCTGTGAATACTACTATAAAGTCCGAGGTTATCAACACTCCTCAACTTGATGAAAACTTTCACGGAATCGACCGCTTACTCTGTAAATGCTATTCATCTCATCTGTTTTTTCTATGTTGTCCTAGTTATTTATATTCCCCCATCTCTGTCATTTGATGAATTTAATAATTTTATTAAATCTTTTGAAAGACATGAAGTGTTCCAGTTAAAAAGGGTCATAATCTTAGGTGAGTTTAACTGTGCTAATTTCATTGAAAATGTTTTGCTCAAAAAATTATCCTATCAAATTTGTCTATTTCTAGTCATGTGTGTCGAAATAAACAATGAAACCATCATTACACTGATAACTACCCATGGATAGTTTTCACTTATGTCATGAGTCATGACATTGCTAAGCAACCAACACAATAAAGTTGTTTGACATTTCAGTAATTCAATTTATTTCGAAAATGTCACTTCCTCGCTCTGGTGTTCAAAATGATGCGGCAATTGACAAAATCATTGAAGAAAATACACCAAAAAATACTGTCAATAGTAAAAAATACACTTGGAAAATATTTATGGAGTTTTGTGACGCCAGAAAATATGAATTGGATGGAAATCGTACTCTCGAAGAACTTGCATTAATACTCAAGGATTGGGCGATTAATATGAGAAAAAAGGAAAGCACAGAGTTTAAGGAGGCTACTGTTAAAACTGTATGGAAGATAACAAGCAAATTATTACAAGAAAAGTATTACAAGGAGTATAATATCATGCTAGACTCCTTAGCTCAGGACCATTAACTTCAACGGAAATGAGTAAAATTATAAACTTTTGGGATGAAAATACCCCTATAGGACTCCTACGCAAATTTTATCACATAGCAGCGGTGGAATTGGCTTGGAGAGGTGGTGAAGGTGCTGCTTGCTTAGTTGATTATTCTCATATCGAAAAGGACAACAATGGATCTCCAACTAATAGGATAGAATATAATCCAATTTTCAGTAAAACCTGCCAAGGCGGTTCAAAGAACTGCGCCTCTAGCAAATGGTTAGTTCAAAATAGGGTAAAATTCCGTTAACCGGGTGCTACAAGCTATCAAAAAATTTTGGGACTTACGTAGTTTGACCTCCTGAACAAAAAATCCAAATGAAATTTTTGGCGGTCTCAAGTAATTTCGGAGATACGGGCCTTTTTTTGAATAAAAACTGACATTTTCTAGCACACGTTTCTTCTTCGAAAAATACACTCAAATGCCTCCTGATTTTCACCAGCACAATATACACACCCTAATTCACCAGTTTTACACATTTTTTTTTTCATTGAAAATCAACAAATTCTACTTTATTTAAGCAATAACAAAATCAACAAATTCATGCTGTTTTGTTTATTTAATATCTGTCAGGTTGGTAACAATGGAATTGACGTAAGGGCGAAGCGACATTGCCAGTGTGATTCAATTCACGTATAACATGGAATATTTTAGTAAATGAGTAAGAAAAATGAGTTGATAACCACATTTTCCCATCAACACTTTAACTGCACCTTTGAAAAAATGGTACTTATACTGTTTCTAAATGACTAGCAAAACTCAAAGGACGAGACAGATCACGGAAATGTGCGCAAACATAACATGAATGAATACACATGCGCACAAAAAATAATGAGCACTTTTCACATAAAATGAACATACTTCAATGACTATAACTTATCCCGACAGACCCGATCTCATGCAAACCCAACCGAACTTACCCGACTATACAATACAGTCAAGTTGAGTCTTTTCTATCTGTTTGCGCATGCGCACTTACCAAAAATGAATGTTTGTGATCCGACACGTTTATTCAAGTAATTATTTGTTCGCAAAAAATGCCTCCTAGCTCTGTCTATTTAAAAATATCTTTTGTGCATTCAAAATATTAATACCAAGACTTTTTCCAAATCCTGTTCTCACAACGAAATGGCTTGTTTCATAACAAGGTAGCCAGTATCAATGTCTTTCATTGAATCAACAACAGCGATTCTTAAAAACTTTACAATACAATGTTCGTTGTCAGATTCCCTAAAATTTATGAATACTGAATACTCATGAATATGAAGTGTTTGTAGTGGAGAGTTTTCAAAGTACTGGCGCAGTAGAGACTGGCATTTTTTCACAAATAATAATAATAATGATAGTTCCTCATAAACACTCGAAGAGTGAACCATTCTTAGTGAAGATATTTCTGTCAACTTTGAGTAGACATTTTCATCCCTTGTTACTGAACAAGACCAGAAATACGCGAGCGAAGCGAGCACGCGCATTCCCATCACTACTTCGTCGATTTCTGTCAACTTTGAGTAGAAATCTTCATATCTTATCTCTTAGTGAACAAGACCAGAAATACGCGAGCACGCGCATTCCCATCACTACTTTGTCGATTTCTGTCAACTTTGAGTAGAAATCTTCATACCTTATCTGTTAGTGAACAAGACCAGAAATACGCGAGCGAAGCGAGCGCGCTCGTCCGACATTTCGCGAATCCGCGCGCGCAAAGTTGACAGAAATCGACGAAGTAGTGATGGGAATAGACAGAGCTAGGAGGCATTTTTTGCGAACAAATAATTACATTCATTTTTGGTAAGTGCGCATGCGCAAACAGATAGAAAAGACGTAACCTAACTATATTGTATAGTCGGGTAAGTTCGGTTGGGTTTGCATGAGATCGGGTCTGCCGGGATAAGTAATAGTCATTGAAGTAGGTCCATTTTATGTGAAAAGTGATCATTATTTTTTGTGCGCATGTGTATTCATGTTATGTCCTTTGAATTTTGCTAGTCATTTAGAAACAGTATAAGTACCATTGTTTCAAAGGTGCAGTTAAAGTGTTGATGGGAAAATGTTGTCGTTATCAACTCATTTTTCTTACTCATTCACTAAAATATTCCATGTTAAGTCTTGTTCAAACCCTCGCAAATTTCGCAATTTTTCTGCGAATAAAATGGCTGCCAGTCATGCCGTACCAATCGTCGATGCAGAACCATGTCGGCAGACATTTTATTCGCAGAAAAACTGCGAAATTCGCGAGGGTATGAACAAGACTTTATACGTGAATTGAATATTTCTGGAATCACACTGGCAATGTCGCTTCGCCCTTACGTCAATTCCATTGTTACCAACCTGACAGTCTGACAGATATTAACTAAACAAAACACCATGAATTTGTTGATTTTGTTATTGCTAAAATAAAGTAGAATTTGTTGATAAAAAACTGTTTTCAATGAAAAAAAAAAGTGTAAAACTGGTGAATTAGGGTGTGTATATTGTGCTGGTGAAAATCAGGAGGCATTTGAGTGTGTTTTTCGAAGAAGAAACGTGTGCTAGAAAATGCCAGTTTTCAATCAAAAAAAGGCCCGTATCTCCGAAATTACTTGAGACCGCCAAAAATTTCATTTGGATTTTTTATTCAGGAGGTCAAACTACGTAAGTCTCAAAAAAAAATTTTTGATAGCTTGTAGCGCCTGGTTAACGGAATTTTACCCAAAATAGTGATAACAATGCTTGTCCTGTCAGATTATTCATTAAATTATTATCAAAACGAGGTACAAATATCAAGACAAATTGACTATTTTTAAGGCCAAATCGTCACTTGACGACAGAAAGCGATAACTGGTACGACAATATGCCTCTGGGTAGAAATATAATCAACGGATGGACGAAATCTTCTGCTGAAGCAATTGGCTTGGATACGAAACAGAGAAAAATAACCAATCACTCTAATAGAGCAACTGCAGTCAGTCAACTAGCAAAGAGTTCAAGAACAACAATTGTTGAAAATTACTGGGCACAATAATGGAAATTCCATAAAACCTTATTTGAATATTGATCAGGAACATCATAACCAAATAATCAATAGTATGCGTGGAAACACCTATGCAGTAACCGAGGCGAATACAGCAAGATCTACAGAATATCATTATACGAATTGTTCTTTTAATAACTGTGTGTTCAATAAATAATTTTGTTCGAATTGCAAAAAAATTTCTCACCGAATATCTCTCAATTTTATCACAACTTCCTCAAGCACGTTATCTTAGGTAACATATCTCCGCCTTCGGCGTCGGGATGTTACCAAATAACGTGCTTTCGAAAACTGTGATAAAATTGTTTCGTTAGTTATCAATGTCCTTGGGATATTATAGCTGATAACTATTTAGAAGATAGACGTACCCACACTATTACCAACTTTTCAACTTTTTTGGATCTACGGCAGTTCAATAATATTCCCAATAACTACAATAAAAGATGGACTTGGTAATGAGTAATATGTCATGTACTGTAACTCGTGATTATTTACCTCTTGTAAAAGAAGACCTGTATCATCCATCATTATCCATTGATCCTAATAGAATTCGTTCTTTATGCCATACAAATTGACACTGAGCCATCCCTTTGTGCTCGCTGAAAAAACCGACTCCAGGTGGCTCGCAGCGACAGGCTCAAGATCGGCTCAAAGTACGCTCACAACCCCGTACACACTTGCGACACTTTTCATGTGAGCGGCTCATGAGCCGCTCGGCTAGCAAGTCTATACGCGCCTTAATCCCCATGTCAAAAGTGTTGTAAAAAGTTCAGGCTAGTCCGCAAGGCGCATGCGTGTCATCAGTGATTTTTGTAACAGGCCCGGTTTTAGTAAAATATTATGGTACTTGTGAAGATTAAAAACCGTTAATTCTGAATCTCGGAGAGTAAGGTTGGAAATCTCATTGTACTTATACCTGTTATTTTTGTTTAGACGATTTGAATACATATTTTCACATATTTAGGATCCCAAATATTCAGCAAAGGCCATCAGAAAGTAGAGTACGGTTATTTACCGCTCTGAAGCGACTGATTTTTGGTATCACATTCACGTTTCAGCTGTAGTTAACCAACAAAAACCTACGGAACCACCCCAAATCGTCGGTGCGAATTTCAAGGAAGCACTGGATTGGAAAATAAATTGAAAGTACAAGAAACTATGAAAATTTATTTCAGCTAATATGAATAATTTCAACTCAAATTGGATTTATAAAATTGGATGCTTGGAAGCTCGAGGTTTTTTTTTCTGGAGCGATTCATGACAAAATACGCAAATGCATTTAATTTAAATCATTTGAAGAGATAAACATGCTATTTCTACGAGTATTTCTGGATGTATTACCTTAGTGCAATTTCCACATTGGGGGTGCATGAAAAATTGAGACCAGAAGCAATTTCCTTACAATCAAAGAAAAGAACTTCCATATTGACATTAATTTTCTAAGGCGATTCTGTGTATGTTTAGTACTTTTTGTAGGAATCTAGAACTCCTAATATAAGCGGTGTGGTAGAAAGATGTATCACTCACCATGCATGCTTAAGCAGACACATTATTGGTACTGCGCTAGGTTTCAAATTATTCTATTGTCGTTTTCACATGAACCTTCATGAGAAAAGGTCTGCCACAAATTACAGTTTTCTCACTCACATGTTCTGCTGGGGTCTCTTCTTTAAATCAATAACCAAAAATCAATCAATCAATCAATCAATCAATCAATAATATTTAAGCTATTTTGAGCAAAGCATATGGGTGCATAAAAAATTCCATTATCTACCAAAAATTATTTATTTCAGGTATTTTTTCTTTACACAAAACTAAACAGTTCATTGTTTATTTGTGGAAAGAAACGGCTTTATTAGAAATGGTCTTTAAAGGAACAAAATTAATGCAAATTCACGAATGATGAAAAAATAACCGACGACAACAAACACCACACAAAACAACAAGAGAAAATCTGAAATTCTAAAAACCGTCTCTGTCTCTAACAAGAGTGACAGATCTCAGTGACAAGTCTTCCTGTTGATGAAAAAGCACTGTTGCACGGTCATTATAATTACAGTAGCATAGGGTACATTACTGTTTTAAATAAGTTTCTTTCGCGCCTAAATATTGGAGTAATCTATCTCTAAAAGGTTCTTTTCGGTTTTAAAAAGTTCTAAATGCGCTGTCAAATTTCTCTCTTTCAAATGACATGTGTTTTATTGCCTCATAACAAAAAACTCTGAATTGGAACACCAAATTATTTTCAAACTTGGCAACGATCTACCCAAACTACACTGCTGACGCGCATGCGCACATCGTAAACGGTTCGCATACGTGGCATGCTTTTCGCCGTGAGAATTGGCGGGATTAGCATTCTAGAGTAAGTATATAATATATATTTCTATGGGACCAACCCTACAACTTGAAAAATGGCGGAGTTATGAATTTTTTAAAAAATCACAAAATTTTCGGGTTTTTTCAATTTTTTTCCCTTACTTATGATCCGATCGGGTCGTAAAACGCATATTTTCTTCGTATTTCAATTCCATACCATTTTTTATTGAAGCAAGCTTATCGACGTATTACTTTTCACTTATTTATAAGCAAAACACTTGTAAAATCAGTGTTGTTTTGTATTAAAATGTCTATAACAAATTAATAAATGAAAGTTGCGAGTCCAAAACATAACAGAATTTAACTACGGACTGTCTTTCATGTGATGACACAGAAGGTTTCCTACTAGTACTCATTTCTGTTAAAAAATAACTCATTTTATGGTATATTGATTGGTGTGATGAACAGTCTAAGGCAGGTATGGAATGCTTCCTTGAAAATTTTAATTTTTATTGAAAAAGAGGGGCATGCTTTAAAGGCTCACTTATACCTTGTATCATAATATAAAAGCACTATCATGATATGTGTGTTATAACGGAGGCATCAATTTTGAAATTACTCCTGATGAGATGTTAGTTTTATTTATATTTCGAAGAGTGACAGGTACTAAATATGCAATTTTCATATTCATGGAAAACGTTTATACTAGACAATGGTGGTGAGGTTGTCGATGTAGTGTTTTATGATTTTGCGGAGGCTTTTGATTGTGTACTGTTAAGGAAACTTCCTCGCTATAACTATACCTGCAGAGGAGTGATTCTGTCAGGTCGTACTCAGATGGTGAAAACTAATCGTATCATTGATACAAATGGGGATTTGAAGACCATGTTCATGCCTTGTGGTATCCCCAAAAAAAAAACAGAGAACGTCAAAAACCAATCTTGGCAAACTACAGAAGCCTGCGCTATGAATAGCACTTCAACCGCAAAATGGACACCGAAATCTACAATGGTATCACTTTTTTCTAATGACACTATCTATGCTGTACGGAAATTGTATCGTTTTGAGTTTACGGCTGTATGTCAACATTTTACATTGTACATTCAAATGCAGGCAATTTTCAAGACACCGTGTGCGTAAAAGATTAAGTTCACTGATAAAAAGGATTTTTTGCATCAACGCATAATTGCTTCATAAGTTGGTTGAGGCAAGAATATTTTAGCTTCAATAATGGGCACCTTTTTTTGTTGAATCATGGGAGTAGGTTGAGACTAGAACATTGCAATTTCAATAATGAATACTATTCTTCTATCAACTTAGAGGTTGAGTTCAAATCTGCACTTTGCACTTGGTCATAAAATATAGAATGCAAGCCATTTTCATTTTGGCAACATTGAATAGATTAAACAAAGCATAGATTCACAACTACGAACAATTTGGGTATAAATAATGGTTTTATATGAGAATAGTTTTAAGTTTAATAACTGTATTCTCAATAAAACCAGTTAGTAGTGACACATATTGCAGTTTGATTGAATACGTAAACAACGCCACTCGTTTTTAGACACAAAACTGTAGAAGACCAAAATATATTTCACTCATTTTCACAACTGGCCCGGAATGAGCATAATTCAGTTTTCGATATTGCATTTTCACTGTACAGGAACAGTTTTCACTAGGCACAAAACTAATATTCATATCGGTACGCATAGCCTCATAACCTCCACAGCCCAAATGGTCAAACTGGATGAAATGGTCGAAATGGAAGTCGAATTTACAGGTCGCGTTGTCGCCAGCTGCTTTGATTGCTCATTGGTTGAATGTGTCACGTGGCACGGGTAGTGATATCTACCAAGGAATTATATTCTTGTGTTAAGAGGATTATGTTTCACAATGAGTTAATGTGAATGTTTTCTAGGATGAAGAGAATAATGTTTTCACTGCAAGCAAATTCATTTCAAGAGAATTTATGTAAAGAAGCAAACATCTCAATTAGCTTGATATGGGAGTATATTCATTGATTAGAAATGATTATTCTTTTCAGAAGATTATTTCTATATTCAATAGTATGAATATTCTTGATTGAAGAAAACTTTTTTTATCTGTGTGCGTCAAACATAACTCGGAAGTCTTTATTTGATAATACGACGACAATTCATATCATTAAACATTCAAATTAATGATATAATTACTACAATTTGGCAATATAATAACTGTCGAAGAAAAAACTTTGTATGAAACACTTTTGTAAAGGGCTTTTTTGTACTCGCGTGTTTGTTGAACTCGGCTGCGCCTCATTCTTCACGCTCATAAAGTCCTACTTTACGAACTTGTATCATAAATAGCTATTAAATATGTATCGAATATAAGAATTAAATGAATGGCAGACTGGAAAATGAAAAATAGAACTGAATACAAAAAATTTGATTCAAGTGAGATTCGAACCCGGACTCTCTCCATTCCTAGTCGAGTGCATGACCAACCGTTTTATTGATCCTATTTTGGAAGCCGATGATTGACATTTCATATTCAGCTCTTGTTATTATGCGAGGATGATGAGGAATGAATGAGATGATGGAGATATTATCGCATGCACAAACAGTGAAATTTCTGATATTTTATTTCTTTGAGTTAATATAATATTACTAAGGGTTTGTAAAATGTTGAGGGTGAAATGTGATGAGGACACATTCTCGCATAAACATCAAGTGAAATTTCTGTTAATGTTTCTCTCCTCTGACTTGAAATAATTTCAATTAGTTGTGAAAGGCTTGCGAGGCCATCGTTGAATAAATGATGGTTTTTCGGGTTTTTAGGCCGACGTTTATTTAGAGAAAATCTCGACGTTTCGCCAACACGAGTGGTTGGCATTTTCAAGAGAAATGTTTAAAGCTTCTATCACTGAACACTACTTGTAACAAACAAATAAGTAGTGTTCAGTGATCGAAGCTGTAAACATTTCTCTTGAAAATGCCAACCACTCGTGTGGCGAAACGTCGAGATTTTCTCTAAATAAACGTTGGCCTAAAAACCCGAAAAACCATAATTTCAATTAGTGTTTACAAAATAATAATTTCCATCGAGTTTTTACTTCTTTGCCTCTGCCCGCCTCGCCTACGGTGTGTAACTTAGTCTTGGAACAGGGTACCTACCTGTGAAGTTCGACCCCTGTCAGCATTAAAGCTCCCGCAGCAGCATAACTTTGTTTATTTGAGTTTCGATTTGAATCCGAGGTAAGTATACCGTGTAATAATGAAGGACCCAACATCGCAGCCGTGTCTGTTGGGGCCCTGAATGTTAGAAAGTGCGCATGCTCGGTACGTAAACTATGGAGAGTGGAGGTACCCCTACTATATCATATAATATGTACTTACTGAATACTCTGTAAGAATTTTTTAAAATTCTTCATTGTATTCATTTCCTAAAACAGTAACTTTTTTGTAACACTTGGTATGGTAACCAACAAAATCGAGTGCTTCAGTTAGTTCAGCTTCATGATATTTAAATTTATTTTTTTACGAAAAGTTAGCTTTAACGAACAATTTTTAAAATTATCATCAGTAAAATTACTTAAAGATCGTCCGAGCCACACAAAAAACACTTTTTTCTACAAACGTCAAAAAATGACAAGGTTCGCGCATTGACAACAGTATGCGAAGTGGCACTTTTTTTCATTTTCATTCGTTACCATGACACCGTGCGCGAAGTAATGTGCGAAATATATTTCGAACACTGCATGTAAACTATATGGGATTTTCATATTCTAACCATATGGTCCTCAACTCCTCAATCAAGCAAAAAACAAGAAATTGTTTATTTATTAATGTAGAACAATAATTAAGGCTTTCAAATTGTGAGAGATATTTTTCTGGCTTTATTTGCTTCACACCACTCTTTAAATTGCTGATATGCATTTTCATACTGCCGCCTCGATTTCTCCGGTAAAAGGTTGGAAATTTCGGAATTGGCCGCATCTATCAAGTTAGGTGGGGTACTGCTTAGTTCATCGTCGCTCGAAATTTCCATTCTTTTACAATAATAAATATCACGCACGAAATTGACGCGAATAAAAAGTCACTCCAAAATAATTATCAAGAACTGTCACTTTGAAATAATTGTCAACAAATGCCATTTTATTTCCATAGTTACAGTAATTACTTGATTTGGAAAAAATATTTAAGCCAGTTCAATACTATTTTTCATAGTTATTACTTATTTTAGAACAATATTTTTGACGTTTGTAGAAAAAATGTTGTTTGCATCTCATGCGCGAAATACTTTGGTAATCTCGACTATTTTTTTTAACTCGGCTGCGCCTCGTTAAAAAAAATCAGTTCTCGATCACCAAAGTAGCATTTCGCGCACTAGATACAAAAATAACTATTTAGCCATTTTTTATCACAACAATACAGAATAACAAGTGTTTTCGATACAATATAATATTATAAATCATTAGCTACTCAAAAATAACGCCGTACTGTTTACAATATGGAGGGTAGAAGGGGTACCTCTACTCTCCATAGTTTACGTACCGAGCATGCGCACTCTCTTACATACACGGTCCCATCAGAAACGGCTGCGATGTTCGGTCCTTTATTATTACACGGTATAATTTCCTCGGATCTCTCTGTCACTTATTTCCACACGCGTTGAAAGTTAAATCTTTAAAATTCGCAAACCTCTATTAGGACCAAATTTTTCGAATACCCTATATCCACGTGTTCACATCAATAAAACAGCGCTTATGCTGATATAAATTTTTTTCTATTATCACATCAAGTGAAAGTAACTGGTATCGACATACCTGTTTATACCTGGCAACCCAGTAGTTCGTCCCAGGTAAATAATAGACAACCCTATGTCTGCACATTCTACATGTTTCATACTTTAAGTCCAGTATACAATTTTTAATCATCTTGATGTTGCAAAATTTTATAAAAAATCGTTTTTCAAAAAATAATTAAAAATTCTGTCCAGGACAACCCATTTTTAATATATTTTCTAATGTAAGAAATTTATTATAAAATAAGTTTCATTCTATTATCAGCTCGGTGAAGGTCTATTTAGGTTCGGATCTTCTACTAAACAGTGTGAATGATAGATGAAAAGGCTGTTCGTAACAGGGCCCAAGTTTCATGCGCTCCCCTTGGATATTCAAACATTATTTGTCTGCTAATTTGGCTGCTTATTTGAAATTTTAAGACAGTTTATATTTCTTGATGCTGTGCATCGTCTCACGTCTCGAACAAATTATTTCAAATCCTGTTTATTTCAGGAAAACCGCCGCTACTGTTCTCCGATAGATTTCCGCAGTTGCGGTGCTACCTAAAAACGTTTTTTGTTTATTTCAACCCGACCGACCTACCAAGGGCAATTCCGATGGATAATCGAGGAAGAAAAGAAGCAGCTGTTCAATTGATTGGTGGGTGAGCATGATGTGGCATGTCGTTTCGAGGTGATACGGAATTATTCCACACTAAATCACATGCCCGGCCTTATGGGAGTCACGGACGACTTGTTGAAGTGGTTTTAATACGCCGGTCGCATGACAAAGACGTTATTTACGAGACCGAAGGATAGATTAAAAGGAAGTGTATAATTTCATATCTGAATGAGATTAAATGTTTGTGATGGCTGGCCATTTCGAGATGCTAACTGACGGAGACGGCATTATAATGAACTATTCTCGAGAAACGAATGGAAAGCGGTATGCCAAGGTTTCGAAGCAACCTACTCACGCTCTGAACTGGGCACGTTTTTTCTGTTTCTCGAGTAGGTGGTTTCAATTTTTTGAAGCGCACAAAATTTTTTGACTAGCCATAGATCAAAAACTAACAGGCTGTAATGTTTTTCTACTCGGACGAGTAGAATTCTACATGAGTGACTTGAAGCTACACCAACCAAATCACCCTGCTAAATCCGCAAGTATGTGACAATTTATTACATTTTTATTACACCAGGTCCGAATTTTACTACACTTGCCGTTTTTGGGATATGCGTGGGTGGTGTGGGTTCTATCTAAAGCTAGACTACCAACTTCTAACTTTTTAAACAATTGTGATAGCGGAATGGGATTTAGACCAGAATTTATTACAAATAAATTACAACTGACTGGTTGACATCAAACCCTAATTTTAACCCTTCCAAGCGCGAAAAATACCCCAAAATCAAATATTCCGTCGTGATGTTGTGAATTACTCATTGAGATACCAGTTTTTCTGCAGAATCAGATTGTGTCACCGATGAATGTATTGTCATCGCAAAAACCACATTATACAGTTGTGAAAGGCTTTCGCAGCCATCGTTGAATATGAATGATGGTTTTTCGGGTTTTTAGGCCGACGTTTATTTAGAGAAAAACTCGACGTTTCGCCAACACGAGTGGTTGGCATTTTCAAGAGAAATGTTTACAGTTTCGATCACTGAACACTACTTGTTTGACACAAAGTCGGCCTAAAAACCCGAAAAACCATCATTCATTCACATTATACAGTGTTTCATACTTGTTACATCAGGCGGTCTGGTGTGATAGAATATTGAACTATAATAATAGTAGTTTTTCGAACATTCGAAACGAATCATGATTAAGTCGCAATTTCACGTTTTTCTCCAATAGAACGGATTGTTTTCTCTAAAATCACCTCAGACAGGGTTTTTCAACCCTGCAACATCAGGCGGTCTGGTGTAATAAAATATTGAACGATAAAATAATAGAAGTTATTCGAATATTCGAATCAGAATCAGGTCGCAATTTCAAGTTTTTCTCCAACCAAATAGCTTGTTACCGAAAAACACCTTAACATCAGGCGGTCTGGTGTAATAAAGTATTGAACTATAATAATAGTAGTTTTTCGAATATTCGAAACGAATCATAATCAAGTATCAATTTCCCGTTTTTCTCCAACCGAATGGATTGTTTTCTCTAAAAACACCTCAAACAGGGTTTTTCAACCCTGCAATATCAGGCGGTCTGGTGTAATAAAATATTGAAAGATAATAATAGTAGTTTTTCGAATATTCGAAACGAATCATATAATCAAGTCGCAATTTCACGTTTTTCTCCAACCGAATGGATTGTTTTCTCGAAAACACCTTGAACAGGGTTTTTCAACCCTGTTACATCAGGCGGTCTGGTGTAGTAAAATATTGAACGATAATAATAGTAGTTTTTCGAATATTCGAAACGAATCATAGTCAAGACGCAATTTCACGTTTTTCTCCAACCGATTGGATTGTTTTCTCGAGAAACACCTTTAAACAGGGTTTTTTAACCCTGCAACATCAGGCGGTCTGGTGTAATAATATATTGAACTATAATAATAGTAGTTTATCGAATTTTCGAAAAGAATCATAATCAAGTCTCAATTACACGTTTTTCTCCAACCGAATGGATTGTTTTCTCAAAAAACACCTTAAACAGGGTCTTTCAACCCTGTAAAATCAGGCGGTATGGTGTAATAAAATATTGAACGATAATAAAAGTAGTTTTTCGAATGTTCGAAATGAATCATAATCAAGTCGCAATTTCACGTTTTTCTCCAACCGAATAGATTGTTTTCTCGAAAAACCTTGAACAGGGTTTTTCAACCATGTTACATCAGGCGGTCTGGTGTAATAAAATATTGAACGATGTTAATAGTCGTTTTTCGAATATTCGAAACGAATCCTAATCAAGACGCAATTTCACGTTTTTCTCCAACCGAATAGTTTGTGTTTTCGAAAAACACCGTAAACATGGTTTTTAGGCGGTCTGCTGTAATAAAATATTGAACTATAATAATATCTAGTAGTTTTTCGAATATTCGAAACGAATCATAATCAAGTCACAATTTCACAGGAATATGACTCGTTTCGTTTACTTGAAAATCTACTATTATTATCTTTACAGGGTGAAAAAAACCTGTTTAAGGTGTTTTTCGAAAAGACAAACTAAGAGGTTGGAGAAAAACGTGAAATTGCGAATGGATTATGATTCGTATCGTACTTAGTACTCTAATGGCCACTATTATTGTCGTTCAATATTTCATTACCCCAGACCGCCTGATTTTGCAGTGTTGAAAAACCCTGTTTGGGGTATTTTTAGAAAAGATAAACTATCCGGTTGATGAAAAACGTAAAATTGCGACTGGATTATGATTCGTTTCGTATATTCAAAACTACTATTATTGTCGTTCAATATTTTATTACACCAGACCGCCTAATGTTACAGGGATGAAACACTCTGTATAATGTGGTTTTTGCGGTGATACAATCTGGTTCTGCAGGAACACTTGATATCTCAATGAGTAATTCACAATATCATGACATATTTGATTTCGGGGTGTTTTTCGCCCTTGGGAGGGTTGAAATTGGGGTTCGATGTCAACCAGTCAGATGTAATTTAAATATAATAAATTTTGGTCCAAATCCCATTCCGCTATCACAATTGGTTAAAAAGTTAGAAGTTGGTGGTCTAGCTTTAGATAGAACCCACACCACCCGCGCATATCTCAAAAACGGCAAGTGTAATAAAATTCGGAAATTGTCATATACTTCCGGATTTGGCAGGGTGATTTGGCTGGTGTAGCTTCAAGTCACTTTTGACATGACTGTATTTATTATATCAAATATATCTACTTTCTCTACTATTGCTACTACCTAGCAAAAGTAGATAGGTAATTGGTTGGAAAAGGAAACTCCCTAAATTGTAGCAGAAAAATTGGACAGTTTATTTTTGTTCATTTTAGTTTGATTTTATCTTGAAATTCCAAATAGTTCATTATCTCATATTAAAACGTTTTTGGTAGTGAACAGCCTCTAGATAAAATAAATATGAGTGATGCGGAAGTAATAGATACAAAAATTAAAAATAGTTAAGAAAACGAGTTTCTTTTGTAAAATGATAAAGTTGGGTTCAAATTGATTTTAATTCCATTGAGAACTTGTATTCACAATCAGCCTTTACAAAATTGCAAATGGATACTAAAAAAGATTAAGTTGATGAAGGTGGGTTCACATTGAATTAACATTCATTGAGTATCTCAATCGACCTTCTTTTTAGAACCATCCTATGCAAAAACACAAATGGATACCGAAAAACAAGTTGATGCCCACGAAAGCGGCGAATTGGCCAAAGACATAACAAAAACCTTTTTTAGCAGCTATTTGTTCCGGACATCTACAGTGTGTCCCACTTTGAGCAGCCATACCCTCATATTTCGTTGAGCATGAAATAATTCGAAATTTTCTTTGACTCAAGTTGTAGTACTCGGAAATACCTACCTTTATGTTTACGTAACCTTTGTATATCCATTTTCCACGGCTAACTACGACCAAATGAAAAGTGAATAATTGGGAAAAACATACTAGGCATTTTTTTATCGCAAAAATAACACCAGATTCTGTTTCAGAACATCTTAAAACCCCCAAATCTCAATGCTTGAATCATTTGAATATACAGGGTATCATTCATTCTGATCAGAGTTAGCCTTGGAAAAGTGATATTTGGCTATTTTTCAAAGTATTAATTAAATATTTTTGGGAATTCTGTGACAAGAGAAGACATTTTGGAAATTTTCCAAGCATTATTTATGGATTAGAGTTGATAATGCTACCAGCTACAAATGATACCCTGTATATTCAAATGATTCAAGCATTGAGATTTGGGGATTTTAAGGTGATCTGAAACAGAATCTGGTGTTATTTTTGCGATAAAAAACTGCCTAGTATGTTTTTCCCAATTTTTCACTTTTCATTTGGTCGTAGTTAGCCGTGGAAAATTGATATACAAAGGTTACGTAAACATAAAGGTAGGTATTTCCGAGTACTACAACTTGAGTCAAAGAAAATTTCGAATTATTTCATGCTCAACGAAATATGAGGGTGTGGCTGCTCAAAGTGGGACACACTGTATAATATGCTCTCATTTCTTTTTGACAGTTCCGGTTTATTTGCTATTTCATTCAAGACTGCCTCAAAAGATGCCTCAAAAGATCTGTTAGTTGCGAAAGTAACTTCAGGATCCAATTCTTCATAATAATTTTTACTTCCTGAAAAAGTTTTTTGAGTGAAAACTATTTTTAGAATTCGTATATTTTGTTGTTAAAATTGTTATTTCCATCAACCTGTTACACCCCTACGCAAAACCCTCAGAAGTCTTCGAGAGACTTGTGCGAGCTAGGGAAGACGCAGCACGTACCTTTTAATGTGTGATACCATACACGAGACCGATGACCATGCTGGGAATTGCAACCCAACCCTATGCCTGAAAGGCGAACGCTCTACCAGTATGAGCACCACGGATCACAACTTACATATTTATTATTGTACTACAACACTGATGCAAACAAATTGCATATTTATTGAATTTATTATTTATACTAATGTAAAATATAAGTTTGAAATATGTAGGTAATTTCAAAATGATTTGACTTCTATTATGGAAACCCTAATATTACGTTTTCATGGTACCTACTCTACTTTTTCTACTAGTAGAAGCAAACTTCAGTGGTCAGTAAAACGCGGCTATGATTTCAAATTCAAATAATTGTCAATACACGCAAATGACGTCAGACAGTTTGAACACTACATCGATTTTGTGCTGTCACTGCTATTTATTGACAAATATTCCCATTTGCCAATAAAATTATAGTACAGGATATCTAGATGTGGATATCCTGATGTAATTTAGGCTTTATTCAATGTAGCTGACATCTGAACTGAACTTAATAACAAATTACTTATACAGGGTGTTGACAAATTAGTGCGAAATTTTTTGGGCGGTACTTGAAAAGTTACAAAAATTAGGGGAAAAAATAACTTTTCTTAAAATTTCTGAAGAGTTGAAGAAATAACATTTTGTGGGTGATAGATTCTGATGAATTTGAAATATTTTTGTAGATAATATAATAGGATTTCATTCTGTAATTTTCAACACTTCGATAGTTTGTACAAAAATTATGAACAATATTGTGAACAACTCTGGCATTGAGCCATTGACCACGTTGGGATCTATACTCAATGCGGCATTTTCTATACATAAATCATTAAAAATAGGTTAACCAACTTTTTAAAGAAGTGTGCAGTCATATCAAACTTACAGTATGGATTTCAAGAAGGAAAATCACACAAGATGCCATTCTTCACCTAACCAAAAAGATATATAAGGCAGTTGATAATAAAAAACCATGTATTGGAGTATTCCTGGACTTGACAAAGGCTTTTGATACCGTAAACCATCAGATCCTACTAGAAACTCTCGAAAGCATAGGTGTTAGAGGTACGGCACAATCACTCTTCGAATCATACCTTACAAACAGAACACAGCAAGTAAAAATACAAAACTCGTACATCAGCTAACAAGTTGTAGAATGTGGAGTACCACAAGGAACGGTGATGGGGCCAGTTCTCTTCACAATATATCTAAACAACTTATTCTTGGTGGAATCGGAAGGAAACATCATAAGTTTCGCTGATGACACGGTCATCCTATATGAAGAAGAATCATGGTCGCAATTAATAATGAAAGTAGAATCTGATCTCCCTCTCATCAAAAGATGGTTTGATAATAAACTATTATCAATTAATGTACAGAAAACGTTATATGTGCCTTTCTGCAGTTATAGTTCTCAACTTCCCAACTACAGTAAAATCAGTCTGCAAGATAATTTTCAAATAAATTGCTCGAACTCCATGAAATATTTAGGAATAAAAATAGACAGTCACCTGAAATGGGACCAACACATTAACTTTCTCCTCAAGAAACTAAGATGCGTGGCGTATAAGATGAAGCAGGTTTCAGGAATACTCGAAGAAAGCCAATTAAAAATGCTGTATTATACGCTCTTCGAACCACATTTAAAATATGGAATTATCGGTTGGGGAGCAGGAACGAATGCTCACTTGAAAAAAATCGAAGTTATTCAGAAAAGAATAATGAAAATAATATATAAAAAGCCAACACGTTATCCCACAGACCTTCATTATCTAGAAACCAAAATAATGGACATAAAGCAAATATACTTTTTGAGCCTAGCAACAAATCAGTTTATAAATAAACAAGATATGATTAGAAAAAATCATCAGCAGAATACCAGAGGACGTAACCTCTACCAAATCCATTTCGTTCACAAATCGATATGCCAGAGGACTTATAGTTATTTAGGACCAAAGGTTTTCAATGCATTACCAGAGAGTCTGAAAAACGAGAAACAAAGGAAAAAATTCCAATCACAAATAAAAAAATTTGTACTCGAAAATCCTAGGCAAATAATTCATGAACTCATTGATACATAAAATAAATAAAAGGATATTCCCATAATTCCACCTTGTTATACTTTCAAACTTTTCAACATTCAAACTCTGCATCTCTATACTGATCATAGGTACTTCTTTATATTCTACATTTTATAATAAAAACTCTCACTTGTGAACATCATATCTACATCTACAACACATTTTTTATTTTTAGACAATCAAGAATTCTAACGTTTTTAACACTCCACCATATTTACATTTATATAGTCCTTTACCCTTACATATTTTGTTTGTTTTTTATTTTACATTTTCACTCCTTACATCTTACATTTTGTTATCTCCAAGTTTTTTTTTCTCAATTCTACGCACTTTTGTGCACTTTTGTGTGATTTTCATGTTGTATTGTTACATTTTTAATATAACTCTCTCTTTGAGATTTTCACATAAGTTATTTTACAACCAATATTAGTAGACCATACATTAGTCTCATAAGAATAGTGTAGAATTTTAATTTTCTTTCACTTCACTGTAATAACAACTTTTACATCCTGAAATTCTTTTATCAATGTACATATCGATATTTCTTAAATAATTTATTTTATATATTATTAAGTTACTTAATCTAGCATAGTTTTTTATATAAACCACTGTTGAATACGTCCACGTGGTATATTCTTTATCCACAACCATGTTGTATTTGTCAAATTCATCTCTGTACCAATCTTTTTTGTGAATAAATTATTATTATTATTATTATAAGGGGTGTAACCCCTTGGGAATACAAATATTGGAATTTTCAACGTCAATGATTTGTAATAAATGTGTAAGAAATTTGAGCATCATTTTGATCAATAATAATTGGGTATTTTCTCAAAATACAAAATTGTGAATAATTTCAGCACAATTTGTTTCTAGAAAGTTGACAGCACCAATTTGTTAATTTTTCATCTATAATATTGTATTAGATATATTGTGTATAAACGATACACTTTGGTGTTGTATTATTCTGAATGGTTTTGTTTAATTTTATCAACCAATATTATGTATTTACCGTATACAAGGAATGAATAAAAACTACATGTTTTGTTTAAAAAATGAACACAACTTATGTTCCATTCTTGCACCACCTTGTGCATTATTACTTGTGGTGTAAGTACAAAAAATATACAAAATTAATCGGTATGCTGTGCAACGAATGTCAACAACTTGTGTACTGTTTATGCATAAAGTGTAATGAATGGCAACAATTTGTGTACCTAGTTTGTACAAATTGTGTAGGTATTTTAAATATAGGATGCAAAAAATGTCTAAAATTTGTGTACTCGGCCATGAATTGTGTAGGTATATTGTATATAATTGTGTACAAAGCAAGGCCAAATTTTATAATTTATAATTTTAAGAAAGCATACACTTGAGGCAGATTACATCCAAACGAAATAGGATAAGAATAAGCACCAGTTTCAACCTGCTTGCTTCTTTATATCTTATTCTTTTCAGAAATTATGAGCTTCATTTTCCAGAAGGTTGAAAGAAAAATTAAATGTCATTCAAATAATGTTTATTTCAACACGAAAAACCAATACACAGGGTGTCCCAACGAAAACTTTCCACACGGATTTACTGGGAAATGACAAATTATTTTCAGATACGCTGAAACACGTCGATTGTGATTTCTAGGGGAACACATGTCAGTGATGAATTTAGTCACGCAACTTCATCCCCCTGACAGGGGCGGCTACCCCATTGCGAATCATCATAGGGAACTTGGGTCGAGTGATACATCATCTTAAAGCTCTCGTCATTCTCTATCCAAACGTTTATATTTTTTCAAAATCGAATGACTGGTAATTGAGATTAGTGTGGTAATAGGTTTAATTTAAATAATCAATATCGTACCTGTTCTTATCGAAATTCAATTTATTAATTGCTCGATGAGCCCCTCCTACCTCCATACAATGATAAAGTCTACTTTCAAACTATTACGAACGTTTTCCAATACTTCTGGAGTTATTCTGCCGCACTCGTTTACAATTCGACCACGTAGATCCTCTAGTGACTCTGGCGGAGTGGCAAAAACTTTGCTTTTGAGATGCCCCCATAAAAAAATAATCCAACGGGTTGAGGTCCGGTGATCTAGCTGGCCACTCAATTGGTCCTCGTCGCCCTATCCAATGATTGGTATATCGTTCATCCAGAAAGTTTCTAACCGCCACTGCATAGTGAGGTGGTGCTCCATCTTGTTGAAAATGGAGGTTGTCTTCCGAATAATCTCCATCGTTTTCGAAAATATCCGTTATCATGGGATCGATGGCATTCTCAAGAAGATGTTAATACATTTGTCCTTTCAAATTATCATCTATAAAAAGTGGTCCAATAATATTTTTGCCAAAAATACCACACCAAACATTTAACTTCTGCGGAGTTTGTGTGTGGACCTCACGTATTAACCTGGGATTGGTATCGCTCCAGTAGCGGCAATTGTGACGATTTACGTTTCCATTAACAAAAAATGTACTCTCGTCTGAAAAACAAATATTGAAGAGCAAATTGGGATTTGTTCTCAGACGCTCAGACATTTCCTCACAAAACTGTTGACGTCTGTCAAAATCGTCTTCGTTCAGTTCATGTACAAGTTTTAGTTTGTATGGATGGAATCGATGTGACTTGAGAATTCTCTGAATACTCGATCGCGCTACACCAGACGCGTCAGCCAAGCTTCGAATACTTTGAGTAGGATCCATAGCCACGTGTCCCAAAACCGCTACCTCAACAGTCTCGTTCCTTATCAGACGACTCAGACGTTCAGGATGATGTTTCTGGTTTCCCACAGACCCAGTTCTTTCGAATTTCTCAATCAACGTTTGAACATAGGTATGAGATGCATTTTTCCCTGGATGCCTTGTATTGAAAATTCTAGCTGCAGCTCTTAGACAATCATCATTTTTGTAGTAAAGTTTCACTAAGTCAATTCGTTCTTCTAATGCGTAAACCATTGTCAGGCAGAAACTTAACTCACAGAATACGAATCAAACGATATTTCCATAAGAATCATGCGAACTGTGAATTCATGCTGAGAACATACACGCAGGAGAACCATAAAAAAACAGGTATTTTTTGTCTATGAAAAAGTCAACAGAACAAAAACTAAGAAATATGGTTTCCGGGCTTCAGTACCGTGGTCGATTCACCTCTGTGGAGGAGGTTCCTTTGGACGTTTCGCTCACAATTGGGGTGGGCATCTTCCGCTTGTAATGTTGTATTCGCGAATAGCGACATAAAACTGATACTTGGTTGAAAGATCTTCGCAATTAATAGTCCCAGCCTGGCTACTTACTCTGTTTTGACTAATTTGTTTTCGTTTTTCGTGGGGTGACTGGGTTACCTGACCGGATGGGATGTTGCCATTGTCTATCTGTCCACTCATTGAGTCTTAAAATAGTTCATAAATTGAATTTGAATAGGAACAGGTAAGATATTGACTATTTACATTGAACCTGTCAACAACACTAATTTCAATTACCATTCATTCGATTTTGAAAAAAATTATAGACGTTTGGATAGAGAATAAAGAGAGCTTTAAGATGATGTATCACTCGACCCACGTTCCCTATGATGATTCGCAAGGGGGTAGCCGCCCCCGTCAGGGGGATGAAGTTGGTCGTCTAAATCCATTACTAACATGTGTCCCCCCAGAAATTAAAATCGACCTGTTTTCGCGTTTCCGAAAATAATTTGTCATTTCCCAGTAAACCCGGGTGGAAAGTTTTCGTTGGGACACCCTGTATATAAACAAAAATAACTGAACTATAAACTCTAATTACAAATGAAATAACAGAAACACAAAGTACCTAGCAAAATATAAATGAACCATCATTTTGTTATTTTGGAACACGTTGAATAATAATGAAGTATACATTCAAATAGTAAGTAGGTGAGAGGATGCCTTTATCCAATACACAACAGTGTACAACAAAATAGTGTTATTCATTAGCATAAAATTGTTTACTTATAGCTCATTTGCGTGAAATAAGCTAGTAAGCTCAGCACCACCGACGAGACGAATGGAATGGAAATTCAGAAAATTATGTACATTTCAAAAAGGTGATAATACGAAGATGGTCCCATTTAAAATTGGAAAATTGATGTCATTTTCAGAAAGCAGAAGTTAACAAAATCAATTTGTCAAAAAGCGCATC
Organism: Chrysolina oricalcia; assembly: GCA_944452925.2. Classification (NCBI taxonomy): domain Eukaryota; kingdom Metazoa; phylum Arthropoda; class Insecta; order Coleoptera; family Chrysomelidae; genus Chrysolina; species Chrysolina oricalcia. The sequence continues at coordinate 23,181,423 of OX101817.2, read as the reverse complement.
TTAGTAGGCATATTCAATGTTCCAAAGTATGTATGCGTCTGTGTAATAACAACTTTAGAAATCAAATTACTGAGCTATTTTGTAATTATCTTGCAGTATCCTGTTGAACTGCATTAAACGAACATTCCGGAGGAATTAATAATAATGATATTCTCCCTCGCAAGAACTGGAACGAGCATACCCAAAGGCACAGCCATATGCATGCGGGTATAAGGTTATTTATTACTATTATCGGCCGTGCCCTTCCCGTAGCAATATAATATATCATAAATCATTGTTAATAAAAAAACTTGATAACTGAATGGAAATATAAACACATTCTAGATTAAACGTATTGACAAACTTTGTTCCATTATGCGATCAAATAAACGCTGAATTAAACTGGACGCGCTGCTTTTGTTCTCCATAGTTGCCAAACAAAAGAATAATTTCGCTCGAAAAACACAGGAACAGGAGAAGGTTGAAACTTTATCGACTAATTATTATATTTAGCAGTTATCCGCACTTCCTGTACGCCATACATCCATCCCATGGCCTGCATAGATATATAATGTTACGGCGATTATCGCATTACTTTTTTCGATTCGACGTTTTAATTTCCAGTGTGTGTATGTTATCAGATTCTGCGTGGTATTGTTAACAGAAGAGTAATTGGTGTAATTATGAAGGAGTATGAACATTTTCACCTCAGGCGAATTCATAATTGTATTATTAATACTTTGTTGCTAATTATAATCTTGGACAGATATTATACCAACCATATATCTTCACTTTGCAATCGAGATAGACTCACGGGTTTTGATGCGGAATGTTATTACAACTGTAGTGTGAACTCACCTCCTTTCTCCTGAATGCAATGGAGAAAAATATAGATTGTTTTGTTAGCAACGAAATTCCTTGAGTTAAAACCGTTCCACAAGAAACAGTATGCTTATAAAGCAGATTAATCCACAATGTTAATGCTCTACAATGCCTGGTTGAAAGCATTGAAAAGACATACGAGGCTAAAAACATTGCTCTTTGTTTTGTGCCTTCATCGACAAAGAGGGTGATTACACATCAAACTACATGTGCTCATATAGCGAGTGCTTTGTGGTACCTGGCATATTCCAGCAATGAAGAGCGTATAAACTATCTATCAACACATTTACTGCATTCCATATTTGATGCTGCTAATAGGCAAGATTCGATTCCCCAAATAATTTTTACTTTCAAATGTTATTTTCGATGTTGGACGATGTTGGCTATGTAATAATGAATATAACTTTTTTGTAACTCATATTTATGCATACGAGTGCATTCCACCACTTCTAATATCTTTCAAATATTGAGGCTAATGAATAAAAATTAAGCAATTACTGGAAGTAATTGCTTTTTAGTTAAAGCAATTGCTAGATCTTGATATGAATAAAATGTTAAAGCAAATGCTGCTTTTCTTTCATCTCAATAGCAATTGCTCTACTCACAAGTCCAGATGTATCTTATCCTCCACAGACGAATAGTGCCGAATGTGCAATAGGGTTCACTTAGTTCATACGTTTTTGTGACAAGTAAATTGTGAAATGGCAAATATGAGTGACAGTGAGGAATTTGATAGCGATGAAGAAATTACAGACAAGCAACTGATATTTGTCAACAAATTAATAAATCACAAGCTTCGCAAGTTAAAGTAGAAAAGGAGTCCGCTTTAACCATCTCAGTACATCAATATAATGATATTTTCAACATCTCACTTACAACAAAACAGTTGTCAAAGAAAATTAGTCATATGAAGACATTGATAAGCTAGACAATACCAATAACCTATAATCTATGAGCCTTGGGAGAAGTTATTATTGAAAATTTTGAATGTACACAAGAATCCCGTCTTTTAAAAAAATACTAGGTATCGTAAACAGAGCCTGGCCATTGACAATCTACACTTGCAAATTTTTCTTTTGCATTTCAAGTTGCCTGTACGTTAATGCTAGAGTATCCTTTTCGATTTATATGTTCATCACCGAATTCTTGGAACTTTGGAATTTTGACACGTGTACAGTATATCACCGATGGCGTTTGGAAAACGGTATGTCTCTGACCGCAACGTTCAGCTTCCTCATCAGCTTGAACACTTCTAGGAAATGTAATAAAAATATTTGTCTTCTCCAAAACAGCACCCAGTACGAAAGTAAATGTGTTACAGACAGTAGTTTGGTGAATACCAAGTTCTTCAACTACAGAATTATGATAGCCCGGATCCGACAATTACCGCAGAAAAAAATTTCATTTTATTTATAGCATCGACTTTCACCAGTATCAGTCTAGAAATAATTTGCTGACCACTTAACATTTTCGCGGTCAAACCGATATAACTTTCTGAAATCATCATCTTTGCAATTTTACGCACATCCATAAAGGTTATCGACTACGAGTCTGTTATACTTTCATGATTACTACATTACGAACATCAGTTAGAGTGTTTTGATTCCTTAATTCTTTAATTATTACATTACCTTTACTACTTGTAATTACCCAAACTATTGAGTTCTGGTGATCACTGTACACATTTGAATAATTCTGGCCCTTGATTTAATAAGATTTTTGCTCTAAAATAAGAATCGTAATCGAATAAATAATTATTTATCTATGGAAACTATCATAATAATGCATTTTGACACAGGCGTGGACAATAACGACAAAAAAGTATTATCAGTAAAGGCTGGGAGCCCCCTCCTTCTTGACAGAAGTTGCGAAATCACGCAAAAATAAAATCAAAAAATTAGTAAATATAGTGAAAAACATCGGGCCGTCGAATAATTGATTTTGAATAGTTTTTCTCCCTGCCCCCCTGAGGGCTAGATGGAGAACGCAAAAGAATTCGAAAAATATTCCGGCGGTTTCGGAAGTGGAAAATTAAACAAAAAAATAGTTGAGGGGACTCGGCATCCCCTTCCTTATTGAAAAACTTGCGAAAATAAAATCAGAAGGTAAAAATTGTGAAAAATATCGGAATATTGGAATTAGAACAATTAAATTTTTTTGTCCGTTTCGAACCCTCCTACTTCTCGAAAAAAGTTGGGGAAAATCACGTAAATAAAATCGTAAAAATGGTGAAAATCATCGGGGAAGAATGCGCATACCACTAACATTTGGGTTTCTAGCGCACCTATTTAAAACAAATTCTACTGTAAAAGTACAAGATGAAACAAACGTAAAAATATTTTAAAAACAAGCTTTTATTTACGAACCATTGAAATAAAAAGTGAAAAATAATATTTAGAAAATGATAAACAAAGAAATTACAAGAATTCAAATCCTTTCTTAAATGCTTAAACCGTCATAAATAAAGCCTCAAGCTTTGAAGAAAATGGGTACTTAATAATTTTTGATTCTCTGTTTATCTTCCATTCGCTGAATAACATTTTTTTCTATTCTGTTCAATTGTTCATAAGCCAATCGAGAATAAACCCATGAAGTATCGAAAAAGTTCAGAAGCGGATTTCAGCGGAAAATGGCATAAGTTTGGAAGCAATATAAAAAACTGCTTGTGAAACATATAAATTGAAGAAATAATAATCAATGGAAAAATCTCACAAAACTGGAACGATTTTACATTTATTCATCTGCAGAGGAATGAAGATGCTGAATACTGTTGATGACTGCATCGGGAAGGTATGCTGTTCAATGGTGTTTTGGATATATTTCTGATAATTCAAAATAATGCTGTGAAGAGTTATGGGACTTATGCAAAGGATTGAAATATCGAATATCTTTGGGAAGATAACATTCAAATTTTGTGACTTTTGTCACTGATTTTCATGGCTCAAGTTTTTTCTTGGTTCGCGACAATGGTTTATTCTACGGATGAAATGATTTGATGAAGCTGCAATGTATCCTCAATTTTTGTTGCACGGAAAACAACATTTTTCATTAATCGGTGCAGTTCTAACGCAAATACCAAAAAAAAAAAACATTTTTTTCGTAAAACAATATTTTAGTTAAAAAGAACTAAGTGATGATGGCCCTGATAGAAGAATAGGATTTTGCGAACAGATGAACTTAATTGATGCTGATACAGTGTTTCTGAATGGGGATGTATAAGCAAAACTGTAGTCATTGGATCGATAGTTGTTGTTTGTTGTTTAAATCCGCATCTTTCTACAGAAGGATGCACTCAGCAGCATCCTCAAAAGTTGATGTGTAGGATGGAATATCTGAAGATGAAGTTATATTATCCTTATTTATGGATAGCAGGCTAAATGGAGAAATTTGTATTTGTTGAAAATCAGATTGATCCAGACTTCAACCGAGCCTTGAATGAAGATCAGTAGGTAAGGGCTGCGTCTTCCCTAGTTCGCACAAGTCTCTCGAAAACTTCTGAGGGTTGCGCGTAGAGGTGCAACAGGTTGACGGAAATAACAAAAAAAAGACCATTACACCAACCGTTGGATTGGAAGGAAAGAACCATTATCGAAGAAAAAAATTAACCTAAACGTTGAGACTTTCTTTATATGTTCTTTATCCCGCAAACTTTAGAGATTGTCGGACAACTAAAATGCCCTAAAAATAGTGTCAAACAATGTAACCACTAAATTTCCTATATTTTTATTAAGCGATTCTGAAAGAATCAGCTGCGAGGGATGAAATTTTATGACGTCATAACTTTGCCGATTCAGCAACATGAAAGTATATTTCTAGGGCGCTTCATGCCAGAAAATAGCCCTATAATTCACATGGATGAAATGAAAATGTATTTTTTATACGTCCCACACTCGCATACAACTCAATGAAGATTTTCACGAAGCAATTTCGAAAGGACAGATAATAGTTATAATGAACACAGCTAGCGAGAACCCAGTGTTTTAATACTCATATTTGATATAAATCTGTTACCGATTCGAATATTAACATGGCAGGATGAGAGGTTATTTACAAAAATGGCTTGAGGCTATGCTTAATACTGCTTCACCTCTGTATAGTGTTTCATAAAACGGAAATATAAGGAACATATCGGACAGAAAACAACAAGTGTCCCCGACGACCAATGAATTATATCTGTTGGATTCTTGGCAAAGATTTCTATTAGAACTACTTTGTGGTACTCTATGAAACTTAAAAAATTCAGTTTGTGTTATTTCTCATCTACCATAAAACATGTTTTGTCTTGAGTTATTGCATGAAATAATTGTACAGAATGAAGAAGGATGTTGTAGTATTTTTTCAACAACGATTCGAATTCATATTTTTTGGTTTCATTATACTAATAACTACCTTGATAGACTATATTTTTTTATCCTTTGATATTGACAACAATTTCGTTCAAAACAAGAAGAATAAAATTCTGAAATAACTACACCTTTGGCTGCATACTACGACAGTTACAGCAACACATAAATACATGTTTGGTATACAAAGTGAGATTGGAGATATTCACGACCCGGAACATAGTCAGAGGAGTAGTTATTGCAGAGAGACTTTATTTAGTTTCTGTGATATTTTAGGTTTTCAAACTCGAATTAAATAAAATCCATTTATTTGCTCACTGTTATATGAGCCATACTTAATTAAATTTATTGTCCGACAAGACGAAAATGTAAAGGAATAGTCAAATAGAAAGAGCAATAGCAACATGTCAGAGCCTAAACTGTGAATATAAAATATTAAAATATATATACACACAAACACACACATATGAGAACTCATAATATAATCTAAAACTACATATTCTTCTGAAAAATAAAAACATTTTTACTCAAGGAATTATTTCAGTAAGCTAAAGTTTTTTTTTAGTATTTGGCTTCTTTTATACTTTCAGGTAAATGATAAACCCAAAATTGTATAGGTGAATTACCTGAAACCTAATTTTGAATATGGAATATGGTATATTTCTTCATGTGTGTTAACAGAGTGAAAATCTCCAGTCAGAACAAATTTGTGTGCATTTTTTGAAATAAATATGGACAATTCATAAATATAGACAGATACTAGGGTCAATATTCTCAATTGTTTGAAAATGTTTGTACAAGAATGTGTACTAGGAACTCCAGCTATACTTTTCTTACTAATATTTTTTGTACTTACTACAAAACATCTTTCACCATTATACCTAATTCGCGCAACAACATGTGCATGGTATTGGGCCACTAGGTTGAGACTTATGACCATGAAACATATGGAACTTAATATTGTCATTAAATTCTGACAGTGACCTTTCCAACTTATGTGTTTTTCAATAAAAAGACCAAGAAAATTGGTTTCGTCGAAACTGTCAATGGATAGACATCATCATTTATCTCAATTCTGACAGGATCGCACTTCCTTTGATAGTAATGAAATCTTATGATTTGTATCTTATATTATTATAAGCGTTCAAATGCAGAAAATTGGTACGACACCAGTCTTTCATCAGCTCTAAGACTATTTCTGTTTCTTGATGCATACGAATTGTGTGCAATTGTGCAATTGTGTGGAATAAGAATAAAATAGGCCCCAGGATGTAACCTTCTGGCACATGAATATTAATGGGTTTATTCTTCGAATTGATGTAACCAACACACTGAGATTGGACATTTGGTACGCATGCGTACTGATGACGACGTTTCAATGTTACACCTCGTATTCCATAATTATATAGTTTCGATGTTAACTTTTTATGATTGACAGTCGAATGCCTTCCTGACATCACCATAAATTCCAGCAGTGCACTCGCCTGCCTCCATAAAATGAAAAAAGCATTAATGGCAGTATAAGTGGAACGGTTGGCTAAAACTCAACGTTGATTTTCCGTGAAGATGAATAGTCCGCAAGCCCTTGTACAAAATCTTAGGTGATAACCAGCAAGTTATAACTTTGTATACTGTTTGAGTATGCAGAGTCCGACAAGATCTCGCAGAGAGGAAACCTTGATAGTGGTAACTTTTCCTTTGGCTTTCTGAAAAACATGTCAATTTCGCATATATATGTAAGGTAATGACCAGCATGTTGTTTTTAAGTTGAAGCGAAAGATATTTACTAAAAGTAATCTAAAAAAAAATGTCCGACAAAAAGTTTAGGTACTTCTAGTTTGTCCGCCATTCTAAACGTGTCAATTTCACGACTTTTAGGTTGGCGACAGCCAGCAATCTGAGTTTTCTAGGAGCATACAATAATTGAATGAGATTTTCAATGGCACCATTGCCCGACAAAATTAATAGGGATCTTCAGCAGTCCGACGCTCCAAAGATGTCGATTTGACGACAACAATGTTGGTGATAACCAGCACACAGTAAAAAGTGGGTGGAAAAATACATGACAAAATGTAATAAATACATGATCCTTCTAGTATTATAACTTGATTGTACAGGTATTTCAAAATTTTAATGTAAAATTAAGTAAATGTCTTCCATATCTCCCGTGTTTCACAGTGAGCATGTAATTCTATGCTTTATTACATGTAATTTCCGCTGGTTTACATGATGACTGTAAATTAATGTGATAATCAGTAAAACGACGTATTGTTACAGCGAAATGAAGTCAATTTACAGAAAATTACAGGTAAAGTGTAAATTGTACTTCGTTAAAAAGTAATTCTCCATAACGCTATCGCCATGCGCCCTACCGGCATTCGGCCCAATCCTCCTCATTCACAGTTCATATTGGTAGGATGAACATCGTTGGGCATCTGGCGAAGGTAGGTTTTAAAAACAAACAAGCCGTCTTTTGTGTTTTATATAAGTGAGTATGTTGGTGCCAAATTGTCATCGGATTATGTATCAGGTGAGTAAATAGGTACTGAGAAAAAAATATGAAACATTCATCATGAAATTATAGTCATTTTTCATTTTGTAGAAAATCGAATTGAAACTTTCGTTGTCGCAGACCCAACTGTGAGATAATTTTGAGAATTTATTCGACATTCTAATCTCAAGTGGATAGGTATCATCTCAATTCGACCATAAAATCGGAGAGTGTGCAATCTTATTAAGTCAGCTGAACTATTTAGTTAATTTCCAAGTTGAAGTATAGAGAAGGATATTTTGTTAAATAATTGTTGTTGTTACAACATTCAAATGATTTGACAGTTTGAGTTATTTTCCTTCAATATATGACAATATATTATAATGTTATGATGAATAAAGTATCATTAATACTGATTTTATGTCTTTTTTGCAGATTCTCCCCCCCCCCCCCCCCCGCATTGATATTAAGGAATTATAAGCCTATACTACTTGAGAACAATGGTGAAGACACCTGAACAGACATAAAGTATAACAATTTCCGTCAGAACTGTAATTAGGGGAAAAATCACATTAAAATAAAAGTGATTATCGGGGAATATATGGAAAAGCACATTTGATATATGTAAAAATTCATATTTATCCAAGTTTAATTAACAACAAAAATTGTATTTTTCCGCACAAATACTTGAATATATATCTAATAATACATATTAAAGCATGTGTGTCAATTGGCACTACAGACTTGAATATAATATGGTAAAAACACCTAATCAAACATGTAGAAATCACCATTAAATCTGGAATAATGGAGAAAATTACATAAGTATACAAGTGATAATCCATGGAATATATTGGAAATTCACATTTGAAGTCAAGTTATGACTTCACATTATATTACATGATGTATGTAACCTTACATGTATATGCATGGCAACGCATTACCCATATGGGATCATGTAATCTGATGGAAACAATATTTACAGTGCAATGTTGTCTTGACTTTTTTTTCAAATAAATTGAATATATAAGACAACGATATACTTGTCCGACAATAAAGTTGGTAAATTTGTTGGAAACTGACAAAAAATATAAAAATTTTACTTTTTATGGATTAACACTAACCAAAACCACCAAGCTGTACAAAAATCCACACATTTATGCATGTAACATGTACAGACTGTTTATTTCTGAAAAACAAAATTAAGTTATTATTTACTTTTTTTTTTGTTAGTTTTGAGAAAAAAACCTAAAACCTAAGTTTTTGACCGAAAACTAACAAAAAAAAATGTAAAAAATAAGTTTTTCATTGTAGATAGAAGTAATTGTAACACACTTTTTAATTCTACACGACTGTTTCCCAAAATAATTTTTGATATTGTCAAAAATAAAGGTACTTTACTCTAGCATCGAATACATATTTTTTAAGAAACCTCGTATACGACTGAAAAGATTTTATATTTGATGGTTGCATTTCAGATTAAAGACCATGTACAATTATTTATGAAGAATACGTTTTTTCCTAAAATTGATAATCAAAAAGTTTTCCATTTGGTGCCGACTCAATTGGACACACTGTATAAATATTTCGATCTTAATATAGATTCAGATGACGTTCACTCTGCCAGTGCAGCACAGTCAGAATCGGAGACAAGCGAAGAAAGTGATACTTTGAGTGAGAGCGAAGAATCTACGGAAGAAGAAGATGACGAATGATTCTTTTTTTTATAAAAATTCATGTTTATTTATTTTTCAAGTTAAAAAATAATTTTTAAAGCAACATCGTAGTTTTATATAATTTTGAATTCTTACTTCTATCGCGAGAAATATTGAAATTACAAAATTTCAACATTTGTTGTCGGACAGGCAAAACAGTCCAATATTTTTGTCGGACAATCGATACTTCCGATAAGTATTATATTTTTTTCTCTGTTGCCACTTTTGTCCGACAGCTGGTTATCACCAACATTGTTGTCGTCAAATCGACATCTTTGGAGCGTCGGACTGCTGAAGATCCCTATTAATTTTGTCGGACAATGGTGCCATTGAAAATCTCATTTAATTATTGTATGCTCCTAGAAAACTCAGATTGCTGGCTGTCGCCAACCTAAAAGTCGTGAAATTGACACGTTTAGAATGGCGGACAAACTAGAAGTACCTAAACTTTTTGTCGGACAATTTTTTTTTAGATTACTTTTAGTAAATATCTTTCACTTCAACTTAAAAACAACATGCTGGTCATTACCTTACATATATATGCGAAATTGACATGTTTTTCAGAAAGCCAAAGGAAAAGTTACCACTATCAAGGTTTCCTCTCTGCGAGATCTTGTCGGACTCTGCATACTCAAACAGTATACAAAGTTATAACTTGCTGGTTATCACCTAAGATTTTGTACGAGGGCTTGCGGACTAGAAGATATTGAATCTATAAAATACTGTCATAAGACGCTTGGGAAATGAATACTTTAGAAAAATCTGTTCTAAAATAATTATTCATAATAGTCGTACACAACTTTATAAAGATGGAAATAATTTTTCCAACATTCAGACATTGGGAAAACTCACCATTCAGAAAGGACAAATTCACAAAGTGTGTGACTGGTTAAATAATATTTTCTGAACAGCCTTGATTATGAAAAATGGAATTTCATCTTGTCAAGAGGAATGTCTATTTTTCAGTTTATATTTTAATATTGATTTCAGTACGCTGGTAGAGGGATCAAGAAAAAATTAGTACTCATTCATATCTATCCTGATATCAGAGGAAATTTCACGTTTTCCACCATTTTGTATGCATTGTAATAGAGCATTTAAAACCAAATCATTAATGAAATTAGTTTGATACGTCAATTGGGTCTTCGTAAGTAATTTCACCTTCTTTTATAATAATAGGGTGACAATTTTTCTTGTTCTCGTTGCTGAATTCAGATATTACATTCCAGACCGTTTTGTTGACATAGAATTAGCGATATTATTTCGGTAGTATCGTTTCTTTGAATTTCTTACTAAAACTTCATGCTCTTTTTTAGATTTTCTGTACTGAATGGTTAATTGGGGATAGTATTTTTTCAGACAGTACAAAATATTCTCCATTAAGATCAATACACTTTTCAACACGTTTGAACCAATTCTCGAAGCACTTTTCACATTCCGATTGAGGTACCACCAAAACATGTGATTTGAACACATCAACCACTTCTTCAGGCATCGAGAAATGTTGACCACGCAACTTATTTTTGATGTGCGGAAATAAGGAGAAATCATTGGGTGCCAAACAAGGACTGTACCGGATGACCTATCCATTCGATGTTTTGGCTGCTCAAAAACGTTTTTGATTGAGCTGATGTGTGAGAGCTTGCATTGTCATGGTGCATGGAGAATTATTCGTATTCTGCCATTGGTTTCCCTGATTTTTTCGAACACTTGCTGGTGTACCATTCAGAATTGACCGTTCTACGTTCCACATACAGTCGATTGTTGTTTAGTTCTGGGTTCATATGCATAGATTCATCATTAGTTGCCTGTCACCATCTTACAGATGTGATTGAATTTTTTCAACATTTCTTTGAACCAATCGACATAAGCTTTTTTGGTCGATTGTCAAAATATGCGGCTCACCAAACTGGGCACACCAAAATCATCCATGAAGTCAACATTGCCGAAGCGGGAATGATATCAGAGTACATGCTACCACAATACTCGTACGAAAAATCATTCAAAACGTAGCTCAAGTGGAATGAATGGGACTCGGGAGTGGAATCATTATCATCTGAAAACATTGTCTGGTACACAATGGTTCAAAAACAGATGAAGGAACAGGAGCAGGAATATACGGGGTGAAGCAAAAAAGGAACGTAATAGTACCACTTGGCAACAACACCACAGTATTCCAAGCAGAGACACAAGCCATAAGGACATGCATACAGATGAATCTAGACCGTGGGCATGAAAGAAAACACATCTACATTCTATCTGACAGCCAGAGCGCTATAAAAGCTCCGAATTCAATACAGATAAAGTCAAAGCAAGTCTGGGAATGCCTTCAGAGCCTCACTGAACTGTCAAAACGCAACAAGGATACATTTGTGTGGGTGCCCGGACATGGGGGAATTGAAGGCAATGGAAAAACAGACCAACTAGCAAAGCAAGCGTCATCAGAATTAACCATTAACAGGCCCAGAACCAGCGTTTGGAATTAGCAAAACCTGATTAAACCTAACCTAATCTAATCAATGAGTGGAATAAATCAAAACACCAAACATATTGGGACCAAATCGAAGGGCATCGACACAGCACAGCCATGGTGAGGCACCTGAGCCAAATACTGACGGCTGACACCCTCAACCTCAACAGATCTAAGATACGCACGATCCCCGGCTTACTTACCGGACACTGCGGCTTTAGAATACACCTACACATCATGGGAATAAATAGAGGAACCGAGGACTGTAGACTCTGTGGTGACGAGGAGGAAACAGCCTCTCACATCATCTTCGAATGTGACGCGCTGCTCAACAAACGCAACAGTATATTCGGACAGATCAACCTAAAAACATGCACGAAGCCTGGTGAAAATCACAGGCCTATTTAACTAGGAACCACTGAGGACAGAACAATACAATAGACCCCAGCTGGTCTCGATGTTAGGGAAACCTCAAAGGTAAACCCGGCATCTCGCTCGTCAGTCTTTAACCAACCAACCATGCGAGGGGGTGACCACTCCCGTAATACGTGTATAAATTTGCCCCGCAGTCGCAGCAATCTCTTAATTTTCAGCCAAAATCCCGCAGTCATATGAGAAATTGTTCCAGAAGCTCGAAATCCTCTTCGAAATCACGAAATCTTCTTCGAAATTGCGAAATCCTTTACGAAATCCTTTCCGAAATCTCGCAGTCGCTTGAGAAATCCGAAATCCTTCACGAAATCATTATGCATTCTCAACGATTACGATCCGCTAGAATTTCGGGAAAGATCGGGGCGTTTTTTATAACTGTCGATAAAAACTGGCCAAATCTAGTTTTACGTCAGTGGCAATTGAGATTTGAGAATTGTGAAAGTTCCAAGGGGTGAAAAAGTGTATTGTTTGCAAGTTATTATTCATACCACCATTTGAACATTCAACAGGTGAAAAAAAAATTCAAGAAAAGATGATTTGACTTTGTAGATTTGTTTTATTATGGTGGTAGTTTCCAGGGAAAGTATTGAGACACAGAATCTGAAATAGGGTAGGTATGTTTTTTCAAGCGTTCTGAATATACATTGAAAAAGAAATTGCAAGAAACGATGAATTAACTACGTTCTCCGGATTTTTTTTATTATGGGGGTAATTTCCAGGGTAAGTATTGAGATACAAAATCTGAAATGGGGTAGGTATGCTTCCTCAAATTGTTTTGAATATGTGAAAATGAAATTTCAAGAAACGATGAATTAACTCTGTTTCGTAGATTTTATTTTTTACTTTAGGGGTTAGCTTCTAGGGTGAGTATTGAGATCAAAAATCTGAAATGAGGTAGGTATGCTTTCTCAGATCGTTCTGAATATACAGTGAAGAAGAAATTTCAAGAAACTCTGTTTTGTGGATTTTTTTTCATTTCTGGGGTAGTTTCCAGGGTGAATCTTGAGATACAAAATCAGAAATTGGGTAGGTATGCTTTCTCAGATCGTTCTGAATATAAAGTGAAAAAAAATTTCAAGAAACAATGAATTGACTCTGTTCTGCAGATTTTATTATTATGGGGGTAGTTTCCATGGTGAGTATTGAGTATTGAGTGAGTATTTATCATCATGATAATAATGTAGAAAATTCAATTCGGAAGATTTCGAAAGAGTATAACCCTTGCGCATATAGTATTATTTTGTTTGTGGTGCCACAACCGTTTTTGTTTTCATACTGGTTCCAAACTTTTGGAAATGCCCCCAATAGTATATCTTAAAAATACATCTGAATTTTATGGAATTACAAGTTATTCTTCGATAAATCTCTCGAAATCCTTAAGATACATAAGAAATCTTCCGAAATCCTCGGATATCTCCTGAAATCGTATGGAATTTCCACGAAATCCTCAGAAATCCCCCGAAATCGTATGTGATTTCCACGAAATCTTCGGAAATCCCAAATTTTTCAAGAAATCATATGGGATTTCGGCAATACGTGTACATTTTCTGATGAGTGGTCACCCCCTCGCAACCATGCCACGATATCACAGTATGTCGATCTTGCAATATCAGTTCACGCACATCATCGATGTTTTCTGGTATATCAGCCGATTTTGGACGACCTTAACGAAATTCGTCCTGCAGCTAAGTGCGACCACGACTGAATTCGGAAAACCAGCGAACACGGTGGCTCGAGATGGTGCTTCATCACCAAAGTCGAAGCGAATTGATCTGCATACTGATGTTAGTTCAATCCATGTCAAAAGTCCTAAAAAATCATCCAACGAAAATGTTTCAAGTATCTGCAGACAACATACGAATAGCACTCGTTTGACAACACATTCTGAGTACGTTCACCATTAAAAATATCAAACCTTACGATCACAATGTCAGATTTGACATATTCACATTAGTGCTGCCATCCTTTTTTTTGTTACGTTCATTTTTCTTATAATTTTTTTTTAAAGGATGATATATATTGAAATGAAATAGACAATTATCCATGAATGAACTGTAAAGATTGCTCAAGGTATGAGTATTTCAGAATCTCGTTCTAGTTTTTTTTTGAGAGATCATTACTGAAATTAAGAATAGCTTGCTAGTCGGCATACTCCAGAGGGATAGTTATTTTGTTGTTATCGATATTTCCGTCACCCGGTGAATGACCTCATTAGTTTATTATTTCATATTATGAAGTAGGTGTTTGTTTCTTGGTTAACTATGTCAGGGTCTCCTGAATGCAGACCCCCGCTTGTGCCTATGGAGGTTATTGGTAAAGCCGTCCATGAGTGAAGTTCTTAAAAAAATAACTTCCATTTCATTATAAGACAACAACTCTGAGATATCCTGTACACCCGGATTCACTATAGTAGATGATTGGTCTACTATTAATTATTGTAGTTCTTCGTCGATTTAAACTTGTTGCGTTTTAACATCCAAGGCCGAAAGCCCTGGGGGACTGAAATTATAAGTGGATATTTAATGGTTGTTATGAGCGTAACATTTTCTAGGAGTCATAGGTTACTAAACTCGTAAAACCTCATTTCAGTATTTTGCAACGTGGCCTTTTCGCGAAACGGCAATAAAAATATAATTATCATTCGCATGAATAATGACAACCTACAAAGTTGAGTGACAATCGATATTCATAGTTTTAGCAGTAACGGTAATGCTGATAAATATGAGTTATTATTGGTGTTAATGTTAAACGATTCGAATATCCGTTACCAGGAATTCGAATGTTTTAGTTGATTATTTATCTCTCATATTCACAACGAAAATTTAATAAATTTTTGATTACGGGTCACAGTTTTGAATTGTTTCTTTTGAATAAATCTATAAATAAACTAATCACATTTCCAGCCGTAAAACTAAAGAACATGCCTTGAAAAATTTCGAAACTATTGTTTCGATCAATGAAGTGAGGATCGATAACTAATGCTGTAAATTTGTACTCAATAGGGTCCATACTGGGAAAATTGTGGGGTAGTTTTGATTTATTCCACTCCACATGTTTTTTTGGGTGCTGAATCCGAATCTGAAGTTTGCTAACAAAATATCTTGACATAGCATCGAAAAAAATGGAAAAAGTGGCAAACAATAATTTTTTTTGCGTTTCTTTGCTTTCCAATAAATTTTACCATTCAAGTTTTTTTCTCTCACTACCATCCCGGCTCAAGCGCTAGTTGAAAATTGCCGTATTTCATCTGACTCAGCAAAAACCCACATCTTCCACTACACAACTCTAATTGATTATCAAAGGATATCATTTAGCGAATTCCTTGAGAAATGATATTGTTATTTGTTGAGAGTGGGGAATATATTGTAATAAAATTAAAAGTAAAAAAATATTTTTAGTCTCGATTGTCAGCACCAAAACAACCAACCAAACCATCTCGAAAGTATGTTTCATATAGGGAAGTCACAATGCCCATGCCCTCCGATCTCGTTAATGGAGCAGTTTCAATCATAGAACTATGACCGTCTAGTTTAAGATTATGTCGGTGACTGCTAGTGACAGTGCGATGCAAAGGGGGTGTTAGAATTAAACAAATAACTTTCAGGCGTAGTGTAAAACATTACTTTAATCGTGTGTTTGATTTGTGATAAATTGCTGAATAATGATGTAGAGAAGGTAAGTCAAAATAAGTTCTACGGAAACACGTTTCTGCTTCAAAACGCATTACTTCATGTGTGGCCTTGTCACATCCGAGTTCAACAAACAGAAAAAAGTAAACCAATCGCAATATTGTGTATCAGTTTTGAAATTGAAGGAAACTATCATAAAACGTGAAGAACGTGGTGATGAGTATGGACAAGCCATAATCTAACGTCTTTTACATATCTCAGACTTGGTGGCCTCTCGTTGTGAGTATCATAGTTTATGCTTGAGAAATCTGTTCATTCGCCGAAAAACTCAAGAAAAGAGAGAAAGCAGTCCATTCGACAATGATGCTGATGCAGCAGTGGTTATATATCCGGTCCGGAGACCAGAACGAGTGGGGGTGGAAATAAACAAGGAGTGCTCCACAAAAAAGTATCAAATCAGGCGACCTTGCTGGCCGTCTCACACGGCCATTATTTACAATACACCTCGGAATCTTTCTTCTTGGTATTTACATACTGCTCTGGTATTATGTGGAGGAACACAGTCATGTTAAAACCAATATTGATTTAAATTTATGAGTTGTAAAATGTTAAGATAAACTTCAAAAGCGTCTCGGAGACTCTTCAGATAAGTTTTGTCATTGAGTGTTCCATTAAAAAAACAAGGACCAAGGATTTGATTTCCACAAATTCCAGCCCTTACGTTTAAACTGATCCGTACCTGTGGCCAAACTTCACCAAACTCTCTGGTATTGTTCAGACTCCAGATGTGCTCATTATATCTATTGAACATACCACAATTAGTGAAAGTGCTTTCATCCGTCCAAATAACGTTTGATAGAAACTGGGTAACTGGTAAGTTTGTGGCAAATACGAATTTTTTAGCATTTTATAGAACATTTCTTCTGAGCTCCCTCCAAACAATTGTTGGTGGCGAACCTATATTTGATTCATGTGTTGAAACTGACGGATTCATATTTATCTAAAGAATAGACAAGTTAAAAAAATTGAATTGAAGGATAGAAGAAGTTTATTATACCGCATTTTGAATATTGTTTCTCGTATTTTCATTTGATCACTATACACGGTACTCGGAAGATACATCTATTCAGTTCTCTCAGTGTTACTTTCTGATTTATAAAACAGTATCATCATCTCCCGTTTTTTCTTGGTTTGAAAAAACCATTTTACGTTTATTATCACTTCGAATTGGTGACAGCAGACGTGACTACGTAATAACGAATCAAGTTATTTAACAAGTGTTTTTTGTCGCCAACTTGAAAATTCTGGTTTTTGTGAAATATAAAAGGTTGTGGCAAAGTATCACATATATACATCGTTGGAATCAGAATGAAAACTCTGTTTTAATTTGTAACAGTTCAATATGAAAAAATAAAGTTGAGGATGATGGCCAAGGGACGAAACGTCGGATGTTAAATCTGAAAATACCGTCGTCCAGCGGGGACAAAATAGAAATATGAATGTGCTCTTTATTTTGAAATCATTCATCAAATAACGCCAGAAAAACATTAAAAATTTCGGTTTTTCCGGATATCTCCGGATATACTCGGAATTTTGAAACTTTCTTAACGACATATTGTTGGTCACATACATGCACACATTTGCTCCAATTTAACCATCTGAGTATCTCTTACAGTTTTCGAAATCCCAATGGTGGCCCTTGAATTTTAATTACCCGGTATAATATATTTCATACATGAATAAATTTGTACAAAGAATGTATTGCATATTTTTATTATCTTCGTTCCTTTATATTTTCATATTTTACTGTCAGTGTGATCTTAATAAAGGACCCCGCACCATTCTTGGGTCCCGGTGGAATTTGCTGAAACTGTAGTATGTTAGATAGATAGAACAAGGTATGTGGGCGGACGAAGCCATAAGCATGTAGGCCTCTCAATCGGGCCCGTTATGCACCCACTACTGCTGGGAGATGGTTCGGTTTTGAAGGTAGCCTATCTCGCGAGCGAAAGAGGCCAGCCTTCTGACCGATACCACCCTCACACTCTCCGGGTTCAGTACGATGCTCCCGAGGTGTGCGTCCCGTATTGCTGCCACTGTCGGGCATTCCGTGAGGATGTGAGTGGCTGACTCCTCATCCTCCAAGCACCACCTGCATTCGGTATCATCCGTGAAACCTAAAATGATGAGGTGGCAGTGTCCCGTCAGGAGCCCTGTCACTAATCTGATTTCCTTTCTGCTCAGTGTGAGCAGAGTCTTGGTCCTCCTGGTAGAAGGGCCTCCGATGTGGAGTTTCGATTGCCTCATGCCTGGTGTATCTTTCCATGTATCCAGGAATTTTACTTCCAGAATTTCTTTCATGGTTGAGACGCACCATGATCTTGAAACCAAATGATCCCCTTGGTGGGATGCAGGCGGTGCCCGATCCGCTCCCAGTCTTCCCTTTTGGGAATTACTGTCAGCGGCCTTTTACTGAATCGTATGGCAGGTAACGAACTGTCACCAGTAGTATGTTAATCTCTTCATTATCCTGATCAAAAGTTTCCGTGGGCCCAACTCGATCCTATATCCAGTTTTCGGGATACAGCCCCTCAAAGATATGATTTCGTACCTATGAGTGTAGGTACGACGAAACATATTTTTGTCTATCTGTGCCTCAGAATGAATTTTCCAGTATAAATTGTACCTTCACAATAACTTCTTTTGATGAATATTTGAATTACTTCAATACGGGCCACAGGGTGTTGACTAAATTCTGGACAATAACTTGTCATGAATTCAGTCAACACCCTGTTGTTCGTGTTCAACGAAATGATTCTGAAATCTCATTACGAGGCACAGATACACAAAAATATGTTTTGTCGTACTTACACTCATAGGTACAGAATCATATCTTTGCGGGGCTGTATCCCGAAAACTAGTCATAATAATAATAATAATAATAAAGATATTTATTCACGATAAAAAAACAAGAATAACAATTCAGCAATGTACAATAATGAGAAATAAATACCAACGGTCTCAATAAGTGTAAAACACTTGTTTTGAGATGAAAAGTATAAGTATGGACAATAGTAAACATAATATATCTGCATCAGTACAGTTAATATTAAAACAATGGTTTTGAGTTAAATAACTCTATAAAGATAAAATTCGTAAGGTGTAAATATAAATATAACATTATCAAAATTGTAAACAATAAGATCGGGTGGGTCCAATTATAAAAACATATAAATCAATTGTTATAGAATAAGGTAAAGATAAAAAATGAAATAAGTAAAATAGGTAAAATACAAATATAACAATATTAAAAAATGGTAAAAAATACAATAGTATATATCTAATCATAAGAACATAATGACACAAAATAAAATAAAACAATGTGAAATCGAACAATAAACACTTGAATAGAAATAATATCAAGGGTTACAATTGGTAATATAACCAGAGTGTCACATATGAAACAGCAGAGATATAGAAGTGATTGAAAACAATGTATCACAGATAAAATTACCATAACAGTTTTAGGAAGGAAAATTCATAGACAATTTATTTCCACTAAATTGGCAATGAATTGTCGTGATTGCGTGAAGATGAATGCTTTCAATTCTTTTTTAAATACTTGTAAGTTATTCATTTTCTGTAGTGGTTGAGGAACAGTGTTGTACATTTTTGGAGCTATATAATGATATGATCGCTGGCCAATAGCTTTATGCATTTGCGGAACTAAGTGGTGATGTCTCTGTCGAGTAAGGTGAGAATGACTGGGCGTGTTGAATTTTTTTTTACTGTAGTACTTTATATTGATATTATAATAAAACATTTGACGAATATCAAACACACTTGCTTCGGAAAATAATCTATTTGATGGATATTTAAACTCCTTAAACATAATTAGTTTAAGGAATCTTTTTTGTAAGATCTCTAGTGGGCGAAGATGTGTCTTTAGTGTTCCTCCCCAACTTATTATACCATATCGAAGGTGACTCTCCACCAAAGCGTGGTACAGCACTTTCAATTGGGCAAAAGGTAATATATTTCTTAAATATTTGAATTTATATATTATTGTCCGTAATTTATTACAGACATAATTGATGTGTGCATCCCATCTAAGGTTAGAGTCTATAATTACTCCAAGATATTTAAAGTTCTTTTTGGGAAGAATGATTTGCTGTTGCCCCATTGTTTCAATTGTAAGACTATTGAAGAACGGAGTATTGGATCGATTGCAACTGAACGGTAGGAAGTGAGTTTTTCCTAAATTGACGGTTAGCAGTTTGTGCTCTAGCCAATTTTTTATTAACGGGAGATCAGTTTCTACAGTAACCTTCAAGTCCTGCCAGGTTTTCGCCGTATAAAAGATCGCAGTATCATCAGCAAATCCCAGAATTTCTCCCTGACTCCTTATTGAAAACATGCCATTAATATATATATATATATATATATATATATTGAAAAGAATCGGGCCTAGAATGGTTCCTTGTGGCACTCCATACTCGATTATCTTTTTATCACTGAGTACGTTGTCCACTCTCACAGACTGGAATCTATTGGTCAGATAGCTTTCGAAGAGTTTTAGACAGTTATTTCTGATACCAATGTCTTCCAGAGTCTGCAGGAGTAACGTGTGACTCACCGTATCAAATGCCTTTGACAAATCAATGAATACACACAGGCTTGGCATGCTTTCATCTAGAGCAGAGGATATTTTCGTGGTAAGTGCTAATAGGGCATCTTGCGTGGAGATTCTTTCTCTGAACCCGAACTGTTTTTCAGATATTATGTTATATTTTGATATGAAGGCAGTTAGCCTCTTTTTAAGAATCATTTCAAAAATTTTTGTTAAGTGTGTAATCAGAGATATTGGCCTGTAGTTAGTTATCTCGGTCTCTTCGCCCTTTTTGAAGATGGGTACAACAACAGCTTCTTTGAAAGCTCTAGGCCAAATTCCTCTTTCCAGACACATATTTATTATGAAAGTTAGAGGTTCTTTGATAAACGGGCAAATTGATTTGATAGTTTCTGATTTGATGTCGTCTATACCAGCAGATTTCTTAGTTTTCAGTCCACAAATCATATTTTCGATTTCCTCACTATCTGTTGGAAGAAGAACGAACGAATTGATTGAAGTTTTTCTGTGAGGGGTATAATTGGGATCTTTGATTATTTTGTCTGCCATCTTCTTCCCTACCTGAGTATAAAATTTGTTGAACTCATCAGCTATTTGCTTTTTGTCGTTCAGTGTTTCACCTAGGTCATTTTTCATTACTGTTATATTTTTTTTAGTTTTACTTATATCTTGTACTATTTTCCATAAAGTTTTCGTATCTGATGTGTTATTATTTATAAGTTTTTGATAATAATTAAATTTTGTTTGTTTAATCAAATTCGTTAGTTTGTTTTTGTAGTTTTTGTAATAAGTTTTCAGCTGTACGTTATGAGGGTCGTTTTGCAAATTTCTGAAAAGTCTGTTTTTTGTATCTGTCGATTTAACGAGTGCATTCGTTATCCAGGGGGCAATTTTAGTGTTTTTTCTTTTGATTCTTATGAAACTTATACTATCGTTAATAGCTTGTGAAAGAATGTCAATAAAATCGTTTGTTGCTGCATTTGGACTAGTAGCGTTAAAGACTTGACTCCAACAAATATTCTGAAGGGTATGTTTTAGTTTCTCATGATTGAGATGTTTTTTGAAAGTGTCTTTATTTGTGATGTATTTTTCATTGTTTATTACCATTTACATTGCAGTAGTATAGTGATCTGTAATATTAGTTTTTATTACCAAGGGCATGATGTGATCGGTAACATTTTTATCTGATTTTATGAATATATGATCAATGCAAGAACTACTATTATTGTGAACTCTTGTTGCATTATTTATGACAGAAATATATCCAGACTCATTTAAAGTATTCAGGTAATCATTGCAGAGATCATCATTCTTCAGGATATCGATATTCAAATCACCTATAAAAATTGAGTACGTGGCATTATTGAGGTTATTATTTTGTAGGTATTCTTGTAAATGATTAGTATATTCGTTTATATCTGTAGTAGGAGACCTATATGCTGCAGTTATAAACAACTTATTTTCGTTATAATTAATTTTAATTTGTATGGTTTTAATATTATTTATTTCCAATATTTCATAGGTGTAGTTGTAATGTGATTTAATGTATAAAATAACGCCATCATTTTGGTTCAAATTACCTTCGTTGTATACTAAATCATATCCTCCTATATTAAAATGCTCTGGGTTATGAACAATCCACGTTTCCGTCAACACAATACAATCAATAGTCGAGTTAATACCATTCAAAAAGATTTTAAATTCATCAAAGTTTTTGTTGATACTTCGTATATTATTATGTAATATGTTGAAATTGCTCTGATGTTGGTTAACTGATAAAATTTGATTAAGTTTGTTACAGTCTTGTAGGGTGAAAGTTTGTATTGAATCTATCTCAAAGTCACGAATGTATTGTTCCATATCAAAATCTGATTGTGTTAAATGAAAAGATAAAATAAATATAAGGCTTATAATATTTGAGAAGGGGTGGCGGATGCACTAATTGGGCTTACCCACATTTTTGTCCAGATGCGGATGTATCACTTTTCGTGTTGATCTCATACATGCACCTATGTTACGAAAGTCATAGGATTGAGTTGGGCCCATGGGAACTTTTGATCAGGATAATGAAGAGAATAACATCTTCCGAGAAACTAATTTTGTTGATTGTAACAATGGTCCTCCGAAAAGAGAAAGAATCATTGGAAAATGATGTCCTTACCAGAACTCTCAAAAACTTCAAGGGCTAGGAAAAGTATAAGGATCGATTTTGGTGTTCCTCCGACAAGGTACGGAGCTGATGAAGAAGAATCGAGGAGAATATCCGGTCCTGTTATAATAGAAGAGCATATCGAAATTGCGAATTCATCTGACAGCTACGATGACAAAGTAAGCCGACTTAATGAGAGAGAAAACGAGATTCAAAGAAAATTACTTTCTCTCGAGTTAGAATCTATCCACGAAGAGAAAGAATATATTAGGAAATAATCTACCAGATGGTCAAAGAATAACTCTGGATCTACATATCAACAGGAATTGAAGACAAGATCTACATCTAGTTATCAATATGTTGAACCGTACGTAGCAGATTGGGTAAACAGGGCAGCACTGTATAAATATGAAAAACTTGAGTGGAAGGATTCCTACTGTAAATTAGAAGACAGAAGAAATATCTCCTCTTTATGTGTGAAATCTTCAGCGGAAAAAATTTATTTTACTCATTAAAATAATCTTCAATTTGCTTTCCTGAATTGCTTACTAAATGTATGGCAAATCTAAATTCAAGCGTTGAAAAATTGGTAATCAAGCAAGGTAATCAAGATATTAAAACCTTTACCAGATTTCAATGGTTATATCATTGTTTATATAGAAGATAGTTAGTCAACCTTATGGGATTATAATTGGATCAAAATGGATGCGACATGTAGATGGCGATAGTGAGCTCGCATCCAAGTCATGTCGTAACTTCAGTGATCTGGCCTCCAAGTCATGTCGTAACTTGATTAAAACAATGGAAAAGCATTAAAATCAGGGTTTTTTGAAGAAACCTGCATTAAAATGACGTCAAATATTGATGTTTGTAACTAATCACGCTAGATGACACTCGCGTTTGTGTCCAATACCTTTTCCACAGGCATTGACTAACTATGTTCTATTTAAACAATGGTTATATCCATGAATTCCCGTTTTGAATCATCGGGTTTCATGGAACTATCTGGATTAAGAAATATCACATTCAGAAAACTTGAATTGCCTGATCAGGTGTCTGAAAGAATAATCCAGATAGTATGCAAAAGAACTTTTTTGGATTGGATAATTTTGAGCCAAATTAATAAGGCTAAGAACTGTGCGAACCCAAGAGAAGATAATAATGAATCCTTCATGGATTTCTCGACCATAGTTACAAATATGGTAGTTGCTATGAGCACCAACCACAACTCTCACCTGCATAATCCCGAGCTACTGTTGACGTTGGAGGAGAAATTGTCGAAAATTTCAAGACGTTCTTGGGGTCAATTCAAAATTTTGAAACATGAATTGAAGGAAGTTTTTAACTTAAATATTGGCTGAATGGCTCAAATCTGAGGTAAATTTATTTATGTCCATTACGATTCCCACTCAGCCATCATCAAACAAATTGATGATGAAAAAAGAAAAGATATTCAGTATTCTAAACAAACCTGAGGATAAAATTTGTAAACTCTGCAAGGAAGAAAACCATCGTCTGTATCAATGAAAAGATTTTTTTGAAATATGTCAAGATGATAGAAGAAAATATGTTCAAGAAAATCACTTGTGTTTCAAATGCTTGCTCTCCGATCAGACGAAGCAAAATGTTTCAGAGAGCTTTTTGTAATATCAATTCTAGCCGTGGAAGATACAACAGACTTCTTCACTCTGTGACTAAGGAAGGAGCTGAAGTTATAAGAAATAGAGACCAGGAAAACACTGCAGAAAGGCCAATCATCTTCACTTTCAAAGATTGCGAAAGTTCGTCTCTTCGGTAAAGACAAGTGCATCGAAACATGTGCCCTTTTTTACGAAGGGTCCACTGGTATTTTCATTGATTCAGAAATATGCAAGTCAAATCCGCTCTGTGGAAATTAAAACTCAAGAGGGCACTTTAATTAGACCAGTAAACAGTATTCTCAAGCTGGAGGTTGAAGATTGTTAAATATTTGAATAATCTACGTTCCTGTATACTTCTTGGAATACGACAGTTGCGGAAAGTCATTGAAAAAATTTGAGTTGTCAGATTTTACTGTCAGTGTGATCTGAATAAATTTGTGGATCGTTCATCGATTTATTATTTTTTACAGTCTTCCGAAACACTAATATTGTGGATGGTAACATAATGTAATAAAGTGATTGCAGCAATATAGAACATATTATTATTAACGGGCGTGAAAACAGCCACGGTTTTTTCATCCACGTTTTTCGATTTGGCAACACCGCGTAGTTCCATAGCTTTCAGGTAAGTTACGGCTCTTGGCCTATTATGAATCCAATAAAATAGCGATTCAAATGGTAGATATGTTATTCTTGAACTGGATATTGTCAGGAGTTACAGATCACGAAAAAAAAAAAGATAATATGAGGAGGCTCATGAGGTAAAATGTAAAACTCATACTGAAAAATTATCGGTTCATGGCACGCAGTGTGAATGAGTGAAAAACAGTCTCTCACATCTCTACTTTCATACCGCATCCCCAAAAGTCATTGTCGGGCCGTCGCGTCGTAAGGAGTAGTATTTTGAAAATTCCAGTTATTTACAGCAAACTTATTAGGCGATGTCACTCGAAATGAATATGTAGAAAATAATCATTTGCATCCTTACTTTCATCCTTCACCCCCAAAGTCATTGTCGGACCGTCAGAAGGGGTACAGAATTTTTGAAAATTCCAATTATTCACCGAAAACTCATTAGGCGATGGCACTCGAAATGAATATGTAGAAAATAATCATTTGCATACTTACTTTCATCCTTCACCTCCCAAAGTCATTGTCGGACCGTCAGAAGGGGTACAGAATTTTTGAAAATTCCAATTATTTACCGAAAACTTATTAGGCGATGGCACTCGAAATGAATAGGTAGAAAATGATCATTTGCATCCTTACTTCCATCCTTCACCTCCCAAAGTCATTGTCGGACCGTCAGAAGGGGTACAGAATTTTTGGAAATTCCAATTATTTGCCGAAAACTTATTAGGCGATGGCACCCGAAATGAATATGTAGAATATAATCATTTGCATCCTTACATTCATCCTTCACCCACAGAAGTCATTGTCGGGCCGTCAGAGGGGGTAGAGAATTTTTTGAAAATTCCAATTATTTACTGAAAACTTAATAGGCGATGGCACTCGAAATGAATATGTAGAAAATAATCATTTGCATCCTTACTTTCATCCTTCACCCCCAAAAGTAATTGTCGGACCGTCAGAAGGGGTACAGAATTTTTGAAAATTCAAATTATTCACCGAAAACTTATTAGGCGATGGCACTCGAAATGAATAGGTAGCAAATGATCATTAGCAACCTGACTTTCGTCCTTCACCCCCAAAAGTCATTGTCATGCCGTCAGAAGGGGTAAAGATTTTTTTTTAATTACAACTTTTTACCAAAAACGTATATGGCGATGGCACTCGAAATGAATGGGTAGATAACAATCATTTGCATCCTTACTTTCACCCTCCACCTTCAAAAGTCATTGTCGGGACGTCAGAAGGGGTAGAGAATTTTTTGAAAAATCCTATTATTTACCGAAAGCTTATTAGGAGATGGCACTCGAAATGACTAGGTAGAAAATAATCATTTGCAACCTGATTTTCATCCTTCACCCCCAAAAAATCATTGTCGGGCTGTCAGAAGGGGTATATAATTTTTTTGAAAATCCAATTTTCTTCCTAAAATGTAATAGGCGATGACACTCGAAATGAATGGATACAAAATAATTATTGGCATCCTTACTTTCATCCTTCACCCCCAAAAGTCATTGTCGGGCCGTCAGAAGGGGTACAGAATTTTTTGAAAATCCAGTTTTCTTCCTAAAATATATTAGGAATGAATGGGTAGAAAATAATCATTGGCATTTTTACTTCCATCCTTCGCCCCCAAAAGTCATTGTCAGAAGGGATACGGAATTTTTGAAAATTCCAATTATTTACCGAAAACTTATTAGGCGATGGCACTCGAAATGAATAGGTAGAAAATAATCATTTGCAACCTGATTTTCATCCTTCACCCCCAAAAAGTCATTGTCGGCACTCGAAATGAATGGGTAGAAAATAATTATTGGCATCCTCACTTTCATACTTCACCCCCAAAAGTCATTGTCGGGCCGTCAGAAGGGGTACAGAATTTATTGAAAATTATAATTTCTTACCAAAAACTAATTAGGCGATGTCACTTTCGAAATGAATTAGTAGAAAACAATCTTGTGAATCCCACTTCAATCCTTCACCGCCAAAAAGTCATGGTCAGTAGGAGTATAGCATTTTAAACTAAAATCTGTTCCCCTACTGACGGCCCGACAATGACTTTTGGGGGTGAAGGATGAAGGTAAGGATGCAAATGATTATTTTCTACCCATTCATTTTGAGTGCTGTCGCCTAATATATTTTAGAAAGAAAATTGGATTTTCAAAACATTCTGTACCCCCTCTAACGGCCCGACAATGACTTTTGGGGGTGAAGGGTGAAAGTCGGGTTGCAAGTGATTATTTTATACCTATTCATGTCGAGTGCCATCGCCTAATAAGTTTTCGGTGAAAAATTTGAATTTTCAAAAATTCTGTACCCCTTCTGACGGTCCGACAATGATTTTTGGGGGTGAAGGATGAAGGTAAGGATGCAAATGATTATTTTCTACATATTCATTTCGAGTGCCATCGCCTATATTAAGTTTTCGGTAAATAATTGGAATTTTCAAAAAAATCTCTACCCCCTCTGACGGCCCGACAATGACTTATGTGGGTGAAGGATGAATGTAAGGATGCAAATGATTATTTTCTACATATTCATTTCGAGTGCCATCGCCTAATAAGTTTTCGGTAAATTATTGGAATTTTCAAAATATTCTGTACCCCTTCTGACGTCCCGACAATGACTTTTGGGGGTGAAGGGTGAATGTAAGGATGCGAATAAATATTTCCCACCTATTCATTTCGAGTGCCATAGCCTAATAAGTTTTCGGTAAATTAGTGGAATTTTCAAAAATTCTGTACCCCTTCTGACGGCCCGACAATGACTTTTAGGGGTGAAGAATGTAGGGAAGGATGCAAATGATCATTTTCTTCCTATTCATTTCGAGTGCCATCGCCTAATAAGTTTTCGGTAAATTATTGGCATTTTCAAAAAATTCTGTACCCCTTCTGACGGCCCGACAATGACTTCTAGGGGTGAAGGATGAATGTAAGGATGAAAATGATCATTTTCTACCTATTCATTTCGAGTGCCATCGCCTAATAAGTTTTCGGTAAATTATTGGAATTTTCAAAATATTCTGTACCCCTTCTGACGGCCCGACAATGACTTTTGGGGGTGAAGGGTGAATGTAAGGATGCGAATAAATATTTCCCACCTATTCATTTCGAGTGCCATAGCCTAATAAGTTTTCGGTAAATTATTGGCATTTTCAAAAATTCTGTACCCCTTCTGACGGCCCGACAATGACTTCTAGGGGTGAAGGATGAATGTAAGGATGCAAATGATCATTTTCTACCTATTCATTTCGAGTGCCATCGCCTAATAAGTTTTCGGTAAATTATTGGAATTTTCAAAAAATTCGGTACCCCTTCTGACGGCCTGACAATGACTTCTGAGGGTGAAGGATGAATGTAAGGATGCGAATGATTATTTTCTACCTATTCATTTCGAGTGCCATCGCCTTAAGTTTTCGGTGAATAATTGGAATTTTCAAAAAATTCTGCACTCTTCGTGACCACCCGACAATGACTTTTGGTGGTCGAGGATGATTGTAAGGATGCAAATGACTATTTTCCACTTGTTCATTTCGGGTGCCTTCTCCTAATTAGTTATCGGAAAATAATTGGAATTTTCAAAAAATTCTGTACCCTTCTGACGGCCCGACAATGACTTTTGAGGGTGTAGGAAGGAGGTAAGAGTGCAAATGATCAATGTCTACCCATTCATTCTGAGTGCCATCGCCTAATAAGTTTTCAGTCTGAGTTTTACTTTCTACCTCATGATCCATCCAAACACTGCCTCATATCATCTTTTTCTTTCGATCTGTAACTCCTAACGATATCCAGTTCGAGAATGACATATCTACCATAAGTATAGCTAATTTATTGGATTCATAAAAGGCTAAAAGCCGTAACTTACGAGAACACTATGCATTTGCGGTGTTGCCAAATCGAAAACCGTGGATGAAAAAAGCGTGGCTGTTTTCACGCCCGTTTATTATTATAATACCCTGTATATCCAATAAATCCTACATTTAAAGAACCGTCCTATTGCACAAAAAACGACTTGCCAGCCGAATCACACCCACCTTTCATCGAAAACTTATAGTTTTAATATTTACTCAAACTTGACTCACCGATTTCCGATATCCTAGCAAGTTCTTTGATTTGTCCTCCGGCGTTCACGGTGGTAAGAAGACCAGTCGGAGGAAGAGACGGAGATGCGATGAGTTCATGCTGCACCCTCTGCCTGGCAATGGCGATGCCGACCGGGATGTTGTTACCTGCAAGAAATGGACCTTTCCAAGTAATGAACGATACGTAGGTATACCGAAAGCTGTTAACAAGATTGGACAAGTTGTTGTGATTGAAATTATAGAAACACATCAATTGAGTTAAGATAAATCGTGGTTTAGAAACAAACATTTATTTTCATTTAAACTCATGGTGAAAGCCGAGGATTGTTGAGGCAACTATTTAAAAGCTACACGATGCAATATGTACCACTGCTTCGAATCCGAGGGAGAAACTTCTACCTTGAAGCTTGTACAACGAGATATTTTGAGTAAATTTTCAGTCTTCGCGTAGTGCCCTTACTCGTTGCGCGTACTTTAAAGGCTCAGTTGTATACTTGTCTCATACTAACTGCCCTACTGTGTTCTATCCATATTCAATTTCAACTTATTTCTGGAAAACCTTTTTTCTGTTTTTTCTTCCATTTCTTTGTTTATCCACATTAGAACCTTGTCAACATCGTCGTAATGTCTGCTAAGCAATCAATTGTATTGGGAAGCAGATAATCGAGAATCTGTTTAATAGAATGGTTTCGAACAAAGTATAGCGTGTAGAGCATCATAACCTAAATGATTCGAATAAATTCGACTATATCAAAATACCCTTCTCTCCACACATTTCCACCAAGTGGCAAATATCTGACAGAAAACAACTATTTTTCCTTGCGAACAATGAACTACTTCAGACAATAGCCTATTGTTAGTAAACAATAAATATTATATATCCTTCATTCAGCAAGAGATGACACACTGCAGAAATGTTTCGAAGTTCTTGCCTCCCATTAGTGCTAGGGTAGGTCGGATTTTATTTTTTATTTTATTTTTTAATTTCAATAATACATCCAGCAAGCTGATGCCCATTTACAGGTGTATATAATTTTAACACTATTAATAAATTGTAGTATTGCTACATATAATCTAAATATAAACAATAAGATATGAAGAAAATAACCCTGACTAATTCTGCAAGACACTAGCTAGTTGACGTTTAAACTCAGATAAAGAGAGAAAAAAGATATCGATACATTGCAGGTTGTTATAATTACGACACATGGTTGTGAGGGGACAGTGAAAATGATGCTGAGAGTAAGGTATTCCCGTGTGGAACGTTATATTAGATCGCGATGCATATCGAGGTATATTGAAATCAGAGAAAGTAAGGATGATGAATCAATATGGTTATGAATTAATTGTATATAAAAGTCAAGTCAGTCAACTTACGAAGTTTTTTAAGTGAAACTAAATTGAATTCACTTAGTAATAAATCATTGTCATAGTGCCTCTGAGGGTAAATGCCATGTTTTTTATAAAAGGCAAATTTGAGACACTTTCTTTGCACATTTTCAAAAGCCTCAATATAATTTGAAAGGCAAGGATTCCACACCACACTACAGTACCTCAATTTACTACTGCCAATGACACATAGACACAGAACAAATGAATTGAATTATCTACAAGAACGGATCAAGAAACCTAATGATCTCATAGCTTTGCTTATAATATTCTCACATGGGTGTTTTTTTCAAGTTGTTTTCGGATGTTTTGATGAAAGCACTATAGGCCAATGAAACGTCACGCTTGATTGTTCGTCTGAGTTGTGATTTTTTGTTCTTATATTGCGAATGATTTTATTGTTATACCCTTGGATATTTGTATGACTTACATTTTTTTAACGAAACAGATTCATCAATTGCGTTATTTAGAAAACTGATAAAAGACTCACATGCATTATCCACGTCAAAGGGAGAACCTAATACTTGTACCCACAATTTCACTAAAGAGGTGTGGGAGCTTATCTACGATAACACGAAGAAAGTCATAACGTTTGACATCAGAAATGAAATGTTGTTTGATACCAGTCTGGTTTGATAATTCAATTGAAAGGGCGGGATGATGGTGGTCGATTGGCACTAATGGATCACACTTTACCGCTTCACAAGCAGATTCTGGAGGTGAAATCACTAAATCAGTAAATCATTCATTGGGTTGGGACAACTCTTATGATATCTGACCTACCCTAGCGGTGATGTGAGACACAAATCTCGAAACATGTCTGCAGGTCGTTTTCCCCAGCCAAATGAAGGATAATGCCTATTTTTTAATTACAATAGGTGGTGGTAGGTTTTACAATATGCCGTTCTTAACTAAAACATCTCCAACTTCCGGTATCTTATCGTTATCCCGGAAGTAAAGGGCAACTTCCTTATTACAAATGGAATACCCTATATTTCATTCAATTTTTTAATACCCCAGCAGAATTTTGGTCCACTTTGTATAACAATGCCTATTCCCAAATTTGTTAGTTTTCAAGATATCAATTTTTTTCTGAAAAATTTGGCAGTTACTACTTACTACTCAGAAAAAATCATATCATAGACAGTAACAGTTGAGAATGTGAAATGTCACAGAATTACTCGTGAAACATCAAATCATGAAGTCCATCGAATTTTCAAAAATAATTTACAGGGTGGTCAAAATTTCTACCTAGAACAATAACATCGAGGAAACTGATAAAACACTACTTTTTCCTAAAATACACCCCTGGCAAGAAGATATATCCGATTTTGGGAAATATTTGAAATGTAAATCGTTCGAAGCAAAACCAAACCAAGAAAGCTTTGAAAACAAATGAAATAATTTCAACTCTCGCAATTCCACTGTCGTTGATAAAACGTAACTCAAAATGAAAATGAATGGATTAAAATAAAATACTACCAGAGAGGTGAATTATATCTTTGTTTGTTGATATTGAATACAGTTATTCTTCTTTTCACTCGAGTTCATTTAAACAGATTGATGTTTGAAGACATTGCCGTTTTATTCTAAACAAGAATTGATTCTTTTCTGCCCCACTACTTTCTAGCTTTCTGTATGTAGTCTTCATCACTCACAGGATCTGCATGAATATTTCATTTGATATATCCCCAGATGAAGAAGTCCAATGGCGACAGGTCTGGAGATCGAGGAGGAAATTTAAATGGCCCATTGTAAAAAACATCCCATCCAGCAACCAACGGCAGCAGTATCTACTATGTGCAGGGGCTGCATCCATCTGATACCTTAGCTTGGAACGATATTGTTCAGAAACATGCCTGATGGATTCAGCAACCACATTTCTAATTATATGCGAATATCTATCGCTATTCAAATTGTTATCATAAAGATATGAAAATAAAATTCGGTTATCCTTTATTATACCACAAAAAACATTAAAACTCCATGAATCCTGGAGGTCACGCTGGCGAACGAGTTATGAATTATCTGCTTCCCAAAAATAACTATTATGTCAGTTGTACGTTGTACATACCATTATTGGCAAATTTAGCTTTGTCTGTCCATATCATGTTCTCCATGTACAAAAGGGTCCTCCTGTATCTTGATTAGAAACCATTCGCAGATTTCTACTTGTGCATGTGAGTCTTGAGGTTTCAGAATATAGTGATATTCAAAGGGACGCCACTTATGTTTGATTAAAATGTTGTTTATTGACGAACATGAAATTATAAATGAATTTTCTGCGCCTTTGAAAGAATTTTCACTAATAATATCCCTACAAAATGGAAAATTTTCAAAAAGTACTTTCACCTTGCTGTCACGAAAACACAGCCAAAGTGACAGTATTTTAAAAATTCTTCATTTTGAAGAGATATTCGATCAGACGTTTCAAGACTGAAAAGAGGAAATTAAACTTTATTTAGTATTTCAGGTATCAAACTGACGTTTGTATTTTTACCGTGATTGCTGAAACTATGATAGATAGATTTTAGTGATAGATTTATTCAGATTCGGTGTTAGTATACAGGGTGGGTCACGGTCGATGGTACCTTAGACGTTTACGGAGAACGGGGCATAGGATCATTCTGAAAATTTGGTTTCTCAAGTAGTTGCTCTTGGTCTATCGATCCAAAATATTTTCAGCAATGCAGCGTTGCCGCTTATACCAGAAAGTAGCAGCATCTTTGTTATTTCAAATGGGTCACCCTGTATATTACCGCATTTTTGAACTTGTCATTCCTTTCTGATTATTTCTGCCTCATACTCCCCTGTACCTATCTCTAACGGTTTTTGAGATATTGGTTATTTTCCATATTTTTTATCCAAAACATAGCTCGAATTGAATGTTTATTTCTGCAGTATTTGGATTCTTAGGAAGTTGCAATTTTGTGTTTAGTTCATCAAGATCATGTACATTGATTGCGTCATACAGGGTCGTTCAAAATTCATCTTACTGCTAGATACGAAAAGGGTTGAAAGTGCGTTTTATCAAATGGAACATCCTGTATATCATGAAATATTCTGAAAGATGACTAAATTCCCTTCGGATTGATATATCATGTTCCTATACCTAAATAGCCAGAGTTCCGAGATAATAGCTTGAATTATTGCCGGAAATTTTTCGAGTACATGAATTTTCTTTGAATATTCTTGTACGAGATAAATTTACGGCAATTAATTCAAGCACGAGGGGGATTCGGTAAGAAAATTTCACACCGAGAAATGAAAATCATCCAACAATTCATAAGAAATAACTAACGATGGTTTCACCTGAACTATTTATAACCACTGAAATATTGATACGTAAAATACTTAACAAAATTTTCATCAATAAGTGTGTTTAAATTTGAAACAAAAAGAAATAAAAAAGTTATGTTCTTTTCGAGTAGTGGATTGAACCATCGACCTAGCGACTCATAGGCCGCAACACTACCGCTGAGCTTCGGGACTTATGATAAAGACTTGTGACAAATGCTGTATTGAACTTCGTCTGAAAAATGATTTCTGAATTGACAATTTCTGCAATAATCGCGGAGAAAATATTTTCAGACACATTCCAAATATCTAGTAAATACATAATTATATCCTTTCATATGAAAACTAGACCTCCATTTGTACATTAAAGCAAATTATCAACTTGTCACATGTCAAATGTTTGACAGAAAAATTTCCACTCATTAATTTCGCCCAGGGTACCCAGGAGGATAAAAATTTCCGGAAATTTTTAGGGTTGCCATGGTATCTAAACAAGAACGAATTTTTTTATTGGCTACAAGAGTGAGGTGTGAAATTTTCAAAAAAAAAATCGATTTATTTTTCTCATATTCATCTAAGGTGGCTATTAAATGTCATGATGGTGACATTATGAAAATTTGACAATTAGTGCACTATTAATAATACCGTTGTGTGTTTCTTAACGAAAGTGACTAAAAAATAATTGAAATGGAGGGAAATAACTATTCAAACGAAGTTCTGATGAAATTGTTTATTCTTCTTGGAAAATGTGAGGGAATTATAGCAAGAACGTGCAGAAAATTCAATGAAACGCACCCTAATTTACAACCAATGAACAAAAGGAAGTTTGTACGATTACAACATAATTTCAATCCACGAAAAAAACATAACTTAACCATCGTTAGTTATTTCTCAAGAATTGTTGGATGATTTTCATTTCTCGGTGTGAAATTTTCTTACCGAATCCCCTTCGTGCTTGAATTAATTGCCGTAAATTTATCTCGTACATGAATCTTCAAAGAAAATTAATTTTCAAAAAATTCATGTACTCGAAAAATTTCCAGCAATAATTCAAGCACTTGGGAGATTACAAGTGAAAATTGCTATTATCTCGGAATTATGGTTATAGGAACATGATATATCAATTTGAAGGGAATTTAGTCATCTTTCAGGATATTTTATAATATACAGGATGTTCCATTTAAACAAACGCACTTTCACTTTTCGTATTTAGCAGTAAGATCATGAATTTTGACCCTTTATAACGCATAACAAACTTCTCTATGCAGGATCAATGTACATGATCTTGATGAACTAAACACAAAATTGCAACTTCCTAAGAATCCAAATACCGCAGAAATAAACATTCAATTCGAGCTATGTTTTGGATAAAAAATATGGAAAATAACCAATATCTCAAAAACCGAGATAGGTATAGGGGAGTATGAGGCAAAAATAATCAGAAAGGAATGACAAATTCAAAAATGTGGTAATATACAGGGTGACCCATTTGAAATAACAAAGATGCTGCTACTTTCTGGTATAAGCGGCAACGCTGCATTGTTGAAAATATTTTAGATCGATAGACCAAGAGCAACTACTTGAGAAACCAAATTTTCAGAATGATCCTATGTCCCGTTCTCCGTAAACGTCTAAGGTACCATCGACCGTGACCCACCCTGTATAATGTTGCAAGTATTAGTTAGTGGTTACATAAGATTTAGAGTATACTCCTAGCAGACTGAGTCCACCTAAGCTATGAGCTTGTGGCGTGGCCTTCAGATTGCTCGAGTATATCTAAGTAAAGAAATTATAAAATTATAAAGTAATCTATATCTTTTGCTGAGTACCGAAATGGTAATCGTTATGGTTTGGTGAACAGTTAGGACAGAAACAATAATGTGAAGAGGGTTACACTGAAATGTAGAACTCAGAAATCGTCGAAACAACAATTAGAATATACCACGAGGAAGCAGTATTTTCAAAAAGTCCTTGGTTTGGTATTGCTTCGAAAAATTTATATTTCAAATATTTCACAAAATCGGATACCTATACTGCCGTCCTAAGCAAAACCCCTGCAACTAACAAATTCACTGAAATTGATATTTTTGGCGCATTGGCTCCTAAATAGCTTATATTATATTCTCGCCAAACGAAAACCCCGTCTCTCGATTCAAAACATAAAATTCAAGTAATTTCATATACCCGTATGTAGATGCGTGGTTTTTGCATAGCACCAATCAGATACGGTGATTTTATTTAAAACATTCGCCGTCAGATTCGCGCTGTTCTCTCCAGTAGTGATAGAAATATTAATAAGTGAGAGTATTTCGCAAATGCAAGTTATCAGAAAAATATTAAGTGCATTTGATGTATCCCAATTAAATATTGAATTAGTACATGCGGTAAGAATTTCATAAATTATTTTGTATGCAACATGTTAGGATACGCAATTTGGTGCTAACTCTGTGATGCTGCGGGAACTTGTTAAGGGTGGATTTAATCAACTTTAGCACAAGCATTACTATTAACATAACGGTAAAATCAAAGGTTTTTAGCATAAACTTAACATTGTTGTATAAATGGCGCCATTTGATATAACAGATTCAACTTTCATTTTTAACATATATTTAAGCACAATTTTAAAATGATGTTGACTAAGGGTGGATTTAGTCAACTTTAGCACGAGCATTATCATAAACATAACGGCAACATCAAAGGTTTTTAGCATAAACTTAACATTGTTGTATAAATGGCGCCATTTGATATAACAGATTCAACTTTCATTTTTAACATATATTTAAGCACAATTTTAAAATGATGTTGACTAAGGGTGGATTTAGTCAACTTTAGCACGAGCATTATCATAAACATAACGGCAACATCAAAGGTTTTTAGCATAAACTTAACATTGTTGTATAAATGGCGCCATTTGATATAACAGATTCAACTTTCGCTTTTAACATATATTTAAGCACAATTTTAAAATGATGTTGACTAAGGGTGGATTTAGTCAACTTTAGCACGAGCATTATCATAAACATAACGGCAACATCAAAGGTTTTTAGCATAAACTTAACATTGTTGTATAAATGGCGCCATTTGATATAACAGATTCAACTTTCATTTTTAACATATATTTAAGCACAATTTTAAAATGATGTTGACTAAGGGTGGATTTAGTCAACTTTAGCACGAGCATTATCATAAACATAACGGCAACATCAAAGGTTTTTAGCATAAACTTAACATTGTTGTATAAATGGCGCCATTTGATATAACAGATTCAACTTTCATTTTTAACATATATTTAAGCACAATTTTAAAATGATGTTGACTAAGGGTGGATTTAGTCAACTTTAGCACGAGCATTATCATAAACATAACGGCAACATCAAAGGTTTTTAGCATAAACTTAACATTGTTGTATAAATGGCGCCATTTGATATAACAGATTCAACTTTCATTTTTAACATATATTTAAGCACAATTTTAAAATGATGTTGACTAAGGGTGGATTTAGTCAACTTTAGCACGAGCATTATCATAAACATAACGGCAACATCAAAGGTTTTTAGCATAAACTTAACATTGTTGTATAAATGGCGCCATTTGATATAACAGATTCAACTTTCATTTTTAACATATATTTAAGCACAATTTTAAAATGATGTTGACTAAGGGTGGATTTAGTCAACTTTAGCACGAGCATTATCATAAACATAACGGCAACATCAAAGGTTTTTAGCATAAACTTAACATTGTTGTATAAATGGCGCCATTTGATATAACAGATTCAACTTTCGCTTTTAACATATATTTAAGCACAATTTTAAAATGATGTTGACTAAATGCACCTTAAATGCACCTTAAGCTAGTACTGTAAAATCTCATCTTCACACAAAATTGTGTTCAGTAACTGGTTACATAAATATCTAGTAAAAGAATTTAACTGGTTACATAAATATCTATTAAAATAATTTATAAAAAATACATTCATTTTGTTGAAGGTGAACGATGGATGAACATGGTTGAGGTTATTGCTGAACGAGGAAATTTTAATTCATCGTATAAAGTTTCATTTACTGAAAATGAATGGAAGAAACTATAGACGTATTGTGCAAAAAAGTATTGAAACGAAATGGTATGAAACGGCCCGATTCTCACGAAAAACCGTGTGGGATACCGGCTGAAAAGCAGGATAATATTTTGACTAGGATGAAATGTAATAATAATAATATCGAAATTTATTTCATTAATCGTTTTCTACACTATGTCAATATTTTTATTTGTTTAAAACAACGTTATAGATCCGGTGTTTTTATTTTTAACAACATGCAAAGTGTATATGTATTCTTAAGCAAAAACACCGCAACTGCTTTTTCACATTGAATAATAAGATTTTTTGCATTTTTATGTATATAGTTTAATCGATTGAAGAATGCATAAAACATGCAAAAATACTAATTAGAACTGAAATTGTACTCATTTGAGTGACAGCAATCAAATCCAACTGTTTGGCCCATTTACTACATTTTAGTGTTTTTGCAGATACGGGAGTTCTGCTTAAGGACGGCAGTATATCTTGCCAGGGGTGTATTTAGGTATATGGTATTCTTACAAATTCGGGTATAGGCATTGTTACACAAAGTGGCCTAAAATCTGCTGGAAAATAAAAAATATAATGAATTACAGGGTGTTCCATTCAAAATTCAAAAATATTTAAGTTGAGAAGGACATATTGTAAAACCCACCACCATAAATTTCTCCATATACAGGGAGTTTCATAATAAATGCGCAGGACTTCAGGATGTGATAGCTCGTCCAAAAATATGAAAAAAAGTTTTTATTAACTTACCCTCTAAAATGCACCATTTACGAGATACAGGGTGTTGAAATTTAAAAAAAATAATCGTTTTTTGCGAATATCTCTGGAACCGTTCATCGCACAGAAAACAGATTTCGTAGGCATTTTCTACTCATAATAAGCTATGTTTTGTGCGGATTTTTTATTTTTTCAAATTCATAATTGGTGAAAATTTTGAAGGGGTAAGTACTAAATCTGTTTTCTGTGCGATAAACGGTTCCAGATATATTCGAAAAAAACGATTATTTTTTTAAAATTTTAACACCCTGTTCTCGAAAATGGTGCATTTTAGAGGGTAAGTAAATAAAAACTTTTTTTCATATTTTTGGACGAGCTATCACATCCTGAAGTCCTGCGCATTTATTATGAAACACCCTGTATAAGTATTTCTAACGAACGCGCGTCGTGAAAGACCCTGTATAATTTCGTCTCAACCCACAAACTTTCAGCTCTAGATAATGCTAACTATGTTAACGTATTCATCCCATATAGCTAATGAAGAAACAGATTAATCATGATCGTTTCAATGTTATCTGTGACCTACAGAGTGTTTATCAAGCACTTGTACAAACTTTAGAGGGTTAATCTTCAACTAATTTTAAGATGAAAAGTTCATATGAACATGTGTCCGCAACTGTTTCGGAGATATAGGGTGTTGAAGTTGAAATTTTATTTTCAATTATTTTGAATAATTTTTACAAAAATATAATTTTTTGCACAAAATTTGGTGAACGGTTTTATTTATTTTTGAGGTGAGAAATCAAAATTTGGTATAATAAAATTTAACATAAAATATAGGATGTTGAATTAAAAAGAAAACATCGGTTTACGGAGATCTATCACATAGGTACTCAGTTTTTGTAAAGTGACCCCATAACCTGCATCGATGCAGAAATTTGCAAATTTCCCAAAAACGCTTGCCCTTAGCGTTGTTAAGCAAATATACTTTTTTGCTCAGAAGGTATAGGAAATGAGATTTAACTATAAAAAATCACGAACGTTTACTGTCAAAAAAGTTAGGGCGAAGTAAACTAAATAATGATAGCGTACGAAGCGCCCTCTAAGCACTACATAATAATTGATACCAAATTTTGATTTCTCACTTATAAAAAATCCGTTCACCAAATTTTGTGCGAAAAAATCATTTTTTGCAAAAGTTATTCAAAATAATTGAAAATAAAATTTCAACACCCTGTATCTCCGAAACGCAACATTTGCGGACAAATGGTCATGTGAACTTTCTATCTTAAAATTAGTCAAAGATTTACCTTTTGAAGTTTGTACAAGTACCAGTAGACTGTTGGCAGTAGCGTCAATGAAATGATCAAAATTATATTTGAAAATGTCACTTGCAAAAGT
Organism: Chrysolina oricalcia; assembly: GCA_944452925.2. Lineage (NCBI taxonomy): Eukaryota > Metazoa > Arthropoda > Insecta > Coleoptera > Chrysomelidae > Chrysolina > Chrysolina oricalcia. Next base: position 23,141,461 of record OX101817.2, on the reverse strand, counting down.
GCAACGCTCTGTTAAACAGGAAAATATTTGATGTTTTCCAAATATCTCGAATCATTCCGAGTAATACCTAGTTTGCAAACACTTGTTTTTTATTTTATTGCAACACAAACTGATAACGTATTTGTTCCGTTAATAATTTAATCCAACCGTTTTGTTTCCCCTGTTAACGATCTTTTGATTGAGATATATGGTGGGCGTGCATGAAAAAATAAGCCAATGTCAAATGAATATATCTGCTAGTTGTGTACCACACGGAATTGAAACTAATCTTTAATAGATATTATTAATAGAAACAGGGGAGGATTAAATTCGGGTTTCGGCCAGCTGCAGAACTGTGTTTTAACTGGAATTACTATGATTTCCGAAGTGGTATTTGCGAATTAAAAAAAAGTCAAAAGTATTCATGACATCATTATTTTTCGTAATAGTCCGGTGACAGAGTAATAGCACGATGAAGTGCGACAGGATCACCCAAGTTTTTCTCATATATTTTGACCCACTGACTCCTACTTTCGAGGGCGATAGATAAGCCAGGAAAACACCTCCGAGCAATGAAAGATATAAAGAGGGCTTCTCTGTCTTTTTCTTGAAAGCAACATACCCGACGTTGTTTACAAACATCTCAGCCCGAATCATGTTAAAAATTAGCATTGTCCGTTTGCACTCGGTGATCAGGTTGGAATTCCATGTTATATTCACTCTTAACTTGGCGATCATGTTTATTTACGTCCATTTATGACTTATTTGTCGTCTTGTCAAATCAAACCATGGGCGTCGCAGCATGGTAATCATGGCATAACCCCTATTTTGAAATACATTATTTTATTTGTTGAAATGGCTGTAGAAAACATTGTTACTACTTGAGTGGACCTTAAAAACGATAACCTATCAATAATTAGGGAAAAACTTGTTACAGTGTAGGTACACTAAAAAGTAAAGAAGCAAACTCAATCAACTCCTCTGTCTTGTTGGAAAATCTTTAGACTACTTAAAACATAGCGTCGTTGAAACTGCAATACGAGCTATATCACGATACATTTATTTCACAGGAGATTGTAAAATGATAATAGGTACTATATAAAAATTTCTACGCGCGATTATTTTATACTTTAAATTCCAAAACAATGGCCGGTAGATATTTTTATGTAGTAGTTATTCTTTTTCTTTTGGTGTTTTGGCATCGACTGCTATGGTCATTAGTAGTTATTATCTACAGTCTTCTGTAAAATGAATGTTTCTGGACATAGTTCGTATTGAAGTATCAACGACGATAGGTAGGTTAGTGATATTTTTTCTTTTTGAATTTGTTGGACATGGAATCTACTTCACTGTTCTGCAACTTTAACATCATAATAACTTGGCAGTTTTTTTTGTGTGTTTGAAATGTATGCTATTTTAGAGGAATTCGTGATTGTGAAACCGATGCTATGGACACAGATGATACCAGAAGTAGCAACGAGAACAATCCGTCAGATACAAAAAATGACTACTTCAGCAAAGAAATAGAAGAATGCAATCCAAAATTTTAATTAGTTTCAAGTTGAGGACAGACAATTTACAATAAGCAAGTCATTGCTCCACCCTGTGAGCAAATCAAGACTACATCAAAATAGAGCTGTTGCTTGGTATGCCTGCAGAGATGTCTTCAGAGATACATGTCGGCACCTATTTAACTCATAAACTTTAATGACTCTCACCCGTTTGATGTTCAAGAAACAGAAGTAAAATAATAACAACATGAGAAATTCTCGTTTTCCTACCAGGCAGACTTGTAACATCGATCGCTTTCTGAGCCTAACTCTACACGAGTAGAGACATTACTTTTTGACAACTCTTAAACACTTTTTGATTATCTGCCTCAGGATACCAATAATCTAAATTCAGAAAAAAACATAAGAAAAAGAGTTAAAGAGCTGTTGAGGCTTTTACTACACTTTGGATGAGTATTTCAATGATACACTTTCAACATAAATTTGAATGTAATATGTTATGTGTATTATAGTTTATGTGTAAATTCTTATGTGTATTATAATGCATCTATAGCATATATATAGTATATAGTGTAGAGTTTACTAATGTGATTCAACAATTTGAATATATTTTTTACTTTTTTACTTCAGCACTTTCGTTAATTTTTTTAGTATTTATGACCTTATTCTATGCTTTGTCAGCAAGAATCTATTTTTTCGCACAATACAGTATTTTTGCTTGACATCTTGACAACACACGTGCTTTTCAACCAGGTATGTTGTCGTCTAGAGATAAAAATATAACGTGAAAATAATTTATCAGTACGCCGCCACTTACTTACACCCGAATATCATAACAATAACAAATCTCCCCCTTCGAACTCGGAGGTTACCCCTCACCAACAAACTATCACAAAGGATAGTGATATGCAGCTTTCATAACAACGTGTGTTGTTTATATAGAAATGGCACCTCTATATCTTTTATTGCTCGGAGGAAAGCACCCGGAAAATTGTTATGGACGATTTTCCGAAGAAAATCGAAGAATCTATTTTTTACAAAAACAAATGAGGCCATAATATTCTGTATAAAATTCTCTACAAAAAAGATCCCTTCAAGTTTTTCTCCAAAATGCACCGTTTTCGAGTGCCCTCTCATTCAGTCAAATAATGATATTTTCAGGATCACCTTGTCCCAAATTATTAATATGTCTCGACTAGGAATAACGAAAGAGACATTCCTCAAAAAATCATTCGTGTGGATTTCTCGGCAATGAATTTCCCGATAATTTTACCTTGCATGAAAGCGCTATTTTTTTATTCGCGAAGCTCACGTCGTGAACGAATTTCTTATAGTGTCAATTAAAACGGGGTCAGCACATATTTTGTCATGATCACAAAGCATTTCAGTGGCAGAAAATTGGAAAATTTAGATAAAAGTACAATAATTTTCTGTGGAAAATCAAAAAATCCATTTTTTATAAAAACAAATGATGCCATATCATTTTCCATAAAACTCTCCACAAAATGTCCCAACAAGTTTTTATCTAAAATGCACCGTTTTCGAGTAAAACGTGCTCGAAATTCGAAATAATAAATTTTCAGTGTCCTCTCATTCAGTAAAATAATGATATTTTCAAGATAACCTTTTCCCAAATTACGAGAATACGGATTACGGGAACTACAATAGTATATTGTGTATCTAGCAGTAAAAGCAATACATTCCCGAACGACAATGTAAATTGTTGGCCGAGGCGTTAAGCCTAGGCCAACAAGTATTGAAGTGTGGGAATGTGCTTTTACTACGAGGTAGATACACATACTATTTTTTCTGAAATCGCAATCAGCATTATCAAAAACTAAGGAATTCTACATATTGTTTGCGTGAATTCAATAACTGTCTAAAATGTAAACAAGCCGGCAAAAATGTTTCCGTATCGTTTTCGATACGGGAATAGTAATTTACTTAACAAGTCCGGAAAATACTGTTTTTTTTGGACGAGTAGACCAAATTCTAGGACGAGCGTCAGCGAGTCCTGGAAGTCTACGAGTCCAAAAAAACCGTTTTCGGACGTGTTGCGTACACTATTTTTTCGGCAATCATGTAGAATAACAAATCAATGAGACGCATTTAGTCTAAGAGACGAAGAGAGGTCGACTTTCACCCATCTGTTAACCGGATGAAACGATTCCAAATTTGAATATTACGAACATTTCAGTTCTTATTTGTATTATATATTGAAATTCGAACAGAAGATAGGTACCAACAGAAACATTCTAATTCTTATTTATATTAATATTTGTATTAAAATTTGAGCACTTCCCGGCCTAGTCCGGGAAGTAAGTACTTCCCGGACTAGGCCGGGAAGTGCTACTTTCCCAAAGAAAAAGTGTCCGGGAAGTGAACACTTCCCAGATGGTTGCCGAAAAAGTACTTTTCCGTACCGTTTAGGTCCGAAAACGGTCCGGGAAAGTTCGTTGCTTAGCAACAGACTAAAATACTAGATTAGCGTATTTTGAGGCCTGAAGTTGCTCCGAGAAAGTGGGCATTCTTGAACGATTTCAGAAACAATCTGTTGTCCACCTTACGATTACAAATACTACAATACAATTGTGAAGGAAGTGCAGAACAATTAAGAAAACTAGCAAAATCGGTAGAACGAAAGATTGAGAAAGAACTATCGAATGACAAGAGGAAGGTTGAAACTTCACGCAAGTCAAGCCAGAGCCGAAGAATGTTGATCACTGGCAGGAAATGCGTGAAGACGTTTATTAGGAAAATAATCTTCGAGTTTAACTAGTTTTTAACACGAATTTCATGCAGCGGTTCTGTAATAATTGAAGTTTATGTAAATCTGTAAATTACACGTGTATTAAACTGAAGTAGAATAATCTAAATGTGGTTTAATTATTGAATTATATTCCGGGTGTCCGCGGAAGGTGGCTCCATCCTTCAACTTTTTTGATTTTGAAGATAATGGAATGAAAATTGGAGGATCTGCATAAGACGCAAAACTGTGTTTTTTAACGAATATCTCGAGTTCATGAAACTTCCGGTTTCACCGGAAGTGACTTAAACTTTCGATTTTTAAATTGGACACCCAGTATATTCTCAACTTTTCTATCCCCACATGACATTCTGAATACAACCATGTATTATTTGTCACTTTCTGTAATACATTTTTTTTATCCAGAGTGCTATGCTATGGATACGTTCAAATCACTAGTTACAGCCCCAAAATGTTTGGAAAAATGCAACTTCACTGTTTCCGGTCAAAATGCTTGTGCTATGTCAATTTTTTTTTAAATGGCAACTAGGTAACTTATAGGTTATAGGTTATAACAAAATTCTGTTAAAAAACTACGTTACATGTTTCATAAAATAAAGCATCTGTTGGTATTAAAATGAGATTTAAATGCGAGTAACTTTTAACAAACCCAACTGATAAAATAAAATCATTAAGGAGATCGACTACTTATTTCACTTCGCGCCTGCAGAAGTAAAGCAGGTATTTATTGTGTAATTATTTAAAGAACACGTTAATAATATTATCTGTATTATTTATGCAAGAAGATATGTTATTAGAGCTAGATTATTGATTTTGTTTTATCAGTACTGTTGGTTACAGGTTGCTCGATACATTTAAATGTTATTTTAATCTCTGAAGATCCTTTACTTAGAGAAATTTCGAATGTGATCTTTTAAAAAAATTTAACGGAAGTTTGTTTAAAGCCTTAAAATGTGGAGTATCAAATTAATCGTAATCGAATGCTCTTTTCATAATCCGACAGGCCACCATGTTGCGATTTGAAAAAAATTTGTAAAAAATTTTGATCAAAAACAGTATTCTAAAGATTTTAGGACTGAAATTAGTGAGTGATCAATAGCACCAAAGAATAAAAATATAAAATAAAAATTGAAATAAAATACGCTCACAAAAATGGGAACACACCATGGGAATAAATAGAGAAACCGTGGACTGTAGACTCTGTGGTGACGAGGAGGAAACAGCCTCTCACATCATCTTCGAATGCGACGCGCTGGTCAACAAGCGCAACAGAATATTCGTACAGATCAACCTAGAAACAGACATGGATCCGAAACACCTAGTAAATAGACTACTGAACCTGGTGAAAAACACAGGTCTATTTAACTAGGAACCACTGACGACAGAACACTTCAATAGACCCCAGCTCAGCGGAGTTTTATCCATAAGGCTGATGAGGCTAAAGCCTAAGGCGCCGCAGATTTTAGGGGCGGATAAAGCCAAAAGTTGACAGCGCTGGACACGAAATCGGACCAGTCGTGTTCGTTTACTGAGCAATCACTCAGATTCATAAGAGCAGAATTATGTTTTGATTTGGACGGGGTGACCACCTGCAGACTAGTTTCGAGGTTGTTGCCTCTCATCAGTGCAAGGGCAGGTCAACACAGACAGCACTGAAGCCATCTGTTCCCCGTCCAAACCAATACACACTCCGCTGATTAGTCAATTCTGGTTCACGAGATGAAAGCAGTTTCTAGGCCGCTCCACCTAGCGAGCAGAGGAAGACACTCCGAATCTCCGGGTTGAGAGATTTAATCGAAGAAGACAGAAATCTTTGGGAGATCGTTTGCTAACGAACAGTCGTTACCGACCGATGATGAACCCTTTACTCCCATAAACACCTAACTATGTAGGCTTATTATGGCAAGAACCTGTCAGAAAACAACACCCGTCGTAGTCTTAGCCAGGGGAGTAGTTGTTTTCTGTCAGGTTCTTGCCATAATAAGCCTACATAGTTAGGTGTTTATGGGAGTAAAGGGTTCATCATCGGTCGGTAACGATTGTTCGTTAGCAAACGATCTCCCAAAGATTTCTGTCTTCTTCGATTAAAAAACTTATTTATATACTTACACTAAAAAAAGAAAGTGAATTTGAAAGTGAATTTAAATTTAAACCATCATTTTGTTACATTATAAAATTTTAAATGATATGAAAGCTTGTCGCGAGAAGTGTCGATGTATTTATTTGGGTAAATTAAATTTAAAATTACCTCAAGATTTATTCTCGCTACAATTTTTTATATCATTTGAAATTTTATAATGTGAAAAATTATGGGGTTAACTCACTTTGAAATTTATTTTGTTTTTTTTTAGTACATTTAAATAAAAGCTTTTCTCTAAAAAGTGTTTTTAAGTTCATTCATTTATTTCTTCTTTGGTTTTCTTTGGATGTTTTTTAGTCTGTTCATTACAATTAATGCGTTATTGGTGCACTGTCGCTTGCCTGTTAATTTACCTTCCAGTGACTTGACCCAATTCAAGGCCACATATGCTTGGCCAGCAGCGAAGAGCCTTGGGCCTAGATAGACAACGGCATAGTCAACAGAACCACCCTGTGGCCAGAACCAAAATTTATTTGGCGATACCACAGTAAAGCCAGAAAACCTGGTAAACTGTTCTCCTAATACATTCCTCAATTTCGTTAAGAGATTGGATATACTGGGAGAAATATACCATAGGGTGAACCACAATAGGCCATTGGCCGCAATGGAGGACTGATACGGGCCCACTTACGTTCAAACCAAAACATAAGTGAGTACCCTGCATTTTGGGGCCCTGCATAATATAATTGGCAATAAACAATATTTTCTTTCGTCACAATTTTCATCGTCCGAAACAATCAAGAAATTTTCCAATTTTCTACGCATTCTCAATATAGATAGGGGGATGAAATTTTTCAGAACTATATTATTCGATGGTTAGATATTTTTCACTATTTTTACGGATTTTTCCGATTTTGTTCTCGCAAGTTTTCGGAACTTTTTTGAAAAGAGGGGTGGGGCAGACATATTTTTTGTCGTAATTTCCCATGTGTGAAATCGCAGGAATTATTTTCGAATTTCTACGCGTTCTCTATCTAGCTTTCGAGAGGGAGATGGGTAAAATTTTTTAAACCCGTATTATTCAATGGTCAAATAACATTCACTATTTTTAACAGATTTTTTCAATTTCTATTTTGCGAGTTTTCCTAATTATTTTCGTGTCAAGAAAAGGGGGAGACTCTCCCCTGATTGATTTTTCAAATTTTTTTATCATTATTTTCCATGTCCGAAACTGTTGAAATATTGTCCGAATTATTTTGCACTCTCTATCAAGCTTTTTTTTGGCTTTAATGTTTGACGTCCAAATCCGTCAAGAAAACTTCTGAAATCCTACACGTTCTCCATCTAGCTTTCGGAGTGCAGGGGGGGGGGGAATTTCTTTAACATTAATGTATTGTCATCCAAACTGAACCAACATGTCAAATTTCAATGAGAGGAAGTGGTTCTAATTCAGCTTGCAAGATTTTTACCCATCTAACACACATAGAGCAAGCTAAATAAAAGCTCTCAACTTTTAATTAAAAAGGGTGAAAATTTATTAGGAACTCATAGAAGATTCCAAAAATAGCAATGTCTGTCTGTTCTCAATTGAGTCAGAGATTTTAGATGAAATCGATTTTCACATATACTTAATTGTGAAGTTTGCTGCAAGTAAATCAAGAAAAATGTCTTTTTGAATTCAAAGATAATAAATATCTATCCAGTGCTACCAGCAAATAATTTGTTTGATTTCCTTTGTTTTTTTCTGTTCTGCATGTACCCGTATTGTATTATTTCAAATTATGCTGTATGTTTGTGGTATACCTAATGGAGCTTGATGCTTGTAAATAAAAAAAAACTTATTTGAGGTCAATTCATCAACTAACCAAAATGCTACTTACAAAAATAATTTGTTAATTTATTTTGTTATTTTTGTTATGTTCTGTATGTACCTGTTTATATTTGTTATGTATGTTTATTTTCGCTTACCCAAGGATATGTGTTTATGTGAATTTTTTATTGTTTTGTTTGGGATCATGTTATATGTTTTCGATATTCATTCCGTATTATACTACCTATGGACATAGTTTTTCTGTGTTTCTATTTATAAGTATTAATCAGATATACCTACCATTGCATTTGCTTGTATTAACCTAGTAATCTTTCACGCCTTTTTACTTATATTGGATAGTTTTTAATTCAAACTGACAGATTTTCGAACCATGATTGAACACTATTTTGTGAGATGAAATTTTCACTGGCTACAGGCGCCCATAAATCTTCAGCCTCAGGCGCCTGTAACCATTAAAACGCCCCTGCCCCAGCTGGTCTCAGTGTTGAGGGAAACCTCAAGGTAAACCCGGTATCTCGCTCGTCAGCCTTTAACCAACCAACCAACCAAAACATGGTTGTATTCGGGTAATCATGTGGAGAAAAACTAAGTGAAAATTTACCAGGTGTCTCATTTGAATATCGAAAGTTTATGTCACTTCTGGTGAAACCGGAAGTTGTATGAAGTTGAGTTACTTGTCATAAAATGCAGTTTTAAGTCTTATACAAATCCTCCAACTTTAATTCCATTATCATCAAAAACAAAAAGGTATAGGGGCGTGCCACTTTCCGCGGAAACTCGGTATTGCATGTTAGAATTTAAAATCAAATTTTGGCTCACACGGTAGGTAAAAACACAGTTTTTGGAATTTATTCACAGATCTAATCGTCATGATGTTGAAAATGTGAGTGCATAGATTATAATAATTTATAAGTAATTAGTAAATTATTTATTTTAAATAACCACGATTAAATGTAACAATCAATCTAGAATGGTTCATCGAGGATTCATGTTTGCCAATAAATATTTAGACTCATCTGGATTCACATCCACCATGTTTACATCCATAAAGTTGTTAATTTTTTATTGAACTTTATTTTTCTATAATCGAGTTAACCCAACACCACTTTTTGTTCAATGGTATTTTGAAAATACAATTTGAAAATAGGCACAGAAATTCCAAGTGTCTAAATGTTTATCTACTGCAATTTTAAATTCGCCAATTATTTTTTGAAGTGCTGTTTCACAAAATTGCCCCTTGCAAAAACCAGACCTTGTTTGATGACAAATCATTTTTAGTAATGTATTCAATTACTTATTCATGAGATTTTTTCCAGAGAATGTATTTAATGGACTTGTAAGTACTCTTCGAGAGTACTGATGTAGGCAAATGTCATGCATTAAAACTCAGAGAGATAATCAAGCAAGTTTCGGAAAAGGCGTGCAAAGGAAGGTCTGGTGCATATCTGAAGGTCAATAAGACTAAGGGCCAGTTGTTCAAATGAAGTTTAATTTGCTGATTAAGTGAACTGAGTTCAATAATTAACTATCGATTATATCATTATACATTCTTCAAAGGAAGAATAGTTAACGATTAATTCATTGTTCTCGTATGTTGGCAACACATTATATTATGATGCATTCATATTGTTTCGTGCGAAAGGATGAAACCTTAACCTCTCAATTAATTTATGGCAATAAATAATTCTGAATGCTGATATTTTTCATAAAATGGATCCCTTTCTAAATAAAATACAATTGATAATTTCAACGAAGGAGAAGAACAAATTCTTATTTTATTGGTGAAAAAATACCAATCCATCGTGGAATCGCAGATGCAAACCAATGCAGAAAAATTGAAAAGATGGGAGTTCATAAATAATGAGTTATCTTCTGTTCTGGTTTCAAAGCAGCAACCGACATTTATTTAAAAAATTAGTTTCTGTCCATTCTTCCCAATGGTTGTCTGAATACTGGTTTCTTTCTTCTTGGGGCAATACTAACAGGAGCAGGAATATACGGGGTGAGGCTAAAAAGGAACGTGATAGTCCCACTTGGCAACAACACCACAGTATTCCAGGCAGAGGCATAAGGACATGCATATAGATCAATCTAGACCGTGGGTATGAAAGAAAACACATCTATATTCTAAAGTCAGAGCAAGTCTGGAAATGCCTTCAAAGCCTCAATGAACTGTCAAAACACAAGGTTACACTTGTGTGGGTGCCCGGACATAGGGGAATTGAAGGCAATGAAAAAGCAGACCAACTTGCAAAACAAGCATGTGAATCACCATTCACATGCCCAGAACCAGCGTTTGGTATTAGCAAAACCCGATGCGGAAACCTAATCAATGAGTGGAAGAAATCAAAACACCAAACATATTGGGACCAAATCGAAGGGCATCGACACCTGAGCCAAACACTGACGGCTGACACCCTCAACCTCAATAGATCTCAGATACGCACGATCACCGGCTTACTAACCGGACACTGCGGCCTTAGAAAGCACCTACATACCATGGGAATAAATAGAGAAACCGTGGACTGTAGACTATGTGGTGACGAGGAGGAAACAGCCTCTCACATCATCTTCGAATGCGACGCGCTGCTCAACAATCGCAACAGAATATTCGGACAGATAAACCTAGAAACAGGCATGAATCCGAAACACCTAGTAAATAGACTACTAAACCTGGTGAAAAACACAGGCAGGCCTATTTAACTAGGAACCACTGACGACAGAAAAATACAATATATCCCAGCTGGTCTCAGTGTTAAGGGAAACCTCAAAGGTAAACCCGAGATCTCGTTCGTCACTCTTTAACGAACCAACCAACCAATACTATCAATCATTTCCAAAAAATCTTGATTGTCAGTTATGTCTTCCATAATGTATATAGTAAGTAATAATATTCATAGGTTCTACAATAACTGTATGTTAAATTAAATGTGATATAATTTATAGGTTAGAATCGGTCAAATATGTCTTGAAACCACCAAATTCCTAAGATTAGTTTAAACCGCTGTTACAATAGGTTTATCGCATGAACCTTTATTGAAAAACTGGAACAGAATTGGTACACCTAGTTCATTCGATATCGCTGGATTATCCCCAATTGACCTTAGAAGACTTCGTCTTTTGGATCAACTACTATACTGTCAAGATGTAAACTGGTTTCGCAGATATTCAGTTAGTACATCAAACAGCCGATAATCAGAAAGCAGATGGAAATGATCAATGATGTGATGTGTACTGAGTTCAACACAGTCCTTGAGCCAACATGAATGCGGTTCGTGTAGATAGGCTGCGGTTCATGTAGATAGGCTAAAAACCTACTACGGAAATCCTGAATTAGGTAGGAACGATCAGATCTTGGAAGAGGAAATGTCAAGGAGTCCAATTTCGCGCCACCATTGATTTCAAAAAGCTGTTATCTACTCGCACTGGCTATGCCTGATGCAAGTGTTTATGAGGAACTATTATTATCTTATATTCACTAACAAAAATATCAAGACTCATGAAATGACAATTATAAATACGTTGCTGGCCATCAGTCTTATAGGACGAAACTATAGTAACGTTGGTGTTATAAATATAAGTGGTTTAAAAACAGCAATTTCTTCACATTTTTCATTGAGGAATATTATTTATTCATCATTGAATTTGAATGGAACCGATCACTCGCATTACTTCAACTATACTCACCATTTGTACTTATAATAGAACTACCGAGGAGCCCGTCATTTTTTTGCGTCGGTGATGTCACTTCCACTTTGATAATCGGCGATGCACTGGTACTGATTTCCGCCACTTGACATGCTCCCGGTTCCTTTTTCACGTTCACTCCGGTCCATTCGATGGGATTCGTTCGTGAACATCCGAGCAACGAGTCGGAATACTTGGAGCCTTTGATGGGGGAGGACACCTGCAAAAATTAAAATCATTTGATTCAACTAGAGTCTTAGATCCAAAAAGTCCCGCCCGTTTTATCAAGAACTATTCAAATCATCGTGAAACAAACGAGATTGAGTCTTGAGATATGGCAACACTGATGTAAAGTTTGAAATTTTCAATGGTGAACGTACTCAGAATGTGTTGTCAAACGACAAAGAGAGTAAACTAACAGGAGCGTTTAAAGCTCTAGCCAATCAGAATCTTGTAGCATCAACGCATCATAGTGACGTACTTGGACATGAATACAGAGTCAAACTCAAACCACAAAGCTGCCTTCTGTAACTCTCATATACCAAGAGTGCGGAGTGCGCTAGTCCGTCAATGTCTATACAGAATGGAGGCCATGACATGTACAAGTACGTCACAAATGTTCTTTCATCTCTTTCTATTAGTGTCACCATTGTCTTATGGGGATTAGACTCTCCTAGTCAGCTAACGTTTAATCTCTTTGGTCAAACGAATGCTACTTGTTTACAGATACTTGAAACATTCATCTTGATCAAAATATGGAATCAAATGGTGAACATTGACAAATTCTTAATGATATTAATACTACCGTTTATAGGAAGCGGCGATTGAAGTGGAAATCGCCGGTTTTTGAATGAGGTTCAATAGCGTAGCGGTCTAACGCGAATCCCGGTTGATCCACATTTTTTTATTTCGGTTCTTATTTTCATTTTCTCGTCTGATATGCCATAAACTACTTATTTTCGAATTTAAAATATAATATTTGTTCATCATTCTGTTTTAGCACAGCATCATCCCATAAACGGGGCTGTAGAAAAAGTATAGTGTTTCACACGTCGAAAACATTTTTGAATCTCGTAGACATTACCAACTGTTCTCTCGCTTCAAAAAATGTTATTTTCGATACTCGTAAAACTATATTGTTTTCACCATAAAATCGATTTTTATTTTTGTAATCTTCCTCACAATAATAGATCCAACATGCATGTCGGCATACGAGTTGCACCTGTTTTAAAGGAAAAATTGTATAGTTTATTTGCCTATTGCGATTCGCCTATTAGCAGAAATCTTACATGATATGAACTTCATCTATGATACACAGGAGAGGAAAAGTATGTTGATAAAAAATGTTAGATTATTGTTTTTTCAAATTGTTGAAATTGTTTTTCTCGTTAACCAGCTGTCGTCCCCTTACGAACGGCAACCCTTAGAAGTCGAAACAAGTGCGAGCGAAGGATTAACGAGGTCTTACCTTCTTACGTGCGATTCCTAGCACTTTTCTCGGGCCATCAAAAAAATTTCTGCAGTCGCCATGGTTTGAACCATCGCCGACTGGCAGCCAAAGTGATTAAAACATGTCGCTTCAACCACTCGGCTTCCTGTCCCCTTAAACTAGAGGACATAGAGGGTTGATCCACAACAAAAAGAGGAGGGACAAAGGCGCAAAGAGATACAACTTTAGGAAGAATAAAAGCGCAAAGAGGAAAAGAGAGAGTTCAACGGAAATAATGAACGGCGACAGAGAAAAAAGAAGAGGAACAAGACTAATGGGACCGACAACTAAAATTTCCACAAGAGAAACAAGACCGTCTTCGGAAAGCATGTCAAGGACACAAAGATGCCAGGAAAAACAAGAAGAGCAGGGTCGGTTGCAGAGAGTTCATAGAGACAAGGAAATTAATGTGTTGAAGAAAATCAAATTGGACCGCGGCTTTGAAACTCCGCAAGGACATAAATATGAAGGACATGAAAATGAACCAAAACGATAGAACCTATTACAGAAAATCGTGCATGAACAGGAAACCAAGACAGTTGAAGAAATACAAAAGGGGCAGGATTGTCTTCAGAAAATTTCGGAAGAACATTTGGACGAAGGTTATGAAGAAACACAGGAACTTTTAGAGGAACAGAAAGCAAAAAGAGGCCATGGTCAGTCTTACGAAATACCCTTCGCCACTGCATGATCGCCTGGCCAAGATGCCTACAATTTCAAGAACTCAGCTAATGTAAGCAACGGCCTGTGCGAGTTGGATTATATTTCGAAGTGTTTGGGCTAACAGTTCCAAACTAGCTGATATATTATGAAATTGACGTTTCTGGGCGTTGTGGATGCCACAGAATTTTTCGATGTTTCTGAAAGAATATAAGGAACGCGATTCGAGCGGACCGACAATTACACATTAAAGTTGAAGTATGAAGTATGCTACGCTCGTACTACAAAATTTCATATACTATTCGTGGGAAATTTATATCATTTCGTGCACATTGTACAATATACCACCATCATCACAGAATTTGCCAATTCTGAAATCAAATTTGATTACAGAATGCTGGAATTCTCTCTCTTGAGATTGAAGAAATATTCTGCAATACCTCTGCCCCCATGCAATTTAAATGTATTTTTTCTACAAACGTCAAAAAATGACAAGGTTCGCGCATTGACAACAGTATGCGAAGTGGCCCTTTTTTTTCATTTTCATTCGTTACCATGACACCGTGCGCGAAGTAATGTGCGAAATATATTTCGCACACTGCATGTAAACTATATGGGATTTTCATATTCTAACCTATATGGTCCTCAACTCCTCAATCAAGCAAAAAACAAGAAATCGTTTATTTATTAATGTAGAACAATAATTAAGGCTTTCAAATTGTGAGAGATATTTTTCTGGCTTTATTTGCTTCACACCACTCTTTAAATTGCTGATATGCATTTTCATACTGCCGCCTCGATTTCTCCGGTAAAAGGTTGGAAATTACGGAATTGGCCGCATCTATCAAGTTAGGTGTGGTACTGCTTAGTTCATCGTCGCTCGAAATTTCCATTCTTTTACAATAATTAATATCACGCACGAAATTGACGCGAATAAAAAGTCACTCCAAAATAATTATCAAGAACTGTCACTTTGAAATAATTGTCAACAAATGCCATTTTATTTCCATAGTTACAGTAATTACTTGATTTGGAAAAATTATTTAAGCCAGTTCAATACTATATTTCATAGTTATTATTTTAGAACAATATTTTTGACGTTTGTAGAAAAAATTTTGTTTGCATCTCATGCGCGAAATACTTTGGTAATCTCGACTATTTTTTTTAACTCGGCTGCGCCTCGTTAAAAAAAATCAGTTCTCGATCACCAAAATAGCATTTCGCGCACTAGATACAAAAATAACTATACATTCTCTGTCTTGTGATAGAATAATATTCTCACACTGGTTAGCAATAATAATATTAGCCTTGACGCAGTTGATTGTCATCGTAGTGGCAAAATTTGAGTAAGTGTCAAAATTATTGCTGTCACGTTTCCTATCTTTGATCGTGGAGAAAGTATAGTCTGCTACTCGGTTAGAATGAAAATTCGTGATGCTCGTGGTTCCTCACGCTCGCCTTCGGCTCGCGCTCGGAACTTTCCACTCGCATCGAATTTTCATTCTAACCTTGTTAGATAATATACTATTCCGGCACAGAAATGTCACTTTCCGGTACAGAAACGTCACTTTCCGGCACACTTATGTCAGATTTCAATTATTGTGAGAAATGATCATGTTTGCGAACGTATGTTTATGCAGAAAGGCGTGTTTTGAACTATGGTTGTAGAAAAATTAGTATTTTTAATATGTTGTTTATGAGTGTTTAGAGAAAACAAAGATTGACAATATTAGGAATAAGAAATTTTTGCAATTCAAACCGGTATAGAATAATTCAAACTTCTGACATACAGGATGAATTTCCGAATTATTTCGATAAATTTATTTTTAATTATGCCAGTTTTCTGTAAAAGTTTTCGGTAAAAGTATTGGGAATCCAGTGGCGTAGTTAGATTTCATTCAAAAAATGGAATTTTATTTCGAATTTATGGCACTGAACTAGAGTTATTGAAAAAAAAAAAGAATTTCTGAATTGGATCGATTAAATAATGATTTTAGAAAGGTCTACTACTTTCAAATGAACCCCTCTGTAGTATTTCTTCATTCAGAATAGATTATAGTCGATTCATTATAGAGTGTATTGAGTCATGTTGATAGACTTTTTATTGGTATTGATATTCGAGTCCTTTAATAGGGGAGAACACGAAATTTAAAAAAATGTTTTTAATAGAAATTCTGTTGGCAGTTTTCTTTTTTTTTTTGTTAATTTTTTTAATAAAAAAAAATATTTACAGTCGACAAAATTGAAATGGCTTCTTTCTTGCGCCGCGCCTTTGTAAATTGTTATGACGTACAACCCAAGCAACCAATAGCATTGCCGTTTCACATCACAATCAACCCGATTAGAATACGCCCTTTGGCTGATTAGGCTCGGGAGAGTACGTCACAAAGAGCGCCAATATTAGTAGCTTTGAAATTTGCTGATTTTCAGAAACGAATATGAGAACGGCTGTAATTGAAATTTGACTCCAAAAATATTTTCTGGCTTCATTTATACAGGGTGGGGCACCAAAAACGAAACAGATCGAATATCTTCAAAACGCATGTGTTTTAGAAAAAATGCAAAAGCACGTCGATTTTTAATCCAAAGGGGACATCTTTCTATCATAACCTCAACTGTCATACCTATCCCCCCACCCCTTGGCCAACATCACCCAAACAATTTGAATAGGGAAAGTAGTAATTGTGACACATCATTAAAAACGTAATTTTATAAGGAATTCAGCAATGTCAATTTTTGCTACCTAACTTCCCTAAATTCCAAATTATGATAGTTCATTTGCAAGCTAATTTGATATAAATTCGGTGACAAAACATTATAGAATTTTTCTAAAGGAAAAAACAAAATGGCGGCTCCAAAATGGCGGACAAGATTAGCAATTATGGTCCGATTTGATTCAAAATTGATATGTGGTGGTTTTCAGGATCGGAAATTATGATTTGTTTGTCGATGCAAAAAAACAAGATGGTGGCTCCGAAATGGCGGATGAAATTTGTAATTATGGTCCGATTCAAATCAAAATTAGTATGTGGAGATTTTCAGGGTCAGAAATTATGATCCTTATGTTAAAGCAAAAAACCAAGATGGCGGACAAAATTTGTTTGTCATTGTGGTTCGAATTGATTCAAAATTGGCATTGGGGGTTTCAAAATTTTTTATACAGAATTTTACATCGCACAAATAACTATTTTGTACTAGCGGCTTTTGAATCTGTTACGCACAGAATAACCTACGTCCCACACCTAAAAAAAATAATATCCAATTTTGAACGAATCGGACCATAACTACAAATGTCATCTGCCATACTGGAGTTGCCATTTTGTTGTTTTTTTTTTCAACAAAATAATTTCATAATACATTTTTATCGCAATTATGAACACCTACCAAAGTTCAAGTTGATCGGACAACTAGAATTGGGTCAAAATTTAGCTGCAAGATTTTTTCCACACATACATAGGTACATACTAACTAACAGGGCAAATTGAATAAAAGCTTATGAAAAAAAACTTGGAAATTGCATAAACTTAAAAAATTATACTGGATTTTATTGACAGGTTTGTAAAAACAAAATACATTGAATACATAACAAATAAGAACTAAACCTATCAAAAGGCAGAATTCAAGTTCAAATCATGTCATGTGTGAGATAACGCAACCAGAACTTGCTCTTCCATTCAACCCAAAATATAAGTTAGTCCCGAAACGCTGTCTGACATTTTTTGAGCAATTTATGCAAAATTTTGCAATTTGTAAGTTCGTAAAATGTTAATTTTTTCAATTTTTGTTATGTTTTCGTGAATTGTTCACATTAGCTTTCAAATCAAATTTCATAAGTTGGAATATGAAACAATTGTTTGTCCCGCAATTAGGCGCCAAAATGAAAAGTTAGGTAGCGAACACTCACATGTCTGAATTCCATGCTGTGTCACACTTAGTATTTTTCCTATTCAAATTGTATGAGTGACCAAGGGGTGGGGAGAGAGGTATGACAGTTGAGGTTATGATACGAAGATGTCCCATTGGATTTAAAATCAACGTGTTTTTGCATTTTTTCCACAATACATGTATTTTGAAGAATTCGCTTTCGGTGCCGGGTCGAATCAAACCATAACTACAAATTTCGCCAGCCATCTTGTTTTTTGCATCAACAAAAAACTCATAATTTCCGCACCTGAATATCCCCACATACTAATTTTGATTCGAATCGGACCATAATTACATATTTCATCCGCCATCTTGTAGCCACCATATTGTTTTTTTGCATTGACAAACAAATCATAATTTTCGACTCTGAAAACCACCACATTTCAATTTTGAATCGAATCAGACGATAATTGCACATCTTGTTCTTCATTTCGGAGCAGCCATTTTGTTTTTTCCTTGAAAAAATTCCATAATTTATTCCATGATATTATAACCGAATTTATGTCAAATTCGCTTGCAAATTAAATATCAAAATTTGGAATACGGAACAGTTGTTTTTCCCGAAGAGGGTGCCAAAATAAAAAGTTAGGTAGCGAAAATTGACATGGCTGAATTCCTTAAGAAATTATCTTTCAAATGATGTGTCACACTCACTACTTTCCCTATTCAAATTGTTTGGGTGATAGTTTTCAAGAGGTGAGGGGAGGAGTATGACAGTTGAGGTTAAAATAGAAAGATGTCCCCCTTGGATTAAAAATCGACGTGTTTTTTGCATTTTTTTCACAACACATGCGTTTTGAAGATATTCGATCTGTTTCGTTTTCGGTATCCCACCCTGTATATGCGTTGTGTATTTTAAAGCATATTTTGAGCGATAATATTTTTTCGTGTCCTTGCCTATTATCTCAAGACTTCGCAACTTTTACAAATTTCGACTGGGATTATTCGACATACTCCCTACATACGGCGCGAACGATTCCATCTCACTCACCTGGCAACTGCACGTTTTCTGCGGTCTCAGACTACAGCACTTTTCCTCGCAGTGCTTCTCCTGGATTTTCTTCGGACTCTGCGGGTAGTCGCCGGGCTGCTGGATTATAATGTTCGAATTGAAACCCTTGGCGAGGAGCTCCAGCTGAGCGACGGGGATCGGGGAGTAGGGTGAGCCGGGGGGAGGGGTCGGCGCTCCGAACGTGTAACCCGAAGCGGAGAATAGAGAGTCTGAAACTAAAGAGAGACGAATTATATTACTTTATGTACTCCTATTATTTTATATATTAATTATTCAACTGCTTTTAAGCAGGTTATACTTAGTATCTGTAAACACACAGCGTGAGTTATAATAACTCACTGCTATAACTCACTATAATAAATCGGAAATTCTTGGAGGTATTTACGAACCAAATATCAACGTGGCTCTGTACTCTGTACTCCTGTACAAGCACAAGATTAATTTTGACGTTTTCAAATTAAGTTAAAATTATTATTATTGTGACTTTTGTGCTGAAAAAGATGAATTCAGATAGCGAAGATGAATTTTTATGTACACCTCCAGGAATAAGACAAATAGCTAATATTACCATACAGAATTTATTGCCCGAAAAATCCCTAAACAAATGTAACGGTGTATAAAAAAAAATTCAAGATTGGTGTAGCAGTAAGAACATTAGGTCACCGTTTACAGAAAATGTACTTTTGGCATATTTTACTGAACTTAGCACTAAATATAAAGCATCGTCTCTATGGACTTTCTACTCCATGCTAAGAAGCTCACTCAACATAAATAATGGAATGAATATAGAGAATTATTTTAAATTACGTGCGTTTCTTAAACGTCAATCAGAAAATCATGTAGCTAAAGGCAAAAACATTTACGCCAGAAAAACTTAATAATTTCATAAATGAAGCTCCTGATGAGAAATATCTGGCTACAAAGGTAGATCGATCTCACAATAATTCAATCGTTTTTATCATTATATAATTTACTTTAGGTTGCTTTAATAATGGGCATTATGGGTGCTTGTCGTGCAGCAGAATTATACTCTATGCAAATTATACAGATTTAGAAGATCACGGATCTATTTTTATGGTCAGTGTGCCAAATACAAAAACAAAAATTGCCAGAAAATTAATTGTTACGGGAAACTTTTATACCGTAGTTAAGAAATATTTAAATCTTCGTCCTACCGATATATCGCAAACGATATTATTCTTTAATTTTCAAAATGGAAAATATCATTCACAAAGAATTGGCATTAATAAATTTGGAGCAATGGGGAACTGTTGTTTTTATTAATAAACAAAATGAATAATCACAACTAAAGTTTTTATAGCAATGTTATAGGTAACTATTAATATTTGTTAATAAAGTTTTTTGTCTGTACTTGTGTATTAAGTAGTATTTATTGTTATAGTCGTAGATAAAGTAAAGTATTCAACTTGCGGTAATGGTCATAACTGAATTGACGAATTACAGCACTCGCCTGCGGATCGTGCTGCTAAGTTCATCCGCGTGAGTTATATATAACCTACATTACCGCTCTTTAAATAATATACTATTATTTCGATAATAGGGCGGAAGGAAACTCATGGCACTTAAAACCAACGGTGTTGTTTTTTCAATATGGCAACATACATGTCCCCACAAATAGACAATGCACAAATAGAGTGAAGAACACGAGGATACAGTGTGGATTATATTCGGAATTATATGTTAAGTATAGAAAACAAACAAAATTCTGTTGGTGTGCGTCAGGGTACAGTTTTGGGTCCAATTTTGTTCCTGATATACATCAATGGTATATTTCAAATCATTGGCTTTCGTGGGGACATTATTCGTTATGCAGACGACACAGCGCTGATATTCAGTGGCGAAACCTGGGATGACGTTTATCGAAATGCAGAAAATGATTTTAGAAAAATACTCATTTGGCGAAATAATAACCTTCTAAGCTTGAACATAAGTAAAAATAAATTCATGACATTCTCTCTCATCACCAGTGATAGTTCTCAGAACGGTAGCTCAAAAATACACAAACCACTGCAATGATACATGTATAACTGTTCAGGAATAGAAACAACTTCCTCGACTAAGTATTTGTGTCACTATTAATCAACATATCAGATGAGATGACCACATTGCACATGTCATGAGAAGATTGAGGCTTCTCATGTATAAATTTTAGAGATTTTTCTCACACATTAACCTATTTCTTGTATACATCTTACTGGCAGAAGGTATATTTATGATACTGGAACTTACAATACTTCCCTGAATCCCCTACAAGTAATGCAGAGCTTCTCATTGAGATTACAGACAAAATGTATAGATGATTCTCAACTCAAAAATTATATCAAAAAACCAATGTCGTTAATATTAGGACAACTTACTGGTATAAATGTTTGATTTGGATATTTTCGAATTCCATACAATATACCATATTAGGGCATAGACAATTCAAAAACAATAAGATTTTTGATCACTTGAATTTTAGAACGCCATATTACGGAAAGGGCCATAAGAAAAGATTTCGAGCCAAAATTGTATAACTTTCACAGAAAAAAAAGATATCTTCAATCAAAAATATACATACTCTTGAATAGAATAATCTTCTGAAAAGAATAATTATTTCTAATTGATGAATATACTCTCAATTCAAACTAATTGAGATGTTTGCTTCTTTATATAAATTCTCTTGAAATGAATTTGCTTGCAGTGAAAACATTCTACTCGTCATCCTAGAAAACACTCACATTATCTCATTGTGAAACATAATCTTCTTGTAACAAGAATATAATTCCTTGGTAGATATCACTACCCGTGCCACGTGACACATTCAACCAATGAGCAATCAAAGCAGGTGGCGGCACCGCGACCAGCGAATACGAGTTCCATTTCGACCATTTCATTCAGTTTGACCATTTGAGTTGCAGGTTGTGAGGCTATGCGTATACCTATATGAATGTTAGTTTTGTGCCTAGTGGAAACTGTTTCTATACGATAAAAATGCAATATGAATGAATGAATTTGGCTCATTATGAGCCAGTTCTGAATATGAGTGAAATACATGTTGGTCTTCTACAGTTTTGTGGCTAAAAGCGAGTGGTGGCAATGTTCGTCACTACTAACTGGTTTTATTGAGAATACAGTTATTACACTTAAAACTATTCTCATATAAAACCATTATTTATACTTTAATTGTTGACAAAATGAAAACTTTATAAACGAGTGCAAAGTGCAGATTGGAACTCAACCTCCAAGTTGGTAGAAGAATAGTATTGAAATTGCAATATTCTTGTCTCCCATGATTCAACAAAAAAAAGTGCCCATTATTGAAGCTGAATTATTCTTGCCTCAACCATTGTTTATATAGAAGATAGTCAACCTTATGGGATTATAATTGGATCAAAATGGATGCGACATGTAGATGGCGATAGTGAGCTCGCATCCAAGTCATGTCGTAACTTGATTAAAACAATAGAAAAGCATTAAAATCAGGGTTTTTTGAAGAAACCTGCATTAAAATGACGTCAAATATTCATGTTTGTAATTAATCACGCTAGATGATACTTGCGTTTGTGTCAATACCATTTCCACAGGCATTGACTAACTATGTTCTATTGAAACAATGCCTCAACCAACTTATAAAGCAAGTGTTCACATGTTTCAAAATATTTTTCTTGTAAGTGGCCAAGAGGATTCCGTCAAAAAATCAAAGTAATATTTGATGGTTGGACATATTCAAGAATACAATCTCTTTGAATCAACGCAATTATGCGTTGATGCAAAAAATATTTTTTATCAGTGTTCTCCCAATGAATCTAAAAACTAAAAATCAAAGAATTCATATATGCTATTAAAAAAACATAGGTCTATTAGAAAACCCACAAATACTAAATATATCAATAATGAGTAATATAGCGTCGTTCAGACAAGTATAAATTCTAGAGAAAGATTATCGCAGGTTCGATCCCTGCTCGAGGATAATCTTTTTCTAGAATTTATACTTGTCTGATTCATTAGTTATATTTATATTACAGACGCGATTTAACTTGACTGAACATATTCTTAGAACTGGGTATGTAATGGATCGTCTACGTTGGATATTTTTGGAATACTTATATATCGAAATGAAATACCAATACTTCACAATTTGAACAAAAAACATATATTAGAAATCCCACAAATACTAAACACATTCTAATATATTGAAATCACATATCAATACTTCATAATTTGAGTTGGGGTTCCCCCTTAATACTTTCTTTCTGGCCCTCATCCCTTATTTGAATTTACTATCACTATTACATATTGTTAATATGTCTAAAATTCATAAAGAAACTGAATTAATTGGTAAATTATGTATGATAATTAGATTATGTCAATATGACTGACCTATTAAATCTTCAATGGTTATGGTGTTATACTAGAATCCAGGAAACAATTATGTTTTTGGGAGAAAGTTAATGGCTCAATTGCTACTGTCAGGTCAACAGAAAAACAGAAAATTGAACTCGCTGTTGTTTTAGCTAGTCTAATATAACGAGCCAAATCAAACTTTGCGAGCTAGTGCGGTAGACTATATAAAGGTTGTTTCTTAAGTACGTGTAGAAAATCAGGAGCGTGTTGCTGACGTCAAAATAAGAAAAAAAGTTCCTATAAATATATGTCCGCAAGTTAATCGTTTCTGAGATACAGTGTCAAAGTTGAATTCTTATTTCAATTTTTTGTGAAAAATTTCAAAATAATTTTGATTTTTGAATTTTGGGTAAAGTTTGGTATCTGGGAATATTTATTATTTAGTTTGTGTAAAAATTATATTTTGTAGAGGACACTGCAAGCAACTGTTTTCGAGTTATTGAGATTTGAAATAATCGATGCAAGTGATTTTGAATGACAAGATTTTTAAATTTGTAATAAATTCAATAAGAAATTAGTTTTTTCACAATTAACATAAAATTCGATTTTTTCATTGAAAAATCATCCCAGATACCAAACTTTACACTTTGACACTCTGTATCTTAGAAACGAATAACTTGCGGACATGTGTTTTTGAGAACTTTTTTTCTTATTTTGACGTCAGCAACATGTTCCTAAAGTTTCTACACGTACTTAAGAAACACCCTGTATAATCTCTATGATTCGAAGCGGCGACGTCTGCTGAAAGCACTTTTCAGGAAAAATGATATGGAGTTTCTCGGGAATTTTCTACATCCATTAGAGTCGGTAGCATAATCAATCAAATTTAATAAGAGCTCCATTGTAGTCGAGCTGCACGTTGAGAATATTTGCAGGAAGAATGTAGGAAACTGATCTAGTGGGAATAAATGACTTGTACAAAATAAATGAAAAATCGAAAGAAGATGGTGTTCAGGAAATTTCAATTGGGATGGATACCTTTTGCAGCAATTTTTGTTCATTCCTCGTCCGTTATAATTGCGATGCATGGTTCAAAGCAATCCATCTTGTTTAATACTGATGACTTCATTCCAAACTGAGCAAATAAACTCAGAATAAATGATTCCAGATCAGAAAACATTTAGTTCAATTCATCAAGTTACATACACGTGATCATGTTGGTAAAAGTCAGACACGAATAAGCTCTTTGGGCGGGACATGATGACCACCTTTCGACTAATTTTGAAGAATTTGACTCTCATCAGTAAAGGGTAGGTCAAACGACACTGCACAGCCGTCCACAACATGACCACGTCATTTACTGTCTGATGTTGAAGCAGCGACTCGAAAGCACTCCGAAACAAAACTCGGGGAAGAGGTTTTTGCTAAATAAATTCTTGATATTTTTAATGATGTTTTTGTGGTGAAATAAAGTTTTCTGATAATCAAAATCCTCCAGCTTTTTTATGATATTTCGTAACAAGACTACTGGAGTTAGTAACAAGGCCTACCCAGAACACATGGCTAATGACCATAGCAGTCGATGCCAAACACCAAAAGTTAAAAAAACTGAACTCCGAGTACTCCTTAACTGCTCTCGATTATTGACAGTTTCTGCTTCCGACCCCGATTTCAATAATAATCAACAGGAGTTGACGATAATGCTGTCCTAGAATGGAGTTGTACTGGATCTGATACAGTTATTGCAGTTTATAAATTATTTAGAATTACTTTGACAATCGTCCTTAAACTAGTAATTGCAAAGAACATTTAAATCTCTGAATACTTGAACACTTTTTGGATAGCTAACAAAAAGAAATGCACTATAGGAGACAAAAGAGACAACAGTAATCTGGATAGCACCGGACAAGGCAGCGAGCTATTAGAAAAGTATGTCAGCAATGCAAAAAAAAATCGGACATTTATCCATAATACGTTCAAATTCATATACTGATGACTACAGCTTGGCAAACACATTCACGCACATGATGTGCATTCGTCGTACGACGGATTATCCAGTGATATTCACGTGATTGTTCGCGCAAGAAGTGGGAATTTCACAATCTCAGCTATGTTTGCCAAACTTTACAACTTAACATAATATGTTTTATACGTCGGGAATAGTTCGAATCAGTCACCCTGTATGTATCGATTGCGCCCTAATCTGTAGCGCAGAAACAACTTCGAACCGAGAAACATCTAGGCAGATTTGCATACCTCTCGAGAAAGCTGCGGTCTCCTATCTTATTGTAATCGACACAAAGGGCTGTAATGTGAACAAAGACTTTAGCAGGTCTTTCATTACCACCATTCGAACAGGTTCTCCATTGTCAGTTCAGAATTGGTGAGATGATGAAATTACGAATATAACAATTTCTTTGATTGGTAGAGAAGGACAGACATAGAAGCAATTATACACTGAAGAAAATCGTGCTTTAAGTTTTTGCCAAGATACCTTTTGCTACTATTAGAAGAAACACTATTACTATAACACATTCTCGAATGAACTAAAAGCTACACCAGCATCAAGGCACACTCCAAAAAAACTATTACATAATTTTGTACACATTTATTACAAATTTGCGTCCCAACCAAAAATTTTTTACAGTCCCTGTTTTCTAGGAAATGGGCGTGGGCTAACTTTTAGGTAAAGCTGCAACACACATTCTGTATTTTGAAAAAATACGCAATTATTGATGATCAAATGGCTGCTAACATTTCTTATACATTTATTACAAATCATTGACGTGTT
The DNA here is from genome assembly GCA_944452925.2 of Chrysolina oricalcia. Lineage (NCBI taxonomy): Eukaryota > Metazoa > Arthropoda > Insecta > Coleoptera > Chrysomelidae > Chrysolina > Chrysolina oricalcia. Next base: position 23,115,383 of record OX101817.2, on the reverse strand, counting down.
GAAAATTCCAAAATTTTCAACCCCTAGAGGTTAAATAACCCTTATAGATATAAAATTCTCTAATAAAAATAGATCCCAACGTGGACAGTGCCAGAATTGATCACAAGATTGTTTAGAAGTTTTGTACAATCTATCGAAGTGTTAAAAATTACAGAATGAAGGACCCCCCAGTATATATCACATTGCGCGTAACGCTAAAATTTTCCACAAAACTATTTAAAAATCATTAGAATCTATCGACTTTTTGAAAATTTCAGAATGATGATTTCCACCACATACAGCGCATAAACTTATTTCAATTCATTGCAAAGTAAACGATTTCGGATTTTCATAGTATATGTTAAAAAAAATAAAGTCTGTTTGTTTTTTAATATCCTGGACTCGGATGACACGCAAGTATCTATATTTTCTTCCTGGTGACGTTTAAGTTGTTGCCCTTAAAGTCAGGGTCTCCCAACTGATACCTCAAATGAGCGGCTAGCTTTTGATATGCCAAAGAACTATTAGGTTGAAAAATATGACTGAAACGGTTTTCAATTGAATTATTTTATTATTCTGCAAACTCTTACTGCGTGGAATACGTACAAGAAAATACATGTTTGGAAGGTACTAGACAGAAAATCGGACTTCAGTGAGTTTCAGATATTCTACTGTGTATCTTTCGGTGCACATGGAATATATCAAACATATACAGGGTGTTTCATAATAAATGCGCAGGACTTCAGAATGTGATAGCTCGTTCAAAAATATGAAAAAAAGTTTCTATTAACTTACCCTCTAAAATGCACCATTTTCGAGATACAGGGTGTTGAAATTTTAAAAAAATAATCGTTTTTTGCGAATATCTCTGGAACCGTTTATCGCACAGAAAACAGATTTCGTAGGCACTTTGTACTCATAATAAGCTATGCTTTGTGCGGATTTTTTATTTTTTCAAATTCATAATTGGTGAACATTTTGAAGGAGTAGTGGGTGTTTTTTTCTCCAACTTCTACGCCACTGTAAAAAGTACAGTTTTGAGTCTCCTATATGAACCGCCAATGTTTTTTACACAAAAAAGGTATTCTTGGTCATGAGCTCTAAAAATGACCGTTTTCAAGAAAAATCAACTTTCATGTTGTTTAAATAATGTTTTTTCCTCGAAAATTTGCTGAGTGCATTGAAGCTAACGGCGGACATTTCCAACAATTCAACTGAGTATGATTGTTATTGTTTTTTTTTCTATTTTGCAATTAAAAAGTCAACGTTTGCTTTTGTTACTTGTTTTAACGTTTAAATAAATTTTGTATAATTAGGAACAAAATTATTTAAAAAAATTACCACGTTTTTCAACATGAAAGTTGATATTTCTTGAAAACGGTCAATTTTAGAGCTTATGACCAAGAGTACCTTTTTTGTGTAGAAAACATTGGCGGTTCAAGTAGGCGGCTTAAAATCATACTTTTTCTAGTGGCGTAGAAGTTGGAGGAATAAACACCTACTGACACTTCAAAATCTTCACCAATTATGAATTTTAAAAAGTAAAAAATCTGCACAAAACATAGCTTATTATGAGTAGAAAATGCATTCAAAATCTGTTTTTTGTGCGATAAACGGTTCCAGAGATATTCGCAAAAAACCATAATTTTTTTTAAATTTCAACACCCTGTATCTCGAAAATGTTGAATTTTGAAGTCCTGTGCATTTATTATGAAACACTCTGAATATTGAAAATTTGAAGAGTAAGAATTTTTTATACATTTTTTGAAAGATAATATGACAGAAAATCTGCAACAAATCTTATTTAATCGAGTTTCAGGATTTATTACACAAGTCTCACAAGCTTCTACTGCATATTTTTTTCGAGCGAATCTATTATATCAACCATGGAAATTTATATTTTGAATAGTGGGCTGAGTGGCTAAATTTTTGTGTTGAGAAATGATAGGGAATCCGATGTGAACTGTATTTCATCGAGTATTACAATTCTTTACAGTATCCCGCACGCTTCTACTGCGTGTCTTTAGTTGCTAATGGACAATATCAACCATGGCAATCAATAGTAAATCCTGAAACTCAGAAAGTTAGCTATAATAATGTTCTGACGTAAAGACCAACAACAATTATCAATTTTACAAAAAAAAAGGTGGTGCCTCTTGATGGGCGGTCAAGTCCGGTATAATATGAATATCTGAAATCGTTTACTTTGCAATGCACTGAAATAAGTTTATGTGCTGTGTGGGGTGCTCAATCAACCCCATGGAAATCATGATTCTGAAATTTGCAACACGTCGATATATTTTAATGATTTTTTAAATTGTTTTGAGGAAAATTTTAGCGATACGCGCAATGTGATAATGTAATAGGAGTTTTGAGCAGTTTGGGGGTGTTCAACCACTTGGGGGCCCTTCATTCTGTAATTTTTAACACTTCGATAGTTTGAACAAAAATTGTTAACAATCTTGTGCACAATTCTCGCACTGACCACGTTGGGATCTCTATTTATTAGGGAATTTTCTATCTAAAAGGGTTATTTAACGCATAGAGGATGAAAAGTTTTAAATCTCCAACACGTCAATGATATGTAATAAATGTGTAAGAAATGTTAGCAGCCATGTGATCATCAATAATTGCGTATTTTTTCAAAATACAGAATGTGTGGTGCAGCTTTACTTAAAAGTTAGCACAAGCCCATTTCCTAGAAAACGGGGAATGTAAAAAAAAATTTGGTAGGCACGCAAATTTGTAATAAATGTGTAGAAAATTATGTAATAGTTATTTTTGGAGTGTGCCATAAATGCTGGTGTTTTAGTTGATCATTCTCGAATAGAAGCAGCACATTGAGATCCTACGACAGCGAAAACGTTTTTGCCACGGCAGACATTCAATTACACGTGACAGATAATCAACGTTCCTCAGGAAATATTATCGCTCCAAATTTACTTCAAAATACACAACGCATATACAGGGTGATTTACCACCACTTACACAATATTAAATGGGATACTGGTCCATCATGTGCGAAAGCACTTGTAAAATTTGAGAGATATCCGTGATTATTTAAATCATGTTTTTGTATGTCAACCGCAATGGGTACGCCACTGCATCACTGAATTTATTTTAGCAACCCTCTAAGCGAAAACATTATCGTGCTTCTTTGAAAGATGCCATGAGAACTGAAGCATTGCAGTGATGCATTGTTACTATTTCCGTGTGCAAAATCACGGATGGTCGTTGTCTACTTGTCCCCGATTTGCCTTGGTTGTACACTTGAGTATTATAGAACGAATACCCACGACGTATGTGGATAAAACTATAATCGCCCTTCGACACAACCCATTTTCTCCAGATAATTCAATTATGAACTGTAATAGTCCCAAGTAAAGAAATTTGAGAAGACTTGGCATTGGTGCACGTATGTATGTCACTTGTCAAAACACCAATTTGAATTACAACAGTGATCATATTTTGACGAGTTTTGTGAATTGGTACTGTTCAATACGCCAGCGATTACCTACCTCTAGCAAATATTGTGAGTTGTTACATATGGTGTAGTGAATAAAAATGCCAGGGATTATGTTCGAAAAAATTTTCAAATTTCCGAAAGATTTTGGGCATGTTCATGTTTTGAAACTGACGTCGAACGTGCAGTGAATCGTGCTGTTGTTGTTGATGAAGCAGTTCTGCAAGTCATCGACGAAGAACAAAGATCCATCAACAAGCACCCGTCTGTCAATTCTGTTGTGCTGTGTTATGTCAATGATATGTAATAAATGTGTAAGAAATGTTAGCAGCCATGTGATCATCAATAATTGCGTATTTTTTCAAAATACAGAATGTGTGGTGCAGCTTTACTTAAAAGTTAGCACAAGCCCATTTCCTAGAAAACGGGGAATGTAAAAAAAAATTTGGTAGGCACGCAAATTTGTAATAAATGTGTAGAAAATTATGTAATAGTTATTTTTGGAGTGTGCCATAAATGCTGGTGTTTTAGTTGATCATTCTCGAATAGAAGCAGCACATTGAGATCCTACGACAGCGAAAACGTTTTTGCTAAAGGTGATTTTTCTGCCACAAGGTATAATGCTGTTGTTATTAGCCAGCCAGTCTGGGACAGTGAGATTGTTCATCAGAAAATTATAATTTCGTAACTAGATGAACACTAGTGAGTCACATGCCCGTTGACACAAGGTTTTTGCTTACGATAACTGGATAATCGCATAGAACTTAACCCACTTACAGTAAATTGTATTAACTACTATTTTTTCCATATTTCATTTGAGGAATTTTTGTTTATAGAAGGTATAGATAACAGAAGCTTTCATCTAATTGATGATGTATTTGCCAACTCTTACCGAAAATTTGACCGACAATGAAGGCCATTTATTATCATTATTGTTGACACACAAATAGATAAATTTATTCTATTTGAAAAACACTATTCAACACATTTTTATATTTATCTTTCAATATCTAGGGCTTGGTGTTAACTGAGAAAATATACAAGAAAATTATAATCTGGGATAACATTATTCATTTTTCATGGTAGAGGTGTACTTTTTGTTAAAATGATATCCTTCCATTCATTCTCAAATTACCATTTATGTGTGTTTCAATATCGCGTAGTTCACTCAAATATATTATTGTTGCAATTTAAAATTTACAAGTTTAAGTCAAATACCAAGTTTCTTTTTAATTCGTTTCCATCGTATGTTACTTTTAGAACACATTTGAGAGCATTTTACCATATATTCTGTAACTGCATAATATTCACAGATAGACGCACTCGCTAGCGGTAGCAAAGTTGCATGCTACAACTGAAACTACTACTAATAGTCACATGTAGATGTACTTGCTAGCAGTACTAGAGTATTATACCATCAACTGAATCAATGGGTGTTGTGAATAAAATCTAGTAAATGCTCATACTATATATCTATCTCTTTTGTTTCTATATTATCCAAATAAGTCTATCTCAAGAAAGTATAAGCATTTACTTCAAATTCATTTTATTCACATCGGCCAATGTATTATAGCCACAGGTGGGTGGGTGCAGTCACTAGCGGTTGTAAATTAAAATAACAACTACTGCAACAATGGCCGTGTTGATGGTATAGAGCGTTCGCCTCTCAAGCAAAGGGCCGAGGGTTGAAATCCCCGCATGGGCATCAATCTCGTACATGGCATCACACGTTAAGAAGTAAGGCCTGCGTCTTCCCTAGCTCACACAAGTCTTTCGAAGGCTTCTGAGGGTTGCGAGTAGGAGCGGTGCAATCGGTTGATGGAAATAACAATTTTAACAACAATGCCTTATAGTTTAAGCATGAGTGAACCTAGCAGCTTGCCTATTAGGGTGGGAGGAAGCCATAGACGCCTTTGGTCTTTTTGGGATCCATTTAATGTTCGCGGTTTTCCATATATCCATATTTCGCGGTTTTCCATATATTGCAGCAAGTTGATCCTCTAGTATTGCTGCTATGTGTTTGGCTGCCTCATTTGGAATGGTATCTTTGGCAGCGGCCTTATTTGTCTTGAGTTCTCTGACTGTATCGTGGATTTCCCCCGTTGTGAAGTTTTCGACAATTGGTGTTGCAGGTTGTTGTTATTTGATTTTATTCTTTATTTTTGTGTGTATTTGGTCGTCTGGTGATTCTTCCGTGAAGTATTATTTTGAATCATACAACAACAACAACAACCTGCGTCACCTCAAATTACCAACACCTCAAGAGACATAAGACGTTTGCGGAGAATCTTGTCCACTATCTTCGCCAACATGCTCACGAGCTAGATTGATCGAAAGTATTCTGGTTTGTGCGTATCCTTACCACAATTAAAACACAATTGCATAACCTTTAATGAACATTGCAGCAAATGGTCCAGTACGCCTTCACGACATTAAGTAAATACATTCTTAAAAGAAAGAAACTTGATGATAATTATTCGATCCACGGCTTAAGGGAGATCTCAGTTGTATTGCTCGAAATGCAAATATCCAGCTTGTACATAGCGGTAACAACAATTTACAACGTTGGACAAATTTGGAATTTTCGAAACTGTCAAAATTGTAACAAAGTCTATTGAGATCAAACGAAATGATCAAAGAATACAAGTTTCTATGAACATTTAGTACATGCTAAATATTCGCCAGAAAACAAATCCACTGTAGCATATAATAAAAACACCGTAAAATGAATATTTAACTTTCAAATTGGTAATGATCATGGGAAATTACATCTTTTGGAAAGTTCTGTTCAAATTGGTTTAGACAGATTAGCTATTATTGCGAAAACATTAAATTAACGTGAAGCTTTGAACTTTGAAGCAAACATATTCCCTGCGACTGCGATAGGGAGCATTTGAGGAGTTGGGTGAATCGCCGGTACCGACGAACATAATGAAATTTATCAGTGAGCTATAAATCACAGAAAATCCAATAATTTTGCCGTAGGACGAAATACCCGTCTCCCCAATAATCCTACTCGGTAAGATATGAGGCAAATATTGGAGAAAAACACTGACTTTTCCTACCAGTTCCACGGCAGACATTCAATTACACGTGACAGATAATCAACGTTCCTCAGGAAATATTATCGCTCCAAATTTACTTCAAAATACACAACGCATATACAGGGTGATTTACCACCACTTACACAATATTAAATGGGATACTGGTCCATCATGTGCGAAAGCACTTGTAAAATTTGAGAGATATCCGTGATTATTTAAATCATGTTTTTGTATGTCAACCGCAATGGGTACGCCACTGCATCACTGAATTTATTTTAGCAACCCTCTAAGCGAAAACATTATCGTGCTTCTTTGAAAGATGCCATGAGAACTGAAGCATTGCAGTGATGCATTGTTACTATTTCCGTGTGCAAAATCACGGATGGTCGTTGTCTACTTGTCCCCGATTTGCCTTGGTTGTACACTTAAGTATTATAGAACGAATACCCACGACGTATGTGGATAAAACTATAATCGCCCTTCGACACAACCCATTTTCTCCAGATAATTCAATTATGAACTGTAATAGTCCCAAGTAAAGAAATTTGAGAAGACTTGGCATTGGTGCACGTATGTATGTCACTTGTCAAAACACCAATTTGAATTACAACAGTGATCATATTTTGACGAGTTTTGTGAATTGGTACTGTTCAATACGCCAGCGATTACCTACCTCTAGCAAATATTGTGAGTTGTTACATATGGTGTAGTGAATAAAAATGCCAGGGATTATGTTCGAAAAAATTTTCAAATTTCCGAAAGATTTTGGGCATGTTCATGTTTTGAAACTGACGTCGAACGTGCAGTGAATCGTGCTGTTGTTGTTGATGAAGCAGTTCTGCAAGTCATCGACGAAGAACAAAGATCCATCAACAAGCACCCGTCTGTCAATTCTGTTGTGCTGTGTTATGTATTTGATTTGCAAAAATATTTCATTTATTTTTGCCATTTTGGAATGTGAGTAACATAACAATCTCATTTCAAACCCCACCAGCTGTGCTGTTATTTTGATGAAGGGGGAAAGAAATTAAGCATGCACGGTTCAACGTGGGCAGTTACTATTCAGTGGCGGCGCGTTCCTACAAATTAATCAGGTAATTTTTTTGTTCCATTTTTGTTTTCAACTTCTTTTGCTCGGAAGAGCGCACTGACAAATTTTGTGAGTGGTGGTAAATCTTCCTGTATAAATGAGCCCAGAAAATATTTTTGGAGTCAAATTTCGATTACAGCCGTTCCCATTCGTTTCTGAAAATCAGCAAATTTCAAAGCTACGCGGGTTGCTATTTATGTATTGAGAATTGGCAACACTAGTGTTGCTAGGCGCGATTCAACTGCGCTATCGCAAAGTTTGACATTTTTGACAGTATACGTGACAGGGTTCAGAGGATATATATATCCAGTGATATATATCATGATATGTATCACGATACATATCATGATATTTATTACTTGATATATATCTGATATATTCGATAATTTTATTTATTAAATTAAAAATGTTTTTCATCATTCTAAACATCCGAAAATATCTTGAAAGGACCTTTTCTTCTTTCGGTTTGGTTCAATCGGATTTACGGAATCGCTTGGGAAACCAAAAAGCCAGTAGACTGGTTTTTATGTTCAAGTGTATGAATCAAAATATAGATAAAAAGAAAACCAACCTTGACTGGGCATGGAAACCAGCCATATCTGAAGATTCTGACGTAAGTGTCAATAATAGGAATGATATTGAATATTACTATTTCATCTGATGAGGATATACCAATATCAATGTTGACATAATAATGTTAATAATGTTATTTAAAATTTAAAATCTATTTGCTTTTAGTTTTTTCTTCTTAATTAGAGTTATCAATGTTAGAAAAAAGTTTTGTTGTTTGGAAAAGGTTTTTAATTGTGTGTTTGTGTTGAAATAATAAAATAATGTTAAAATATGTTTATTTTATTAATTGTTTTTGTTTTTTCTTTTTAATTAGAGTTAGAATAAACCGTTTTGTTGTTTAGAATATAGGTTTTTGTTAATGTATTTGTGTCAAACAATAGTTTGTGCTAGAAGCAATGATGTTTTTTGATTAAATAATTAAATTTTAAATATGATATATCGGATTTATATCCGATATATATCGGATATATATCATATGATATGATATTTACATAAATATCATGATATTTTCGAACCCTGATACGTAATCAGAACTTTTTGCCATACATACGCTATTTGTATTGTTAATAGACATTTGAAAATTTTATCTCGTCCAAAAAATGGAGCTAAATCGTGAACATTTTCGTGCCATGATTTTTTACGATTTCCGACGAGGATTATCTCAACAGCAGTGTGCCGATCAACTTACTGCGATTTTTGCTGACCACCATCCAAGGCCACAGTATATCGATGGTTTAGTGAATTCAAACGTAGCCGTACTTCGCTGGCGGACGAAGTTAAAGATGGACGTCCAAAATCGGTTGTTGTGCGAGAAAACACTGATGCTGTGTCCGAACTGATAATGCAGGATCGTCATGTGACATATCGCGAGATCGAGGCATCCCCGGGGCATTAGTATGACAAGTATACATAAGATATTGCATGAACATTTGGCAGTCAGAAAGATTTGTTTTCGTTGGATTCCGCACAAATTGACAATCGATTAAAAAAAGACTCGTGTAAATTGGTGCAAGGAAATGATTACAAAATATGACCGCGGTGCATCAAATGCAGTTTATAACATATACACAGGTGACGAATCTTGGATGTATTGGTATGAGCTCAAAACTAAACAGCAGCCGACTGTATGGGTTTTTCAAAATGAACCTTGTTCGTGCTCGCAGCACTTCGAAGCAAATGGTGGCCTGTTTCTTCGGTATAAATGGTCATGTGGCAACCGTGCCTTTAGAGCAATGTAGAACGGTAATCTCTGAATGGTACACTACTATTTGTTTGCCAGAAATCATCAATGAAATAAGGAAAACGAACCGTCGACGAAGGATAATTCTCCATCATGACAATGCGAGCTCACATACATCGGCTCAAACAAACCGCAATTTGAGCACTCAAAACGTTGAATTGATGGGTCATCCGCCGTACAGCCCTGATTTAGCACCCAATGATTTCTATTTGTTCCCTCAAGTGAAGAACAAATTACGTGGTCAACGCTTTTCGACGCCACAAGACGCTGTTAATGCATTCAAAAACCATGTTTTGGAGATACCTACTTCGGAGTGGAAAAACTGCTTTGCCAATTGGTTTAATCGAATGCAAAAATGTGTTGATTTGAAAGGAGAGTATTTTGAAAAACAATAAAGAAGTTTCTACACCCCAATTATTGTTTTAGTTCTTCATTCTCAATACATAAATAGCAACCCTCGTATACTAATATTGGCGTTCTTTGTGACGTACTCTCCCGTGCCCAAACAGCCAAAGGGCGTATTCTAATAGGGTTCATTGTGACGTGAAACGGCAATGCTATTTGATTGCTCGTAATTCTCGGAAGAGTATACGTCACATCAATTTGCAATGGCGCGAGAAAGAAGCCATTTGAATTTTGTCGACTTTAATAGGTACATTTTTTTAAGATTAAAAAGATTAACAACCTGCAGAATCCATCAAAAATATTTTTAAAATTTCGTGTTCTCGCGCCTATTGAAAATGCAGAAATCTGCCCAAATCTACCAAAAGTTCATACCTAATCTAAAGCTGAAGTCCACTAATGAATAAACAGCGGTCCCCTGATGATCAAAAAGCTCTCCTCCAACACAATCTAGGTAGAGTGAAGTGCGAGTGCCAAACATAAAATCGAAGTAATTTGCCAGAAAGTGACAAATAAAAATCAATAATAATAATAATCCCAAAAGTTTAAATAAAAACAATTCCATGGGTGTCTTTTTTGAAGAACCCTTCACAGGTATTCGTCACATCCAACTTCATATCTGTCGCGGTATCAGCCAAAGATGTTGTTCATCAGATATTTTCCTTATATTATGTTACATCATAGGATGATTGAAAAGACCGGTATTTTCACTTCGTAGAGGTTATTCTATTTTCATCTGTCACTCTCTGTTAAATTTTTCGGGTTTACTTTCCGAAATATTGTGGGTGTTACGACATCTCAGCGGCAACAGCTGAACAAGAGTGTGAACTTTATTAATATCTTCAATATATTGTCGCATGCAAATGGTTTATGTCATCAATCTGTCGAAAACAGTTCGTTAAAATATGTACTGTTGAAAAATTTATTGAAATGGAAACAATCAATAAAAATTTAAACGTTGGAATAAATTAAGTCTTCACAGGACCAGAAAAGAAAAATAGGCAAGGCTGGTCAATTTCAATATCCAAACGGCTTGTGCGTGCGAAGTCATCTTTTGTAAGTTATGATGTCGTCGACAATTTTACAAATAAAAACTTCTGGTTTCGAAATAATTATTCGTTTGATTTTATGACATGGCATGACAAAAACTTATTACTGATTTTTTTATGTTTGGGTTCCCACGAAAAAAAAAGTCTTGTAGTGATCAGAGGACATCGTGAGGGTCGAAGAAGAGTAGGTAGGAATTAGAGTTCTTCCTGAATATCTGCAGGCTGTATGCCTCAGGGAAAACCTCCCGAGCGCATCACTACCGCGACGAGAAGACCGGCTATTTTTTGGTCAGAATCTAATAGTGTGTGTTTAGGGGCTTCACTTCATATCATGGAAACAGTATTCCAGTACAGCTCGGATCTGTGTCTTATAAATCATAATAAAATGACGGGGAGTGAAATTGCTCGTATCAGAGTACCAAATTTTTGAGAGGCATACCTTTGGCAAAGCTAATTGTCCGATTGCATAGTACCCACTGTTAACTTCCTTCCTTGTATGTTTTATACCTGATTCCCAGGTCATGTTACCATCGATATAAGTACCAAGAAATTTGGTGTTATCTGATGAATCAATTATATCATCGACCACTAGTATAACATGAACATTTTCAATTTTCCTATTTCTACTGCAATAAAACTGCAGCCAAACAGTTTTCTTCACATTCACCAGCAGATAATTTTATAGCACCAATTAACTCGAGACTAAAGTTGTTCAATTTTTATTTTGAGACAATCAAGTTGTCATCTTGAATTAATATATAAAAATTAAGGTATTTAATGTATAAAAATATCTTCTAATAAATGTAACTATTGAAAACGGAGGTTGCTACGCACACAAATAGTCGATGACGTTTAAACTGTCACAATTATAACGTCATACAAAATAATTATGACGGCACTTGCCAACATTTCTCGAAATTATTCCTCATTGATAATATCGATCTACTATTACAGGAATCCCAGGTTAGCTTCCACAACCTCAACTCTGACACTATGTTTACGGCTATCCATCAGAACACGTGACCATGGCTCTTTAAAAATGGCCAACTGTAGGCACACAAGAATGGTGTTTGAGTTTGGCACTGGCTTCTACTGCTACTAGTTTTGTTTAGTTGTGATTTGAAATGTTATTATGGCTGTTTTAAATAAAAAGTGATTTATTTATTATTATTGGAACGAGTAAACAAGGAATTTGCATTGAAATATAGCGACAAAAATAGAGTGTTAAAGTACATGGATCCTTTTACTTCCACTCCTTACGAAATGGACACCTCTCTAGATCTTTTCTCACCAGTAAAGGCATTCGACTTTATTACACATCTGCTGTTGACTCATAGTTTTTAAACAAAAATGCAAATGAAGGCCTACAAAAGTTTGAGCGGCTATAATATATTGATGCTGAATTTGTCTATGATTGTGAAGCAAGAAAAATTGATGAACATACTGTTGTTGTTGCCAAGGTACTGACTTGAAGTGTGGAGGTGAAGTGTCCAAATTCATTAGGGAATATTGAAATAAGGCAGTATTTAGATTTGAAAACCTCTCTTATAATATGTGATGGGGTAAAACTTGCGAATGTGGACATGTGCCCGATTTTCATGAAACTTGCACAGATTGTGTAAAACATGATAAAATTACTTTAAATTACTTTACCAATCGAAATTTTTCCGCAGAAATGTCTGTGAGAACCTTTTTTTAGCGAAAATCCTTCATAGTGGTCACTTCACAAATACTCCCCAGTCCAAGACAATTCACGTAATTTCCAATCCAAATAACTGGTCATTAACTATAAATATCAACTCTCAGGAAGTTTAAAGGAGATTAATTGACTGAATGAAGTTCAAGAAATTACGGAGTTCAAATTTAAACTCTCTCTCTCTCTCTGGATTCTTGGATCAGCTTCCTAACGGCGCTATTATCCAGCTCTCCCCTTATCACATCGGCAATAAGGGCTTCGTCCGAGGAGTACAGTCGTCTTGCTCGCGGCAATACTGTACTCACATAGAAGATCCACTGTGCTCTTCTTCGTATAATGTATCGACTGTGACGTGGTATACTTGTATTGCGTGCTAAAAATGTTAATAGGACGAACATCACAAACAAAGGGTATAAGGAAATAAACGAGGATTAAAATATAGCGGGAATAGAAGAGTCATGAAGTTATTCTGTATACACTAGAGTTTAATCCGATTGTGATCTAAAAGCAGGATTATTAATTTTATAATTGGTGCGTTAATTTTCATAAGCACCTCTGAAAACATGTAGGGAAGGTTCAGACCTTTGCTCCCTAGGATGAAGTAGAAATCTCCACCGAGGAATTCGTTAATAGGACATCCAAAGAAAATGTGATTTAAATCCTCAAGACCACCGCATTCACAATATGGGCTATCGACAACACCGATTCTCCACAAATGATCTTTCGTACCGCAATGGCCAGTCGTCATACGAATTATAACAGTAACATGTCTACGACTCATGAAAGGAATTTTATAGTACCATCGCTCCGTCGGGAATTTAGGTTGAATTTTAGAATAAAATTTTCCTTTGACTTTAACATCTTGTTCCCATCGATTATAGAATTCTTGGAAAATCTCTCTACGAAGTTATTGAGAGAATCCTCGTTTATCTCTCCTTATATCCAATGGAACATTGAGTGCCGAACCTATCTTAGCAAGCTGGTCAGCCATTTCATTCCCTTCAATATTAGAATGACCTGGAACCCATATAAACGTAAACAAAATCCCAATGAGAGAAGCTAAATAGGCGATTTCTTTGATATGCATAGTAATGACGTCAATGTCAAAAGATGTATCTAAGTTAGTAATTTTAATCAAAGCTGATTTGGCATCCGAGATAATGATAATATTGGACATATCTTTCTCTAAACATGCAGTCATAGCCTGATGAATGGCAATAGTTTCCGCCTCGCATATATTAGTTCCATCGTGAAGTCTAGCAGAGAAGCAATAATCCACCTGGGGGATATAGATTCCATATCCGACTCTTGGAATAGAGTCGTCCCCAATGATGATTGGATTGTTATAACGAATTCGCTTACTGTTTCGGAACTGTATTGCAACACATTTTTCTTTAGTTAATTCCAAGTCATGCGAAAGCATCCATTTATTAATAATATGTAACGTTTGGTTAGTTTTACGAATGGTGTCTTCAATGTCCCCCCTTTAGTTAAAACAACAATTTCATCAGCATAAGCCATGACCTTACTGTGTATGGGAATAATTGAGAATAAGGAACATAAATAAATATTAAACAAAAGAGGGCTCAAAGGTGAACCCTGAGGTAAGCCTATTGTGGCTATACGCGGACCATGCATTTCCCCATTGTCATCCATAATAAAGTTTAGTCTATTATGCAGGATATTGAAAATTAAATTTGACAAGTCTATATTTACACCGTACTGCAGGAGGTACTTATACAAAATGAATAAATTGACATGATCATATGCACCCTTGATGTCAATAAATACCGCTACTACATGTTGTTTAAGTCCAAACGTCATTTGGACAAATAAAGTTAGATTAGCTATATTGTCCATGGTACTTTCTCCTTTTCTAAAGCCAGTCTGAAATTTAGATAAAATCTGTTTGTTCTCTATAAGCCACTCTAATCTAAACTTAATCATCTTTTCGAGAATTTTAAGGCCGCAACTCTCTAAAACAATTGGTCTTAGGTTATTAACATCATTTGAATTTTTTTTATTTTTGAGTATTCCCAATATCAGATATTCTTTCCAATCATTTGGAATGAACAAGATATTGTTAAAAATATTCAAAAGTTAAAGTTTCATATCGATGGTTAGGTATATGAACATTTGGTATGCCATATCATCTTTACCTGGTTTGGTAAATCTTTTCACTGAGATAGCCAGTTTTAATTCTTCGAATTTGGAATGTTCAGATCTAACCTTCGGAATACTTAATGAGAAACTTGGATGGAAGTCACATATTTTATCTAGTAATAAATCTGCAAATTAATCGTTTTATGTGTTATTGTACTATTTTTTCTGTTCGAGAACTTTTTGATCATATTCCAAATATACGAAGGATTTGCTTCTCTATTCAAAGATGAACAGAAATTTTGAAACTCTACCTTTTTTTTCTTATTCAAAAATCTCTTGGTGGAAGCTATGATTCGTTTCGCATAAATGTAATTTTCTACAGTAGGATTAAGTTTGAAGGTATTAAAAGCATTTTTTCTTTCTAGTATTTTATTATTACAATCAGCATCCCACCACGGATTTCCTGGTTTACCGGTGCCCGCTTTTCTCAAAGGAACATATTCTACTGAAGCCTCATTCAATATACCTATTAATTCCTCATAAGAGTTAAATTGTGGCTTGCGTTCTGAAAAATTTGAGTGATACCCAGTCCAATCAGCTTTTGTGAAGTTTCTTCCAAGGTAATTATTGAATACACTTTGTTCTAAATGTACTTTATCAAACTGGCACATAGCACAGTCGTCTAAGACTTCCTATGAGAATTTTCTAGCCATGCTACTTGATACAATTGTCAGATCCAGAGGACTGACATTCCCCTCAGTAGAGCCCCATCTAGTAGACGAACCATCATTCAACACTATCAAGCCATGTTCTTCCAGAATTTTGGTTAGTGGAGCTACTTCCCCAAAGAGGGTTATGAGCATTCATATCTCCCATAATAATGATATCCCCTACCAATCCAGAAATACATTGACTGAAGTTATTAATGGAAGGTAAATTATTGACTGTATTATAGATATTAATTATGTTCTTGTTAAAGATATTTATGATTATGATTTAGCAGTCTTCAGTCTGAATATCTGCATTAGGCTGAACAATGTTAAATTTATATTTTTGTTTTACCATAGTAGCTATACCTCCATAACCATCGTGCCTGTCTTGTCTAACTATGTCATAAAATCTAATATGAAAGTGTTTCTCTGGTTTCAACCAAGTTTCATTCAACAGTATGATATCAGGATCAAAGTCATTGATAAGTTGGATCAAATTATACCTATTAGATTCAACACTCCTAATGTTCCATTGCATAATTTTAACCATTAAAGATAGTATTTAATACTCCTCCTCCGAGGATCTATTTGTTTCGTAGAGAGATCTACTGGAATCCAAATTCCTGGCCGAATTGATTAAATCAACAATTTTCAATATCTGTGTTTCAGGTACCTCTAAAAATAATTCATAAATTACACTAACTATATCTTTACCCTCCAAATTCAAGTTTGACCATGAATCGTAGGCCTATTAATTCGATAATTTGGTTCTCTTATTGGTGCTAATTCCTCTTCTTGTTTATTCCTACTTCCCTGACTGCTCGTGAACATAACCCGTTAGTCGGCTGCGGGATTTGACCATGATGATGTAAGAGAATTTCGTTAATTTCCTGTGTCTAGTGTCTGTTTTTTTTTTAATAATTTGAGAATAAGTTCTTTTATTTCGACCAATATTGTCTCTGAGAGACTTCTACTCCATTATTATCCACTATTTGCTCATTGAGTAACGCTGGAAACTCGCTGGGAGTCCTGTTATTATAGACCTGAGTCTTAGGAAATTCTTTCGCTGCATCAAAAATAGATTTATTTTCAAAGCTCATTTTCTCTCTGATTTTTTTTTGTCTTTCAAATTCCTGACAATTTCTACTAGTAGATTTATGTTCCTCGATATTACAATTATGACATTTTGTAACCTCGCATTTATCATACAATTCCTCGTTTTCATGATTTTCCGAACAATTAAAGCATCGTTTTTTACCCCTACACTGCTTCTTTGTGTGCCCAAACATAAAACATTGATAACATTGGGTAACAGGAGGAATGTATAATTCTACTTTATGTTCCATGTAGCAAATATTAACAAATTTTGGAAGAATTACCCCTTCAAAAGTAATGAGGATTGTATTAGTCGGTAAATATTTATTCTCACCCTCAATTCTAACCCTCCTATTCATTCGTCTAGCATTTACTACTCGGTATGGGCTGTTATTTAATTCTTTAATTTCGTCATCTGTGAAAAACTTATCCACTCCTCTTAACACTCCCTTACAGGTAACATAATTGAATGGAATATACGTCTTATAACCTCTATGTCTTACCTGTTGATTCAATAGAAAATTATTAGCGCTCTTCCAGTTTTTAAATTCTACACCTATTTTATTACGTCCTCTATTCTTAATTCTGACAATATTCTCCAATTTAAGATCAAAAATCTCTTTCGCGATTCGCAAATGATTGTAGCTTCCGATATTCCCAGTTGATCCGTGGCTTCAATAATAACAACAAACGGTCCTGTGGTTCGTTCTTTATAAAAAATGGTCTCACTTTTGCCTACAGTTTTTGTTGCATTGTTTGCTGTTTTTGTATTATCGTCGTTTTTGTCCCCATCCATCAATTGCGAACCAAGCGATGGTCTTGATTCTAAATCTGAGTTACCTTTAATAATATCACTCATATCAACATTTGTAAAATTTTCTACCTCGATATCATTACTATCCCCGTTGAAAGTTTCATCTTCATCAAGACTATTTATGAAAAATCTTTTTTTGGGAGGAGGATCACCCCCTCCCCCTTCGTTACTCATGAATTATATTTTTAGAAGACAATTTACCAAAGCCAATTATAGAATAGACAGGAAGAAAAGAAAGATTTAAGATTGTTAGTAAAGTATGCACACCTGTTTCTCACAACCACTGGAGATTTTTCTCACTAGCAATTTCCAATAACTACCAAACGATGTTCACACTTCGAAGATTCGTCACAGAATCAAAATTTTAAACTCGATTTTCAAAAATATTTGACAAATTCAATGACAGCTCTCATGAACATGATCGGATCGGGTGCATACATTCAAATGCAACGTTGCCAACGTTCACTTCCTTAGCGTGAGTCCACCTCCTAAAGGCTCGTTCTTATCCTTGCGAATTTTCGCAATTTTCTTCCGATTCGATACAAAAATTGCGCTGAGTGATGAATGATAGCATGTAATATTTCAGTCTAGAGTTAGATATTACTACATAACAGTTATTTTTTCGCCGTATGAGTCGAATCACAAAAATATTGCGAATAATTCCATGGGATCCAATTTAGGTTAGGTGATTTTCCCTTATTTTGCGTTAAAAAATTAATCTGTGAGCAGTTATCGAGGCAGAATAGGAGCGAGCGAAGCGAGCATAATGACGGCGAGCGCAGCGAGCATCTATTTTTATTTATCGTTTTCAACGCTAAAAAGTGATCGGATCTTAGACAACTTCTGTAACAAAAATGCAAAAGTTAGGTTTGGTGATTTTCCCTTCTTTTACGTAAAAAGATTGAATCCGCAGTTGTCGGGGCGGAATAAAGGCGAGCGAAGCGAGAATAATGACGGCGAGCGCAGCGAGCAATTATTTCAACGGTTTCAAAGCTAAAGAGTGAAAAGATCGAAAGCAACGTCTGTAACAAAAGTGCCAGAGTTAGGTTAGGTTGTTTTCCCTTCTTTTACGTTAGAAGTTTATATCTGTCTACATTAAGGTCGGGACGTAATAGGGGCTAGCGAAGCGAGCATAATGACGATGAGTGCAGTGACGTTTTAAAAGCTTCAAACTTAAAAGTGATAGAATCAGGAGTAACTTTCTCCAACACCACCTTCTTTCAATTCAAAAGATTAGATCTGAGTGCAAAGAAAATAAAAACTGATGTTTCCGCATACGTTCTCACGCCAACCGCTCAAGATTCCTCCTTCATTTCATCAACACAAAATACAGCCTCAAATTCAACAATTTTTCAAATATTTTCAACATATTTCCAAAAAAGAATCACATGCAAACTAATCCCGGTATGCAGGAATTAAAAGAAAACTGGCAACGTCGCTTTGTTCTCTTTTTGGTCTCTTCGCTTGTTTGACATTTGACACTTGCATCAATACTACTGTTATGAATTACAATTTCAAATGAATTGAAACTAATGATAATTTAAAACCGTTCCCTGTATGAATGGTTTCTTGTACGACTTGGAATGAGCATTTTAAAGTTATTGGCATTTGTTGGAAGTGAATAAACAGCACAGAAGCAGTCAGTTGGTTCAATTTAAACTGGTTATAATTTATATATTTGTAGGGTATGTACTGCCACACATTTTATCGAAAAAATCCAAAAAAACATGATTTCCGCAAAAAAAATTATCTCGGCATAAATTATTCGCTGTTTTAAGGCATCTGTGAAAATTTCGTTAAAATCGGCCAAATGTCCATATTCGCAAGTTTTTCCTGTGATGGAATTGAAATTACCCTAAACCGTGACCATGCTTATTATTATCAAATTCATTTACAAATGAAAGTAACTGAATAAAAAAATACTGCGATTTTGTGATTCGTTCACCCAAAGGATATTTTCATGATTGCATTTTCCCAGATGAAAACTTCTCGGTAGTTAATTTCGCAAAAGCTTACAAATTTCATAAATAAGTGGTGCTTTCTGAGCTTCACAAAAGGAAGACATTTAAAGAAAAGATGGTGTCTTTGTGATAAGGTAGATGATGATGGCCGAGTTATGCTGCAGTGCGAAAATTATATCTGTGAAATTCAGTGGTTTCATTTGGGCTGTTATATGACCATCCGAAGTACCAAATCCCTGCAGTTTTTCTCAGTGCATGTACTTGTAATTCAACACTATTATTTGTAATATGTGATTGCCAACACATTTATCTGTTTTTATTTTCAAATCTTCATTGGATTGGTCGTTTTTTTTTCAGATTCCACACCGTGTGTCAGATATTGCAATGTAATTTCTTTTCACTTGTTACATATGTTCACCTACTGATTAATGTTACTTTGTAAATTTTGTAACATGAAACTATGCATGTATATTAGGGTATCCTACTTAATAAATATCTACCAATATCGAGTATTCTATTTAATATTCCACAGCATCAAAATGTAGCTCGCTAGGAATTTTGAAAAACTTGACCAAGCCGCAATCTCCAGGGCTTCCACAATTTACAACACAACACGTTGTAGGCATGTTTTTTTATGGCAGAGTTTCATGCAAAAATTTTACTCCAATAGATGAAAAATAACGATAATCAGTCTCATCCAAACAATAACAAATACAATGTACAGCATCTTCCTTAGCCTTATTTCCACAACCCTAACCTCAAATTAATACGTGCGTTTTCCATAGGTCTACAGTAGAGTTGATTCTTTTCACAACTTGCGTCACGTATGGTCGGCCTGAACACAATTCGAACGCAAAAGCCGCGAGAAAGCTCTCCACCGACACCAGTTGGCAGCGGTCCATCTATACTCTCGCTTATTGTGATGCAGGAGACCGACTACTCGCTACTCAGCTCTATCTTCGACCTTCTCTGCTGGTCGCTCGGTCTTTTATTTATCCTGAAACGTGACCGTAACTCGTCAAGACCACACCGAATCTACACGGAATGCGTTAGTCTCTAAAAAATTATTGCAGCAACTCGGAGTACAAGTCGATAACAACGTTCGGACCATAAGCGGCGAATCGATCCAGAGTGGGCGAAAACTTTCTGGCGGAATCGGAAAAAACTGATTCAATTATCTGAATGAGAATGCAAATTTTCACTTGCAGATTTTTTATCTCAAGTTATATAGGGTCTTTCACAATATCTATCAGCTGTAGTTCAATGTCCAGCGTGGCTTTAGCCGGGGAAGTAGTTGTTTTCTGTTAGATATTACTGAAAAGTAACTTCAATTTATCGTAGGTTTTTTCCATTTCCAGAGGAGTCATGTATTTATTCAATTTTCAATTGAGAATATTTCTCTTTACAACATGAATCCCTTCCAAGAGAGGTTATCTTGTACGATGGAAAATAGCGACTAAAGTTCAACTTTCCGTCGCAGATGATTCCACAACTGACTTTATGAACATCTTGTTCATATTTCCAATAAAATCAACAAGTTACTTCTAACTTCTTACTGTCACCCAATCGTATGAATCCCCTATCGGGCTGTAGATTTTCAAATGCGTAGTTATTTCTAGATATATTATTTGAGATAGCTCCAGTATAAAAAATCCATTCATCTGACGTTTCGGTTGCAGCCGTTGCGGATATGCAACTTCATCAGATTAATCGCTGTTGACCAAATTAGCTTTCTCTTCTTCATGATTTTTATTTCTGCAATTTTGAATTGTGTGTCCTTTGTACCATCTATTATGTTTCTTATAATATGTACACTCTCTGCGAAACTGTTTCTTTCCAGTTTTTTCTTTCCCGAAAATGCAGTATTGTCTTGATCGATTCATCGGATTTGAAACTGCATAAGCAGAGAGCAAACTTCAGCAGAAGTCAAATAATTTTTTGTTTTCAAATTATCCACGATATTTTTCATTTCATCTGGTAGTGTGGTGAGGAATAATGAACGTTTTGCTTTTGCACAATTCCCTAGTGGACTTAAAGCAGCTTCCAAGCAATCTTTGCCGAAGTTTCAGTAGTACGCTCAACTAGTCTCGCCCATATGATCGGGTAAATTATATTTTTATTCACATTTTATGCCAACCAGTGACTTCACCAAGACATGTGGTGAGTATTCGTTTCTCTTATCAGGTTAATCCACATTTCTTGAGCATCATAGCAAGTTGTGGAACAATTATTAAATCTACGTTGAAAAGTAGGAATGGTCGAGCTAATGAATGCCTATAGCGAAAATCTTCACATCTCAATTTATGCTCTTTCATTATTTCCATATACTTTGTATCATAAGATTCTACGATGGGTGGATTATCTGCTGTATTACTTTCTTCACCAAATCACCAGTAACTATTTTGAAAAAGTTTTAAACGTCCGTGTATGCAAATGCCATAGTTTTCCATTAATGGGAGTTAGAGATTCCTTGCAACTTCTCAAATTTTGGAAATCAGAACAGTTAGTTATCCGAAGTCATTTATTTATTTATTTCCTTTAAATGACTGAGTATTTCTGTATAAGAATAATCAAACATTTGAAACTTGACCAAAACTTAAAAAACTCTGTTAAAAAAACTCCTGTAAGAGTATAAAATCTATATTGTCATAAAAATTTCTCAATTGTTATTTTAAAAGATATTTAATTACCTTAATCGAGCTGGGGGTGCATTGTAATTTTTTAAACTGATACGATATGGCGAATTACTTCTAACATTCAATCGTGCAAAAGGAACATACTTTTGTCATGTCATTTCACCATGATAACTGAAGTTGTTATGGAATTTACTTATATTTGTGTACATGTAAATCTAAGTATATAAAAACTGGGTAATATTAATAATGACAAATTTTTGATCAAATCTCTGCAAGAATAGGAATTGAACTTTCCTGCAATTCTTCGAACTATACGCTTTTGTGAATGGAACACATCAGTTGATGCAGTGGATTTACCCCAGAAAGAAACACCATAACGAAGACGAGATTCAACACGTAAATAATAAAGGCCCAATAGTTGCTTCAGAGTCAAGATTGATCTAAGATTATGAAATGAAAACGAAAAAGAAGACAACTTTGTTACAAGAGATTCACAGAGTATCTTCCAAGTCAAGTGATGGTCTAAAGAAGTCCTACAAATTTTACTGATTCTGCAGTACTGACAGTTTCATTCACAATAATATCGAGATCTTCACTCTGATGGGTTCTACTCAATCTAATGGGTTCTGAATCTCATTACATTGTTCTTCTCAGTATTGAATCAACAGTGAGAAAAATTGAGGACAGTGACGTATCCAAATATTTAGTGAAAAATATCAAATTGCCTTTAGGTGGGCCATAAATATTATCTATTCCGAAGGAAATATTTTTCATTTTTACCAAATTTCGTTGATGCTATTACTTAAGATTAGTCAGTTTGATCTAAAGTTGTTGGAGATTCACACACCAACTCCCACCTCGAGATTGACGATTCAATCTATAAAAGTAATGCCCAGGAACAGATATTTTGGAAGTATCAATACCATTATTCATTCAAACACGTTTCAGAAACACCCACTACATCAAAATCATTTACCAGAATCTTGACATTTACAACTTAGTTAACTCTATGGTAAATATTTTTTAAATGCTGAGCCTTTTGTCATTTTATCTTTGGACTTATGTCGGGTTTGATAATCTTCTGACGGTACTCTAGGTTTGTGTCTGATGATTTATTTCCTGATCAATCCGTATGTCTCTTCGCCATATTCTCCACTAGATTGTGGAATGGTGTAAGATTTGTGATTGTAGCCGTTAGATGTTATTTGCACCATTGCACAACCCAAGCATCAGCTCATTTCTCTTAATTTTAAAGATATTCTCAGACATGTTTACTTTACGCGTGAGTAAGCATGACGATTGAAAAATAATGTTATCATGATGTACAAAACCATAAATATTAAAAGAGTCATCGTTATATCCCCCTCGCATCGTCATAATCTATTATGCAGAATATAATGAAAGTCGTAATGTTGCACCAGTGCACCTGCCAGCCTTTGAATATCGCGTATATGACGTTTGTTATGCATTCCGGCGATGTTGCTTGCGCTAGAATTCCGATATTAAAACGATATACTGTAATATTATGGTGCATATGGATATTAATGTTTGAAAAAGAACGATAACTACATTCGAACTTGATATTCAATATTATTGCAATCGTCAATCACGAACTTAGTGAGATCCGGCTGACTAGACTTGTAGTTATGAAAGTTATGACAGATTTTGCTGAACAAATAGAAAACGTTTATTTTAAATTTCTTAAAAAACTGGTTTGTTCGTAATAGTATACTTCATTACGAGTTCAGAAAATAGTCTTTTTCCACGCGTGCGCGACATGTATCCGTGGGAGGCGAAGCCGATACGGGAAGTCGCGCAACCACGGAAAAAGCATTTATGGACGAGTAATGAACAATAGTTTTCATTATATATACCTGAAAACCACTGATTGTTAAAAAACATTCATTTTTAATGATGAAGGAACAAAAACATGTATTATTAATTGAAATATTTATGGTACAAAAATATCCAGATATTGCCATAATTATTTTCCCTGTTGGTAAGCAAATATTCAAACAATTCGCGATTTCTAGAGAACTGTCAACAACATATTATTTAATTTTGACATGTAAATAGGCAGCAATAATGACACCAGCGCACGGAAAAATTTTCCGTGAGGGCGCACGGAAAAAACCCTTTTTCAGTATGCTAAATAAGCATGTAAATGTTGTGTTTTCAGATAGGTATAATGAAAAAGCTTTTGCATCTCTTCAAACTCAGAATACTTTATCAGAACTCAGATCATCTCCTCTCGTAAGGGGCCATACATAAATTACGTCAAACGAACTTCATTATTTTTTGACCCCTTTCCCGTCCTAGTCACAGATGGTCGCATTTGTGACTCCCATCTCCATAGTGTGACGTCACATATTTTGCAATTTTACTTCTAGAAATTATTAAATGAAAACAAAACAACAGATTCGAAATGAGTTTTATTTTCGTTTAAATTATTTTTTAATAAAATCAACATCAAATCAAACATTTGAAAAAATTAACAAAACAAAATCTCATAATCTTTTTCAGTTGCCAGTTGCCAACTAGGACTATTAAACTGTTTAGATTCATTCATAGAGGAAGACACTTTATATGGAGACGAGAAATCAATATGTGTGAAGTGCAAAAAAAGAAGGAAGTGCACGAAATCCCTATCAATTCATAAATTCACGAAAATGTTAGTAATTCATTTTAATCGTTTTTTACCCATAGATAGATTACGTAAAAAATTGATTTTCACCATTGATTTTCATTAGAGGAATTGGACTTGAGTAAATACGCAGCAAATAACGTGCATCCTTGTCACTACAGACTGTACGCATTGTGTAATCATAGTGGGACAACCCATATGCTGGTTCGTGGCACGAGTATGATGATTCACGAATGTCCTCAATTTCATCTAAATCGCTTGTGAGCAGAGAGGCCGTTGTTCTCTTTTATGAGGAGAAAGGCACTAAATCGCACATTTAGTTCTATTTACCTTGCACTTTTAAGCCTGTCAAGTGTCACTAAAAAGCCGCTTTCTATATCATTTGGAGAAAAGAATTATCTCTTATCTAAAATTCAAATTTAAAAAATAACAAATTGTACCACGTAAGACAATTCGTTTTGTCAACCATTATTGAATAAAATATAAGGAAGTTGTTTTCACTAATCCAAGCAAATACTATGAATGAGTACGATCAATATGTAGACGATGACCGTACAAACGGGTCAAATTATCGCTGACGTGTTCACGGATTCATAAACTCTAAGAAATGATTCAATTTCGTGCCCTCATATACATTTTTCCCAGCATTATTTCATTCTTTATGCGTCCTGGAACGTGCACGTGATTATTTTATTCACACAGTCTATTTGTAAGCGTTTTCTGGCAAATTTGCTACGGATTGTAACTTTGTTCTTTGTTTTTTCAGTCTACCGGCTGCCTCCTTACGACATCCCTCGTAAGTCTTGCAGATACTTGTGCGAGCTAGGAAAGACGTAGTTCTTACCTTTCAACGTGTGATACTATGCACGACACCTGTGACCATGCTGAGGATTGAAACCACGTCCCTATGGTTGAGCAAACGCTCTACCATTTTCATTTGTCTGTTTGGAAGCACCAATAAATAATGCAAAGGAACCGAAATGAGTTGTTTTTGTAGTGAAAAATATTAAGGAAGTAAGGAAGTATCTGTTACATTAAATTCAATACCCGGAATGGTTGTTTTCTGACAGGTACTTGTCATAATAAGCCTACGTAGTAGGTGTATATGGGAGTAAAGGGTTCATCATCGGTCGGTAACAACTGTCCGTTACTAAACGATCTCCCAAAGAACTCTAGTTTTCTTCGATTAAATCTCTTAACCCGAAAATTCGGAGTGTTCTCCCTCTGCTCGCTAGGTGGAGCGGCCTAGAAACCGCTTCACCGCGTGAACCAGAGTTGTAAGCGGAGTGTGTAATGATTTGGACGGGAAAAATATGGCTTTAGTGCTGTCTGTGTTGACCTACCCTTGCACTGATGAGAGGCAACAACCTCGAAACTAGTCTGCAGGTGGTCACCCTGTCCAAATCAAAACATAATTCTGCTGGTTGGTCATAGAGGGCACTTGCAACTGCGTCCTCTGATGCTTTGAGGAACGTTGCACAAGTATCTGTTAGATTTAATTCAATACCCGTCGTGGTCTTAGCCAGGGGAGTAGTTGTTTTTCGACAGGTACTTGCCATAATAAGCCTACGTAGTAGGTGTATATGGGAATAAAGGGTTCATCATCGGTCGGTAACGACTGTCCGTTAGAAATAATTTCATTTCGAATTTGGCAAACTGTTCATTACGAACTAAAAGCCTGTTGTAAAATTGTGCAAATGTTCTAGAGTCTTTGGTCCACCCCGCAGCAAGTCAGATATATTCGAAATTTAGACCTTTTCGAGCTGCAGCAGACGTTGAGGCATGTCGCCTACTGTGAGCGTTAAACAAGTTGTACTTTGAGCCTTAAACAACTTGGTATCCAGACCACTCTTGGTTAAAACATTTTTCATCCATCTGCTAATGCTCTGTGTTGTGGCTCTTATATGATAAGGTTTCTTGGGGGTAATGAAAAAATAAATAATTTTGTGGTATCTCAACTTTCTTGGTCTTTCTAAATACTTTAGGAGAGTGCCTGCTAAACACATCTCTGGGTCTGAGGTGAAAATTGTGGAGTTAAGAACGGTTGGCTCTTATTGGGGTCCGATGTCTTAATTCTACAATGGACTTCAATTTTAAGCATATCAGCCTGGATATGGTCGACCTCGATGAGGCTTAGGGTCTGTATACGTTGCCCTGTTGTAAGAGCTTATAGGCTAGCCAACTCCTAAGTGAGGAGTTCAAGGGTTTCCAAGAGTTATCACGTAGTTAATTACTATCCCGGGATCCCGGCAGTATTTTCATACCTGGGTAGTGGATGTAATTTTGTGTGAGGTCATGTCCCGCAATATGAGCCAAAGAGGACCTATAAGAGTTCAGCCTATAAGAATAAGACGTTTCATTTTGGAACCGAATAGTTAAAAACTCTAAAACATTTGGGAAAGACTACGAAAGGGTCAATATTTGTTCTATCGTGGTGGCATTTAATATGTGTCAATATTTAACTGGGAGCAGAACTCCCACTAACGTTTCGAACCCATTAGGTATTGTTTTAAGGGTAACAGGTGTTCTTTAGGAAAAACAAATTTTCAGTGGGTCCGTTGGCACATATCCTAACAGTAGAGCTTTCCTGGTAACTTCCCTGTCACCAGGGAAAGGTTCTGCCAAAGCGGGTGTGGAGTTCTGTTGAAACAAAGTAACGATTTACTGGGTTTGAAGATGATAGGGTTTTCAATTAATGATGATCGAAATATGGAAAACCAGAGGGGAACAAGAACTATTCCTCCCGCCTCATCTTCTATGATCTTTTGGAGAATACGCATTACCATGGAGAAGGGTGAGAAGGCATATTTATTTTTGTCTTTTCAATTTATCGTGGAAGCGTCAACTGGTAATGCCTCTGGGTCTGTCATCCAGGATATGAACATATCACATTTCTTGTTGAGCTGACTAGCAGAAAGGTCAATGTCTGGCTTTTCCAACGTGTTCAACTATATTTCAACATTCACGTTCCTTGTGAGTCTGGCAGGACGCCTTGCCCGCTTCGGGTTGATATAGCTAGCGAAGAGAAAAATATCACATTCTTCGCACCAAAACCATATTTCGGAAACATCATTCAATTTTGTGTACCGAACACTATTTATCCGATTAACCAACGCGACTGCTGTCGTGTTGTCTACTCGACATAAACAGACACAATACCTGTTATCACAAACAGAAAAACGCATCTGTTATCACAAACAGAAAAACGCATCTGTTATCCCAAACAGAAATACAACATTTGTTATCCCAAACAGAAACATTTTGAGGCTGTTATCTTCTTTCTTCTCTCCGTCTATGCAGCAATCGAGGAACCAAAAATACCTATACCCCGTGTTGATATAAAACGTTCAAATTGAACGGGCCACTTAAACTAGAACTATTTTGCTTCTCCTGAAACCCAAATGCAATTGAGTACATACGTTCCACTGTCGTCACTCGTCAGCTACTCCGGTTCGCGATGCCCGCCTCGGCCCTCTGCTGACCTCCTAGAGGAAGGGCGTTGTCTCCGGCTCTTCCGTTCCGCCGAACTTTTAGACGAGATGGAACTATCGGATATCGTAATCACTCGAGTACCGTAGTCGCCAATCGGCCACCAATCCACTTCAATAATTTGTATACACTTAACAGTGTTCTGAAGACAAACCTCTGCTTCTGCGGCGTTTTTTCCGCAAAACACTATTTTTTGGAATCGTTTTAATTACGCGTAAAAAGTATCAAGGCAAAATATAGATACCTACGTGTGAATAGTCTGGCTCAAAAACGAAGACTGATATGGGCAGCGGATCCGGCGGGACGCGAGTACTGGTGGGGTGGAGAATTTCATCTCTTTAAAGTTTGTGGATATTCTGGCCAGTGACGGAGGTACTACATATTATTTATTTATGAGACGAAGTTAAATATAATTAAGTTAATAGACGATACAAAAGTTGCAGGAGTATGCGTTCTCTGCAAGGTCAGATCGTTCTTCCAGAAGGATATAAATTCAAACCTCAGAAGACTTAACATGCTCCATACAGCATCATTCTATTGTGGAGATACTACAGAATCAAAAATACACGCCTTCTGGAAAACGTAAACACGTAACGAACGATTTAAAGGACGAGTTTCACTTATTTATCATAATCCTTAATTACACACTGCACGCAAGGACATCCTTTATGGTAACGGAAAGTTGGATGATTTATTGGAGTTATCTTTAACAATTAACGGCCATGATCGTTGTATTTACAATGATTGCTAAAACTTCCTATAACCCACTATTTGCAAATGTTTCGTCTGCTAAAATATATCCGAGGTGAGATTATAAAACGTAATTAGCTCGTCTGCTATTTTAGGAACTTTGGCATTGAAATTCCGATATGAGTTGTTTAAAAAATCAAGTATACGAGAGAATTATATGTACTAATTTCCGAAATCAGAATTTTGAATTTGAAATGAAAACTTTCATGAAATACTTACTCGACAAAATACTCATTGTAAACTTAATGAATGAGTTGAGGTATCAAGGTATTGGAATATATTTAACAGGATGGATGAGCATTCATAAAAAATAGAACATCTTGTATATTATATACCACTCTGATTC
Organism: Chrysolina oricalcia; assembly: GCA_944452925.2. Taxonomy (NCBI): domain Eukaryota; kingdom Metazoa; phylum Arthropoda; class Insecta; order Coleoptera; family Chrysomelidae; genus Chrysolina; species Chrysolina oricalcia. Next base: position 23,086,299 of record OX101817.2, on the reverse strand, counting down.
TGGAGATGATTATATCATGCATTAGAATCGTTATTGGTATCATACGAAATATCTGAAAATTAATGACATTCCATCCCTCAAAGGACCCCGCACAAAAGCATAGGAAAATGACACACAGTGTGTTTTGCCTGAAATTCACATATGTTATTGGTATTGAGTTTCTGATCAAATGATCTCACGGGCCCAATCATGGCCGTATTTAGTATAGGTTCCAAATAAACAATGACACTTTTCTCAAGGCCATTATTTTTGTATTTTCTATTAGAATTTAATTGAATAAGAAATATTACAAAATATCAGAATTTGTCTTTTAGCACCGGTCCTCTGTGAAACATGTTTTGCCCTACAGGGCCGTTTTTAGTAAAACTGTATGTGTCAAGTGATCCACAGAAAACAGAATTAAAATGGTTTTGTTGTAACTTTCTTATTTCTAGATCTGTCAGTGGTTGATGGCTCGTTTGATAGATGAATGTAGCTTTTTTTGTGTACATAACAAAAGTGGTTGCCATCCTAATATCCAAGATGGTCGGCCAAACCTATAAACCATCTAGGACTTATCTTGTAGCATTTTGAGAAAGATGATAACAGGAAAAAATAAGAACTACAACGTTTTGATTGTTGAAATCAGTCATTTACTTTTTGAATTATCTAATTCTTTAATATAAATATAACTCTACTATCTTATCAAAACTATATCTAATGCGTAGCATCAACGTTGAAACCGATATTTCCAGACTGGTGGAAGAGAACACAAAATCAAAATTATGGCGTACAAATCTCAAACACGACAATATGCTACAAATATGAGCATATGTTACTGGAGTCCTTGCTTCTGATTGCACTGCAGTATTATCCTATTATCAATACATTTTCTTCATTATTCTCGTCAGGCTGGTTTTCATGCATAGTTTATTGAATACAATGAATACATACTTGATATTTTTCTTTCCTTCTGAATCGTGAATACACTCTATGCCTAACAAACCCAGGTTCATTAATTTTTTTTTAATGTATTGAACCTTATGAAATTATTACTCTAAGATCAGATAGTAGAGTTATATTTATATTATAGAGTTAGATGATTCAAAGAGTAAATGACCAATTTAAACAATCAAAACGTTGTAGTCCTTAGTTTTTCGTTTTAATTTCTTTTTTAAAAAGCTACAAGATAAGTCCTACATAAAGTTTATAGGTTAAGCCGGCCATCTTGGATATTAAGATGGCGACCACTTTTGTTATGTACACAAAGAAAGCTACATTCATCTATCAAACGAGCCATCAACCACTGACAGATTAAGAAATAAGAAAGTTATAATAAAATCAATTGATTCAGTTTTTTGTGGGTCACTTGAAAAATACAGTTTTACTAAATACGGTCCTGTAGGGCAAAACATGTTTCACAGAGGATTTGTGCTAAAAGACAAATGCTGAGATTTTGAAATATTTATTATTTTATTAAAATTTAATAGGAAATAAAAAATTATGGACTTGGGAAAAAAGTGTCATTGTTTATCTACCACCTATTCTAAATACGGCCCTGAGAGCTAAATCATTGGTCTTAGAGGATTGGGCCCATGAGAACATTTGATCAGAAACTCAATACCAATAACATATGTAAATTTCAGGCAAATCCCACTGTGGGCCAATTTCCTATGATATTGTGCGGGGTCCAATTTTCGGAAATTACTGAAAATTTCGCTGTATATCGTGGGTACGTGCAGGATTATTAAGGTGGGAGTTTCTTCGTCTTCGTAACCTAAAATCGCTAGATGGCAGTGGTATATGGCAGCCATTCACTGCGCTATGAAAATAAAATTGTATGCAAGAAACATTACAATAAAATAATCTGAGTTACGTCACTATTCATTCATGTAATTCGGTGTGTTGAAATTTTAGGATTCTTCCATTACTTGGTCGGAATTACAAAATGCGAAGTTGCCTGTTTAATCGTTTTCGAAGCTAGCAGAAAATTAGTATGATTTTTTCATTCCAGTGTTATTTGTCTTGATAGTCGGCGTCGTATTGTTTTATTGTGTTTCGCGTGGGTTTGAACAAAGTATTAGTGATGATAATTTTGTGATAAACGTGGGTAAGGAAAGTATTTACAGGAAGGATAAGTAGATAGCTAAAAGCAACTCAATCTGATAAAATAATTTTTACATTATTCCTTATAAAATAAAACGATTTCAATGGTGTCATGCATTTATTATTACTTTTTCAGTGGAAAGATCAAGAAAGAATAACATGAAGTAAATCCCTCTTGTAAATTCACGAAGATACTGGCATACATAATTGAGTCAATGCAATATATCATAGGTTGTAAAGATATCATAGGTGTGTTGGACAGTTGCATTTTTGGTAATCTACTTGTCCGTTAGATAGTCAAACAAGGCACAAAGCTCTCCACATACAATAATTTGTGACGTAAATGAAAATTTTAAAACTTTGTTTATTTGTTCATACAATGCTTTTCTGAAATGGAAATAATTCTGATTTGGTGTCATAATCTCCAGAGATGCTTCACAAAACTATGACTAAGATGTGATATTTTGAGATAAAAGATGGTCCTAGTTTTGTTACTCCCATTTGTTGCAGTTTTAGATGATTTAAAAATAAATTTAGATAATGTTAATAGAATATCCATTTTTTAGAATCGCTGAAAAAATTATTTCTTGCTTTTTGATTGCGATTATTTTTTGGCTAGTTGAAATTTACGATTGACATATGAAGAAATAATCAAAATACCGAAATATTTTAGATCAGGGAGCTGGGAAATCGGAGGCTTGTTTTCTTTGATTTCTTTTGAATGGGAGGAATAGTGAGATGTCCTTTCTTTTTTACAATAGCATTTGGTTCGAAACTAACCCAAAATATCACAGGGATTTTATTCGAGAAAGTTAGTTTCCTTCTACAATGATAGTATTCTCGAAGAATTGGTGAGAAGCAGGATTTCGAGAGGCCAAAGATGTAATGATCCACCAATAGGAAATCTCAAAAAAGTTTAATTGTAGACAAAGTTCCTTAATTATCGAAATTTTTTCTATTTATAATCATTGTTTTCTTACTCCGTAAAAACCACTTCCCACTACTTATCTTCACCCTTACTAACGTTCTGGAGTAGGAGTAATGTTGAAATAAACCAGTCTTCACTAATTACACTCACCTCTTGAGCAAAATAAGGTATATTAACTCTAAATCTATTTTTATTAGGTATATTATTAGCATATTTAGCAATGATATTCTAAAGTCATTCATATCTGAGTTATGTTTGAAGTTGGTGCGAAATCGTTTGCAAAATTTGTATCGGACAAACAAATATTATTGTTATTATGTTATCATTATTAATATATTAAGCCATGATACTGCAATGTCATCCAGTTCTGGTCTATGTGTGAACTTGGTTTGAAATCAATTGCAAAATTATACTGAAAAAACCAGCATTATTATTATTATGTTATTATTATTAACGTATTAGGCAATGATATTGCATTGTCATTCAGATCTGAGCAGTGTTTGATGTTGATTTAAAATCGATTGCAAAATTTGTTCCTGCCGAACAAACATTATTATTATGACATGGTTATTAACATAGGCAACGATATTTCATTGTCATCCAGACAAAAATAGCTATTCATGTACCAAGTGCGTTATATACATCCTAACGCCCGGAGGGTAATATTCACCCGAGGGCCTTCGGCCAAATAACTGATATACTTAAATCTACTAAAAAATATATTAGTTGCTACTATACAGTATTCTAGTGCAGCAACATTTTTAGATTATTATAGTAATTTTAGTTTACTTGGCCTTATCACTTTTGGGTTGTTTATTATTGTCTTACCTTTGATAGCTTTCATTCCATCTTTGGTATCAGGATACAACGGACTCAATTGAAATATCCACTTGCCCTCAGTTCAGAGTTATTAGTTCTTCAAAAGGTTCATTCGTTTTTTATAAAGCCTTATTTTCAATACATTAATTTCGTTCTTGAATTTAAAATGATATGAAACGTTCGGTTGCACCAAGGTAGCAATGATTCGGTTTATACTATAAGAAATCGCACTTGCATCGCATATACACTATACCAGGCTAGCAAAATACACTACTCAAGAAAAACTGGAGAAAGAGATTTGGAGAGTTTTATGACAATATTTTTTCGTGAACTATAGTTGATGTGGAAAGAAGTATACAGGGTGTCCCAACGAAAACTTTCCACCCGGATTTACTGGGAAATGACAAATTATTTTCGGAAACGCGAAAACAGGTTGATTTTACTTCATCCCCCTGACGGGGGCGGCTACCCCCTTGCGAATCATCATAGGGAACGTGGGTCGAGTGATACATCATCTTAAAGCTCTCTTTATTCTCTATGCAAACGTCTATAATTTTTTCAAAATCGAATGAATGGTAATTGAAATTAGTTTTGTTGACAGGTTCAATGTAAATAGTCAATATCTTACCTGTTCCTATTCAAATTCAATTTATGAACTATTTTAAGACTCAATGAGTGGACAGATAGACAATGGCAACATCCCATCCGGTCAGGTAACCCAGTCACCCCACGAAAAACGAAAACAAATTAGTCAAAACAAAGTAAGTAGCCAGGCTGGGACTATTAATTGCGAAGATCTTTCAACCAAGTATCAGTTTTATGTCGCTGTTCGCGAATACAACATTACAAGCGGAAGATGCCCACCCCAATTGTGAGCGAAACGTCCAAAGGAACCTCCTCCACAGAGGTGAACCGACCACGGCACTGAAGCCCGGAAACCATATTTCTTAGTTTTTGTTCTGTTGACTTTTTCATAGACAAAAAATACCTGTTTTTTATGGTTCTCCTGCGTGTATGTTCTCAGCATGAATTCACAGTTCGCATGATTCTTATGGAAATATCATTTGATTCGTATTCTGTGAGTTAAGTTTCTGCCTGACAATGGTTTACGCATTAGAAGAACGAATTGAGTTAGTGAAACTTTACTACAAAAATGATGATTGTCTAAGAGCTGCAGCTAGAATTTTCAATACAATGCATCCAGGGAAAAATGCATCTCATACCTATGTTCAAACGTTGATTGAGAAATTCGAAAGAACTGGGTCTGTGGGAAACCAGAAACATCATCCTGAACGTCTGATAAGGAACGAGGCTATTGAGGTAGCGGTTTTGGGACACGTGGCTATGGATCCTACTCAAATTATTCGAAGCTTGGCTGAAGCGACAGGTGTAGCGCGGTCGAGTATTCAGAGAATTCTCAAGTCACATCGATTACATCCATACAAACTAAAACTTGTACATGAACTGAACGAAGACGATTTTGACAGACGTCAACAGTTTTGTGAGGAAGTGTCTGAGCGTCTGAGAACCAATCCCAATTTGCTCTTCAATATTTGTTTTTCAGACGAGAGTACATTTTTTGTTAATGGAAACGTAAATCGTCACAATTGCCGCTACTGGAGCGATACCAAACCCAGGTTAATACGTGAGATCCACACACAAACTCCGCAGAAGTTGAATGTTTGGTGTGGTATTTTTGGCAAAAATATTATTGGACCACTTTTTATAGATGATAATTTGAATGGACAAATGTATTTACATCTTCTTGAGAATGCCATCGATCCCATGATAACGGATATTATCGAAAACGATGAAGATTATTCGGAAGACAACCTCCATTTTCAACAAGATGGAGCACCACCTTACTATGCAGTGGGGGTTAGAAACTTTCTGGATGAACGATATACCAATCATTGGATAGGGCGACGAGGACCAATTGAGTGGCCAGCAGATCACCGGACCTCAACCCGTTGGATTATTTTTTATGGGGGCATCTCAAAAGCAAAGTTTTTGCCACTCCGCCAGAGTCACTAAAGGATCTACGTGGTCGAATTGTAAACGAGTGCGGCATAATAACTCCAGAAGTATAGGAAAACGTTCGTAATAGTTTCGAAAGTAGACTTTATCATTGTATGGAGGTAGGAGGGGCTCATTTCGAGTAATTAATAAATTGAATTTCGATAAGAACAGGTACGATATTGATTATTTAAATTAAACCTATTACCACACTAATCTCAATTACCAGTCATTCGATTTTGAAAAAATATAAACGTTTGGATAGAGAATGACGAGAGCTTTAAGATGATGTATCACTCGACCCAAGTTCCCTATGATGATTCGCAATGAGGTAGCCGCCCCTGTCAGGGGGATGAAGTTGCGTGACTAAATTCATTACTGACATGTGTCCCCCTAGAAATCAAAATCGACGTGTTTCAGCGTTTCCGAAAATAATTTGTCATTTCCCAGTAAATCCGTGTGGAAAGTTTTCGTTGGGACACCCTGTATAACATTTTGACTGTTCTTTCAAACAAATCATCGCCTCTGGCCATACCATTACTGGATTTTTTTTTGTATAATTTGTTTTTACGAAACTCCCAGGTTTTCGGAGAAAACCCCTCAGACCCTCAGAGCTTGTGCGAGCAAGGGAGATCCGGGACCAACAGTTTAAATAAAAGTGGAATCCGAACCACTTCAGCTCAGTGGCACGCGACCGGGGATCGAACCCGGACCGTTTGGGTGGAAGCTGAATGCTCTTACACCACGACCACTTCGCCCAGTACAACCTGTTTCATAATTAAAAACTCCGGAACTTTGTTGAATCTGTTTGTATTCATCAGTACGAATGAATGAACAAGCAGGCAAGCTAATGTCTTTCCTCATTATGATCATAACAAATCCAAGTTATGCATAACATAATGTAGAATTAGATAGTTCTGAAATTTTAAAATAAAAGATAATGGAGAAATAAAAATATGTAAATTTTTAATACTTTTATTGAAACAAAACTGTTTTTCAGTCTTTTGGAAAATTCTCCTGATTCTATTATACATAAAATGTCAATACTCTAGAAATGTTAGGTCAAAATCTACATTCTACATACCAACAAGTAAAATACATAAATCAAACTAACACTATTCACACAACTCACAACAGTAGTAATTGTATAATTCCGGCACACGATGTAACACGTCCACATACAACTGCTAACTCAAATGCTGGAATTGTAATGAGGCCAGTTTTGCGAAAACGTTGATGATCAGTGCAACGGTTACTACTGATTGATCCCGAACTGGTCGCATATCAACAAGTAGGTGAACAGTTTCATTATCGTAGGAACACCTAGCTCTACTGCAAATAAACTGTTGTATTATGCCTGTAACACGAGTCTCTGTTGTAATGATATACTTTTCAGAAACACAAAGTAGATGAATATGAATATACTTTTCCAGCGCTAGTAAAATGTTGACCTGACATTATACAAAGTGAATTATCTAATGTTCGAAGCACTTGCTGTATGTAAACAATGTTATAGCTACAAACAAGTTCATGCGTTCAGAATACTCATATTTTTAGAGACAAAACGTTATTTTTTTTATATAGGTATTAATTTTCTTACCACAATCGAAAAAAAGTCAGAAAAACGTTTTACTTGGACCATTTTTTTCCGTGTGAATAAAACTTTTCTGAGTTATTAATTTATTGAACTACAGAAAAGAACATTTAGCGGGCGTTATGATTCATAATGCCTTCCATAACGCCCCGGGCCCTATGGGTCTGTTAATAATAATAAAAATAATAAATTTAATTGCTTCAAAAACAAGGTTTACAGCAATGAATACAAGTGAGAAAAGAATATACTATGAAACTAACATCATGAATTAAATATAGTAATCTAATACTAATAATAACAACAGCAATACAGCATTGAGACCGAATAAGAAAGATATACAGTAGTTTTGAAAGCATGTCTTGAGTAAATTTTTCATATGTTATATCCTGTGTTGGATTATTCGGTTAAAATGAATGATCGGAGCTCAAGAATATTCCAAATATAAGCAGAGATTGATTTAGCATCAGGAATAGTGATATTTCGAAGGGCATTTATTAATGAATCAGTATCCTGAAGACAAGGGACATTTTGTTTCATTACATTATATATGGGACATTCAAAGAGTATATGAATAAGTGTCTCATCTAGGTTCGAATTGCAAACAGTACATACTAAGTTTGGAACAATTTTGTAAACAATTCCATTTAAAGTGAATTTAATCGTGAATTCAGTTGCCATACGCAATTGAGCAAGAGTACGAGTGATCTGGATAGGTAATTTCAATAATAAGTAAGTACTGGGAACACTTGAAATATCAAATAAGTTATATATGGTCAAAAACTGGAAACGGGAGGCGATAGAAATATCCGAATTATGTAAGTATGCGTAATATTTGGATAACAGTTGTTTTCTAGATTTCATGTTGATATTACTTAGGTTGCTCCATGAGTCAAGACTGTCTATATCTGCAAAAAACTGTTTTACCTGCAGTAACCAATTATATTTGGCATCAGCACCATTGATTAATCGGAGCTGTTGTTGTAAGCAGAGTTTAGGGTACCGCTGGCTTTCTATAGAAAAAATTTTATGGATCCAAGGGTCTGTTAATAGCAGCCGTTGCCAAGGTATTATAAAGCAGTAATGGACAAGTGAAAAATAAACGTACTAAAAAATATCACCTGTGAGTTGGATCCGAGTATTTAATTGCTTTTATTTCATTATACATGATCTGACAAAATGCATAAATCCAATAACGAGTTAAAAAATTTGGCAACGTCAGGAGTTCTCTATTCCTAACGTCAATATTTTCCTACTACCAGGATTACAATTTTCATTCATGTTTTTCTGACTGTAGTAAAGGCGGCAGCTGAACTAAGTGATCAAAAGAACTTGAAAGCAAGATAATTTTCAAGACTTCGTTTGTTTTGAAGCATTCTTATTAATCGAAAACACTGTTTTGGACGATTTTTCAGTTAGAAAATAGCCTGACAATTATCTCAGAAGTTTCGTTCGTATCATGACAGTTCCATTCAACCCACTTCAAACTATAATGATATTATAACTTCAAACAATAATGACAAATGTTCAACATTGTAATACATAACCCAGAACTGGAGTGTTTTCTTACAACCGGAATAGAAATGGGTGACCACGAGGTCAAGATATATTATTCAATTCCGTCACACCCAGTGATGATTTCTGCGAAATAATCTTGTTGGCCTTCTAGTTGTTTGACATAACGATGTCAGTTTTTATTAAAAAGACACGGTCATATCTTCCCATCATGACTTCATGGCCAAGAGAATTTCAGTTAAGTTTATACAGATATAGGATCATATTAATAGTCTGACAAGATCTAACAAAAATGTTTGTAAAAAATAATCATAAAGTTGCTTATTAGACCAGTGGTGATGCATATTCGAGATAAAAAAATATTTACAGCATGAGACCTACTGGAAGAGGTGCAAAATATTGTTCCAATGTCGGGAAAAAAAAATTGGAGTCGAGTAAATGGAGAATGGTGGAACATAGTGAACTTTTAGGGGTTGAAAGCGATATTTCACGGTTTTTCGAGAATTGCAACGAAAGGTGACCTGTCGAAAAAAGTTGCTGACAATAAAAACATCTAAGTAGAACTTTTGTATCTAACATTTTTTCACATAACCTCAAATTTCTCGGGAAAATCGGAAAAACGTATTTTTCAGTTATTCATTTTTTTCTCGTTTAAAATTCAATTTTTTTAAAAGAAATTTTGTGAAGATATAACTTATGTTTCAAGTGAACTGTAATTTTTTTTGTGGCGGAATACATTTTTTCCATTTTTTTTTCGACAAATTCCGAAAAAACGACCTCATTTTCAACTGAAAAGTTTCACCGATAAAGTTCGTCTTTTCAAGCTCGCAAGCCGCCAGTTTTTCGTTGAAGCGTCTACTTTCAGATTATGTAATAAAAGACTATCACTACTCAATTTCTTTAATTTTTGTTCTAAACTCATATTTATTCATTAAAATCACTGAAATTAACAATTGAAACCTTTCGAGAATATTAATTTCATGTTACCTTAATAAGTGCGAACAATAAACAAGGACATAAATAAGGATGTGATTATGATAGAAGTGCGAGACGAGGTGAAGTTTTGGGGGTAAAAATGGTTTCTGACGATTTGCAGCGAAAATTAACCTCCTACAAAAAAAAGTTAAAGTGAAAAGTTGTTGGCAAAAACAACATTTACACCTTTTGTATCCAGAAATTTTTCACATAACCTCAAATTTTCCGGAAAAATAGGATTTGAAAAATGTACATAATTCGAAAACTAGTCGTCTTCTAAATTGCGAAAAAATCATGCTCATTCGACACCAAAAAAGACATTACTAAAATTTTCATGTAAATTGAATCATTCATGCGCAAGAAAAAAATGAAATACTGAAAAATCGGCGTTTCGCCATTTTGACGATCAATTTGAGGTTATCTCGAAAAGTGTTGGATACAAAATTTTTTGATTTTTTTATTATCCACAACTTCTCCATCAAACATTTTCCACGTTTCGCCGCAAATCGCAAAAAAACCGTTTTCAACCCCTAAACTACATCTCAATTTCACCATTTTGTGTTTAAACGTTTTGTCCTCAAAGTTGGAACCTCCACAACAGTCTCCACCTGGTCCTTGCCTGTTACTCTCTTTCTTATTTTAGGCGTTTAAAATTCGTTTTGGCACCAGCTTAACCAGGAGCCGCCCCCTTTCCGAGTACTTCAAAGAGGTTCGAGAAAAATAAATATTTCACTGCAAAAAAACCTCTAATTCAGAACCTAAAAAGGTATTAAAGAGAAACATTCTTAATTGAAAATTGAATCAATACATGACTCCTCTGGAAATGGAAAAAACCCTACGATAAAATTGAAGTTACTTTTTTGTAATATCTAACAGAAAACAACTACTTCCCCGGCAAAAACCACGCTGGACATTGAACTACATCTGATAGATATCTATCAGATGTAGATATCTACATCTACAACTGCAACATTATGAACTTGAAACTTGGTTTTGGCTTAAAATAGTTTTAAAACGTATTATTAATCCAGAACCTGGACTAGGATGCTGTGGAATAATTCGTGTATGGAGAATTTTTCTTCAGAAATGCTTAGTAGGAGTCCTAGCAAGTGGTTTGGACGTGGGTGGACATCCGCCACCTGGTACGTTTTCGAGCTATGACGTCATCAAATATGGCGGCCGTTCGATCATAGAACTGCTCATATCTCAGACAAAACTTGACTGAATTGCATGCAATTTGGGTCAATTTGTTGTTATTACTATTAGTAAGATGAATAGCAATGTGGTTCAACTGTCACTATACAAAAATATAAGATTTTTTTTATTCTGTTGTCGTTCTCATTTCCACATAAATACACATTAATTAAGAATGTTTATCATGGCTAGAAATACACAATATCATAAATAGAAAAAGTTTCAATGGAAATATTTTCGAACGAGTATTCAACAAAGATTTTCACAGTTTGACCCTTTACTACCACAATCGCAAAAAGAGTAGCATTCAACTTCACTTTTTCCTACAACTGCAGGAGAATTTGGCGCATGTTAAACAGTTGCAAGCACCAATAAAATCTGTGGGATATATTTGTCTGGCATATCAAATCATCTTCTATTAGTATAAAACCGAAATCACATGGGTCTAAGCCAACAAGTACATCATCAATACATTGTCGCTAAAGATATGTATAGAAATATGATCTCAACAAATGACCCCTAACACTTCTGCTTGTTGGTGGCAAATGTTAAATATTCATATTATTGGCATGGTAATACAGCCACAATCTGAATTCGTCTAAGGACTTACAAGATGACCCTTATCGTAATACTAGCACTAGGTATTCTTCTGCAGATTTGAGGCTTTGTTCAATGCATTCCCAGGCAGATGATACGCCAAAGTGTTCCAAGTGTGCCAAAGATACATTATTGAGAGCTGCTTCTTTGGTGCAATTTACTCGTATAATCTGATCCAGATAGTGCGTGGGTGGCTGGAAGCAAAGAGCATAAGTTTTGTCCAATTTGTTTGTAAATATCAAGCAGCAGAAAAAAAACATTAGTAGTTTTAGCAAAACCTAAAGAGGTTTAGCAAAAACAATGATCACATAACATCAGTTTTAGTACTTTGTTACCAACTTTTATGTCTTCATTTTGTGTAATAAACCTCCAATGTAACTGAGGGTGTATCCATAACCATCATGTAATCCAGGTTCAATATCGTTAGCTATAAGAGAAAAAGATGCAACTCTTTCAGAAACTTGAAATTGTACCTCAGTAAATACCAAGGAATAAAGTTCACATGACACAGCAGATTGGCACAAAAAACGATTGACACGTCCTTCAAATCACTGGTACGGGTGAAAGCGTCATTTTGTAAATATAACGTGACTCCTTAGCTCTTAGAGACTCATAGAATATATATTTCTTGTATATTCGATTATGTGATTTCTTGTTACAGATAATACATTAAAAATTCTCGATTACAAGTGACACCTCCTTGAAGACTGTGGTGACGTGCACGTTCAAGATTTCCTAAGAATTTCAGGTTCACAGGATTTGAAAGTGCTGCCTTTATCTTCAGTTTATATTATTTCGTTCTCACTTTGAACCTTCGAAAGGAACTCTTTCTGACAATACTGTTTGTAGCACGCATTATTCATATGATAGTAGAACACTGCTTCCTCACTTGATGAGTTCAAAATGCTCAGTAATAAAGTCATTTTGCACTTTCGCAGCTGCCCTGACTTTTTATTTGCCATTTTCTTTACTTACCTCACTACCATCAGTTTTATTGCATATAAATGCATGCTTTGCCAGCTGGAATAAAAATTTTGACACTGTCTTTCGAGACTCTCTTTTATTTTATAATATTCAAATGTCCATTTCATTTTAGCGACCAGAAACAAACTCGAAAAACAATTAACACCTTCAATTCACTGATTTCGAGTATTTATATCTATTATTTGCACTTAATGCATCTTCACCTACATTCATGAATGACAAATACGTATAAAAGTTTACAGTTTCATGCAAAACGGTCAAGTATTGCATGACATATGAGCAGTTCTATGATTAAACGGCCGCCATTTTTGATGAAGTCGTAGCTCGAAAATGTACCAGATGGCGGATGTCCACCCAAGTCTAAAATACTTACTGGGACACCTACAAAGCATTCCTGAAGAAACATTCTCCATACTCGATTTTCCCACAGGACCCTAGTCCAGGTCCATGACTATATAAGCCCGTTTCAAAAGAGTGTTTCAAGTGCTTTATAATGATAATATTATTTCCGTATAACAGCTTTAATTTCTGCGTAAAAAAACGGTTATAACTGTTAGATATAAGCTGATAAAACAGTTTTTTGGGACTAAGACAATAATTGCTTTATAAAATTGTTTTATAGTTTACCTATAAGGGCATCGCTTAGTTGGTTATAAATAGTTTAGAGGACCAAATAGTATTATTTGGGACAAAATCGTTATAGTGTGTGCGCTATAAATACTATTTAAATCATTTTTATAATAACCGATTGTATTCAACACTAGTATCTAAAAGTTTCTGGGATCATACATTGAGTACTCGAGTACTCCATTGAGTGCAACTTGAAGGGTTCGCGAGAACTTTTTACGAGCACTCAGCACCGATTTAAAAAAGTGCTCACGAGTAAAACAGGGCTTTTATACTAAGTGCGACAATCGAAAAAATTCGACCTTTGCAAAGTTGCATAACCAAAAGTTCACTACAATCGAATGCAACACAACCGAATACCATATTGTACGACAGCGACTGATAAAATATTGAATAAGGTTAAATTTTCACGAGAACTGGGTTATTAGTACTAATAACTGCTCTAATCGTCGGATATTAACTCGGCGTTTGGGCCATCGATCCGGGTATAATTCGTTTTTAATTTTCTCGAGTATAACCACACAGAAGCAAGTATCGCGATAATGGAGTTGTTAGGTTAGGTGTCGCATAAACGAGGCGCCCGACACTAACATATAAATCGTCATTAAAGAGAATATTGGATCGTATTTGAACTATGATGGAACGATTTTTAATTGAATGCCAACAAAGTAACCATCAATTCAAGATTGCTTTCATCTATCACACCAAAATTGGATTTTTTGTGCAATGCGGACTCATAACACTGGAATGTGGAGCGGATTCGTGCTGAGCAAAATATCATTCAAATACAAAGGAGGCACGGTGCAGTGGATAACGACAAAGAATTCTACAATTTCCTACATTTCCCAATTCTGAATTACGTTCACGTCGATGAGTCTTCGTCCATTAACTGTTGCGTTTCGACTGACATTACCTAATGTTCCTGAAGCGACATAGGCCGAAGCAAAAAGCTTAAAACTCAACGGAATGTAGAAAAATGAGAAAGTTGTTAACGAAATAAGTGAGGCAGATTAGTTGTCAGCGATACATAGACAAATAGGTTGGTAAGTCAGCTTTATCATTACTTACATACAAGTTAGATTGAGAATTGCCCAAAGGATTCACCTCACTCCTCTCCATATCATGGTGAGGAGAACTGTTTGGAGAGCAAACCACAGGTTGGCTAAAGTCGTACTCAAAGAGACACCACACATTGTAAGGGGCTCAACCCCCACCGAAAGTGCACACCTTACCGATCTCCCAACTGACGAAATTACCAGGAAATTTAGTTTCGAGAAATTTTTTCGAACGGAATTAAATACCAAGAGAGAATGGAGCACAGAAACCATTCGAGCACTGGGAAAGAATACCATAACATGGTACACGGACGGGTCCAAAACTCCTGACGGAACTCGAGCAGTTTTTGGGCCTTGCACCAAATACTCCGAACCCATGGACCAGTTCCCCAGTATTTTTCAAGCGGGATTTCACGCCATAGAAAAGTTCATTCAGTTCAACCTCGACAGGAAATACCGGAACAAGGAAAACGCAATCCTCTCCGATAGTCAAGCAGCCATCAAATCATTGAGCTCATATAACATCCACTAGAAGATGGCCTGTGAATGCCTAGACAAACTTAATGATCTAGGCAGGAACAACAAGGTGATCCTCCTCTGGGTGCCAGGGCACGTTGTGGAGGGCCATGAACAAACAGATACCATGGCACGAAAAGGGGCACCAACGTCACTGATCAGGCCGGAAACCATTCTGTGGACTTGGAAAATCTTACTTCCAAAAAGAACTCAATAAAACTGAAGAAGCAATGAGAGCAACATACTGCAAAGACTTCCAGGGCTAAGGCAGGCCAAAGATCTCCTCGGCAATTTCAACCGAGCAAGATCGAAGACACTGATTAACCTCAGCAAAACTAGTCTAAAGACAATAACGAGATTTCTGACGGGGCACTGCAGACTCAAAGAACACCTAAGGAAGCTAGGCTTAGAGGAGGACAGCACCTGCAGATTATGTGGGGAACACCCAGAAACACTCCACCATATTATGATGGAGTGTTATGCTGTACATCACTAGAGATTGAATATACTGGGATCACACCAGCTGACTGAGAGAAATACCACAAATAGAAGCCCTCAAAATTCTTAAATTCCTCAAGGAATTGAGGCTTGAGGGGCTGCTGTAAACGAGAACACCTTGAGATAGCAGAATAATATGGGGCGCAATATATTTAACCAAGTCGCAGCGCATCAATCATCATCCACACTTACCATTACCTTGATTATCGTGTAAAATTACCAGATCATGATTTCTTTGTCACAGAAAAACATAAACTTATTTCCTCTGTTTAAGCAGGTATTGTAATAAAGAAAGATGGTAAAGGAAAACCTGAAGATGTGACACACTCTGGGCCTACATACGTAGCAATTCGTAGTGGAAAGCATTCTTCCTCTAGACATACATTGACTTTCTGAAATACCTGCTCTCAAAAACTTTATGAGAACTCAAACCCGTAATTATTTTTACTTGCGATGGTGGTTCCGACGAACTTCCACTATACGAGCGAGTTATAGTTTCAGCTATACATTTCAAGATTTTGACATGGATGCTATTTACATTGCCACAAATGTTCCAGGAAGTAGCATGTTCAACAGAGTGGAACGACGAATTGCGCCTCTTAGTCGCGAACTCACTGGTGTTGTATTAAAACATGACAATTTCGGTTCACATCTCAATTCCATTATTAGAACCACTGACTTGGATTAAGAAAATCGAATCGTTGAGACTGCAGGCATTGTGCTGGCTAATATTTGGAGCCAATTGATTACTGATGATTTTCCTGTGGTTGCCGAGTACATTGTGCCAACAGATACTAGACTGGATATTGAACAGGCTGAGGTATTGAAAATTGATGATGGTTGGATGAAATATGTTTTCACAACGAATGTTCCTGATATTACCCACCCAAACGAGAACGAAGTGACTGCTAAGTAATTTAAAGGAGTGGGTTCAGAGTCCATGGATTCAAGATGATTGAGTTTGTATCTTTCATTAATATAATGATTCGTTTTTTGTTTTGTCAATTTTTTCAAATGTTTGACTTGATCTTGTTTTTATCAAAATATTGTGTAAATGGAAATAAAACTTGTTCCGGGTCTTCTGTTATGATTCAATAATTTGTGGATGTTAAATTGCAACAAAAATATGAGACGTCACACTAAGGAGGAGGGAGTGTCACAAATGTGACTAGCTGTGACAAGGGCATGGGAGGGGTTGAAAAACAACGAAATTCGTGTTACATAATTTATGGATGGCCCCAGTTAAATCAGTGTAAACAAACTCTTCCTACTAGCGGCAACTTGATATTATCAATTCGCATTTGATTAAGTCGTGGAATTCTGTACCAAAACTTCAGTTTTGATAAATATATCGTTATACGCATTTTTCAAGTATTCGATCAAAATTAATCATTAAAAATACAGTCCATAAATTCAGAAAATGCATGTCTACGGATCCGATGGATTCGTTAATTTTGGCGTGCGGGACAAGCCCGCCCCGGGGTAATTATAGGTCTTCACCTGGTGCAGCTATTTAGTTGTCGGAAAAGCCGGAGCGCGCTCGTGAACATCCAGATGGTTCCGTCGTTCATTTTCGATCCGACAATCAACTTTAATCTTTCAGTACGTTTTCAGATAACCGCGACGCGAAATTATATATGGGGGTTCTGAAAAGTAAAATACTGACGGATACGAGGATGTTTATAGACGCTATCTGATTGCCGGCGTGAATATTTAATGAAAACCAAAGGTGGTAAGGCGCAGTTCGTAAATTTTAACGCAATTTCCTTATTCATGAGAGAGCTAATTGGATATTTGTTGTGTAATGGGGCTCGATAGAAGACATTTCTAACTTAACATTTCTACGAAGGCGAATAAGGGCCACGGATATTTTTGTTGATCCTGACTTCTATTTCGAGATCCCGACATGTAAGTCAGTATCTCGACATCTAATTCGGGATTTCGAGATCTCAATATCAAGTCGGGATTTCGACCATAATCACAATCTCGAATTTTTAAAGTTTGATGAAAAACATGATCCCCGACCCCAAATTCCCTACATACCAATTTTTAATGAAATCGGTCATAATCTCAATACTTGTCAGTCATTTTGGAAGGCATCATATTCAATTTCTATGTTTTGTCAAAAAATATAATATCCGATCTCAAAAACCCGTATGAGACCAATTTTGTATAGAATCAATCGGTCCACAAATCACAAAACTCATCCGCCATTTTGGAGCAGCCATCATGAGTTTTAAAAAAAAATCATGATCTCTGAACCCAAACACCCCTACATGCTATATTTTTTTGAATCACTTGGTCCATACATTACAAAACTCATCCGTTATTTTGGAGCCGCCATATTGAATTGAGTTACTATATGGGGGTATATGTGGTATATGGGGGTCTGTATGGATCTGGAATGAATCATCCCTCACATGTGATGTATGAGGAAGAACCTCAAAGTAAACCTTCAAAAAACCAAGATTGCCCCTTTCAACAGGAAGAAAAACCAAGAGACCAACAAAGCTCTTCAAATATTTGGTGGGAGCCTACAGATTTCAGAAGATGCAAAATACCTGGGGTAAAATCTGGAAGGTCACCTGGAACAAACATCGGCAAAAATTGCTAACCAGGACAAGGGCATTGCTGATGGTGGCCAGGAGCTCCTTTGGCAAAACTTGGGGACTCGGACCCAAACAATCCCTTTGGCTAAACACAGCGATAGTGAGGCCCTTGATAACGTAAGGAGCCCTGCTATGGTGGCCAAAGTTTGAACAAGTGAAAGAGGAAGGCTGGCTAGTTTACCAAGACTGGCCATGCTTAAAGATAATTGGTGTTATGTTGAGAACAACTACGATTAGCCTGGAGGTGATACTGAATATTCCTCTGGATTTGCATATTGCAGCGGAGACAAGGATAAAAGCCTCCAGACTGAAGTGCCTGGACCAATGGAGGGGCAATAACTTAGGCCACTTCAACATAGTGGAAAGCATAAAAATCGACTCATATGAGATGCCGTCCGACAAAATGACTTCATCCTACTCCTTTGATGGTACTTGCACCATACCAATGTTGTCAAGAGGGCAAATCTGGTACACGGATGGCTCTAAGACAAGCAATAGGGTAGGGGCTGGAATATACGGGGAGAGACCGAGGCAAGACATTAATCTAAGCCTGGTATACAAGCCTCTATATTCCAAGACGAAGTAATAACTATTTCCGACGACAGAGATTTCAGAGAGGGGCCTTAAAAACCAACCCATAGTCATTCACTACGACAGTCAGGCAGCAATAAATGCCTTGCAATCATGTAGGTTTTCGTCATACTAGTTTAGGGGACTCACAAAAACGTCAGCGATCTAGGAGCAGAGAACAAGGTAAAACTTGTCTGGGTACCAGGTCACAGGGGTATCCAAGGAATAAGAGCGTAGATGCCCTAGTAAGAGCGGGGGCAGCATCAACTCTCATCAGGAGATCCGGAGAATTCACTAGACCTGACAGCGGAAAGAAGGAAAGTTCTACACAGAACCAGCCCCGCGGAGCAATAGTAATAATAATAAATAATTGATAACGATTGTAAGAGCAGTAATTCAACATGAAATTCCTCAAAGTAATTAATATATCGAACAACAGCCCTTGTCTCCTATATTATTCCAGCTTCTTTTGTGAAATTTGGAAAATTGAATATGATTAGTAAGTCATACTTTGGGCCGGTCCAGACACAACATCTTATCGAACGATAAAATGGTCATGCAAGTCGTTCTAGGAAACGTACAGAAATCAGCGTGTCCACACGTTTCCATTTTATCGTTAAAATTGCAGTTTCGCGACGTGTTTGTCATGGAGGAAGCATTCGTATATCGTCATCACCAGCCCTGCTTTTTAGTATAGATTTAATTACTTTAGTCCGTTCTTTTTTAAATGGTATACACAATGAGTTTTTTTTTGGACTGTCTTTCTATTAGCCGCTCCATAAATTTCCTTGTATTTTTCAATCAGGATTTCATGACTTCTTATTTCGGTCACTTCCGCACTTTTGACTTGCCACAAGCACAAGAAACACTTGTAGAGTATAAACTCGCTTAAAAATAGTCGAGTGCACTGACAATTAATTTGCAAATAATAAAATTAAATGTCACAAATGTCTACAGCAACCAAACAGCAGAATATACTGATACTCCGTAAAAATACTACAAAACGTTTCATCAAAACGAACGTTCGTCCGCTTGCTCCAACTTGTCGAATCTATTAATCAATTATCGTACAACCTGATTTTCATCATGTAAGACGTACGTTAGGGTCCACAGGCTCCAACTTACTTGTCGAATTCGACAAGTCGTTCCATTAGACGTTGTGTCTGGACCAGACTTTCGAGTTCAAATATAACGCTCGGTATATTACTATATTTTCAATAAAAAAATCTAAAATCGAATTGGTCAAAAAGTGTCTCTTCATAAGCATATCCAATGAAACAAATTTCAGGAACACAGCTGAAAAACCAAATGAGACACTTTTAAATCCCGGGGGTGCAAATTGTCCCCAAAACAAAGTCGATACCATTGAGAGAACTAGCTACCTTTGTACACAAAATACACGCTAGTCCCGTGGTGAATACGGTATTTGTCACCAATTCTTCAGATTCCCAATAACAACGTTGATAAAATGAAAAATTATGAATGAAATAGTTATATTTCCATTGAATCCTATATTCATTAATTCGTCTTCAAACAATAATGATGCTGAATAAACGAATAGTTTTTTCAAGCGACACATCAAGCTATATTTAATAGTAATGAACACGAATATTCACACCATTACGGTTATTAATGATAAACGACTGATTGGCTTTTTTGTCCCACTTTGTGTAAAATATTAATCACATCCTATGCTCGAGGCGTTAATTTTGAAACAGAATTAGCGGATAACAGATGTTCTTCTCTATTAGCCACTTCGTTCTCTCTAATGATATTGAAAATGTCAACAAATACCGCGACGCTAGAAAAATAAGCTGCAGCAGTCGAAGGCTGTTCTATCTTTAGACAATTTGGTAGCTGATTAGCTTTTGAGGTGCTTCTCCCGAAACCTGGGGATTTGTTCGTAATGAAGAATTGTGGATATTTTTTTAAAGCCTTACAAAATATGGTTAGACAGCACCACTCCATAAATCCTGTGTGATTAAAGTATAAAGTGCTTCAATAATGAGATAGTGAAAATTAAGCGACATATCTGATAAGAGTTTATCGATTAAAATTAATAACGCAAAGGCCCGAATTATCTCTGGTCCTAGTAATAAACAAGTCCAAAGAGACGATTTCATACGTTATTCGGAATATACTGAATATCATATAAATGTGTGAGAGAGAGGAAATATCCATTACCATGAACTGGAACTCACATCTGGAAAGGACTATAAAACCAATACATTACCATAAACCATCTTCATCAAAAACCAATTATCCCAAAATCTTATAACAACACAGGTGAATAAACGAAAATGTGAAATGACGATTATTCGAAGAAACCAGCGAAAAAAAATATTGTAAAAGTTATAAACTATCGTAACAGAACAGAGTAAGTCTGCAAAGCATAATATTCGAAAGTCCTAAGACAGAAAACGATTTTGTAAGGAACAACTTTTTTTAAACTATGCCATTATTTTTGCATTTTTTTACTGAATTGAACGTTTCTTTCTGGATGTCGCTCATTGAAAATATTAGCAACCTGTCGGTATGGTGTCTTTTCGCCACATACTGAAACAATTTCTATTTTTACCTAAAGAAACAAAATTATTTAGGAACAAAGATAGTAGTCACAAATAATTCAAGTTTGACACGTAATATATGTATTTTGATTGTCACGGCCTACGCATTCATTCAATCAATAACACTCAACGTTAAATCTTCTTCAACAACGAGCGATATTGGTGAGTTATTATAGGTGCTCTTTTTCCTTAAGTTATTTTCTAAGAAAGAAATCATTAACTCTTTATATGAAAATGTAATTGGAATTATGAGAAAAATGTATCAGGGTGATTCAATATATATATATATATATATATATATATTTCTTTGTTTACTTTTTGAAAATTTCAAAATCGGTCAAGTCTTCAAGTTTTTTTGGGAGAGTATATAGATTTTTGGTCGTGTTGAAAAAATTAATTTTGTGTCACAGTTTTAAAAAAATCAACATCTGAATTGTTACTGATCGAGTTTGTTTAGTGAATCTGTGTTTTTGTTGAAATTGTTGAGAAACATCCAGGTTTCTTAGAAATAATTTTTAATAACGAATTTTGTGCACTTCGCTATGAGCTGAGATGTGTTTTGATTGTCTTAGTGTGCTAACTAGTGAGGAATATAGAAAGGTGTTTATTTCGATGTCATGTAATATGTCTAAAATGCCAAGGTACTTTATACTAGATTTTTCTATAGAAAGGCCAGTACAATTATCTGTATTATTACAAGAAATGATTGGAGTTGAAGTTTCAAGTTTGATCTCAAAGCTTTGTTTTCGTACGTTTAGGACAACATTTTACTATTTAGCCAAGAGTGTTTTTAAAGCTCTTCATGCTATTTATTTTAGTTATATTGTTAATGTACACAAGGAAAAATATCCCCAATCTTAACCCGTGTTTTCTCACTGATAGGAAGTTCTTCAATAATTCTAACGGAATATATTATCTAACACCATTATTCTATAGTTAGTTTACTAAGGGCCGGTTGTTCAGTCAGAGATAATCTGCAGTTTTATGTGAATCTTGGTTTATCGAGTTGTTCACTGCATAGTTAGAACTTTAATCCTGGTTTGATTCCAGGTTTGATTCCAGGTTTCGCTAAACCATCAAAATCGATGGATTAGGTACTCAATGACAACATTAGAACTGCAATATGAAATAGGATCGGAAATCACTTTGATGATCATGGACGGTGTAATAACATAACTGATGATTAAGATATTATTGAAGTAGTCCAAAAAGGGCACCTCGTACTTATAGATTATGTAAGAATCATTTCGAGAAATGGTCACATGAAGATTTAATTTTAGGTACAGATTATCAAAAGATATTGTGAGGATTATTGTGAAATGGTTTCTCATGAAATCGCTAATAAAACTAATTGGTTAGTGCATCATGTAATTTGATTTTATTAGGTATTTTTGCGATGATTCCATTACTGAAAATTACTTTGTGGTTGACGTACACCAAAGACTACAATGGCACATTCCATTACAGGATTTTCCTTTTCGTGGGAACCAGCTAGGACATATTTACATATCTATCTTGAACAAATCTCACATCTACTTTAAAAGATCCATCACATAAGATGGTTTGCTAATGAATTTTATTCTATTTCATCGTTTAAGGCGCCTTCAATGAGTCCGAATGGAAAATGTTTGGTTATATTTGATGTGATGATGTGTTTTATTTTTATACTGATTAAGGTATATGAGCTCGTTCTCGCATCAGTGAGTCCTCGTCTCCTCAGGTGGTACTGTAGGGTTTTCCATGTTTTTCCCACCTTTTATTTGTTAAGTCGCCCCATGGTGGTGGTACTCTCTTTAGTCTGCACTTATGTTCAGATCGGGGAGACTATCACCATTATATTCAATAATACTTTAACTATTTCATATTTTCATTCATACTTGAAAAACTTTGTCGATAAGTTGAAAAACTTCTGACATTAAAGTATATTTTGACTTTGACTTTTCATGAAATAGTTCAGATGAGCTGCAAAATCTTGGTTTTCATTATCCATGGTCGAATTTCCACTGAACAACACATTTGACGGTAATCTAGGATTAGACTCCAAACTAAGTTTGATAAATCTTTGGATTTTACCATGGACTGAACAACCGGCCCTAAGGGCTGGTTGTTCAGTCAGAGGTAATCTGCAGTTTCATGAATCTTGGTTTATCCAGGTTTAGCTAAACCATCAAAATCGATGGATTAGCACTCAATTTGACATAACTGACTGACATAACAACATTAGAACTGCAATATGAAATAGTATGGAAAAATAATCGGAAATCACTTCACAAAAATGTTCATGGACGATGGTATAACATAACGGTCGATTGAGATATTATTGATTCCGTGAATATCTTAGCTCCTATTAGGGCACCTCGTACTTATAGATTACGTGAAAATCATTTCGAGAAATGGTCACATGAAGAATTTGTATTTAGGTACAGACTATCAAAAGATATTGTGAGGATTATTGTGAAATGGTTTCTCATGAAATCGCTAATAAAACTAATTGGTAAGTGCATTATGTAATTTTATACTATTAGGTATTTTTGAGATGATTCCATTACTGAAAATTATTTTCTGGTTGACATTAAATTCACCAAAGATTACAATGGCACATCCCATTACAGGATTTTCCTTTTTGTGGGAACCAGCTAGGACATATTTACATATCTATCTTGAACGAATCATCATATTTACCTTAAAAGATCCATCACATAGGATGGTTTGCTCATGAATTTCATTCTATTTTATTGTTTAGAGCGCCTTCAATGATTCCGTTTTCTACCAAGCTTTCCAAAAAATTACAGGAAAGTAAGAAACTACGAATGGAAAATGTTTTGTTATATTTAACATGAATTAGTAAAATCTTCTTCATTGATGTGATGATGAACATAAGTGCTGAATTTTTATTCTCATTGAGGGTACATGCGCTCGTTCTTGCATCAGTGACTCCTCGTCTCCTCAGGTGGTTCTGTGGGGTTTTCCGTGTTTTTCCTGCAGTTGGAATAGCAAATACGCCACCTTTTATTTTTTCAAGTCGCCCCGGAGCGCATGTGGTGGTGGTGGTACTTTCTTTCGTCTGATGCACTTATGTTCAGATCGGGGAGACTATCACCATTATAGTCTACAATACATAACTATTTCACATTTTTATTTATACTTGCAAAGCTCGGTCGATAAGTTGAAAAACTTCTGACATTAAAGTATATTTTGACTTTGACTTTTCATAAAATAGTTCAGATGAACCGCAAAATCTTGGTTTTCATTAGCCATGGTCGAATTTCTACTGAACAACACATTTGTCGGTAAGCTAGGATTCGACTCCAAACCAAGTTTGACAAAACTTTGGACTTTACCATGGACTGAACAAGGCCCATAGTAATAGTTCTTGGTTTACGATGTCGGAAACAGTCAGATCTAAGAAAATTGCAAGGCATTGAGATAATTTGTTGTATTAGCCAATTCCATTCAGACGTTTTCGGTATTGGAGTTTTTTATAAATTCAAATTTTTGTTTGATTATAACAGTGTGCCTAGTAAAAAAATCAACAATTCATGTTTTGAATCATTGTTCGAAAATAATTTCAGCAAAAATGTTTACAACACTTATTTAATAGAGAGACTTCTCCCATAAAAATAGGGGTAACCTTCGAAATTTTCCATTGTTGGGGCAGTTGACCAGTAGAAAAGCAGAGATTAATAATATGCATTAATAGATATATTGTTATGGAGAGTTTTTAGCGTTCTTCAAGCAATTTTATCAGGTGCGGGTGAGGTGTTATTTTTTTAAATATGAAATTATTATTTTTAATTAAATTTTAGTTATGAGTTCCAAAAAAATTGATCGATCTAATTTGGCGTCAGAGATAAAGTTTTCAGATACGGTTATATTATTGTTTTCAACTTTTTTCTCACCTTCTCACCTATGTCTTTTATTTTATTATATTCCAAATTATTTTATAGTTTTTGTCTGAATTAATAATTCGTTGTTTATAATAATTATTTTTAACTTTCCTTGGGGTTTTGAGTTTTTCCTGTACTTTTCAATAATTGTTTTATTTCAGGTTATTTATGTAACAAGTGTTATAAACGTCATTGAAATCGTATTTTTCAAGTATATTTTTCTTATGTGATCATGACAGTTTCCATTGTCAGACCATGACCCAGTAATTTTTTTTTCGATATTTCCCCTGGTCCTTTGAGGGTAATTACCTCATTATACTGCTATAACATGTTTTAATTTGTTGTTCCCAACTAATCTTAACTAAAAACATTGTATACGATTCCATAAAGAGAGTAATTTGCATTAATTTTTTACATAACGATAATCGTTTTTTAATAATACAGCTCCTCCGCATATAATGAGATGACGGGGCGTACTGCGTTCGAAAGAGGAAAAACACAAGCAGTAATTTCCTGAAATTATGCATTAGCATGAATTCATTTATGCGGCAAAATATGCGCCGTACGAAATCGAATTAGATAATGATCCGAGTGTTCTTTGTGTTGGTACAAATCACAAGATCAAATTACCTAGAAAATACATAATTATAATTGATTTCCTTTTTGGAGACTTGAGTACCGTGGAATAATCGTCCCCCTTACCAGTGCTCTGGATTGGTTGTAGACGGGTTGAGGGGTAAAAGCCATCCAGAATAATGATTATTACTGTATTTTGAATGGAACAGATAAATAATTATAAAATTAAATTCAGGATTTTTCCAAAATTTATTCAAATAAATTAAATACTACAAATGTGTATAAAATGTTTGTTCTTGTTTCGTACAAATCAAAAATATTCGTAAAATATTCTTGTTCTGTACACTGAATTAATTTTGAATACATTTTGTTAGGAGCAACTTTTTAGTGTGATCTATTCAGAACGAAACTTACGTAGACATTTGAAGTGCTTGAAAATTGACAACTAGGTAGGTTTTGAACCATTTTTCCTTGTGAAAATATATTTTGTTGTAGGGAGTAATTTTGTAGAATGATCTAACCAGTACGAACCAACCTTACGTAGACATTTGAAGTGCGTGGAAATTGATAACGTAGGTAGGTTTTGCACCATTTTTTCCTTGAGAAAATACATTTTGATGAGTAATTTTTTTGTATGATCTAACCAGAACGAACTAACATTATGTAGACATTTGAGTGCGTGGAAATTTGGTCTATCGCAGTGGTCGATGTACGAAACGAGAAGCCGAAAATCAATGAATTAATTCATTAATTCAGTGTAGCAAACGAGAATATTTCATGTATTTTTTTGGGGTGTACGAAACAAGAAAACACTTTTTCAAGTATGAGTTTCATCTTTTCTTTGTTTCTCTAAGTTTGCTTGGGGTGGCGTTAAAGAATTTTAGACCGAACTACATGAATGATCTTTGTGTAAATGATTTTCTGAAGAATTGAACTTGAAGGTTATTATCGAAAGTAGATCTGGTCTTCCTTGTATATTCCTTGTTAATTAATGATGTAATGGTTCATCCATAGTAAGGATTGGTAAATGACCATTGTTTAACCTACGGCATAGTAATCTGTATAGACAACTCCAATGCGTATTTTCATAATACTACCAGGTAAATCCATTTTACATTTACGTCATCATGTTTTGGTAGCGTCATATTTTAAGTTATCCCAAGGTCAGTTTTTCATGTTCCAGTTAAACTTCAGATAAGTAACTAATAGTTTAGATTGTGAACGACATTCTTTATGGCGTTTAAAGGATCACATTCTAAACTATTAGTTAGTTATCTGGAGTTTAACTGGAACATGAAAAACCACTTAGGTGTGCGCACTAAAAGGAATAGGCCATAAACTTGTGGTTGCTATGACTTCTGTATTCAGCTGGAGTAACTCGGAATGACTTTTCTTAGCTTCATAACAGAAGAGTAAAAATTGGTTATGCCATGCAGTATTACTCAGGCGTTTCATTTGGGGATAGGCCTTCATAATATCTTTATAGCTCGTGGGGAAAAGATTAATAGGTTGAGAGTGTAATGCTCTTCGAGAAGTTTACTTGGCAACAATGCACACGGATTTGACATTTTGACTTGAAGTTTGGGAAGAAGAAGATTAATTAGCTAGAGATGAAGCTGACATAATTTGTGGAAAGCTTGTAATATTTCTGATTACATTTGAATCATTCGTAAAGAGATTATATTTTACAACTGCCAAAAGGTTCCAGTTTTCGTTTAGTCGTTTGAATTGATTTGTATGCATATTTCTGAACCTTACCGCTAGAGGGACTCTGTACACAAATTATATTCGGACTGCAGGCAAACTCCTCGCACATGGTATTCTTCTATCATTTGGCAGTTCTTCATGTATTTTGGGATGTGATTAGTTAGGCCTTTTGTGCCCTATGTGCCGCTCTGTTAACCCTTTGACCAGGATATTTTGACATCTGAAAGAGCCTACCGAAAGCATCTTCCACTGTGGGAGCACCTATGCCTGTTCTGGACAGAGGTATTTATTAGGTCATCCAAGATGGTGAACAGCATGTCAAGTTCTTGTTTCATTTCAGGGTTTATTTATAGGGGAAATATAGTATTTCTTTCCTTTCTGGAGGAACTTTCATATCCCTCCGTTGAGGTATGGTATGTCTTCCTGGTGACAATCTTTCACCTACTATAGCCACTGAGTAGGGCATTCATTTACTGGTATCGTAAACTGTCGAAGAAGCAACATTGCAGCTATGATCAAACTGGTTGTACCACCCTAGTTGACCTGATTTGACACTCCACGTACCAGATCTAGATCTAAGTATCCTTCCGTGTACTGATATCGTTTTTATAATGGGAATATGCCATTAAGTTGGGATAACATCTAACCGCTAAACATAACGGAAGTTATACAGCATGAGGCTGAATGTCAACATTAAAAATTGCAAGATAAAGGCTCTTATATATTTTGTTTTGAGAACTAAAAAAAGTTGAAATAAAATTAGGTAAAAATATTTTCAATGACAAGCTTTATTCAAGTGCGCTAAACAGTAAAAAGCGATTTCTTTAGATGTGTGATGTAGGTTATTCTGTAAGTGTTGATAATAATAACGTTTATTGTGCGTAACAGTGATATACAGTGAAACATAATGATACAAAAGGGAGGGGTTAGCCCGAGGCTATCTTCCACCCCTCCTGCAGATTCAATTTTACAGCAGATGCGAGTATATTCGTAAATGAATTTGAGTGAATATCAGTTTTTGTATATCGAGAATTTTCGTAAGTATGTCAACTTTGAAAAACATTTTGTTGATTGAAACATAAGGAAGACAAGAAGATGAATAATTGTGAAATAACTCAAATAATGAAAAAAAAAAATCTGATTTACTTCATAACAGAAATCTTTTCAGTTAAGACTTCATTTGAAATATTGATAAATTGTAATATAAAATAAACTTATTCAGATGAGATGGTGAAAAGCATCCTTTATATTTGGATAAAACGTGGTCTGAATGCTGAAACTATCAGATTTTATGTTGACATTATGTATTTCGGAGCGATGCGACGTGATAAATGATTGAATACTTAAATATTTCGGTGTTTTAGTTTTAAGAAGTTTGTTATTTGCAATTTTCTCGACTTATGGTTTGAAACTCTGTACTTGGGTATAAAATTAAGTTCTAAGCAACGTTTTCAAATTACCTTTTTGATATCTTGCCATCGTACCCCACTTTTGGTCTCTTTATATTATTTTTTCACAATTTGCCGCCATATCAGTGGTCACGTGACTTGTGGCAAAATGTATTTCATAAGCACAATCGATCACCCAAAAACTTTTTTCCAATACCCTAATAATAAACTTTTTCCATATGTCACATACTTTATGGCAGGCACTGTATATAAATTATGGAATACTAAGAGCAGAAATTATTCAAAATGAACACCCTTGTATATTCAGTTGCTACATCTTGCATTCACTCCGGTGAAAGAATTACTGTACATAATTCCTCTGGAAACCGAAGCAGAATTTCTCCCTTGTCCTTAAAGAAATTTTAATATCAGCAATTCCACCCTCTGCCAAGGCCTCACCACCCTTCATTGTAAAATATCCAATTGCCTGCCGTGGGTTGAAAACATCACTCCACAATTTTGCATTCATTGCGAATAAACACGTAAAAAAACTGGAATCAAGCTATTTCAAATGTTTCTGTCACAAAACTTGATCGATTGATTTTTTTCAAGCTTCATGTCATGAATAATAATACGTCACAATCATTTTTGATTAATCGAAAAACGGCAGAGGTCTATCATTCGATTTGAACATTGTTTTAATCGACATGCAATCATAGTTCCGTTATCGAATACGTTTTTTTCAATTCAATAATGATTGGACAGTAATTCTGTTTTGTTTCAATTGTGGGGTATCAAAACAAGGTATGAATAAATGAGTTTTTCAGTTGTCAGTTACATGAGAATAATGTTAGTGAATGATGTGCGTCATATCCAGTCATTCGTTTGTCTACTAAGCAACTAAAAAAGGAGAACATATATATTCTACTTCACTATTTCAAAGATTGAAAACGTATTGAAACACTAAAAATATACAAGAGAAAGACATATATTCATTTGTTTAATTTGAAACTTATCACCTCAATGACGTAGAACATGCCCAGTTTAAATTACCACATCAGAATTAGTGTGAAGTTATCCACACTCTACTGTCCACAGTTTATGACGTGGTGGCTGTCGAAGTAGGGATAGAGCAGAATTTCTGGGCAGTGTTGCCAAATTTCTCAGGAATCCTGGGACTGATTATGAAATAGGGAATGTGCAGAATAAACTTTACTATGATCTGTACAGACAGTGAATATTTATGTAAAAGCGTACAGGGCGAGATATAAGGAGAAACATGTACAAAAATATTATTATTTCCGAAACTACTACGAGTTCGAGAACGAAATCGATAGAGTGGTTTCAACAACAAAAAATATACAGTGTGATGAAATTTGATGCCGTGCTAAAGCGTACAGGGCGAGCTATAAGGAGAAACCTGAACAGAATCATTATTATTTCCCAAACTACTACGAGTTCGAGAACGAAATCGATAGAGTGGTTTTGACAACAGAAAACATACAGTGTGATGAAAACTCATGCCGTGCTAAAGCGTACAGGGCGAGCTATAATCAGAAACCTGAACAGAATTATTATTACATCCGAAACTACTACGAGTTCGAGAACGAAATCGATAGAGTGGTTTTTACAACAAAAAGTATACAGCTTGATGAAATTTCATGCCGTGCTAAAGCGTACAGTGCGAGCTATAAGGAGAAACCTGAACAGAATTACTATTTCCGAAACTACTACGAGTTCGAGAACGAAATCGATAGAGTGGTTTTGACAACAGAAAACATACAGTGTGATGAAAACTCATGCCGTGCTAAAGCGTACAGGGCGAGCTATAATCAGAAACCTGAACAGAATTATTATTACATCCGAAACTACTACGAGTTCGAGAACGAAATCGATAGAGTGGTTTTTACAACAAAAATATACAGTGTGGTGAAATCTCATGCCGTGCTAAAGCGTACAGGGCGAGCTATAAGGAGAAACCAGAACAGAATTATTATTCTTTCCGAAACTATCTGACTTCGAGAACGAAATCAATAGAGTGGTTTTTACAACGAAAAGTATACAGTGTGATGAAATTTCATGCCGTGCTAAAGCGTACAGGGCAAGCTATAAGGAGAAACATAAACAAAAATATTATTATTTCCAAAACTACTACGAGTTCGAGAACGAAATCGATAGAGTGGTTTCAACAACAATAAATATATAGTGTGATGAAATTTCATGCCGTGCTAAAAAGTACAGGGCAAGTTATAAGGTAAAACATATACAAAAATATTATTATTTCCGAAACTACTACGAGTTCGAGAACGAAATCGATAGAGTGGTTTAACCTTACAAAAATATACAGTGTGGTGAAATCTCGTGCCGTGCTGAAGCGTACAGGGCGAGCTATAAGGAGAAACCTGAACAGAATTATTATTATTTCCGAAACTAATACGAGTTCGAGAACGAAATCGATAGAGTGGTTTAACCTTACAAAAATATACAGTGTGGTGAAATCTCATGCCGTGCTAAAGCGTACAGGGCGAGCTATAAGGAGAAACCTGAACAGAATTATTATTATTTCCGAAACTACTACGAGCTCGAGAACGAAATCGATAGAGTGGTTTTTACTACAAAAAATATACAGCGTTATGAAATTTCATGCCGTGCTATAAGGAGAAACAAATACAAAAATATTATTATTTTCGAAACTACTACGAGTTCGAGAACGAAATCGATAGAGTGGTTTCAACACCAAAAAAGATACAGTATGATGAAATTTCATGCCGTGCTAAAGCGTACAGGGCGAGCTATAAGGAGAAACATATACAAAAATATCATTATTTCCGAAACAACAACGAGTTCGAGAACGAAATCGATAAAGCGGTTTTTACAACAAAAAGTATACAGTGTGATGGAATTTCATGCCGTACTAAAGCGTACAGGGAGAGCTATAAGGAGAAACCCGAACAGAATTATTATTATTTCCGAAACTACTACGAGTTAGAGAACGAAATCCATAGAGTGGTTTAAACATACAAAAATATACAGTGTGGAGAAATCTCATGCCGTGCTAAAGAGTACAGGGCGAGCTATAAGGAGAAACCTGAACAGAATTAATATTATTTCCGAAACTACTACGAGTTCGAGAACGAAATCTATAGAGTGGTTTAAACATACAAATATATACAGTGTGGTGAAATTTCATGACGTGCCAAAGCGTACAGGGCGATCTATAAGGAGAAACCTTTCGTGGAAGGTACGGCTATTGTCCGATAGATGGCCCTATACCAAGTGAATAACGGAAGTAATCGGCATCCTATTCAGTAGGTAAGTTTTTATATCATTTGACCGAGATACAAAAGTCCATTATAGTTGATAATAAGCCAATGTTTACTGCATCCTTCCATTTCCAGAATTATTCAAAGGTGCATTAAAAACTTTGATTCCATTCGAAAATAGAAAACTAATCGAGTAACAGAGCTTCGCCACATCTGGTCAGAGCGCGATTACTTCCTATGCTCCACAATTGTTTTGCTACCTTCGAACTGATGCGAATAATTTCGACTGAGTACGTCGATATAGCCTTCAATAATAAGGTGGAATGCAAAGGTTTACCATGGTGTGAACTGAACCCGGTATTATTGGAGTACTCACAAAATCGCCTACACACTAGGATAAAGAAGGCAATCAAACGACAACCAACTGAACCAATCGCTTCGTTGGCCGAGATTTCGTCAGTGTGTACTGGAGGCAAATCAGGTCCAACAGACCGACTGGCCTTGATGTAGGTTCAGACTAGTAGTAGTTTCGGAAATAAAAATTCTGTTCAGGTTTCTCCTTAAAGTAATATTTTTGTATTTGTTTCTCCTTATAGCTCGCCCTGTACGCTTTAGCACGGCATGAAATCTCAACACACTGTATATTTTTGTTGTAAAAACCACTCCATCGATTTCGTTCTCGTACTAGTTTCGGAAATAATAATAATTCTGTTCAGGTTTCTCATTATAGCTCGCGCCGTACGCATTAGCACGACATGAGATTTCACCACACTGTATATTTTTGTAAGTTTAAACCACTCTATCGATTTCGTTCTCGAACTCGTAGTGGTTTTGGAAATAATAATTCTGTTCAGGTTTCTCCTTATAGCTTGCCCCGTACGCTTTAGCACGGCATGAAATTTCATCACAGTGTATATTTTTTGTTGTTAAAACCACTCTATCGATTTCGTTCTCGAACTCGTAGTAGTTTCGGAAGTAATAATAATTATGTTCAGGTTTCTCATTATAGCTCGCCCTGTACGCTTTAGGATGGCATGAGATTTCACCACACTGTATATTTTTGTAAGTTTAAACCACTCTATCGATTTCGTTCTCGAACTCGTAGTAGTTTCGGATATAATAATAATTCTGTTCAGGTTTCTCCTTATAGCTCGCCCTGTACGCTTTAGCACGGCATGAAATTTCACCACACGGTATATTTTTGTATGTTTAAACCACTCTATCGATTTCGTTCTCGAACTCGTAGTAGTTTCGGAAAGAAAAATAATTCTGTTCAGGTTTCTCGTTATAGCTCGCCCTGTACGCTTTAGCACGGCATGAGATTTCATCACACTGTATATTTTTGTAAGTTTAAACCATTCTATCGATTTCGTTCTCGAACTCGTAGTAGTTTCGGATATAATAATAATTCTGTTCAGGTTTCTCCTTATAGCTCGCCCTGTACGCTTTAGCACGGCATGAAATTTCACCACACGGTATATTTTTGTATGTTTAAACCACTCTATCGATTTCGTTCTCGAACTCGTAGTAGTTTCGGAAAGAATAATAATTCTGTTCAGGTTTCTCATTATAGCTCGCCCTGTACGCTTTAGCACGGCATGATATTTCACCACACTGTATATTTTTGTAAGTTCAAACCACTCTATCGATTTCGTTCTCGAACTCGTAGTAGTTTCGGATATAATAATAATTCTGTTCAGGTTTCTCCTTATAGCTCGCCCTGTACGCTTTAGCACGGCATGAAATTTCACCACACGGTATATTTTTGTATGTTTAAACCACTCTATCGATTTCGTTCTCGAACTCGTAGTAGTTTCGGAAAGAATAATAATTCTGTTCAGGTTTCTCATTATAGCTCGCCCTGTACGCTTTAGCACGGCATGATATTTCACCACACTGTATATTTTTGTAAGTTCAAACCACTCTATCGATTTCGTTCTCGAACTCGTAGTAGTTTCGGAAATAATAATAATTCTGTTCAGGTTTCGCCTTATAGCTCGCCCTGTACGCTTTATTTAGCACGGCATGAAATTTCACCACACAATATATTTTTGTATGTTTAAACCGCTTTATCGATTTCGTTCTCGAACTCGTAGTAGTTTCGGAAAGAATAATAATTCTGTTCAGGTTTCTCCTTATAGCTCGCCCTGTACGCTTTAGCACGGCATGAAATTTCATCACACTGTATACTTTTTGTTGTAAAAACCACTCTATCGATTTTGTTCTCGAACTCGTAGTAGTTTCGGAAGTAATAATAATTCTGTTCGGGTTTCTCATTATAGCTCGCCCTGTACGCTTTAGCACGACATGAGTTTTCATCACACTGTATGTTTTCTGTTGTAAAAACCACTCTATCGATTTCGTTCTCGAACTCGTAGTAGTTTGGGAAATAATAATAATTCTGTTCAGGTTTCTCCTTATAGCTCGCCCTGTACGCTTTAGCACGGCATGAAATTTCATCACACTGTATACTTTTTGTTGTAAAAACCACTCTATCGATTTTGTTCTCGAACTCGTAGTAGTTTCGGAAGTAATAATAATTCTGTTCGGGTTTCTCATTATAGCTCGCCCTGTACGCTTTAGCACGACATGAGTTTTCATCACACTGTATGTTTTCTGTTGTAAAAACCACTCTATCGATTTCGTTCTCGAACTCGTAGTAGTTTGGGAAATAATAATAATTCTGTTCAGGTTTCTCCTTCTAGCTCGCCCTGTACGCTTTAGCACGACATGAAATTTCATCACACTGTATATTTTTTGTTGTTGAAACCACTCTATCGATTTCGTTCTCGAATTCGTAGTAGTTTCGGAAATAATAATATTTTTGTACATGTTTCTCCTTATAGCTCGCCCTGTACGCTTGTACATAAATAATCGCTGTCTGTACAGATCATTGTAAAGTTTATTCTGCACTTTCCCTATTTCATAATCAGTCCCAGGATTCCTGAGAAATTTGGCAACACTGCCCAGAAATTCTGCTCTATCCCTACTTCGACAGCCACCACGTCATAAACTGTGGACAGTAAAGTGTGGATAACTTCACACTAATCACATCAGAGACTACTCAGAAGACGAAATTAGTGGCGAACGCAGCTTCAACATCATGAGGCCCGTTGTACATAGTACTGTCAAAACTCTCGGTCTCAAAGGGTTGAGAAATATTGGTAACACCTGTTTTATGAACAGTGTTATCCAGTGTTTGTCAAACACCAGATGGTTATTGGGGTGTTTAAAAGCAGACGCCTACACGAGAAATAAACACAAGTATATCCAGTACGATTCTTATTATTATTTGATGGCGGGGATAGCCAGCGGCTGAAATGCAGGTAGTTCTGTATATAACCTTTCTGCACCAGGTCTATCTCGTGAGTACTCTGGATCTTTCATTGAACTCCTGGAGATTCCTCACAAGGTTTTCTTGCGGGGTGATATCTTCTGCACCGCAGTGTCCGAAGATATCCATCCTCATGCGAACCAGAGCTTCGCATTCAAACATTATGTGGGAGGCTGTTTCGTCCTCCTTATCACAAAATCTGCATTGTGTAACTCTTGATGTATCCCCAATAGTTGCAGGTGTTTTCTCAGGTGGCAGTGGCCTGTTATCAGTCCTACCACCTTCCTGAGAGAGTCTCGGCTTAGCTCAAGAAGGTTTCTTGATAACCGGTCGGTTGGCCCCATCATCATCATTCTTCTGTGAGTATTGCCTGAGGCACTGTCCCATAAGAGTTATTGCTGCTCCCGCTCTTGTTAGGGTATCTGCACTCTCATTTCCCTGGATGCCCTTATTACCTGGTACCCAGACAAGTTTTACTCTGTTCTGTGCTCCCAGGTCGTTAAGGTTTTGGTGTGCCTCCCAAACCAGTTTGGAATTGAACCTGCATGAACGCAGGGCTTTTGTCTCCGCCTGACTGTCGGAGAGAATCGCTATGGGTTGGTTTCTAGGACCCCTCCTTATAATCCCTCTCGTGCAGACGGAGATTGTCGTTACCTCGACTTGGAATATAGAGGCTTTCATACCGAGGCTTAGACTAATGTCTTGTCTCGGTCTCTCCCCGTATATTCCAGCCTTTACTCCGTTGCTAGCCTTTGAGCCATCCGAGTACCAGATTTGCCCTCTTGACAGCCCTTGATGTAACTTCCCCATCTTCTATGATGGTGGTGTATGTTCCATTAAAGGCGTATGTTGGAGTCATTTGAGTCATATCCAGTATGAAGGGAGCTTTTAATCAAAGAGCTATGGACGGAAGATCCGTCAGATCGAGTTGTAAATGCAGTCTCCTTTAAAGGTCAAATTCAAAAATTCGCACCTCGTTTCATCGGTTATGCCCAGCAAGATGCTCAAGAGTTCTTACTATACCTTTTGGATGGTCTACATGAAGACGTGAATAGAATAACGGAGATGACGAAAATCATTATGACAGACAGAGATAGACGAAAAGTTGAGTGACAGTTGAGTGACAGTGAGAAGGAGCAGGAGTCATGGTCAAGATACTCTAGGATGCAAAACTCTAAAATGGTAGATAACTCCGTTGGTCAGCTGAAATCTACTCGCAAATGTACTAATTGAGGACACTGTTCAGTTTCCTTCGAAACATTTTGGAACATTTCTCTACCAATTATATCTCAAAGAACAGGCCAACTAGGACTATCACACTGTTTAGATTCATTCATAGAAGAAGAAATTTTGGATGGAGACGAGAAGCCGATATGTGCGTGAGAAATTGAAATTCAACAATGATTTTCCTTTAGACTAATTGAACATGACTAAATACGCAGCAAATAACGTGCATCCTTGTCGCTACAGTCTGTACGCATTCTGTAATCATAATGGGACAACCCATAGCAGACACTACTCAGCTTACTGCAGACATCCATATGCTGGCTCGTGGCACGAGTATGATGATTCACGAGTGTCCTCAATTTCATCTAAATCGCTTGTGAGCGGAGAGGCCGTTGTATGAGGAGAAATGCACTAAATCGCACATTTAGTTCTTTTCTTATTTTGTATTTGTAATCTTATGAAATAAAACACTTAATAAAAAATGGGATGAAAATGTAAAAGTTAATAAAAATATCAAATAACATACCTAACATAACATAAAATTCATAATTGAATATCACTTATTAGTGAAGGTGAAAATTCAATAAAAATACAGTGAGTGTATAGATAATATAGATATAATAATAGGGGGTAATGATGATTTATAGTCTTATTGTTCAACAGTGTCATAAAAAAATTGTATCATTCATTTAAGATTAAACTCGTATTTCGAGCATAGATAATAAATCAGGAGAATCCCTTGCAGGTAACTCTCACAGGCAATATTACACAGGACCTGGTTTACGAGAGTTTCTTTTTTTTTTCACGAAAATAGCTTTGTATGAGAATTTAACGAGTTTTGACGCTATAATCCGTAAAATAAAGACGCTGAGTAATCAATCCTCATTTAGAATGCAAAATCCTTACAGGGAAGCTCGTGCAATTGTTGATGGAGAACGTTTATAAAAACACCAAACAACTGTTTTCTTCATTCACTAGGTAGTGACGTCCGGCACAATATCTATTTGTCGGATTTGCCAATTGTGAAGAGATTTAAAATTCTGACCAGTCACCTTTCACAGACTTGTATCTTGGGGTATAATTTTTGTTTAAAAATGTAATGATGAATATTTAGGTTCACGTCAAACAATGCTATAGAATGTTATTTCTTAACAATTACTTAGTAATTTTTTTTAAATAGTTAGATGTGCATTTTCATCGATTATAGTAAGATTATAGTAAGATAATAGTAAGATGCAGCAGTCATTGGTTATATAAAAATAACCAAGAAGTAATGGGATCAAAGAAGAATGATGTCGCTGACTGA
This sequence comes from Chrysolina oricalcia, assembly GCA_944452925.2. NCBI lineage: Eukaryota > Metazoa > Arthropoda > Insecta > Coleoptera > Chrysomelidae > Chrysolina > Chrysolina oricalcia. The sequence goes on along the minus strand of OX101817.2, from coordinate 23,048,465 downwards.
AATTATCCCAAAAAACTATTTGTATGAAGTCACAACCAATTGAAGTTATTTTTAATTGCTAAAAGTATACAAGTATAGTATTTACAATAACTATATTATACCAGAGTCGGAAGAAGGTTAATCAAGTCTTCAAAAATATTGCTAATATTCCAAATAGCATGTTCTACGGTAATAATATGGTCAATGCATTATTTCCAATTGTCGTTGGTCAATTCACTAACCGCACATTCAAACAGTAACTGAACATCTTTCGTTTTGAAGGTCGTATTTTTCCGGGCTACACTATTTTTCACTCGAGCCCATGTTACATCAGTGGGATTCAGCTCGCAGTGATACGGGGAGAAGTCGAAGTACTGATATTCCACGAAGCGGTAAGTTATTCAACGATGTACCTTTTATACTTGTTTTTGTGGATAAAAAGGTCTTTCAAACGACGGCGTAGCCGGAGTGCTCGAAATAGAGCAAGTGTTTGAAAGACCAGTTATCCACGAATACTTTTGGTTTGAACGTGAGTGGGCCCGTATCAGGCCCTCCACTGCGGCCAATGGCCTATTGTGGCTACGAATACTTTACGCGATTATTTTTTATTGGTACAATTTGAAATAAAAAATCTAAAGATGCGTATAAAAAAGAATATGACAAGTTCATCAAATGGATGGAAAAGGTAATCAGATATAAAAGAAAGAGTTGTGCTGTCTTGCATTTGTTAGTAATATTTTATTTGACGTTACAAGGTACTCCTGTCATATCAATAGTCAAAGAATAATTGTCTTCACGTTTCTCGAGTTGTTGATGTTGCCAGGCGCGCGTGCTTGAAATAGGTAAAATGGGGCACCAATAAAAAAGTTCTTTTTTTAATGGATGAGTGGAAAAAACAATGGTTTTTGAGCTAAGCCACTCCAATAGTTTGCCTTTAGTTCAATTGCTTGGGGGTATATGTTCTTGTAATCTAGAATGGTAACTCGAGTTGTTCATAACAATAGTACAGATAATGACCAAGCAGTCGATGCCGAAACACCAACGAAAAAAAAAAGATTTCTTCAATCAAGAATATACATACTCTTGAATAGAATAATCTTCTGAAAATAATAATCATTTCTAATCAATAAATATACTCCCATTTCAAGCTGATTGAGATGTTTTCTTCTTTACATAAATTCTCTTGAAATGAATTTGCTTGCAGTGAAAACATTATAGGTACTCTTCATCCTAGAAAACTTTCACATTAACTCATTGTGAAACATAATCCTCTTAACACAAGAATATAATTCTTTGGTGGATATCACTACCCGTGCCACGTGACACATTCAACCAATGAGCAATCAAAGCAGCTGGCGACACCGCGACCTGTGAATACGACTTCCATTTCGACCATTTCATCCAGTTTGACCATTTGGGTTGGAGGTTATGAGGCTATGCGTACTGATATGAATGTTAGTTTAGTGCCTATAGTGGAAACTAATATTATTATGCTCATTACGGGCCAGTTGTGAAAATGAGTGAAACATATTTTGGTCTTCTACAGTTTTGTGTCTAAAAGCTAGTGGCGTTGTTTATGTATTCAATCAAACTGCAATATACGTCACTACTAACTGGTTTTATTTAGAATACAGTTATTAAACTTAAAACTATTCTCATATAAAACCATTATTTATACCTAAATTGTTCGTAGTTGTAAATCTATGCTTTGTTTAATCTATTCAATGTTGCCAAAATGAAAATGGCGTCCATACTATATTTTATAAGTGCAAAGTGCAGATTTGAACTCAACCTCCAAGTTGATAGAAGAATAGTATTCATTATTGAAATTGCAATGTTCTTGTCTCAACCTACTCCTATGATTCAACAAAAAAAAGTGCCCATTATTCAAGCTAAAATATTCTTGCCTCAACCAACTTATGAAGTAAGTGTTCACTTGTTTCAAAATATTTTTCTTGTAAGTGGCCAAGAGGATTCCGTCAAAAAATCAAACTAATATTTGGTTGGACCTATTCAAGAATACAATCTGTTTGAATCAACGCAATTATGCGTTGATGCAAAAAATCCTTTTTATTAGTGTGGTGGACTTTGCTATATATGCTCAACATAGGAGATGCTTTTGTGACAGTCTCATCTACACTAGCACTTTAGTCGTTATTTTGCAACGAACTTAAACAGTTTAAAATTAATATTTTTTTATTTACATTCACGCGCAACAATGCGCAATTGGAGCGCCAAGAAAGAACGTCAGTGTAAATGTTAAAAACCGAGTGATTATTAGAATTTGGAAGCGATTGGAACGTGGTGCTCCAATCACGCGTGATTGCGCGTGAATGTAAAGCTACCTAATGGTTCCAATTTTGGCCGTTTTGATGGTCCATGTTAAGCATCACCTAAATTTCATATACACCAGAGAACACACAAATAATTTCCAGAAAGCACTATATACCTGCTATACCGAGTACCTACTATACTACAATTCTTGCTTATAGCCAATTCTTATACCCTTCTATCAGTACCTACAGTTATAAAAAGGTCTGGTCTTCAAAAAATTATGGGTTTCGTACTTATACCTAGATCCGAGAAATTATGGTACGTCTATGGAATCGATGAATCTGAGCGGTTTATTACACCATGCCTTTATTTTACGGACTATAGCGACAAATTATGGCATAATCAGATATTCAAAATTCCCAAATGGTTATACTAGGTTTAAGGGAGTCTTACGAACAACCATTAAAAGTATTCGGATAATTTATGAGAGTTAAAAAAGACTTCAAAATCCTACTAATGAAAACAAGAGTGGTCAGAATTCTTAGAAAAATGTTGACCATAGACTTGCTTGGCTCAAAACGCTGCTGCAGCAAGCAGTTTTGTAAGTAGAATCTCAGATCTTGAGACTACTCATAATTCACTCCTAGATTACTTTACTCGTATTTCTCATCTCCTGCATCACCGTTTCGTGTATTATCTGAATACTGCGTATACAGCGACTCTTTGTGAAGTGATTTAGCAAAGTTTACTTTAACGTCAACTTTGTGTGTCTAATATCAGATAAGAACGAAGAAAACAGTAATTTATACTTCCTTTGAGAAACGTGACCATGAATAGGTGATATAACACTCGCGGTGAGATATTTCCAGGAAACTCATCCGTTTAAATTACCTTATCCTGGTATTTGCATAATAATGTTCAGTATATTCATTGAACTTTTATCTTTTTATTCCGGCGGCAATAATAAAAGTTTTATTATTAGATTAGATTGGGGATACGAAAATATGCCGCTGACTCATAAAATGATTAATGAGTTTTCCCGTATAATGTACGATCGATATGATGAAAGCAGACGACAGACAATTGAAAACAACAAACCGCGCTTGAAACTGTCCAAACGGAATTCGGAAAGTTCGTGCACATTAAATGCAGAACACTATAGAACAAATGATGAATTGAAAACAATTAAGCTAGTTCACAGGGTTGTTTCCACAGTGACGAAAAGGGCTCGCCAATTCAAAAAGTTGGTGTCAAAAATATTACATAACAGACTAAATATGTATCTTATTTTTGTTACTATTTCTCTTATCACCAGACAGAAACAGTCTCCTATGATATTTTATTTCCGATGTTGAATGTATACGTAAGAGTAGGTGTTCGTCTTGTGTTTGTTATAAAATTCGCCTGTGCATGAAATTTTAATTATTACTACTTTATGTCTCTTGTTGTAGACAACGTTTCAAAATCGATATTAACACGGAAGAGATCATTTTTGAAGCACCGATGAGGAATTTAATAAAATACGAAACATAGGCAATAAAACAGTAGTTTTTATTTACAATACCGATCCCATCCCAATCAATTCACGGCCCTGGATGGAAGGGGAACTTATGTCCTCCTGTTTAATTTGCACACATAGGCACTGCACAACACTGTGGCATGCTATGAAAAAATATTCTTGTGTTAATGATTTAAAAGATAATTAAATAAAAAAATAATCGTAAAATACAAGACGTTCATGTAGGTATTTTGACAGATGATTAGATCTTACGCTATACTACTGCTTACCTCGTGGATCTTATTACAGAAAACCTTCATTATGCAGAGACGTCTCAGACCATGAAGGTTTTATTCTAGTAAATGTTCGGAATACTAAAATTCCGTGATCGATCTTTCGTGATCAAAATATCTACCGAAAATTCTACAGATATAGTACGATTCGTAAGATAATATGTTGCCATAAGGTCTTACACAACGAAGGATATTGTTTGTAGTCTACAAAAATTGAAAACGTATGACTTCACCCATTGGCAAAAACACATTTGGACAACTCCCACGATAAATTGCAGAGTTTTTGAAGCTGCCGGACGCTCAGCTATATTCTGGTGGGTGGTGGGTGGAAGGCTACACTGAAAATTCACTGACCCAGAAAAAAAAAGTGACAGGCCAGGTGCCAGTTCCTCTGATTCCATTACTTCTGAAAAGGTTTCCATTACTTCAATGATAGTAGTTTCAATGTCATTCATGACATTTTTTTAACTTCAGATGACAGTTTTCAAATGTGTCCTAGTGAACTATTCTTTTAATCTGAAGGACAACAAATGTGTCGCTTGGTGATTGTTGGACATAATTCGGCGGGGAACCCATTAGCCGAAATGCGGGAAACTTTGCGTAGAAACGTTCTGCTCCTCACTGTCAAGTCTATCTGTTGAGTGCTCCGGATCTTCTGAAGCACTGGAGATTTCTCAAGAGGCTGTCCTGTGCGATACTATGGTATCCACAAAAATCCATCTTCGTGAGAAAATGACCTTAGCATTTAAACAGTATGTGGGAGGCTGTTTCGTCCTCCTCATCACATAATCTGCATTGTGAGGAGTTTTGGTGTACCCCCAGCAGATGCAGATATTTTCTCATGCAGGACGCAGTGCTCTGTCAGAAGTCCTACCACCTTCCTGAGAGAGTTCCAACTCAGACCGAGTAGATGTCTTCATACTCTGATGGTTGACCCCATCATTATTATTTCTTCGTGAGTATTGCCCATTTCTTCGTGTCCTGCTTATTGTCCACAGATGGGATTACTCAGGCTGGTACTGGTCCAATTGTTGCTGCTCCCACTCTTGCTATGGCATCTGTGCTCTCGTTTTCCTGAATGCCTCCATGGTACCCACAAAGATTTACCTTGTTCTGTTCTTCTAGGTCGTTTACATTTTTGTGTCTCACAGACTAATTTGGAAGAGGAGCTGCATGATCGCAGGGCATTTCTTTATAACCGCTTGCCTATCGGAGAGAATTTCTATAGGTTGTTTTCTATGATTCGTCCTTAGAATAGAATCTCTCTCTTGCAACCAGAAATTGGAATATGAGTGCCAAGGCTGAACTAATGTCCTTCCTGGGTCTTACCCCGTAAATCCCAGCACCAATGTGCTTGTCTTAGAGCCATCAGTTTACCAGATAGATTTGCCCCTCTGGACAGCATCGGTATGCTCCTCCGTTATGTCTTCCCTATGTTGTTTTAGGGAAGTTTCTACGTTGTTGTCCCTCCATTGGCCCAAGCACTTTAGTCTGGAGGCTTGCCTCCGCTATAATATGCACATACAGGTGGCAGAGGTTGAAAGTCTCCGTCAATGAGCTGGACATAGCCCCAGTGACTCCGAGCAGAGCCAATATTCTAAGCTACCTAGCATCCCTCTCGTTGTCACTTGTGGTACCTTTGGCCACCACAGCAGGGCTCCATTATCGAACGCCTCACTACTATTGCTGTATATAGCCAAAGTGATTGTCTGAGTCCAAATCCTCATGCCTGGCCAAAGGAACGTCTGGCCATTCATTATTAGTGATGTCCTAACCCTTGAAAACACTTTTATAAAGATGTGTGATCCTGGTGAGCTCTCGACTCTCCTGACATCTGTACCAAAGATTCGAAGATCTACGTTGGTCTCTTGGCACCACAGGACATTAAAAGATTTATTTTGTCATAAGGTTAAGAAGTAACACTGTCATGACATACAACAGAATATCACTATGAATAGAATGAACACAACAAAATCCAGAAATATGCAAAACTTTTAGCGGCAAAACTAGTACGTTAATTTCTACATTTACCCTCAACATATACCACATTGAACTCTCACGTTTTATCTATGAGGAAATATTGTACTGTCATCCTGTAATAAAATAATAGTGTTGCCAAAATTATAAAAATATTCTTTCGGAATAATGATGACGTCTTCTGACGTTCATCTACCCATTATACAGAACGGCAATGCAGATTTAGTGTCGTCAGTTGAATAATTGAATAATTTTAAAATAAGTGAAAAAACACATAAATAAGTAAAGTAAAGTCAGTAGGTAATACCGAAAGAATTATTTCAAATCATAAGAATATTCTGTCCTTGGCATGTATCATACTAGGTGAATTTCGTGAATTTTTAGGGCCGCTCTTCTCTATTCACGTAGTCCCTCTGGTATAAACAAACAATAACTTGTTTCCATGTTTGACGATAGTAATCGATTATCATTTACTACACCAGAATCTCTTTCTGTTTGCAATCCTCACACCAGCTAATTGTGCATATAAATTAGTCAACGCTGATAGCGACTTTGGATCCATCGCTGGACAATTATGAGTGGCTCTCATTTTCTTATTATACCCCTGATCTGTCAACTAGTAAGTATAAAAAGAGCCTACTTATACAACTGATAGCATAATAAAATAGTTAACTCACCTTTATGGGCAGTGTGAAAAGTGTTCCCTGAAGATTGTTGAAACTGACCAGAAGCGAAACGCCCTATCGTACTCGCGTGAGAATACAACGCACTTCCAAAAGTCGGTCCGCCAGGAAAAAGCGAATAAACTCCATATTTACTGAGACCTGAAAAAAAAACGAGAATTGATACTCGAACTGAAAACAATGTTACATTTCTTTCTGGAAAATGGGGAAATGTTATTCAATAATTCCTGAAAAAAATGAGCTGCAGTTGACAATTGCTATGAATCATCTTTAGGTTTTCCTACGAGATATTCTCAACAGTTTGATGTATTAAGTGATACCTACAAAGAAGCAGTAAAACGAGATTCGGTATTAATAATAATTATAAATGCTTTTATTGTTAGGATAACCCGTTCAGATACCGAACCTAACAAAAGGCAGGATACAATCTCCGCACATGAAAAATCTTTGCTGAACTTTCTCTTCTGTCAAAACATCAATAACAAAAAAAAATCATTTCAATTTCAATAGAACTGGTGAAGTTACGGTAAGTATTTTAAGACAAAAGGATAAAGATATTTACGAAAAATTAAAAACTAAGCATAATAAACATTCAAAACATCCACAGACAGTTTTGTACTACTCTCGAAAGTAGTACATGATATGACGTAATATAGAAGAGTATAACATTTTAAGTTAATTTCATATTTCAATATTCGAGATATTGTTTACGATTAAATATTGTTTCAGATTTTATTGAAAGTTTTCAGTTGAAATAACTCAGAATTCAGTCGGTAACCGGTTGTTTAGGCCAACGATCTGATACGAGAAAGAGCCGCAGAAATTCTGTGTTTGGGTGCGCTGACAAATGATTCCGAAATCTCAAGGTTGTCGGCTCTGAAAGATAACTCCCTGAAGAGACGAATGTTTCTTAGCTAAAATAATTTTGTGAAAAATCGCAGCGGAATGGAGGTACACCTAGCCTCCATGCTGAGCCAAACAAGATTTTTGAAATGATGTGAAACATGTTCCCGCCTTTTCGTGCCTGTGATAAGTCTGACACATGAATTTTGAAGCACACTGTAAAGAATGGTGGTAAATCACCAGAAATTGCAAGAAAGTCACACAGATTATCCAACTAATTTCACAAACCAATCAAACCATAAAGGGTAATTTTATTATGTGTGTGAATTTTTGTATTTCCCTGTACATTTTCACTCACTCACACGATAATACAAAAATTTTCAACGATTTCCAAGGAGTTACAAATATTTACAACAGTTTCAGTTGTTCACAGCAGAATACAGCGTTTTACTAAATATTACAAATCATTACCATTCGATTCTAAATTAACCAAATTTGTTTATGCATTTCAAGTCATGCGCTGTCATAACGCGCTCTTATTGCGTATAGATTTCCTATACCTAGACAGGAAGTCGAGGGCCATTGCATCATCTGTATCGTCAAAAACGCACAATTTGTCATCATCTGAGTTTAATTAAGTTATTGTGTGAGGTGAAATAATTAAGGGTAAGTAACAATGTTCGTGTGTAGTTATTGTTTATCACATTTCCAATCGATACAGTGTTATCATATCCATCTCTTTTATCATAGAAGAGAATCGAAATTCATTTGTTTACATCAGGAATGTAACATGAGATTTTCTAAATACACAATTGCGAGTCATTTGAAACGAATACATTTTCGAGAAAACGTTTCTAAAGAAACTTCGAATAATACAGGGTGTTAATTAAGTACGTTGACAAACTTCGGGAGGTGATTCTTTGGAAGTTTTCAGGACAAAAAGTTCATATAAATATATGTCACCAACGGCTTGGTTTTCGAGATACAGGGTGATAAAAATACAATTTTTAAAAGATTTTTTAGAGTTAACTTCGGCATTTTCGATAATAATCAGTTCAAATTAGGCAGGTACAATCCATTCAATAGTACGTACGATACGAAATAATGCATTTCTCAAATAATTCACAGGGTCCTCCTTTTTTCAGAGTCAAGCTTTGTTCAACCCTTCAGAATTTTTTTTCCACCGTCACTGACATATTATGAGAAAGGAATAATCAATATTGTTTCATTTAACATCTTTTTGTTTTCTTGAATTTTTTCATTTACTTGTACGGTTCAGGAGCTATAATGAAAATATTAATTTAAACATTTTCCAGTGTCGCATAACATTAGAAATTTTTAAAATTAAACATTCTCAATTATTGTAAATTGATGGAAATATTTTTTCAGAATTTGAAAAATCTACGATGAATAAAAATTATAAAATAAATAATATAAAGACAAGCTTTAATAAAAAATATTGAAAAAAATGTATTTTTATCACCCCGTATTTCGAAAACCAAGCCGTTTGGGACATATATTTATTTGAACTTTTCATCCTGAAAACTTTCAAAGAATCACCTCCCGAAGTTTGTCAACGTACTTAGTTAACACCCTGTATATTCCGATTTAACGTGTATGGCTGTGAATATGAAGATCAAGAAATATTCAGTTTCTATAGACATATGTACAAACAAGCATTTAAGACATGAATGTTATTTCAAATGTCCTTTGTCTAAAGGTTGTAGATCCGGCCAAATATTCAAAAAAGTTTCTGTACTACGAAATCATTTTTCACGAAAACATTTTAACAACGATCAAACTCAATCTGAACCCCGGAACGACGATATTGGTTTTGATCAAACTGAAAATGAGTGCGAACGTGATATTCCGATAATTTCTGCTAATGATATAGAAACTATTGGCTTGAATTTAATTCGAAATTTATATTTGAATTTGGAAACAAAATACTTTTGCAGTACGGAATGTATTCAAGCGCTGACGACTGGTTTGTTTGATATCAGCAAGTTGAATATCACTTACCTAAAGCAACAGATTTCCATGAACAATAATATTCATATTGAAGAGGGTGTGCTGAAAGATTTATTTCATTTATCACATAACGAAAACGATGGTAACATGAGGAGTAATTTCACTAGAATGAAAGATTTCAAAAAACATTTGAATTATATTAAAAAAAACTCTCAAACATCATTTTTTTATTTTATACCCATAATCAAAACACTACAGTCCCTTTTGAAAAATAATAATGTTTTGGAGTATATATTCAAGGACATGGAAATCAGTGCAGCTTTCAGTGATATAACAGATGGTGAATGTTTCAAAAGCAATCCATTTTTTCGTGATAATAAATATTCTCTGAAAATAATCTTGTACCTGGACGCTATCGAAATTTGTAATCCATTGGGTTCGGCTAAGACAAAATATAAAATTCTTGAAATTTATATGACATTAGGAAATATTCCTGCCTGGCAGAGGAATAAAGTCGATCATATCAAACTTGTTTATATATGCTATGCTATAAAAAAAGATCTCAAATGTTTTGGTTCAGATAATTTATTCACATCTATAATCGAAGATTTGAAAATTTTAGAAAGAGAGGGAATACGCACCCATTCTCACGAAGACGAAGACAAGATGGCCTATGAAGATGACTTCCTTCTTTCGATTTATGTAATATCGAAATATTTCAAAGAACCTATGAGGTAATACATTTTTTGTTCATTTTCATACATATTAACGTTCCTCTGTTTCAGACTGAAAACGACATTTCCAGAGAAAACCACATCGCAGAGCAGAGTACCGTAAACTTTGGTGAGTAATTCAGTAAATATACAGGGTGATTCAAAACTGTTCACTTCTAATTCACTCAATAAAATCAATTGCTTGAGATTATTCCTATACCAGAGTTTTCAAAACATTATTTATTTCCAGGCGACAAATACCATATTCTGATGGAAGGAATGCTAATAGATGGATTAATGAATGAATTTTTTATGGATTCCTTCATACTATGCTTTTGCATATATTTCAATTTAAATATCCCTTACCTCATCCAGAGGTTTCAGTGGATCCAGAGGTTTCATTTTGAACTACACCCTGATGGTAGCGGATCCAAGTGCCAAAAAAAGGGTTTGACAAAGAAAGAAGTTATTGCGCTTATAAATAAAATTTCAAAATATTGAATAAGGCGATCACATTGACTGTTCACCAAAAAAAGATTTGTGCTTTTTTTCCTTGGAAGGATGTTTTTATTTGTTGAATATATTTACAGAATGTATTATAAAGTTTTGTTTTCAATCAAACACCCACCATATCTATATTAGATATACATATGCATATAAAATTTTATATTTTCTCATAAAACCAATTATAATCATCAAATTAACTACCTTAGTCACTATAATTTCACAAGCAATCACAAGAAGGTTTTGTAAAATTACAAAACACACTGTACCAAAATAAAAATAAGCTCCATGAGTCACTGTCATTTCACAAACGATTACAAGAAAGTTTAAAAAAAATACAAATTGAATTCCTAAGTCACTGTCATTACACAAACAATATCAAGAAAGGTTGGTAAATTTACAAAATGATCATTCTAAGTCAATGTCATTACACAAATAATTACAAGAAAAGTTGGTAAAATTACAAAATAATCACAGATCAGTAAGTAAACAGCTAAAAATGTACCTACAGATAAACTGTAAATTGACGAAAATTTATAATTTATTACAACAATTCTTCATTAAATTATGTAATACGATATTACATTCAGAAGTGTAGTAAAAACACCGGAATCATTGTATTAACTCATTTACAAACTCGGTTGAAAAATTACAATCCGCTTGGGATTTTACCATGTTTCGTACTGGCCTAACATAATCAACGATATTTACGGTAAATTCACATTTTACTTCTTACAGTGCATTTGATTTCAGCAATTCAGGGCTAAAAACTATTATTTTGAGAGACATGTGTTGAGAATCTAAGAGCACTGTCGAAGTATTACCCTAAACTTTTAGTTTCCTCTGAATAGAGTAATAAATTCTTGAAACGGTTTCTCGAGGCTGTTTTTCCAAAAAATGCATTAACAGACAATATTTATTAGAATTAAAATCCTGATTCCTATTTCAATTTCGTGATTGAGAGAGTCTTCTTCGAATTCTAGATACAACTGTGTATCGTCAGTATAACAGGACATTGATGTGTAACGTAAGGACTTGGAGAATTGGGAGGTATAAAGAACGAAGAGAAGGGGCCCAAAATTGATCCCTGAGGGACACCATTGAGCATAACAGAAACTGTATTGGATGAAATCGATGCCAGCACAAGTATACACACAAAACAAAATAGTGACTTTTCTACCAGAATTTCCAACCGAACCAAAAAATATATTTGCATCGACCTGTTTCGAAACGATTCAAGGGACATTTCTCCAACCCCAATTCTAACCAATTCAACGCGTGTTCTCGGACACCCTCCCTAGGGGTTGACGTGAATCACTTTGTCTATGCATTAAAGTCAAGGTCACTCATGAATAATAGAATGGTGAACCTTGGACTGTCAGTTACGGAGTTGTTTCCGAGTACCAATTACAAAGAAACGATAAAGAAAATAATAATATATGACACGTAATATGGTTTCATCACGAACTGGAATGTTTTGAATTAATTTCCGAAAACGCTATTTCGTCTACAAATATATTGTATTTGATTTAGTCTCCTACGGGAAGGTAGCTGAACTAACATAAAATGAACTCATTTGTTCAATGAGCAAATAATTTTTATTTCCTGAACTAAATGCATCCTAATTCATTACAATCATATCTAAAACAAAACTGTATACGTTTATTTTGCCGTTTGCTTTCTTCAGATCGAAGACAAAATCGAACAATTGGTTACAATAGGCAAAGAATATGTACTTAGCAATTACTTAACACTTTTCCTCCATAATATACTCTCGTAGCAAATTTTCTGTTATTTAACTGCTTGTCTTCAATATCTTCAAGGATTTCATTTATTAATTAAACGGCAGTTCATGGACGACATTAGCGAGGGGAACACATCTACCTTATATAAATCTTGTACAACTAGAAATTTGGAGTCATTTCAGTCCTTAAATCTTCGCCTCAGTCTTCCATTCTTCAGCTTGAGTCTATAATTTGAGACTAATCTTTCATTCTAGTAATGGATTTAATTAAGCCTTTGAGTCCTATGATTGTATCTTTAAGTCTTATGGACAAGTCGTTCAGTCATTGAATCATTAAGTTTCTATTCGTATTTCGATTAATTTTTATACAGTTACTTCAACACATTTAGTATTTTTTATAGCCAATTAATAATTTAGATTTAGTCTCGGATTTAGTGGGCAGATATATTACTTTGTCTGAAATTCCCTGCGTATGAAAACAACAACGGGTAAAGTAGAGAGAGGAGAGAGAAAGAGATGAGGGAGAGAAAGAGAGTTATATAAGGTCGTGATAAAGATATATAAGAATGAGGGACAGAGTGAGAGATTTTGAAGAGAAAATATAGAGGACGAGAAAATAAACAATTTTATCAGTCTAGGTGAATGACTCGGGTGTCTGTCATCTAGCATGATTGAACTTATGAGAAGTTTTTCCGAAAACCTGAAGCTTCATAAAAACAAAATTTGAAAAATGTTGATTACTGGAATAAAGTAATATTGCGGTTTCTAACACGTTTTTATTGACTGTCCGTCTATTTGTACACAGGTCTTACAAGTGAATTTTGACCCACGTCTAGAAGCTTAATTAACTTGAATTTGGCAGTTTTTCATAATTTTGGTGACAATGTATATATGTGAAAGAAAAAAAAAACAAAAGCAAGGAGGCATACAAGTTTTGTATCAAAATTGGTATGTGGGGGTTTTCGGAGTTTACGATTATGAATTTTTGTTAAAATTCACGAATTCAAGATGAAGGTTCCAAAACGTAGTACGAGTTTTGTGATTATGCTCCGATTCAATTCAAAATTGATATGAGAAGATTTTCGGGGTTTTATTTTTTCATTATTTTACAAGGAAACGTAATTTTACCGCTACAGAAAAATGGGAGGTTTCAAGATAATTATATTTTTCTATTTTTTAAAGAGAAACATTCTCAATTGAAAATTGAATCAATACATGACTCCTCTGGAAATGGAAAAAACCTACGATAAAATTGAAGTTACTTTTTTGTAATATCTAACAGAAAACAACTACTTCCCCGGCAAAAGCCACGCTGGACATTGAATACATCTGATAGATATTGAGGAGACCCTATATAACTTGATAGTTGATTATTTATTAAATGTCCAGTTTCCATTGGAGATTCTTATCTATGAATGAGATAAGGGAGAATGTTATTCAGAAGTATCACTCACAGAAAATCGCTCATTCCATTGATGCGTGAATAACATTCTCCCTTATCTCATTCATAGATAAGAATCTCCAATGGAAACTGTACATTTAATAAATAATCAACTATCTGAATGAAAATGCAAATTTTCACTTTCAGATTTTTTCTCTCAAGTTATATAGGGTCTCCTCAATATCTATCAGATATAGTTCAATGTCCAGCGTGGCTTTTGCCGGGGAAGTAGTTGTTTTCTGTTAGATATTACAAAAAAGTAACTTCAATTTTATCGTAGGTTTTTTCCATTTCCAGAGGAGTCATGTATTGATTCAATTTTCAATTGAGAATGTTTCTCTTTAAAACATGAATCCCTTCCAAGAGAGGTTATCTTGTACGATGGAAAACAGCGACAAAATTCCAACTTTCAGTCGCAGATGATTCCACAACTGACTTTATGAACATTCTGTTCATATTTTCAATGAAATCAATATATTTTTCTACTTCCGCTTACCAAAGTTGCTTTTGACGCTTTCAGATCTCATCGCAAAGTTGACGCTTTTACATCTCAACGGAAAGTTGACGTTTTTCCGGAAGTGTAATTTTTTGACAACTTTTTATTTTTGCTTGATGAAAATTATAGACAATACATTCATAGCACAGTAACACTAGTAACAGTGGTGGTGCCAAGTCAGCGTAGCTGCCTAGTACATCAGAAATATCCTATGAGGAAAAATTTGATGATCTCTTGTTTTACATATTATAAAATACGTAAAAGTCGTCAAAAACTTGGAGGAGATGGGTCCAAGCAATGATCATCTTAGGACTAAGTTGCTTACTAGCATTGTTATACCCACACAACATCGTGGGACTGTCCCTGGACAGTTGTGGAAAGGTCTACCAGCCCTTGGGTCACACGAACGGGCAGGATTGGACAGGACACCTGGCACACTAAGCTCCCTCCCGTACCCTCCACCAGGATATAGAATAACTTTTGTTCTGTTTTTATATATTTGAATATCAGTAATGTCACGTATTATTTTTATATTGTAAGTTTAATATAATATTCACTTTTTGAGTTTTGAGTAGCTGCCTAGCAAACTGAAGGCCTGGGGTTCGATCTCGACATTCGATAATTTTTATTTCTTATTCAAGTTATTTTTCATTTCGTTAGAGATGTAAATTATTGGATATTTGGATAACTTATACATTTTGGATTACTATTGAGTCTTAATTTTCTCATAGATAATATTATGTGTCTATGGTGAATGAAGTGTCGATCATTTCTATGTCTGAGAGCTGCGTTTGTAGAAAAAATCATGTGAGTATTTCGAGCACAAAGTCATTGCCGCTCGAGAGGCAGTCAATCATTTTGCACTCTAAATACACAAATAGCTATATTCTACAACCGCTTACAAAAGTAGCCTTTGACGCTTTCAGATCTCAACAAAATGTTGAGACAGCTTTTTCGCTCCAGGGCGATAATATTGAAAAAAACGGTTGCATCTCCAAAGCTTTTGTTGAAAATAAACCTATTCCTGCATGGAGGAAGGTACAGACAATATATTTAAAGTACTCTAAGCAACTACGGTAGCGCCGAGGTTACGTCGCTGCCTAGTTCAAAGGCATCGGGTTCGATCTTGGCTTTCGGAACTTTTTTTTCTCAAGCCAGTTATTTTCCTTTTGTTAGAGATGTAAATTATTGCATATTTGGATAGTTTATAGATTTAGGATTACTATTGAGTGTTAATTTTCTCTTGGGTATTATGTGCCTATCCTCTTAAGGTCCACATATAAAAAAACAATGAATTAGAAATTCAACTTCGTGCTAAATGTTGTTGGAATTAATGAAAATATGGATTCACAAACTCAAAAATTTTAATTTTTCATTTCATAAAAAAATAAATCATTGTTCTAATTTTGGTACAGTGGTCTATACATCTAAATATGAAATTCGGCAATACAATTTCTTTTCTTATTAATACAAAGACGTAAGTAACATTTTATGAAATAAAAATATGTCAAACTGGACGAGAAAAAATAACAAACACTGCACGAAAACAAGCCACGTGCCAAAGAAACTAAATAAATAAATCTGTTTCGACTACAAGTACCTAGATGGCGCGAGATGTCTGTTCAATGCATGTTATTCGTTGTTCCAAATCGGAGACAGTGGTCCACTATGGTAAACGAGAAAATTTCAGTTTTATCAATTAGTTTTATGCGTCTTTTTCCAGTGTTCCTACTTAGGAACATGAGACCTTAAGAGGCTATGTTGAATGAAGTGTCGATCGTGTTCATGTCTAAGAGCTGCGTTTGTATAAAAAAATCTTGTGTGTATTACGAGCACAAATCGTCATTGCCGCTCTCCAAAGATTATCGCCGCGCTCCGCTTCGCGTCGCGCGGTAACTCTCTTTGTAGAGCGGCAATCAATCACTTTGCGCTCTAAATTCACAAATAGCTATTTGGTGATTCGATAATTGTTGGGTTGATTTGCAGGTGCAGAAAGAGTAAACCAACCAAATTAAGTGAGTGTACTTCTGAGGAAATGGAATTCTCCATTATTCAGCATTTGTATATGTAGTTTTCTCGCTTTAAAACATCAGGAATTTTCACGACAAATATGTTTTAGTCATTCGCCAATTATTCAGTGGATTTTGGAGTCTATCAAGAAAATAGCTATTGGTGTACAAACGCAGCCCTCAGACATAAAAACGATAGACACTTCATTCAACATAGGCACATGATATTACATGAGAAAATTTACGTTCAATAGTAATCCCAAATAATAATTTACATCTCTAACAAAAGGAAAAAACTTGCCTAAAAAAAATACCCAAGCCCGAGATCAAACTCACGCCAAGATAGAAAACCCGGTTTAGTAGGAAGCATCTCTGACCACCGCAGTTCCTTTGAGTGCTTTGAATTTCTTGTGTTCCCTTTCCAAGAATAGGTTCGTTTTCAACAAAAGTTAGGGAGATCGAGCGTTTTTTCAACATTCTTGCTCTAGAGCGTAAAAGCTGTCACAAAATGACATTCCTCGGAAAACTTTGTGTTGAGATCTGAAAGCGGCACAGGCTACTTTGGTAAGAGGTAGTAGAATAGTTATTTATGTATCAAGGGCGTAAAGTAGGCGTTTATGGCCTGCGGCGTGGATGATGTCCCGATGGCGTTAGCACGTGATACATACAAAATTTTATGCACTAGCGGTTTTATAGCGCGAATCACAAATACTGACTTGAATTGCAGTGGTCTACACGTTTCATACGTTATGCATACAATAATTAAGGGTAACATAATATGAGGAATGTGAAACTATAGTAGCTGAGTGCTATGTTGGAGAATCTATTTCAAATAAATAGATCATCACCGAAAAAATTGCCAACGATTATGAACAAATGTTAGAAAGAGTATTGCTCTATTGAACTGAAATGATTGTAATTCGTGTTAGGAATTGCATGAAATGATGTGTGAGTATAGACAATTTCAGAATTGTGTCTACTTTACGGCCCGCCGGGCCATAATGCGCCCACGGGCGGTAAAGTGCCACTTTACGCCCGGCGAACCGGGCGGTAAAGTGTACTTTACCGCACGCTAGTGCATAAAAGTATATAACTTACACGGATTTATCGCTGGAGAAACTGAATTTCCAGATTTACCATAGTGATGAAATTTCATTTTAATATGTCTAAGTTATATTGCTGGCAGTGCTAACTCAATATAAAGCACAGCATTTGAAAGAAGAAAATTAAAAGCGCGACAATTTTAACTTTCTATACCTACTTGATAAGTGCACCCGAGCTAACTCCGAAATATACAATAACTCGTATAATTTAGAGGCATTTCTATCCACCTGTAAAACAACTATGGAACAACAAACCACCCCCTTTTTTTGTGGACAGTTTCAAATATCCGTTTTCCAAGATACGTTCCTCGAATGGCTTGCGTAGGCAGTCGCATTCTACCAGCTGACAACGATTCTGTCTGACGTTATTCAATCCGTTTTGATAATTCATAACGACGGTTTCGCATTCGGGAGGTACAGTACAATGCCCCATCAGCATAATACAGAAACGCGATGGATATTGTGTGACGTACGCTCATTACGTAGCCAAAGCGAAACGTAACCGACGTCGACTGTTGTGTCTACAGCCTACAACTGGATATTCAACTTGGATAACGTTGTATTATGGAACATTGTATCAAACTAGCCATTGTTGGAACATTTGCATTCGTTTGATTGAAGCATATGGGGTTGTATGAATAAAACCCAGCCAATGCTTCCACTATCAAGAAATCTGAGTAAAATATTTGCTCAAGGTTCCCATCGAGTTACACGCCAGAAGTAAATACGTGAAAATAATCCCCAGTAGCCACTCGTTGGTGTTATCTTCTTTGATTGCAGATATTGACAAAATTCGTATTTCATATAATCTACAACAGATTATTCCATAATTTGCCGCTTTTTGCAGTTATTTGTTTTTTTAACATGCCGTGTTTGGATTCATGGGAATTACTACTCACTATCCATAACTATTAGTGACAAAAAAGAGGCAAATTTAGGATACTCGAAAACTGATAAAAGGTATAAATTACGGAAGTTGTTTTGCTAATTCGCATATGAATTTAGCGATACATCGTATATCAAAAAAAAGCGTCTATTTGCAACTTATTTGCAATAGACAAGAGGCAAATTAAGGATCCGTTGTTATACATTTTTTTTGCTGTTGTCTTGCAACATTTACCTTTTATCAAACTATAATTAGCAAATTTCTCATAAATTTACATAGTAATTTCAAAAATTAGTTGTTTTTTGACCCTGGCTTTCGACCATTCTAACGAAGCATATGAGGATCCGTTACTAGGGCACTTGGTGCCGTGACCACTTCATTTTCATGATAATCAACACCACTGGATACTTCAGTAAAACTCTCAGTAAACCGGAGCGTAACTACTGTGTCACCAGGCGAGAGCTGTTGGCTGTTGTCAAGGGAATACGGTACGAGAAGATTCCTGTTGAGGACCGACCACGCAGCCCTTAAATGAATGAATGAAACGAGTATTGGAGTCCGATGATGGTGGCCGGTGGGGAAGACAGACAGTGGTTCCCAAGAACAGAAGACAGGGAGTACTTCGAGAGATTCATGATGGAGTTGCTGGAGGACATCTGGGAGTGACTAAGACCCTGCAGAAATTAAGGCAACGGTTTTACTGGGCTAATTGTCAAGCTAATGTCAATGACTGGTGCAGAAAGTGTGCTGTTTGCGCTGCCAGCAATGGACCTCGGACACGACCCAAGGCCCCGATGCGTCAGTATAAGGTAGGTAATCCATTCGAGAGAATCGCCATTGACATCGCCGTCCCGTTCCCCGTATCAGACCACGGAAATAAATACATCCTTGTGGCAATGGACTATTTCAGCAAGTGGGCCGAAGCCTATGCCCTGCCCAACCAGGAAGCCATCACCGTTGCGGACGTCTTGGTGAAAGAGTGGATATGTCGATTCGGTGTTCCCTTAGAGCTGCACTCGGACCAAGGCAGAAATTTCGAAACCAACCTGTTCCAAGAAATGTGCCGACTGCTGAACATCCGCAAGACGAGAAACACGGTTCTAAATCCACAGTCCGATGGAATGGTTGAGCGGATGAATAGGACTATCAATCGCCACTTGTTCAAGGCCAAATCCCTGCTAGTATCATAACGGGTCGAGAGCTGCAACTTCCCTGTGACCTAAAGTTTGGGACGCCATCAGGACAGGATACCGCGGGAGAGGACTACGTCAGCAAACTCCGGCAGAGAATAGAGGACATCCACGAACGAGTCCGTTTGATCAACCAGAGTGCCAGCGACCGAATGAAAGCGACTTAATCAATGCCGATGATGGAGGATTACAGGTTGGTGACCTAGTTTAGCTGTACAACCCGAAGCGTTGCCGGGGCCTGTCACTGAAATTACGGAATTCATGGGAAGGTCCGTACAAGATCGTCAAGAGAATAAACGACCTACTTTACCGAATCCACAAGCCACCCAGAGTGAAACCCAGGGTCGTACATTTCAACAGGCTGGCCCCTTACGCTGAAAACCATGACCAAGTCCGCACTCTCAGACCACCGGCGATGAGGTTCCATAAATTCATGTCCTTATACCACGGGACCTTTTCAATGTAGCACACTGCGTCGCAGAATATTTTCGAATGTCCAGGGCCATCGCTGTGGTGTTCTCCAAGAAATTTGGCCAACTCCAAACACTACGGAAACAGAAACCAGAAATTGGAGGTGTGCTACAGCTGAAGAAGGGCCAGAGGAAAATCTACTACCTGGTGATCAAAAAGCATTCCAAAGATAAACCGTCCAATGAAGATATCTGGAGGACCCTCACCCAACTGAGAGATAAGATGTTGGACCAGAATCTGGTGGACTTGGCAATCCAAAAATTGTCCTGTGGTATTGATGGGCTGGACGTGAGGGTTATAAGAAGTATGTTGGAGACGATATTCAGATCCAGCGGCATCAAGATCTTGCTGTAACCCTCTTCCACGACCGAACATGAAGACTGTGGAGTGTTATTTCCATCGAACTTCACGATGCAGATATGGGGAGTCGTGCAGGTACCGACACACTCCAAAGATGCTATTTCGGGAAGAAATGTCTCAAAGAAGGGGGTAATGTAATATTTCTGAGGATCCGGACCTAACGCCTCATCGACGTGGCTTACGCTTTCCCACGCCGGCCGACGAGAAACAACTCGAAGCGACTAGTCGAAATGCAGTCGAAGTTCTAAGGCTTGATAGAAATATCTAGAGCGTTCGGCGAAATGAACTATAGATATAAAAAGCATCACGTAGTGAGGACGGACAGCTAGTGAGGAAGTGACAGTTCAGTTTCAAATAAAATAGTTAGATATAGTCATATTGTCCTGCACGATTCACTGTTGCGTTCCAATTAACAGTGCTGCTCCTAATGTGGCGCATGGAGTTAGTAACAAGGCCTATCCAGAACACGTGGCTAATGATCATAGCAGTCGATGCCAAAACACCAAAGAAAAAAAAAGGGTCATATTATAGTTGTTTTTGGAATAAATGAATTGTAAATAAATAAAACTCTGAAAATATACTACAATATCTTCGAGAAAATGCACCGTATAGGAGTCATATCCGAAAATCTATAAAAAGTCCTATATTTTAAAGGTTTTTGGCTGCTGGGAGTTCTGGCGAAATTGCTCGTGTTAGTATTTTTGGTTTTTACATGTTTGTCCCGATAAAAAACAGCTTCTACGCCAACTTTAGAAACAATACCTCTATTGACTGGCCTATATGATTCTGCTCTTGAGTCTTGATCCTGCGAAATACCTACAGTGAATCAATTCCTATTCACCTATATAAAAATAACCAAGTTGAAATAATGTATTTGTCTACTGTCACCACCGGTGGCATGAACCTATTATTCGTCATTTATCGACACGCTCGAAAGTAAAAAATCGCCAGAAAACTTTGAGAAGCTCTTAGAAAGACATAAATCAACCAAAAAGCCGGAGTTATTCCACGAGAACAATGTTCAATGCATGCTGATCATCCGGATAGGAAAAATAAATGATGTTTTTGGAAACTTTCAGCAGAGTCTAAACTATGGATCATCTCGAAACGAGTCCATTTTGTATACACTGAAAAAAATGTGGTACCGTTTGAATATCAATGAGTACCGTTTATTACCTCTCCGTTCATTGGCACAATACATTTTTCATCGAGCCAATAAATTAAGATTAACTGAAAAACATAGGTATTTATTGATATAATGAATACAAGTTTATCTATTTCAATGATGATCGTTGCTCAGACCTGTGGAATGGTTTCGTTGCGACAATGGAAAAGTTCATTGAGGTGAAGAAATTGGCACAACAAACAATGTGGAATTTTTCATTACATCAAGCAACAGAATTCATTGTCCTGTCCCATAGAACTACAATGACCATTTTAATGAATACGGTCCATTATACTAATAACTACCGTTTATTACTTCTTTGTTCACTGAGATTTGCTCGTATTCGTTGGCTCAATGTACAGGATTCTTTGACGCAATGAAAAATGTTTGAATACGTATTCCTATTGATTCTTGGAATATATCGGATGTAAATAAGCTTACATGAATTCAAAATATGAATGTACTGATCATAGAATGAAGAATCAATTCATTCCAATAATGAACGTGTTCGTTGAGGCGGTGAATGTCTACGTGAAGGGTAAGTCAACAAAAATGTGAAAGGGAAGTATATTCGGCGTCTAGTCACTTTCGGGATGTTTATAGATTTAGTTGAGTTTGAACTGCGAACGTATAGGGTTATTTTGTCGCTTGTTGTGAAATAGGGCGAGCATGAGGAGTATTTGTCTATAGATATTGATATTTACTCTTAGATTCATGTTCTTTATGTTTTGAATGAAAATTTGATTCTTAGTTTTCATTTCAAAAGGATTGATGTTCTTTATATTTTGAATGGAGACAAAATTTGAAGCTTAGTTTTCATTTCAAAATGATTCATGACTTAACGACCAACCCATCAGCATTCAGATTTTGTTAACGATAATTGTTTTCAAATATTTAGAAATTTGAGTAGTTTTCATAAAATGGCGCAATTCAATCGGTTTGCAGTTGAATAATTATCATTAACATTTTGCCATTCAATCAATATATTCGCCATATCTAACTCTATCTTTTGTCACATCAACTTCTGCTGGTTCATCGTCCAGTTCACGTTACAGTAGATCAACAAGCTCCGATGAAGATAATGAAATATAACGTTAACCAAAATTAGGAACAAAACTGCAAAAGAGGTAATGCTGCTAGAATCTCATAAAAAATTAGAAATATTTCAATATATACAGAGGATATTGTTGATAAAAACTGTAGCACAATACTTTGAAGATGAGGGCGTTCAAGTGGCTTTGTCAAAGAGCTATCGACGTGTGGGATTTTGGCAAGATTTCCACCGAAAAGTGGAAATAATGGAATAATATGAAAAAAGAATATTTCATAAACAATATGTGCATTTGTTTGTTATAGGAGTATTATCGAACAAGTGAATGAGGAAAATTGTATAATAAGTGCTCTAATTTGAAAAACATATTAGGGTGTGAAGGCTCAGAAGGGACGACGAACAAAAATCAGCAGTTGCGAAGTAAAATCAGGCAAGATCTTGAATTACTATGATATATATTAGGTACTATAACATGTTTTTTCAGATCCAGACCACAATGCTGAAGGCAGTTAGTAGGAAAGACTTAAAAATATGATAATTGATTTGATTTCAGAATAATTTGATATATGCTAGAAATCTTATAGCTAGTATAAACCTCAACGAATCTTTTGAAGAAGGAAAGCAGACTTATTCAAGAACTGACCTCCGTACCAACGACTCTCTGGATTTAATTTGATAAGCTATAAGTATACCTAAACCTAAGTACGGCTATCAGTTTACCTATTTTTCTTTTTCTGAAGATTGATATGGATTTTAAAGTTTTAAATTACAATGCAACTGGACTGATGGATAAATGTCAAAGTGTGAAAAACAAAGGAGTGAAAACATTGCTGCATAGTCTAAGCAAGCCAGACATGAGTGAAAGTAAGTTTTTATTATGTAGGTACCGAAATCGTAAATCATTAATGTAGTATATGCATTAAAATGCCTAATTTCATTGGACTATGTTAGTTTCCTATCTTCGATGTTTTTCATGTATGTTTTATGGAAGATATGTACACCCATCCTGAATGAGATTTTCCAGCTCAGTTTCGTGAAGATCAATAAACGATGCATTGAAATTTAGTAATTTCATTCGCCTTCCACTTGGACATTACAATTAAGATTTCATTTCTTGAAATGTTTTTACTAGTTTTAGGTTCAACCATCAGCAATTCAGATAGCATCTTAACCGGTTGACCTATGTGAGGGTCGCCTTGCTAGCATTGGATGACTGAATGATATCTTTGAATAATCGAAAGATTGGATTTGGATTATACCATTCTTGTGTTTGAATTTTGTATTTTACGCATCTTTTTGTTTTTTTATTAATTAATATAATTCAGTGGGTGTAGTTTTTAGAGAAATAATAATAATAGGATTTGTATTCAACGTACTTTTTTCTACTGTGTTGTACTTTCTAGTTTAGATATAAATTAATGTTCTCATGAAATTTAGTTAATATTCACCACATGTGTAGATACGCTGAATTTGTTGTTTTCGGAAATAAATAACAATATTGATAATTCTAGGTTCATTATTTACTCTACCATCTAATGTATCGTTATCAACTAAATTATTAAATGCATTGAACAATTTTTCATTAGAGCAAACATGTACCTACCAGAGAAAAACTGGAAGATGCATCAACTATTCTCCAAGAAAATAAACATATGTCAAATACATCTCAAAAGGTTTCACGAAAAAGTTGCTAGTTCACGAAAAAGTATCATCAAAATGTAGAATGAATTTATCAGAAATTCAAAACATAAATTATTTTGGGCTTAGATCACACTATAATTTTAAAAAAAATCAAGCATAACTCAACTAAATAACACTATTCATTATCAAAACTGAGAGCACTTCATACTCCTGAAAATAAATTATAGAGGCCAATATTTTATCTGTGTAATTCAGAACATTTTCTCAATGCATTTCATATTTCAGGTGATTCACCTTCCATCAGGAATGCGATGTTTTGTTTATATTTTACTGTAATTTTCCTACATTTTGAAGTTCACTGTATCATCAATATCAATAGCATTTCTTGCATTAACTAACATGCATTGGTGGAACGAATGAACATTCATTAGTTCAATGATCACGAATCATTGAATTGATGTAAAATATTCCTCGTCGCAATGAACGAGTTCATTATATCAACAATATAGCATTCATTCCAAGAAAGAACAATAATAATCAATATTATGAAAAGGAATCATCAACCGAATGAATACTTCATTCGTTTGATGAATGGGAGTCGTTAAAATAACGAACCCATTCAATGTACTTGATCATGGTATTAATGAATTCATTCATTAATATTATGAACATCCTTGTTCATAGTATCATAACCAGTGCTACATTGACATAACGATTCCGTTCATCGGGCCAGTATTGATGAAACTGTTCATTGAATCACTGTACCTTTTCATTGTATTCAGGTACCGATTATTTTCTGAGTATAGGTGCTCATTGATAACGCTTTCAGTCCGCCGTTTTTTCGTCCTGATTTACTACAATTAGACTAATTTGTTCAGTGTATTTAAGAAAAGTGAGTACTTTTTTGGACTTAGAATAGTATATTGTATAACTAGTGCGGAAAATAGAATATTTCATAAGAGTGTGACGAGATGATAGGCGAGTGGTTTATCATATTGTCACAAGAGAAACCAGTTCTAATTATAGAAATTCATATTTCAAGATGATCTTAGAATGATTTCATCTCCATGAACAATTCAATCATTTGAAAAACATTAATTCTATGATTTAGGTATTGAGAGCATCAATAGAAAGTAATGGTGATCTCATTCAGACAGTTTGTGTTGATCAGTGACAACTGTTTTGTAATGTGAATAATGTATCACATATCTTGTTTTTTGTTGATTTTATTACATAAAATTTCAATTTGAACTACAGAATATAGGTTACATGTTTAGCGAAACAGTTCAAGAAAGCGAGTGTGTCCATCTGAATCTAACAGGTGGTCGGTCAGTCTCTGGTCGTAGGGGAAGGAAAATTCCAGTCCACCCTAGCAACGGACCTTGGTTACCGCGTACTGTCGCTCATTGGCGTTCACGTTCACTTTACCGCGGGTCGTACGTAACAGCAACAGAAGATTCTCATAAAGGAATAGGTCCCTTTCAAAGGTATACAATATCACAAATGTAGCTGAAGGCGACTGCACATAAAAGTAGTTACGAGCTCAAATTGAGAGACTATGATTTTCATTGATGGCATTAGTTGAAGGTTTTTCAATCAAAGACGATGAATTATCATCTGATAAACTAATCTCATAAACAAATTATACATTTCAGTGCTATAGAGTTTCAATTTGGGGATATTTCACACTGAAACATTCGTGGACTTCATTACATTTTCATTGTGAAATATTCAGGACATATTATAATTCAGAGCTTTCATTTCAAGAAATGACAGATATTAAAAACCCATGCCCTTCCCAAATTAAAAGTTTTCGTAGGTAATACCACAAGTGTATCGGTGATTATCGAAATAGCAATTCCTTTGAATTTGATTATCGTTAATTCCTTCTCGGTTTCGAATCAAATTATGTTGCTTTAGGCAACCACACTCGCGCTTGCGCGAGTGTGGTTGCCTAAAGCAACATAATTTGATTCGAAACCGAGAAGGAATTAACGATATTCGCCGATAACACGAGTTGTGTTTGTTAAGATTATTTCATGAATAAAATCGAAACCATTTTTATTTATTTACTATTCATTTTAACTAGGAACATTAATCCCGCGCATTTAGTTCTGAAATTATGCAACTAACAAAACATTTATTTCAGTTACCATCAATGACAGAGCGCGTCATTCGTAGTTTCGTCATTGCATGTCTAGTCTACTGCTTCACGATCGAGGTTATGTTTTGATAACATTTTGATTTAGTGATTTGATTAATCAACGAGTATGCAAAATTTGTCGAAAATTGTGTTGATATGAATTAATAGTGAGTGCTTATTTAGTTTTGGTCAAAGTTTGGTGTTGTGTCATTATAGCAGCTTGCTAGAGGTAAGTTTTTGGTTTTGATAATAACCAATCAGGAATCGAACTACAAAATCGAAAACACATCATATACATATCCAGTAGCCAATCAAGAGCCGAACTACAAAATCGAAAACATGATGTTTTCATTTATCAACACAAAAATTTCAACCAATCATAACACGCTATTTTAGCATAAGTGAAATAATCAATATAACAAAGTCAACTTCAATGACCAATAAGATTTACTCCGTTTGTGATATTGGAAGCTTTCGATAGAGGAAGAGCTATATTAGTTCAGATCTGTTCCTTATTGAAACCAAAAAGAACTTCGACTTTAAATAAAATGCTGCCAAATATCAACAATAACATGCACTAGGTTTTTAAGTGAAAAGCTGTGACATAAAATAATAAGCGCCGCAAAAATGATATGAACAAATTTCCAAAATGTTATACACATTGAGACCTCTTTGAGGTAGATTTCCTCGATGATTTTGGTGTTTCATTGTTCAATTTGACGGAAACTGTGGAAGGTTGAGGTAAACCAAGCTGATAAATTGTTATGCATTTTTGATCAATTACCCTATATCTATTATTTTCCTTCGGTCATTAACTATCGAAGAAAATTGACATTTTTACAGATTGTGGAGTACTCAATTCTCAAATGTACAATATATTAACCTATAAATTAGACATTTTTGCAGGTTAGACGATCAGTGTTCAGTTTAATGGGATCTGGAAACAGAATATACTGTATACCTGAATAGATTTATATAAAGAAACCACAAAAGGTAACTAGATTTTTTAGAACAGAAATTAACGACTGAATAAGAAAATGAGGAACAAGTACTTCAAATCAACGTCTTTTTCATTCTAGTACTTAACACGGAATAACACGACTTAGAAAGATATATTCTATAACCAACTGCTAAGATCATCCACTTGTTCCAGAAAGAAAACTATAATTGTTAACATATCTTATGGCCTTGTAAAGAAAACATATATTCTTGAGTAAACCACACAGTCTTCTTAACTATAAATAAAACTAACATATTTTACCTATATTATAAAAATACATTTTATTTCTCCATGCCCAATTTGATATTAATCAAAACCTTCTTGTATGAGTGATTCCCACATTCATCGGACAACGCCTATAAAACAATTTTCCACAGACACTTTATTTGGGAGGGTGACGTATATATTCCTAATTGTTGCGTATTTTTTCCGCCATCTGCACCCACCACCTAAACGAACCAATTAAGTTGAAACTTGTGTCATGATATACGACACACTCGAGGATGTGACGTTCATTTCAGCTACTGTCACCCACACACTTTCATGCCATGCCACATGCTGAAGTATAAATCATTATCAGCAAGGAAATAAGAACTTATGGGAAAGTCGTAATTCAACTGACATTATAGCCAGTAGTTACTTTTTACCAAATCATCCGTTCGATGGAAAGATCTGATCATCAAAGAAACATGAAGGCTAATGAATTTTATATTATAGCTACATCATAATCCTTGCCAAAAGAACTAAAAAGCGTACGAAATGTCTAGATAAAAACACACAGTGTTTTAAAGGTTGTTGTTGCTAGATAACAACGTCAAGTTTACAAAACTATCAAATAAGCAAGTAAACAACAATTGCCATCTCCATATCAAAAATACGTGACATCTGATTTCCATGACCTGACTATTGAAATATAAATACTATCCTGAGGTCTAAATAATAGCTATTTATGATACAAGTTCGTAAAGTAGGAAAAAAAAGCCCTTAACGAAAGTGTTTCATATACAAAGTTTTTTCTTTGACAGTTATTATATTGCCAAATTGTGGCAATTATATAATTAATTTGAATGTTTAATGATATGAATGGACCTTTACATTTACGGAAAAACACTTTTAAATCGATAGTTGTTAGTCTGAAAAGTCCATTTAACAAAAAGTTCCATTATTTTTCTTTCATTTAAAAAAAATATCACATTTGAAAGTGTGCCGCTGACGTCACGTTCATCGAAAATATCTCCCACCATAATCCACGTTCCGAAACAGGCAATACCGTTTTCCTTAAAAATATAACTTCTAGCATGATATAAGCCGTTGAGAAATAATCAATACATTGTCACTTGATCAACTCATAGATAAAAATCCACATATTAGCTATTTTTTATTGTATTTGTAACTTTCAAATTTTCTGAACAGACCATCCTTTTGATGAAGAACGAGCATTGACAACACAGCAAATCGTAATGACAGTTCTCAACTGTCAAAAGTTATATGGAGATGTGAGGTTAATGTTTATTTTATTTACATTCAACAATCAACATTCATCTGATAAATTCGATAATAGTGTAGTGGCGTGTTATCATAAACTATTTGGTGTGAATTTATTTGTGTAATTGTGTATTAAAAATATGGATCAAGGCTTCGTGAAGGAAAGTTCCGATAATTTACCGAGGTACAAAGCACCTTTTCGACATGTTCAGTTATTGCAGGGATACAGGTACTGGAGATACAGGAATTGATAACAAATTTTAGAACACAAACAACAAAAGCTCTCAAATTTCAGAAAACCGCATTAACCTCAAAAAATAAATCAATAAGGTAGTGTTCGTTGAAGTTTAGATCTGATGGAACTGCTTCACTTGTATCAAATGGGTAGGCAAATGAGTTAGACAGAGACAAACTATTCTTATTGATCGCACCGTGAAACAGACGAAAGAACCCATCTGGTATCAAATGACAACTGTGATAGGACACATTATATTTGAATGAGAATTTGGTGCACAACTTTAACAAAGTTGCCAAGTTTAGTTTTGATGAACGTGACGTCACGAAACCACTTTTCTTCTGATTGTAGATAAACTAGCGGTCAGAAAAAATAAAATAAAAAATCCCGAATGATATTAGCGTATTTACTTTCTAATTTCAGTGTTACCTCATATCTCTTGGAAAAGTCCATTGTCGTCGTTTTATCAAATAAAGACTTCCGAGTTATATTTGACGCAAACTATTGTATTTTTCAAAAATGCATAAATGTATGACATATGAACAGTGTAAAAATTACTTTGCACAGGTAATTTTTTTACGCACTTGTGCGAAAAAGTATTACTTTACGCACTGTCAGCAGTGCGTAAAAGCTTAGTTTACGCACTGTCGTAAAAAAAACATTTTCAGCATTGTAATTAAAATTAAGTGCACATGATCTGCGTCGTGCTCTTAAATTTGGCTCACTTCAACTTATACTAATACTATTTTAATGATGCAACTAATTAATCACAGTGTTACAATTTTTATAAACATTCGACATATAACAATAATATGGGTTGTAAAGAGAAACATTTTCAATTGAAAATTGAACCAATACATGACTCCTCTGGAAATGGAGAAACCTACTATAGATTGAAGTAACCTTTTTGTAATATCAACACAGATAAAAAAGATTTCTTCGACCAAAAATATACATACTCTTGAATAGAATAATCTTCTGAAAAGAATAATTATTTCTAATCAATGAATATACCCCCATTTCAAACTGATTGAGATGTTTGCTGCTTTACATACATTCTCTTGAAATGAATTTGCTTGCCAGTAATGACATTATACTCTTCATCCTAGAAAACACTCACATTAACTCATTGTGAAACATAATCCTCTTGACACAAGAATATAATTCCTTGGTAGATATCATTACCCGTACCACGTGACACATTCAACCAATAAGCATTCAAAGCAGGTGGCGACACCGCGACCTGTGAATACGACTCCATCTCGATCATTTCATCCAGTTTGATCATGTGGGTTGGAGGTTATGAGGCTATGCATACCTATATGAATGTTAGTTTTGTGCCTAGTGGAAACTGTTTCTATACAACAAAAATGCAAAATCTGAAATTGAATTTGGCGCATTATGGGACAGTTGTGAAAATGAGTGATATATATTTTGGTCTTCTACAGTTTTGTGTCTAAAAGCGAGTGGCGTTCTTTATGTATTCAAACTGCTATATGCGTCATTATTTACTGGTTTTATTGAGAATACAGTTATTAAACTTAAAACCATTCTCATATAAAACCATTATTTATACCTAAATTGTTCGTAGTTGTGAATATATGCTTTGTTTATTCTATTCAATGTTGCCGAAAAGAAAATGGCTTCCATTCTATATTTTATAACCAAGTTGTACAGTTTCACCCCATTAGGACGCCTATGCCCGAGGTAAATGGAAGCGACCCTGAGGCGAGAAATACCACTTCACTTTCTCGCAACCCCAGCCAAGCAGTTGAAGACTGCACCCTATTTAATACAGACGTTGTTATACATATTACATTTATATTGTCGTGAATTGGGGTTGATTCACGACTAACTAGGTAGATACTGATCATTCATAGATTTAAAACACTTTAGAAAAATATAAAAACATTTATTTTACTATGTACAAATATGAGATTAAGACGATTGAAATTAATGAAGGAAATAATCAATAAAGAATTAATGAATTAAAGAATTGATGAATTAAATCATTGATGAATTAAAGAATTGATGAATCTCTCCTAGACTGGTTACTTTTGTATAAATTATTTTAGAAAGATCTATACTTACAATACATATTGGCTTAAACAGTTTATGAACATTTTCCATTTATTTAATACCGAATCTTCCAAACTACCCCCATAGCCCTCACTAGCTGCGGGAACGGCAGAACTCTAAACTCGACTCGACTACCAGATCGAACTATCAGTGGCCTTTTTGAAAACTCTTGTTTATGTTCTGTTGAGGACAGGTTGTGTCTCAAAATAAAATATCTTCGCTCACGTACTGAATTGTAGAAGGTAAAACGGTTACCCACGTATAGAATGATAATGAAATATTTTAATGTACAGGATGTTCCATATATTTTTGACAATATTATCAACATTTGTTACAATAAAGTCAATTATACAGTCCACAATTCATTTACAATAATTCAGATTAGAATAAAAACATTTCGGGAAGATCGAATTCCCCCACAAGTGCAAAGTGCAGATTGGAACTCAACCTCCAAGTTGATAGAAGAATAGTATTCATTATTCAGCGACGATGATGATGCCGGCTATTTAAGAGGATGGAGTTTGGCCAATTACACCGAAACATTCAGAAGTAAGTAAATTTCATTATTTCAAATTGTTTGGATATGAAGTGTCTGTCACTAAAACAATGTTTATTGAAGTAATCGTCAATCAACGCATAAGCATTAAGTGTTGCCAACCGTAGCGGCATAAGCGAAAAAACAATAAATTACGTAGAATACACATTGGAATATAAATAATTGTGAGACCCATACCCACACATACCTAGTCCTAATCAACATTAATCTGCACCGTTCCAGAATTAGGATTTATGAAGCGGCATTATTATTATTTAAATCGCGTTTCGTCTATTGGGGTTATTTATCAAATTTATTTTCCCAAAAAACGCATGTGTGCTTTCATTCTAACTTTTTCCTGCAATCTACATTAGCAAAATCAGTGATGTGTTACACTTTTCCAATTTATAAAGTTTCGAAACACAATCAAACATCATCAACTTTTGAACCTCTACAATTTAAAATTTATTTTGATTTTGCAAGAACTGAACAACTACATAAAAATTATTTTCTGTATCGATACACAAGTACCAGGTACATAAAAATTTAAAGTTTAAAAAATTGATAATGCTATGGTTATGTTGGTTTTTAGTTACATTGCATCAGTTAATTTACTCTTTTGTTATTTTTTTGAAACTTTATCATGCTCTTGAACTTTACTAAAATATTGTTTTCTAAAGCAGTACTTCAGATTCGGGCAAAACTTAGGTATGTTTTAAATTGTAGAAGTTCGAAAGTTGATAATGAGCTACAGTGTGATGAAAATTGACTATTTGACGTATTATTGATTTGCGTATGCAGAGTGTAGACAAATCAAAAGATACAGAAAATTTCGAAAGCTCTAGAGAACAATTTAATTTAGCCGTTAAACACGTAACTTTTCCTACATTTAACCTACCCTGCATCACTTACTGTTTCAAAACGTTAGCATAAATAGATCTTTCAAACCTGTTTTTATTAATTGTCATAGCAAACGATGTTACTCTGCAGAGTCTTCCTTTACTCAAAGATGATATGGAAGCACAAAGCTCAGTTTCTGTCCCACTGGGATGAATGAATGGAGTCAATGCATAGTGCTCCAACATCACCATTACCGAGCATGGAACCATCCACAAGTTTGGAAAAACTGAACTCATGCATCACTCCAGGATACGAGAAATGTAAGTGGGTCCGTAATGGATAATTGAAAAAAAAATTTACGAATACCTGAATTTGTTATATTTTACTCAACAGGGCCGATAATTGTGATAATTTTTTTCATACCTGAACTATATTGACTTTATCAAATAAAAACATGTAAACTTTATTATACCTACTCAACTGGTTTAACTAAATATTAGCAAAATTATCAATTATAAAAATAGATATAAATAAATAAGGATCTAACACATTATAACATATTAGGAAATTTAGTAAATTGTATCATTGTTTTTTCAATAAACAAATTCAAACTAGAACATTCTGAATTTTATATTTTTTACACCCGACCTATACTAGAAGTGCATACTTTCTTTGTAGTTGTAACTGTCTGCTTGGGTTATTCCTCAGTTTGTATTCATTTGCTGATTTGAGATTGTTAGCCACTGAAAATAAATTTCAAAGTTCGCTTTTATTTAATGACTAAATTTCATTAGTGGTTGACTTCCCCTAGAACAAACTGTATAAGAACGTAGACAGTAATTCCGTAATGAATTTCGCTAACATGTGTCCGGAATCAGGGAAACATTTTCTTTATAATAATTATGGAGTCTCTTAATACTGTTGAATGTATATCTAATTCGTTAGAATAATGTTAAGATACTATATAATGGATATATGGAAAAATTTCCCCCGATTCCTGATACATATTTGCGAAGTCATTCTAGACAGAATACGGTTACAAAAATTACAAAATAGCACTTGAATACTGACACACAACAATATTCCACGGTAGAACTTACCGGAAACTTTCAGTAAAATTCCATGGAAAAA
Source organism: Chrysolina oricalcia (assembly GCA_944452925.2). Lineage (NCBI taxonomy): Eukaryota > Metazoa > Arthropoda > Insecta > Coleoptera > Chrysomelidae > Chrysolina > Chrysolina oricalcia. The sequence goes on along the minus strand of OX101817.2, from coordinate 23,014,725 downwards.
AAATATCAACTACAAATGGAAATTACTATCAAAACTACCTGTTTAATTAAATAGGAAATACAAGAAATTCCAGTTAAATTACTAGGCAACTACATGAAATTCCTGTAAAAACTCAAGTTATAGGCTTTGAATAAAACTAACTAATACTGTAATGTATGAACGAAGATTCTTTAAGTCAACGGAAAATTCCTGTTAAATCGATGCTACAGTTCCGTTATAAGTGAAGTAATTCCTGTTTTAGTTTAGTGTTAATTACTGGAAATTCTTGTGAAAACTGCATTTCGAAGTTTCGAATACAACTATCTAGTTTGTTCATTAAACAGGAAATTCCTGTTAAATCGAAGTTACAGCTCTAGTAAAAGTAAGGTAGTTCATTAAAATAACAGGAAAATTCTAGTTAAATCAATATAACGATTCTGTAAATAGTAAAGAATATTCCCGTTTTCGTCACATTATTATTTTCCTGTTAAAATGACAAACTGCAGTTTGGTTGCATGAACTAATCCAAAACTTGTTATTTCTAGAGGAATTAAAAGACCGGAATGGTCACGTATAATTAACAAATATTCCTTCTGTCGCTTATATAGGGGGAATTTCCTGTAAAATTCGCCAAATTCCTGTTGTATATCCTGGTGAATTTCTTTGATTATCCATTTGGATGGACACACTCCAAATTATGAAAGATTGAGTAATCTGCAAACAAATGGTAAATATTACGGACCAAGCCGGTCCTGTGTAGGATATTATTGCTCATAAGTTTAGTTTCTTAACATCTGCGCGAGGTTCAATTTGGTACTCTTTTGAGTAATTACTTTGGCGTTCCAGTTATAGATATATTTCAGTGGTCTCAACGCAAAGATGATGTTTCGTGACCAAAGGCCCTCTAACCAGATATACATATAACTAGGCATGACGAACTATGTAAATATACACCAAACAATAGAGCATAATATTGGCGAGTTTTCAACAAAAATACTAGTAGGAAACCGACTATGCCATCACATGAAAGATAGTCCGTAGTTATTTTCTGATATATTTTCGACTCGCAACTGTCATTTGTTATAACCATTTAAATAACAAAAAACGTGTTTTTCTAAATTGTATATACAAATGAAAACTAATTGTGCAATCTGGTTGCTCCAATGGAAAGAATTATAGATAATTGAAATACAAAAAAAATGGGATGTTTTTTTACGACCCGGTCGGATAATTAGTAACGGAGAAAAAATGAAAAAAACGGAAAATTTTGCATTTTTTTTTTAAATTCATTACTCCATTACTTCATTTTTCAAAAAGTAGGATTGGCCTTTCTCATAAAAGCATTGAATCATGTGTACTTGATGTGTGCACGAAACAGGCGCTGACGGATTGTTAGTTTTGGCACAATTGCAACTTAATTTTTTTTGCATTATCTTGCAGCGTGCCTGGATGCTCTAGTGATAGTCCGAATTCATTTTATTAAACAGATTATGAAAGTAGAAGTATAGCATTACAAAATGTATATTCTCATTTTGCGCTACAATGGTGCGAAATGGGTGAAAAATGCAGGCTAACATGTCTGAAAACAGCAGAGCTTGTGTTAGCTGCAGAGTGGTAGGAGAGTCCGGGAGATGAGGAGAATTTTTCTAATGAACGGGTTACGTGAAAATACACTTCCCCTCTTCTCCCACACACTCCTTCTACCGGACTGCTTCCGCCAGCTCGGCCGTTTTCAGTCATGTTTGAAAACATTTTTCACCCATTTCGCAGCATTTCTACTTTCAAAATCTGTTTTAGAAATTGAAGTCGGACTATCACTAGAGCATCCAGGCACGCTGCAAGATAGTGCAAAAACAAATTCAAATTACAATTGTGCTAAAACTAATGATGTGTCAGTGCCAATTTTGCACACATAAAGTACACATGATTCAGTACTATCGTGAGAAGAGTCAACCCTATTTCTTGAGAAATGGCGGAGTTATGAATTTTTAGAAAAATCGTAAAATTATCCGGTTTTTCCAATTTTCCTCCGGACGTAAAACATTTCCTTTTGTTTTTATCTCAATTATCTACAATTCCTTCCATTGGAGCAACCAGATTGCTATATCTATTATCATTTTATAAGCAAAACAATTTAAAAAAACATGTTTTTTGTTATTTAAATGTTTATAACAAATTTATATATGACGGAGTTCTTCATGTGATGGCATAGTCGGTTTTCTACTAGTATTTTTGTTAGGAAAAAATGCTTTATTGAGTGGCTTAATACGAATGCCTCCTACATCAGACTTGATATTTTCCACAATTCGTATTTTTGTTACAAAACAATCCTCTATTGTAGGAATGTAGGCTTCCACGGCTGGCGTCAATGTTTTGGTTGGTTTCCGGGTTTTGCCGTGGTCTTCTTTGGTTTAAATCTCCAAACGTTTCAACTGCAACTGCAGCAGTCATCTTCAGTGGCGTGGTCTAGACGTGTCAACTGACAGTTGACACGTCTAGAAGAGTACTTCGACGACAACACTGAAGATGACTGCCGCAGTTGTAGTTGAAACGTTTGGAGATTTCAACCAAAGAAGACCACGGCAAAACCCGGAAACCAATCAAAACAATCCTCTATTGATTGGCCTAAGTAAATGTATGGTTCTTTTGTCGAGTGTTATAATTATGCCAGATTTGTAGATTTGCAGATAAGTATTCTGGTAGCTTATTGTTCAGTAGTTTTTTTATGAAAATTGTTGTTTCAAGAGTTATACATTTTTTAACACAGTCAGTTGTTTTTGCATATAGGATATGCTCAGGTATCTATTACACCCTAGTAGTAGACGCATGCATCTGTTTTGTAGAATTTGTGATGTATTCAAATCACCGTCTTGGCTCATGTATAGAATTGAAAAGCAGTATTTGAAATGTATGGATTGATGATTCGATTATGTAAGATATTTTGTGGATTGACTTAAATTTTTGTTGATTCTATACTTAAATCCAATTTTCATGAGTATTTTTTTTGGATATCTACATGTTCAGTTAAATTAAATTCATCATCTTTGATTATACCCAAATATTTTATGCTGCTAACTTGTTCTAAATCATAATTGTTACATTAATATTCATGATGCTTTGGTTTAGATGTTCTATACCTTTCAGTATCATATATTTAGATTTCTTAGAGTTGTTTACCATTCTATTATTAGTGAACCAGTTTTGAATCGAGATAAGAGTTTTATTCATTTCAGAGAATATTATCACATGATATAATATCAACTGCGAATAGATGTGGTGTTCTGCATTTATCCTCGTCCTGATATAGTAGGTAATTTACAAAACAGATAAAAAGCATGGAACCCAATACACTACCCTGTGGGACTCCATTATCTCTATATGTGATTTTTCTTTATTGAATTTAGTTAATGACAGACTAGCACACTATTTTATTTTCCGATTTTGACTTATTACACTCTGCATACTTGAAGACCAAGTTTTCATTTCTAAAACAATTTCCTTGTCTGGTTTTCGTTGCCTGCGCTATATATGTATTGTACTATAACGATATTTTTTCATGATGGCAAGAATATTAAGACTTATAAAGTTCGAAGATCAAATTTATCAAGAGCATTTCTTGAAAATCGACTCATTTGCTCATGAACTTCATTTATTGAAAATTACAGACTGTAAAAACTCACCATCAGTAGAAAAAGTAGTTGCAGTAGGTGCCGGTGCCGGGGCCAGGGGCCAAAGTCCTCTTTGGGATGGCCCACCCGGCCCAGCAGGGCTGCCTAGCATCTTCAAGTATGGCCCTCCAGCCTAGTATTCACTCTGAAAATAACAAAAAAAATTATTAATAAAATATTCCCTTTGACTGAGCGAGATAAAAAATTCAACGAAAACTTTATTTCAGATCAGTACCTAAAAACAAAAAGATAATGATAATATTTACTGGTACTGTGGGAACCAGTTTTATAAATTTCAGTTGACGATTTCTTCAGTTGTTTAATAATGTCCATATATGACGAAGATGCATTAACGTTAGTGATACAAATAGTGGTTTGAAAATAAAAACTTAGGAAGTTTTATTGTTCCTTTATCATGATGATATTCTACCACATACTATGTCTATACCAGGGGACCACGAGATGGAGTATGCCCCCCAATTTTTATTTAGTTCTGAAGATACATGTTTTAAAGTTGGCATGTCGCTATAGTACTTGAATACTCTCATTTTGACGTTCAACCGGAAGTGACCACAAACCTTTTTTCAAATGACACCTAGTATATTTTTTCTGATTTCCCGAAAGATATTTGAATTTACGATTAGATTGTCTAACAGAATAGAAAATTGGTTGAAAGATATTATCGCTGCTTCATTTGTGAGAAAATATTATACCTACACTTGGTTATAATTCGTTGGGCAAGGACAAGACGACTCTAATGTTGTCCGACCAATCCTTGCATTTGTTGTCAATCTAAAGATGTATGTTGTATTCAATAAAAAATAATACTTGTTGTCATATTTCAGGAATATGAAATTTGGATGTTACGTTTGGTTTGGCGGCCGTTGCTATGGGTAACGACTGCAAAATTCAATTTCGCGGACTGTGTTGAGAAAGAGAAAATGTGTTTTTGGACTGAAAAAACAGAACCTATTTTAGGTACAAAGATCTATTTCCTACTAACTCATTTTCAACGGTGGCAAGTAAAGTCATGGAATCTTTTGTCTTGAGAACGTCATCCATCATGAATCGAAATGATAAAATAGGACGTGTTCTATTCAAAAAAAATATTATTTCATGAAATACTTCACACGACTCTTGGCAAAGTTTTCTACAAGAAATACTTTGCAGTGCTCTGTATAAGCAAACTCACTGAATTGCGATGTTTTGTCAGCGTAACCGTATTAGACATTTTTTAAATTTCCTGTAGAACACGGATAAGGCTTAAACAATGACTTTCTGAATTTATATGGTGGAAATCTGTCTTTGGATGACGATTTCTAGTATGACAAAATTTTTTGCAACCCACTGGTTTTCTGTTTCAACGACACATCAATTATAGAATATTGGAATTTCATATACCTAGAATATAATACACTTTTGTAGGACAGTCATTCTAAGCCATTTTTCCCGTCTACCCATAGGTGAACAATTCAATTGGCATTACTAAAGTGGCCAATTAAGGGTATTGATCTGAAATATATCAAAATGGGTTACTTAGTAGTGGTATATAAGTGTTCATGTCCACGAATACATTTATTTTAGTGGTAATTGACTTGTTTAGAATTCAAGTTTTTACTAGCGGATATTCAAGTTCCACTAATGGTTAGTGATTTTTTTCTCTATGTAGTTCAAGAAAACGGGAAGAAAATTACATTTTCAATGCTATTATATGAGCCCATTGTGCATCGGTATAGTTGAAAACTTTAGATCTCAAACCAAACGTTGCAAATATTGACCATTGAATCGGAAAGGTTAATTTGATTTCGTTATACCCTCCAGTTGGCAATAAACTACTGTATACACGAAATATCATTCCGGATCGATTAAAAACTTCCCAACATCTCCGTGAACGATTAATACTTGTTTCGATTTTATTTATATACGTATCGCCTACATTGAATAACTCTCAGAAGAATCCGATTCATAACAAAATCAACAGAAAAAACTGACCCGATGCTCGACCGAACGAAACAATGAACCCATCGATTACTACCTTCGAAACGAGCGGGAGAGAAGGAAAATTGCGGGTGGGAAACCACTCTTTCATGCATGAGGTGTACATCAAAATATTTTCATTACTTCATTACTCATTTTCATTAAATTACTTTTCCACTGCGGGAAACGCATACTTACATACGTAAAATAATGTTGTGTTCTTACAACGGGAACCCGATCAATACGCGCGACTTTTTAATAATAAACGTCATTATCATTTTCAACAATAATACAAATAAAAATAAAAGTAATTCAAAAACAAAATAAAGAGCGAAGTTTATTTTCAGTCGTACATTACAGCACTTCAAAAATTATTCTTCTGCTTAGCCCGAAACAAAGCTTATGTAATTCTTAAGTATCTGGGCGACCGAGCTTCGCTCAGGTATTTTTATAACATCCTGATTTTTGGGAGATTATTTAGATACGAATCACATACTCATTGCATATGAATATATTGCAATCTTACCTAGATATGAACTGCAGTCATTTGAATAAAAGAACATTAATACACATTCATTACCTACTTCCTTTCCACACTTTTTCATTATTTTTAATTACAAGTCATTACTTCACTACTTATTACCAAAATCTTGACAACTTTTTGTTCCATGCAATAGTTACTGAAACTTTTGGTATTTATGGCCCGGAATCTCTGTTATTCGTTCATGAACTCGGAAGGAGATTGGGCCAAGCAACGAAAGATTACCGTTCTACCATTTTTTTGATAGAAAGAATCAGCATTGCTGGTAATGCTGCTTCGGATCATGCATTGCCCTTATTTCAGTACGGAAGTAAAATCTTTTCGAGACAAACCGAAATATGTGTATAGTTATCAGTCTCCTATAAGGTTAATCCGCAAGTGATTGATCCATCTTCTTCTTTTTCAGTGAGGTCAATGGACATAGGTCATTCCTGCACCCCAAATATGAGTTGAAGTCTTTGTGGTTTTGGTTCCCTTTCAGCGGAAAAGCTTCATCGAGCAAGAGCCGAATCGGTCCCTCTACGAAACCCCTCATCACTTGAAAGGATCGATTGCAGCCTGCGAAATGGATTTGATGCAGATTCTGTGGAACATGGTCTTCCTTACGAATCGGTAGACAGTTGTCCTGAGAATCTTGCGAAGAAGTTTGGATTAGATAATTTGGGTAACACTTGCTACATGAATAACACCTTGTAAGTGTTATTCATGAAGAAGAGTTTCAAGAATGAGATTTTAACGATGGAGACCGTTTTCCACTTATTCACCAAACTCAAACACCTGTTCATGCAGCTGCATTTTCGTAAGAATTTATCATCATTTCCACCAACCGATTTCATGGAGTCTTTGAAGTCCAGTAGATATTCGTTAGGACAACAAGAGGATTGTTCCGAATTCTTGGGGTTCTTGTTGAATCCTCTTGTAAGCTGGAAAATAACAAAATCAATCCTGACTCACAATTCTCACTAGTTTACGTTGTAGTACATGTTCAAGAGGTAGCAAAAACGTTGGTGACTTTATGGAACTTCAACTAGTATTTCCCGATATGACTGATAACCAGTCCGTGCAAAGCTTACTGTTTCATCATCTGAAAATAGAACTTTGAACTGGTGATGATCAACTGTATTGCCAAATATGCACCACACTAACTGACAGGTATTAAGACAACAAGTATATCTGAGGCACCAATCGATCTTATAATAACACTGATGCTCTTCCAACACGAGTCAATCTCTGGCGGAAGCACCAAACTCTTACGAAGATTCGAAATAGACGAACACCTCAATCTAGCAGAACACTATTAGAATCTTCATGCAGTCATTGTTCATTGTGGTTCTGATGGCGTTGAATCTGGTCATTACTATGCATTGGCCAAAGACAAAATGGACTGATGGTTTAAGTTTGACGATAGTTGTGCCACTAAAAATTCTGATGATATCTTGAATTTATTTAGATGATGTGGTGCTGCAGGTTTTTCCGGGTTTTCCTGCAGATGAATAGGCAAATGCGCCACTGGAATCAATCAAGTCGTCTCGGAGCGCCAATTAATTTTTATTGTTGTTTTATAATTTGTATTACCAACCTGTTAAGATTTTTGTTGGAAATAATTTGGAAATGTATTAGTTTCTTTACTACTTTCACCTTGACCTGAAGAGAGCCTTCGAGACAATCGACAGGAAAATATTGTTATCCAAACTTAAACAGTATGGTATTGGTGGTATTGTACATGATTGGCTAAATGACTACCTCACAAATCGTAAGCAACGGGTACGTTTTAAAGACCAAACATCTTACGATGTGGTCAATGATGTAGGTATTCCTCAGGGAAGTGTTTTAGGTCCCCTACTCTTTATTTTGTATCTGAATGATCTTGATCTTTTTGTAAAATGTGAATTTATTAACCTATTTGCTGATGACACCTTAATTGCATGTAGTGATGTCAACTTTGAAAGAGCTATTGAAAAAATGAACACTGTCTTGTTATCAATAAGTCAATATCTGAGCCTTAATAAACTGAAACTTAATGTAACTAAAACACAGGCGATGGTCTTCACAACTAAATATAAGTATGATACTCTCGATATTGATAATATTCGCTTGAACATAAATAATGAAAGTATTCAAGTTGTCTCAAACGTGAAGTACCTGGGATTCCTTCTAGATAATGTTTTGAACTTCAATAGTCATTTTGATTATATGCAAAAAAAATTTCGAAAAAGCTTTTTTTTTTCTCTCGGATATCTCAACATTTATCAACTGAGACTAAAATCACTGTGTATAACTCAATCATTCAGCCACATTTTGATTATTGTGCATCCATTGTATATCTGTTTAATCTCAATAAGTTAAATATGCTCCAGAAGCTTCAAAATCGTGGAATGAGAATAATATTGAAAACAAATCGCCTCACCCCTATAAGATCGATGTTAACAACCCTCAGCTGGTTCTCAGTGGAAAACAGACTGCTTTATTTCACTATGATTTTCATATTCAAAATAATAAACCATTTAGGACCAGATTACTTTCAGAAGTACTTAACATTTATTAAGGATATTCATAAGTATAACACTCGTAGCAAAAATGATATATACGTTACTAGCACTTCCTATCGTAGTACGATGAATTCACTATTTTTCAGAGGTTTCTTGGAGTTCAATAAATTACCAGATTCTGTTAAGGTATCTACCTCACTGATCCAGTTCAAAGCCAAATTAAAGGAATACATCCAAAATAAGTAACTACTAATATGGATTTGAAACCATTATGACGATTTTATTATATATCATATGAGACTTTTATATATATATATATATATATATATATATATATATATATATATGTTTATTCTTTTTAATGCATTCTTTGAACGTCTGTACTTTAAATATTTCATTCCATGCGTCTATAGTTTACTTACAGTGCCGGTTGTTATGATCCTACTATTTTTTATTCACATGTATTTTTAATATTTTACTTGTAATAGTTTACTCATTGATGTTATAGTAATCATTTTATTCTATGTCTGTATATATTTATATTTCTGTATTTTGTAATATGCCTTTCTAATATGTATATTAGGGTTCCTAATTGAATAAAGATCTATCTATCTTTCATTAGGAGTTTCCCCCTTGGTATCCGCCCAAAATATCATTTCGAAACGATTCAAACCTCACAACTTCCCCCTGAACGATTCATATTTGTTTCGATTATTTATATACGTATCGCCTACATCGAATAATTCTCAGAAGAATCCGATTCATAACAAAAATCCAAAAGAAAAAACTGACCCGATGCTCGACCGAAAGAAACAATGAACCCATCGATTACAACCTTCGAAACGAGCGGGAGAGAAGGAAGATTGGAAGGAGCCGCGGATCTTCGCGAATGATGCTCACGCCCACCAGTCAGATTGCATAACGTCCAGACGAGAACGAACGAAATGAACGAATGCAGAGACGTGCAGAGAAATTACCGAGCGACGGAGGGGAAGCAGGAATCTCGATGGTATTTATCGCGTTGCACAGTGGTCGTTAGGATGATTCAACTCTGACTATATTGGCAATGAGCCTGTCTACGTTTTCATATATTCCAGAGTTTTCATTTCATCGGTTACGCAGCCTCAAATTTTGTTTTTTTCAAGAATGAGAGTCCACAGAAAATTTCATGAACATTTTCGTGCGATGATTTTCTTTCGATTTTCGACGTGAATTATCTCAACCACAGTGTGCCGATAAATTTCTCCGACTTTGCTAATATTCGACTGCACGAAACCTATGAAGCTATTTGGGAGTTATGCCGATGTCGGAAAAATGGAAATATCCTTACATTGAAGCGAGGTAGGCTGAATTTGAGAATTAAATTTAACAGCACGTGTTCGACTCCATACACACCTCACATTGGAAAGGCTACCATATTAAGCTATTGGGTGTAATACTGATGACGAAGAAATGAAAATATCCTACACTGGAGCAAAGTAGGCTGAATTTGAGAATTAGATTTACCAGCACGTGTTCGACTTCATACAAACCACACATTGAAAAGGCCACCAGATTAAGATATTGGGAGTACACAGATAAAAAAGATTTCTTTAATCAAGAATATACTTACTCTTGAATAGAATAATCTTCTGAAAAAAATAATCATTTCTAATCAATGAAATGGGAGTATACCATTTCAAGCAGATTGAGATGTTTGCTTCTCTACATAAATTCTCTTGAAATGAATTTGCTTGCAGTGAAAACATTATACTCTTCATCCTAGAAAACATTCACATTAACTCATTGTGAAACATAATCCTCTTAACACAAGAATATAATTCCTTGGTAGATTGGAGGTTATGGGGCTATGCGTACCGATTTGAATGTTAGTTTTGTGCCTTGTGGAAACTGTTTCTATACAATAAAAATGCTATATCGAAAATTGAATTATGCTCATTACGGGCCAGTTGTGAATATGAGTAAAATATATTTTGGTCTTATACAGTTTTGTGTCTAAAAGCGAGTGGCGTTGTTTATGTATTCAGTCAAACTGCAATATGCGTCACTACTAACTGGTTTTATTGAGAATACAGTTATTAAACTTTAAACTATTCTCATATAAAACCAACATTTATACCTAAATTTTTCGTAGTTGTGAATATATGCTTTGTTTAATCTATTCAATGTTGCCAAAATGAAAATGGCTTCCATTCTATATTTTATAACCAAGTGCAAAGTGCAGATTTGAACTCAACGTCCAAGTTGATAGAAGAATAGTATTCATTATTGAAATTGCAATGTTCTTGTCTCAACCTATTCAACAAAAAAAGTGCCCATTATTGAAGCTAAAATATTCTTGACTCAACCAACTCATGAAGCAAGTGTTCACTTGTTTCAAAATATTTTTCTTGTAAGTGGCCAAGACGATTCCGTCAAAAAATCAAACTAATATTTGGTTGGACCTATTCAAGAATACAATCTGTTTGAATCAACGCAATTATGCGTTGATGCAAAAATCCTTTTTATCAGTGTAGTACCGAAAACGGAAAAATGGAAATATCCTTACACCGAAGCGAGGTAGGCTGAATTTGAAAATTAGACTTAACAGCACGTGTTCGACTTCTACACCACACATAGAAAAGGCCACCATATTAAGCAATTAGGAGTGATACCGAGGAGGGAAAAATGAAAATATCACCATATTGAAATGAGATGGAATTTGAGAAATATATTCAACAGCACGTGATCGACAACTACACAACACCAATTGAAAAGGCCACCATATGAAGCTAACGGGAGTAATACCGATGACGGAAAAATTAAAATATCATCACAATGAAATGTACGAAAGCGTAGAAGTGCCACAACTAATTTTATTTCGAAATAAATTCCGACTTGTAACTCGGAATTCCGACTTGCAACTCGGAATTCCGACTTGTAACTCGGAATTTCGATTCATATACAACTTTCTCTTTCGAATTGAATCTATTGTTTCGAATATGCTGAAGTAACAAGGCCTATAAAGAACACATGGCTAATGACCATAGCAGTCGATGCCAAAACACCAAAGAAAAAAAAATTATAATATAATATACAAGGTGTCCCCCGAAGATTAGGACAGGGAATATCTCGGAACTCGAAAGTAGTGTAGAATTGTAATTTTGGGGTTCTGAATTAAAGCAATTGGTGCAGTTTTTTTTGATAATATGTTACCCAATGAGCTTATTGTTTTCGGTCACGTGATATCAGATTGAAAATTATTAATGCGACAACGTGTATATTTTGGCATTTTTATGTTCCTCCTGATAAAAGAATTGCAACGAATTGTCATACTTGTAGTCTGAAACGATTTTTCTAAGAAATACAGGTACTTCAATATCCTTTGTCCCACGACGCTTTCAATTATAATTATTTGAATAAAATAATATACCGGGTGTCCCAGAGCTTTCAAACCAGCAAATATTTCAGTTATTTACAGAAAATAAAAATTTTAAAAACTTTTGTTGTACGAGATCATAATCTCTTTCGTGCAGCATAGCAAAAACCACCCCCTTGCAACCCTATGCCTGTTTTTGTTCAATACAGTCCATTTCACTTCTCATTCAATGATATAATATCATAAGTAGATGAAATGGCATACAGAATTATGGGAAATGAAAAGACATAAATGGAACATTGATTTATAAACTCATCTGCGTTTTGAATAATACATTACACTACAGAAATTGTTCAAAATATTGGCCAGCACTTGTCATAAATGCTTCAAGTCGCCGAAACAGTGCGGGAGTACAGGAAGCTCTAATCATTTCAGAAGTAACGGTATCACAAGCCTCTGATATTTTCTGTACTGATCGACAAGCGTAAGGATGCCTTCGAGAATTGGTTGCGCAGTAGACAAAACCCTGGAGAGGGGCAGGAGCTCAATCGCTCTGCCTTATTAAACAGTATTCAATCTTTGTCGCACATCTACTCACGCTTTCTATCGTTCGCATCTCAGAGGCATCCTTACGCTTGTCGATCTGTACCAAATATTCAACATTTATTGTTGGAGTTTCGAGTACCACTCGTTTCAAATATCCCTGTAGGAAAAAGTCCAGTGGCGTGAGATCTGGAGAGCATGCAGCCCATCGAATAGGCCCACTATTTCCAATCCAACGGTCTTGAAAGATATTATTGAGGAAAGTAGTAACTATATTATGGTCATGTGCAGGAGCATTCATCATCTTGTTGCCACATTTGTTGTATTTCTTTGATTGGAGTATCTTCTAACAGTACAGGAATACAATTTTCTGAAAAAATGCAGATCTATAGGCCGATGGGGACCGATGAGAAAATTAATTCCTCTTATCCAGTAAGAGTTGTCTTGTGACCATGTCGTTTAACAGTGCCATTATAATGGCAAGATTTGATTGAGGAAGTTGGGATTGTCTTGGAATAAAATTTGAATGTGTGCAATGACTGCCATTCGTCTTTCGAAATATGTAGATCTGAGTCCTTGGTGTAAATGGATTTTGAAAAGATTATACCTGTACTTTTTGCAAATTCTTACTGATCCCAATATCCACCGCCAATGCACGAACCGAAATATGAGGATGTACTTCAGCGTAGGCCAAAACAATGATAAAATTTTCCTCAGTCCTCAGTTATCCCGTTCGCATTGTGTTTTCTACATGAGAAAAGTATTGCGACCTGGTTGTCGACGACCAGGAAAGCGCTGCTTATACATCCTCACTGCGCACCTTTATTCTTGTAGCATTCACCAAAAGCTAAAATCATATCAACATATTCGTTTGTAGTGAAGGTGAAAGGCATTTTGATATTTAACAACAGTATCACGACTGATAACAATTTGTGATCCAGATACTGTAAGAATAAAAAAACACAAAAAGTTTACATTTTGTTGTCTATTTTTCTTTACCATCCACTTTTTGTTGTCTCCACAATGTGGAACAATGAATTCAGCCAAATTAATACATTTTATTATTATGATTTATTCTTGAATGAGAAATAAAAAAGATTGTGAGTTAAACAACAACAAATATGGGGGTGCAATTCAAAAAACTAAAGTTAGGGGTGATTACTCGGAGATAATTTGCTATGGGGTGGATTTCGATACACTATTTGGAAAGGCTTGTGGTCCCCTACGACACATAATTTTTCAAATTTGTTTCCTAAGTAAATAACTGAAATATCTGCTGGCCTCAAAGCTCAGGGACACCCGGTATATGAGTCGATATAATATAAAAGAATACGAGTTGTGAATCAGAATTCCGAGTTGCAAGTCGGAATTCCCAGTTGCAAGTCGGAATTCCGAGTTGCAAGTCGGAATTCCGAGATGCAAGTCGGAATTCTGAGATGCAAGTCGGAATTCTGAGATGCAAGTCGGAATTCTGAGATGCAAGTCGGAATTCCGAGTTGCAAGTCGGAATTCCGAGTTGCAAGTTGGAATTCCGAGATGCAAGTCGGAATTCCGAGATGCAAGTCGGAATTCCGAGTTGCAAGTCAGAATTTATTTTGAAATGAAAATATAATTTGTTGTGGCCCTTCTACGCTTTCGTAGAAATGGGATAAGGTAGATTTAGGAATTAATTTGAATATCCCTTATTCCTGCATACACAACACCTATTGAAAATGGTAATAAATTAGCCTAAAATGAGCCTAAAATTATGTAACCCATCCCGAGTCGAAATTCGTGTGTGGCTTTGCTAGCTTCTATAGAATCCATATAAAGCTATTGGGCTATACCGATGACGGAAAAATGAATATATCCTTACACTGAGTCGAGGTGGGCTGAATTTGTGAATTTGATTTAACAGCTTGTGTTCGACTTCAAACACAACACACATTGAAAAAGCCACCATATTAAGCAATTAGGAGTAATACCGAGACGGAAAAATTAAAATATCCAAGGCCACAATATACATATAAATGGTTTTGTGAATTCAAACGTAATCGAACTTTGCTGACGAACACAACACGAACAAATTCAAAGATCCAAAATCGTTCGTTCTACAAGAAAACATTGATGCTGTGTCCGAACTGATATTGCAGAATCGTCATGTGACCTATCGTGAGATGGAGGCATCCCTGGAAATGGTTATGACAAGCATACTTAAGATATTGAATGAATATTTAGCTTCCAAAAAGATTTGTTCGCGTTTGATTCCGCAGAATTTGACAATCGATCACAAAAACACTCGAGTGAATTGGTGCAACGAAATTATTACAAAATATACCAGCGGTGCGACAAATGCTGTTTATAACATATACACAGGTGATGAATATTCGATTTATTGTTATGACGCCGAAACAAAAGTACATGTCATTTCATTATGTTTGATTTCGTTAACATCGATTCGGAGTACATTCCAAAAATAGAAATCGCAGGGTGTCATATCTGGTGAACGAGGGATTCACTAACAGGACCAGCAATCTAACAGCTAAACAATGAACGCTAGAGACATATCTGACATCTGTATGCTCGTCGAAAATATGCATAACCTCAGTCCATAGACGTGCGTGACAAGAGGTAACTTCAAGGAATTTATTTTGATGGATTCGCAAGTTTAATAGAATATCATAAAAGTTCGCATTGCAACCACGTGATCATACATTCATATTTTCTTGGTAAAACTTAAGACTCAGTTTCCTGTTAGTTATGTCCATAGATAATAATCTTCCTCATGAACGCTTATATGAGTGATACTCAAAGGCATGCCTGTGCGGGTAGAGGATGGCTATTATTATTAATTACCGTTACGTTGACATATACTGGTAGAGTATTTGAAACATTGTGAACTTTTGATGCTATGTGAACTAGGTGTATTGTGTAAGAATAGTACTTATATTATGATACGAGTGCACAAGTGAGCCTTTAAAGTACGCGCTACGGAGTGCCCTTATTTAGCACCCAATGGTTTTTATTTGTTCCTTCTAGTGAAGAACACATTACGTACACAACGTGTTTCGACGCATCAAGAAGCTGTTAATATATTCAAAACTTTGTTTTGGAGATAGCTACTTAGGAGTCGAAAAACGGCTGTGCCAATTGGTTTCATCAAATGCAAAAATGTGTAGCTCTTAAAGGATAGCATTTTGAGAAACAATAAAGAATTTTCTCCACAACCACTAAAGAATGTAGTAATTTCGAAATAATTTTAATAGATTATTATTCTTGAGTTAGAATATTTATTCTGAAACACTTCTTATTTGTTTCGCAAGTATTTTCATTCCATAACAAGGTACGGTGTGAATATTCTGTAATCGAACCAAACGATATAGATAGCCGTGGTGTTCAAAACTGTAAGTGGCAGATGCAAAATGGCGTCGTGATAATTTTTGTCAGAAAACCTGCAATTTAGATGAAATAATAAGGGAAAAATCGAATGAATCGGATATGGAATATGACAGTACTCCACCTGAGATAATAAATTATGCAAATAATATGAACCAGAACTTGCGGCCGCAAAAATCGAGACAGAAATATGAAAGGTATTATACACTTTCAAGGGATTGGTAACAAGAGAAGAAAATGTTCTCATAGCATTTTTCGGTGATAAGAGCAAACATAATATCGATAATTCAAGATACAAAATATTGAAAACTCAGTTGAAACGCTCTTCTGAAAATTATGAAGCTAAGAAATCGAAGGTTTTTAAAGAAGAAAATGTTAACCAATTCTCAGAACATGCTCCGGATGAAAAATATTTAGAATAATACAAAATTATAATTTGAATAGCAATTTTACTAAAACGAAGTTTTTATTTTTAGGTAGCTCTTTTCATTGGTACGTGTTTTTCCGCAAGAATCACAATATTAAAATTTCCGATATTGAAGATTTGGGATCAGCAATACTAACAATTTCTTAAACAAAAACTAAAAAACAAGAGATTTTACAATCACGGGAAGAATAAACTGAGCAATATGTCACATATTGCCACATTTCTGAATCTAGACAACCCACCAGATTATACTGGCGAACACTGTTTCCGCCGTACTTCAGCGAATTGGTAAATGCAGGTGCGGATAATACTTACAACATTGGAAAGGCATGGAGGCTAGACATCTTTTCCAAGTAGCAGAAGTATACAGAGAAAATTATCTGCTCAATCGAAGAAATGTAGCAAATCAGTTAGTTTCTTCAATTACTGAATCCAATTCGTCAATAACCTCTCCATCCTGGGCGTTGACTCCAATTCTTCTGTTTTAAAGTCGGCCTCTACAAATCAATCTGTTTTGAAAAATATTACGGATAATATTTCCAATGCACCTGTTTTTAATTTCAACACTATAAATATTAATATTAATTGAATGTAATATAAATCTCAATAAATAACTTGTTTTCTTCAGATTTAATTTAATTGTTTTCGATTCATACTTTCTGGTCGCAGATAAGATATAGTCTGTTACTCAGAATGAAAAATTTGGATATCATATCGAATTTTTACGTTCTAACCGCGCGTGTTAGGGTTTTAGGGTCCAGGTTTCACGCAACTTCTTTGGTCGAGTTCAAGGTAACATAGTCTGTTGAAATCACGTCAGTCATACCCCAACACCCTATAAAAACAGTTTGTCTACCAGTAACTTTTTTGTCTGCCTATGATGTGGCTAACTAAAAAAAATCCCAATCTCCCAACCCTGTTTACTCCAGACGGATTATTTGCTTCAATTAGTCCTATTTCTTATCTACTCTCCGCTGTTCACTTCCGGATTTTTGTTCCTTTTATGCGATAATGATTGATTGACGTGAAGTACAGTTGAAAGGGCCGCCGATAGGTTGACCGAGCACTCAGAACTTCTAAGGAAGAGTCCATTGTGACCTGCTCATAATACTGGCGCACCCTTTGGCATCATCGCGAATGAAAGGGAGAGCATCCAAGGGAAAGGTAAATGACATTTCGATATGCTGTCTTCGCTGTGTCAGCTGGAAGGACGGGGGATACAGACTCTGGTATGAATATTTGAAGTATTGTAGAAGTAAATTTCGCATAATTCAAGGGTTGAGTAAAGAACAAGAAAACTTTGACTTGGTCGGTATTTCAGATATTATTATTGTTATTGGAGAAAGAAAGCTCTTTTTTGCGTATTACTTGCTTTTTTATATATAAAGATATAGACGAGGGCACATTTTTAAGTAAATTTTTGGTGATCGAAGAGCTGCTACAATTTCTTAAAAATTTATTACAACTCATTGACGTGTTTAAAATTTCAAAATATTGATCCCAAAAAATGTATTAACATTAACATAGCCCACTCTCCTAAATTTCAATTTCCATTTGGAGATGCGTTAGAAGCGTGTGAGATACTGTCATGTCTCAATGAAATGTCGGATTTCCTGTCATATTGCATTTGAAAAATTCAACAGTTTCCAAAATTTACATTTCCGTGGTTGATATAGTCCATGCGTACCAAAAGAGATGCAGTAGAAGCGTGCAGGGTCCTGTAATGAATTCTAATACCCAATGAAATACAGTTCCAGTCGGATTTCCTATTATATGCAATACAAAAGTGTATTAAAACAGCCCACTCTTCAAACTTTCAATTTCCGTGCTTGATAATGATAAAAGACACGCAGTAGAAGCATGTGGGATACTGTAATGGATTCTAATACCTATAAATGAAATAAAGTTTAGTTCGGATTTCCTGTCATACTTATTGCACTTCAAAAATTCAGGTCAGGTCAGGTCAGGTCAGGTCAGGTCAGGTCAGGTCAGGTCAGGTCAGGTCAGGTCAGGTCAGGTCAGGTCAGGTCAGGTCAGGTCAGGTCAGGTCAGGTCAGGTCAGGTCAGGTCAGGTCAGGTCAGGTCAGGTCAGGTCAAGTCAGGTCAGGTCAGGTCAGGTCAGGTCAGGTCAGGTCAGGTCGAGTCAGGTCGAGTCAGGTCGAGTCAGGTTGAGTCAGGTCGAGTCAGGTCGAGTCAGGTCGGGTCCGGTCGGGTCTGCATGGTCAGTCCGGAAAACGTAAATTGAGTTCCATTTCCAAATTCCTACGTAAATTGATTCCCTCTGATAAAATCATACTATCTACGTAAATTGATTCCCAGAATATTCTTAGAAAAGTGTTAAGATTATATTTGCCCACAAAAGGTTAGTTCGTTCTGGTTAGATCAAACTAAAGAATTACTCTTCACAAAATAAAGTTTAATATCTACGCGTCCAAGTTTTACACATACAGCGGTTTCCCTATTGATATTTCTCATATAGATAGATAGATTATACATAATGTGTAGACATCAGTGCACAATACTTATCGGACTAGTCAGTTACAACTGTTACAAGGCAAGGTATCTTAATAAAATTAAAATACATCCACACGCAAATTATAAACATTATTAAGTTAGTTATTTCAGTAAAAAACACACACACAAAAAAATAATAATAAGTAAGATAATCAATCAAGTATAAGTCATTTAAATCTTGTTAAGTTATCATATTCAGGAGCAGAGAAACTCTTCCACACTTTAAAATGCTCTCTCATATAAGAAACTTTGCACCCTATTTTTGAATACCGAATCGCAACCACCTACACCAATAAAATTCCTCATCTTATTAAAACACTTCTTGATACCGATATAGCTGGGTGATTTTTGACCAACAAGCAGTCTGGAAAATTGTAGGTGGATATCATCTTTAGCCCTAGTATTATGAGAATGTATTTCATTGTTTTTGAGAAATTTGTCTTCATTAAGAGCATTAAGTGAAATATATAGAGACACGGCAATGTCATTACTCTTGATTTTATGAATAGAGGCTGACATGAAGCTTGAGGATGAGCATTATTCATTATTCTAATAATTTTTTTCTGAGATCGAAAAGCTCGATGGAAATAACTTGAGTATCCCCAGAAAATTAGGCCGTACTGTAGAGTTGATTGAGCTAATCCGAAATATAATATTCTCATAACATAATCATATGATACTGTGTCTCTTTGATTTCTGGTGATATATGCAATCGAGCTGAGCTTTGAGCACACAGACATTATGAGATCTTCCTAAGTGAGTTTTCTATCCAATATCACTCCTAGAAATTTCAAACATTCTATACTTTCTATTGCTCTTCCGTTGATAATTAAATACAGATCAGAGTCCGGATTGACATTTTTTGGGAGAAACCGGATGTGGTATGTTTTGGGATTATTTAAAATAAGACTGTTGTCTTTGCAGTAGTTTTCTAGTTCTTTTGATGCCGCATTACTGTTTTCGACTAATTGAATGTAGTATTAGACATTAGAATATTTGTATCGTCAGCATAAAGGATAATTCGATCGGCTGATTAAGATGCTTCTTTCAGATCACTCAGGAAGGTGATAAAGAAAAGAGGTCCAAGTATGGAGCCTTGCGGTACCCCTTTATCAGCATTGATTCGAGCATCGGATTTGGCTGATCCAATCGTGACAGTTTGTTTACGGTTTTCTAGGTATGATTTTGCCCAGACTAGGGGTACACCACGAATTCCCGTAGCTTCCATTTTTAACAATAATAAGTTGTGATCAATGGTGTCGAAGGCTCGACTGAAGTCCTAATACATGCTTTTTATCATTAAGAGCTCTATGTATAAATTCAATGCAGTCATATATGGCTGTGTGTGTTGGTAGACTTGTTTTTGCGAAATCCATTTTGAGTAGGGGGTATCAATTGATGTTGTTCTCAATCGTATGGCGTATGAAGTTTCGAATATCTTTGCGATTTGGCTCTGTATGCATATGGACCTATAATTTTTGAGATAACTTTTAGAACCTTTATTCTTGTATAGTGGAATACTTTATCTTTAGAGTAAGACCATTAACGAAGATACCATATCCAGTCTTTCACGAGACTCTCGAAGTTCGAGATTTCTCGTCTCGTCTCGATTTCGAGACGAGATCGAGAAAAACACTTCGAGATTTTTCGAGATCTAGAAATTATTTCGGAATTCCTCGATCTTGAAAATATAACTCACAGCTCTAAATATGCCAGAAAATATATGGCACCATTTTTGCATAAATTTCACTGTGCAGTACTGCGACCCCTACTATCAAGATAAAAGAATTTGAGTAATATCGATAAAACAAAATTTTCAACAGACTGCTGTTTCGATTATAAAAAATGAGATTGTTGCTGGTGCTGGTACATCCTTCTCTTCACGAACGAAGGAACAATTTTGAACTTTCACCTTTTGTACCTAGGAAAATTTTAAATGTATGGATAAAAGATGAAATTAAAACATCAAGGATTTATTTAATTTTCATTTTTTGGAACAATATTGTTTATTTTTGTGCTGATGCAGTTTTTTTGTTATACATGGCTTTCAGTTCATAGCATATAGCCTCTGTATTTTAACGTAATTTTTTTTATATAAAAAATTCAATACCCTGTATTTTGGTGCAGCCTTGCTTGGCCTTGTGTTATACGTTATAACATATACATAGCATTTTTTTAATAACATTCAGTTTTTGTTTTGAAGATTCTCGAAATTTCGAGTCTCGAATCGAGATCGAGAAATTGTCTTCGAGAAAAACATCGAGACGAAAGTTTATTTATTTCCAGTCCGATGATCGAGACGAGACGAGAAAGTGCCTTCGAGACGAGATTTCTTGTCTCGATGAAACCCTAACCATATCGTATACACATAAACCTATACTGTGGTTTTAATTGTTTGATATTTGAATGGGTTAAAAAACATTGAGTCAAATAAGAATGATTTGGATCAAGAAGTGAATTAATTGTTTGTATCTCGGTTTGTATCCAATGAATGTTCGAACTAATTTTATTTGAACTACTAACAGAATAATTCAGTTATCTCTATCGAAGACATCCGTTTGATCTAAATAACCGTTTCTTTTCAACTATTATCAACCAAGTAACTACTAACCCAACCTTTCAAGCGGCGCCTCAACAACGGAAATTTTATAAACGTATACGTGCATAAAAATAACGACATAAATCATTCATAATCCATGATTACTTGAAATTGTTTCGCATAAATTTCATTCGCCTCTCCCATAATACCGTTCACAGTATTATTGGTTGCGAGATAAGAAAATCTGCCTACGATCCGTAACGTATTCACAATCCTTCCTTTATTTGCGTTCTTCCTTCCCTTTCACTGGCTGTACGTACGACTGAACAAAAGTTTCACGTTTCTCCTCGAGCTGTATGCACGTCGAACAGAATTCATTTATTGTTCGAGTATTATGAACCTTATGCAACCATGCAATGTACAGGGTGTTCTGATCTTCAGATCCCACAGGTCGGTGTTATCTTGTTTCTTGAACTCGCGTTTCGTATACACAAAAACCTCCAAAAATTACCTGAAATATTCTTGTTTGATACATTCAATTAGGTAATTTATGAATTTTCGGCATCTTGTTTCGTAAATCAACCACTATGAAGGCCAAAATTTCCACGCAATAAAATGTCTACGTAAGGTTAAGTCATTCTGGTTAGATCATACTAAAAAAATTACTCACAGAACGTATTTATCAAAAAAAAAAATATAGTGCAAAACCTACCTACGTTATCAATTTACACGAACTCAAATGTCTACGTAAGGTTAGTTCGTTCTGGTTAGATCATACTACAAAATTACTCCTCATACAATGTATTTTCACAAGAAAAAATGGTGCAAAACCTACCACGATATAAATTTCCACGCACTCGAATGTCTACATAAGTTTCGGTTTACCCGAATTGAGGACCAACAGTTGGGGCCCCTTAAAACCAGCACCGAATTGCGAACCACCGAAGGGATTAATAGCAGTTAATGCATCCTTCTTTGTATAGGTTTGTAAATATTTTAAATAATTTTCAAACAGACACGTATATTAAAAATATCCTGCCAAAAATCCCCCGTCCAATAATATCCCATGACAATAATATCCTGACCAATAATAACCATTCAACTTGCGAGCTAGGTTAGTTCGTTCAGGTTAGATTATCTAAAAAATTACTCCTCACAAAATGTCACAAGAAAAAATGGTGCGAAACCTGTCACAAGAAGAACTCAAATGTCTACGTAAGGTAAGTTCGTTCTGGTTAGATCATAGTGAAAAATTACTCCCCAAAAATGTATTATCACAAGGAAAAATGCGGTGCAAAACCTACATACGATATCAATTTCCAAGCACTCCAATGTTTACCAAAGGTCAGTTCGTTCTGGTTAAAACATACTAAAAAATTACTCCTCATACGTTTTTTCACAAGAAAAAATGGTGCAAAACATACATACGTTATCAATTTCCACGCACTCAAATGTCTAACGTAAGGTTAGTTCATTCTGGTCAGATCATATTAACCCTTTCGGTTCTGGTGTGCACTTAAGTGGACAGCATTTAATAAAATATAAAAACGGGTTAAAATTAAATTTTGACCGCCTTATTCCACTATACATGTTTGCATGCAGGCTTTATTATAAATTCCGCAAATTTTCTGCCATCTATCCATGAAAAGATGACCATTCGCAGTTCTTGTTCTGAGAAGGAGCTATTTACCAAATGTCTTGCAGCTGTTTGTTTATCGTTATTTTTTTAATTTAACCGAGCAGTGCGGTAGTATTTTGGCCTCCTAAAACATTGTGTACTATATAGTGGACATCAGGACTAAGTGGGGTAAATATTACATGCATATTTTTTTTGGAAAAACTTAAAAACGTAGAAAATGAGAAGAAAAGGGTTAACCTATGAAAAGTTATTAGACTATTCAGAAAATGATGATTCTGACATTGACATTCTCAGCGACGAAAATGATGGATGAGAAGAAGATTCGCACCGACATAGAAATATTCGTGAAATTTTGGTTATTTTTGTTATTTGTAGGCTAAGAGTGTACAATTTCTTTTTCATACATATTTGATGAATCGGACGAATCCAAAAAGTTTTGCATCTAGATGCAAATTCTCCGAGTGCAAAAACAAAACTCACGTAATGTGCCAAAAAAAGTAAGGTTCATCTATAAATTTGCAAAAAATGAAAGTTGTACTACTTCTTTATTTTTTACTACGGTATTATATAATAAGTAAAATTACGAATTATCCGAAATGTTTCCTTTAGCAATTATTATAGCCTTAAGTCCCACTGTCCACTGTAGTGAACATATCAAAAGTCAAAAACGGATAAACTTCGTACCTTCCAGGAAGTACCAAAAATCTTAGAAAAAATTAAGTAACCTGAGGACTGACTATGAAATTTTATTAGCTGTTCAAAAAAGTCGGGTCTGGAAGAGTAAAAAAAAATACTTCTCACAAAATCTATTTTCACAAGAAAAAATGTTGCAAAAACCTACCTACGATATCAAATTCCACACACTCCAATATCTACGTGAGGTTAGTTCGTTCTAGTTAGACCATACTTGAAAATTACTCCTCACAAAATTTATTGTGGCGTTGCTGCAGGCGAGGGCGGACCTGTCGCCTTCACCCATGAACAAGCTTGCGATCCGAAGTAATGTTCGAGAATCTTCGACTCATGGCATCTCGATCGTGTGACATCTAGATGCGAATAGACGAGAACATTCTGGTGAGATTCTCTTCGAGTATAAACTTACCTACGTTATCAATATCCAGGGACTTGAATGTCTACGTAAGGGTAGTTCGTTCTGGTTAGATCATACAAAAAAATTCCCCACAAAATATATTTTTCAAAATATGAACCGAATATACAGTAAGTAGATGAATCATATTCCAGTCTGAATTTCACATTCTCTTTCAACCGAATGAATGTCTGGTGTAATGAAACAATGAACGATAATAATAGTAGTTTTTCAAGTAGGAATTTTACCTTCTACCGAATGAATGATCATCACAAATACATTTTAGAGTGTTATTTAACCTTGCAACCAACATGAGATTTAGGGTATAATAAAATATTGAAAATAAATTAAGTATGGTAGTTTCATTTATACAGGAAACGAATAAAGTTCCAGTCAGAATTCCACGTTTTCCTCCAATCGAATGCATTGCCATCACTCACCCAATAATATTTAGGCAGGGTGTTCCAACCCTGTAGTATTAGGCGGTTTGATGTATAAAATATTGAACGATAACAATAGTAGTTTTTAGAATACAAGAAACGAAAGAACAAATTTAGATTTCATGGTTTTGTCGAAATTTCACATTTTTCTTCAGCCGAATGGACTATCGTCGCTAAAACAACATTACACAGGGTGTTACAACCCTGCAACTTGAGGCAGTCCGCTGTCACAATTGGTTAAAACGTTAAGAGTTAATGGTTCAGCTTTAAATAAAACTCACACCACCCAAGAATATCTCAAAACGGCAAGTTTGGACCAGGTCTAATAAAATAAACAGCTACTGCCCTTTAAGACCACTTTATTATATTCAGATTCGTCGCGATGGCTCTACACGAGATAATTTGAGATACTCTAAGGATAATACGAAATCAAAACAATTCAAACGGAGGACCACCTGAAGACCGGTTCCATGGTAATTACCAACCATCGGTACACGTTAAGACCACGACAAGCAGTATCGAGTACCACTTCTTGTTTCTTCGAATGAATTGGAAATATTTTACACATACGTACTAGAGATTTCTTACGACAAACATTGTGATCAGAGCATAACGCCAAACAATTTTCAAACTCTGGTTACCGCTGACTGGACGGTGTTGAAACCACATGGTTCCGTTTGATTGGAAGAATATTGAAGGTGAGTGAACTTCAAAACGAATTATAGTTTAAAATGTTCGCGTGAACCCGAAGAAAACTATTAAAATATCTGTAAATGTAATCTAATTGAATTCCAATCGTGAATGTTTGGTGTTCCAAGTGATACATAAAAATTTATTGATCCTATACTTACTTTGCTTGGCTCGAACCAAGGAGTGTTATTTTATATAGAATGATTTCTATAATAAGATTTAAAAAATCAGAATTCACTGTTCTATGTCTTTTACTTATGGGTACTATTGGAAAAACGATTCAACTTCAAAAATTTCAATAACGGGTTATTTCATAATTTGCCGCTTTTCTCTCACAAATTAGTTGATGAGAAAGGATTTCTTCTTCTTGGAAAAAAAATACAACAATTCGCTAACTTTATAAAATGAAATTATGGTAACAACACAACTTCCGCAATTTCTACTTTTTACAGTTTTGAAGTATCTTTGCCGCCTTTTTGTTGCTAATAAGTTACGAAGAAAAAAATCACCCTTCTTTTATAAAAATATGCGATGGTTCACTAAGTTCATACGAACGCAAAACAATTTCCCTAATTTCTATCTTGCCTCAGTTCTGTAGCATTCAAAGAGAAACATTTTCTTGAAAATATACGACATATCGATTACTTCCGTAATTCGTATATCTTCTCACACTCTCTTAGTATCCACAAATTACTGCGTTTTTGTCGCTATTATAGTTGCGGAAAGAAAATATGCATCTTTCTTTAAAAAAATATGTTTTGTTAACTTTATACTAACTAACGGGACACTGGTGGCCGTGCTGGTAGAGCATTCGCCTTTGGAGCGAAGAGTCGAGGATTCAAATCTCCGCATAGTCATCGGTCTTATGCATTGCATCACACGTTAAAAGGTAAGGGCTGCGGCTTCCCTAGTTCACACAAGTCTCTCGAAGACTTCCGAGGGTTGCGCGTAAGGGTGCAATCGGTTGACGGTAATAACAATTATAAGTACATAACATAATTTTTTCTTTTCCTTATTCTGAAGTATTCATAAATTTTTCTTCACTCATAATTTGCAGAAAGAAAAACATGGTTGTTTCTTCTTTTGTTTATGCAATGTTATTTGTATATTATGGAATTTGATTAGCATAAGTACTTCAAGTAGGTATAAAGAGAGTAAAAACTATAACATCGATTTTTTTCCGCAATCAACCTTAAAGAAGCGGCAAATTGCAAATAAGTCCATCGAAATTAAAAATTTATTAAGATTGCGTAAGTTGTTTAACAAATGCGAAAAATCGAACATTTCCAAAGAAAACAACCTTTATTTTTCTATGTCCAACTTACCAGAAACAAAGTACAACAAATTATGAATATTCCAGACTTGAGATTAGGTAATGATTCGTATGAAGTTAGCGAAACATTGCATACCTGCATATTAAGGAAAAAACAACAAATATTTTCTTTCCGCAAATTATGAGGAACGAAAAAAATTAAGAATTCAAAATTAGGAAAAGTTAAAAATGACGGAAGATGTCCAGCTAACTTCATATAGGGTTAGTAAAACATTGCATAAGAAAGGTTGTATTTTTTTCAACTACTCTACCTAATTTGCGACAAAGCCGCAGCAATTTGTAGATACTGAAAAAGTGAGAGAAGATAAAAAAAGTTGCTTCAAGAGCGACATAATAAGCGACAATAAAGCGGCAAAGTATAAAATAATCCGATTTCAGGTACTTTTTTAGATGTTGTCTCGATAACTTCAAATAGAAACTAGACATTCAGAAAATATGATAGATTAGAAAATTACAAATGAATGACACGAAGAGATAACACAGCTAAAAAACTACATTCAGAAAATAACACATAGCGTGTAAAATCCTCTGACTATAGAAGGTAATTAATATAAAACGAACCACCCAGCTTGTATATAGTCAAATAAACATAAAATCCAACAGCCTCTTCATTCAGGTAGGCCCACTCTTTCAACAAGGGTTTCTTTGTGCGATAGAAAATATGTCTCTATTTGGGAATTGTATAATCTATTTGTTCTAAAAGATCTAGTTACATAAAGAAGTAAGTATTCCTCTCATTCGTTTGTTTGGACTCGTATCCCCTCGAAGTTCGCCGAGTCACCAAGTCCCAAAACAAATAGAATTATTTATTTTATACCGGGTGCCATATTTTTGGAGGAAAAAATGTTGTATTTCGTGAAGAAACATATTTATAAAAATCATAGCAGAGCGCTTTTGACTATAATTGGCATCATCAGTGCTACCTGGAAGTGAGTAATTGAAAATAGTTGAGAATGAAATGTTCAATGATTTGATTTTTTTTTTTAATAAAGGGTTTAAAATAAATGTTGAACAATTAGAAAATTTCAAATTATGAAGTAATTAATGAAAAAGATTTGAATTGAAATGCTGAATTAGAAAAAAAATTGAAGTTGTAAAAATTGAGGTGTACAAGAACCAAATAACCAAAGGAAGATGGGGAGGAGTATTTAAAATTTATGTCATTATCAACAATTACAGTTTAAAAAACCTGGACCAGGATGAATCAATTTTGCTTAAACATGTCTATTCGAATGAAGTCTAAAGTCCTATGAAATAAAGTTTGACATTGTCTGACAAGTTGACAGTGACAAATGAAATTTGACAATGAAACGAAACCGTTACAAATTAAGAACTGTGATTGATAATTAAATAATGATAGAATCAAGATATGGGTTTTATGGCAGCAAAGCCAAAAATCTAAAATATCAGTCTAATGAGAATTTCCATTAATCAGATATAAGCGAGGATGTAAGTATGTCAAGACAAACCAAAGAAACCGTATCAAGATAAATTTGAAATGAGAAATTAATTGAATGAATCATGAATCAAGCTCCTAAAGGTAACAAAACCAGATATCAGACAATTTTTCAGTCTAATGAGAACTTTTAATCATTTGATGTGATCAGGATATACCAAAGAAAAAATCATGAATTTTTATTATTGTTTTTAGTTATGCAATTGGGGGAACCAAGTTCAAGATCATGGTCATAAGATAAGTCTAATGAGAACCTTCCCAATCCCAAAAGAAAAAGCTGATGGATTCCACAAAAGAAGAGCCAAAGTAACAAACAATGTTTAAGAAATGTTCAAATTGTTAGTGTGAATATCTTTGTGGTTATGTTAATCAGAAACCAGAAAGATGACAAACTGAGAGAAAGGTCTAATGAGGACTTGTCACAGTGTATGCGCAAACCCAAACTTCGAAGAAACAAAACATAGAGTCAAATTTAAAGTGAAAAAATTCATGTTCTCAAAATTGAAGGGGGGAGTCAGAAGGGGAGAGAACAAACAAACTGCAAAATGGGTTCAAGCGCAATGTCATCATAGAGAATGAGTTATAATATAGAAAGAATGTGGGATGAAGTTTTTTGGCTATTATTGATTGGATTCTTTAGTATCCTCCACACCACTTGATGCCAATATTTGTTGCAACTTCCCGTGTGGAAACGCAACGATTATCATGAACCTAAAGGAAAAAGATTCGAATCCTGGGTATTTTTTTTTCTATTTCACTCACCGCTTGCAAAACTGCTATCTCATTTACATTCTCTCTATCGTTGGACCTTCATCTAGGCTCTAGAAATGAACCATAATCGGCTAAATTTCTATGGAGCAATAGAAAATAACTCTGAGCTCGTTGCTCTCTCTCTCCCTCTCTCTGGATACCGCTAGAGATACGTGTCGGACGTAATTTGCGCATTTCGAAGTGAGGCGTAATCTCAAGCATATCACGCTTTTTTTCATTTGAAAATGGCATTCTTGTAGATAACTTGAAATAATTCAAAAGTTCTGCTCGAATTCAAACTGAACTGTCAAAATTTAGTTTGTCAATCAAAATTGTTGTCGTTCTTTCCAAAGTACTCTTCGTAAGATTCGATCATATCGGGTGATACATCGATGTAATCATGAAAAAAATACTTTTCAAAAATAATATAGCGAGCAAAAAAAACCAAAGTTGAGTGTTGTAACTCTGGCATTGAAAACGCCTCGAAAAATACGATGACACGTAGATTCCTTATAAAAAGTGCCTTAAGAACGTCCTAGTTAAAAACGTCTAGTTCTTTTGGTTTTCGCTTGAAAAATGTAAGCGAAGATTACAAATGTCCTTTTATTTCCAATAATTTGAATAATTTATTGAATATTTTGAATTATTTCCAATAATTTATAATAACTGAGATCCCAATGGTGATGGAGCACCCGGTATGTTTGCGATCGTATATGATTTAAAATGTATGACTGAGCACTGGAAATAACTCCTGAATGTTTATATTATGTATTCATAAAAGAAGGTGATACCTATTATAGTTAACACGGAACGATTAACCATTTATTAATAAACAACAATAAACAATAGACCATTCCGACAATGTCAGTAACTACCTACTACATTGTTCCTTTTTTGTTTCCAATTTTACAGTTCTGATGATATGACTAAGTTATGGCAGGTTGGTGCAGTTTTTACACTATTTGATCGATGATTGCTTTTATCTTAATTTTCTTCAATTAGGAAATTAGGATAAACCATGAACGTACTGAAATGTTTTTGGTAACAATATAAGGTGAACGCACTAGTACTAGATTGACACCGTGTTAGAATTTAGCATTCTCGACTTTACTAGTACAAAAAATAGGGAATTAATAAATATTTCTAACATTCTAACTAGCGACATCTGTGATGCAACTGTCCAATTTTGGAATCATTCTGGCCACACAGTGGCATCCAGTTCATTTGGGAACTTACTTCATATAAGTGATGTGAGTTCATAAAAACAAAGTCTAACTTTGCATGATTGTAGTTGTACTATTTTGATATGCATAGATAAAGGAGAAATGAATGCTATTAAAAAAATAGTATATTGTGTATCTAGTAATAAAAGCAATACATTCCCGGACGACAATGTAAATTGAAGTCTGGGAAAGTGCTTTAACTACGAGGTACACATACTATTTTTTCTGAAATCGCAATCAGCATTATCAAAAATTAAGGAATTCTACATATTGTTTGCGTGAATTCAATAACTCTCTAAAATGTAAAGAAGCCGCAAAAATTTTCCCGTATCGTTTTCTGTACGGGAAAGTACTTTCCCGTACCGTTTAGGTCCGGAAACGGTCCGGGAAAGTTCGTTGCTTAGCAACGGACTAAAATACTAAATTAGCGTATTTTGAGGCCTGAAGTTGCTCCGAGAAAGTGGGCATTCTTGAACGATTTCAGAAAAACAATTATGACCTCTAAATGAAGAATAGGCTTGGTGTCAAACACTAAAACAAGTTTTCTAATAATTGACATTGATGTCAACTTCTGGCGTTAAGCACAGACTCTTGATTTTAATACTTATACAACTGCATTTTTTCAATATCTAAAAAAATCATTTCCTCCGTCAATAGTTGGTTTGGTGCACAACTGACTGCTCTAGAGGTAAACAGTTTCACTTCTCACTTTCCCATTATAGTCTCGGAAATGGTGACAGATTTTAGGTGACGATTTTCTTGTTTATGCCTCTGAGACCAGTGAAAGATATGAAAATTCTGACAAGGATGAAAAGTTTGAGCGGTCGCTGCGTGGCTTTCATACCTAGAAAAAATTCGATTTTCGCTAAAAAATAAATGTGTTTTGGGACGATTTCATCGCCGCTGCCATGTACACCAACAGCATGTTAAGACAGACAATAGCAGCGAAAAAATTATGGGCATAATGGTTGCACGTGGCCAACGGATACCAATGATGGCGTAAACTTGTGAATTTTTTTTTTATTTTACACGATTTTCTTGTTGCTACCAATTGAAATAATGGAAGTTTTCATCATGAATGTCCCATAAAAAAAGTGGCATAAGGTTTGCGGATGTCGAAGTGAGGTAAAGTGCCGGAATTGAATTTTGACTGCTCAAATTTTTTATCATTTCTGTCAGAATTTTCATATCTTCCACTGGTCTCAAAGGCATAAACGAGAAAATCGTCACCTGCAATCTGTCATCATCTCCCAGACTATCAAGAGAGTACTATACAGGGTGTTTCATAATAAATGCGCAGGACTTCAGGATGTGATAGACCGTCCAAAAATATGAAAAAAAGTTTCTATTAACTTACCCTCTAAAATGCACCATTTTCGAGATACAGGGTGTTGAAATTTAAAAAAAATAATCGTTTTTTGCGAATATCTCTGGAACCGTTTATCGCACAGAAAACAGATTTCGTAGGCATTTTCCACTCATAATAAGCTATGTTTTGTGCGGATTTTTTTATTTTTTAAAATTCATAATTGGTGAAGATTTTGAAGGGGTGTGGGTGTTTTTTCTCCAACTTCTATGCCACTGAAAGAAGTACAGTTTTGAGCCTCCTATATATGAACCGCCAATGTTTTCTACACAAAAAAGGTATTCTTGGTCATAAGCTCTAAAGTTGACCGTTTTCAAGAAAAATCAACTTTCATGTTGTTTAAATAATGTTTTTTCCTCGAAAAATTGCTGCGTGCATTGAAGCTAACGGCGGACATTTCCAACAATTCAACTGAGTATGATTGTTATTGTTTTTTTTTATTATTTTGCAATTAAGAAGTCAACGTTTGGTTTTGTTACTTGTTTTAACGTTTAAATAAATTTTGTATAATTGGGAAAAAAATTATTTAAAAAAATTTACCATGTTTTTCAACATGAAAGTTGATTTTTCTTGAAAACGGTCAACTTTAGAGCTTATGACCAAGAGTACCAAGAGTACCTTTTTTGTGTAGAAAGTAGGTGGCTCAAAATCATACTTTTTTCAGTGGCGTAGAAGTTGGAGAAAAAAACACCCACTAACCCTTCAATTTCACCAATTATGAATTTGAAAAAATAAAAAATCCGCACAAAACATAGCTTATTATGAGTAGAAAATGCATACGAAATCTGTTTTCTGTGCGATGAACGGTTCCAGAGATATTCGCAAAAAACGATTATTTTTTTTTTAAATTTCAACATTCTGTATCTCGAAAATGGTGCATTTTAGAAAGTAATTTAATAGAAACTTTTTTTCATATTTTTGGACGAGCTATCACATCCTGAGGTCCTGCGCATTTATTATGAAACACCCTGTATTATAAAACAATATATGCAAGGGTTTGGTAGTCCCAAACTTTACTTGGTTCCTTTTACACTTTATGTGAATTAAAAAATAAGTAAATATTGGTAAAGATGTTGTCTATGTTCCAGTTTTCTCACTTTTTCAAAATTTGATTTGTTTTTTTTTTAACATCGCAAAAGTCTATGTTTTTTGATGATTTTCACAGAGAGAAAAGACTGCAGCAGGTTCATGCACAACGTTGTGTAAGACACAGTTGTGTTGATATTTTACACAATCATTTTCATCACACGCGTTTTGTGAAATTCAATAAATATTTGTGCAAGTCAATTTGTATAGTATTCATGCACATTCACATTTCCTAAAAATACACAATAATATGCCCATCCACCATTACACAACTTATATGGAAAACATCTACAACTCATTGAACTCATCTTACACCCGTTGTGCACTTTATATTTGATATGCACAAATTGTATACTATTTCAACACAACTGTGTAAGTTGGCACAACTTGACCAAGGCGTCGTTTCACCATACTAAATATGCATGCGCGGCACGTGCACCCATCTTATCTTGTCCAAATACTCCAAATGTCCAGTCCATCATTGTTTGATTGTTTTATGCTGATCGAAGGGCGAAGCTGGCCACTAAGTGTCTTACCTATTCTAGATTATTTGCTCATGTATATGTGGTTATGTATCAAATGGAACTGTTAGAATATTTGCGAACTGATACTAATATTCGAAGGTTAGTTTTGCTATTATTTTTTGTTATAACATGAAACCTACAAACTGACTCATTTTCATCATTAGTTAAGGATTGGATAGATATAGTTTGACGCGAAGATGACTTTAAACCTTATTATTATTCCAAAATAACAAAATGGATGGTTCATTTATGTTTTGTTAGGTATTTTGTGTTTCTGTTATTTTATTCGTAATTAGAGTTTATAGTTCAGTTATTTTTGTTATCAGTTTTTTGTGATGAAATAAACATTATTTGAATGACATTTAATTTTATTTCAACCTTCTGGGAATGAATGAACATTCCGTTTGGATGTTATGTGCAAGTGTATCATTTCTTAAAATTATAAATGGTACCTTTTCATGCATGCCGAGTACACAAATTTGTGACATTTCTTGAATCCTATATTTAAAATAACTACACAAATTGTACAAACTAGGTACACAAACTGTTGCCAATCATTACAATGTACGCATAAACAGTACACAAGTTGTTGACATTCGTCGCACAACATACCGAATAATGTTGTATATTTTGTGTATACCGTATACCACAAGTAATAATGCACAAGGTGGTGCAACAATCGAACATAAGTTGTGTTTATTTTTTAAACAAAACATTTAGTTTTCATTCATTCGTTGTATACGGTATGTACATAATATTGGTTGATAAAATTAAACAAAACTATTCAGAATAATACAAAACTCGTTTATACACAATATCTCTAATACAATATTATAGAAGAAAAATTAACAAATTGTGCTGAAATTATTCACAATTGTGTGGAAAACATACATTTATTTCTCTCTGTGTTCCCATTTTTTTTAAAGAACCCATATCAAATTTAGAAAAAAATGAGAAAAAGGGAAAATAGATTAGATCTTTACCGACACGTTCAAGCTATTTATGTACCAAGTGCGTTATTTAGATCCTACGCCCGGAGGATAACATTCACCCGAGGGCCTTAGGCCCGAGTGATGAATGTTGCCCGATGGGCGATAGGATCTTGTAACGCTCATGGTGCATACAAGATTTCATTTTTCAAGTATCTCCTCGAAGAACAAAATTGCTACAATGATAGCCCATTCCGTTTCCGAAAAAGAAAATGTTAACGCTCAACTCACAGAATTTCAAACTTGGTACTAATGGAACATTTGAAAATTGTAATTTCTATTTGAGAGCAAATAATTAGTCCCTTTTTTATGTAAATGAAACTTTTCTGAGTAATTAATTTATTGAACTACAGAAAAAAAACATTTAGCGGGCGTTATGGGACTGTTGATAGCAACCAGGGCCAAGTTATTATAAAGCAGTAATGATTGGTGTAAAACTGAATTGACATTCCTTAGTCTGAATATTGTCAGCTTATCATCATTTCTAACATA
Organism: Chrysolina oricalcia; assembly: GCA_944452925.2. Lineage (NCBI taxonomy): Eukaryota > Metazoa > Arthropoda > Insecta > Coleoptera > Chrysomelidae > Chrysolina > Chrysolina oricalcia. The sequence goes on along the minus strand of OX101817.2, from coordinate 22,980,240 downwards.
CACTTACTTAGTGACTATCGAAACAAAACGGGGCGTGCAATAAAGTTGATGGCAGTTCCAATATCACCATAGAAACAAACAAATCCTACCAACAAAACCGATAGATATAAAATAATATAAAAACTCAATAAACTTAATACTTAATAAACAGGACATAATTAGAATTGTATATGAATGAATTAGAATTTACATTCACTCAGGCGTAAAAAATGTACAGTTGTCGTGCCATTTTCAAAGATAACTAATAACCACGAATAATTTTGCAGTAATCAGTCACGTATGTGAAAGAATACTATGAATAAGAACGAACTGATAAGCCTACGGGAGGTAAACAGACAAAATAATTCCACGATGAGAAATTTTCCGTAAACTGGTATCAATTCCAAGAATATACAGAGTGACCCATTTGAAAGCAGGACACCGCTTTAAATTTTTCATTTATTTCTCGATTCAAATGTTCTGGTTTCCAATGGATAAGGCATCACTAGTTTCAGATCAGTGTCATACATTCGAAAAGAAATTCAAAATTTCAGGGCCTACTTAAGAATAATAATGAACGGCTTTGTTATTTCCAGCATAATACAATTTTAGCGTACAGTTGTGTGCATAAATAAGTCATACAGTAGCTACAGAATATTGTGTGCCGGCTCGTCAATTTTAATTATTAAACTTATTATCGACTTTGACAAGTAGCTTCGAAATTCAAACTATTTTTGTCAGTAACGCGCTTTTAACATTTCTTAGTGCAGTGCAATGCCTCAATTAGTGTCGTACCGCGTACGACTTTTTTATGCACACAACTGTACGCTAAAATTGTATTATGCTGGAAATAACAAAGCCGTTCATTATTATTCTTAAGTAGGCCTTGAAATTTTGAATTTATTTTCGAATGCATGACACTGATCTGAAACTAGTGATGCCTTATCCATTGGAAACCAGAACATTTGAATCGAGAAATAAATGAAAAATTTAGAGCGGTGTCCCGCTTTCAAATGGGTCACTCTGTATATTCTTGGAATTGATACCAGTTTACGGAAAATTTTTCATCGTGGAATTATTTTGTTTGTTTACCTCCCGTAGGCTTATCAGTTCGTAATTCTTATTCATAGTATTCTTCCACATACGTGACTGATTACTGCAAAATTATTCGTGGTTATTAGTTATCTTTGAAAATGGCACGACAACTGTACATTTTTTACGCCTGAGTGAATGTAAATTCTAATTCATTCATATACAATTCTAATTATGTCCTGTTAATTAAGTATTAAGTTTATTGAGTTTTTATATTATTTTATATCTATCGGTTTTGTTGGTAGAATTTGTTTGTTTCTATGGTGATATTGGAACTGCCATCAACTTTATTGCACGCCCCGTTTTGTTTCGATAGTCACTAAGTAAGTGTATGTTAGAAATGATGATAAGCTGACAATATTCAGACTAAGGAATGTCAATTCAGTTTTACACCAATCATTACTGCTTTATAATAACTTGGCCCTGGTTGCTATCAACAGTCCCATAACGCCCGGTGCGTTATGGAGGGCATTATGAATCATAACGCCCGCTAAATGTTTTTTTTTTCTGTAGTTCAATAAATTAATTACTCAGAAAAGTTTCATTTACATAAAAAAGGGACTAATTATTTGCTCTCAAATAGAAATTACAATTTTCAAATGTTCCTGAATAAGTAGTACCAGGTTTGAAGTTCTGTGAGTTGACCGATGATGAACTCCTTAATGTGCATTCGGTTTCGTTCGGAACGTTAACATTTTCTTTTTCGGAAACGGAATGGGCTATCATTGTAGCAATTTTGTTCTTCGAGGAGATACTTGAAAAATGAAATCTTGTATGCACCATGAGCGTTACAAGATCCTATCGCCCATCGGGCAACATTCATCCCTCGGGCCTAAGGCCCTCGGGTGAATGTTATCCTCCGGGCGTAGGATCTAAATAACGCACTTGGTACATAAATAGCTTGAACGTGTCTGTAAAGATCTAATCTATTTTCCCTTTTTCTCATTTTTTTCTAAATTTGATATAGGTTCTTTAAAAAAAATGGGAACACAGAGAGAAATAAATGTATGTTTTCCACACAATTGTGAATAATTTCAGCACAATATGTTAATTTTTCTTCTATAATATTGTATTAGAGATATTGTGTATAAACGAGTTTTGTATTATTCTGAATAGTTTTGTTTAATTTTATCAACCAATATTATGTACATACCGTATACAACGAATGAATGAAAACTAAATGTTTTGTTTAAAAAATAAACACAACTTATGTTCGATTGTTGCACCACCTTGTGCATTATTACTTGTGGTATACGGTATACACAAAATATACAACATTATTCGGTATGTTGTGCGACGAATGTCAACAACTTGTGTACTGTTTATGCATACATTGTAATGATTGGCAACAGTTTGTGTACCTAGTTTGTACAATTTGTGTAGGTATTTTAAATATAGGATTCAAGAAATGTCACAAATTTGTGTACTCGGCATGCATGAAAAGGTACCATTTATAATTTTAAGAAATGATACACTTGAGGCACATAACATCCAAACGTAATGTTCATTCATTCCCAGAAGGTTGAAATAAAATTAATTGTCATTCAAATAATGTATATTTCATCACAAAAAAGTGATAACAAAAATAACTGAACTATAAACTCTAATTACGAATAAAATAACAGAAACACAAAATACCTAACAAAACATAAATGAACCATACATTTTGTTATTTTGGAACACGTTGAATAATAATAAGGTTTAAAGTCATCTTCGCGTCAAACTACATCTATCCAACTAATGATGAAAATGAGTCAGTTTGTAGGTTTCATGTTATAACAAAAAATAATAGCAAAACTAACCTTCGAATATTAGTATCAGTTCGCAAATATTCTAACAGTTCCATTTGACACATAACCACATACACATGAGCAAATAATATAGAATAGGTAAGACACTTAGTGGCCAGCTTCGCCCTTCAATCAGCATAAAACAATCAAACAATGATGGACTGGACATTTGGAGTATTTGGACAAGATAAGATGGGTGCACGTGCCGCGCATGCGTATTTAGTAGGGTGAAACGACGCCTTGGTCAAGTTGTGCCAAATTACACAGTTGTGTTGAAATAGTATAGGTACAATTTGTGCATATCAAATAGAAAGTGCACAACGGGTGTAAGATGAGTTCAATGAGTTGTAGATGTTTTCCATATAAGTTGTGTAATGGTGGATGGGCATATTATTGTGTATTTTTAGGAAATGTGAAAGTGCATGAATACTATACAAATTGACTTGCTCAAATATTTATTGAATTTCACAAAACGCGTGTGATGAAAGAATGTACAATTGTGTAAAATATCAACACAACTGTGTCTTACACAACGTTGTGCATGAACCTGCTGCAGTCTTTTCTCTCTGTGAAAATCATCAAAAAACATCGCGATGTTTTTCATAAAAAAAACAAATCAAATTTTGAAAAAGTGAGAATACGGGAACATAGACAACATCTTTACCAATATTTACTTATTTTTTAATTCACATAAAGTTTAAAAGGAATATATTGTTTTATAATACAGGGTGTTTCATAATAAATGCGCAGGACTTCAGGATGTGATAGCTCGTCCAAAAATATGAGCGGCGACCGCTCAAATTTTTCATCATTCTTGTCAGAATTTTCATATCTTTCACTGGTCTCAGAGGCATAAACAAGAAAATCGTCACCTGAAATCTGTCACCATTTTCCAGACTATAATGGGAAAGTGAGAAGTGAAACTGTTTACCTCTAGAGCAGTCAGTTGTGCACCAAACCAACTATTGACGGAGGAAATGATTTTTTTAGATATTGAAAAAATGCAGTTGTATAAGTATTAAAATCAAGAGTATGTGCTTAACGCCAGAAGTTGACATCAATGTCAATTATTAGAAATCTTGTTTTAGTGTTTGACACCAAGCCTATTCTTCATTTATAGGTCAAAATTGTTTTTCTGAAATCGTTCAAGAATGCCCACTTTCTCGGAGCAACTTCAGGCCTCAAAATACGGTAATCTAGTATTTTAGTCCGTTGCTAGGCAACGAACTTTCCCGGACTGTTTTCGGACCTAAACGGTACGGGAAAGTACTTTCCCGTATCGAAAACGATACGGGAAAATTTTTGCCGGCTTGTTTACATTTTAGAGAGTTATTGAATTCACGCAAACAATATGTAGAATTCCTTAGTTTTTGATAATGCTGATTGCGATTTCAGAAAAAATAGTATGTGTACCTCGTAGTAAAAGCACTTTCCCAGACTTCAATGCTTGTTGGCCTCGGCTTAACGCCTCGGCCAACAATTTACATTGTCGTCCGGGAATGTATTGCTTTTACTACTAGATACACAATATACTATTTTTTAAAGAGCATTCATTTCTCCTTTATGCATATCAAAATAGTACAACTACAATCATGCAAAGTTAGACTTTGTTTTTATGAACTCACATCACTTATATGAAGTAAGTTCCCAAATGAACTGGATGTGACCGTGTGGCCAGAATGATTCCAAAATTGGACAGTTGTATCACAGATGTCGCTAGTCACAGAATGTTAGAAATATTTATTAATTCCCTATTTTTTGTACTAGTAAAGTCGAGATTGCCAAATTCTAACACGGTGTCAATCTAGTACTAGTGCGTTCACCTTATATTGTTAACAAAAACATTTCAGTACGTTCATGGTTTATCCTAATTTCCTAATTGAAGAAAATTAAGATAAAAGCAATCATCGATCAAATAGTGTAAAAACTGCACCAACCTACCATAACTTAGTCATATCATCAGAACTGTAAAAATGGAAACAAAAAAGGAACAATGTAGTAGGTAGTTACTGACATTGTCGGAATGGTCTATTGTTTATTGTTGTTTATTAATAAATGGTTAATCGTTCCGTGTTAACTATATAATAGGTATCACCTTCTTTTATGAATACATAATATAAACATTCAGGAGTTATTTCCAGTGCTCAGTCATACATTTTAAATCATATACGATCGCAAACATACCGGGTGCTCCACCATTGGGATCTCAGTTATTATAAATTATTGGAAATAATTCAAATTATTCAAATTATTGGAAATAAAAGGAAATTTGTATATATATATATATATATATATATATATATATAAAACTGAACTCCTATTGATTCCTATACCTATGGCATAAACAAAATTCAAATTACTTTATCGAAATATTTCGAAAAAATTCGAAGAAGGCCTTGCCATTTTGAATTTAATTTCAAAGTTATGGCGGTATATAATATAGCAATTGAAGCTGATTTGTTTAGGAAAAATCCATATTAATCAAAAAACAAATGAAAAAGTTACAGTGATGCCCCCTCGGATGCCCCCCTAATGGATCCCACTATATACCAGTGAAAACTGGGATGATCGTCTCCTGAGATAGTTCCACAGTGAAAACAAACAATATATTTCAACTTTTCAACAAATTTTTTCAGACAGTAGTTATTTATAAGTATAGAAAAAACACGCGGAAGAATAATGTACTTGGTTATCAAATGGCGCTTCAAGGAATTTGTACAAAAATGTATAATAAGATTGAAAAACGTATTATTTGTGTCAATACGTAAGTACAGTGCGACACATAAAGTGCGTTTCATTTGGCATTTTTTTTAAATTTCAATTTCTTTTCAAAGTTTGAAGTAGGCAATCGTTTGTGCATAATAAGGGATGACATAATGAAGTTAGTGTGTGTCAAATTTCCTTTATTTTTGTTCATTTAATTGTTGTTGAATTCCTGTTTTGTTGTTGATTAACATAATGAAGGTTCAAATCGGTTTTTTCTTTCTATCCTTATCTATTACGAGTTCGTCTCGAGTTCGAAACAATCTGCATCGAGATTAATGCAAATAGTCACATAGGAGTGGATTGTGATTTTGCAATTCAGAATAATGAATTTGCAAATTTTAATTTTAGATTTACAGGTTTGAACTGTAATAATGGTGAAATCAAGTTGTAAATACCTGAGTGAAATGATTGAATATGCACTAAGCATAATGACGATTTAATAATTACATTGAATGTGATTTTACAAAGTAAATCTGAATGTATACAAAAAATCAAGAGATATTTAGTAAATTTTCACACTGTCAAGATAACATTCACAAAATTAAATTACAACCTTAGTTGTCAGGTACAAACCTGATTGTCACTTTAGTCCTTGAACAAAAATACACATCATTATCATCATGATACTATAATTTTACAATATTAATTTTCTCAGAGTGGGGCTAATTCAATGGATAATAATAATAATAATAAAATTTATTAAATCCTTTACGATCATAAAAAATGATATAGGATACGTCAGACAACAAATATACATACATAGGTACGTAAAATCTTCATTTATATACATAAAAATATAACATTTCCACAAAATATAACAGTTCCAAAAAATAAATATAAATATATACGATACTGAGTAGTACTATAAAAACAACCATTAATCAAAAATTCTTCCAGCTTTGTTTTGAAAAGATTTTCTCTGTCTAGATTTTTCAAATCATCAGGTAAGTGATTATAAAGTTTTGCTCCCTGATAAGAAGGAGAATTTTTAAACAACCATGTTGAATGTTTCTGCAGCCGTGCCTAGTAGGATATGCATGTAAGTCAGAATTTCGATTGTAATTCTGTATTTGTTTTTGAACAACAGAATGCATTTGTAAATATAAATACCTATGTACGCACATGACTTTATTCATTATAAAATATTGCCTACAAGATTTTCTACAGTATATTTTATAGATTAGGTGCAACACCCTTTTCTGGGAGACAAATATTTTGTTGAGTTTTGTGGAGCATCCCCAAACTGCAATATTATAAGAAATATGGAAATATACAACAGCAAAATAAACGTTTAAAAGCTGGGCTTTATTGAAATAGGATCTCAATTGTCTGATTGCATAGTACCCACTGTTAACTTTCTTAGATATATGGTTTATACCTGACTCCCAGATCATGTTACCACCGATATAAGTACCAACAAATTTGATGTTTTCTGATGATTCAATTATTTCGTCACCCACTCTAACATGAAAATCATCTATTTTTCTATTTCTACTGGAATAAAACTGTAGCAGAACAGTTTTCTCTACATTCACTACTGAAGAATTTTTACAACACCAATTTCTAAATTGCTGCGATGGTTGTATCATCTGCACAAAGAACTATGTTGTCTGTGCTTATATGATTTGGCATATCGTTGATGAAGAGGAGAAAGATGAGTGCGCCTAATATTGAACCTTGAGGAACCGCAAGATCAATGTCATATTGCTGCGACTGACAATTGTCAACTTTGACATGTATCTTTCTGAGAGTCAGGTATTATCTGAGCCATGAAAGAAAGTTACCCCTGAAGCCAAGTGAATCCAGTTTTTTGCAAATAATATGGGGGTCAGTGATGTCGTATGCTTTCGATAAGTCAAAAAAAAGTGCACCGACATACTTTCTTCCATCTAGTGAGTCATAGACGCATACCGGAAAAAACAGCAAAATGCACTTTCTGTTGACCTACCTGGGCAAAAACTGCTGAAATATTTCATCAAATTGATCCAGGAACGCGAGCATTTTGACATAAACGGATCTCTCGATTATTTTACATAATATATAGTTGGAACTGTTACAGGCCTATAATTTTCGATAAGGGTTGAATCGCCTTTTTTCAAAATCGGTGTTACTAAGCTGATTTTTAGTTTGTCTGGAAATTCTCCTGATTCAATTGAAAGATTTATCAAAAATGCTAATGGTTCGCAAATTGAATTTTTGATGTTCTCTATTATTTTTGTTGAGATGCAATCTTTTCCAACAGAGTTTGTGTTCTTGAGATTGGAAATGATTTCGAGTACGTCACTCGGATACACCGGAGTGAAATAAAAAGATACGTTCCATAATACAACATAAATAAATACTAATAACCAACATACTTCGTTATAGGTATATTTTCAGTAAAGTTCTCGACCGTGTTTGGGATCCCGCGTTAAAAGGTACAGACCATTGTCATATGTAGTTCACACTACCGTCTCTGAGATATCCACGTGAGGGAGCAGCCGGTTGACAGAAAAACATATTTTGAACAAATCTCATGGCAATCAGTAGAGTGAGATAACCACACATCACAGGCAGAACAGAGAAAACCAATCGTCTAATTATTCCTGAACCTTCCGATGCGTGTAATGTCGCTAATGTGTGCCTGTGGTGTGGCATAGGTACCTTCTACACTCGACCCTCATCCTACCCCTATCCTATTGAAGTCAAATGACGTTCGAGTTTCATGGTCAAAAACATTAGAACTAATAAATTGAATTTTTATTCATTTCGTTATGTAAAGTTAGTAACTAGCAAGCTAATTGGATTCACATCATCACAAACATTGTTATCGCGTGGTACTGTCATATCATTCGCTTCGCGTCGAGCCCTTAAACTCATGCTCGAAGAGCTCACTTGTGCACTTCTACCATAATATTCTTTTATGCACTAGCGGGCGGTAAAGTACACTTTACCGCCCGGTTTGCCGGGCGTAAAGTGGCACTTTACCGCCCGTGGGCGCATTATGGCCCGGCGGGCCGTAGACAAAATTCTCAAATTGTCTATACTCACACATCATTTCATGCAATTCCTAACACGAATTAGAATCATTTCAGTTCAATAGAGCAATGCTCTTTCTAACATTTGTTCATAATCGTTGGCAATTTTTTCGGTGATTATCTATTTATTTGAAATAGATTCTCCAATATAGCACTCAGCTACTATAGTTTCACATTCCTCATATTATGTTACCCTTAATTATTGTATGCATAACGTATGAAACGTGTAGTCCATTGTAATTCAAGTCAGTATTTGTGATTCGCGCTATAAAACCTCTAGTGCATAAAATTTTGTATGTATCACGTGCGTAAAATGCGTTTAAGGCCTTCGGCTTGTGATGGCCCTCGGCTAACGCCATCGGGCCATCATCCACGCCGCAGGCCATAAACGCCTACTTTACGCCCTTGATACATAAATAACTATTTCGTTCCAACACTACAACGAAAACAATCAAATGTACCATGGAGATTATCAGTTCATATGTCTAGAGATAAATTAGGAAATTACAGTAAATAACAGGAAAAAGAAACCGGCCGGCAGTAAGTACAAAAATTGAAAATTGTTTTGTGGAAAGAACTAACTTGTTTCTGAATGTAACACGTACAAGCGATAGCCTACTTGGAACTGAAGCTTCTGTGATATCCTCAGTTTATTCACTTCCTCACAACTTTTACTACTATTACTATTGTGAAACTAATTATATTGCAAATGATAAATTCTATCTGTAATTTTGTAATAATTTATATTGTACCTCTTTTCTGAAGAATAATTGTAAGATTAATCGACTTACCTGTAAGGATGATTAATCGAAATTATTAGAGCGTCGTAGTCCTTCTATGATAGTTATTGGTAGGTACACCCTATCGTGAATCGTGCGCAACAGTTTATAAAGACAAAGGAATTTAGTCACTGACCGTACCACTGATAACAAGCCCTAGACTCAGTTCATTTTGTAAGCTGAGCCAATCGCATCAAGGGCTGTTGGGTAGGGAGGGCCCTATCATAGAAGGACTACGACGCTCGAATAATTTCGATTAATCATCCTTACAGGTAAGTCGATTAATCTTACAATTATTCATCGCGTCTCCGTCCTTCTATGATAGTTATTGGTAGATGTTCAAAGAACCTGAATGCGATTGGGTGCGAGCTATAACCCACACCTCGTTATGAATGAGCAAATTAATCTGATCAATTGTTTAAAAGCAATGGAACCAGAAGGAAAAACTATTAGGTAAAGAAATAATTTTTATTCAAGTAATCGTTTTATAACCCCGTTTTTTCTATTATGTAAATAGGTACTACAAAAAAAACATTTGTATTCATAGATACCTCCCCAAAATTGGTATACAAAACAAAACAAACATAATTATAATTGTTCTAAGTTAATGTCAAAAAAACTACGAGTGTAGTTTATAGAAATCTACCTTTTACAGGTGAGAATACATCTGGCAAAATCACTCCTATCGCTAACAGTGGGTCTGTTGTAAAATGTATTAAACACTCTAGAGTTTTCTGTCCAACCCGCGGTATTCAAAATCAAATTTATGTTCAACCCCGACCGATAGGCCCTAGACGTTGATGCATGTCTTACTGAATGAGCACTAAATATCTCCGTATTGATCCCACTCTTACCAAGAATTTCTTTCACCCATCTACTCAGAGTCTGAGTAGATGCTGGATGGCATGGTTTTTGGTAAGTATATATGAGAGTATCATTAAACCTGAAGCCTTCTGTAGCTTCTATATAATAGTTTATTAAAGATGCCACGCAAAGCCTAGGATTTTCTCTGAAATACGGGAAAATAAGAACAGGTTGCTTCCGATTGTGACCCGATGTTTTTATCTTTGATGAGATTTTTATTTCTATCCCATCTTGTGATTGTATAATATTTTTCAATTCAATTTTTGTCAAAGTTTGCATTCGATGAGCAGAAGTGAGAGCTAATAGAATAGCGAGTTTTTGAGATAAATCCTTTAACGATAGAGAATGAAGCGGAAACATTTTCTCTAAATACTCTAAAACTTTACTAGGATCTCATGTGATTGAATATTTAGGCGTAGAAGGGTTTTTATTGTATGCTCCCCTCAGAAAACGTTTTAATATTTTTTCATCCTCAGGTTTTGTATCAAACAGCAAAGCTAAAGCTGATCTTGAAGTATTGAGTGATGCATATGACAGTCCTTTATTGGAAATGTCAAGCAAGAAATCCAAAATGTTATTCAATGAATAATCATATGGACTATACCTGTTATTAACACAGTAGTTCCACCATTTCTTATACACTATGGTGTATTGTTTCAACGATTGTTCTGAAATTGATGTGATCATAATAGGAATAACTGATTCTGGAATTTTTCTTGATTTTAATGCCTCCCACATAATTTCCCTGCCACCAGGGAAAGGGTTTTGTGAAGTGGATGTGGTCTGCTGAAAGGAGAACAAAGTAAATTTTCATTTGGAGTGAAAATCAATGGCTCTTCCAATAAATATTCAATAAATGTTGGGTACCACGGTTGGGCGGGCCAGTAAGGCAAGAATGCCTGTCGCTCTGTCTTCGCGTATTTTTTGTAGTACCCGGCCTATCATCGAAAACGGTGGAAACCCATTAAAATATTGGCCATGCCAATCAATTGTGAAAGCATCAACAGCTACACAACCTGGATTAGGATACCAAGAAACGTATCTAAAGCACTTTGCATTACTCTTAGATGCAAAAAGGTCTATATTTGGCCTTCCATATTGATGCACAATTTTCTCGAAGGCAGTATAGCTAAGTTCGAATTCTGTGTTGTCAAATTTTGACCTTGACAAAAAATCTGCCTTTTTGTTGTTTGAAGTATTTATGTAAGAAGCAAATACATAATTATTTCTGGACTCGCACCAGAGCCAAATATCTCTAGCCACCCTATTTAGATCTCTATATTTTACACTGCCCATCTTATTGATACATGCTATCGCTGTAATGTTATCAATACGAAGCAATATATTACAGTTTTTTAGGTTGTGAGCTAAAGATTCTAGGCCATTAAAAGCTGCTAGTAGTTCCAAGTAATTTATGTGTTTGCTTCTTTCCTGTAAAGTCCAAAAACCCTTTGTTTCAGTATGTGTTGTATGGGCACCCCACCCTGATTTTGAAGAATCTGAATGAAGCTCTACTGAATACGGCTCCCTAATAAATATTTTACCGGAGCTTGTCAGGTTTTTATCCCACCAAGTAAATTCCTCTCTCAAGAGTTGAGGAATTTCTATCCTTCTATTAAAATTCATTCTATTTTTTTTCAATTGATGTTGTTTGATCGTTTCAAAAGGTTTGATGTGGAGCCAACCGTACTTCAATGCTGGGGCAATTGAGACTAATTTCCCAACAAGAGATGCAATTTCTCTTATTTTGCAGATCTTTACAATTTTGAATTTGTCTATCAAGTGCTTCATTGATTTTACCTTCTTATCTGGCAATGTAATATTGAATGAGAGTGAAACAAGAATCCTAAGAATTCAATTTTTTTTGAAGGTAATAAAGTTCTTTTTCTATAATTTATTAAAAACCCCAAAGATTGTAGTAGCCCACTAGTTATTTTTGTGATTTCCAAACATTCGATATAACTTTTGCCAATAAGTAATATGTCATCCTAATTTGACACCAAATTCCCTCAAGTACTGAACAACCGGCTTAAGTAACTTCGTAAATATGAACGGTGCCATATTCAGGCCGAACGGACAGCACAAAATTCATAAAGTGTATCTTGAAAACAAAATCTAAGGTATCGCCTATATTTTTCATGAATAGGTAAAATATAGTATGCATGTTGCAAATCTAATCTTGATAAAAAACAATCTTTGAATATAAGCCGGCTGGCTGTTCTATGACCTTCCAATTTGAAGTGACTTAAAGGAATAAATCTATTTAGTTCTTTCAAATTAAGAATGAATCGGTAACTACCATCAGGTTTTTTCACCAAAAAATATGAAGATAAATATTGATTTTTCTTATAACAACATTTGGCTATAACTCCCTTTCCTATTAACTTTTCTATTTCATTTTTGTATAATGGAATTCGTGAAAGGGGTATTTTCGGAACAAGACTAGTTGTAAGTTCTGTCCGTCTTGGTTTCATCAAAAATGGTATTTTTATACCCTGTGTCCATTGTAAAACACGTAAGGAATTTGGTAAACTTTGCCAAGCATGGCTAAAGTATTTCAACCGTCCCGCTGGTTGCATATTTACCTCTATTTGTGGGGTCTGGAGCTCTTATACTTGTACCGGTGTTGGGGGTGACTCTGCATGGTACCGTCTCCGGCTCAATGTTTTCCACGTTTGGCGATCTCGCAATGGTGACTGATCCTTCTCCCTCATTCGTTTTTTGAACTGGGGATGCTTGGAGTTTAAATTATGCGTCTGTAAACCTGACGGGCCCGGGGTGGGATATATCAGTTTCTTAGGTTTCTTGATCTCTTCTGCTGCTTTTCGGACCGTCTGACAAGATTTTATCATTTTTCTGAATCTGATGCGGCAAAACTTATTTTATCTCCTCATTCATGCTTGGGGGCTGTAGTGCCAAACAGTTCGAGGGAATGAGAAATTTCTTGACAAGATCTTTTCTGTTTTCGGAAGATACGCCCTCTCGAAGGTAATTAGACCATCGGACGACCAGTTCCTCGTGTAGTTCCGATCCTAACTGGTTCGTCAATTCTGGATTATCTCCAAGATAACCTGGGATTTTCTTGAAAGCACGCTCGTCTGGGGTTGGTAAAGTTTCAGCTTTATGTTGGTCTCCTGATGAAGATTGTGAATCTGTTGAATGTAACAAAAGAACGCTTATAGTCCTGTCTAATAATCACAATTTCACGAGCAAAACGTCTTGTAAGTATGCTTCCAGCAAGCCAATGGAACAGACAATAATCTGTGGGTTCACGTAGTCAAGAAAACTACACCCTTAGTTGGCTATGCCTGACCGGCAGACAAGAATCTGCGGGCTTCTGTAATCAAGACAACTACACCCTTCGTCAGGTCACAGTGATATGCAGACAATAATCTGCGGGTCTATGTAGTCAAGACAACTACACCCTTTACACTGAGATGGTTCATTGAAACATACTTACTCTGGCGGTTGAATAGCCAGTGCCATAGGCTGAGCAAAAACACTAGTTTCTTTTACCAACCTTCCGATTTAGAATCACTAGAATCCGATGAGGAACTACAAAACACTTTCTCCAGTTTAGCTAATTTCTTCTTCAACTCCTGGAATTCCTGATAGGCTTTTCTTTTTCCTGAAATTTTCGGCATTTTGTCAGGTACTCGCAAAATTACCATCTGCACACGACGCGCAACAAAATGAACTGGGTCTAGGGCTTGTTATCAGTGGTACGGTCAGTGACTAAATTCCTTTGTCTTTATAAACTGTTGCGCACGATTCACGATAGGGTGTACCTACCAATAACTATCATAGAAGGACGGAGACGCGATGAATAATAGCTATTTATGATACAAGTTCGTGAAGTAGAACTTTATTGTATGAGCGTGAAGTGTGTTGAATGAGGCGCAGCCGAGACATTTGGATACCATGAACTTAGTGAATGTCTGGGTTTGGGATTGGATTGCGACACATTTTCTTGTTGTCTCTTAAGTAATAAACGGAACAACACATAATTTTTTTATTATTTGCCAGAATACAAGACATCTACAAAATATCACAACTGTTTGAGTCTATTTGAATGATTTGGAGGTGGATTTGTAAATGGAAAATAACTTTATGGGCAAGACCGTTACCCTTACGGATTTTACCATGCACATTTTTTTTATAATAATCAGGTAGAATAATGATATGGAATTAGAAAGGAAGCCACGGACCAATACTTCATTATATGATCCTAAATCTTCGGAGTCAAGAGTTTTGATTGATCCGAGCGATCTACGTAAGCGCGATCGCCAAATATTTCAAGGGTACTGCTCAGACTAAAAAACGTTATTCACTTTTGTACTGAATAACTAAAAAACAAAACGCATTAATTGATAAAAATTTTTACTGTAAGTAGTTTGGTATAAGAATAAAAAATGTAAAGTGGTCCGTTTTTCTAATCGGTCTTGAGAGTGGATCATTGTATAATAATAATATAACAGTATACGTGGGTTTTTATACACATTTCTGTACTGATTTCCTATACCCTTCATATAAAAGTGATCAATTTTATTTTAAATTATAACTAAAAACAAGAAAGATTTCAAACTCTGCCTGAAAAATAATGTTAAGTATATGATATTACTTAGTAGATGAGAGCTTAAACTCGAAACGCGTGTCTACGGTTGCACCCAATAACTTTTCTATTTACATTTTTATAATATTTTATTTATATCATACCTCGTTCTCAACCTCTGCGTAAGAAAATCGTCCGAGGAAAGTACCACCTTGAAGCGAGCCAAGATAAAACACTTTATATGTTGTTCGGCGTGTTATTCAACAATTTTTATTTATCAGTATTTTCATTTTTGTAAATCATTTTTTATCGCAAGTATCAAAAGTGTTATAATCACACTCAGATTTCATGCAACCGGTTCATTTTTGGTAGTTGCTGGAGTTTTTGGTCTATTGCTAGCAGTATGTATTATTATTTATTAGAAAACTAACCCGAGAAATAGCGAATAGGTCACCTATTTGCCTACTTCTTCTTGTTTTTATTTTAGAAATGGGACTTTTATAAGAGCCATTTGAAGCTGTAGTTAACTTGACTGTTAACGTTAAATTTAACTTCAAAAGATGTTCATAATACCTGCTCTAGCTTCGCAAAAAAGTGTTGAGGTAAATGACTGACTTATAAGTATTGTCAGATGCAGAGAAAACAATACGTCAATGGTCCATTTCTTGACATCGTTTTTTGAGAATTTAACCTTCCACATTCTGAGGATGAAAAAAAAAAAATTATATAAAAGTGTTATTCAAGTCAACAGTCTTCTAAACGTAGTATCTCATCGAAGCAACTTGATTTAGTGCCCTTATACTCGTGTAGGTATAGATATCCAAGATTTTTTCTATTTTCAAGCTGCGGAAGGTTAAAATTCCCAGAAAACTAATGGTGGATTTATGCAGCAATCATAAGTCATAAGTTTTAAGTCACAAGGAAGAATATTCCTCAATGATTGGTTGAACCGTTTATTCCAACTTATGACTTAAAACTGCTGCATGAATCCACTATAAGTATGAAAATAAACGAATGTCCCCCACAAAACCTTCAATCAATATCCTATCTCAAATTGTATGAATATATTCAACAACTATTCCAAATTTCTAATCGACAAAATACGGTCTAGTAAACTTTTTCGCCTTTTTTGTCCAATACTTAGATGGTCGTATTTGTTTACCATGCGGATTTCGATAAATGGTTTTCACAAGTTTTTGTGTAGAATGTTCTACAAGAATGTACCAAAAGCTTTATCTTTGAACAACATTAATTTCATGGTGGTAAAATTTTGCAGAGGAAATTTTTTTTAAATGATTTGTTCGAGTTTTATGACAATTTTGCCAATTCAAGTTGCTGACGGCTTTTGTTTTTTTTTACAATGTCACTCGACAAATTACTCAGCAACAAACACTCATTTCACATTATTTATGATATTATATTTGGAAAAAATGTTATTTTCTGTTCACATATTGTCAAATGTGTCAAATCTGACTGAAATGAAGCTGCCACTTTCACGCAAACTGGTTTGTTTTCAGACGACTTATACGAATGTAAAATCAGTCATTATACACGGAGGCCTGAAATAGTTATTTACGTGCCAAGGAAAAATAAGGGATAGTTTGATGCCTGACGCAAAGCGGAGGACCTTCATATCAACATACAAGGGAGGAAATGCACTTTATACTCAGGAGGGATGTTTGTAGGTACATATTATAAGTACACTTTTTTTTACTATACCTTTCATGCCGATTTTCAAGAATTATCTTGTTATTATTTTTTATAATTGAATTGGGGTTTCTCCGAAAACTGATTAAAAAAATTCTGAACATTTTCTCGAAAAAAAATGTTTGGTGCTATTTCCTTCCAATTGTACAATAAATAGAGATGTTCTTATTTCAATGTTATTGATTTTGTGAACTGTTTTAATTTAAAAACCTAAATGAAGTTGCAAGAAACTTATAGGTAGATATAAAACATTTTGAAAGAAAATTAAAATCAAAAGGATACCTTTGAGGGAGGAAAAGTAGTCCTTTCCTCCCTGAAATCAGGGAGAAAAGCTAGATTTTTCATTGAGGTAGCACAAAAACATATTTCCATTACAATTTATGTTCGGTTTTTGTGAAAATCTAATTTTCAAACGAAGATAATACAACGTCCTGATATACTGGCAAATTTAAAACTAGAAACAACTGTACCAGCAGATGAACCATAAACAAATCGACAGCGGTTCATCTGGGTAACAAATTTTAAGAATTGTGATATTATCTTTATTTCACTCACCTAAAGAGCATATGCTCTGAAAATCTGTAATCTCGAAAAACTGCATTTAGAAATCACCCACTTCCACAATCAACCAACACATAACACCTTTACAAAAAACACCACAGACACTGCAAATTGTGTGTAAAACGACGCAAAACCCGAATTTTATCGCGTTGAAACACAAAAACTTCAATTACCATCAACGTTTGTGTTAACTGACATTCACCCTATCGCTGCAAAACCCATCTAACACAAAAATCACTTCATTTTCGAGAGAAACGATTCACTTTTGCTCGCGAACGATGAAATACGCCGACGGATAACTGTAAACACAGCAATTCGGAGATAAGCTAGACGGTCTTGATCGTTTTAAAGTTACTCAACAACTCGGTTGTTTTTCCCTACAGTCACAGGGATTCTCGAAAAAATGTTTTAAAAATGAACGCGTGGCACTAACGACGTTAGAGTCTCTTCTACACGCCTGGCCGAGGATCGAGGACCTCCTCTTTCGCGTCTCCTATTCGAATGCGGCGTTGCCAAACAGTTCGGAATTCCGAGGTGGTGGGTACGAATTTTTGGTCGACTGTAACGATTTATGCCAATCAATAGAGGATTCTCTGTTCTCTGTTATGTTTTCAACTCGATACTATCATTTATTATTTTGTTATAAACATTTAAATACAAGAAAAGGTGTTTTCGTTCATTGTTTTGCTTATAAAATGAAAACTAATAGGGCATTCTTCAAGGAGTAGGGTTGGCCCTTCTCATGAATGTATTGAATCATGTTTACTTTATGTGTGCACAAAACAGGCGCTGTTGGGCCATTAGTTTTGGCACAATTGCAATTTGAATATTTTTTTTGAACGATCTTGCAACGTGCCTGAAAGCTCTAGCGATGTTCCGATTTCAATTTCTCTTACAAATTTTGAAAGTGGAAGTATAGTTAGTACCACAAAACGTATATTCTCATTTTGCGCTACAATGCTGAGAAATAAGTAACCGTCTTTCTTGAGATAGTCGGTTTCCTACTAGTATTTTTGTTAAAAAATTACTCATTTTATGCTCTATTGGTTGGTGTAATTGTGTAAAGACAATTCCAACGTGAAGTCGTGTAATGGGTTGTTTTGTTTTGAATAACAGATGAAAAATTCAGTAAATGCGTTAGAAAGGGAAACGTTTTGATTGAATTAATTCAATAGATCCGATCGATCAAAAATCCTGCAAAAGGGAACTGATAAGTGAATATAGACAGAAAAAGTACATAAAAGTACACCAATTATTTCTACAAACAAAATATTTGATCATATGATATCATCTGGGTACATAGAGCATAACGAGTGAACCAAATGTATAGTAAATACTGTCCTTTTGTTAGGTATTAAAGAAAACGGATATATTTGATATTTTGTATTGATAATTGTGGTCGAAATTCATAAGTTTTGTTAATTATTAGAAAAACTCCTCCGGTTTTACCGGAATGAATACCAACTTATTTTTTAGTAGGAACCGAAATGACATGCTCGAGTATACTTTTAGGTATTGGCTAAATATTTGGTGGTCGTGCTGGTAGAGTGCTCGCCTCTCAAGCATAAGGCCGTATGAGTTTAATTCCTAGCATGGTCATTGGACTCGCGGTTGGCATTACACGTTAAAAAGTAGGGACTACGTCTTACCCAACTCGCAACTCTCGGAGACTTCTGAAGGTTGGGCGAAATAATAATTTCAATAATAACACCTTTTAACAATTATGCCAATCAGAATGCTTTGATTGCAATTCATTAATCGCATCATTAATAGATGATGATTTTATCTAACATTCTATAAGACATAACAAGTTATAAAATTCGTAGGCCATGAATTGTACTGATTAAGAAGGTAGGTTTGTTCTTTTCTTCAAGGAATATTAGTTCTAGGACGTCAATATCATGAGCAGTGAACTACCGATATTTCATGAAATCAGAACAAACGTATAAATGAATGTTGTGACGCATGCGCATTAGGTGATTGCTGCCACGTATCTTCTCTTCTCGCACTTCAATAATAATAATAATAACAATGATAATAATAATAATAATAATAATAATAATAATAATAATAATAATAATAATAATAATAATAATAATAATAATAATAATAATAATAATAATAATAATAATAATAATAATAATAATAATAATAATAATAATAATAACTTCACCATAAGATCTGGTAGAGACATAGTCCAAACAGAGCAGGTCATCATTAGAAGAGGCGTGTTTCAGGGAGACTCCCTTAGCCCTCTTCTCTTCTGCATCTCACTATTGCCATTGTCCGTTGCACTCAGGAATACCCGTGGGTACAACTGCGGCACCCCCAGCAACCGGAGGCATAATGTCACCCATCTATTTTACATGGATGACCTCAAATTGTATGCCTCTGGAGAAAGGGACCTACATCAGTCCCTTAGGGTGGTGGAAGAATATACGCATTCTATCGGTATGGAATTTGGGATCGACAAATGTGCCACGGTTCATCTCAAAAGAGGACGATGCGAGGAATACGGAGAGGATGTCCAGCTTGTAGACGGAAGCATCCTACATCATCTGGATGCCGGAGAGACTTATACCTACCTACCTTGGGGTGGAACAACGCCGCTTCCAAGAGGTATTCGCAGTTAAAAACTCTCTCCGCGGCAAGTATCAGCATAAACTCCGACAGATCTGGTCATCAGAACTGTCGGGGAAGAACAAAGTTGCTGCAACTAATATGCTTGCCGTTCCGATCCTTCTTTACTCTTTCGGAGTGATGAAGTGGACTAAGGAAGAGCTGCGACAACTTGACGTTAAGACTCGCAAAATGATGCATCTCAATAGGAGCTTGCATCCTAAATCGTCCGTTCCACGGTTATACTTTCCCAGACAACGGGGAGGCCGTGGACTTTTGAGTTTGGAGTGTCTGCATAACAGAATGGTTCTGGATGGGGCCTGTAAAGTCATCAGGAGTTCAGATCCCCTTCTCTGCATGGTCCGCGACCATGAGAAAGCAGGGATTGGAGCATTCCTTTTTAAGGCAGCTACCCGTGCGGCCGATGAACTCGGTCTCGTTTTCGACACTGAACGGGCTAACCCAAACTCTGTCACCGAGTTGGGACCCGTTCAGCAAAAAGCTCACATAAAAGCTGCGGAGACAGAGGTCCTGCTACAGCTACATATGGATAAGCCAATGCATGGTGTCTTCTTTCACAACATCGAAGACCTTGGCTTATCCAAAAGCATGACCTTTGCCTTTCTCAGGTCAAGTGAGCTTCAACACCCTTGTCTACCGTAGTCGCGTTATGGGTATAGACGTCCCTGACACCCGATGCAGGGCATGTCGTGGGGCACCTGAGACCGTAATGCATTTGCTATCAGCATGCCCATCTTATGCGGTCTCAGCCTATATCCACAGGCATAACGCGGCGCTACGAGTGTTGTACTACCATCTACGACACTCGTACGGCATAGACGAGACACCGGTGTTGCCTTATGCTCCGGGGGATATTGAGCCCGTGGTGGAGAATGAGAGATGCCGAATCTATTGGAACTACTCATTCCCCACCCTCAGGCAAATACAAGCCAATAAGCCTGATGTTGTCCTCCTCGACCACCAAAGTAGAACGATATTCGTCATGGAGTTTTCCGCTCCAGGCGAAATGAATATCGTTCGAAAAGAGGAGGAAAAACGGACTAAATATCGAGTTCTTCTCTTTGAACTCCGCAGGTTATATCCGGACCATTCTGTAAAAATGGTGGTTCTGATTATAGGAGTTCTTGGTAGAATGATGGACACACTGCTCTCTAACTTGAAGATAATACCAGCTTGCCGAAATATGGCAGAAATCTTAGCAGCAAGAATGCAGAAGGCCGTTATACTTGGTTCGCTCCGTCTACTCAGGGCACACGATTCTCGGACCCAATAATCACTCACCCTACGGACGTAGGGAGTGGTTATTGGGATTAACGACACCAGCGCGCCCTCCGGATGGGTCGGAGCACCGGAGACAGGGCCTGACTGGTACACTCCTAGGAGGAAAAAAAAATAATAATAATAAAATCGGACCGGCAGCTCATGCGCATCCGGGAGGGAAAAGGCATCTTTCCCTCCGGTGTCGGCCGTGGGTTTACTGGGTTAACCCCCCAGTAAACCCTTTTACTCGGTTCCAAATAATCGGGGAAGAGGCCCCCACAACCGACCCCCTCGGATTAGGGGTCAAAGGCAAGGTGGTGGGGCCAACAACGATGATTTGCCAAATGACGACAACCGCAATGACAACGGACGCTTTGAGTGGACGGATAGATTAAGGGATGGACTTCTGTATTGCTATGAGAGCAGTGAGCCTGCCCGGAGAGGATACATGGCAAGGATGCATGCTCTTTGGTGTGAGAGACACCCAGAGCATGCCGCCGTTTCCGCCCAAAATCTCAGGGATTATGTATCTTATCTCCGGGCTCGAGGCTATGTTAGAGCTCCTCCTCAGCCGGTTAACGAAGTGGCAGATATGCCACGTGTCGGTCTGGCTGCAGAGGAGGCTCGCATCATACCACCAATGGAGGAAATCAGAACCCGCAGGGCGCTTCACAATATGAAGCCCTTGAAGCCGCAAGAACTGGCACGGGTGGATGCGGAGATTGGCGATGTTCTTCCAGAAGAGGCAAACATCTGGCAGATCAATTCTGTCGTGTACGACGCCGCTCGTGCAATATCCCAGACGGAGAGGAGGGACACCACCGCTCTTGTTGGGAGGCATGAGCGACGCGTTCACAAGATGGAAGCTAAGATCAAGTCGGCGAGACAACACGCGTCTCGTATCCAGTGTGTGGTGGACTACATGTCGGCCAATAGGCCTTTCACGTCGGCAGTGCGGCGAATTGCTGCAAGGCTAAGACGAGCTCACCACACATTGAATCAAGGTGTGCTGTTTACCATGAAACAGCACTGTCTTGATAGGATACGAATGCTAGTGGCTGCAAAGAAGTCACTAGTGAGGCGGGCGAGAAGTATCGCGGAAAACATAAAGTTCCGCGATAAACCTTCCCGCTTATTCCAAGAGCCTCCACGTGTTGTCGATAACCCGCCGGCTGCTGATCGGATAGAAACCTTCTGGAAGAACATCAATGAGTTTCCGCAACCACTCAATGTAGACACTCCAGCCCTAGCGCAGTTCGAGGCTTACTGCAGGACGCTTCGGCAGCCTGAGCACAATGATCTGCGCAATCCGATAACCACGGAAGAAGTTCGAGGGGCCCTCAAAGGCTCAAAGAACTTTGCTGCTCCAGGCCCTGATGGGTTGAATAACTATTGGTGGAAAAAGTTTCCAACAACCCACCGCCATCTGGCTAGAGTTTTTAACTCATGGCTAGATGGGGAGCAGCAGATTCCGGAGTGGTTTGTCGAGGGGCGAACCGTGCTCATCCCCAAGAACGGAGATTTGTCTGAACCCAAAGAATTACAGGCCGATAACATGCTTGAATGCGTGCTATAAGTTGTTTACGCGCATCTTATATACGCGCATTCTCTCCGCAGTTCATCCGGTGTATGAACGGATATATGAGCAAAGAGGGTCAAAGAAAGGGGTCGCCGGCTGCAAGGAGAACCTGCTCATCGATAGATGTATCACGCAGGACTCCGTGCAGTATAAGCGTAACCTTTCGATGGCCTGGATCGATTACCGCAAGGCATTTGATACAACATCGCATGAGTTAATCATGCATTTGCTCAGATGTATTGAGGTACCCGATCAAATAGTGGGATGCATTGGACAACTGATGCCACTCTGGAGGACTCGCTTCACCATAAGATCTGGTAGAGACATAGTCCAAACAGAGCAGGTCATCATTAGAAGAGGCGTGTTTCAGGGAGACTCCCTCAGCCCTCTTCTCTTCTGCATCTCACTATTGCCATTGTCCGTTGTACTTAGGAATACCCGTGGGTACAACTGCGGCACCCCCAGCAACCGGAGGCATAAAGTCACCCATCTGTTTTACATGGATGACCTCAAATTATATGCCTCTGGAGAAAGGGACCTACATCAGTCCCTTAGGGTGGTGGAAGAATATACGCATGCTATCGGTATGGAATTTGGGATCGACAAATGTGCCACGGTTCATCTCAAAAGAGGACGATGCGAGGAATACGGAGAGGATGTCCAGCTCGTAGACGGAAGCATCCTACATCATCTGGATACTTACCTAGGGGTGGAGCAACGCCACTCCCAAGAGGTGTTCACAGTTAAGAACTCTCTCCGCGGCAAGTACCAGCATAAACTCCGACAGATCTGGTCATCAGAACTGTCGGGGAAGAACAAAGTTGCTGCAACCAATATGCTTGCCGTTCCGATCCTTCTCTACTCTTTCGGAGTAATGAAGTGGACTAAGTGGACAACTCGACGTTAAAACTCGCAAAGTGATGCATCTCAATAGGAGCTTGCATCCTAAATCGTCCGTTCCACGGTTATACTTTCCCAGACAACGGGGATGCCGTGGACTTATGAGTTTGGAGTGTATGCATAACAGAATGGTTCTGGATGGGGCCTGTAAAGTCATCGGGAGTTCAGATCCCCTTCTCTGCATGGTCCGCGACCATGAAAAAGCAGGGATTGGAGCATTTCTTTTTAAGGCAGCAACCCGTGCGGCCGATGAACTCGGTCTCGTATTCGACACTGAACGGGCTAACCCAAACTCTGTCACCGAGTTGGGACCCGTTCAGCAAAAAGCTCACATCAAAGCTGCGGAGACAGAGGTCCTGCTACAGCTACATATGGATAAGCCAATGCATGGTGTCTTCTTTCACAACATCCAAGACCTTGGCTTATCCAAAAGCTTGACCTTTGCCTTCCTCAGGTCGAGTGAGCTAAAGTCGGAGACCGAGGGATTCATAATGGCCTGCCAGGATGGTGTCTTCAACACCCTCGTCTACCGTAGTCGCGTGATGGGTATAGACTTCCCTGACACCCGATGCAGGGCATGTCGTGGGGCACCTGAGACCGTAATGCATTTGCAATCAGCATGCCCATCTTATGCGGTCTCAGCCTATATCCACAGGCATAACGCGGCGTTACGAGTGTTATACTACCACCTACGACACTCGTACGGTATAGACGAGACACCGGTGTTGCCTTATGTTCCGGGGGATATTGAGTCCGTGGTGGAGAATGAGAGGTGCCGGATCTATTGGAACTACTCATTCCCCACCCTCAGGCAAATACAAGCCAATAAGCCTGATGTTGTCCTCCTCGACCACCAAAGTAGAACGATATTCGTCATGGAGTTTTCCGCTCCAGGCGAAATGAATATCGTTCGAAAAGAGGAGGAAAAACGGACTAAATATCGAGATCTTCTCTTTGAACTCCGCAGGTTATATCCGGACCATTCTGTCAAAATGGTGGTTCTGATCATAGGAGTCCTTGGTGGAATGATGGACACACTGCTCTCCAACTTGAAGATAATACCTGCTTGCCGTAATATGGCAGAAATCTTAGCAGCGCGAATGCAGAAGGCCGTCATCCTTGGTTCGCTCCGTCTACTCAGGGCACATGATTCTCGGACCCAATAGTCACTCACCCTACGGACGTAGGGAGTGGTTATTGGTGTTAACGACACCAGCGCGCCCTCCGGATGTATCGGAGCACCGGAGACAGGGCCTGACTGGTACATTCCCAACGGGAAAAAAAATAATAATAATAATAAAGCGTCTTCATTCACTACAAAAAATCCATAAATAAATACAAATTGTGCAAGAAAAAATCCTAGTGAGACAGAGTGTCTGTTTTCTTCTTTGAAGTTGATTGTTAGATGTTAACGTATCTCTGCGACCGGTAGTGAAGCAACAATAATAAAAAAGTTAAATGCGAAAAACCACTATGTCAAATTTATATCTCTTAGCTTCGGATGCCAAGCACTGGAGACGCTGAGAAAAGTGATCCAGTGGTCAACATTGCACATACACTTCTATGAGTGGGTATATCAACATTTTTTATTGCCATGGTAACGAAGCAAAAAACAAACTTTTTTTTTTAATTAACTTTATTTATTGTCTTATCAACCCTTAAAGTTATTAAAAACATTCAGTTGACATTGATATTATAACAAAATTTTGTCTACACACTAAGTTTTGTCTACATGCTGAGTTTTTTTACATACTAAATTTTGTCCGTAAGGTTACTGTGTTTCAGAAAATTTATCACGTTTTCAGTAACACTACATTCTCCTAAGGTATGGATAATAAATACTCTCTGGGATGTTATTGTCCTGTCTTTGTTGGTAGTATAATGGGCATTCTTGAATAATGTGTTTCACATTGATTTTTGGCAAATATCACAGTGTGATTCTTCTGTTTTGCCTATGATGTATCCATGGGTAAGTCGTGTATGTCCTATGCAGAGTATTGCGAGAAGGACCTGATGTCTGCTGGGCATTGGGGTGTATTTCCATGGACTGACTGACATCTTCATTTCGCTCAACTTTGACCCACTGGTATTCATTTGTTGTTGCCAACTATTGATCAAAATTTTTCTCACGACTGCTTTGAAATCGGACTGGACAATTGTGTTCCTACTTGAAGGTACTTCGCTATTTGCTGCATTTTTTGCGTTTAGGTCGTTTTTTTTTTTAATTCCCTCAATGTCGATATGGGATGGAATCCATACGAACATAATGTTCTGTTCACTCAGTTGAAGATGGTGAAGTTCTACTTTTATCTTTTGAAGGATTGGATTGTTAAGGTAAAACAAACTTCTGATTGTGTGAAATTTTGAAGGGAATTGCACGAATTACTAACATGAAATTTTCTACGAATTTCATTTTTATAAATGTAGGTACTTTTTGTGAATTGCCATTTGAAGAGAAAAAATAATTGTAAATTGAAGTCCATGCAATTTTTCCTGAATAATCCGTGAGAGCATCTTTTTCGATGGAATGAGTCTAGTAACTTTTCTCCCGAGTCCTTGGTACGTAACTGACTATAATTTCAGTTCCTTCACAAGGATCACAAGTAGATAGCTGAAGAATTGATTTTCTCATATATACTCAAATAAAAATCATATCATAAAATAAAACAAAGAAGATAAAACTGTTATTTGTAAATGCTTCTATACATTGCTAACTTCGAATTTCAGACGAAAATATGTTCAGAAGGTACCCAGGCTGACGATAAGGAGATTGAAATCGATTTCAATTGAAACATTGAGTAGGAAAGAAAGACCATAATTTTGAAAAGCATTTTGATTGGTACTTGGATAGAACAGCAATCTGTCTCTGCCATCATGTGTTCTAGCAAGAAATAAGCGAGTTATTAATATAATCTAAAAACTCCAGTGCAAGATTTAATACTACATTATATCCTGGGACAAGTAAAATTGCTGTCAAAGAAAACATGAAAAGCAGACGGGAGTAAAGTAGCTCTAGATACGAATCACTATCGAGAAAGAGTATTGGTGCTTGCAGAGATGAAATTTGTAAGAATAAGTAGAACAAAATTATTAGTTTTTTTTTGTCAAGAAATTTTTCAGATTCTGTTCATGCCGTTCCAATTTCTTCTTCGTTAGTTACTAGTTTCAAGAAATGCTTCCAACAAATTATTAAATGTGAAGTTGAAACAGATTCCTGAAGAGACTTAATCAGAGAGATAAAACTGGAAAATTGTTATTTCCGTTAACCTGTCGCACCCCTATTCGCAACCCTCAATGAGACTTGTGAGAGCTAGCGAAGACGCAGCCCTAATCTTTTAACGTGTGATGCCATGCACGAGACCTATGACCATGCTGGGGAATCGAACCCACGACTCTACGCTTGGGAGGCGAACGTTCTACCAGCCGATCACCACGGCCCAGTTAATGAAGGAACGTGCTGATGGAAGAGGAAGTGCGAGATTGGTGACGGCAAAGGGACAGAGGGGTTGGAGTGAAGTTAGGGAAGATAAGGTAAACCACCCAGCATTCGAAAGCTTACCAGTCATCGACACTTTCAAATTCCTTCTTCTAAAATAAGAAAAGTTTTAATCCAAAGTATAGGTATATGTTCTGTGAATAGTTGTATTCCTTGGTGTATGTGGCAACTATTCACCAAATTATGTGCCATTATTAGCCGCTATTCCATCAGAGCGTGTGGATGAAGTCAACAGGGGCCATTTCATTAAAATTTTGCTCACTGTTTGAGATAGTCTTAAGATAAGGATATGAAAAAATATTTATTATAATAACCTTCAATGTGTATGATCTATACATTTTCTATATTTCTACCCAATCAGTATGCTATGAAGGGGAGAAATATCAAATCTAACATAACCAATACATGTTCTTTCTGAGAACGCAAGTGTCAATTACTGGTAAACGAAAAATCATGTTGAACCAGTCATTGACATACTTGGCAAACACTAGAACAACAATGTTTTTTTGGGTTGTGAGTTGCTTGTAGATCTCCGTCAAAAGATGGTTTTCAATTGATTTTCATTTTCTTAAACCTTCAATGTCCAGTTATCTACAGTAATGTCAATTACTGGACAAGAACATAATTGGGTTGAACACTTTCAGGCATGTCCCCAAAAAACAATTACAAACCGAATCTAGAAAATAAAAAACAACACGAAAATATTAGAACCATTGGCCTAAGAATGGGAAAACAGAATTAGTAAGAATAAAGTGATAAAGAATTAAATAAAACCTGAATAAAGACAAATGGGATGGAACAGTTGAAAACACGTTTCTTTTCAAATTATTGAAAGATTTAACACAAGAAAATATCCGTTGAATAATTATTAGAGCAGAAGAACAGGATGGAAATGAAAGAAGAGAAACTGAAAAAAATACCTCGGAAAGTTCGGATGAAGAAGAATGGACTGATGGTGGCGACAGATGGGACAATGTGACTATAACTGAAGAAAAAGAGCCTGACAAAATGAAGAATGTGTCCTCAGGACACTATATCTTATTGAAATTCTTTGGTGGAAAAAGAAAAGTAAGTCAATATTGTTATATTTGTGTTGTTCAAAATATACTAAGTACATAATGATAATAAGATTGAAGTTATGTCGATGAAAGTATCCAATCCTGGAAAATATATCTGGTGGAAATGTCGGCGGTAATGGGAAAATTACCATCACCTGAAATACTTGTGATTGGAGACAGGGTGAAACATCAATTTCCAAAACCCGTTGACGTCTTAGAGAACGCGTAGAGATTCTCTTTTTTATTAACTGATCTCAATTCCGACACTCTTTCATTATATTCTTGCTCACTTGGGAAAATTTTAAGTATAATCTCAATCAGTTGTTTATTTTTTACTCTACTCAAGTTGAATTCATATTTTCATTTGTGTATAAGTATTGAAATGAATATATTTTTATACTGTCAAACACTGGGTGTCAATTACTGGGTAACCTCGAAACTTGTTCTGTCAATAACTGGTACAAAAAACGAACAATACTTTAATTTTTTTATAAATATAATTTTGTGATTCCCAGCAATCTCTATTAGTGGAATTGGAAAAAAACAAGTTGAGACATCATCTGGAATTACCAGAAAAAAATTACGATTTTTTTTAGCCTGTTACATGAAAAAAATCTGAATTCTTTGGTGCCTAAAGGTGTCAATTACTTATTGGGGGGTTTACCTTGATTAGGAGAGCAGTAAGATAGGACGGAGGTCAAGAGAGAGAGAGAGATAGAGACAAGAGAGATAGAAAGGAGGAAAAAGAGAACACAGCCGATAGAACAAGCTACATGATAGAAATTTGCCGAGAAGAGATAATTCTTAATAATTCATGATGACAAAATCAAATGGTGTCACAACTATTTAATTGCAGAATTACATATCAAATTTCACAAAGTGTCTGGCTGTCTTCTCCTAGTCGAAATTAGTTTCAAAATTAGCAAGGGATAATAAAATCAGAACTTACTGAAAATAGGAGAATACCTAATATTTCGTCAATTCTTGGTGTGTCCAAATACATTATCCATGTGTCGGAGTGAATCAATTAGAAGATTCAGTCAGTTTTGAAACAATATTTCAAGCTATTGCTTGTTTCATAAGCATGACCTACCAAGTCATTTCGCGGATATTTACATAAATGAGTTAGCACTATCGTAAATAATTTAACGGCCGCCAAAATTAACCATTTATTTATATTTTTATTAGCAAATGAAAGTTCCTCGGTCATCTGACTACAGTTCAAGGTGGAGAAAATCAGTTTCGGGTATAGATATATTTCCTATTCATTTTACCGTTTTTTTTTTTAATTTTTTAGCAAATAATGACAAAAGGTGCAGGCGGTACGGAGCTTAAAATGAGTGATTTTTTAACAAAAATGTTTTGGACTGTCATTTATAAAGGACTTTTCTTATGTAAAGTGGCGACCGGTCAAATTTTCTGAAAGTTTGGTATGTTGTTGTACCCGACTCAGTAACCAAAAGTGTCAATGGGCCCAACCCAATCCGATGGCTAGTTTTCTAAATACGGGGTGTTAAAGTTGAAAATTGCCCAAATTTTCGGATTTATTTTTTATTTATTAAAAGTTAGGTCGGATTTCTGTTGCATACAGATGTTCACTACATGTTCTACTAATGAAATTAGTGGATACGTATGATTAAAAATATTTATATTTACAAGATGATTCACGAATGTATGACGGTAGTTTTTTGCCAAAATTCACTTTTTCTACTGTGACGTCAAGGAGGCATATTTTTTAAACGTTCTCTTCGATAAAGTATTTTGACGAGAAAATATTGCACAGTACATATTTTTTATACAGGGTGTTTCACAGAGAGAACCACTAGACAAAATTATTTTCTTTTAGGATTAATTTGAAACCCTGTATTTATGGACTGATTTTTAGGAAAAGTAATACCACAAACATATGTGTGTCTCTAATCTCCAAAATATTCAAGGTTGTTTATTCATAGGAAGGTATTCTATTTTGGGAAAAGTACAAAAAACATGAACAACCTTTATTCAAAAATGTAACTATTTTCTCACTATATATTGATTTTCATACCATCTTCATAGGTATGAATTCTGAATCCGATACAGTTTTCGAGATACAGGGCGTTAAAGTGGAAAATTACAGATTTTATCAGTTTTTTCTTCAAATTGAAAAGCTGTATTGATTTTATGTTGCGCCTATGAGTTTAGTATGAGTTTCGGTCAGATGTACATGGAAAGGTTCAGCTAAAAATATTTACTGTTACAGGGTTATTCACGAATAAATCACAATAGGTTTTTGGAAATACTCAAAATTCTACAGTTTCGTCACAGATAAATTATTCCATGAAGTTAATACCTAGTCGTTTACAATTTTGAATCTGAAATGATTACTTTTCATACAGGGTGCCATATAGCCAACCACACCGAAAAATAATTGAAATGAGAAATTTTTTAGTGAATTTTGAGTAACTGTATAACATTACATCAAGTATGCATAACCGTAAGAATTTTAAATATACAAGGTGATTTAGTTATAATCACCTACCAAAAATATACATCTTTGTCCGATATAAGTAATCGATCACCTTTTATACACGTAGCAGCAAAAATGATAATAAGACATTTTTTCATTTATTCAACACTTTATAAACAAATATAATTTAACATTTATGATTCTTTTATGATATAGGTACAATATCTGTGAAGCATTTTGTTCCTGTTCAGCATCAGAGTGCTGGTAACGGAACAGTATATAAATCGCTCTACACTGATAAAAATAGCCGATTAGAGACAAAAGAATCATGCTTTTGGATTATTTTCTCTTCTAACAAAGAAATAGTCTTCGTCCCAAATATTTTGCTCTTGAATGAAAATCATTGTTGCTTTTGTAATAAATTTTCTATTCTTTTGGCTTCAAATGCTTTTGAGAGAACATTATTAACTTTGTCTCCAGTCCTGCTTAGTTGACTCTTGTCTCAAAACCATAACCACTTGATACAAGGTCCAAATGTGTTTGGTTGACATAATCTACCTCAGCTATCTTCGCCATGCATGAGCTCGGGTCTACCGGTCTACCCGAAGTTTGCCGATACCCATTTGAATTTGAGCAAGTCGCAACGACCTGCGCCCGCGCAGGTGCAGGTGCAGGCGCAGGTGCAGGATGCAGGTGTCAGCGTATCAGTTCACTGGTCACTAGTTATCGCCATTCTGCCATTGTATTTTCTTATGTCGAATGTCGATGAGTTGATGTTGATAAATGGTGTTTGCCGGCAAGATTTGTGTTGTGAATAGATATGATGAGTGAAACCGGTTTAAAAAAAAAAGTGGTATCGGTGATACTATTCAAAACTGTTTTCGTCCCATGTGTGTACGTCGGACCGTTCAAAAGTTAACAGGGGGGGACTATTTACGTCCACACTGTATAATATTACAATGTTAAGCTATAATATGAAAATTCGTCA
The DNA here is from genome assembly GCA_944452925.2 of Chrysolina oricalcia. NCBI lineage: Eukaryota > Metazoa > Arthropoda > Insecta > Coleoptera > Chrysomelidae > Chrysolina > Chrysolina oricalcia. Next base: position 22,948,766 of record OX101817.2, on the reverse strand, counting down.
ATGTAGGTAGAAATTTATTTGTTTTACTTCCTTTACGAGTTTTATGATTTTGTTGGTTCCACCTAGAGTTAGTTTTGTTTTATTCCTTATTCACCATAGCAATACCAATTTTTCCTGATTTGTGTTCAGTAACCAAAGTAACTTGTTATGTGTTATTATTTAAATAAATACTTTTTTATTAATATTTGTTTTTCTTAATATCCCTATAAGTTTTATGATTTTGTTGGTTCCACCTAGAGTTAGTTTTGTTCTGTTCCTTATTCACCATAGCAATACCAATTTTTCATGATTTGTGTTCAGTAACCAAAGTAACTTGTTATGTGTTATTATTTAAATAGATACTTTTTTATTAATATTTGTTTTTCTTAATATCCCTATATATATATATATATATATATATATATATATATATATATATAAGTTTTTATGAATATTTAAATTTCAATTTTGAATTTGATTTTTACCAATGCAAGTTTGTTGCTCTAAAACTTTCCAAATTTTCACATGAACTATTATTATCTTTTAAAAAGATCCTCAGGAAAATTGGCCTAGACATTTTGTCACAAGACCGTTTTGGATCTTTTTAAAAAAGAGTAAATTTTTCACTTGAGGACGCAAGGTTTCAAAACAAGAATTCAACATAAACCTTAGATTTTAAATGAAGCATTTGTTGGTTTTATATCAAAAGCCTTTTATTTCAAGACAATGCCATCATGTCTATTATTGTAAAGCACGTAATTTTCAAACAATCTCCTAATGAATTTGATCAAAAACTTAGGCTCTTTTGCTTTAAGTTCACATGACTTTGAGCTAGAAAAAATATGGCATTTCCCTCAAAGCTTTTCACAATTTGGAAAAATAATGATTTTGAGACAAAATCATTTTATATTATGACAAAACTAAGGTTTCTTGCCTGACATTTATATAACTTTGTGATAAAGGAAATGATGCGTTTGCCTCAAAGAAATTCAAATTTTGGTTCAAAATATCCATGCATCTCGCCCATATCAAATGCTGGGCGCCCTTGAGGCAAGTTCAAATTATTTCAAATCAAGGAATCCTTTTTATCTGTGTACACGTATATTGTGAAGTCTATCTATACAAATAGGTTCGAATTATACCTACACAAGAAGATGGATAATTATCATCTTTTTGGGGGTGATAGCGCAGTGGGTAAGCGCGCTCATAAAGTTATTCAAAATTCACTAAAAAAGTTCTCATTTCAATTATTTCAAAGCATAATTATTTTTGGTGTGGTTGGTGTGGTTGGCTCACCCTGTATGAAAAGTAATCATAATGAAGTATTTCAGACTCAAAATTGTAATGGAATAATTTATCTGTGACGAAACTGTAGAATTTTGAGTATTTCCAAAAAGCTATTGTGATTTATTCGTGAATAACCCTGTAACAGTAAATATTTTTAACTGAACCTTTCCATGTACATCTGACCGAAACTCATATTAAACTCATAGGCGCAACATAAAATCAATACGGCTTTTCAATTTGAAGAAAAAACTGATAAAATCAGTAATTTTCCACTTTAACGCCCTGTATCTCGAAAACTGGTCATAGTATCGGATTCAGAATTCATACCTCTGAAGATGGTATGAAAATCAATATATAGTGAGAAAATAGTTACATTTGACCGGGGAAATTTTTGAATACAGGTTGTTCATGTTTTTTGTACTTTTCCCAAAATAGAATACCTTCCTATGAATAAACCACCTTGAATATTTTGGAGACTAGAGACACATATGTTTGTGGTATTACTTTTCCCAAAAATCAATCCATAAATACAGGGTTTCGAATTAATCCTAAAAGAAAATAATTTTGTCTAGTGGTTCTCTCTGTGAAACAACCTGTATAAAAAATATGTACTGTGCAATATTTTCTCGTCAAAATACTTTGTCGAAGAGAACGTTTCAAAAATATACCTCCCTGACGTCACAGTAGAAAAAGTGAATTTTGGCAAAAATCTACCGTCATACATTCGCGAATCACCTTGTAAATATAAATATTTTTAATCATACGCATCCACTAATTTAATTAGTAGAACATGTAGTGAACATCTGTATGCAACAGAAATCCGATCTAACTTTTAATAAATAAAAAATAAATCCGAAAATTTGGGCAATTTTCAACTTCAACACCCCGTATTTAGAAAACTAACCATCGGATTGGGTTGGGCCCATTGACACTTTTGGTTACTGAGTCGGGTACAACAACATACCAAACTTTCAGAAAATTTGACCGGTCGCCACTTTACATAAGAAAAGTGCGGGGTCCTTTGTTATATAATCATAATAGTTGCAATATAATAACAATAGTTGTGGAATTCTGATATAACTGTTAGATACGAAACAATGTAAATGTGAGGGTCCTGAATAAAACAAATTTTTTCCAATTTTTCCGTCATTCAGAAGAGAAAATTTTAATATTTGTGAAGAAATCGGAAAATATTCTAAAAAAAATATATTTTGTCCTCTTTAAATTTGCCGCCACCTGACATGTGTCAAAATCAGGTCATCGGACATGCACAATCGATCACCCAACTTTTTTTAAATTGACTTTTTTTTTCATGTTTCATACTTTATGGCGAGCACTGTATATTATATCCTTTCTATTTGATAAAAAAGTGATCAATACTACTAATACAACAGCACACTTTTTTATAAAGATACAGTCAGACTTTCATGATAAAACTTCACCAACATCGACTTTCACAGATTATATCTTTACAAAACCATTGTATGGCAAAACAAATGTAGTAGTTTTGTATACACATCGTTGGAAGTCATAAATATAAAAATTTAATTTCAAAAGTTAAAAAATTTTCAACAAATTGTTCTTTCCATCAAACAGCTGCATCCTTACGGAGCAACCCTAAAAAATGTTTGAGAGACTTGTGCGAGCTAGGGAAGACGAGGGCCTTACCTTTTATGATAATATACCCGACTTATCGCCTACAGTGGTCTTCTCGACAAGTGAACGATATAGTTTGAAATTTGTTATTCACCCATTTTTATTCTGATATTTAGTTTTTCATTATGTAACAAACTGAATTGTTATTCACTCGAATTTGATATAAGTTGTAGTTTTTCGAAAAAATATGTTAGGAACAATAACCCATTTCAGTAATAAATACCTTTTCTATGGTCAAAAATATTGCATAGACTTTGCGACGACTTAAGCAACTTCAATGCCTTTTTCATGTCAGGAATTATATCACACTCCACAGTTCAATTTGTGCATACTATATATTCAGATCAAGAATGTGGATAAGGTCGGAAAAATAGGAAAAAACTAGTGAATAAACTTTATAACTAGAAACTTGTAATACGATCTAAATCGACTATGTAAACTTGATCACTATAAGAGCCTCTACCTAATAGACCGGAATCCCACGCCTATTTTCAAAAATGATTAATAACAGGCTGAATCTTCCTGAGTAGCTTCATTTTGCCGAGACCCCCAACTTTTTCCTCTACGAAAATTCTCGATAGTGGTAGTTAATAAAATACGCAGGCGTCAATCATGTCGATTTGGTGAGTGCAAAAAAGTCATTAATAACAGTTAGTTTTTCAGTTGAACCTCAAGATAATTCGATGAAGTACTCGAAAAAACGTTTGTACTACAAAATGAATAGTAGGACTTAAGAGTCCCCCACTCCCAACATGTACCAATAACGTGGTCATAAAAAATCATTAATAACCAGCGGATTTTTTTACCGTTGCTTGGTTAATATTTGTATAATTGAATGGTCATATTATCCTACAAATTAAATGGTAGGTGTTCCCAGTCCTACGCCGAAATTGTCAATTCCACGAAAATTCTCGATATTAGTAGCGTAGGCGAAAGTCATGTGATTTGTTGAGCGCAAAAATTGGATGGCTAAGAGTTGATTTTACTCAAATCTAAAGCTCATGGCTCATGGTGAAACAAACCAATTGAATTAACTTCATTTCAAGGCAGTAAAATCAATCTATTTGACCGTAAGCCACGGGCTTAACTAGCCTACTGATATTTCGACCATACCTTCTGAAATAAAAAATGATCAGAATATTTTGTAAGAAGGCCCATTTATCCTCATTTCTGATATGATAATTTTTTGATCCTGCCATCCTCATTACGTTGTCCAGTTCACAGATCGATCCTATGGCCAGTTTTCGAGCTAGAGGATGTCAAAAATTACTGCTATTTTGCGAATTATGAATCGATTTGATTTTTTTGCTTTAATTCGAAATCGATTTTGTTTTAGAAATAAACACATTAAATCTAATTTGTAGCTCGTCCCTCCATTCGAATAAAAAATTATATTTCACAAAGGGTGTTGCATTACATAGCATGACAAGACACTGTTAAAAAAAATAGATGAATCAATACCATTATCATTTTATTTTACAAATTCTTTGAAAAGTGCTCTCCCACTCCTTTCCCTTCCCATCCTTACTGTTTAAAATTGTTTTTTCCGTTAACCAGATGTCGTTGCCTTACGAACGGCAACCCTCAGAAGTCGATACTTGTGCGAGGCAAGGATTAACGAATTCTTACTTTTTACGTGTTATTCCACTTTCTCGGGCCATCAGAGAAATGTAAGCAGTCGCTAGGCTTCGAACCCACGACCGGCGACCAAAGTGGATAAAAGATCGGAATTTCAACTACTTGGCCACTCGACCCCCGTAAAATATAATACTTCTTTCGAACTGGACTTTTTGAGGCCTCTTTTATCCTATTTTACCGTAGAGCAGATTTTCACAATTCGTCTGACCTCTTTGAAAGTTTTCAATTATAAATTTCAGCTCTTCAGACGACGATGTGGTGTTGCAGGTTTTTCCGGGTTTCCCCGGAATGCGAATGCGACATCATTTGAGCCGCCCCGGAGGGCAGATTGATTATTTCAATGTTTTTACTTTGTTATTGTTGTTTTCAATATGTTTATGACAATTATGAAAGCCAAACAAAATTTTCCACTTTTTTTCATAAACTTTTCACGTAAGTTATGATATTTTTTAATTGAACAAACAATTATAAATTGAAAGTAACATTACTTTACGAATATATTAAATTAGCTAAACCATCGCGCAGAAAAATCCGGCAGACTGATTCACCGCACATTCGTAGTCTGAAAATCGTGGTACTTGACAACCCGATCGTAGAACGAATCGCAGCTCCAGCTAGTAAGCTGTACTTTTACTAAAGTGTACGTGAACAATTAATTGTGGATGAATATTTCGTGTATTAGTAGATAGATGATACTAAAATTAACGTTACTTTGTACCATAACAGTTTAGCCTATTGAGATTTTTCAGAGTTCTCCTAATATTCTGGTAAATAAAACCATCTCTTTCCGGTAGAAATCGCTCTAAGATCATCATCCTCTCCTGGCAAAAACGTAGTCGTATTTATTATTCCGCTACCAGTATTATCACGGCAGTTACCGCCCATAGAAAAAAAGAATTACTAACGATTTTTGTGTTAATAAGGGATGACAGTAATAATAACCACATTCTCAGTAAATCTGAACTCGAATCAAGTTTTGAGATTAATTTTCATTCAAGGTGGATATTATTCATTGCGTTTTATAGTAATACTTACAGAACAGAATGGTAAACATAAAGGTATATTTGTTACAATTATCGTCCAACGTTCAGTTCAGTTGCCGGGCGATGCCGGTTGAGAGAGGGTTCGCACACCTGTGAAGATTTGTTGAAGTTTAATTTTTCTACGAGCTAACGTCTGAGTCGAGAGGTCTGAGTATATTATTATCGTGAGTGAGCAGTGAAATTTATTACTACTCTTGAAGGTGAGTCTCAGGTAAACAAAATTTTCTGGGTATGGATTCTATAATTCATACGGTTAGATTTCAGAGGACTCATTCAAATACGATTTGTTTTAGCCGCTTCTCTATACGTTCAATGGACCGAAGTCAATAATTGATCATCATATTGTGCTCATGCATAAGCTGAACAAGATTTCAGCGTATGACTGCATAGTGAAGAAAATTTAGATGAAAATTTAGATGATGCAATCCTTACTGTGGATTAAATGTAAATACTTCCATGAGCTGAACAATAAGAGAAAGCGAGATAAAAATTGAATAAAAGTCTTAAATCTCCAAATTTGTGTTCCTGTTTCAGTATACCGGTCATCAAGGTGGCGGAAGAGAAGAGTCAATAGTTACCACTAAATCATCAAAGAATAGAACTCTGAACAATGAACAACCTGATTGTGGAAAAGAAATCAACAGAATTACGAAGACAGTTGGAATTCATTCAATTCCTTTACTTGAAGGTATGTAACTAGTTTACTTTTCACATTATCGTCGAATAATATTTCTTGAACAGTAGAACTGAATAATTCAGTGAAACGTCCTTTTCACATCATCATCAATCGTGGTATATTATATGATGACGTTGTTTTTACTGCCCCTGTAGTGGTAGTTATTCCGCTTCTTTCTCAAATTACCACGAGTCGTGCTATATGATAAGATTGTTGTTGGTACTATTACTGTCGTGGTATTCTATTTTGCACCGATTTTGTGAATAAAATCTGAAAAGATCATCAGGTGTTCTATTGGTAGAAGATTAGGCATATTTTCACAGGAAGACACGCAAAGTACAAACAACAATTTTCATAGTGAAAAAAGCAGACACTATTCAGGAATAATTCACAAATTTTAATAACGTAGACACACACAGAATCATAGAATCATCAGATTCTTCATGAATTTGATAAAAATAATATTCATTGAAAGTAATCAAAGCAATATCAAGTCACCTAATGTATTTTTTTTCGTCATATCTATAAGATTATATATACCTTTTTGACTTTACAATCAATTCAGAATTTTATTATTTGCTCAACTGTACCCCTGAATAAGAACAGATATCAAAGATATAATCATGTAACTGCTGATATGAATCATAAATGACAATGAATTTTTCAGAAAAACTAGTGACGATTTTGAACTAAAGACAAATGGAGTCGTGAAGCAAATTCGTCAAATAAAATCAAATTGGTAAGTATACATTTCAATATCAAATAATTTTATTTTTAATACTAATCGAAAATTTCAACGAAAAGTTTCCTTCTAGACTCTACCTGATCTGAAACAGAACGTGAAGTACTTACTTCAGATATGATCATTCATTTATTTTCTGATCCTTTTACGTTTATGGATAACAAGTTGAATATTAATTTAGTCTCATCACCTAGAATAGTTCACTACTGAACTATCCCCAAGCGAACAGGAAGATATAGCCTGGTTGACTCCAGCCTCCAGAGAAAAGCCCAAATCAAGATATAATTGAAAGCTTTCCTGCGTTTGAACATCAACAAAATAATATAGATTTGTAAGTACCTGTACCAATCCATTTTTAGGCAAAGTTTGAACCTTTTTTTTCAGTTTGAATAACACCTCCAGAACATATAACAACATGTAAGAATCCCTACCTGAACAGACCTTTGAAGAGAAATGAGCTGTTAGATATCTTGATGTCTACCAATATAAAACAAATCAAGTCTATATAGCGTCTCCCAGTTTTCAAGGAAATAGCCAGTAATGAAGTATTGCCACCTTTTTACTGACTGTATTCACAGAGAAAATAAGGAATACTAACATCTACAGGCTATCAGAGCAAGGGACTCATTCTTTTTGTTAAGGTAAATATAAGTGAAGCTCTTATGATTTAGGGTAAACTTAGAATAATAGAAAATATCCATACCTGCTATGTATTTGAAAAAAATTTGAAACGAAAGATTTTTTCAAGAAATCTCCTAGCGTCTAAGTTTTTTTTTGTAATTTTGGGACTATATTCTCATCCAGATATATTCGATTCAATTCCTATATGTTGGATTTTTATTTTCAGACTGTTCCAGATATACAGCCCCATTTGCTCTATAAATTAAACGAAAATGACACGTTGAAATTAACTATGCAACCGATACCAATATTGATTGCGCACTATCAATATTTTGTTTCGGAGGAAGATGATGTTTGCACTGGAAAAACATGTTATGTTGAGGATAAGCTGTTTTTTAATTGTGATTTCATTTATATTTTTATTATTATTTGCCTACCTATGTGTGTCAAGTACAAGCAGATACACTTTTTACATAAACTTATGTTCTGTATATTCTGAATGTTATTGAATAAATGATAAATATCTGCTGTTGGTATTTTTTCAGGTTGTTTAACCCCATGATATTATAACAGTTCAGTATACAATACCATATCAAAATGTACCATTTGCTATTTTTCATATTAGTTTTAGTCTAGTTTCAAACCAAGAGTATGGCAATAATAATCACGAATTTTGAGCGGAAAACAAATTTTGCCATACTCGTGGTTTGAAACAAGACTAAAACTGATATGGAAAATAGCAAAAATGATACATTTTGATATGGTACTGGTATTGTATACTGAACTGGGTTATAATATCATGGGCGAGAGTGTGGTAAACTGTTCGATAATCAGCCTACTAGCTAGTCGTGGTAAAAAATACTCTACAGGTGATATTACAGATGGAAGAAACATATACCGCGAACTTTAGTAAACAATTCTCTGATCAAATCTAATAGTTGAATAGGTGGGAGTTCCTATTCCAGATTCACTAATGATTTATAGTAAAAAATAATCAGCAGGTAGTTATTCGATATTATGTAGTCGTGGTAAATATAACCACGATGCTCCGTTGGTCAATTTTTGTTTTTCGCGATCAAAACTACTGCATTTCCCAGCAATACTTTCTCAGGGTTATCTCAACGATTTTAGAGAGTTCATATCACTACGATCAAAGTTTGTCCATATTCTTAACGTTTTTCGTGGTTAGATTATTGACGATTCTAGTAATTCCTACCAATATTTTCTCTGCGTGCACAATTTCAAACTAATTCGTTATTTTGAATAATTTTTGTAGGACTAGCGATACATACCCGTTTTTTTGTAGGACACTGTATTATTTAGGTGAAGAATGCACTAACCTTTCATGTGTTATCATTGTCCTAAAGTTATTAATACAAATGTTTTTTTTTACCATGGGAATTGACAATTTCGGAGCGTTGGACTGGGAACACCTACCATTCAATTTGTAGGACAATATGACCATTCAATTATACAAATATTAACCAAGCAACGGTAAAAAAATCCGCTGGTTATTAATGAATTTTTATGACCACGTCATTGGTACATGTTGGGAGTGTGAGACTCTTCAGTCCTACTATCCATTTTGTAGGACAAAAGTTTTTTCGAGTACTTCATCGAATTATCTCAAGGTTCAACTGAAAAACTAACTGTTATTAATGACTTTTTTGCACTCCACCAAATCAACATGATTGACGCCTGCGCATTTTATTAGCTACCACTATCGAGAATTTTCGAAGAGGAAAAAGTTGGGCGTCTCGGCAAAATGAAGCTACTCAGGAAGATTCAGCCTGTTATTAATCATTTTTGAAAATAGGCGTGGGATCCCGGTCTATAATAGTTATTTAAGATAAAAGTTTGTGAAGCATGACTTTTTGATTTTTTTATGTTTTGTTTCCACGAAAAGGAAAACCATGTAATGTTCAAAGAACATAGTGAGAGCCGAGCGAAACTAGTTAGGAAATGGTGTTCTTGAATTTCTGCAGGCTATATGCCTCAGGGATCACATCCCGAAGCAGTGAGTTCCACAGCTTGGCCGTTCATTGGAAGAACGAGCCTTGGGAACGAGATGTTCGGCCTATATGCCAGGTTATGCTGACGATACTGCAATTTTTTATGAAGCAGAAACATGGAATGAGCTTAAAAAATAAGTAGTAACAGATTTTGTTCTACTCAAACAATGGTTTGATCATATACTCTTGATAATCCATTTGGCAAAAACAAACTTTCTATTTTTCAACATATTTTACGTCTGCCCATTTGAGAACATCAACGTGACTATACAAGGAAATTCTTATTCCATCTATTCCGTTAGAGAAATCATGTATTTAGGTGTATATACAGGGTGGGGCACCGAAAACGAAACAGATCGAATATCTTTAAAACACATGTGTTGTGAAAAAAATTTAAAATCATGTCGATTTTTAATCCAAGGGGGAAATCTTCCTATCATAACCTCAACTGTCATACCACTTCCCCACCTCGTGGTCACTATCACCCAAACAATTTGAATAGGGAAAGTAGTAAGTGTGACACATCATTGAAAAGGTAATTTTATATGGAATTCAGCCATGTCAATTTTTGCTACCTAACTTTTTATTTTGGCGCCCTCTTGCGGAAAAACAACTGTTCCGTATTCCAAATTATGATACTTCATTTGCAAGCTAATTTGACAAAAAGTCGATGACAATGCATTATAGATTTTTTTAAAGGAAAAAACAAAATGGCGGCTCTAAATTAGCGTACAAGATTTGCAATTATGGTCCGACTCGATTCAAAATTAGTATGTGTGAAATTTTAGGGCAGGAAATTATGATTTTTTTGTCGACGCAAAAACCAAAATGGCGGACGAAATTTGAAATTGTGGTTCGATTCGATTCAAAATTGGCATATGGGGGTTTTACAAGTTTCCAGTATGACTAAAATGAATTAATTAAATTGATAAAAAAAAGCTTTCATACAAATGCGCTAAAAAGAATATAACATATTTTTTTATAGGTATGTGATGTAGGTTTTTTTTCGTAAAAAATCAAAATTTCACCGCGCAAAAATACCTATTTTGTACTTGCGGCAAGCTTTTGAATCTGTTAAGTACACACAGAATAACCTGCGTCACACATCTTAAAAAAAATGTTTTCTTTTCATCGCATTTGTATAAAAGCTTCTTATCAATTTAATTCAATTCTTTCTAGTCATGCTGAAAATCTGTACCTAAAACTACCACAATCCAATTTAGAATCGAATCGGACCATAATTACATATCTCATCCGCTATCCTGGAACTGCCATTTTGTTGTTTTTTTTTTTTTTTTTTTTTCAAAAAAATTCCATAATGCATTGTGATCGCAATTATGAACACCTACCAAAGTTCAAGTTGATCGAACAACTAGAAGTGGGTCAAAAGTCAGCTGCAAGATTTGTCCCACACATACATATATACATACTAACAGGGCAAGTTAAATAAAATCCAAATTTTTTAAATTTTCGTTTTGTTTTTGTGAATTATTCACATCAGCTTTCAAATCAAATATCTTAAGTTGGAATACGAAACAGCTGTTTTTCATGCAAGAGGACGACAAAATGAAAAGTTACATAGCGAACGCTCATATGTCTGAATTCCTTTTTTCAATGCTGTGTCACACTTAGTACTTTCGGTACCGGGTCGAACTAAACCATAATTACAAATTTCGCCAGCCATCTTGTTTTTTGCATCGACAAAAAAATCATGATTTCCGACCCTGAAATTCCCCACGTACAAATTTTGATTCGAATTGGACCATGATTACAAATTTCGTTCGCCATCTTGCAGCCACCATCTTGTTTTTTTTGCATTGACAAACACATTATACTTTCCAACTCTTAAAACCACTACATATCAATTATGAATCAAATCGGACCATAATTGCAAATCTTGTCCGCCATTTTGGAGTCGCCATTCTATTTTTTTCCTTGGAAAAATACCAGAATGCATTGTCATCGAGTTTATATAAATTTGGCTTGCAAATGAAGTATCATAATTTGTAATACGGTACAGTTCTTTTTCCCGCAAGAGGGCGCCAAAATAAAAAGTAACGTAGCAAAAATTGACATGGCTGAATTCCTTATAAAATTACCTTTTCAATGATGTCTCGCACTTACTACTTTCCCTATTCAAATTGTTTGGGTGATAGTGACCAAGGGGTGGGGGACGTGGTATGACAGTTGAAGTTATGATAGGAAGATGTCCTCCTGGGACTTAAAATTGACGTGTTTTTGCATTTTTATCACAACACATGTGTTTTGAAGATATTCGATCTGTTTCGTTTTCGGTGCCCCACCCTGAACAGATAGCAACCTGAAATAGGATTACCATATACGATATATTATTAAAAAAACTGCAAACAGTCCTTTACAAATTTCGTTGTCTAAAAGAGTGTTTGCCAACCAAAGAACAGAAATTTCTGTATTTTGCCCTTGTTGAAAGTCACTTAAGATACTGCATAATTACCTGGGGTTCAGCTACACGAGCACATATTTAGAGATACTGCAGAGAAGGTTCCTCAAAATATAATGTCAAAAAAACTCGAGGTTTCCGTCAGATCGTTTGTATGAAGAATATCAAATAATAGACATAAGACAATTATACTTATTTTGTACAAACGTGAAGTATTAATTCTGTGGTAATAAAGCAATTTCTAGAATTCGCCACCATAACACAAGATATCGCGCACAACTCGCTTACCCCACTATCGTGAAAAAAACAATTTCACAGAGAGCATACGCATACACATTATCAAAAATTATAAAAGATATAGGTAACATCAAAACCACTTTTCAAAAAAAACTAAAGCTGTTCGTTTTTCAGAGAACAGACAATTTCTTAGGAATCTGAGAAAAATAAGTTACAAAAAATTTAAACTTGCTCTCCATGTATGTAAATACCGCTCTTTTCATATTTGTATGAATCACTTTTCTGCATTTCTCTGCATTTTAATTTTAATATTGTATTGCTTTCTATCTTATCACATTCATAATCTTTTATATCAATAAAAACCAATATGTATGTGTGAGTCCCCCAAATGTAAATATTATTTCCCCGATATAATTCATGTATAATCCCTTCATTGTACCTATTTGTTGTGCTATACAAATCATGTAATTTTATATATTTCCGTAGACATCTTTTTTAACCAATTCATAATGTGTTGTTGTACTTATCTCATCGAATTACTGTTTTCTTATAAGTATAAATAGTTTATAGACATAGGATCCTTTTTAACAGTTTTTTTGTCAAACAAGTGCAGTAGCACTTATCGCAAAGTAAACCTTATTCATTACTTTTTTCTTAGTGTAAACTGTATTTTGTATAAATCCTTAACGTCTTATTATTATTATATATTATTATATTGCCCTATAGCTGAGCATGACAGATATCCACTGGTTCAGAGCTGGAGCAACGTTTCTTTCTCTGGTGTCCGATGTTGTTAGCACAAACGGAATTGGTTGTTTTAAAGGTTGCAACTTCAGGAAAAAAAGTGCAAGTTGGTCCCGATCTAACGGGGGGCAATTCGGGCATTTCCCAAGAGCGGCAAAAATGAGGGGTAGCAAAATTGACTTATTCCTATCTTCCAACCTAGCCATTAGCCATCCAACACCCACCCAGGTTGGCAGGTTGGATGTTGAGAATTTTATGTGCCACCTTCCAATCTACTTCAGATTGGATAGCGGGAATATTCAAGTGTATTATCCTTTTAACTTTACCAGTAACAGTTGCAGGTGAAAGATTTTATAAATAAAAAATAAAAAAATATTTATTTGCCTCTCACCATGACACAGAAAAGATTATCTGGATTGGCTATGATTTCAATAGAACAGAAGGTTTGCGACAGTATAAATTTACACATTTAGACATTATTGAAGATTTTGCGGAGCAAAAAGTGTGAAGAAAATTTCTATAATTACAAGGTAGGATTCAATATTCTTAGAAAAACTGTTTCATTTATATAATTTGATTATTTTTAGGAATGAATGATTCGTTTTATAGTGTAACATAATTGATTTTTGATTTGCATTAAATTTAAAACAAATTACGAGGTAGGATTTAATATTGTAAGAAATACTGTTTTATTTACATAGTTTGATTATATTTAAGAATGACTGATTCGTTTTGTAGTGTTAAATAATTGTTTACTGATTTGCATTAAATTTAAAACAAATTATGATGTAAGATTTAATATTCTCAGAAAAACTGTTTTATTTACATAATTTGATTGCTTTTAGGAATGACTGATTCCTTTTGTAGTGATACGTAATTGTTTTTGTTTTTATCTGCAATAAATTTTATAACAATTATATTTTTTCATACGGATCGTATGAACCTTAACTTAAATACACATAAACTGATTTCATAACAACAGCTTGGTCCTTCCTAATCTTTTTAACTTCTGAAACGATTTTGATGAAAAATGTTTAATGTTCCTTCAATAATTAAAGGGTTATCAATCATACATACGTGAAATCAGCCCGAGACAGGAAAAAATAGCATAAGAGAAAAGAGGCCCATACGCAGCAGTGAGTCGAAATAGGTTGATGATGAAGATAATGAAGTTAAAAGATGCATAAATAGGTATGTCAATAATAGTATATCATGCAACGATTATGTAATAACCATTACATCAGAGTTGAATACGCTATTTTTTCTACACCCGGTAAATAATGAAGAACTATAAATATTATATTTATATTTGAATTGAACAAAATTGTAATTAATGGTATTACCTCGGGTATTACCATGGATATAGGAAAACTATAAACATTCTATTTATATTTATATTGAAAATTGTTATTGTTAAAAATTGTTAAAATTGTTATTTCCGTCAACCGATTGCACCCCTACGCGCAACCCTCGGAAGTCTTCGAGAGACATGTGTGAGCTAGGGAAGACGCAGCCCTTACCTTTTAACGTGTGATGCCAAGCACGAGACCGATGACCATGCGAGGCTTTGAACCCTCAACCCTTCGCTCCAAAGGCGAACGCTCTACCCACACGGCCACCACGGCCCATAGCCCGGAACATGATAATTGTAATCGATCCGATTTCTTAAAAATATTAAGATTATTTATTGTGCAGTTTGAAAAGTTTATTCCAGGTCCCACTGATCTGGAAGTGCGGAAGGAATATTTACATTTATTTCATTATTGGTAGTCTCAATAGAATTCAATATTGTATTGGAAATATTTCATTCTGAACCAAATTTTCAATGTAGCCTTTACAGCCACTATGACGTTGTAATGCAGTAATATCACCACCGGCATGAACACTATAAAATAAAATGCGCGGCATGAGCGCCCCCACCAATGCAAGGTTATTAACAATTTTGGATGAATACACAGATAACAAAAATTTCTTCAAACAAGAATATACATACCATCGAATAGAATAATCTTCTGAAAAGAATAATCATTTCTAATCAATGAATATACTCCTATTTCAAGCTGATTGAGATGTTTGCTTCTTTGCATGAATTCTCTTGAAATGAATTTGCTTGCAGTGAAAACATTATACTCTTCATCCTAGAAAACATTCACATTAACTCATTGTGAAACATAACCCTCTTAACACAAGAATATAATTCCTTGGTAGATATCACTACCCGTGCCACGTGACACATTCAACCAATGAGCAATCAAAGCAGCTGGCGACACCGCGACCTGTGAATACGACTTCCATTTCGAACATTTCATCCAGTTTGACCATTTGGGTTGGAGGTTATGAGGCTATGCGTACCGATATGAATGTTAGTTTTGTGCCTAGTTGAAACTGTTTCTATACAATAAAAATGCAATATCGAAAATTGAATTATGCTCATTACGGGCCAGTTGTGAAAATGAGTGAAATTTATTTTGGTCTTATACAGTTTTGTGTCTAAATGCGAGTGGCGTTGTTTATGTATTCAATCAAACTGCAATATGCGTCACTACTAACTGGTTTTATTGAGAATACAGTTATTAAACTTAAAACTTTTCTCATATAAAATATACCTCATATACCTAAATTGTTCGTAGTTGTGATTCTATGCTTTGTTTAATCTATACAATGTTGCCAAAATGAAAATGGCTTCCATTCTATATTTTATAACCAAGTGCAAAGTGCAGATTTGAACTCAACCACCAAGTTGGAAGAAGAATAGTATTCATTATTGAAATTGCAATGTTCTTGTCTCAACCTACTCCCATGATTCAACAAAAAAAGTGCCCATTATTGAAGCTAAAATATTCTTGCCTCAACCAACTTATGAAACAAGTGTTCACTTGTTTCAAAATATTTTTCTTGTAAGTGGCCAAGAGGATTCCGTCAAAAAATCAAAAAAATATTTGGTTGGACCTATTCAAGAATACAATCTGTTTGAATCAACGCAATTATGCGTTGATGCAAAAAATCCTTTTTATCATTAAATCGCAAACAATTGTGTATAGTTATTCTGTCTACGTATGGTTAGTCAGTTTAGGTTAGGTTGGCTAGTAATTCACACATTTTTGTTTGCCTTCTTGTCGGTCATTTAAACTTACCGCCATTACAGTGACCAATCATACACTGATAAAAAGGATTTTTTGCATCAACTCATAATTGCGTTGATTCGAAGAGATTGTATTCTTGAATAGGTCCAAGCAAATATCAGTTTTATTTTTTGACGGTATCCTCTTGGCCAATTACAAGTAAAATAATTTGAAACAAGTGAGCACTTGCTTCATAAGTTGGTTGAGGCAAGAATATTTTAGCTTCATTGATGGGTACTCTTTTTGTTGAATCATGGGAGTAGGTTGAGACAAGAATATCGCAATTTCAATAATGAATACTATTCTTCTATCAACTAGGAGGTTGAGTTCCAATTTACACTTTGCACTTGGTTATAAAATATAGAATGGAAGCCATTTTCATTTTGGCAACATTGAATAGATTAAACGCATAGATTCACAACTACGAACAATTTAGGTATTAACTAATGGTTTTATATGAGAATAGTTTTAAGTTTAATAACTGGATTCTCAATAAAACCAGTAGTAGTGACGCATATTGCAGTTTGATTGAATACATAAACAACGCCACTTGCTTTCAGACACAAAACTGTAGAAGACCAAAGAATATTTCTCTTATTTTCACAAGTGGCCCGTAATGAGCCAAATTCAATTCACGATATTGCATTCTTCTTGTATAGAATCAGTTTCCACTAGGCACAAAACTAACATTCATATAGGTACGCATAGCCTCATAACCTCCAACCCAAATGGTCAAACTGGACGAAATGGTCGAAATGAAAGTCGTTTTCGCAGGTCGCGGTGTCGCCACCTGCTTTGATTGCTCATTGGTTGAAGGTGTCACGTGGCACGGGTAGTGATATCTTCCAAGGAAGTAAATTCTTGTGTCAAGAGGATTATGTTTCACAATGAGATAATGTGAATGTTTTCTAGGATGAAGAGTAGAATGTTCTCACAGCAAGCAAATTCTTCTCAAGAGAATTTATGTAAAGAAGCAAACATCTCAATCAGCTTGAAATGGGAGTATATTCATTGATTAGAAATAATTATTCTTTTCAGAAGATTATTCTATTCAAGAGTATGTATATTCTTGATTGAAGAAATCTTTTTTATCTGTGTAGGGCGTGTCGTGCAGTGCACTTTATTGTCGTCTGGCATCAACTAATACGGCTGCAGATGTCCTTCGAAAACAATGCCAAACAATTTTGGGAGCTATACAAATACCTCGTGATACCGGGTCTTGTTTTACGACTCACGTCGAACGTGCAGTGAATCGTACTGTTGTTGTTGATGAAGCAGTTCTGCAACTCTTCGAAAAAGATCCATCAACAAGCACTCGTAGTGTCTGTCATTAACGAACAATGATTTGGAAGAAGAAATTTACATTTTTCAAAACTGTTCAAGATGTTATCTACACATTTTTCGTAAGTCTCTCTGTAGAAAATTTAAAAAGAAAATTCTTTTGTTTGAACGATGTTTATTCCACTTTAGCGATCTTACGTAGAAATGACGCATGTTTCAAAAAACGCATTACTATTTCTTGAAATACCCAATTTTGAATATTTTTTATTTTCTCCTTGCTGCCATGATTTACCATGAAAGCATATGAGTGACATTTTTAATGAACACCAGTGTGACTAAATTCATGCCATACTAATTAGCAATTACCTTGAGAAGTTGTATTTTTATCAGTCGTTTTCAGTCATTTTAACTAGAAATAAATCCATGTAATTTGAGTTTTTTGGTTTTACGGATATTCGTTTGGTGGTAACTGATTGATTAGTTTTATGATCAATTGTAACAGAGGTTTACGACCTTAAATATCATCGACATTCTCTCACAATGAGAAATGTACGTCAATAACTCGGCTCCATTGTCTGCCACTAAATTCTTCAATACAATGGGTAAATAATTCCTAACACCACGTTATCATTTTTAAATTCCGATTTGAAGTAGTAGTTGTAGTAGTAGTAGTTGTCGACATCAAATGTTAATTTGAAGGCGAGTGCAGGGCAGGACTCGCCAATATTGTTCACAATTCAATAATTTAGTACATTCAAGTAAATTGGAACAATTACAGCTCTGACTGCGGTTCGAACTCGGGGCGTCTAGCCCCTAGATCGGATGTTCTTCCACCATGCCACGCCCCGGCTTTCTAATTCAAATTACCGTTACAAGAGGGTAGTATTGGCTCATTTTCAACGTTATACTAATATTTATCGGCTTTGACAAACATTAATTTTATGTGTTATTGACTAAATTCTGAGTTTCGACCTGTTCTTTCAGAATAACTATGCGCAATTATATCAAAAAAATTATTCATTGATTAGAAATAATTTTTGTGGTTCCGGCGTTGAATGTGGCCATTATTACGCATTGGCGAAAGATGGAACGGACTGGTTTGAGTTTGACGATAGTTTTGTTTCTAAATGCTCTGACGATATCTTGGGTTTATTGGAGCCTCTGGAGACACCCTATATTTTATTTTATGAGAGAGGACATTGGCAGATCAAGATCTTCAGATGATGTGGTGCTGCAGGTTTTTCCGGGTTTTCCTGCAGCTGAAAAAGCAAATGCGCCACTGGAATCAATCAAGTCGCCCCGGAGCGCCAATTAATTTTTGTTGTTGTTTTATATTTTTATATTTTTATATTTATTGTAGAATTTAAATATACTGTTGTTTAAAATAATACATCAAAATCAAAAAATTTTTAAAAGATTGTATGTGTAAAATCAGTTGCATTGTCTCACAACGTATTTTGTATGGTTTTGGCGCTACAAACATCGAAATGCCTAATTTTGGTAACTTACTATTCTGAGTAGTCCATGGTGAAACATTTGATTGGTAGTGAGTTTTCCAAAGAAATGTCGTAACGATGGATATGATGGTGTTTAACTCCTGCAGTCCTTACCTGAAATAAAAAAGAAAACATTAAATATGGTATGTTTTCAAAAAGTTATTATTGTGAGATCGAATCCTGCTGATAACAACAGAATTATAAATGTGCTTGAAGAAATTATAAGAGTGATCAACATACACTCTCATATTGCAGTAATTTATTCAAATCAACTCATTCTTTTCCGTTAACATGGAACGCTTAGTCAATTTATTAAATGCCAGAAAAGATATGTTGATAACGATCAGAACATTATTTGATTCCAAAATCTTCTGAATCCAAATTCTGCAGAAGGACAGAAAAGAGTATGGAGAAGGTCCGGAGAAAGATTTGCAGAGTGCACGTTCAGTACCCATCTGAGTTATGGAGCTAAAGTTTGGGCAGAAATAACAAGGGAGGCCTGCACTGAGTTGATGGCCATCGATGATCCTTTGTGGACCCTTAATGGATTTAAATGCAGGATAATGCACGGGCACATACAAAAATGTGTGTTACACAATGCCTTGCAGAAGTTGGTATTAACAAAATGAACTAGCCGTGAACTGGCCAACATGTTTGCCCGATTTAAACCACATAGAGGACATGTGAGGTAAGCGTGTCGAAGATCGTGAAGCAGCTCCAATTATGGTAAATGATCTTCGTTTTGCAAATAACAAAATATTCCTCAAGATGCTATTCGTTACATTATTGACAATATGGACCGACGCATGAAGGCAGTATTAAGAGCTACAGTCTCGATTTTTAATTTCGATTCAATTTTGCTTATTTTAATTTCGATTTTATTTAACATACTGTTTGTTTACAAATTTTAAGTATTTTTTTGTTGTTTTGTATTTATTTGATATATGCTTGTTTGTTCGTATTTATTCTTGTTAATTCGTATTTTTGTATAATATATGTTTGGTTAATGCGACGTTTTATCCCTACTTAATTCATAGTACTTTTTCGTGACGCTTTCCTTGTTACTATATTTATCGAAATGCTTTCTACTTTGCAAATTGAAACAAGACAAATAAAATTTTTATTTTAATTTATTAGTGATCTGAATTCGTTGTAAAAGGTATGTTTTTTAGGTTACATAGGTCAACATTGGTAACATAACAGTGGAATTGTTTTTTTGAAGATGAACTGCAGTTTGCATAAATCTAAAAAAATGTTAAAATTGTTTCCTTTTGTGTGTAATAATTGCTTATTAAAACATAACATTTTGTTGCATTTTCACTGCTAGACTCATAAACTAAGCTGTCAAACTGATGGCATTAGGATAACAACGAGCAGTCACTTCGCCAAAAGACAACATTTCCTAAAGTAAAGTGTTGGTGACAAGATCAATTTGATTTAAAAAAATTACCAGTGCACCGAATGACTAAATCGCCTCTTGCCTTTGAACGAAATTGTTTATTTTCGGATATAATTAATAGTTTGAAAAATAAACAAAAAATTCGACATTTCAATATAAAAGAACTCAAAATCAAAATCTCTTTCACAGCAAATTTTCATTTTATCCTTCATTTCTATCGTTCAACGTGCTTTATGTTCAGTTCAAGGTTTTCAATTTTAATCTCAGACACTACCTTGACAGAGAAATCCAATTATTTTGGTCATTATCAATTATTGTGACTTTTTCTATGGTCCTTCTTTTGATTCGATAACCTTATCTTGAATCGAAGTTCAAACCGCCGATACTCGGGTTGAATTATAAAAAACATGTTACACCATTCAATAAATCAAAAATTATGACAACATGAGAATTAAATTGTCAATTAACTCCTTTTGAAAGAGTTATATTCAGATAGTAATTCTCACTTCTAAACTGAAATCAAATTATATTCAGATTAACCTATATTTTATCCATTTAACATCTCCTCTCCCAGACTCAGTAGCGAAGGATCTAATGCAACAAAAAATCCAAATTCCAATAATTCCACTTCGATATAATCAAGACTGAAATTTGAAATCCACCGTTATAAATTTATGCCTTCTTGAAGTCATGATTATTATAGGTTTATACTTAAATGTCCTCACCAAATATCTCTTCTTATAATTTGAACTGTTCAAACCTTGATATTTAAATTGCATGCTCTTTTCTCTCGTAGAAAGACCTGAACTTATCAACTTAACACGTTTGCTTTTTCACATGCTAATTTTTGGTGTTATAAGGCTCACGAAAAGAATAATGGCAATTGTTTTGTTAACATGCAACTTTTTTGTTATAACTCGGAACAATTATTTAATGTATGCAATTGGACTATGTGTATAAATAACAAGTGCGAAAAAAGGACATTCATTGCGGAAGTGTATAAAATGTTAGCATACGCTGAAAAAGTTGCTAAATAATTGATGAACTTTGAACAATTATTTAACATATGCTTTTTAGTGATTGACGACGTGAGAATATTAAAATATATCCATTTGCATACACTTCTGGTATGCAAAACGATGAAAAACGTAATATTGCAAAACAATTCCATAATGTTGGTGAGATTGCTTGGAATGGACCAAGGGTTTCGTACAATACAAGTACAAGTAAGTCAAAGCTTGCCAGTTTTAACTTGCTGGTTTTCTCGTATGCTAAACTCAATGTTTCCACACTGGAATTTTCAACCACCAATCTACTAAAAATCACTATAGAATTCACATGGCTACAGCTACAAATTTCGATTATTGATTTTGAAATCTTGATTTTTCTGCAAATCGCATCATTTGCAAAAACCAATGTGATGAAAATATTCTCTTCTCAGCCGGGCGATGCAGAATGGTTACTTGAGAATTCTCTTCAAAGTTGGCCATTTTTTTCAAACTGAATGAACAAAAATCTACAAAACTGAATCTCCACAATAAACTGACAAAAATCACCCAAAATAATAATTCGCCCCCTTGTCACGTATAAAATATTTTTTTATAAAAAATCGATGCAATTTTGCAATATGTGAATGCGATTTTATTGACCTTACATTCTTTTGTGAAATTCCTATAGTTTCGTTGAAAATTGTATATCCAGAAACGCAATTTGTAGAACACATAGTATAATAATAATTGCTTTCTGCAGCAAGAATTTTGAATTGATGATATTAATTCACCATAATACATACTCTAATGAAGACTATCGCTTGCCTTATCATTACGACCCCTCAGTTGACAAGCAAACATCCTACTTTCGAGGTGCGAAATTTGTTGCTTGCTCTGAACGTTTTTCCTGTTCAATAAGGTCAGCACAGCAATGGATCCGAAATTTTTGGAATTTCTGAAGAATGTCGTCAAATAACGCCACAAATGCTTCAAGTATGAGAACTCATTTCGAACAAAACCGTTAACATTGTATGGAATTTGATTGAAAATAGTTTTAACAGTTAACACACCTTTATACTTTGATAAACGAAGGTTTATTTTCCAAGGTAAAGTTTGAGTATCTCAAAAAAGGATTTATGCAAATTTTTCCGTTCTGGTTTTCACGAAAAGAAACATCCTATAATGTTCAGAAACCATTGTGAGAGCCAAGGGAAAGTGCGTATAGGAATTTCAGTAGAATGTATGCCTCAGGGAACATCTCTGAAGGCAGTGTTCAGGGCTCGTGCTTTGGAAGAACGAGCCCAGGGAAAAATATGTTGAGCATAACTCCAAAGTGACACAAATAGATGTGAGGAATGACCTCGACGGGTAATTCTCGATAGGACCCATGCTAACTTTGGCACTATTGATGATATTTCAGAAAGGCATCGTACATGAAAATATCTATGAAACAGAAAGAGCTCGCTAAACTTTCTGCGGTGTTTCAAAGCTAATAATCAATCAATATTTTCTTTAGGGAAACATTTAGGTAAAAAATATACAGAATTGTTGATTTGTCATTAAAAAATTCCTTCAAATCATAATATCTTGGAAACAGGTTGTTTTGTTCATGATATCGATAACAAAGATTCATTAAAAAGGAGTAGATATGAATGAAAATATGCAGGATGTTAGTTCTTTTTGAATAAATCAAACTTTGCAAAACAAACAACAAAAATATCATTTAGATGGTGAAAAGAAATGGAAACTGATAGATGGAAGTATCAGCTGGTGACAAAATTTCTGTAACAGATGCAGACTGGTGGAAATAAGTATCCGTTTATGAAAAGCCGCTTATACTTCTTTTTGCAAAAGAAAATTTCCATGAATTTCAACGTCAACTCGAATAACGAAACATTAAATTTTCGACGTTGAGTGCATAATTCAAGTCCATAATATAATTTGTACTATTATTAATTTTTCAATGACAATAACAGTAAAAGAATAATTATGAAATTATTGCGTGGTTTGTTAAAATAAAAAATCCATATATCATCAATAAACTTATGATTTCTGACAAATCCTATTCTCCTATTCCAGGTCCTTCTGTTGTTCTGGATCCATCTGTGTACCATTTAATAGCACTTCTCTTGAGTCTTGTAATGGTGTCTGTGTCTCATTCACTTTAGCTACTCAGTTGTGTGTTGAATTCTTTCACAAAGCTAAACTTTTTCATCATCATTTCTTGGGGCATTTCCCAGATTTGGTGACCCGAAACTTGGATTTGATGGTTTCCTCTCTGGTCATTCTGTATATTGTCCTTATCGCTATCCTCTCCACTACTATATGGAGGGGTGGGTGCAAAGCTTAGGATTACTTCCAAAGCGACCGTTGGGCACGTTCATGTGCATACACAAGCTATACTTCGGATTATTGATTGTTGAAAGATTTGCCTTTTTATACTAGCTACCTAGCTAGCTTTGTTCTGCTGCCCCGTAAGTGATGGTCGGTCACACTATAAAAGTGTACATCCATCCACTGCCGTCCTGAACCCAAAGGGCGTAAGTCAAGAATGACCAGAGATATTAAGGGCCATACAAGACAAGTTCTTCAACAGTTGAACTATACCGAGTTCAGTTGCCAGGATAATAAAAATTGTATTGGCTAATCCCTAGCAACTGACGCGAGTCTACTTAAACTAATAAATATACATCACAGAGAGCAAGGAGAAAAAACATTCAATTGATTGAAGGCAGTACATTTTGTTTAATGAAAAGTTCTTAAGTCTTAAGAGCCTTCTTAAACGATATTTGAGACTTGGTTTTCAATGGAGCGGGCAAGTCATTGTATACTTTGCATATTTGGTATGAAAATGAGCTTTTAAATTTTGTGAAGAGATGTTTGAATCTCACATTCAAGTTTTGTACGTCGGTGCGATACTTTATTTTATGTGTGCGGTACTGAGGTTCCTTGGTTTTCATTATTTTATGGTAAAGACCTGCCGCGTGTAAAAGTCGTCTGTTCGCCATGTTCAGCCAGCTCATGTCCTTATAAGTTTATGTAACGTCTTTTCACTCCACAGATAAGTCTTAAACAGGAATTCTGAACTAGTTGAATTCTTCTTCTATCGGGTGCATTCAAGCATGGCCCATAAACAACATCGCCAAATTGAACTTACTCAAAACTAGGGCCTCACACAGCATATTTTTAACATTCCAGTTAAGATATTGCCTATTTTGAAATATCGTTTGTACAGCCCGCCCTTAGTCTGTCACTTACGCCTATTCATCAAGGGGTCTCAGCGGGAACGGCATCGATCAATATACTGAAAACTATAGGTGGGCCGAATTTGAAAATTTGGAAGTTCACTATTGTTGATAAGGGCTATCCGGCTAAAATATTTTCGAAAATGTGGCATTTCCGGTTGTACTAGAAGTGGACCCCAACTTCGTTTTTTTTAATGAGACTTCCTGCATATTATCCAAGTTTTAGATTTTACGCATAATTCTAAACATGGTTCATGTATAATGTCCTAAACCCAAGTTTAACGTTTTCGAAATATTTGAAATTTTAAGTTGAAAATTGCGTCTGCAGACCGAAAAATATTTTTTTTCTTATTTCTGGACATGATCATTTATTTTTGATTGTGTATCGATTTATTTGTAGGACCCAATTCAGCAGAATTTTGATGTCAATTCGATTAGAGTTATACGGCACCAGAAAATGACATAGATGCGGTTGAAAAAATAAGCCAATTTTTTCAAGTGGAAACCCCCAATTTTATATTCTCATTCGATTTGGCATCGAAAATGAAGCTAACATTGAAAATGGTTATCAAATGCCGACACTCAACAGTTTTCGAAATATTGGCGAATTAACATGTCTCAGTTCTAGAATATCACGTATTCTTGAGTTTACTTATTTATATTTGGCCATGGCGCCCGCGGTTGCTTTGGAAAGGATCAACTACCATGAAAATGTGATTGTAATAAATCATGCCGACTCGTTTGAATTATTCGAAAGAAGATTACTTAAATTTATTTTTTTACGTTCATGCAAAAAACAAAACTTATTGAACTGTATTTAGTGGAAAAACTGGTTCTTTATTTCACTCATCTGTCATTCTGCTACAGCGTTTTGTCATCATGACACACATAAGAGTCAAATCGACGCCATATTTAGTCCATTTTCTTTGAGGTTGTATATTTTATATTATTGTCAATCCCAATTATTACATACTGGGATTGAAACATTACTAGTAAATGCAATTAATAAAAATAAGATTTGTTATTATACCGGATGGCTACGGAAGTATTGCCTACGGAATATCTCAGTTATTGTATGAAGTAGGTTTGTGAAATTTGGAGCGTCGATATAATGACATAAGAGCTAGAATTTGAGCATATTGACATGTCGAAGTTAACTTCCGGTCTGACCGGAAGTAACATCAACTTTCTTATTTTAAATGGAAACCCTATTTTTTTTCTTTTCGCTTTATTCAGCATTCAATTCCCTTTCTAATGACATATCACAAGTTGGTATCTAACCAGAAACTAGATCAGAAAAAAATTATTATTGAAATTCACCGAGTAGGCCGTGGAAGCAAAATAAAAGCCAAAAATTGAAAAGTTGGTATTACTTTTTGCAGATATTACACTTCAGTTCCACCTAAATGAAACAGTTTTTGGTTTTTGCACAAACGTAGAAAAAATATGGTATGCAACTCGTACAAAAATTGTTTATTGCACTCGATGTGTTGTTTAACTCGGCCTGACGGCCTCATCGGACAATTTCTCGTCGAATGCAATAAACACTAACTTTTTACACTTCTTGCACAAATACCCACTAAAACAATTCGAATAAAAGACAACAATTAACGATATTGAGAGGTAAACAAAAATTATTTGGTCAGTAAATATTCGAATTGACGCACTTCAACTTCCAGACATTTTTCACATCTCACCAATCATTTTTGAAGTGTCGCTTTTCGTATTGAATCGGGTCTGAGATTCTCAAATGAATACCTCACTTGTTGCATACAATATTCCATGGTAGTCAATTAAGTTTTATAGACTTGATTTTTAATTGAATGAAAAAATCGAACACTGATGGTAAATCTGGAGAGCGGGGTGGCCAGAGAAATGGTCCATTGTTGGCTATCCACCGGTTATGAAACAATTCTTATAAACGAGTATCGACTAAACGACCATTATGCGGCGGTGCCCCGTCATGTTGATAAAATGGGAAGATTTCAATGCTCAGCGATTGGTGAAGTGTCCATGTACTCATTTTCGAAATTATGCAAAATATTCGAATATTCTTCACCTCCAAAAAAAGGTAGGTACATCACATCCTATTCTTGTTTCGAAATTGACATATGTTATTTACTTACTATTTAAGTTTTCTTGATAAAAATGCAGTGCCACGACGCAATCACCTCTTATCGCACAGTAAACATTAAACTGCGAAGACTCTTGAAAAGTCAGTTCCCTGAATATACAGTATGTCCATAAAGTAACCCCCCCTGTTAAATTTTGAACGGAGTGAAATTTTCCTTTGAATTTTTTTTTTGGTTAAATGGTAGTTCATAAGATACTTTTTGACAGTGATAAAAAAATTCTATCTTTCAAAATGGCGACCAGGCGACATTTTGGAATATTTTTTTAAATAGCATGAGGGTTCGAGTGATACCTCATTCGATTCGTTTTTCAATTCTCTATTCGGCAGCAAAATTTCAAACAGAAATATTGGTCCAAAACAAAATGGCGGTACATTATTTTAAAACTCTCACGAGAGGATCATGTCGAATAAATGGCTATTAAAGAGCTTTAGTGCAATGATAAAATATTTTTTCGTTTCTGCAAGAGCTTCTTGTCACTCAAAATGGCAGATGGGTGCCATATTAGGAAAAAATTAAATAAGTAGATACGTAGTGTAATACCTCGTTTTATTGAATCTCAGCAAATCTCAGAAATCATGTCCCATATACGATTCTGAGGGACAGAGAACATTTGTAGGTATCAAAAAATATTTCTTCATTTCAATTGAGCTCGTTTGAAGCCATTTGTTCAAAGAAATCGCGTATAAAAGTTCTAACATAATGTGCCGCCATTTTGTTTTGGATGAATATTTTTGTCTGAAATTTTGTAGTCGTATGGAAAATCAAAAGACAATTCGAATGAGGTATCACTCGACCCCCCATGCCATTTAAAAAAATCTTTCAAAATGGTGCCTGGCCGCCCTTTTGAAGGATAGACATTTTTTTCTCACTGTCAAAAAGTAGCTTATAACATACCATTTCACCAAAAAAAAAATCACAAGAAAATTCCACCCCGTTCAAAAGTTAACAGGGGGGGCTACTTTATGGACACACTGTATGTTGATTTGAGTCACTCCAATGACACCATTCTTTGTAAATTTAGCTTCGTCTGTCCATATTATATTGTACAATAATAATTCGTTCCCTTGCCACCAAGTTAAAATGAATTCACATCAGAATCTCAGTCTTCGTGAAAAATCTGTTTCTTTCAGGATCTGAACTATGGAGAACTTGTATGGGTGAAAGGACCCCGCACGGTTCTTATGGAAAATGGGTCCCAGTCGAATTGGCTGAAAATTTAGTATACTGTAGTTCATGATATCTTGATCAAGTGTCTCCATGGCCACAACGAGATCTAATGGACAGTTTTTGAGATACAGGGTGTCAAACATGCAGCTTCTGAGAATCAATAATGTGACGATTATTTTGTCACTAGAAGTTAAGGATAATAATTGCAATCTTAAAATTGTCGACTCGAGTTGTAACGAAAAGTTCTAAGACTCTGGCAGGGTTATTAATAATTACATAATTTTTATGTAATCAGTCAAACGCAAAAGCTCGTAGTCTTGAAGATCAAGTAAATATCATTTGATTTTGATAAAGGCTGATCTGAGGTAAGTATTATACAGGGTCACTCAAAATTTTCTTGTTCAGTTGTATTTATTTTAATGTTTTTTAGGAACATAATATATACAAATTAGACATAAGGTAGAAAACTAAATACAATATGACGTATACTTGTTGCATCTTGTACGGATACGGATCCTCGTCAAAAATGATGATGAAGATATCGAATGGGAGACTATTGCATTAAAAATCTTTTTTACTAGTTCATACCAGATATTGTACGATAATGTACAGATTCCATTTGTTGATGGCTTGCATACCCCAAAAAGCATATTATGACCTTAGCGTTATGTGGAATTTACCGACACTTGTGAGCACCAAATTTACAGTGGAGTAATAACGATCTAGGGCATTTTCGTATACATTAAACATATACAGTGTGTTTCACTACTCATGTTAACACTCTCGTATCTTCCGTAATTTATGACGTAGAAGAATGAATCAATAGATACACCAGAAATAAACCCACTGCACGAAAGATGTCAGACGACATACACTGCACGCCAGCAGCGATGGAACCACCCATTTTTTCGGAAAGTTATATTACGGGGCAAAATTGGCCCGAAATTCCTTAGGATTCGTTTCAGGATCCCAGAATTACTACTGATACATATGTCTCCTGAAAGAATTACAGTCTCGTAAAATTCTAATTTGTTTCACTTCTCATGGAAACACCCTCGTATCTTCCGTAATTTTTGACGTATAACCATGAAAATCTCAGGATAGATAGATACACTAATGAACTCACTGCATAAAAGGGGCCATCCTACATCACATACACTGCACGCCAGCAGCGATGGAATAACGGGTGGTTCCATAATAAGATGGCCCTAAGAAACAGAAATCTACTAACTTGCTTTGTTTGTGATGGACAATTTCAATCACGTTTGATGACTAGAATACATGGGAATGAGAATGCTGCGAAATGTGAAATAGCTATCCGTAGAACACAAGAATTTATTAGACCTTTTCTTGATATAAATGCTGGTAACCGAATTATAGAAGAAAACTTTGATGGACCCTGTATTTAGTAACCTCAGATCACCCAATATCAAAATCAAATGATATTTATTCAATCTGCAACTTTACGAGCTTTTGTTCAAAGAATTACATAAACATTATGTAATTATTTATAACACTGTATACGTAGTCTTGGAAGTTTTCTTTACAACTCGTGTCGATAATATTAAGATTGCAATTATTATCCTCAATTTTTCAAAATAATCGCCACATTATTGATTTTCTGAAGATAAGTAACAATCCTGTCTCTGCATGTTTGACACCCTGTATCTCAAAAACTGTACATTAGATCTCGTTGTGCCAATGGAGACATTTGATCAGGACATCATAAACTACATTATTCTGAATTCGACTGGGACCCATTTTTCATAAGAACCGTGCGGGGTCATTTATATTTACGCAGTATTCTGTGTACTGAGTTTTTGACAATCCTGATACTCTTGCAACTTGTCTCAAAGATATTTATTGTTGGATATGGGGCAAAATATCCCATAATGGCAATTTCAATATCTTCATCATCAACAATTGGCTTGTTTCTCTGCACTCTTGTTTTGACGGATCCAAAATTTTAAGTTTTCTATAATTCGTTCAACAGTGTTTTGTGAGGGATTCTGCTTCTGCGGATACCGAATAGCAAATATATCAATCACATGTTCTTGAGATAACCCTATTACATTCGCCATAAATAATAAATAGATTTGAGTAATCTTCATTCGAATAATTCAAACGAGCCAACATGATTAATTACGATGACATTTCCATGGCAGTTGATTGTTTCCAACGCAACCGCGGGCGCCATGGCCAACTAAGAATAAGTAAACTCAAGAATACGTGATTTTCTGGAACTGAGACATGTTAATTCGCCAATATTTCGAAAAATATTGAGTGAAGGCCTAGATAATATTCAAAGTTAGTTTCATTTTCTATGCCGAATCGAATGAGAATATAAAATAGGGGGTTTCCATTTGAAAAAATGGACTTACAATCATTTTCTAGCGAACGCTTTGTATAATTCTGATCGAATTGATATCAAAATTCTGCTACATTGGGTTGGTTCTCTTCTACGAATGAATCGATATATAATTAAAAATAAATGATCATGTCCAGAAAAAAAACAATATTTTTCGGTCTGCAAACGCAATTTTCAACTTAAAATTTGAAATATTTAGAAAACGGTTAGACTTGGGTATAGGATATTATGCATGAAACATGTTCGAAATTATGAGTAAAATCTAAAACTTTGATGATATACAAGGAGTTCTATTTATAAAGAAGAAGTTGGGGTCTACTTCTGGTACAACCTGAAGTGTCACATTCATGAAAATATTTTAGCCGGCCAGTTTTCTATATATTGATCGATGCAGTTCCCAAAGGGGACTCCTTGTATAGCTTAGAATTTTAGGTGTGTTTTGGATATACGTATTTTTTACTAACGTTTTGGATGGCAGAACGATGAGATCCGGCAAAATTTGTTATTCGTGTCAACGGCTAGGTCATATGGAAACTGTAGAGAGTGAAATCTAAAATTTGGAAAAAATTGAGATACGCCCTTTTGGCCTTAGGACGGCAATGCAGGGTCTTTAAGTTACATTCCCAGTTCTTTCCCGTAAAGTTTCTGCACACCATGCTTATTCCAGAGGAGGTTAATATTTTGTAGATTTGTCAATTTGCATTGAGTATTTGTGAATTGCAACTATTATTATTGCACTTCACAAATCTAGGTATATAATATCTTAGAAAGTGAGTAGCCCGAACATAAAAAGACCAAGAACGAGAGCAGTACGAGAAAGTCCAGACGTGAAGGATGAGGCGAATGAAGGCAGGAGAATAATAACAGACGGATCTTAGAAGCAAGAGAATTCACGAAGGACTCACTAGTCAGTATCTAAAAAAATATCAATGAAGTTTATTACTCGCTCGCAACTTTTCAAATTAAAACTTTCCTCTGTAATGATGAAAAATATATGTTGCGTAGGTGCATCATGAATTCTCCTACAAACTCACTTCTTATGCTTAGTCAGTGGTCGAGTCTCCTCCATCTACTCCAGTTCGAGATTGTGGATTTTGCCGCTCGGATGACGTGTATACCACCTTAAAGCTGACCTCCGCTTCCAACCGCCCAGAACGATATATCGGATTGAATATCGAAACTAGCTGTGCGGCGTTGCCAGACTTAACGAAGTTTTTCCAGTTGGCACTGTGCCGCCGAATGAGTTTGTGAAGGCCCAGCAAAATACCGAAATGCTTGTGATATATTTATTGGTAAAAATTACCATTGCCAGAGGGCGCGAGGATTTGAAAATTTCCTGTTTTGTTAAGGATTTAATTGAAATGAAAAAATAAATATTTCTTTGCAAAAATTACACTCAATAATACCTAATAACGAGGATTAACAACTTTTCTCAAATAATTTTTATCAAAGGTGTATAAAAAATGGTGGTCCACATGGGATACCACCAGGCCAGACGGGTTTTAATTTTTGGAATGAAATAGAAAAACGATTAAAATTTGAAGAACTCCACGTGTTACGGTTTGGATCACTTTTAGTGATACAAAAGTGAAATTTTCATAAGGACAGGTCTCACTCTCTTTGAATGGTCTACGCTTTTATGGGGGTGGATCCTAGATGTGTCCCTCCCAAGACAACAGCAACCGCACAGTTGTCCCTGGTAGCCTAGTTTTGAATATCATGATCGAATTCACTATGGTCAGATCCAAACAGAAAAAAAATCCGATACCACTATTTTGTACTCTTCCGATCCAGTTCATAAATCGATTTCAGCATATCAGCCTCATCTACTGCGCCCATATATTGGTTGTAGTCCTTAATTATTTTGGGAATCTGAGTATTTCCCGAATCAGATTCAATATCCGAAGGGACAAATTCTCAAGTTGATCGAAACTTCATCTAGTTTGCTTGACATATTGCTTAAGTTTTTTTTGTTTTTCATGTGAAAATAGATCACTGCATTCAGTTATACGTCTTCAGTAACCTAATATACATATCTCTAAAAAAAATTACCACAGGGACCACTAACTTATTTATATTTTTAATGAAAACTTCTATTGGAACACGGACAACGAACATTATACAGGGTGTTTCTTAAGTACGTGTAGAAACTTTAGGAGCATGTTGCTGACCTCGAAATAAGAAAAAAAGTTCCCATAATTACAAGTCCGCAAGTTATTCGTTTCTAAGATACAGACTGTCAAAGTTTTATACTTACATTTGTTTTATGTGAATAAAATCCAAAATATTTGTGATATTCTGGTAAAGCTTGGTATCTGGGATGATTTTTCAATGACAAAATCAAATTTTATGTTGATCGTGAAAAAATAATTTCTGAATGAATTTATTTTAAATTTAAAAATCTTGTCATTCAAAATCACTTGCATCGATTATTTCAAATCTCAATAACTCGAAAATAGTTGCTCTCAGTGACTTCTACCAAGAATATATTTTTTACACAAATTAAATAATAAATATTCCCAGATACCGAACTTTACCAAATTATAAAAATTATTTTGAAATTATTCACAAAAAATAAAAATAAGAATTCAACTTTGACACTCTGTATCTCAGAAATGAATAACTTGCGGACATATGTTTATATGAAGTTTTCTTCTTATTTTGATGTTAGCAACACGCTGCTAAATTTTCTACACATACTTAGGAAACTATACTACTAATATATTATATTTCTTCAATTATTGACAAGTTACATGCCATTATTCCCAGATTTGAAAGCACTATCCAAGTTACTTATTGGAACGTGAAAGAACCCTACTCTCGCTAGATATTTCACACGATAAACGCGCCAAACTGTTGTTTTCCGATGTATTTTGGTAACCAAGCAACAGATGGCAGTTATTGTAGCACTCAAAAGAATTTTCTGATTTTAAAGAGAAACATTCTCAATTGAAAATTGAATGAATACATGACTCCTCTAGAAAATGGAAAAACCCTACGATAAAATTGAAGTTACTTTTTTGTAATATCTAACAGAAAACAACTACTTCCCCGGCTAAAGCCACGCTGGACATTGAACTACATCTGATAGATATTGAGAATGACCCTATATAACTTGAGAGAACAAATCTGAAAGTGAAAATTTGCATTTTCATTCAGATAGTTGAATATTTAATGTCAAAATCACTTGCATCGATTATTTCAAATCTCAATAACTCGAAAATAGTTGCTCTCAGTGACTTCTACCAAGAATATATTTTTTACACAAATTAAATAATAAATATTCCCAGATACCGAACTTTACCAAATTATAAAAATTATTTTGAAATTATTCACAAAAAATAAAAATAAGAATTCAACTTTGACACTCTGTATCTCAGAAATGAATAACTTGCGGACATATGTTTATATGAAGTTTTCTTCTTATTTTGATGTTAGCAACACGCTGCTAAATTTTCTACACATACTTAGGAAACTATACTACTAATATATTATATTTCTTCAATTATTGACAAGTTACATGCCATTATTCCCAGATTTGAAAGCACTATCCAAGTTACTTATTGGAACGTGAAAGAACCGTACTCTCGCTAGATATTTCACACGATAAACGCGCCAAACTGTTGTTTTCCGATGTATTTTGGTAACCAAGCAACAGATGGCAGTTATTGTAGCACTCAAAAGAATTTTCTGATTTTAAAGAGAAACATTCTCAATTGAAAATTGAATGAATACATGACTCCTCTAGAAAATGGAAAAACCCTACGATAAAATTGAAGTTACTTTTTTGTAATATCTAACAGAAAACAACTACTTCCCCGGCTAAAGCCACGCTGGACATTGAACTACATCTGATAGATATTGAGAATGACCCTATATAACTTGAGAGAACAAATCTGAAAGTGAAAATTTGCATTTTCATTCAGATAGTTGAATATTTAATGTCCAGTTTCCATTGGAGATTCTTGTCTATGAATGAGTTAAGGGATAATGTTATTCAGAAGTATCACTCACAGAAAATCGCTCATTCCATTGATGCGTGAATTGCATCTCTTTCGCTAGGCATCCAATACATTTTGGACGACAAAAATCTATTTCACTCTTCTAAGATCATCAGGGAGGTCGGAAGAATTGGAAAACGTACTCTTTATCGTAGGGTTTTTCCATTTTCCAGAGGAGTCATGTATTCATTCAATTTTCAATTCAGAATGTTTCTCTTTGAAACACGAATCCCTTCCAAGAGAGGTTATCTTGTACGATGGAAAATAGCGACTAAATTCCAACTTTCAGTCGCAGATGATTCCACAACTGACTTTATGAACATCCTGTTCATATTTTCAATGAAATCAGTTTTCTGATGTTCTATCAGTTTTAGGAAAACACATGTGCAAGGTTCATAGGTGGTCCTTGAAAGGTACCACTATGACGCAAAGGGTTAAAAAAACATTATGAAGTGTTAGGTGGTGAGTGCTAATTGAAATTCTTGCCAATTTCAGTTTCCTATTTGGCATTTTTTTTGTTTTTTTTTTGTTTTTTTTGGTTCAGTGGATATCCTACAATATTCGATGGACAACTTCGTTTGCCAAAGAAGGATAGAGAAACTCTACAGGGCAATTCAAATTCGACCCCAACCATTGGAATCTCCTAGACTACAGGAGATACGTCGAAGCTTAAATTGGGGCAAAGTTGCGTATTCTGGTGCTTAGCAAAATACTGTTTTAGAACTTGGAAAATTCCGAGTATTTCCGGAAATATCGGGAAAAAACTGAAAATCGGAATTTTCGTTTTTATTTTTTTCTATCGTTATTTGACAACATAGCTCAAAACCAAAAGTACATTTTCATTGTTACTTTTTTTCAGCTACACGTTTTCATGTTCAGATTTACTATCCGACGTTTCGTCTTCTGGCATTCATCATCAACTTTTTTTTTCTGTTATGGGCGCCATATTGTTTTTTTATACAGAAAAATAGTGATTCTCATTCTGATTTCATTGATGTATAATTTGTTATGATATGCACTTCTGAAACCACAGATATTAAAAAAAACAACTTCATCTGATATGGTCATGATTCCATCGAAAAATTTTGTTTAATAAACACTAGTTGTCAGAACTCATTAAACATCATTAGTTTGCACAAATACTTCAGTCGAAATGTCCTCATTCTCAAATGAAGAAAAACGAGATATGTTGAAACTTTATTATAAATTTAATAGGAATAGTACGAAAACAGCACAAATTTATTTTGAATTATATCCAGAAAGGCAACAGCCGGATAGAACATTATTTGGAATTTTGGACAAACACTTGGCTGAGTACGGTGCGTTTCAAACAAAAAAGAATGAAATATGGAAGCAGAATGGAACAAAATATTAGACGTAACTTATTAGCCGAGGTAAAATAATTGTTCATTCCATATTCGAAGAAGTATAATTATTTTTGGTACTTTTTTAGATAAATGCAGATCCTTCCAAATCAACACATCACACGAGCGTTTCAAAAAATAGTGATTTGAAATGTTATAAGGTACATATTTAACAAATATTACATCCAGGTGATCCTGAGAGAAGGATATAATTTTGTAGCTGGCTCTCGAATAGTGTTTTTAATAGAAATAATGAGCACATTTGGAGTGAAAATAATCAGAGAAGTCAGACCACAAGTTCGGTTTCGTTTGAATGTGTGGGCTGGAATTTATGACGACCGAATACTTGGACCTCATTTCTTCTCTAATACTTTGAACGGGGAAACCTATCTTCGGTTCTTAAGAAACGAATTCGAAGAATATATGGATACATTTCCCCTTGTTAATTATAACAGCTGCTGGTTTCGTCATGACGGGGCTCCTCTACACAATAAAAGAGCAGTTTGCGAATATTTACACCAAAGATTTCCTAATAGGTGGTAATGAAATTATGGACCAGTGAGGTGTCCGGCAAGGTCACCTGACCTTACAGTTTTGGATACTTTCTTGTGGGGCACTTTAAAGAATAGAATCTATGGAGAGCAAGAATATGACACAGTATCAGAAGAAGGGATATTGTTAGGGCTGTTCTTAATTTGAGACGACGAGCTCGGTTATGTATTCCAGAGGAAGGCCATCATTTCGAACACGTGTAATACTTTTTGTGCATTTTTTACAAGCTCATGGTTTCATTCTTGTTTTTTGAAACGCACCGTACTCAGCCAAGTGTTTGCCCAAAATTCCGAATAATGCTCTATCCGTGTATGTTGTCTTTCCCGATATAATTCAAAATAAATTTGTGTTGTTTTCGTACTATTCCTATCAAATGTATAATAAAGTTTCAATATATCCCGTTTTTCTTCATTTGAGAATGAGGACATTTCGACTGAAGTATTTGTGCAAACTTATGATGTTTGATGAGTTCTGACAACTAGTGTTTATTAAACAAAATTTTTCGATGGAGTCATGACCATATCAGATTGTTTTTTTTAATATCTGTGGTTTCAGAAGTGCAAATCATAACAAATTATACATCAATGAAATCAGAATTGGAATCACTATTTTCCTATATAAAAAAACAATATGGCGCCCATAACAGAAAAAAAAGTTGATGATGAATGCCAGAAGACGAAACGTCGGATAGTAAATCTGATCATGAAAACGTGTAGCTGAAAAAAAGTATCAATGAAAATTTACTTTTGGTTTTGAGCTATGTTGTCAAATATCGATAGAAAAAAATAAAAACGAAAATTCCGATTATCAGTTTTTCCCGATATTTCCGGAAATACTCGGAATTTTTCAAATTTCAAAACAGTATTTTGTTAAGCACCAGAATACGCAACTTTGCCCCGATTTAAGCTTCGACGATCTCCTGTAGTTTAGGAGATCCCAATGGTGGGTGTCGAATTTGAATTGCCCTGTATAGTTTGAATAACAAAATTGTAATTTCTAACAAAATATTGAATTGTCCATCTTCTTCCAAACAAATTAAAATATGTGATAAAATTGTGGAATCACCTCTTCAAGAAATATCTAACGTTTCGGATCAGCAGCAACATGGAATTTATGTTGGAAGTAATTGTTCAAACTCTACCATTAATTATTATTCCAATAAATGAAATTGTTTTATGATGAACTATCAATAAATAATTGACTCTGTTAAAATTAAATCCTTCAAAAAGTAATATTTCATGTTTATTTTGTGAATTATTTTGGCAGTGAAAACAGTAAACATTTACGTATTAATAGAGATGCAAAAATGTCAAGTTTTTTTGACAGTTGTACAAAAATGTACTTTTGACAGGCCAATGTGATTTCCACCACGTTATTGATGATCGTAATGATTCCCAAGAAGAACTTGGAAGTATTTTGATGTAAGAAATGATAACGATAAAGCGTATTTTCAGTTACATATTTAAAAACCATAGTATTGGAAAAACATGTTTACAACTTGAATATGAAGCCTCTGCACGGCTAGTTATGAAAACTTCTAGCGCGTGCAGAAAGGAGTATATTGAGTTTTCAATTTCATTTTTCGAACCGGAAGAGCTAAATCAATAGTTTTTATAGATTATACTTTTTGTTTCTTGAACTCAAGAGTTACAATCTGATAACGATTCAGTTTTATGTTTTATATTGGAGTAGATTTTAAATAACAAGGGTTCAATCAATAGGACAACATCGTTTTTATCAATGTTTTTGTTATTGCCGAAAGAAACCACACCGCAAACTGCACAAAATATGGGCTTCGAAGTGCTATCAAAACGGAATATGATTCGTCCCTGCGTAAAGTGGGAGGTTGACTCGTCATCCATACATCCCAAAAACAAGTTTATGTTAAAAACTCAAGTTACTAATCTCAACATTATTGATCGATCCCTAGAGAAATGTTAAAAGCAAAAATCTAAAGTAAATAAAGCCATAGACGATAAGCACTCACAGATAACAATTGAACAAACAGTGATACTTCAACAATAAAGTATATCCGATAATATGAGTAGAAATGTAAGTATAACCACGAAAAATTATTGAAATTTATTTTTAAAAAAAGTAAGGTATTCGCGGATAAGGAGATTTTGTATTTTACTGTAATACTTACTGTTCGTGACAAAATGTATTCGCTTTTTGAAGAATTTAGAATTCAGAGAAATTATAATAATTTTTATTATAAGTAAAATAAAATAAATGTTCTCAACGCGAATGATTAATGGGTTTCTAGAGTTAAATAATAATGTTAGGTTTTTGAGTATAATTGCTTGTTCAAGAGGCCATGAGCGCATAAACATAATATAACATAAAACTCATATCCATAATCAAAACCACGTAAGTAATCGGATTTTTTAAAAATCATTGCCTGTCATTTAATTCATGTACCTCCCTTCTTGGTCTACTCAATATATGATTTTAAACTTGAATCCTATATCTTTTGAGTGTTTTTTCATTTTTTATATTCTCTGGCAAGCTGTTATAAAATTTAATCCAAATACAAGTAACTGCACTGTGTATTTTTTCTTGGCAGGTGTGACATACTTCAAAATATTTAAGAATTGCCGTAAGTATATTTATTTGCAAATAAAATATCTGTGGTAGATCTTATAATTGTGCTACTGCAAAAAGTTGGTCTGTGGGATACCTATGGGGTTTGTTCAGTAGTATCATCAAAAATTCATTTTACGAAACCTGTATTGCGTTATAGTGAGTTTTTGAAACACCTCCCCAACCTATGATTCAAATTCGATTCCACCAAGCTCTGATAAACGATCATTTTTTCATTTCTATTCAAGAATTCAACTATTTTTTTGTATCTATATAAAATTCATCTCAGTTTTCGTGTTAAGTGTTCAACACCAGTCTTCCATCTGAAAGAACGATCCAACATAATTCCCAAATATTTAATTTAATTAGCCGGTATTATTGCGAAAAGTTGGTATGGTTATATCATAGTTTGGAAGAGACGCCCAACGGCTACCGAATGGTAAGTATGCCGTTTTTTTTTTTCAAATTACTGATAATATTCTGTAGTCCAACCATGTTTTTATTCTGACAAAATCCTTTTCAATTTTAATTTTCAG
The DNA here is from genome assembly GCA_944452925.2 of Chrysolina oricalcia. Classification (NCBI taxonomy): domain Eukaryota; kingdom Metazoa; phylum Arthropoda; class Insecta; order Coleoptera; family Chrysomelidae; genus Chrysolina; species Chrysolina oricalcia. The sequence continues at coordinate 22,909,474 of OX101817.2, read as the reverse complement.
TGTGTCCCTGTACTCCCTGTTAGTGTTCCTATAAACAATCCAGTATCATCGGCAAAGCTGATGATCTTACCCTCTGCCTGCAATAATAATATTTTGCTCATATAAATCGTGAATAGCAATGGACCCAACACCGTCCCTTGAGGAACACTACATGTTACTTCCTTTGTTCTGCTTATTTTCTGATTGATTCTGACCTGCTGTTTTCAGTTTTTCGAATAACTTTCGAATAAACTATGCGTGCCGGGACTCTTATTCCCATGTCCCCTAAAAATTCCATGAGTATGGAATGGTAGGAGGTGTCGAATGACTTTGGTAAATCAAGAAATATACCAATAAATTGTGTTTGATAATAAATTTATAGCATCCTGAGTTGACTTCTTTCTAAATCCGAGTTGGAAAGCAAATTTTGATTTTCCAAATATTTGTTAACTATTACATTAACAATTCTTTCCAATACAGGCTTGTTCCAGGTGAAATTGGTCTGTGTTTTGCCAGATTACATACAGGTATTAGGTTAGGGAAAGACTTATATAATCCACTATCATTTTTAGCGTTTCAGAACTGATCTAATCAGATCCAGGAGCTTTTTTAGTTTTAAGGTAGTTGTTTATGATATTTTCAACTCCACTTTCTTTCATCTTACGGTTCTCTCCTTCTTTGTAGTTATGGAGTCGATTAATTTTTCTTGATAAATTTTCACCATCGACAAAATATTTCAATTGCTCCTCATAGATTAAATAGTCATCGTCTTTGATGCTTTGAATTTCTTCCATTTCCGTTTTGGAAACAACCTCGTCGACTAGTATTCATAATTTTTTCGAAGAATTCTTTTCTTTTTCTGCCTTTTTATTGTAGAAATATATTCAGTATACTACATACTAGTGGGAAAAAACAACGTGCTATAGCCAGATTGGATGTAAAAAAATCATAGAGCTATTTTTCCAAAAAGAAATTACCAATGGGGTTGATTGTTTGCGTGACACGAAAAGAGGATTGTATACGTACGTGGTCATGTCAAGCTTTGAATATTCCATTAAAACCCCACGCCATCATTAAATATTTCATAAAAACGACTACCATTCTTGTTCATCCCGGCGAAACTAAAATACCAACTCACTAGAACTGATAACTATACTAAAGTCCGCCATGAAAACACGCAGTACAAAAGTAACATTTTTATACGCCTATAAAAATATTAGATTCACGTTGCGTGCTTGAAATTTATACTTCCATATTTCACTTTTTCATTGCGAAGGAATGCTCGTGTTTTAAATTAACGCATTCCGTTCAAATTCCGAAGCTGAGAACACAGTTCGTTCGAGGTTTTTGTATACGAGAATTCTGTGGAACCTGTTCAGCAGAGTCCCGGCTCATGAACTGTGACCAAATTGGGTACTGAAATCCCGTAGTAAATTGATCATTTCAATCAAACATTGTTCGGGATCAGTATACATTCATAACTATGTTTCATCTATGCATGACGAAGGCGACTACCATTGATTAACACTGTAATTGCTACATTTGGTCGTTAAGATAACCAGAGTGGAAATCTGAAGGTAATTTGACGAATAATGCTAACCAACAATTAAAAATAATACAAAAATAGGAAACGATCACTGATGTACATCTGAGTGTGAAGAGGGCAATATATATTCAAATTCAAAAACATTGATTTGGACAAAATGGTTAATTAAGGCTTTCGCGGCCGAAGTTTTCAGTGTCACTATTTTCACTCGGGTTTACAGCCCGTCGCTTTTTGGAATTTCTTCCTGACGTTTCGCCAGAATAATCTCGGATGACCCTAATCTGCAGTTTCTCTGGTGTTTCTTCAGTTTTGTACCCATGGATCTTTTTGTGGTTCCAATGTATACCTTTCCGCAAGTGCATGTATGAGATATACTCCCGCTGTTGATAGTGGGTCTCTTTTGTCCTTAGCTGAGAGATATACGGTAGATACGCACGTGAAACTATCTGAGCCTCCTCCCCATCCTGAGACTCGTGGAAGTCCTCGGTTTCATGGCCCTGTTGATCTCGGGTATACTGTAACCATTCGATCTTAAGGTAGCTTGAAGATGTTCCAGTTCACCTTGTAGATGTTCTGGTTAACATATCCTCCGAGCAACAGAACATCTACAAGATGAGCTGGAACATCTTCAAGCAACCTTAAGATCGAATGGTTATAGTATACCCGAGATCAACAGGGCCATGACACCGAGGACTTTCATGAGTCAGGGTTCGGATAGTTGCACGTGCGTATCTACCGTATATCTCTAGGGTCACGGACAGAATTGGAAAACTATTGAGACAAGACAACATTAGAACGGTCTTCAAACCCACTAAGAAGATACAGCAAAGCCTGAGGTCAGCTAAGGACAAAAGAGACCACTATCAGCAGCGGGGGTATATCGCATATCGCGGAAAGGTGTACATCGGTACCACAAAAAGATCCATGGGTACAAGACTGAAGGAGCACCAGAGAAACTGCAGATAAGGCCAAACGGACAAGTCGGCAGTGGCAGAACACGCGCTCAGTGAAGGAAACCACAGGATCCTGTTTGGGGAAGTGAAACATTTTCAGTTTTCTTTTGAATCCAAGAATATCCTATGGAAAATGATTATAGTTTTATTCCCATAAAGGCAGGGATTTTTTCACTTGACTTGGATGTGTGCTTTGGAATATGCACTAAATATGCATTTTTAGTAAAATGACCATGATTTTCTGAATTTTTCAAGAATTCACAAACATTTTTCATGTATATGTATACTGAGTAGTAAAGTTAGTTATTTTGATAAAAGTATGGCTTACAGGTTTTTGCAAAATCACCTTATTATTCCAAGCTGGCGACACATGACATAAGGACATGCATAAAGACATGCATAAAGAGTGAAAACACAACTACATTCTATCCGACAGCCAGAGTGCAATAAAAGCTCTGAATTCAGTACAGATGAAATCAAAACAAGTTTATGTGTGTCACGTCATAGCAAAATGGAAGACAATGAATTCACAATCTCAGAACCAGTATTTGGTATTAGCAAATCCCGATGTGGACACCTAATAAATGGATGGAAAAAAACAAAACATCAAACATTTTGGGACCAAATCCATCTCTACGGGATGGAAATACGGTGGAGTTTTGCAGAGGAAGCCTACTATGTTATACGGACGGGTAGCGTCTGACTGACAAACAGGCTTTGGGTGTAGGTATTTACCTGGAGGGAAGATATGTACGAGAAAGCTACGCTTTGGGTTGATATACAACAGTTTTTCAAGCTGAAGAGTTCGCCATTCCACGAGGCAAAATGTGAAAGAAGGACCAGAGCAGAGAATGTCTATCTGTTCGGATGCTCAGGCAGCGCTGAGAGCTATCTTCCATCCTAAACCAAGCTCAGCACATGTATAGGAATGCGGAGATGCTCTCGAGAAACTGGCTGAAACGAAGGAAGTTCAACTGGTATGTATCCCGGGTCACACAAGGGTACGCGGAAACGAGGTGGCAGACGGACTTGCCAGAACCGGTTCCGCAACGCCGTTCTCTGGGCCGGAGCCTGTACTAGGCATCGCAAGAAGTCAAACCTCTTTAGCCTTTGACGGGTAGGCGGAAAAAGAGCTGAATGAAAATTGAAGGGATTTTACCGGCTGTAGGCAGTAGAAAGACTTTGTGGACTGCTCCAGTAAGTCAAGGACAGCATGGCTCTAAGGCAGAAACCAAAGCACTGCTACTTCTAATTCTTCTTATAGGAATACTGACAGGGCATAACAAGTTAGGCAGACACTTATCACTAATAGGTATAGAAGACGCCCAACTTGCCGTAAATGTGAAGAAGACGAAGAAACTTCACCTCACTTCCTCGGCGAGTGTGAGGCGTATGGAATCTTCGGAGTTGGGAAACTCCAACAGGAGGATCTAATCGACTTGGACTGGATGGACATACTGACCTTCACCTTTATGAAGGTTCGAAAAGGAAGAGGAATGTAGATAAGAGGAAAATAGGGGATGGCATGAAGGGTCCATGATGGCCTACTTGCCTGGCTGCGGCCTCCCCGAGAACAACTACTTCTACTACTAATGGCGGACATCCTGAACCTATACAGATACGCACAAAATATGTCTTACTAGCCGAATACTGCGAATTAAGAAAACACCTGCATACAATGGTAATAAAAAGAGAACCCGTGGAGTGCAGCTTTTGTGGAAACCAGCAAGAAACTGTCTTTCACATCAATAGAACATTCGAACAGCTTAAGTAACAGGCATGGATCCAAAACACCCGGTAAATAGAATACTAAACCTGGTGGAAGACACAGGCGTATTGAACTAGGAACCACTGACGACAGAACAATACAACAGTTAGACCAAGCTATAGAGGTTTTTTCCCCCACAAAATAATAGACGCAAATGGCCTATACTAATTTTTATAATATAGTTCGTTAACGAAAACCCAAGTTTTCGCCCCAGCAAAATAGTTTGTGGAATTTTTTAAAAAAGAAATAGTGGAAAAATTACAATTTCTTTGGTTTTTTGGAAATATCTCAAAGATTATTCAAGGAATCGTTTTACGGTCAATGTAACTTTTGTAGAGATTTATAAAACCTACACATACATACATACATACGTCCAGATCGGTGCATTTTTCACTGAGAAAATCCGGAAAAACCTCAAAAAAGAGACCATTTCTCAAAAATTCATAACTTTCATAAATCTGAAGGTGGACAGAACAATATTGCGGAAACTCATAGATAATAACATGTGGTTTAATTATGCTCAAGATGGTTTTTGTCCGATTTGTATTTTTTGCACAATCGCGTTATAAACAATTTAAGGGCAAATATTTCTAAATGCGCCGATTTGAGGGAAATCATCTTATTCAAACACTGTAAACGGCATATGGAAGTAGAGATCAATATCTTCAATTTGCATATTTTGAATTTTCACCTGAGAGGTGGGAAATGTGTTCAAAATATCACTGAAAGTTGATCAAAACGCTTCAAAGTGCGTCCGAAGTCGCCCGAAGTCACCCAAAGTCGCACTGAAGTTAATACGAGTTGAGTTCGGGCGACTTCAGGTGCACTTTGAAGCATTTAGACTAACTTCTAGTGACATTTTCAATACATTTCCCACCTCTCAGGTGAAAATCAAAAATACACAAATTGTAGATTGATCTCTACTTCCATATGCCGTCTACAGAATTTGAATATGATGATTTTCCTTAAATCGGTGCATTTAGGAAGATTCGCCCTTGAATTGTTTATAACGCGATTGTACAAAAACTACAAATTGGACAGAAACCATCTTGCGCACAGTTAAACTACATGTTATTATACAGGGTGGGGCACCGAAAACGAAACAGATCGAATATCTTCAAAACGCATGTGTTGTGAATAAAATGCAAAAACAGGTCGATTTTTAATGCAAGGGGGACATCTTCCTATCACAACCTCAACTGTCATACCACTCCCCCCACTCCTTGGGCACTATCACCCAAACAATTTGAATAGGGAAAGTAGTAAGTGTGACACATCATTGAAAAGGTAATTTCATAAGGAATTCAGCCATGTCAATTTTTGACACTTAACTTTTTATTTTTGCGCCCTCTTGCGGGAAAAATAACTGTTCCGTATTCCAAATTATAATACTGCATTTGCAAGCTATTTTGACATAAATTATGGAATTTTTCCAAGAGAAAAAACAAAATGGCGGCTCCAAAATGGCGGACATGATTTGCAATTATGGTCCGATTCAATTCAAAATTGATATGTGGTGGTTTTCAAGGTCGGATATTATGATTTGTTCATCAATGCAAAAAAAAAGATGGTTGCTCCAAGATGGCGGACGAAATTTGTAATTCTGGTCCGATTTGAATCAAAATTAGTATGTGAAGATTTTCAGGGATTTTCAGGCGCGGTAAAATTCTGATTCTGTTACGCACAGAATAACCTACGACACACATTTAAATAAAATATTATTTCCTAATTTGTATAAATTTTTTTTTTCATCCATTCAATTAATTCACTGTAGTCATTCTGGAAACTTGTAAAACCTTCATGAGCCAATTTTGAATCGAACCACAATTACTAATTTCGTCCGCCATCTTGGTTTTTTCCATTGACAAAAATATCATAATTTTTCAAACTGAAAATCCCCTCATATCAATTTTGATTCGAATCGGACCAGAATTACAAATTTCGTCCGCCATCTTGGAGCCACCACCTTGTTTTTTTGCATTGACGAACAAATCATAATTTCCGATCTTGAAGCCACCACATATCAATTTTGAATCGAATCGGACCTAAATTGCAAATCATGTCCGCCATTTTGTTTCTTCCCTTAGAAAAATTCCATAATGCACTGTCACCGAATTTATGTCAAAATAGCTTGCAAATGCAGTATTATAATTTGGAATACGGAACAGTAATTTTTCCCGCAAGAGGGCGCCAAAATAAAAAGTTAGGTGGCAAAAATTGACATGGCTGAATTCCTTATGAATTTACCTTTTCAATGATGTGTCACACTTACTACTTTCCCTATTCAAATTGTTCGGGTGATAGTGCCCAAGGGGTGGGGGGAGAGGTGTGACAGTTGAGGTTATGATAGGAAGATGTCCCCCTTGGATTAAAAATCGATCTGTTTTTGCATTTTATTCACAACACATGCGTTTTGAAGATATTCGATCTGTTTCGTTTTCGGTGCCCCACCCTGTAAATCAGTTTCCGCAATATTGTTTGTCCATGGACAAACAAGGTGTACCTTCAGATTTATGAAAATTATGAATTGTTAAAGAATGGTCTCTTTTTCGAGGATTTCCTGGATTTTCACCGATCTGGGCGTATAAAAAAACATTTTTTCTGAAATCGTTCAAGAATGCCCACTTTCTCGGAGCAACTTCAGGCCTCAAAATACGCTAATCTAGTATTTTAGTCCGTTGCTAAGCAACGAACTTTCCAGGACCGTTTTCGGACCTAAACGGTACGGGAAAGTACTTTTTCTGCAATCGTTCAAGAATGCCCACTTTCTCGGAGCAACTGCAGGCCTCAAAATACGCTAATCCAGTATTTTAGTCCGTTGCTAAGCAACGAACTTTCCCGGACCGTTTAATACTTTCCCGTATCGAAAACGATACGGGAAAGTACTTTGCCAGCCTAGGCCGTCAAAATCGGTCTTTGGTTTATAGTTGTCACTTTGACGTTTCAGGAAAGCACGTAATTTTGAATCCTCAATTTATGATAATGCTGATTGCGATTTTAGAAAAAATAGTATGTGTACCTCGTAGTAAAAGCACATTCCCAGACTTCAATGCTTGTTGGCCTCGGCTTAACGCCTCGGCCAACAATTTACATTGTCGTCCGGGAATGTATTGCTTTTACTACTAGATACACAATATACTATTCCCGTATCGAAAACGATACAGGAATATTTTTGCCGGCTTGTTTACATTTTAGACAGTTATTGAATTCACGCAAACAATATGTAGAATTCCTTAGTTTTTGATAATGCTGATTGCGATTTCAGAAAAAATAGTATGTGTACCTCGTACTAAAAGCACATTCCCAGACTTCAATGCTTGTTGGCCTCGGCTTAACGCCTCGGCCAACAATTTACATTGTCTTCCGGGAATGTATTGCTTTTACTACTAGATACACAATATACTATTGTAGATTTTGTAAATCTCTACAAAAGTTCCATTGCCTGTTAAACGATTCCTTGAATAATCTTTGAGATATTTCCAAAACAAAAAATTTATAATTTTTTTCACTATTTCTTGTTTAAAAAATTCCGCAAAGCTATTTTGCTGAGGCGAAAACTAGGGTTTTCATTAACGAACTATCTTACAAAAAGTAGTATAGAGCGTTTGCGTCTTTTATTTTGTGTGAAAAGTCCCTCTTATTTTTATCTACAGCTTGGCCTAAGTATTGAGAGACAACCCAACAGGTGAATTCGGTATCTCGCTCATCAGCTTTGAACCAAGCAACCAATATTTTCTGCATATAATACTCAGCAATCCGTTATCGTATTCAGGAGATTATTGATGAATATAGGAGAAATAACTGTGGTCCAGTAGACAACCCCGTATAGAACTTCCAATTCTATATAAAAATTTCACACCGCGATCAGATTTCACTTCAATTCATTTTAATGAAAATTTTTCTACGATGGTATTTTTCTTCTGATATTGCATATTTCAAGAAATTTCAAGCAGTGAAAAGCTTTGAAAGTATGATAGAGAAGGTTGCAAATAGGATTTTCTGATTAGAATCTATTTTGCCTAATACTGCTGATTTTTTTAATTTCTAGTATACAGTGAATACAGTATACAGTAAAAGAGTGAAATACCGTGATTGATTGAACAAGCACAACCTAACCTCTCCCATTTTCGAAAACCTCTCTGACAATAAATGTCAACAACAATATATACTATATTCTTCCAGCCCCCCTATATTCTTCTTGCATTGAATGCATTTTGTTCTGATTATATAGTGACTAAGAACCCTAAAAATTATATAATACTCATGGTGAATTTAATCTACCCTACTCAATAGGTAGCCGAGTAGTTAAAGCGAAATTGTTTCAATCACTTTGGCTGCTATGGCGACAGCAGAAACCATGGCGACTGCAGATATTTTTCTGATGGCCCAAGAAAGTGCTAGGAATCGCACGTAAAAAGGTAAGACCTCGTTAATCCTTGGCTCGCACAAGTTTAAACTTCTGAGGGCTAACGTTCGTAAGGGGACGACAGCTGGTTAACGGAAAAAACAATTTTAACAACAATTTTTAACAAGTAAGGTTGAAAAAGAGTAGAGAAAATATCACAACCGATAGAAGAAGTTCGGTAATAACGTCACTGCATTCAAGCTATTGAGTATTATATTATTACTTATAAATATTTGATCCACCAAGATTATTGAAAATATATTTAAAAATCTGAAAATACCTTTAACATTGATTGACAGCATATTTGTCAATTTGTGATGACGAAAAGGAGTCAAATTATTTCTCGCCTGTATTTGAACCTCCGAGCCTTCACTCGGCGTAATATTCCAACTTTTAGAGAACTTATCGTAAACTATATATATATATATATATATATATATATATATATATATATATATATATATATATACTGTAAAAATTACGAGATCTTCCAAATAACTTACTTTTCAAACAATGTGCTGAAAACATTTCACAACAACTCCATATTCTTTTTCAGCTCATATCCAGAAACAAACAACTAGTAAAAAATTATCGATCTATTTTCAAACTTTGGATAATAGCTAAACACCCCCAGTCAATAATACTCGATTTTTTTTAATGAAAACAGTGGCTTCATGAAGAAACGATCCATTGCAATCTCTTTATTTATACGGAGTTTATTTATACTCGAGAATATTATGAATAATAGCCATCAGATGGTTGCTCTATATAACCGATTTCAGTAAGGCCTTTGATAAAGTCTATCACAAAACTTTTTTGGGTAAACTTGTTGAGATTTGTTATGTGTGGTACACTTTTAAAATGGTTTGAGTAATCGTTCTCAAGCTCTGGCTGTGGATGGGTTTCTGACGAACTATTTGATCAATACGTCGAGTGTTCCACATGGATCCAACTTAGGGGCACTGCTATTTAATATTTACATTAATTATATTCGAAATTGTTTCATCAGTCTTGAAGTATGACGACGATCTCAATGTCTTTCACTCTGTGTAATACATTTTTGAATTGCAAAATAACAGAAAATCTGACTTAAACTGTAAAAATTCGTTAAAATATCCCACACGATTCCACTGCATGTTTTTTGGTGTGCATGGACCATATCAACCATGGAAATTGAAATTTTGAAGAGTAGGTTGTGTTGGTAAATTTTTTAAATGCAATATGACTGGAAATCCGACATAAACTGCAGCGACTAGTAAATTATTTCTATATCAATTTTCCAAAAAAAATTTTTATCTATTGATACCTGATGGTCGTCAACCCCTTAGAGGTTATTTTTTTACGGTATAATAAACGAAAATCACTTTGCAATGCAGTGAAATATGTCTATGAGCTGTTTAACTCTATGGAAATCATCACTCTGAATTTTTCGATACAATAGTTTGTAACATATTTTAAATGATTTTGTGGAAATTTCTGGCATAAGCACAATGTGATAGATAATATAATATGAATTTTGAGAAGTTTGGGATTGTTTAACCCATTAGGGGGAGGGGGGCTTCATTTTGTAATTTTCAACACTTCTATAGTTTGTAAAATTTGTGAACAATTCTGGTACTGATCACGTTGGAATCTATATTTGTATGAGGTGTATTCATTCAATGGTCACATAGGATATCAACAGGCGCATACCTAAATCGGTAACCACCAAAACAAATATACAGTTAATACAGATTGCGAGTTAGCCTAGCAAAGATATCGAAAATGGGATACTAAGAACCTAAAAATAATAACAAATGAGTACCTATACAACTAAATTCACATTAAAGGAACTGATTGAAATATTGAAAATGTCCAAATTTATATAATGATTCCATTCTGTTAATGGGGGAATTTGGTTATGAGAAATAATATCTAAAAGGGGGGGGGGGTTATTCCTCAATAGTCTATTGGGAACGTGAATGCTTGTTCTATAAAATTATAGGTGAATCGATCATTTAATAATGTATACAAATATCGGAGTGATTTCGGCATTTTTTCAATGAATGTGAATATTTCTGTATGAGGAAGTCTGTACTAGCCATTTGATTTGTTTCCTTCTAATCAAAAATCTCAAAAATTTATTCTGAATAACTTCCAGTTTATGTTTGTATACCTCATATTGATGAGGACACCATATTACAGATGCATAAGTCACCCTTCTGTAAACATAGTGGGTATACTATAAAGATTATAGAACTTGCTGTGATGTGAAATATTTGCAAGTTCTTAGAACAAATTATACCGTAAACCAGGGCTACTTTAACATCGAGGGTTACTTTGACACTTTTTGGGGCTACTTTGACAAAGTCCCTCGTATAAGCAGAAATGCTAGAAACGTTGAGGTTATGTTACTGTTATTATTGATCATTTTGAGGTGACGTCACGACGGGTCCGCCATATTGCCGGTAGGGCATACAAACCGTTCGCGTCATTGTAAACAATAGGAAAGATCGATTTTTAAAGTGTGAATAATTTAATATGCCAGAGTTTTGTTCTGTTGTGGGGTGTTCTAAAATGGCAGAAAGGGATAAAATTCGTCATTTCATAATCCTGAAAGCCTTACAAAACCTAGGAGAAATGCTGGACGCCTTATCAAAAGAACGTCGAGAATGATGGGTTGGGGCTTTGAAACGGGGCAATTTGAGCGATACATTCCTCAAACATGCACGAATTTGTGCAGATCATTTTGTATCAGGTAGGTAAATAATATTAATACATAAGAAAAACAAAAGCTATGATCCAAAGTGATTTAATTTTAGTTAAATATGGTGTTGAACTAAACATCTTTTTTCAACGTTGTAGTAGAACCAGCCAAACTGGAAGATAGGGATAGCCCTGATCGTGTCCCTTCAAAGAACTTAAATTGCTGGTTAGTTCACTTGCACCGAGAGAATAGGGATCAACATTGTCTATAATTTGAAGTTTGGAGTCGTAACGCGATTTCACGTCTCCTTTGAGAGATAAGTAGTATTCACTCCTAGCCATATGCAGTTAAAGTTGATAAAATATGCTACACGCACTAAAAACTCGAAATAAACAGGACAAACTTTCAGATAACAATGAAAACTCAATGGCAGACCCGTCCTTGTGTGCCCTACCGACAAAATGGCCGCTCTGTCAAAGTCACGTGACTCAAAATGATCAATTAGTAGGCGCCTGTTTGATAACTCCGCTGCGTATTGAGGTGTTCTATTGTGCCCTAAATATTCAAAATCATAGTGTAAAAATGGTGAGAACCTACAAAAAGAAACTGGGAGCTCGTGCAAACAAAAACTACAGTGAAGAAGACTTAAACAAAGCCGTGTGTGAAGTTAAAAGCGGTTGGCTATCACAAAAGGCGGCTGCTGAAAAATATAAAATAAACAGAACGACGTTATTGTACAAAGTTCGTGGGTCTCATGAAAATAATCCCTGACATCCAACCGTTTTATCTAAAGTCGAAGAAGAATTGATAGCAGAAACACTGGGAACTGTTAGTGATTGGGGATTTCCGATGACTAAATCAGATGTACGAGGTGTGATCGAGAAATTTGTTAATAAACAAGGCAGGGTTGTACCAAAGTGGGAAAATAATGTGCCGGGTATTGACTTTGTGAATTCTTTTGCCGCCAGAAATGGACTTTCCGTTCGTCTAGCTACAAATATTAAGAAGCAGAGAGCATCGGTAGGGAAAACTACTAGTTTTATAAAAATATTCGTAATATTCTAACCATTACGACACCTCATCATATTTATAATTACGATGAAACGAACATTACGGATGATCCAGGATCACTTAAAGTTCTTGTGCCACGAGGAAGAAAAATAGTGGAGCGAGTAAGAGAGCATTCAAGAACATCAATCAGCGTGATGTTTTGTGGAACGGCGTCAGGAGTTTTATTGCCGCCTATGGTGGTATGTAAGTCCAAAAATTTATATGAAAATTGGACCAAAGGAGGACCAGTGGGTTCTATATACAATCACAGCGAATCGGGATGGTTCGATATGAAGTTATTTGAACAGTGGTTTTTAAATTGTTGCTACCGCATATTGATGCCAATCGGGAAGAAAATGAAACGGTCGTTGTTTTGGGTGACAACCTGGCGTCACACTCTTCACCAGAGGTTGTGAGGGCATCAATACAAAACAACATTTATTTCAGTGCTTTTCCTCCTAATGCCACACACCTGCTACAGCCATTGGACGTTGGAGTTTTTGGGCCCATTAAAAAGCAATGGCTAAAGGTTTTGGATAGATGGAGACAAGAATCCAGGCGTCGAGGAACGATTCCTAAGGAACAATTCCCCGTGCTCCTGCTGAGACTATGGAATTCTATAGCACCCAAGATGGAATCCAATCTTCAAGATGCTTTCCGAGGAACTGGCCTCTATCCATTTGACCCTAATATAGTTCTAAACAGGCTTCCTTCCGGAGAAACCAATACTGGTAGAGTTTTAGACGTCAGTTTCCTTGAATTTCTGAGAGAATCTAGGGGCTTTGATGAAAATAGATTGCGTCATAAAAGAGGGAAGAAAATGACCATAAAATCAGGTACTCGCATTTCATTAGACGATTCCAAGAATGAAACTCAGACACAGGATCTGCATCTAGTCACTTCTAGTAAAGTTCGCCCTACAAGTCCGCTTTACTCTTCAGATGACGACCTTCCACTCATTAATCGGGCCCCAAATTCATCCTCCAAAGCACAAGAAAATTCCAATATTCAAACTCAGGCGAAAGATCTTCATCAAGCTACTTCTAGTACACCTCACCAGATAAGTCTGCTCGACTCTTCAGATGAAGGCCTTCCTCTTAAAAATGTATACACCAAGCAAACCAGGAAGCGAGAAAAAATAGGAGATAACGAAAACCTTTGTTCGATCTGCTTATGTGACTTTCGACATTATGTTGGAAAGGATTGGATTTGCTGCGTCAATTGCACGAGATGGGTTTGCGGACATTGTAACAAGGGCACCAAGAATCCTCGCTACCATTGTCCAAGATGTGAGGATGATGAATAAAGGTGTTAATGGAAACATTTTTTTAAGAATATTATTTTTGTTTTTGTTAGCGTTACCATTATACTGTTAGCTGTCATTTTCTTAACATTATTAAATCTCATATTTAATAAATTAAGCTTGATAAAAACCTGTATTTTTAATATTTATCCTCTTAGAAATATTGTAAAATAAAAAAGTATATATTTTTTTGGTGTCAAACTAGCCCCCGAATGGAACTAATTTGACCTCCAGTACAAAACAATGCCCTGTCAAAGTAACCTCGAGCATGGGGCTACTTTGACACCAAAATAAATAATTTTTTTTTATTTCAAGGAGCGCTTTTTGAAAGTTGTCGATTACAGGCAATGTTGCTAAGACATCCATTGGTTCAAACAAACACTAATTTTTTTATTCGAATACCTAAAAAAAAGTTACGATAAAACAACTCTCTAAACTACGTCAAAGTAGCCCCAGTTTACGGTAACATGCGGTTTCTTTTTGCAACAACTGAATTGATATGAGACGTGAATGACATACTTATTTCGTAGAAGACACCTAAATACTTTACCTCTTTGACTTGAAGACTCTCATTAAAGTTATAACCATATGCGAAGATTGCTTTATTACGGCTAAAGGAGATGGATCAGCATTTATTCAAATTTAGAAAAAGTTTGTTATCTTCACAGTATTTGGAGAAACTATGAGCAGTCACAAATTCTTGAAATCAGGGAAAAAATTGACGGCATCTGCATAAACCAAGATATTACAGAATGTGAAACAGAAGCAATCGTCATTCATAGAGATTATGAAAAGAACTGGACCCAATAAGGAACCCAGGGGTTCGCCCGAAGTCCAAAACTTTGGAATTTTCAACACGTCAATGATTTGTAATAACTACTGTGTAAGATATTTTAGCGCAGCCTTTTGATTACCCATAATTGCGTAATTTAATAAAATGCCGAGTGTGTGGTGCAGCTTTACATAAATATTAGATCACGCCAATTTCCTGGAAAACGGATACTGTAAAAAAATGTTCAAAATTATGTAATAGTTTTTATTGGAGTGGGCCATGAATGCTGGTGTAGCTTTTATTTCACTATAACCGTTGTGGCTTTCACATTTTTGCCTTTTATAAATATCTCAATGAACTGAAATTTGCTATACATCTCAGCTCGCATGAGGTTCGTTATCCCTGGGTACACTCTCCCAATAAGCTACAACTCGCAGATGTCATATAACATCTCACGATAACTCATTTACTTGAACCATTGAACTAATAGCGAATTCATAATTCACAGCTATTACGTATTTCGTTATAGTTGGCAGACTATTACAGTGGGCGTGGCTCAGCACTGGAAATTACCGACTTACTGACTTTGAAAGAAAGAGAGAGGAACAATGTCGATGTCGATATGGGTTGGAAAGAGACGAACGATGTTTTATGTGCAGAATGAATAAAATTTAAAATGTCTATTTACATGACCGTGAGTGGTCGGCGGATTTATTTTTGCAACATTGTGAAAAAGAATTAGTCGAATTTACGTTGCGAGAACGACTTTCGTCACAGAATGTGTTTGCCTGTTTTATAATAACGCAATTTCACTGGTTCGGCGTACATTTTATGGACGATTGAATAATAAAAAAAAATTTGGCAAGGTCTTTGCTCTTAAGCGTGATATAAAAAAATGTACGATAAACAATAAAAAATAGTTTATTTGTTTGTAGCGTACCTGAGTGTAATATTGCGATGATGAAATTATTTTAAAGAAACTCTGCTACTTGAGATTTATATTTCCAGAAGAGAGATTTTTTTAAGACAATTTTGCTTAATCTCCCAGGTTTTCGGAGAAAACCCTTTAAAGGCAGAGCTCGTGCGAGCAAGGGAAATCCGGGACGTACCACGAACCACTTTAGCTCCGAGGCAGACGGTGAGAATCAAACCCGGGGCCTTCTGGGTGAGAGGAAAACGCTTTAACACCCCGAGCACTTCACCTGTATGATATTGGCGAGACTACATCAAAAAATGTAATGACGGATTATTCCATAATATTTATTTTCGCTAATTAGGTGAGGAGAAAAAAAATTGTTGCACTTTTCCTTTGAAAAATATACACGATGTTTCGCTTAGCCCATAAAAAGTTAGCGAAACAACCTACACAATTTCTCAGTTTTGAAGTATCCATAATTTTCCGTCCTTTTCTTTTAAAAAATGTACGATGTAACGCTAAGTTCGGATTCGACTTCCGGCAATGGTGGAGGACAGACGGCGTCCTTAGTTGGAAGTCAAGTAAATGTGTGTGAATGGTAAAAATTTGTTGAAAATTAGCAGTATTGTGCATCGTTTATAAGTGTTATGTGAATTTGTCTACTTCTCTAGCTTCCTACGCCGGTATCCAGGCCGGATAACAACGGATTTGTCGGAGCTAGGGGCCATACTGCTATTTAAAACTACTTGAATTTATTTCAAATTACCTGATTTGGAGAAATTGTTTCCATATGGAGACAGAAATCCAAAAAACTAACTAGAAGAAGAAGAAGAACGCTAAGTTCATATGAATTTAGCGAAGTTTGGTAGATTTGAATTATGAATACTTCAAAACAGATCAAAGTTAGAAATTGCAAAAGTTATTTCGCTAACTTCATATGAAATTAATGGAACATTGTATATTTTTAAAAGAAAAGAGCGACAAGATTATTTTTCTCCGCAACTTATTAGCAAAAAAAGCTGCAAATTATGGAATAATCCGTCATTACAATTTTTGAAGTTATCTGGATAACTTCAAATAGGTGACCACTTCTTCATTTGCACACTGTATTTAAGAGCAGGAAACTAATTTAAAACTGAGTTAGAGAGTGTGAAAAGACCTGAAGAAGAGATTTACTCTGGTACACTGAAAAAAAAAGATAGGGCTCATAGTTAATAAATATTTGTTTGGGTGCCTTTCATTTACAATTAATAAAAAAAAGAAATTTTTTTTTGGCATTGGGTAATTTTATTTAATATTGATAAACGCGATAATATAATTTACTAATAAAAAATAAATAGTTTGTTTGAGGTCCCTATGTTGGGTGATATTACAAAACATTTATTCATAATTGATTTTAAGTTTATTTAAATATTCATTGAAAATACCGGGCTGACCATTATTATAAAATCTCCGCAATAGGTGCCGTGGTTGGGCTCGCTGATGGGCCACGTGTCACGTCGTACGTCGGGGTTTCGTGTTTCGTTGTTTGTCGTTGAGTCGTGGGTGCGCCATTTGCGTTGTTTAGGTTAAAGTCGCATGTTGTTATTATTTATTTTTGTGTGATTGAAGTGTAATTTAAAATCAAACAATCTCTTCATAGTTATAGAAGAAACAACAACACTAGTTTTATAATTATTATATGCATAGTTTGTGCACCTATTTTCTAACATAATACAACCATATATTCTGATGTAAAAGTTACAAGTAGGTAGGTAACGCATCATTTCATCAAGGCTGTCTCTCACCATAATGGACCATGTTCAGGAGCTAGAAAAGTTTTTGAAACAAATTAATAAAAATATGTTAAAGTATTCTAATTTCTTCCATTTTGATTTTTCCATTTCAGAATGCTCATCTTGTGTCCCTATGGGTTTATTTATAATAAACAATATTTTTAATAAATATTCTTTATTTATTTGGAATAAATGCTGAGGTGTTTTATTTACAAACGTTCATTTTCAATAAATGAAACATATTTATAATAAAAATGTGTTTATTAAATGTCAATGAAATAGATAATATTGATAAATATTCTTTATTTATTATAAATAATGTTTTATTTACTGTTGATTAATCTATAGTAAGACCTATATTTATTGGAAATAAATTTGAATTGACTGTTAATGAGGCATATTTAAATAATTTTAATGCATCATTTGTTTCTAATAAATAAACGTTTATTCCGCAATATTCGAGTAAATGATTTATTAGGTGTTAATTAATTTGGTTAACTATGAATAAACTGTTTTCTCAGTGTATTAAAGAGATTCTTAGAGTGGTTGAGAGAAAGGCAGATTTTTGGCTTTTTGTTAAAAACAAAACTGCTTTGACAATCGCTTTGACTTTTCTTTGTATTTATCGTGAAATAGATAAAAAGCCATTTTTTTTCCTTCGGAAGCTAGTCCTGTCACCAGCTGCACCTCAGCCTCTTGGGCTTTTAGTGCATTCCAATTGGTTTCACAGCACCCACTCCGTAATTATTGTCCCCTGTACCAGTCTGTACAGGTTCTTCACCGGTTGACTGTTGTATTCTTCGGGAGATAGCCTGGGTTTTCCGAATATTGCCTGTCTCTTGCGGTCGAATGCCTTGCATTCTGACAGTACGTGTTTGGCTGTTTCTGCCCCTGTCTGAAGGAAAGTTCTCCGTTGGACAGCCCCATTTTGTGCAGGTGTTTTCTCATTGGGCAGTGAGAAGGCCCGTTATCGTTCTAACTTGATTCCTGCTCAGCTTGAGTAAATCTTCAGTTTTGTGTTTTGACGGTTCTTTAATGTATGTTTTCCCGTGGTGCATGAGAGGGGCTTCGTTCTTTGTTTCCGTTTGATCCAGTCCCGAATACATCCTCGAATGTCGGATTTAGTATTCCCGAGTGTGGGTTCTAGGCCAATATATGGAGTTGATGAACCGTTTCTGGCTAGTTCATCAGCTTTTTCATTGCCTTCGATGCCACAGTGTCCTGGAACCCACATCAAAGTTGTTTTGTTGTGTTCTGAAAGGACACTGAGTTCTTCTCGGCATTCCCATACCAGTCTTGATGTCACCTTCGGGTTCATAAGAGCCTTCAGTGACGCCTGACTGTCTGAGCATATTTTGAACCTTGCATTACGCATTTCCCTCATGTTGATTTCTATTGCGCATTGCAAAATAGACATCTCTGCCTGGAATACGGATGTGTTTGTTTCCAGTGAGACGCTTATTTGAGAGTTTCTCCCCTCACTGTATATTCCAGCACCAGTTCCTTCCCTGGTTTTGGATCCGTCCGTGTACCAGATCCTCTCTCCAGGTTTGCCCCTGATGTTGTCATCTGACCATTTTCTTACATATAGCATGTAAAAAGTAGAAAATCCATCTCGAATAAATGCATAAAATAAATTTTGTTTAAATAACCTACCATTATTAACCTGCTTATGGCATTTACATAAAACCAACGTATTTCGAAGAACTGTCTATCGAATAACTGTCGTTCGAAGAATTGTCATTCGAAGAACTGTCCTAGAACCGTTTCCTGTGTACCTGTGGCAAACTGCTTTTGGCAGTCATGACTTCAGCTGAAGTTGTAATAAAATAGACAAATAAACTGCATTCCAAATAAAGTATTACAAATGACCAAAAAAGTAAAAACTATTGAAAGTATAATTGTCCAACCGACTGTTGTATATTTTTAACCATGCATAACAATGCATAACAAACAAACCAGCGACCATTCTCCTCAATAGATTTTCAATACGGTCAATTTCTAAGAACATCTAAACCAAAGCAGGCTGCATTTTTTCGAGTACATTATCTACTTATCTCCATCAGAAAACGATAAATCAACGAACCAACCATCAGATTTAAAGACTAGTTGTCAAAGGTAACAGATTATATTTCTTCGAGTTGGAAAAACAGAACCGATTCTTACTGTTAATGATAGGATGGAACTGTGGTAATTGCGAATTTATTTCAAAACTTGATCAAGTGGACAGAGAGAAAATTAACCACTTGACTGGCAGTAAATGAAATACAGTTAATTTTCTTTAATAGGTATATTTAAAATGCTTTTTCTGTTGTTCCCGAGTCATTCCAGCCGACAACTTATAATTGGTCACACTAATAATGTGAGAAATGAATGAATACAATTGAACCCTCTCAGTAAAATACCCTCCGAAATCTTCAAAAGACTTGTGGGAGCTAGGAAAAACGTTGCCCTCACCTTTTAACGTGCGATGCCGTGAACCGGTGCGATGCCGTGCACCGGACCGGTGACCGAGTTGGTTCAAATCCATGCACTTACCGATGAAGGGGTTTACGAAGCGAACTTTTTATGTTAATGTTAATTGATTAATCCAGTAGACCAAATTAACTTAAATGTCTAGGTGCCTTCCTATCTACGTCAACTGACCACTTGGGCGGATACAAGGACCCCGCACTATCCTTATGGAAAATGGATTTCGGTTAAATTTCCTGAATTTTTGGTATGTTGTAGATCTTGACTTCCTCGGCAAAAGTGTCCTTGGACACAAAAAAATCGGTAGACTAGTTTTCGAGGTACAGGGTGTCAAAGATGAAAAGTGAAGCTTTCTGCTGAGAATTTTTAACAATTCCGAGAATTGTCCAAACGCCTATTCATACTGGGAAAACCATGCCTCACACTTTTTTGGTCTGTGTTCTACAACAGGGTGAACAAAGAAAAATCCAATTCGATTAATTTTAAACCGACCAGTGTGAGTTCTTTGATGAGAATTAGATATTCAATTTAGCCTGAATGGACTCCCTTAATCTCGGTAGAAGTTAACCGAGATTTTTTTTTACAGGGTGGTTCGAAAATAGGGGTACGTCAACCCCCCGTTTTTTAGTGTGGATAGGGAAGAGCATGTCATATATATTCAAGGCAATTCAAATTCAACCCCCACCATTGGGATCTCCTAAACTACAGGAGATACGTCGAAGCTTAAATTGGGGCAAAGTTGCGTATTCTGGTGCTTGACAAAATACTGTTTTGAAACTTGGAAAATTCCTAGTATTTCCGGAAATATCGGGTAAAAACTGAAAATCGGAATTTTCGTTTTTATTTTTTTCTATCGTTATTTGACAACATACCTAGCTCAAAAAAAAGTACATTTTCATTGATACTTTTTTTCAGCTACACGTTTTCATGTTCAGATTTACTAACCGACGTTTCGTCTTCTGGCAATCATCATCAACTTTTTTTTTCTGTTATGGGCGCCATATTGTTTTTTTATACAGAAAAATAGTGATTATCATTCTGATTTCATTGATGTATAATTTGTTATGATTTGCACTTCTGAAATCACAGATATTAAAAAAAAAACAACTTCATCTGAGATCGTCATGACTCCATCGAAAAATTTTGTTTAATAAACACTAGTTGTCAGAACTCATTAAACATCATAAGTTTGCACAAATACTTCAGTCGAAATGTCCTCATTCTCAAATGAAGAAAAACGAGATATGCTGAAACTTTATTATAAATTTGATAGGAATAGTACGAAAACAGCACAAATTTATTTTGAATTATATCCGGAAAGACAACAGCCGGATAGAACATTATTCGGAATTTGGAACAAACACTTGGCTGAGTACGGTACGTTTCAAAAACCAAGAATGAAATATGGAAGCAGAATGGAACAAAATATTAGACGTAACTTATTAGCCGAGGTAAAATAATTGTTCATTCCATATTCGAAGAAGTATAATTATTTTTGGTACTTTTTTAGATAAATGCAGATCCTTCCAAATCAACACATTAAGTCTCGGCAGAAATGAATGTGCCACAGACGAGCGTTTGGAGGGAATTCAAAAAAAGTGGTTTGAAATGTTATAAGATACATATTTCACAAAAATTACATCCAGGTGATCCTGAGAGAAGGATGGAATTTTGTAGCTGGCTCTCGAATAGGGTAGACTCTACAAACTTCTTGAAAAACATTATTTGGACCGACGAAAGTACTTTTTCGAACTGTGGTGTTTTTGATAGAAATAATGAACACATTTGGAGTGAAAATAATCCACGACACTTCAGAGAAGTCAGACCACAAGTTCGGTTTCATTTGAATGTGTGGGCTGGAATTTATGACGACCGAATACTTGGACCTCATTTCTTCTCTAATACTTTGAACGGGGAAACCTATCTTCGGTTCTTAAGAAACGAATTCGAAGAATATATGGATACGTTTCCCCTTGTTAATTATAACAGCTGCTGGTTTCAGCATGACGGGGCTCCTCCACACAATAAAAGAGCAGTTTGCGAATATTTACACCAAAGATTTCCTAATAGGTGGTTAGGAAATTATAGCCCAGTGAGGTGGCCGGCAGGGTCACCTGACCTTACAGTTTTGGATACTTTCTTGTGGGGCACTTTAAAGAACAGAATCTATGGAGAGCAAGAATATGACACAGTACATGAACTTAGAGACAATATCATCACGCAATTCAGGTCTATCAGAAGAAGGAATATTGTTTGGGCTGTTCTTAATTTGAGACGACGAGCTCGGTTATGTATTCAAGAGGAAGGCCATCATTTCGAACACTTGTTGTAATACTTTTTGTGCATTTTTTACAAGCTCATAATTTCATTCTTTTTTTTTTTGAAACGCACCGTACTAAGCCAAGTGTTTGCCCAAAATTCCGAATAATGTTCTATCCGGCTGTTATCTCTCCGGATATAATTCAAAATAAATTTGTGTTGTTTTCGTACTATTCCTATCAAATTTATAATAAAGTTTCAACATATCTCGTTTTTTTTTTTTCTTTTAAGAATGTTTTTATTCAAGTATGCCATGGAAACAAAAAACAACTGTAAATCAGAAGGTGATATTCTCTCAAAGTAAAAATCTTAAATAAAATTGATTCATTTCGACTGAAGTATTTGTGCAAACTTATGATGTTTAATGAGTTCTGACAACTAGTGTTTATAAAACAAAATTTTTCGATGGAGTCATGACCATCTCAGATGAAGTTGTTTTTTTTAATATCTGTAGTTTCAGAAGTGTAAATCATAACAAATTATACATCAATGAAATCAGACTGAGAATCACTATTTATCTGTATAAAAAAACAATATGGCGCCCATAACAGAAAAAAAAGTTGATGATGATTGCCAGAAGACGAAACGTCGGATAGTAAATCTGAACATGAAAACGTGTAGCTGAAAAAAAAGTATCAATGAATATGTACTTTTGAGAATTGAAGAATATTCGGAGTAGATGGGTGCAGTACCTATTCCAATCATACGATACCTTATATACATGGTGAATGAAATGGTTTTCATTTGAAAGTTGAACTAAAAGCTACACCAGCATTTATGGCACAGTCCAAAAAAACTATTACATAATTTTGTACACATTTATTAGAAATTTGCGTCCCAACCAAAATTTTTTTTACAGTCCCTGTTTTCCAGGAAATGTGCGTAGGCTAACTTTTAAGTAAAGCTGCACCACACATTCTGTATTTTGAAAAAATGCCCAATTATTGATTATCAAATGGCTGCTGACATTTCTTACACATTTATTACAAATCATTGACGTGTTGAAAATTCCAAAATTTTCATCCCCTAGAGGTTAAATAACTCCTATATTGAGACAATTCCCTAATAAATACAGATCCCAACGTGGTCGGTGCCAGAATTGTTCACAAGATTGTTTAAATTTTTGTGCAAACTATCTGTTATAAACTACATAATGAAGGACCCCCAAGGGGTTGAACACCACCAAACATCTCAAATTCCCTATTACATTATCTATCTATCTATATTGCGCGTATCGTTGAAATTTTCCACAAAACTATTTAAAAATCATTAAAATCTATCGACGCCAACGTGTTGAAAATTTCATAATGATGATTTTCATGGGTTTGAACACCCCACACAGCGCATAAACTTAATTCAATGCATTGCAAAGTAAACTATTTCGGATTTTCATAATATACCGTTAAAGAAATATCCTCTGAGGAGATGACCGCTCATTAATAGGCTCCACTTGTTTTTTGTTAAATTGATAATTGTTGCAAAAAAGTATTTACGCCAGAACATTATTATACGTCTATTCATGCGCATCAAAAGACACGCAGTAGAAGCGTGTGGGATACTGTAAAGAATTGTAATACTCGATGAAATAAAGTTCAGGTCCGATTTCCTATCATATCGCATCACAAAAATATATTAACATATACCGCTCTTCAGAATATTGATATCCATGGTTGATATTGTCCATGTGCAACTAAAGACACGCAGTAGAACCGTGTGGGATACTGTAAAAAATTCTAATACTCGATGAAATACAGTTCAGGTCAGATTTCCTATCATATCGCAACACAGAAATTTATTAACACAGCCCACTCTTCAGAATATTTATATCCATGGTAGATATTAATAATAAGAATAATGTTTATTTACTTAGCAAAGTCAACAACATTGCATAATAGAAAAAAGGAGTAAATAAACGGACGAGATATCACGAAGCTCTAGTGACAACACTTGTCCATAAGCGACTGAAGACACGCAGTAGAACCGTGTGGGATACAGTAAGGAATTCTAATACTCGATGAAATACAGTTCACGTCTGATTTCCTATCATATCGCAACACAAAAATTTATTAACTCAGCCCACTCTTCAAAATCTTGAATTCCATGGTTGATATTGACCATGAGCAAGACAAGCAGTTAGAAGCATGTGGGATACTGTGAGGAATTCTAATACGCTATGAAATACAGTTCACGTCGGATTTTCTATCAAATCGCAACACGAAAATTTATTAACACAGCCCACTCTTCAGAATATCAATTTCAATGGTTGATATGATCCATTCGCTCAAAAAAAATGCAGTAGAAGCTTCTGAGACACTGTAATAAATCCTGAAACTCGATGAAATAAGGCTTGTTGCGGATTTTCTGTCAACTCCTGTCAACTCCTGTCAACTTCTGTCAACTCCTGTCAACTCCAATGCAGTGAAATAAGTTTATGCGCTTTTCAACCCCATGGAAATCATCATTCTGAAATTTTCAACAAGTCGCCAGATTCTAATCATTTTTAAATAATTTTGTGGAAAATTTTAGCGATACGCGCACTACAATAGATAATATAATAGGAATTTTGAAAAGATTGAGGGTGTTCAACCCCTTGGTGCCCTTCATTCTGTAATTTTTAAAACTATAGTTTGTACAAAAATTATAAACAATCTTGTGAACAATTCTGGCACCGACCACGTTGGGATCTATATTTACTAGGGAATTATCTATCTATACGGGCTATTCAACCCTTAGGGATGATGAATGATTTGTAATAAATGTGTAAGAAATGTTAGTATCATCAATAATTGCGTATTTTTTCAAAATACAGAATGTGTGGTGCAGCTTTACTTAAAAGTTAGCCCACGTCCATTTCCTGGAAAACGGGGACTGTAAAAAAAATTGGTTTGGACGCAAATTTGAAATAAATGTGTACAAAATTATGTTATAGGTTTTTTTGGAGTGTGTCATAAATGCTGGTGTAGCTTTTAGTTCATTTGAAAGTCCTGTTTCCGAAGAAACTAGGGAAAATTCAAATGTATCAGAAGCAATAACTATCTCGAAGTTAGGACTAATTCTTCATTATTTGATGAACACTTGCTGAATTCAAGTCCACTGGATAACTGAAAGTGGGTCAAACAATCGCCAGATTTCTCCCTGACAAACAGAAAAACAGGAATCGAAGAAATAAAAGCTTGGGGTATCAGTAAAATCCGTACATTCAAAAGTATATAGCCGACAAACGAGTCAGGAGACCTAAGCTGATATTGATGACAATATCTTTGTCTCCTCAAACCGTACATTATATCAAATATTCATGAGAATTAACCGATTCTTTTTCCAAATACAAGGTATAAATTGAAAAAAAAAACAGCATTCTTCTAAGAAACTTGGATCGTATCTTTTTACTCAAACTGTATACATGAGATAACTATGCGACGTTCTCAATATTGAAGAATGTTGTACATAAATAGTCCGGTGAATATTCTGTTCATTATGTTGGCACAATGTACTTGAAAGTCGACCTTTTTTCATTATAGTGAATTCCCAATACCAACGGAGTACTACATAATGGGCGAATCCCAGGTTCTGGATTACAGGAAACGCGACTCATTCCAAGAAGAAAAAATTAAACACGTCCTTCAAACCAAATATCCAATTTTACCGATATCTATTTTTCGTGTAATATAATGTTTTTGGAATGATTCTTGTTTTTTATTGCGAACTTGTTACGGGTTTATTGTGCACTAGAAAACCCTTTCTGTTTTAATACAATAACATCAGAAATATGTCGGGGCGTGGCGCAGTGGTTAGAGCGTCCGACTCTGAGTCGAAAGGTCCGAAGTTCGAACCCTGGTTGGGCTGGGATTTTTTAATGTAATTTAACCGATTAAATTATTAAAATCTCGTGGCTAGAGTAGGGTGAGTCCTGCACGATTCACTGTGGCGTTCCAATTAACAGTGCTGCTCCTAAGGTGGCGTATGGAGTTAGTAACAAGGCCTATAAAGAACACATGGCTAATGACCATAGCAGTCGATGCCAAAACACCAAAGAAAAAAAAACATCAGAAATTCTCTGTCATTGATATACACTTTCCACTCTGTACGCCACTGTATCAAAATGACAACTTGATCGTTGTCATGTATAGCTTGTTCCGAATGTTAGTACTTAACTTTGCCGTACTAGTTCGAGCGGACATGAACCGGCCTTAAGCTAATGACAGTTATCAGTTCTATTTTGCGGTATGACAGCGTTGTTTTGTAAACATACTTTTGGTTAGTCTATTGCTTTGTGCTTAGAACACAAAACCGTAACATTTTTACTTTATCTCTGTCTTGTGTCATTGAGGTACCTACTTCACATTCGAATACTTGACCGTGTTTGTGTTTGGTTCTGAGATTGAGAGGCTGGCATTTTTCCTCTTGGTTCAGTTGGCAACACTGAATCTTAAGGTGTTCTTTTCATATAGCTCCAAGTAGCTCGAGGTAGTTCCTGGACTGATCCCACCCAACACTAACGAACTTCAAAACAATGGCCTATTTGCGAAATGCGTTCCCGCTTAATTGGGGCACAGAATTTAGGAGACAAACAGTTTAGTGTATTCAAATTTGAATAAACTGCTGAAAATGTCGAAAGTTTAAATAAGTTTTATCAGACATTTTCATCTACGCAAGATTTGTCACTTTTTATTTATTTATTACACGGGAAGAAATACCCATTTACAATACAATACAATATAAAACACTAAGAAAAATATGTAGAAACATAAAAAAATATATAACTACCTACTTCTAATAGTTTTGCACAGTAACTAGACAACAACAAAACAAATTAAAATGAAATGAGCAATCAAAGCTATAGAACTTGAACTACATAGTAGCTCTCTTCATTTGCCAAAGCGAAGATGAGAAAATATCTATAGCCCTTGAGTGAACATTTGCCTGTCGCAGTAATCTAATCATCCCTATGTTTGCACCATAATTTGATCGATGTGCAACCAAGGAAAATGTGCTATATTCACGTAGTGCCCTAGGAGGTACTTATATTTTCACTTCTTCTAATAATTCAGGAGCATCTATCAGACCGTTCAATATTTTATATATAAACAAGGTGTTAGACCCTTGCCTTCTGTGGATCAGAGGACTCAAATTCATTACTGACAGCATGTTGGTATAAGAGTAAGGAATGTTCAGCCTAAAAGAGCAGTACAAAAAAATCTGCGTTGAACTCTTTCACATTTTTCGATGTGGACTTGAGCATAAGGGCTCCAAATAATCGAAGCATATTAAAGATGAGATCTAACCAATGAAAGGAATAAGATTTTCACTGTACTCATATGAACAAAATCTCTAGAATGTCTCTTTATGAAACCCAACTGCATGAGTGCTCTATTACTTTATTATTTGCATAACTCTTTGTTCTCGATTGGAAAATGATCAAAAGGGTCTTTGGTACTATTGATAATGCATTCAGCATTGGGGCACTGAGCAAATAAGCCAGGTAATGGAACTTCTGACTTCTACCGCCCTTTCAAGTTTTCTGATTCTGAAACTTTCACACTAGAGAACATCACTGAACTCAATTTGTTGTCCAAAAATCTATGTTAATAATGCGAAAACAGTTGAAATGGGTACACCACCGCTTCTGATATACATTCTATCAATCAGTTCATCAAAATAATTATAGATGGCATACCCTTTATGCAGAATGCGAATAGACAATGAAATATTTTTCATGAGATAATGCAAGATGTGAAAAACCAGGACAGAATATTTTCCCTTCACGCAGTTAGCTCGAAACCAGACATCTGATACACAAACATTTGCCTACCAGTGCTCACGAGCTCACGTCACCTTTTTTATATTGTAATGCGTTGCTCATTTATATGGGAGACCATAAAAATTTGCGGTTATTTTGGTATTTTATTTTATACAGACGGGTATAAACCCAATTAGTAATGACAAGCAGGTGCATCGTTATAATGTTTGGACAACTTGTATGAAGTTGGATATCTACAATCAACAAACTATTAAAGGCTTTAGTCACCTAAATAAGCCACAATAGGCCATTGGCCGCAGTGCAGGGCCTGATATGGGCCTACTCACGTTCAAAACAAAAAACACCTAAATAAGTAAACCACCCTAATTACCAGCCTGTCTTTGTTTCGGGTGTGTACCATTCGAAATTATTACGTGATATAAGCCTGTAATTATCGATTTCATTGAAAATATGAACAGGATGTTCATAAAGTCAGTTGTGGAATCATCTGCGACTGAAAGTTGGAATTTAGTCGCTATTTTCCACCGTACAAGATAACCTCTCTTGGAAGGGATTCATCAATTGAAAATTGAATCAATACATGACTCCTCTGGAAATGTATTGATTCAATTTTCAATTGGAAATGTTTCTCTTTAAAACCTGTAATTATTGTTTCCATCAATTTTAAGTTTAAAACACTATCATACGAAGTAGTGCAATTTTTGATCTGTAATGGCGCTGAAGCTGGCAGACCAAAAGCCGCAGACAATTTTTGTCAGGGACTGTACCTACTGAAGCCGCCGGCAAATATTACCGATAGTTCTCCTGCCTGGAAAATTGATCATTTAGATGAAAACTATTAAATATTATGAATGTGTTCGAATAGAAATGTATCATTCTTATGAATTTAAGGAAGAAATTCAGTAAATGAGATTATTGGTGGGATATACCAACGTGTTCAGATCGTTAGGATATTTGCAAGAATTTTTCTCATAATTTCCATAATTAAGAACTTAGACTCGAAAAATTTGCCAAGAATATTTTTAAAACATTACACCATAAGACCATGATATTTATAACGACTTGCCCCTTATCAATTATTTTTTAAAAATGGCAAATGCAGAAATGGATTACAACTGTGGAATTTTTCGTGATTGTTTACAGTAAAACCGACACGGAAAAACTGACATATGCGAAATTTCTCAGGAAGTTAGTTGAAACATTCCTTGATTATATCTCATTAACGAAGTCGCGGTTCCTTTCCTAATTTTTCTTTAAAAAAATCGCAAAGGCCAGTATAAGCTTGGTCTGCGGGATTTTTCGCGTTTTTTTTCTAATAACATCAACACGCAAAAACTGACATATACGAAATTTTTCAGGAAGTTAGTTGAAACATTCCTTGATCATTTCTCATTATTGCAGCCGCGGTTCCTTTCCTAATTTTTCTTTTAAAAAATCGCAAAGGCCAGTATAAGCTTGGTCAGCAGGATTTTTCGCGTGTTTTTTATAATAACATCAACACGCAAAAACTGACATATGCAAAATTTTTCAGGAAGTTAGTTGAACCATTCCTTGATCATAACTCATTATTGAAGCCGCGGTTCCTTTCCTAATTTTTCTTTAAAAAAATCGCAAAGACCAGTATAAGCTTGGTCTGCGGGATTTTTCGCGCTTTTTTTTCTAATAACATCAACACGCAAAAACTGATATAATATGCGAAATTTTCCAGGAAGTTGGTTGAACCATTCCTTGATCATATCTCATTATTGAAGTCGCGGTTCCTTTCCTAATTTTTCTTTTAAAAAATCGCGTGTTTTTTATAATAACATCAACAAGCAAAAACTGACATATGCAAAAATTTTTATGAAGTTAGTTGAACCATTCCTTGATCATATATCATTATTGAAGCCGCGGTTCCTTTCCTAATTTTTCTTTTAAAAAAATTGCAAAGGCCAGTATAAGCTTGGTCTGCGGGATTTTTCGCGCTTTTTTTCTAATAACATCAACGCGCAAAAACTGACATATGCGAAATTTTCCAGGAAGTTAGTTGAACCATTCCTTGATCATGACTCATTATTGAAGTTGCGGTTCCTCTCCTAATTTTTCTTTAAAAAAATCGCAAAGACCAGTATAAGATTGGTCTGCGGGATTTTTCGCGCTTTTTTTTCTAATAACATCAACACGTAAAAACTGACATATGCGAAATTTTCCAGGAAGTTAGTTGAACCATTCCTTGATCATATCTCATTATTGAAGTCGCGGTTCCTTTCGCAAAGGCCAGTATAAGCTTGGTCTGCGGGATTTTTCGCGATTTTTTTTCTAATAACTTCAACATGCAAAAACTGACATATGCAAAATTTTACAGGAAGTTAGTTGGAATTTTACTTGATCATATCTCATTATTGAAGTCGCGGTTCATTTCCTAATTTTTCTTTAAAAAAATCGCAAAGACCAGTATAAGCTTGGTCTGCGGGATTTTTGCGATTTTTTTAAAGAAAAATTTGGAAAGGAACCGCGGCTTCAATAATGAGAAATGATCAAGGAATGGTTTAACTAACTTCCTGAAAAATTTCGCATATGTCAGTTTTTGAGTGTTGATGTTATTAGAAAAAACACGCGAAAAATCCCGCATACCAATCTTATACTGACCATTGCGATTTTTTAAAAGAAAAATTAGGAAAGGAACCGCGACTTCGATAATGAGATATGATCAAGGAATGTTTCAACTAACTTCCTGAGAAATTTCGCATATGTCAGTTTTTGCGTGTCGATTTTACTGTAAACAATACACGAAAAATTCCACAGTTGTAATCCATTTCTGCATTTGCAATTTTTTTTTAAATAATTGATGAGGGACAAGTCATTATAAATATCATGGTCTTATGGTGTAATGTTTTAAAAATATTCTTGGCAAATTTTTCTAGTCTAAGTTCTTAATTATGGAAATTATGAGAAAAATTCTTGCAAATATCCTAACGATCTGAACACGTTTGTATATCCCACCAATATATCTCATTTGCTGAATTTCTTCCTTAAATTCATAAGAATGATACATTTCTATTCGAACACATTCATAATATTGAATAGTTTTCATCTAAATGATCAATTTTCCAGGCAGGAGAACTATGGGTAATATTTGCCGGCGGCTTCAGTAGGTACAATCCCTTACAAAAATTGTCTGCGGCTTGTGGTCTGCCAGCTTCAGCGTCATTGATCTGTAAACTTCTTGAAAGAGTGAATTTTAAAATAAACTTCATTTACAAAAATATTACGAAAATAGCGAGACAAGGAATTTTCACAAATGGCTTACTTATAATTCTTTGCTGGTTCAATATTAATACAGTTAGCCATGATTTTGAATTCTGCACGGAATTTCGTTCATGCTTTGATATACCATCGACAGTCAGAAAATGAAAAAAAAATCAAGGATCAAGAAATCTATACAAATGACTGAATATTCCCGATGAGTTACTGCGTCCACAAAACTTGCTTTGATTTTTTTTCATTAACTTGTCCTATTCTGAATTAGGTTCAAAGTGAAAAAAAAACTTATTAAACAAAAACTTTAACATTTCGGAGACCATATCTGTCTTCAGTATTATACCATTCTTCTTTGAAAAAGTAAAATGAAACCTGCCAAGAAATTTCTTTAGGCTATCTTTATACAGCGGGTGTCCGGTTTCAATCAGTCACTATTCTGTAATTTCTTATTTACTTTTTCTCTAAGAAAAGTTAACCATATAAGGTCCATATCGAACGAGTTTGTTGAAAAACAGTTGTTCGATTAAAGAATGCGGAGATTCTTAAAACTTTCTCCTTTCTTGGTTTGAACCTCTTATTGAATTTTTTATCATTCCATTCCATCATGATCGCCCTCAGAAGGGAGAAAGTGTTCGAATATTTTTCAACCAGATATTTTTCGATTTCTTATGTACTGTAAGTAAGTTTATCGGGTTTTCCTACAGCTGAAAGGTGAATAAGTAAGTCTCCCCAGAGCGCCACAATACCTACTAGATCTTTTAAAGTTCACACCGAATAATCCAAATTCAGAAAAATATAAATTAAACAGAATATTTTTTATAGTTGGTTATCTTGAAAGCATTATATATGACAAATACTCCACAGAAACCAAACACAATTTTCGCGTCCTTTCAACACTCACGATAAAACTACTTGATTGGCATTGTTAACTCTAAAATACTCGAGAAGTCACTTAAGAAAACAGCATCTGGGTACTAATACATTATTATAAGAAAACAAAACTTGAGTATTTTCTCATGTACAGCACGTAATGCTATATTATATTTCCACCTACAACTTGTCCGAAGAAATTTGATAAACAAAGCTACGTCAGGGTTATTCACTATAAATTACCCACCCCGTATCAACTTTATTACTTATTACCAAAAGAAAAAACTCAAATGTAAAAGTTATGTGGTTATGACTGAATTTTGATGAAATGCTATCAAAAATATAATAGCGCGCAGATTTCAAGAGCTACATTTTTTTTAAATTGTATTTTCTGTATATTATTGAAATTTTTTGAACGATCTATTTCAAGTCTAATCGCGTCTTTATTTATTGATTATCATTATTATCATAACCAATTTCTTTCAGAAATTCACAGTGAAATTATTCCATAGGGGTCAAGTCCGGATTTTTTGGTGGCCATTGAATACTTCATTGATTTCATATCCATATTGGGAATACATTATTCGAATGACATTATGCGGGGTTGCCTCATCTTGCATCCAAGTTATACTGGTAAGCTTGGCTTCCGAAAAATTCAGTAAAAGACAATTTTCTACTACTGGGATGAGTATTTCTTGATAGGTTTCTCTGACCGGATTGGCCCAAAATATTTCGTCGATATTCGCGTATTGAACGCTCCAAGTTCAGAGAATTTAAGTAAGTTTAGGAGTTTCGTCTCGTGTAGTTTTTCTGAAGAATTTCAATTCGTTGCAATATAAATTGTGAAAGGCTTTCGCGGCCATCGTCACTTACATGGTGGTTCTTCGGGTTGTAAGGCCGACGTGTGTTCAGACATTTGTTATAGCATTTGACAGCGACTTAAGAAATCAGAAACTTGTAAAATAACTCTTGAAAATGCTAACCACTCGTGTTGGCGAAACGTCGAGTTCTTCTCTGAACACACGTCGGCCTTACAACCCGAAGAACCACCATGTCGTTGCAATATAGTTCATTCAGTATTAAAATTTTTACGAAGGGTGCTTCTTCTTGGATATAATGAATTTTCTATTGCTATGGTTTTAGGAGAAGAACGGGATGATGAGTCTGTGAGAATAGGTCCAAACAAAGTGTTTATGAAGTGTCAGTTTGCAGTTTACAAAAAAACACCCGAATTCCAATTTCCTCCAAGGAAAAGTTATGTCTCACATTAAGAAAAGTCTAATTTGTGATATTTCTTGCCGACAGACATCTTTTTCTTCAACATGTTATGCAATATAAGTAAGTTCTACTAGACAAACACTTATTGATCATAAAATCATCAATTCATAAAACTAAAAATTACTATTGACTATATTGAAAATAAATGCGGTAATCAATTGTTAACAACGAAAAAAGGGAATAAAAAATACCGAGCGCTAAAAACAGGGCTACACCCTTGAAAATGGACTGACTGAGAGCCCTGCAATCAATCAAGATATGCTATATTGACGGAAGAAGAAATTTCCTAAAGAAAAGGGTTTTAAAAAAAATGTAAAACATATAAAATTATTCGATAACTCAGTAATAAAATTAAAATTATAAATACATCTAGGACGGTATGGACGACATAACAATTAAGTAGCATTCATAAAGTAAATAATTTATTTCATGTTATTTCTCAGTCAGGAGAATTACTTTATCATATTATACGATATGAAGGTTTATGAGCCATGAGTGGACGTCGTATTATAATATGAATGCTGTATCAGGATTATTTCAATCTCTCTTCTGAACTGCCTGCACATGTTATCTTCCTTACGGTTGAGGGATGATAATTGTACATTTTGATTCCAATATGAATTATATGATATAATTATTGTTTTCTGATAGATTTTGAACCCAAATATTGTATTGTATAGGATAACTATTGCATTGAGCTGTCATGTCATGACATTTTGTCTCTTATTCATTGTGAACAGATTCCTTTATTTGTTATTTCGGTCTTGACGATCACTAAATTGAGTATCGCTGGTTAGATATTTATCTACTCTGCGGGCGCTGTTTCAGTTTTTGCCTTGAAATGGGGATGTCATCGAATCATTTATTGCAGACATTAGTTATTGTCTGCATAGGCCTACCCTATACTGATGAGGAGCAACACCCCAAAATCGATCAATACGTGGTCCAAATGGTTCGATGAACATTTCCATGCAGCAAGCAATTCCAGACAAAGCTTTGTGGGAACTCTGCACTGAAATTCATTGGATGTAATTCAACGTTAGTCGTGGTATTAGCCAGGAAAGTAGTTATTTTCTAATGAATTTTCGACCCAAATATTTCTATTGAATAGGATAATTGCACTGAGCTTTCATGACAAAACATTTTCAGCCGTATGCATAGTCAATCACCAGCGACTCGCCAGAGTTTCGCCGTTCGCTACACAAGGATTATAATGCACAGTCGAGCTCCAAAAAAGTGACAACTACGCGATAAGTCACATTTTGGCGAAACGCTGGCGATGTACCACTATTTTGGAGCTCGACTGTGCATTATAGTTCTTTTGTAGCGAGCGGCGAAACTCTGGCGAGTCGCTGAAATTGACTATGCATACGGCTGTTTGTCTCTTATTCATAAATTATTGAGTTTCTAACAACATTGTTTGTAGGTCATGGTGGTCGTGATGCTAGAGTGTTCGCTTCTCAACCATACGGGCGTGGGTTCAATTCCCAGCATGGTCAACGATCTCATGCATGGCATCACACTTCAAGAGGAGCTACCTACGTCTCCTCTAGCTCTTCTGAGGGTTGTCGTAAGGGTGCAGTCGGGGTAGTCTGTTGGAACTTTAGTTTATTGTCGATGTTAATCCCTATAGGAATCTTGTTGTGGTTCTGTTAGGAATCTTGTTGTGGTTTTGTTATGTATAAGTTCATTGGAAATTTATAAGCCTAGAAGGATACAGTGAAATGTTATTATATTGGTTTTCTTTTATATAAATCACCAGAGAATTGAAATCGCACCAATGTTTTAGTATAATCAACTCTCTTTCAATTATTCTTCACAGAGAGAAATAAATATATGTTCTCTACACAATTGTGAATAATTTCAGCACAATTTGTTTCTAAAAAGTTGATAGCAACAATTTGTTAATTTTTCTTCTATAATATTGTATTAGAGATATTGTGTATAAACGATACTCTTCAGTGTTGTATTATTCTTAATAGTTTTGTTTAATTTTATCAAACAATATTATGTACTTACCGTATACAAGGAATGAATAAAAACTAACTGTTTTGTTTAAAAAACAAACACAACTTATGTTTCATTGTTGCACCACCTTGTGCATTATTACTTGAGGTATACACGAAATATACAAAATAAATCGGAATGTTGTGCGACAAATGTCAACAACTTGTGTATAAATTGTATAAGAATGATAAACCTGAAATTTAATAAACGGCAACAATTTCTGTACCTAGTTTGTACAAATTGTGTAGGTATTTTAAATATAAATATATATATATATATATATATATATATATATATATATATATATATATATATATAAGTATACATATACATACTTAATTACAAATAAGATAACAGAAACTTAAAATACCTAACAAAACATAAATGAACCATACATTTTGTTAATATGTGGAACCCGTTAAATAATAATAAAGTTTAAAGTAATCTTCGTGTCAACCTATATATTTATTCAAGTAGGAAGTAGGTGAGACGATGCCCTTATGAAACCGTTACAAATGATGAAAATGAGTCATTTTGTAGGTTTCAAGTTATAACAAAAAATAATAGCAAAACTAACCTTCAAATATTGGTATCAGTTCGGGAAGTTCCCAACTTAGCCACACACTTAGCCAGCTTCGCCCTTCGATCAGCATAAAACAATCAAACAATGATAGACTGGACATTTGGAGTAAGTATTTGGACATTTAAGATACGACAGGTGCACGTGCCGCGCATGCGTATTTAGTAGGGTGAAACCAAAGAGACTAAACTAACAGGAGGGTTCAATAAGCTCTAGCCAATTAGAATCTTGTAGCATCAACGCGTCATAGTGACGTACTTGGACATGAGTACAGAGTCGAACTCGAACCAAGCAACAAAACTATCAACAGTAACTCTCATATACCAAGAGCTAGTCCGTCACTGTCTATAGAGAACGGCGACCATGACATGTCCAACTACGTCACATTTCGACACAAATGTTCTTTCGTCTCTTTCTATTACTTAGTGCCCCTATTGTCTTATGGGGATTAGACTCTACTAGTCAAAATAAATAACGTTTAATCTATTTGGGGTGAAACGACGCCTT
Source organism: Chrysolina oricalcia (assembly GCA_944452925.2). Lineage (NCBI taxonomy): Eukaryota > Metazoa > Arthropoda > Insecta > Coleoptera > Chrysomelidae > Chrysolina > Chrysolina oricalcia. Next base: position 22,873,290 of record OX101817.2, on the reverse strand, counting down.
GGTCAAGTTGTGGCAAATTACACAATTGTGTTGAAATAGTAAACAATTTGTGCATATCAAATAGAAAGTGCACAACGGGTGTAAGATGAGTTCAATGTGTTGTAGATGTTTTCCATATAAGTTGTGTTATGGTAGATGTGCATATTTTTGTGTATTTTTAGACAATTTGGAAGTACATGAATACTATACAAATTGACTTGCACAATTATTCATTGAATTTCTCAAAACGCGTATGATGAAAGAATGGACAATTGTGAGAAATATCTTCACAACTGTGTCTTACATAACGTTGTGGATGGACCTGATGCAGACTTTTCTCTCTCTCTCTCTGTAGAATCTTGTAAAAGTTACGTTTAATTTTCTTGCCACAGGAAAGTTGTGTCATCTGCAAATAGTGTAGTTTCTGATAGCTTCATCTAGTTGGCTTTTATCATTAATGTAAAGTAAGAACAGTAAGGGTACAAGATTTGAACCCTGTGGTATTCCAAATTCATTATCAGCGATTCCTGAGTCAGTGCTACAGCAAACTACCTGACTACGTTTATTTAGGTCACACCTACTTTATCCATTTCAAGCTCATTTCTGAAAATATAGAGTGTTAGTTTCCATAGTAGTGTTTCATGATTGACGCAATCAAACGCTTTGGAAAAAATCATACAATACAGCAGCAACACACTCGCTAGCATTGATACTTCTATATTTACTTATGTCAAATAGGTAAATGTGGTAAAATAGAACATCAACAATTGTTTGGAAGTTTTTCCCTTCCTAGAAATTCCTTCGCCGCTCTAATTTTTTTCTATTTGAACTTGACAGTGAAACATATTCGCATTCGTACCAAACGAGCCAGGAAATAAATTCCCAAGACCTCGTCTGGCCGACCGTCCGCGGCCGGTCGATCTTTTTTCTTCCTCTTCGCTTCCTACGCACTTCAATGGCCTCCAGCCTACGCATTTCGGGGGTCTTAAATCGACTTAGACAAGGACAGCGAATGCCGGCACAATACGCTACACGTGGGGTGAACATTACAGGCAGGGTTGCCAACTGCTGGTTAACTTCTCATTTTTAGATATTTTTCCGAAGAAACCATTCTTTAATTAGCATCTGGAATTTGGTAATTAGTAACGTACTTAAACCGTCGCATTGATACACCATTGAGTTCAGAATAATAAATTCCTGGTAAACTGTATTTATGAAATAAGGGCATTATTTAAATAGTTCGTGATGATCAGGGAAGGGGGTGCTTTGGGGCTGCAGCCCCCCTTCCCCAAGAAAGACACCATTACCGTTAATCATTTATTGACCTGTTGCAAGGGGCGTTGGCAATCGAACAACACCGGAAAATTTACCTATTGAAACATACCAATGTAAAAAAAATGAGAAATATTTCAAGGACCGTTCAAATCCCATTTCCAAATTCTCTTTCAAAATACATTCATGTCCATAGCCGGTAATCTAGCGGAAAATATAGAAGTGGCACCAGATCCGCTGCTCTATATGCGTGAGAGTTTTGTTACTGACGCATTTGGTCGAGCTAATGGACACAATAAAACATATAAAACACTTCCTGCCAGCGGTATGGATAATATTTCGATGAAATTCCTCGAGAATATTTCTATATTCACACTAGAACTTCTGGTTCATTTAATCAAGGAGTCTTTCTCTAAAGGACTTTTTCAGAATTTCTTAAAAATTAGGGTTGTTATTCGTCTTCACAAGGGAGAAGATACTTCGAATCCTGCAACTTTTCGTTCTATTTCTCTCATTCCGGCTTTGGGAAAAATTATTGAGAAATTGGTCAAAACTATATTGATGAAGTTTCTATCTGCTCGAAAGGTTCTGAATCCTCAACAATTTGGTTTCCAACCACAGAAAAGTATACAAGACGCAGTTTTCTCCTTTCTGAAACAGTTAAGCAGTACAGTCAATCTCAAAGAAGTTTGCGCGGCAGTGTTTTGTGATCTATAGAAAGCTTTCAATTGTGTAAATCATGGAATACTCCTGCACAAGCTTCAAGGACCGAAATCAGAGCCTTAGTTGGATTGAGTCCTACCTGAGTGAGCATACGGAATTCGTCAGAGCAAACACTAACTCAGAAACTAGATCGGTCAAACAAGGTGTGCCTCAGGGCTCTGTGCTGGGACCTATTTCTTATTGTATTTCAACGATTTGGCTAATCTTATCATTGATGGTAGTTTTACTATATTTGCAGACAACACGACCATCTTGTGGCATGACGCCGATACTGACAACCTACCTTTCAGCATTACAACGGTAACCTTTACGGGGTCATGAAAATAGTGGACCCGTGATCAATTGAATGATTGCCAGGAAATAAAGGAAACTTCCGAGCGTTTTTGAGAACGAGGGTGGAGTGTGGAGAAAAGATTTGGAAAAGATGAAAAGAAAAGATGTAAAAAAAAATTTATCAGAAAAAGGGTATTATACTCTACAAGAGTTTTATGATGATAGATTTTAAAACTCATCATTTCATATCATGAATCGAGCATAGTTAGAATTTTAACATATTTTTTTCATATCATCCACACTTTGAATAATTTTTTTTCTGATTTCATATGCATACTGTTCATCTAATGAAGAACTGGTGATCACAGGCTGGAATGGCAGAGAGTGGATGATATAGGTAATAATAATAATTCATTTCCAATTTTCGATAAAATTCATAATACATTGTTAAGAAGGTATACAGGGGAAATAAAAAGACAGGGAAATATTCCACAGAAGCCCGTTGGCTAGTACGTGGCAATAATACCGCTTTCTTTCAATTGTTCCACTTAAACAAGGTAAGTTCTTCAAATGATTTTACTAAACTTTATTTTATTCCTATATCTATATATAATTATATGATTAACACGTTGACTGCCGTGCTCATTTTTTCATTTTTGGTATCAGAGCCGAAGCAAAATCGAAAATTTTGTCCCAGAAACCATTATGGACTCTATGTAGGTACAGCCTACAGAAGATAGTATATCGTTGAATTTTTCGGAAATTGAGACTCTGAGTTCAAAAAATTTAAAAAATTCAGCGCGGTCTTATAAACCGAGTCGGCGCTCTTCAATAAGTGTACACCCTTGCATCTTCCAATAATTCGTTGTTTTTACTGATTTGTCTGCCACGCCGACTCGGTCTGTGCGTCGAATGAGAACAATTTGCAACGCAAACTTGTTACTGAAGCCGTCTCGGTCTGTTTTCGCGATATTATCGACAATAATTTAGACCGATGGCTTCAAGAACAGTTCAATTGGCTCGGTCCCATAGACCGAGTTGGCCTGGTGTATCAACCTCAACCTCGATCTATGAGACCGAGGTGGCCCGAATTAGATATTTTGTCATTATGTTTGCTGTCCAGATGTCACTTCTGTGTCACGATCAAAGATATTCTGAACTGTCAACAACCTTGACATCTGTCAACGACATGATCTGCCGACCTGAGGTTTATGACCCTTGACCTTTTCCCTTTTTTGACATAACCAATTTGTAAAGCATGTGCTTTTAAATCGTTTAATACGGATTTTCTTGTTTGAATGTTTTAGACGATGTAGTAACTTGATTACTTATATTTCAAGACCGCGCGTAATTACACCGTAATTACACTTTAATTACAGACCTATAAAAGGTCGCGTAGAATCTGATTTTGTCATTATTCACCAGAAGACGATTGCGGATTCAAGCAATTGAAACGTTGTGAAAAACTTGAAAGAGATAGAAATCTTTCAACCATTCAACCATTGAAGTTTTCAAATACTCAAACTCAATCCTTTTCAATACGGTTGGGAAGAATAAAAACAAAATCTCTTAAGATGCTAACGAAACTTTGGTGTACCGGGAAACTTTGGGGTAAATTCTATTATTTTGATCTGCTACTATAGAGAACGAAAACGAGTAAACTTGATTATAACAGAAACTGCAAAAGTTAGCCTGTACTGTTAGCTCATAAAGATTGACCGCACCATATATAGCGTGCATAACAAATTGATGAATCTAATTGCGTGCAATGAAAAATTGAAAGTACAGAGTAAATTTTTATCTTTGGTGAAATATGAAAGCAAACGAGTGCATGAAACTTGCTACACTCGTTATGACCTTCCCCCAACTATTAAGTTTCACATACTGGGTTTCATATCATAACACATGCGTTTGTGATTGATCAGCATGGAAACAAGATTACCAGTAGTTCCCTAAACTTTCTACATCAATAAACGAAACTATAATTTATTATTTTAAAGTGATTCTGTCCAGGATTCTATATGAATAACCCACTGAACTTCTCTCACTTCGTAACAGGTTGAAAATATGAGGAAATACATTCATAGGCTAAGATTTTTTCATTTATACATGAACAATGTCAGATAAATAATGAAGCTCTACTTTTATTGATTTCAAATATAAATCAGGATGGTTTTATCGAGGGACAATATATAAAAATATAAATAGAAAAGTTATTGATCGATAAATCCATCCTGATTTATATTTTCCTGGGTAGGATTGTCACGGTGGTAGCTATAGCTGCCTCCGTGGCGACGTTAGTTGTTGCCTTGAAACCTCAAGGTCTTCTAACCGAAGCCACAAATGTGTGGTTGGCTTCCTGTTGTTGACTTCCTTTGTTTCTATTTTTACATCCAAGTGTTGTACATCTTCGCACTTGATTTTACCGTACTGATGAGAGCTTAAGCTCGTAACACGTGTCTACGATTGCACAACAATTTTCTATTTATATTTTTATTGATTTCCGTAAGAGGCAGCAATATCGCACAATTATTGCGAATTCTGATTAGGTTTACCGCTGTCAGCTGTAAAATATATAATTTCTATTTTGATTTACTCTCATAATATGTACAGTTGAAGCACAAAAAACTATTTGAAAAGTGTCATTTCTTTCATTTTCATAGTAAAAAAAGGTGCTCGGAATCGATCTCGCGTACTACCACCGCTTTTCCAACTGAGGTGGTATGTATTTCTTTTTGGTATCCATCTTATTAGAGAATATTGTTGTATTTTTAATAATTATTGAAAGTAAAGTGTGTCTAATTATGATTTTGATTGATTTTGATAAACTATAATACTCAACAAGGGGCTACGTAAAAGTAGGACCTTTGCACAATAGACTTTGTCACTTTCAGGGTTCGGTTTTCTGCAGATTTTTTGTATCTCGTGTTATGTTCGTGTGAGATAGCAACTAGGTATTTTAAAATTATTTTTTGAAGACATATTTTATAAAAATATAAGTTTGTTACACTGAATATTGGAATTTCACTGACATATTTCCCTCATATTATATAAACCAATTGAATGCCATCATTTTATGAATTCAAACCAATAAGAAAAGGACTTTTCTCACTGTCTCCTGCCCGTGGTATTTTCAAAACGGTGTTTCGCCTCTTTCTTATTTATACGTTTCCATAGTTCATCGCTGTAAATATAGAAACGTTAGTTCGACGGTTCAACTATTCAACTGACATCAATGACACAAGATGAACCGTTACTGCAAAATGCATTTAGTCCATAATATTATAATGTATTCGTGGAATTGTCTGATCGAATATCCCTTCAAAATTCAGAATTTTCAAAATACTTGCCAGTTGCTCAAACTGTGTTGCTCTACAAAACACTACTCGAGCAAACTCTCGTGGTGTTTCTAAGCAACACAGTTTTCGTGTCAGCAAGCTGAAAAGTATTTTTTGAAAATTCAGCATTTTGTCGGGATATCACTACTGGAAAAACACTCGGTAGGGTAAGTTGAGGAATTATTGAGCAATATCTAAGTTGTTCAAGTGACACCCACGCTCTTCCCTATCCTGATATACCATACTGTACACGTGACACTACCAGAGAATGGTACATTATTTTTAGCATCTTAGTATCGAGGATATTTTTTAGCTGTTTGAAGGTAAAAATAGTTTATCTCAGTTTTTTTACTACTATTTTATTTACATGAAAATCTCTTCCCACTTCAGGTATTTGTCAACTTCTATCCCAAGATATGTTTTATCCAAATTCAATGTAAGGTACATTTCATTAAACCAATCTTTTATTTTATGAGGTCTTTTGCTTTCAATTTTGTCTCTCCTCAAGAAGCAGCTGAACATATTATGATTACTGGGTCATCGGCGATTGACGACACACTACCATTTAATTCAATACAATAACTAGACCAAGTACTACTCCCTGTGGTATACCAGTCTTCACTTCTTCAAGTCAGGTACGAATGAAAAAACTTTGATATAACTCCTCGAGTGAACAAAGATATTCTGAATCATATTGTTTTTGTTATTGTTTTTGGAAGTAACATTGATTTGACATTTGAAAAAAAATAAGAAAAGAGGTCGTACAAAACCAATTTGAGTGAGGCGAAACCATATGGGACATTTTTCCAGAAAAAAGATGCAATTTGCTAAAGGTGCAAAAAAACCAAACTAAGGCCTTATAACGTATTTCAACTGTATCGAATGCAATATTCATCTATGCATTTCATAGAAACGTATTGTTATCTGGAAATACTGGGATGATACCTAATAATCCTCATTCATTGGGTTTTTATTTTATATCAAGATGCCTATTGAATCAAAATAGGTAATGCTTTCATTTTAATTTGTCCCACTTCTGAAAGGCAGTTAAATATTATTTTTTTTTTAAGTAGAATAAAAAGAAGTTGTAGTGTTTTTTGTTAAGTTTTAGCTGTCTAGTCAAAAATTTTGTAATTTGTATAATGTGAAAATTATTGACATAACTTACTTTTTTTTAAATGGTACACCCAGCTTATCATTGAATATTTAAAATACTTATATTTTCAGATTGCGAAAATATGCCACACTTACAAATTATTGAAAGTCCATTTTTTCAAATGGAAACCCTCCAATTTTTTATTCTCATTCGGTTCGGCATCGAAAATGAAGCTAACTTTGAATAAGGTTATCTATGCCTTCACTCAACAGTTTTCGAAATATTGGCGAATTAACATGTCTCAGTTCCAGAAAATCTCGAATTCTTAGTTTGCTTTTTCTTAGTTGGCCATGGCGCCCGCAGTTGCGTTGGAAACAATCAACTGCCACGGAAATGTCATTGTAATCAATCATGCCGGCTCGTTTGAATTATTCGAATGATGATTACTTGAATATATATATATATATATATATATATATATATATATATATATATATATATATATATATATATATATATATATATATTATTTATGGCGAATGTAATAGGGTTATCTCAAGAACATGTGATATATTTGCTATTCGGTATCCGCAGAAGCAGAAGCCCTCACAAAATACTGTTAAACGAATTATAGAAAACTTCAAAAACTTTGAATCCGTCAAAGCAAGAGTGCAGAGGAACAAGCCAATTGTTGATGATGAAGATATTGAAATTGCCATTTTGGGATATTTTGCTGCATATCCAACAATATCTTTGAGACAAGTTGCAAGAGAATCAGGATTGTCAAAAAACTCAGTACACAGGATACTGCGCAAACATAAATTTCACCCATATATGTTCTCCATAGTTCAGCACCTGAAAGAAACATATTTTCCACGGAGAGTGAGATTTTGTGAATTCGTTTTAACTTGGTCGCAAGGGAACGAATTACCTTTGAATAATATTATATGGACAGACGAAGCTAAATTTACAAAGAATGGTGTCTTCAAACGAAATAATTTGTGACTCAAATCAGCAAGTATTCAGGGAACTGAATTTTCAAGAGTCCTGGCAGTTCAATGTTTATTGTGCGATAAGAAGTATAGCGTCGTGGCACTGCATTTTTATCAAGAAAACTTAAATGGTAAGTAAAAAACAGGTAAAGGTAAGCTTATCGGGCTTCTGCGTTTTCAAACACGAATTTTTCAGTCAAAAATCACTGAAAGTATTTCCTTCTTTTGATAGGCCCTTTCTTTACACACTAATCAACCCATATTTCACAATCACAAGCACTAAAAACATAATTTTTTCACAAAAAATCCACCCTTCTTTAGGACAACACATAACCAACAAATCTGGATATTTTTATCATTTTATATGTAGTGGGTTGGTAACTGCGCGCGCTAACTATTCAAATCTGATTCTGGGCAGATAACTTCCCCTTCATTACTATGTTCAATTGTTTAAATTTCGCCATTTTGGTGTTTTATTTAACGTAAATATCATAAACTGAAAATGTTAAAATTCTACGAATTTCTAATTTAGGTGAACAATAGATTGGCACTTATTAATTTTTTAATTAAATTGGGGGTGTTTTTGGGTTCAGTGCAAAGGAACTATATCTGGACAAAGATAAATTGTTGTATCGATGTCAATGAATAGTTAGCGCGCGCAGTTACCAACCCACTACATATAAAATGATAAAAATATCAAGATTTATTGGTTATGTGTTGTCCTAAAGAAGGGTGGAATTTTTGTTAAAAAAATAATGTTTTTAGTGCTTGTAATTGTGAAATATGGGTTGATTAGTGTGTAAAAAAGGGCCTATCAAAAGAAGGAAATACTTTGAGTGATTTATGACTGAAAAATTCGTTTGAAAACGGTCAATTTTCAATGTTTGGAGAGCCATATCTCGGAAAGTAGTAGAGAGCGCCGCAAAATAATTTCAGATTCGTGTTCAGGAGACAAAACTACGTAAGTAATATCACTTTTTTTTTTAATTGCGCAGAAGCCCGATAAGCTTACCTACACCAAAAACAGATGTCAATTTCGAAACAAGAATAGGATGGGATGTACTTTTTTTGCAGGTGAAGGATATTTGAATATTTTGCATAATTTCGAAAATGAAGACTTGGACACTTTGACAACATGACGGGGCACCTCCGCATAATGGTCACTTAGTCAATACTCGTTAACAAGAATTGTTTCATGACCAGTGGATAGCCAACAATGGACAATTTCTTTGGGCCCCGCTTTCCAGATTTATCAGTGCTCGATTTTTTCATTTGGGGTACAATTAAAAATCACGTGTATGAAACTCAATTGACTACCATGGAAGATTGTATGCAACCAGTGAGGAATTCATTTGAGAATCTCAGACCCGATTCAATACGAAAAGCGACACATCAAGAATTATTAGTGAGATGTGAAAAATGTTTGGAAGTTGAAGGCAATTCGAACATTTACCGACCAAATAATTTTTGTATACCTCTGAATATCGTTAATTGTTCTCTTTCATTCGAATTGTTTTAGAATTTCTTTATCTACATTTTTGTATTGGCAAAGATGGAATGTTTTTCAAGTTTTCTATAATTCGTTTAACAGTGTTTTGTGAGGGCTTCTGCTTCTGCGGATACCGAATAGCAAATATATCACATGTTCTTGAGATAACCCTATTAGATTCGCCATAAATAATAAATAGATTTAAGTAATCTTCATTCGAATATTTCAAAGGAGCCGGCATGATTGATTACAATGACATTTTCGTGGCAGTTGATTGTTTCCAACGCAACTGCGGGCGCCATGGCCAACTAAAGCTGGGCCCAAACGACTCGTGTACTTGGCAAATACACAATTATATGCGTACTTGGCAAGTATACGAGCTTTGCCAATGGCGATGGCAAGCAGAGCGCTCACACAATGTGTACAATTTACAAGTACGCGAGCGCGAACATTTGGCTAAAATCTTGACAAATGAATCAGTGGTGTGGCAATCAATATGGATAAGGGTCGTCTCGAAAATCTCGTTGTTGCTTCCGCGGCTTTTGTTGTGATGAGCTCTGCTTACTTAATTAAATTTAAAAAAAAAGAAAGGAAGAAGATGATGGATGGTCTCATTAAATAAAAGTCGAGAAAGGTAAGTACCTATTTGTGTAATTGATGACTTGTTTATTTTGTGGAAATTCATGATCACTTCAATGAAACGAAAGAATCACAATTTTGTCTTATTTCCACTAGTTTTTTATATTTACGACCGGTTTCGGACTTTATCCCATTATCAAGTATAAAAACTATCTAATACAATTGTACTCTTAAACCTAGTTATACACGGAGTTTGCAGGTACTGGATGAAGAGGTAATTAAATGAAAATAAATGAATGATAATAAATGACCCACCCATGTTCATTTGATTTCATTTATTTTCATTTAATTACCTCTCCATCCAGTTTACCTGCAAACTCCCTATATAACTAGGTTTAAGAGTACAATTGTATTAGATAGTTTTTATACTTGATAATGGGATAAAGTCCGAAACCGGTCGTAAATATAAAAAACTAGTGGAAATAAGACAAAATTGTGTTTCTTTCGTTTCATGTAAGTACCTATATTTAACTTTAACTAAAGCAGCATTCTAGATACTGAAAGTGAAAAAATATAAAAATCTTTTTGGTAGATACAGCGCCACCCATATGCTGCAGGATCTAAAACGAGAACTTTCAGGAAAATTTGAAAATTTTTGTAGAATGTCCGCAGTTGACTTTGAGTTCCTGCTCAATAAAATAGGCCCTCTGATAAAGAAATGTGATACCAACACTTAGAAAATTGTTTTAAATTCGCAATGTATTTTCAATGCTTAGAGCGGAACATTATTTCAGATTCATGGGAATCTTACTTCTATCGTTCAATTTTTAAACTACAAGATGTATCTATACGCACTTGAAATGAGATTTCATTCAGCGCGTAAAATTTCCTTCGATATACTGAAAATAATTGTGTGAATATCCCTCGACTATGAGAAGATCCAGCTGCAACTGGAATGTACATCCGTTTTGGCGTAAATTTTCGCGTTGGTTGTAAAATTACGAATCCACAGGGTAAAGTAAAGTCAGCTCCTACCCGTTCCTGTTCATTCTTTTTTGTGACCAACTGTGGTATTGAGGTATTGCAAGTAATAAGTAATGATTGTATTTTGTGCATGGCATCACCAATACAAGGTAAGTGAACTTTATTAAAATCATTACATGATATTCTGATACTCTGGCGATGGATAGTAATTTGCTGAAAGTATAGAAGATGGTCGTGAAAGGGCATAACTATTATCTGAGGATTGATGGGATTCATACGATTCTGAAGAAGAGTATGCTTGTGAAACTTGGGAGTCTGGTTGTGCAAGAGAAGCTTGTCGAACCAAAGTATGAATTGGAGGTGCTGCAGCTACGGCAGAAAGTTGTGTAAAAGTAGTAAAAGAAGGTTGTTCGGTACTGTTCGAGGTTCTGTTGTTTAAGTAAGACATCTGATTTGTGCGAGAAGATACTGTTGAGGAAGATTATTAGTGGGATACTGAGGCTGCGATCGTTTCTCCATATGCCTCAGGGTAGCCCTGAACAACAAATTATCAATGTCATTCATTACTACAATTCGATCCATTTCATCGAAAGCTGCTAATTTCTCAGCAACAAACTGCTATGTTTTGTTTATTCTGTGTTTACTGCTGTTTTTAATATCTGATACGCGTCATCCATACGCTTTTCAGCTAGATCCACAGCCTTTCTTTTTTTATTTTTGGCAGTATGAATTGGTGCCTTGAATTGTGTTTGTGAAGTGGTATTACTTGGCCCTGCTGGTGTATTTGGATTCACAGTTTCAGTAGGCATGTCTGCTTCATTGGTTTTGTCATGTGTTTCGTCAGAGGTGGCAAACGGTTCCGTTTCTTCGTATATATTCTCAGTATTCTCATCTTCTGTGATGTTCAAATTTTCAAACTCCTAGAAGAAAGCACATTGGTTTACAATTATTAACTGGAGAGGATAAATCTTAAAGGGAAAGTCTGTCGTTATACCAGGCAGTTACTGTGATTCGAACTGTAAGATATGACGTATGTGGTATGGTTGAACTCAGAAAAATATGGGCATTCAATTTTTGACATAAAAATATACCCTTTCAATGTAAAAAAAATATCGATGACGTCATATCTTGAAATGTGGTAGGGGAAAAAATTATTTTTTTCTAAAAAAAGGTGGAAAACTAAAATACAAAATCGACCTGTCCGAGCTTTTCCTCCGAAAATAATCAACTCGTAAGATAATAGAGCGTTTCCACACTTTATGAACGCACTGTATATAAAAATCAGCCATACAAATTTAAGTTAAGTAAATCTTATTTTTAGCTACTGATACAGGTATTTTACCTTCCAGATCGTATTTGACCGTATTTTAAGGGTGTGGGTATTTCAGAAAATATAAATCAAGAGGTTGGAAAAGGAGTTATATTTTAAAGTGGACTACAGAGGCTGAGATGCGACCCTTCACCAAACGTGGCAAGCTAGGCAGTCCTCAACTACATTAATAGCTATTTACAAGCAAATAGTACCAGCAACAAGCCTTCTACCTAAGCGTGCTTGTGCCATACAAAACCAGTTGACAACTTTAGTATCGATACTGAAAGCTCACATGCATTATATTATTTTAGTAGGCAAAGCGTTTAATATTCAAAACTCAGACACTATTTATCTCGTGCTTTTAGATGTTCGGCGTTATGAGTTGGGTTTGTACCGCAGTCGATTGTAAGTAAAGTAAGATACATCTCACTTGGAATAGTACGTGCAGGCCAGTAGTTGTCTATCCAAATCCCTGGTGATATTTCTACGACAACAGATACTCCACTTATGGGGGTGGGAGTAGTTCCTCAGATGGTGCTAGCGTGTCGGAGGAATGTACTCTTTATTCAATATCCTTCCAGTGACGCACCGGTGGATAGCGACTAACTATATAAAGGCCCTAAAATGAAGAACATTCTTAATATAACCTACCGCCGTCAGTCGAAGAGTCGACTGAACGTTAGCCGGAGTCACCTACCTCGTTGATAGGTGGCCTCAAGTGTTAACTCGGCTGAGTAAAATCAAATAACTGATTTCCTTTTTAATTTGAAAATTGATCCGCTACAATAGCGACCTATAATTTCAAATCATACAGTCTTTCCAAATTATCAGGAATTCACGACGGAAAATCCGCTAACAGAGCGAACACGTTTTCTTTATTAACCTTCTTAGGTCAAAAGCCCAAAGAAAACTCCACTTCCTCTAACCTGAATTTACCTTTTGGCGGTAATATTTCCCTCCACCTTTTCATTTTCAGGTTGGAATCATTTGAACTGTAATTGCTCTTGTAGAAGAAGAACACAGAGGATAAAAGTCAACATTAAAGGGTTAAATTTATTGGGTTATTGTTTATTATTATTGTAGTACCTCCAAACCGTAACACTACCTTTCTCACCTGGTACCTGCCCAGGTGTCACATAGCGAACTCCACAAGCACGCAGGCATTGAAAGTACATGAGACACTTCTCAGAACCTAAGTCTTCATCTTTTTAAAAATAAGTTATTTCTGAAAGCCCTGGGATCTTACTCATAATGAAATCCTAACAAAATCTTTTATTTACTAAAATTCTATTTTCAAGTAAAATTTCTTTTTAAACAAAAATCCTCCCAGAGTCGATGCCGTTTCCAACCGAGATAGCTGTGTTACGGAAATATATCTGTAGACTGACAATTCAACTAAAGTAAGTAATGTTTTTACGTACCTTGATTCCCTAATATCTGAAAAATGGTCATCTGGCCATCCTTACAAAAAATCCTAACAAAATCTTTTATTTACTAAAATTCTATTTTCAAGTAAAACTTCTTTTTAAACAAAAATCCTTCCATAGTCGATGCCGTTTCCAACCGAGATGGCTGACCCTAGTGAGATGCGTCTGGCTGAGTTTTTTCAAAAAAAAAAAAAGAAATTGTCGGAGATGAGATTTGAACTCGCTCCGGGGTGGTTGCTAGTGACTCTGTCCACAAACCTACCATGTGTTCCGGAAATATATTTGTAGACTGGCAATTCAACTAAAGTAAGTAATGTTTTGACGTACCTTCATTCCCTAATATCTGAAGAATGGTCATCTGGCCAAGCTAGCAGGTAGACATGCAAACACAGTACATACTAACACTACTAAATCGTACACATTTCGTTCGTTCAAAATTAGTAACGTCTGGGATCTTGGACTAGCACTATTTGCTTCTATATTTTATAGGAACCGCCTATGTCGAAGCAGATAGTGCCTTCAGTCAACCGAGCGTAGAAATTAAAAACGTATCGAGACCGCTCTTGAGCCGTTTTGTAGGAAAAAGCGCGAAACCACGCGCGCCACGAGATCGCGCGTAATAACACCGTTATTAAGGACCTATAAAACATCACGTAAAATCATTCAACAGAAGTCGATCGCGGATTCAAGCAATCAAAAAGTAGTGAGAAAATTGGAAAGAGATAGAAATATTTCAACCATTAAGACGATGGAAGTCCAAAATGCAAGTAATCAAATCATAAAGACTCTGGCTATCCAGAGGGCGGGGGCTGCTGTGAAGCGAACCTACCCTATGATAGCCAGAACATCCAAGCTGTGCTCAGAGAATAAAATCCTGATATACAAAAAGATTATCAGGCCCGCAATGGTATATATGCTTGTCCTGTTCTACAGCCTGGCCCCCACGCCTTTCTCGAGGCTGGACAGAATGCAGAACAAGATAGTCCGTATTATCACAAACAATGACAGATACATTCGACTGGTTAATCTCCGGGAGATCAGCGGCGTCGACTCAGTTCCGACATATATTAGAAAGTTGTCATATAACTTTTATAAATATTTCCTACCAAAGATCCCCCTGACGAGAAATCTTACTCGCATTAGGGAGTATGACAACGCCCACCCGTAAACACGGGGGCCTTATCTACCAAGCTCTGGATCTTTTCCAAGAACGTTAAGAAGAACCACGCCTGTAAAAGGCAGCCAAGAGTTAAAGTAAGACCAATTTCAAAACTTTGTTGTGAGCTTTTTCCGGGATTTCTCCTATATACATACTGGCCACATTGATCTAGCTCGTTCAGTCCCTGTTCAGAACAACTCATTAATGTTTGTGATCCGACGCATTTTTTAAGTTATTATCTTTTCACGAAAAATGCCTCCACATACTCTGTCTATTTAAAAACTATCTTTTGTGCATTCGAAATATTAATATCAAGATTTTTTTTTCAATCCAGTTATCTCACAACGAAATGGATTCTTTCATAACAAAGAGTAGTCCAGTATCAATGTCTTTCATTGAATCAACAATGAGTATTGAGAACTCGCTTCGCTCGCACATTTCTTGCTATATATTTTCCTTACGAAATAAGAGATGGGCGTTGCTTCATACAGTGTAGAAAAATGTATAAAGTAGTAGCAGTAGAAAATTTGTAAATTTGCGAGAGAGAATTTTCGAAATATCGGCTGAACACGCTTACCTCGATCGCGTATTCGTGTATTTTGTGTGATTAATCTTACCCAAGCAATAACGGATGAGAGTTGCTATATAAGTTTGAGAAGAATAGACGGAGTAGTGATAGGGATGCGCGTTT
Source organism: Chrysolina oricalcia (assembly GCA_944452925.2). Lineage (NCBI taxonomy): Eukaryota > Metazoa > Arthropoda > Insecta > Coleoptera > Chrysomelidae > Chrysolina > Chrysolina oricalcia. The sequence continues at coordinate 22,857,976 of OX101817.2, read as the reverse complement.
GCATTTTCATTGTATAACAATAATAGCAGTCCTCTCCCCGCTCAGGCTATCTATGCCTTCTGGTACTGGTACACTCTTCCAGTGTATTATTATTATTAGTATTATTGATTCAGAAATTGCCTGTCTCTAGGTCGCCGACATTTCTAAAAACTTTTCACTACAAATATTTTATATTAATCAGTATGTAGAAATTTCAGAGAATCTGACAACGTCGCATCACAAACATTAATTTTTGGTATGTGCGCAAATATATAGAAAAAGACGCAACCCAACCGTATGGTATAGTTAGGTTTGTATAAGATCGGGTCGGTCGGGTTATAGTCATTAAGTGGCTATTTTATGTAAAAAGTGGTCTTTATTTTTTTGAAGCCGAACACAAATTTTCTTTCTGTGTTAGCATACATTGCACATGTTAACGCACATGCGTGTGCGCACTTCGCATGTATACACATATGTTTGCGCACATTTCCGTGATCTGTCTCGTCCTCTAAGTTCTGCCAGTCTACATTCATTTAGAAACATTATAGCGAGGGGGAAGTAACTAGCCATTTTTTGTACACCTAATGAAAATAATGCAGTAATTAACTCTAATGAAAAATAATGAAAAAGTTTTAGGTGTTAATGAAAAATAGTTACCATTAATGATGTTATACTATTCATCGGAAAATCACTGATTAAAATCCGCGTCTGCTCAGCGATCACCGAGGCGATCACTTACCGATTGTCAGATGGCATAAATTTGCCAACTTGGAACCGAAAAAAATCATATCACGGATCCCCAGAAACATAGATTTCCATTTTAAGTTGAATATGAAATGATTAATGAAGTAATGAAAATGTTATGATGTACACCTAATGAAAGAGTTACTTCCCCCTCGCATTATAGGTACCTTTGTTTTAAGTGTTCAGTTAAAGTGTTGATGAGAAATAGTACCATAGTTTTTTTGTAAATTGTATAGTCACCAAAAATTATGATCATGGTGTAATTCGATTCGTAATATCTTGTAGAAAGTTTAAGGAAAGATCCCAAAACTCCCAAAAGGGGCCGAAAAAAATTGCAGAAGTTATAAACAATCGTTAAAAAAAAGTTGGGCAAAGGACCCCGCACTTTTTATAGGTAAAATGGTTCTCGGTGAAATTTTCTGAATTTTTAGTATATTGTAGTATTCGATTTTCTGATTGAACGTGCAGAATCGCAAAGTTCGTTGATGGATAGATTTTGAAATACAGGGCTTTCAAGTTAAAAATCAGTAATTTTTATTTAACTATTTTCTCAGGATTTGAAAGTGCCAACTGCACTTTTTTTGTTCTTATCATCAACGTACCTTCATATTACTGAATATCATTCAGATGGTGTAGATTATATCATTATGTACAGAGTGAAAAATAAAAACATTTTAGTAATGTCTGAAAATTCAATGTAATAATAAAATATTGATAAAATTATTTTGGCATGCAATATACTATTCTTATTATTATTATTATTATATAGGGTGATCATGAACATTTTCGATGAAAAAAATGACAAAATATCATTCTGTTTCCCACTATGACTAGTTATATAGTTATTATTTGAGAAACTTATTACCATTTGCATGACGAGTTGAAGGAACTTGTTCACGCGTACATTTAAGATTTTTCACAAATAATGAAACGTGAGAAACAAACTATCTGGGAAAAATGAAAATGATTGATAGAACGATTTCATTTCATATAGGAGAATTTGAATCTGGGCTGCGACGGTTTTTTTCCAATGCGTGTTCCACTCGGATAGAAGTTTCCATTTTTTATATTTGCTGGCTATCAATAGAAACAAAGACATCTATTCTATTTCATCAATATAGGTAGTTCAATACGTTAAAGTAATAATAATTATCACTGATGGAACTAACTGATTTATCCTTTTCATTCACTCTCCGTCTACGACAAAATCAAAATGTACCCTCTAGCCGATAGGGTTTTCTTGCTGTATGAGGACCGTAGCGCTGCTACGGGGAGGTGGATTCGGTTAAAGCTGTTCATTGTCACCTTCAGTGATAAGTGATTTCCCGTACCGAGGCCTCACACACGATTGGGCGAGTCGAACTATCCAAGCATTAGGAATTTTATCTGATGTGTCGTATATTCAGTCAGTTCCTAAATGGTAGATGGAATTGGATGGACCGTCATTGGTCATCACCCTGCATATGATGTTACATTTATTTTGATCTCCACTTTCTCACGTTTCACTATTTGTGAAAAATCTTGGCCACTAGTAGAATGTACGCGTGAACAAGTTCCTTCAGCTCGTCATGCAAATGGTAGTAAGTTTCTCAATCAATAACTATGTAACCAGTCATGGTAGGAAACTGAATTTTTGGGACAGTGTTGAGGAGAAAATGATGAATATATTAAATAATAATAAAGGAATTTCACAGAGTTAATCATAAATTACAGGCTGATTTCTGAAACGTTGATATTTTGTCATTTTTGTCATCGAAAATTTTCATGATCACCCTATATATTTCAACGAAATCATGTTTATACGGTATCAGCTATCTTCGGAAGATGGTAATTCACTTGAATATACAGGATATGTACGAAAGAACCGGCCATATATTTCACCAATTTTTCAAATCACCCTGTAGGAAATGAAAGAATTGTGATCAATGATGGAATAAGAATAGTATATTGCATGCCAAAATAATTTTATCGATATTTCATTTTTACATCGAATTTTCAGAAATTACTAAAATGTTTTTATTTTTCACTCTGTACATAATGATATAATCTGCATCATCTGAATGATATTTAGTAATATGGAGGTACTTTGATGATGAGAACGAAAAAAAAAATGCAGTTGGCAATTTCAAATCCCGAGAAAATGATTGAATAAAAATTACTGATTTTTAATTCAAAATCTATCCATCAACGAACTTTGCGATTCTGCACGTTCAATCAGTACAAAGAATACTACAATATACTAAAAATTCAGACAATTTCACCGAGAACCATTTTACCTATAAAAAGTGCGGGGTCCTTTGATGAAAAAAAGTTCCTACTACCGAAACTGTACCTCTAATATTTATAATTTTTACAGAGCCCTGATAATAGAGCTAAAAACGGGTAGTCTTGACTTTCGCGACATGAATGATATTCACTAAACAACACAGCATGAATTTGTTGCTTTTGTGATTGTTGAAAGAAGTACTGTTGTCATAAAAAAGTGTGAAACTGGTGAATTAAGGTGTGCATATTGTGCTGGTGAAAATAGGGAGGCATTTTGAGTGGGTTTTTTAAGGAAGAAAAGTGTGCTAGAAAACGCTAGTTACCATTTGAAAAAAGGCATGCACCTCCGAAATTACTTGAGACCGCAAAAAATTTCATTAGGATTTTTTGTTCAGGAGACCAAACTCAGTAAGTTCCAAAAAAAAAATTTTTGATAGCTTGTACCGCCTTTTTAACGGAGTTTTACCATTAAATGTTCAGTTAATTGAAAAATTCTCATTCCGATCTCATTTTTCGTAAACAGCACTTTTCCGTTTTTCTACTCGGCTAAAAAAATTATATAAGCACGTCTGTGCGTTTGTCCTCTCACCATAACACCATAGAAATATATATTATATACTTACTCTAGAATGCTAATCCCGCCAATTTTCGTGGCGAAAAGCATGCCGCGTATGCGACCCGTTAACGATGTGCGCATGCTCGTCATCAGTGTAGTTTGGCCAAGTTTGAAAATAATTTGGTGTTCCAATTCAGAGGTTTTTGTTATGAGGCAATAAGGCACATGTCATTTGAAAGAGATAAATTTAATAGCGCATTTAGGACTTTTTAAAACCGAAAAGAGCCTTTTAGAGATAGATTACTCCGAATTTTAGGCGCGAAAGATACTTATTTAAAACAATAATGTACCCTATGCTACTGTAATTATAATGACCGTGCAACAGTGCTTTTTCATCAACAGAAAGAATTATCACTAAGATATGTCACTCTTGTCAGAGATCAGAGACGGTTTTTAGAATTTCAGATTTTCTCTTGTTTTGTGTGGTGTTTGTTGTCGTTGGTTATCCTTTCATCATTCGTAAATTTGCATTAATCATGTTCCTTTAAAGACAATTGCTTATAAAGCCGTTTCTTCCTACAAATAAACAATGAACTGTTTAGTGCTGTGAAAAGGAAAAATACCTTAAATAAATCATTTTTGGTAGATAATGAAATTTTTTATGCTTTTCTCAAAATAGCTTAAATATTATTTCAGCTTGACAAAAAAGGCATGAGTTTTGGTTAATGTTCTCAGCAGAACATTTGAGTGAGAAAATTGTAATTTGTGGCAGACATTTTCCTCATGAAGATTCATGTGAAAACGACAATAGAATAATTTGAAATCTAGTGCAGTCCAATACTGTGTCTGCGTCAGCATGCATGGCGAGTGATACAACTTTCTGCCACACCGCTTATATTATGAGTTCTAGATTCCTACAAAAAGTTCTAATCATACACAGAATCGCCTCAGAAAATTAATGTCATTGATGGTAATGAAAATGCTTCTGGCATCACTTTTTCATTCACCCTCATTGTGGAAATTGCACTAAGGTAATACAACCAGAATTACTCCTAGAAATAGCATGTTAAGATCTTCAAATGATTCAAATTAAATGCAGTTGCATATTTTGACATGAAACGTTCTAGAAAAAAAACCTCTTGCTTCCAAACATCCAATTTTATAAATCCAATTTGAGTTGAAATTATTATATTATATTAGCTGAAATAAATTTTCATAGTTTTTTGTACTTTCAATTTATTTTCCAATCCAGTGCTTCCTTGAAATTCGCACCGACGATTTGGGGTGGTTCCGTAGGTTTTTGTTGGTTAACTACAGCTGAAAAGTGAATGTGATACCAAAAATCAGTCGCTTCAGAGCGATAAATGATAATAATAACCGTACCCTACTCTGTCTTGGCCTTTGCTGAATATTTGGGATCATAAATATGTGAAAATATGTATTCAAATCGGCCAAATACAAATAACAGGTATGAGTACATTGAGGTTTCCAACCTTATTCTCCGAGATTCAGAATTAACGTTTGTTAATCTTCACAAGTACCATAATATTTTACTAAAATCACTAATGATGCGCATGCGCATTGCGGACTAGTCTGACCTTTTTACAACAATTTTGACATGGGGATAATATATATTTCTATGCATAACACTGACACAACGTGACGTCGACGTCCGTTTGTCAAAGTATCTGACGTTTCCGATCCCCAAATCCGTGTCAAAATTCAAGTGAAATGCTATGAAAATGCGCGAAAATCTCACGGACATCTACGAGGCGAACTACAAAACGCGCGAATACATCGCGAGAGCTTGCTGCGACGTTATCGAAGACATCCTGAAAAGCACTTACGACGAAGAAAATCCTTTGACCACGGCCTTACAGAAGTGCAGTCAGAGTACGCAGACTGACGACAGCGTCTATTACAGGTTCATGGTGCATCAGAAAATATTCGAAACTACCTCTGGTAAGTACTTTTATAATTTTTACGGTTATCAAGTGTTTAACGTTGGGTAAAGGTATTAAAGTAAGCTTATCGAGCTCATTCTCGAAACAAAAAAGGTGATGTTACTTCCGTAGTTTCCTGAAGAAGAATTTCGTGGGGGTCTCTTATTCTTTTCGAGTTAAAAAATCGCAGAAAATACCTCCTTCTTGTCGACACTTTTTTTATTCCCTAATCAACTCTTTTTTCACAATTAGAAGCACCAAAACCAAACGTTTCACGGAAAAAAATTAGCCTTCTTATTACCACACTTAACCTCACTCTTCATTGGCGTTCATTCTAGAGGTGTTGGAAGGGTTGGGTATATTTTATAAGAAGGTTGAATTTTTGTGTAAAACGTTTGTAATTTTGAAATATGAGTTGATTAGGGTCTTAAAAAAGTGTCAACAAAAAGAAGGAGGCATTTTGTGCGATATTTCGCTGAGAAAACCAAGTTTGAAAATGGTCGATTTTCAAGGTTCAAAAGGTCATAACTCGAAAAGTATAAGAGACCCTCACGAAATTCTTTCGGGCTCGTGTTCAGGAGATAAAACTACTAGTAACACCACTTTTTATTTTTTCGAGAATGAGCCCGATAAAGCCTACCTTTACCTAACTTTGCGTACACAGTTTTGCGAAAAATGTTGACGATACTTACGTAGTTTAGGGCGATTTTCAAATAATAATTGGATCCATTAAAAACGGGAAAAACACGAATCCTAAGAAAATTCGTCGGGCTCTCGAATACTTTTTGATTCTTGGAAGTCAAACGTGATTTACCTATTATAATGCCATAATATTGTATCATCATCCAGTTCTGAGCTTTAGCTCATCGGTAAGTTATTTTAATATCCATTGAAAAACTTGTACCGAACAGACAATCTAATGAATTTCTCCTAACCATCGTATCGTTGAGAAGTTCACGATGTAATCAGAAACCTTCGATCGTGTCTCAGCAGTAGTATCTGAATAAAGAAAACGATGTCCAAATATCTATAAGTCTATTGTTTGGTTAGTTGAAAAGATTTACCTCTTCGGACATAAAAGTCTTTTGAGCTCTTCTACGACTACGTCTTTTCTCACTTGCAGAGAATTGTTTTCATTCCAAAGCGCCTTGCCTCTGTTTCATCTCTCCCATGATCATAGAAGCATCTAAATGGATATAATACGAACTCACACGGAAGCATTCAAAACCTAGATTAAAAAAATCCGTACGCCCTTTAGCCGCCTGCTGGTTGGCCGCTGTCTACCTATGCGTTCGGGGAAAGGGGATTTGTCTAATTAGAGGGAGCCACGAATCGGTAAAGTAAATTTATTTTTCTATTTTACTTTTCACGTGTTCAATTTTCAATCTTCAGAAATAAAAATGACTGATATCAAAAAACCTCAAACCACTTGAGGGAAACCTTCTTCATTTTCCGTGATTTAAAAGCAATTCACAGAATCAATTTTATTTTGTACAAAATTCAAAATATACTTTGCCCTTTGAAGAATATTTTTTGAATGGGTGTATACAAGCTGCATGAAAATCGGATAACTGATTGAGAAACTAGAAGAAATATCGTTTCAACTGGGCATATATTAAGATTTTCTTATATGGAATGTTGAATACATTTACTGAAGTATCTCCCTTTTTCCTCCTCTTCATTAGTCTCATCATTTTAGAACATATAGAGGTTTTCAATGGTATTGAAGTAGGGGCCATAATAGCCATTACTTTCACTCTTTTTACCAAATAACATCATATGATCATGTATACTGAAGAAATGAAAAAAAAACTCCCATTTCTACATATCAAATAAATAAAAAACATTGCATTAAAATTTTGGGCTAAAATCATACAGATCCAGTAATATTCTAGCGAGCCATAAAGCATTATTTAAAAATATAATAACTTATTAAGCCAACATTCAATTTATTTATAACCAAGTAATTGCAGGAAATCTACAAGGATTTTAATCTGGTTTGTAAGCATTTCCCAATCAATTGGGGACTCGGGGCTAAAAATAAAAGATCCCAGGACTAAAATACCACATCCACAAGGGGGACTGAAGAAGGGACCTCTAGAAACCTTTCGAGGAGATCCAAGAGAGCCAAGCCGAGGGAACCCTCAGGTGCCTCAGAGGTGGCTCTAGTTTCGAACGAGGGCACCCCGGAAAGAGAACCAGTGGAACCGACGGTACCCCCAAAAACAAGTTAACAGGGGAATCTTCCAAGGTTACCTCTGAAACAACCTTGCCTGATGACTCGAAGTCCAGGTACGGTGTGCATGTCGTAAGAGGCGACAATAAAACCCCTACAAGGGGAACCGAAGTAGGGGCCTCTGGATCCTGTTCTAGGGGAGCCAAGACAACCGCCCCGGGGACACTGACCAGAAGAACCCCCCAAGGCGTCTGAGTTGCGGAAGCGGGCACTCAGGAAAAAGAAACCATCAGAGGAACCATAGGTTCTCCCCAACACAATTTAGCAGGGTAACCTTCCAGGGGACCCTATCCACCACAGCTGGAGGAACCTCTGCAGGTGCCACCAGTTGAAGCCAAACATGTGGGTGTAGAAAGGTCCCAACCTGAGAAGCCTAGGTGCTAGGGCTTCAAAACCCGATCACTCGTGCCAAATGAAGAAGAATCATTTTGAAGTATACGAAGGTAGTAGTCCATACTCGAAGTGGAAGACTAAGTTTTTTTGGAAGAATAACACAAATAAATTGTGAAAGGCTTTCGCGGCCATCGTCACTTACATGGTGGTTCTACGGGTTGTAAGGCCGACGTATGTTTAAAGAAGTTCTCGACGTTTCGCCAACACGAAGAACCACCATGTAAAACACAAAAACATGTTTCGATCATAGATATGTTCATCTTCAGTTCAAAGTAAGATTGAGTGGAGACGAAAAATATTTAAATTTAAATTAGACTAACATAACAATAAACAATAGGGGTTCATACTGCCCGTAGTGTTAATGCTATTTTTATGAAATAAGGGGTAGACCCCAGAAAATCAATAGAGTTTTTAACTATTACCATACAACTTAGCGTACGTATCCCTATCCCTTATTTCATGAAAATGTTTACTGTTATGTTAGTCTAATTTAAATTTAAATATTTTTTCTCTCCACTCAATCTTACTTTAAACTGAAGATGCACATATATATGTTGGAAACATGTCTTAAGTAGGATCTTTATCCAGATCTTCTGATTAAACTATACGTGGAGATGACTTTTTGTTATTCTTCAAAAAAAAAAAAAAATTTGAAGTATGTTTCTTATACTTATTCATTTTTAAATATTTATAATCATCATATCATATAAATGAAGGGGAAGTTATTACTCATATTTGTATTCTAATAGTTGTCGGTGCATATTCCAAGTGACCAATTCACTGCAAGAATCCAAATTTATATAAGAAGGTTGATTTTTTGTGTAAAACGTTTGGCAGTGCCTGCAATTGTGAAATATGAGTCTGAAAAAAGTGTCGACGAAATTAAGGCATTTTGTGCGATTTTTTACTGAAAAAATGGGGTTTCAATATGACCGATTTTCAAGATTCAGGACATAATAAAGTATTGAATACGCCTTAGAGTTTTTTCCTACAGAGGAGGCAATTGTAAGAAGTTTCTGTCAGAAAAAAAACGGCTCCCTGGCTAATACTGCGACGGGTATTGAATTATAGCAGATATTATTGCTAAATGACCCCTGTAACCAATTAGTAGAATTAGAAGAGGGGGAAACCCATCTGCAATCCCCGTTCGACTCAAAACAAAATTGAACCTTGAAATTTTGAGCTATCTTAGAAACTTTTCAGTTTTCAAATATTCGTTCAGTCTATGAGCCATCGGCTTGAGTAACTGAGATTTGCTTTTGAGTACTTTCAATTTTGATTTGAAACCTATCAGTCTTTGAAATATTGTCAGTTTCGTACACATTTTAGCTTGATATTTCCTCTTCGTTTTTCAGCAAATATTAAGTATAATTCCATCATCTACGGCGATTTCAACTATGTAAGGAATTTTATTACCAATTTTTTTATAAGTAGACAAGTCTCCAACACATAACAACTACTGACCCCTACGATCGTCGAACTATATCTGTTAGATTGGGAGAACTACCCTTCGATGATTAGTTGCAAGAACCATGTATAACCTGTACGTAGATGTTCCCCTATTTAAATCGAAAAATTTTATGTATTATTTGAAGAGCATTGCATATCATTTCTTGTAGAAAACTTCGAGAAAAATCTAACAGATATAATATTCAACGGTCGTATAGGGCAGTAGTTGATTTCTGTTGAAGATTTGCTGACGAATATACCCATTGTATAGGTCAATGCGGAAGACTGGATTATTTATTAGTTGATCCATTTTTCATCACTAGATTAATGGTCATTCCGACTGGTATCAACATTTTCTCATGAAATTTTGGCTTCGGAAAATCAGTCGATTTTCTTCAAATTCTGATATGATAATTATTGGAAGAGTTCAAACTGCCTGTTGGAAATAGAATTTGTTCTCTTACTCAACAGTACAGTGTGTCCTCTCAAGTTGGCGAAACATGAGAATCTTTTCGTAAAACGAAAGAGACATTATTTTCCATATGTCGCCTGGTGGACACACTGTATGTGAAAATATTTTGTGAATTCAGACAAGAATATGAAAAAAACATTATTCCGTAAGTACGTAAGTAGAGGTGTATATTTCATAACTAGCTCTCGACAGGTTGATTCTAATTTCCCTTTAGCTAGTAATTAGCGTCACCGTGACACGTTGGTATTCGTCAAAACGACTTTTCTCATTTCGAAACAAACCTCTCGTCTAAACTCGTCATATTTATCTATCGAATTACCATCATCATCGCCATCTCATTAGTTCCCGTCAGCTTTGGTACATAAAACATATTTGTATTGCCAAAATAAATAATATCTTAAGTTTGTGAAGATGAAAGGAACCTCAGAAATATCCAACTGGGTTTATTTATACCAGTCAATTACTATTAAACCGATAGAGGTAAATATTGTGAAAATCAAATGATAGATGGATTTATCATTTTGCAGCTGTAATGGATGCAAGAATTGTAAGATTTGAAAAACTGACTATTCCAGAATTTCCATATCTGAACATTCATTTAAAAAAAAAGTAATAATGATGCAAATAAACTAGTAAGGGAATATACAAAACTTTGAAATTATATAGTGGGTTTGCCACAAGTAGGGAAAGCAATCGAAGACACGTGTTTCTGGGTTCTTGGCCTTCGTAGTCCGTCGTAGTCAAGTGGAAGAGTGATCATCACTTGGTTGGAAGTAAAAACAGTAAACAAAGCCAAATAATAATAATAAGAATAGTTCGTTTAATACAGTAAGACCATTATACACAGTATTGGACATGTCAAAAAAATATATTATAAAATGAATCGACGCATAATTGCGTTGATTCAAAGAGATTGTATTCTTGAATAGGTCCAACCAAATATTATTGCAATTTCAAATTTTTCCGATTTATTGCTTGAAACCATGTATGTGAGTATGAAATTAAATTCCAAGCAACTGTTTCAAACAACTTTTTTCGATATCTTGATATCTTACCACACTTTTGGACTGTTTATGGTATTTTTTCCAATTTGCCGCCATACTAGTGGTCACGTGACATGTCAAAATCTACTTTTAGGCTATCGGACATGTGCAAACTTTTTCCTAGAAATGTTTTTCCAATACTTTAATAGTAAACTTTTTCCCCATATGGTAGGTACATACATTTTGGCGGTCACTTTATAAACACACATACATACAAATAAGCACGTAAATACCCCTGTAAGTATAATAAGTGTTACACATGGTAAATATTCTAAATTCTAAATTTTCTACCGCCATTCTGCACTTCAATAACTTATTGTGTTGTCATTCCATGAAGCTATTAGAAATTCATTGATGGAGTCAAAACAATATTTTAGTAAAAGACATTTCGGATACATTCGAATAATAATTTTTGTTTTTATGAAAATCTATCAGAGCATAATAGACAAACAGGCAAGGTAGAGGCAAAATACCATATTTTCCGAAAATATGCTTGCAATGATCATTGAAGCCATCAACCAAACCATCAATTATCCTCATTGTTTTTTTTTTGTAAAGTGAGTACTTTCGGAGCATAGCTAGAATTTACCCACAAAAGAATCCCTTACGTGATCTGAAAATGTATTAATGAGTAGTACGTCGAGAGCAAAGTGTTGATGTTAACAACCTTTTTTTAGTTGACGTACTAAATAAATATAACTGGATATTTAGGAGATTCTGAGTTTCTTCCCTGTTTAGTTTTAAATTATATGAATTATACCACAGTTCCGCTCTATTTTCGGCATGTTCAATGATATTCTTTAAGTTTTCTGTATTTTTGTGCTCATTTATGAGTGTTGTATCATCAGCAAACAACACTATATTATCTGGAAATGAATGAAAGAACTGATCATTGATGTAGATGATGAACAAAAGTGGTCCAAGTACTGACCATTGTGGTACACCGTGTGAGAGTGGCTTGGAAAATTGTTTAAAATTCTAACTATTTTAAATAAATTCAAATTTCTATACAAATTGTAATTGGATTCACCGATAAATATATCAATGAGAGATTAACCTACATATTCTTGATCATATGCTTTTATGGGTTCCACAGATATTTTCCGTGAAGTCCTGTACAAGAAATGGTTGAAATCCGACAAGTAAAACCGCGTCTCGGAAAATTCACGGATTTCGAGAACCCCGATCAATCAGAACTGTTCGAAACGGAAAGTTATGACGCCGAAGAGGATCAAGACGACCGAATTGTAGAATACACGGAACGAGATTCGAGATTTCAGCACGAAAATTACACCGCGGAGGACTGTAACGCTTTCATAAGAAATTTTACGACTTTCAGACGAGTACAAGAAGCTCTAGATCAAATCTCTTACACTCTCGGCAATTTCTTGAGAGTCAGAGAACATTTATCCATGGAGAGGAACATATTCAGCCTGAATAACATGGGTGAGTACAATTTCAAATATTTATTATTTTTTCGGAAAAAGTTAAAACAATATAACTATTTTATGTTTTTTCGGGAAAAGTAAAAATATTATCTATAATTGGCATAACCCTGAAAAATTAGATACAGTGTAAATTATTAGTCAACGATGCAAGGATCGGAAATCGAAACCTTCACGTCATTTGAAAATACTGTACGTGAATATATTTGTTCTCTTTTTTTAAAAACAATAATTTTATAAGAGAATAAATAGTCTTGTAAACGCAGAAACGTTTAGGGCCAAATTGATGCATATAGCCATATAGCCTTCAACACTTGTATATATTTCCTTAAATTTATATTTTTATAATTTTTATCTTCTGGAAGGTTAAAATATCCATAAATTCACGTCAAGAATTAAACAGAAACTTTTGCAATGTTCCTCATCGTCTTGCACACTATTGCAAGTGCTACCTACCTGTAACCAAGTAGTAGAATTTAGTTTAAGTTGCCTCTAGAAACTTTATCTGAAATGTACAGGTTTTTTCATTATAGATTACCACCCCTTATCATGTTATTGCCCATAGAAAACACACCAGTTAAATATAAAAGTTGTGTGGCTATTACTGTATTTAGATAAAATGCTATCGAAAACACAGTAGCGTGCATATTTCAGGGGATAAAAACATTTTTCTTTTTTTTTCTTTTTAATGGGTTACCCTGTATATTATTGAATTTTTGGAATTATTTTTTTTATTTAAAAAATGTACCATATTTTAGACTAGTTGTTACTGCAATTACCTATGAGAGTCAACATTTTTCACTCAACTACCTATTTCGTGTTAGTTTAGTAGAATTTACTTAATGGAATAATCAAAAAAAGTTCAAATATACAGTGTGTCCAAGATAAGGATGGGATAGCATTGGGATCTTGGAGATACAGTTTTGGTTCAATTAGTGAAAATGTGCACAATCCAAAGTCCTTCTATATGGAGAATGCAAAAGTAGGCTACCTTTTTCAGGATTTTGAAATATTTTTAATGAAGTCGCTAACGCTCGTCCTAGAATTTGGTCTACTCGTCCAAAAAAACAGTACTTTCCGGACTTGTTACGTAAATTACTATTCCCGTATCGAAAACGATACGGGAATATTCTTGCCGGCTTGTTTACATTTCAGACAGTTATTGAATTCACGCAAACAATATGTAGAATTCCTTAGTTTTTGATAATGCTGATTGCGATTTCAGAAAAAATAGTATGTGTACCTCGTAGTAAAAGCACATTCCCAGACTTCAATTAACATTGTCGTCCGGGAATGTATTGCTTTTACTACTAGATACACAATATACTATTGTTTTTGCAACGTTCCATAATAATTTTGATAGTTAATTTTGAGTTTGGATGGTTCTTACACTTGGTAATCGGAACTTTTCTTTTAATTTTATTTCTTCCTTCTGATAATTGTTGTACAATAGTGTTATTGCTCAGAACTGCTCAATGAGTTTTTCTCGTTCTTTGTAACGTTGTTGTAAACAAGGGGTGCAAGGAGACTGTGAATCCTCATCTGAAATGGCATAAAGACCTATCAATATCAATCATTTCATAGCACCAGGAATAGAATATAATGAACAAACCATTATTTGATGGTAAACGATCGGCCATGGGTACAGACTCTAGCAAGTATCTCTCTATCTCCAATGGAACTCCAACAGATTGATACAATATCACAGTGGACAGACCAGATTTTGACCAACCTTGGTAGGAATAACTAAAAAGGAACACCAACATTATATCGTAATGTCACAGCAAAAATATTGGCTTTCAACAGTTTCTATCCAGAACCAAATTGAGTTCTGTTTATCATTAGAACAATTTGAACTTACCGTTGTTCTAAGCCCTTGTCTTGACTTCTCATGTAGGAGAGATTCTTGAAGATTGATTTCAAAATCTCTTTTATTAAAATGGTCTGAACAAATCCTGGAAAAATCAATAGGAACCCATACTACAGAAAGTGATCCATTGTTGTTTTAGTGTTCTTGGGGAATATATGGAACGACAATTTACCATCATGGTATAATGTAGGAGTATTGTTACGATATTAAACAACTAGCAACACAAAATACAAGAAATAGGCATAATATTTTATTATGATTTATCTGAGCTCTCCTCTGAGCCACGGGTTTCAGTAACTTCATTTATTCGCAAATTGACCAAAGTTGCCAATTTCAGGATAGCCACCTTAATTTCCCTCCAATGACGTATTCTCTCCCTTTCCTCAGTCTTCCCCTTGTCCAACTGCTCACTTATTTCATAACCCCTTCCTATCATAAGAATCCTGGGTTCTGCAAGATGTCTGTTCAGTCATTGTAGCATTCTATCTTAATCTTGTTTTATATGCAGGAGATCTAGTATGTCCTCGCCTCACCCTGTACATCGTATGGCACTCGTACTGGTCACTGTCGTATTACGAAACGATTAACAATAAAAGGTAACGAGAACATTCCGACAAAGTGGTGGGTTGTAGGTCTTCACTTCTGAAGGATACTAAGAGATTAATAGTAGCTTCAAGATGTCGTTTGGAGCCCGGAAAATATCAGTTGGTCCATTAATCAGGCTAGGAAACGTTTTCCTTTGAATTATATACCACTGCTTGATGTAAGGAAGGGGAATGGTCAGAATGCACATCCCATATCTCTAATGAAAAAATTGAGTGAATCATAAAAAAGTTTATATGAACTTCTTACCCTCTGTATTTGTTAAACTAGTACCTCAATGGAATTTTTTGTAAATCGCCGTCAATAGGCAATATACTCACATGATGCAAAAATCGCAACAAGTTAATATTTGATAAAATTTGGGATCTAATAATTTTTTATTTTTTGCTCAATTTTCATAAATGTTTTAGCAAACCGTACATAAAACGACTAATTTCAACTTGCTTATTCAATTTTTTGTTAAATGCTGGTCTAATAAGAAGGTTGTTACCTTAGTTGTTTTCTGTCAGATTTTTGCCTCATATTTTCCACTTTGTGGAAATTCCACTTTGTGGAAATATGTGGAGAGAAGGGTACTTCGACTTTGTCGATTTTATTCTTATCATTTATTTGTACTCTCCGGCAAAACATTCGAACGAGGAGTTGCTTATTGATTTTCCTGGCCGATGGCGCAGCGGCTGACTTACTCTAAGTCGCTGCTTCATCCGCAGGGAATTATTACATAAACAGTAGGTTGTAATTCATTTGGCAGGGACAAGACAACTCAAAGTTGTCGGACCTACCCTTGCACTGATGAGAGGTAACAACCTCGAAACATGTCTGCAGGTGGTCATCCCCAGCCAAATTAAGTATAATCTTTTGTTTGCCTACAATGAGCACTTGCAACTGAGTCTTCTTTGAAGAACATTACACAAATATCTGTCAGATGTAGTTCAATATCCTTCGTGGCATTAGCCACGGAAGTAGTTGTTTTCTGTCAGATTTTTGCCTCATATTTTCCACTTTGTGGAAATATGTGGAGAGAAGAGTACTTCGACTTTGTCGATTTTATTCTTATCATAAATAATCCTAATTTCAAAACATCCTCTGGAAGAATTTCGTAGCCACATTCCTTCAAAATAGCAATTATTGTTAAGAACCATTCCTTTCTTACATTTTGTTTTTTGGTTCATTTTCAAAAGCAAAATGAACGTGTGACCAACAGTTTACTTCAACAAGTGTTATTTTTGGACGACGTGGCTTTGCTCTTTGTTGTCAATTTGACAGTATTTCAAAAACCCGCAAAACCTATAGTCCTGCCATCGATTCAAGTCGGTATTATCAAAATAATCTAGCCAAAATATTCGCCTGATCTAACCTCAAGGAGCATGTGTGATTGGTAGGCGAGTCAGAGATCACGAAACCGCTATGGTAGTTGAGCTTGGTTTAGTAGTCCTTAGAAGATAGAAACTATCACATTATGACAACAACGAACAAAGCCACGATGTCATAAAGTAACATTTCTTCAAGTAAACTGTTGGTGGGTCTTAAAAATGAACCAGTGCGCCTAAAGACATGAACGAAAAAACGGTTTTTAACAATAATTGCTATTTTGAAAGAATTTGGCTACGAAATTATTCAATACGAAAATTAAACTTAGGGTTGAACAAGAATCTCTGCACTAACCCTGTACTCATCAGCATTATCATATTCGGCAAGCAAGTTGAAATCAAGTCATTTTATCTACAGTTTGTAAAACAAATTATAAAAATTGAAATAAAAATAAAAACATGAGACCTCAAATTTCATCACATAATAACTTGTTGCGTTTTTTGCATTCTTGTTAGGTATAAGTAGGTAATGAATATTACTTGTGATTCAGAATAATAAAAAAAATCTCCCTGGATTCGCCCGCCTATACAGAGAGGATCCTAAATGTTGTCATTAATAATAAACTTTAAAAATACTTAAAAAAATGTTATCCAGACATAATTATTAAAAATACTTACAACTTTCTTGTAATATCGTGAATTTGAAATAGCTAAACTTTATCGAGTCAAAGTCAGTGGCGTAGAAATGGTGGTTACGCATCATTACACTTCAAAAAGTTATGTGGTTCTTTTTTCAGAGACTCCATATTAGCCTGGAATTTTATTTAATTTTATGGAGAACCACCATCCCATTAACGCCGAAACTAATGAGGGTTCAACAGGTAGAAACAAATTCATTACGGAAATTCATCTATTGATAAAGTAATTGTTTATGAAATTTTGAGAAAAACAGTGCCGTACAACGATTTCCACCATATAAATCAAAATGTGAATTCGCGAAAAGAAGCCGCCTGTAACTACTAACAAACACACCAGGTTTCGTCAAAATCGGCAAAAAGACTTCTGAGTAATTGATAAATAACTGATTTTTTATCAAACTTTGACACTTACTTGAAAACGAAGCAAGTTAGGACACAAGTTCATATGAAGTTTTCACCACCTTCAATTAATGATCATCATTTATTACTCACCCTGTACAATACCTAGACTAGACATTGCGAACAATAATTTTGTGACCAGAATTCCATCTTCAGAAACTTGAGGAAAGCACTCCGACCATATTCGAATTATAGTAAGAATTAACTACAGGGTGGAGTGAAGACAATACTTGACGGAAGTTTCTAGATAATAATAATAAAATAAAGAAACTAAGTAAAACTCGAAGTCGTCTCCACAATATATATTTGACCCGTAGGGTAGAAAGGGGAGCTGTTGTCAACGCAGATATGGCAATAACTTGTCAAAAGTGGGGTTTTATCAACATAAAACTATCAAAACATGTTTTCGAGCATAGAAATCAGTTGTATCAGTATCAATTTAAATTTTAAACTATTTTAAAACTGACAATCATTTTTCTTTTTCATTTCCTATCTTATTTCTGAATATATGATTGTGCAATCTGAATATTCCAATATTGAAACAAAATGAATTTAATAATCAATTAATATTTATCAAATTATGAAAAATTTGTCTTTCTGAGGTATTCAAAAAGTCTTTTACTTTTTTTTCTGTAAGAATACAGAGATTTAGTCATTTTAATAATGTCTGATAGTATGACGAATTATTTTGAAATAATGTGAATGAAATTTCATGTAACCATTTTTCTATTTAATTTAGTTTTTATTGTGACAGTTCTTTTATACCGCTTTTCATATAGATGCTTTCCAAAATTGATATCCTTTTTATTTTTGAAAATGTATATCAAAATTCTATACATAAACAATTATTGCACAATATCAAATTTTCTACTTTTTTATAAAGAAGATCAGAAGGATACAAATAATTTTGATGGTATATTATTAAAAAAAAATGTAATCACTTCCAAGTTATAAAGAAGTCTATTTTCAACACTACCCCATTCCAGAATACCATAACTCAACTCATACTGTACCAAGGAAAAGTACAGCATTTCAATGTGTCAATAAGATAAATTGGATAGCGTTCAACTGAAAAGTACCAAGCGACAGATTGTGTTGATGAGAAATAAGCTGATAAACTCCTTCCTAAGGGGTAGACATTACCGATGCAAAGTCGGAAATGCTCTCTCTTCACGAAGGAAGCTAGAAGCAGGAGTACCACAGGGAGCAGTACTGTCGCCACACCTGTTTTCGATCTACACTGCAGACATGCCTATGTCGGACAACCCCATGACCAAACTTGCTCTCTATGCAGATGACACGGCTATCTTTGCTGAGTCATCTCATGAGAGAGGAGTAACATCAAAGCTGCAACTTCAGATAAACAAGCTGGAACCGTGGTTCAATCGTTGGAAGATCGGAATCAATGCAGACAAAAGCAAGGCCATACTGTTCACGAGGCGACGTAGGACACCCGAGGGCCATGTTACTATGAACGACGAGAGAATTCCATGGGTAGACGAAGCTGTTTACCTAGGAGTAATCCTAGACAAGAAACTCACGTTTCAGAGGCACGTCTCCCACAGTTTAGCTATAGCGAAAGCCACAAGGCATAAGCTGTACCCACTCATCGGACGTAGGAGCAACATGGCACTCGAGTTGAAACTACGCCTCATCAAGACAATTCTTCTGCCTATTATATTGTACGCATCCACTGCTTGGGGGCAGTGCGCGAACAGTTATAGGCAAAGGATTCAGGCCTTCTTCAACGTCTGCCTGAGGATGGCAACAGACGCACCACAATATATGCCCAACAGGTTCATATATCGAGACTTAGACATCCACCCAGACTATATCGACAGACTGATCAGACAACATGTGGGGACTACTCTAGACAGAGTAGAGACCCACACGAACCCGCTGCTCACGGAGCTCCACGAGAACAGACGTGAGCAAGACGACAGAGACAGAGACAAATACAGACGTCCAGTAAACCAAGGAGACAACGACACCCCTGAAGAAGTACGGCGGAGGCGAGACCTTCGGCGACGCCAACGTCTACTTCAACAGGCACCAAATCACGATTAATCATGCCTTTATGTTTCAGATACCAAGAAGAACCGACCAAGTAGTAATTTCAACTTCAGTTAACTCAGCACACAGCACTCGGCCCTCAGCCGAGAGTTTTTTCAGGCCTTCAGCCAGTTTCAGGGGGGCACCATGCACAGTAAAGTAAAGTCATTGTTTAAAAGTCAACTCATGTCAGATATAAGGGAGCTTCAAGCCGAGAATTGGCTGGGCACTCCATATCAAACAGTCAGATTTTATTCTGCTGATCGCCAGTCATCAGGATGAGGAACCGCTTTAACGAGCGGGGGTGGTGGATAGGAGGGGTGAGCTTTCGAGTACGTACGAGTGCTGGGGAGTTCATCCTTCCGGGCCTCAACCTTAGGGGGTGCATGGTGGTGATGAGAAATGACTTGAATAATAGAATAATTATTGAAATGGCGTTTGGCACTTTCACCAGTAGATGGAACCACGTTCAAAAAATCGGTTGAATCATTTTACATAAAGTAGGTTCCAGCTTTTAGAGGCGAATGATAACCATTATCTCAAATTTGACGAGTTGGCGCTTGGTACCCTTTAGTTAAACACTATCCAATTGTTTTAGAAAATTAAATTTGGATTCTTAAATATCTGACACATCTCGTTTCATTAATTTTAAATTTACTACCCATTTTGGTCACATCTTTAATTCAGAAACTTCATAATTTTTTTACAGGCGTAGAAATGAATGCTGCCGAGCAAGATCTACCACTCGATGTGCGTCTGGCTGCCTACGTACTGTCACAAGGTGATAACGGACGAGTGGAGGATTTGATTAGAAGATTGAATCAAAATGTTGTAGTCAACGTCAATTTGTCCTATTACTTCAAGATCATGCTTGTCATGTTAACTGTGAATACTCTGCTCTTGTTCAAGTGGATCATTTTGGACCATTTTCCTGAAATGCTTCAATAATACCATTAGATACTTATTGTTTTCAATAATATTATGTGAGTTTCGCTTCAAAATGACCAAACTGTAATATACGAACGTGTCATGGGAGTCATTAATTTTTTCCGCGTTAAAATCAAAATAAAAACAAACATACTACCATGGGTTTGGAGAAATATCCGACAAATCAATCAAAATACCTATCTTCGTCCTTCGAATGATGGTAGTTGGATAGGATCAGGTTACGTAGAAAACCTATTGTTTCATTGTCGAAGTTTCAAATTTAATTAAACTCTTATTCATTATTTCTGTATTGAGATAGCCCTAGAATAAGGAGTTTACGATGGGACATATAAGAGATAATTGATGTACCTAATTAGGAACATCAAGAATAAAAAAAGTAGTGGTTCAGATGAAATTTCTCTATACATTTTTCAAAATCTTCCTGTATCTGCACTAAGTATTCTTGCTGATTTGATAAATGATTCATTTCACAATGGCAATTTTCAAACTTTTCTAAGAACATCTCTTGTTATTCCTATACCGGGTGTCTGCGGAAAGTGGCTCGCCCCTATAACTTTTTGTTTTTGAAGATAATGGAATGAAATTTGGAGGATCTGTGTGAGACTTAAAACTGCATCTTTTGACACGTAAGTAACTTAGCTTTGTGCAACTTCCGGTTTCACCAGAAGTGACATAAACTTTCTATTTTCAAATGAGACACCAAGTATAGATTCCCTTAGTTTGTCTTTATATAATTTACTGAATACAACCATGTATTGTCACCTATTGTAACCGAATTTAATTTTACTTTTGAAATTTATTTTGTATTCTAGAGCGATATGAATATCTTCAAATCACTAATTTCAGTCCTGAAATTTTGAAAATAATTCAAATTTACTGTTTCTAATCAGAATCTATCTGATGTGCAAAATTTCATTTCTAAATTTCTATCACTATTTTTTTTTCAAATGGCAACTTTAAAAGATTACATTAGAAATTTCTCAAAATCTTAAGAGATTGAAATAAGATTTAAAAGCATCGAGCAACCTGTAACCAACACAACTGTTAAAATAAAATCAATATTTTCTTGCATGAATATTAATTATCATTAACATGTTCTTCAAATAATCACACAATAAATATCTAATTTACTTTTGCAGAAGCGAAGTAAAATAAGAAGTCGATCTCCTTAATGATTTCTTTTATCAGTTGTGTTTGTTAAAGGTTACTTGATGCATTTAAATCTTGTTTTAACACCAAAAGATGCTTTATTTAATGAAACATCCAACGTAGTTTTTTAAGTCTTTTAACGGACTTTTGTTTAAAACCTATAAGTGTGCAGTATCAAATTAATCGTAATGAAATGGTCTTTTTCTTAACACAAAGAACCATCATGTTGTCATTTGAAAAAATTTGGCAATTTCAATTTAAAAATTAAATTTTACCTACACAGAGAAAAACGTTTCTTTGCGAGAAACAATCTCATTTGTTTGACTTTTATTTTTTTGCAAGAAATAATTGTTATTAGTAAGAAACAAATGTTATTCCTAAGAACCAAATCATATTCTTTGTTTCAAGTTATCGGTTCATTTGAATTAGATTTGTTTGGGCGAAACAACTGCATTTGTTGAAAAACTATTTATTTACAAGCAATAAATGTTATTTGATTCAAATAAATATTTGTTTGGACAAATTTATCACATGGTTGGTCGAAATTGAGATTCAAATTTGACCAACTGATTGATTTGTCACGAACAAATCTTCAATTTAGATTTAAAAAATATTAATTGAACAGAGAGTATCTGTCTTTTGCCAGTAACAAATGCATATTTGAAATGAAAAATAGAATTGTTTGATTTGAACGACAGCAGAGTTTATAAGAAAATATAATAATTTTTGACCCAAAATATTGATATCTATTCGCGTTTATTATCACAAACAAATCAAAGGCATAAACAAATATTTGCAAAACAAGCAAATGCCTGTCTGATCCACATACTGCACTTACTCGTACGATCAGTTGCAGTAGCAGTTCTGTATACTTCTAGTATGTCGAAAAAAAGTCTAACAAAACTACATTAGGTACCATGCAAATATGATCACAAGCAACCATTGGAAAGTCTTCGCTTTCCAATTACGACTTGCAACTGTATATGAATATATTTGTACTTCCCGCATCAAATAATCCAATACCTACATAAATTGCCAAGTATATATACAGACATATACAGGGTTTCATAATAAATGCGCAGGACTTCCGGATGTGATAGCTCGTTCAAAAATATGGAAAAAAATTCTGTTAACTTACCCTCTAAAATTCAACATTTTCGAGATACAGGGAGTTGAAATATAAAAAAAATATAGTTTTTTGCGAATATCTCCGGAACCGTTTATCGCACAAAAAACAGATTTTGAATGCATTTTCTACTCATAATAAGCTACGTTTTGTGCAGATTTTTTATTTTTAAAAATTCATAATTGGTGAAGATTTTGAAGGGGTAGTGGGTTTTTTTTTCTCCAACTTCTACGCCACTGTAAAAGTATGATTTTGAGCCGCAAACTTGAACCGACAATGTTTTCTACACAAAATGGTACTATTGGTTATAAGTTTTCAAGAAAAATCAACTTTCATGTTGAAAAACATGGTAAATTTTTTAAAATTATTTTTTCCAAATTATACAAAATTTATTTAAACGTTAAAACAAGTAACAAAACCAAACGTTGACTTCTTAATTGCAAAAAAAAACAATAACAATCATACTCAGTTGAATTGTTGGAAATGTCCGCCGTTAGCTTCAATACACGCAGCAATTTTTCGAGGAAAATCATTATTTAAACAACATGAAAGTTGATTTTTCTTGAAAACGGTCAACTTTAGAGCTTATGACCAAAAATACCTTTTTTGTGTAGAAAACATTGGCGGTTCATATAGGAGGCTCAAAACTGTACTTTTTCCAGTGGCGTAGAAGTTGGGAAAAAAATACCCACTACCCCTTCAAAATTTTCACCAATTACGAATTTGAAGAAACAAAAAATCCGCACAAAACATAGCTTATTATGAGTAGAAATGCCTACGAAATCTGTTTTATGTGTGATAAACGGTTCCAGAGATATTCGCAAAAAACAATAATTTATTTTTAATTTCAACACCCTGTATCTCGAAAATGGTGCATTTTAGAGGGAAGATCTGTCACTCTTGACAGAAATCAGATACGGTTTTTAGAATTTCAGATTTTGTCTTGTCTTTTTGTGTAGTATTTGTTGTCGTTGGTTCTTTCATAATTCGTGAATTTGCATTAATCTTGTTCCTTTAAGATATTTTCTAATAAAAGTAAAGGAAAAATACCTGAAATAAATTATTTTTGGTAGATAATGACCTATGTACCTATGATTGTTCAGAATAGCAAAATAAAATAGCTTATTATTATAGCTTGATACAAAAGGCATGACACTGGTTAATGACTTTAGGAAGAGACCCCAATGCAGAACGTTTGAGTGAGAAAATTGTAATTTGTGGCATTTTTCTCATGAAGATTTATGTAAAAAAGGCAATAGAACCATTTGAAACCTAATTCCGTACAACATACTGTGTCTGCGTAAGCATATGGCGAGTGATAGGTACAACCTTCAGGTATTAGCCACACCGCTTATATTGAGTTCTGAATATTCTTGAATTAGTTCTTGATTCCTACAAAAAGTACTAAACTTAATATTAGAAAATTAATGTCAATATGGAAGTGCTTTTCTTTGATTATAAGAAAAATGCTTCTGGTCTCACTTAGGTAACAACCAGAAATAATCGTAGAAATAGTATTATTTTAATTAAAATTAAATGCAGTTACATGTTCCGACATGAATCGTTCTATAAAAAGATGAACCTTGAGCTTCTTATAATATAGACGCACCCAATTTTATAAAAACAAATTTGAGTTTAAATTATTCATAATATTAGCTGAAATCAATTCTCATAGTTTCGTGTAGTTTTCGTGTACGAAATTGAGATGATTTTACGGTAATTTGCGATAACGGTTGTTCAGTCTGAATCTCACTCAGGCCCACATTTACCCATGACGATGCTTTGTGGGCGATACGGCGATAGTCAGGTTGTGTATTGAAGATACAGAGTGATACTTGATGAGAACATCACTCGTATTTCCGAAAGTTAGCAGGATAGAAATTGGGGAGTTGTATTAATAAATAAGAAATAAAAAGTATGCGGTGGATTCCTTAACAACTGAACAAATAATAGGTAATAATGAAGTACCTTTATTTACCAATATGTCATTACAAGAACCACTAGAATTATTGATATATAAATAAACATGTAATTCCACAAAAATAAAAGTTGCGCTTCAAATAACAAAAATTAGTTGCTTATCGCACGAATTGATGAATATTATCTAAACAAAATGGCGGTAGTTTTAAACAATAATTAAAACAAATTCATCCATTCAAATTATCTTTTTTCTCTAATTGCATCTCATTCTGGGACCTTGTTTTCAATGCACTTGATTGATTTATACAGGCCGTTTTTTTTAGCTTATCCCACTATTGCTATCTCGGAAACGGAGAGACCTACAAGGTCGGTTAAATGGGAAAAAAGTTTCCTATTTTGGGGAGCAATAATAAGCTTTTTTCAGATCTTAAATATCAATGGTTGTTTTTGAGATATTCCAAAAACTAAATTAGTCGAATTTCGTTTTTTGGCTCTACCACCTCCATTTCGAATGATATAAGAAAAAGTCAAGGGAACTTTCAATAATGTTTCATATTTTTTATAATCTGATATGAACCAATTTTCAATACGACGTTTCGTTCATTAGATTCCATCATCAACTTTAGTTTTGTAAATACGGACCTCTAGTTTTTTTCATCGATTTTTGTAGCCACTTTCATAACAAATTCAGCTATGTATTACAATACTCCGAAAAAACATCATCAATATTTGGTCATAAAATTCCCGTCAGTGTAGTCTCAAAAAAAAGTCAGAGGAACTTTCAATTCAGTTTCATATTTGTTATAATCTTATACGAACCTATTTCCAATGCGACGTTTCGTTCATTAAATTCCATAGTCAACTTTATTGTTTTAAATATGGGCCTCAAGTTTTTTTCATCAATTTTAGTAGCCACTGTTTCAACAAATTCAGCTATTAATTACAATACATGCATTTTTCGACGTTTTTCTCCGAGAAAACATCATCAATATTTGGTCAAACAATTTTCGTTAGTGTAGTCTGAAAAAGGTAGAAATCAAAATATTAGAACTCAAAAATACATCACCTCCACACATCTTTTGAAAAGTAGACGTGAACGCCTATGCATTCCAGGGTGTTTGTATGAATATGGAAGAACTGTTCAAAAGTCAATTTTATGGAACATAAATGTTCAAGAAATCTTTGAGAAAAAATTCGGAGAGCACTGAAACGAATTGACTTTTTCAAAGTGAGCCATGAGTTAACAGAATAATAAAGTGTCAAATCTAGTACATAAATAATCATTTGATTCGTGTGAATTTGTGACGTGGAAACAATGAATATTTCTAATGACGAGAAAGTTGATATGCTTTTCGTATACGCGAAATGTTTGAGAAATGCTAATAGATCTCTAGCTATGTATGGGGAATTGTACCCTGAGAGGCATCAGCCATCCGAAAGATATTTTCAACGCATTGAGAGGAGTTTACGGAATCATGGTTCATTTGAAAAACCCTCGAGTAAGAGTTGTACAGTAACTAACAGAGGTGGCGATACTGAAATTGGCGTTTTGGGTAAGTTCAGAAGACATTCTCGATAGTAATATTTATTTGATTCAGGATTTGTGGAATACCGAAAAATTGAGAACAAAGAAGTATCATTGAGAGAGATTGCACATAATAATGCTATATCGACTACGTCAATTCGAAAATTTTTAAGAAGAAATAAATTCAGACCATACAAAGTCAGAAAAATCCACCATTTGCATTTATCGGACTATGATAAGAGAAAAATGTTTTGTAGATGGCTACTCAGACAACATCGTCGGGATAATGAAATCTGTAATAAAATTTTATGGTGTGATGAGAGTAGATTCACAAATAACGGATGGTTTAACAGAAATATACATTATCACTGGCGACAAGAAAATTCCTTTCTACATAGAGCTACAAATTTCCAAGAGAGATTTGGAGTTAATGTTTGGCTTGGTGTTCCAGACACCAAGATTATCGGTCCCTACTTTTTTGAGACATCGTTGACGGGAGAATTATATTTAGAATTCTTGTCGGAGACTCTAGTTGAGTTGTTGGAAGATTTGCCTTTGAATATTCTGCGAAAATATCAGTTTTTCCAACATGATGGAGCTCCGCCACATCGCAGAAATATTTGCAGAGATTTCCTCAATACGACTATGCAAGGACGATGGATAGGAAACAATGGTCCTATCAAATGGCCACCACGTTCACCTGACCTGATCCTTTTGGACTTTTCATTGTGGGGTGTCATTAAAGACAAGGTATTCGGATCAACTTTTGGCAATATTGACCAATTGAAAGAAACGATAAGGTGGGCTTGCATGGCTATAACTCCACAAATGCTGAAAAATTGCCATAAACATACTATAGCAAGAGCGAATATGTGTTTAAGAAACGATGGACGGCAATTCGAACATTTAATAAGATATCGTGAACGACGTTGACGGTTAGGAGTATTTTGACATTTTCTTCTGTTTGTTACTTGGTATATTACATTTGCTTTTGCTATTGGAGTTTATGTATATCTTTGAGTTCTAGCCCCAAAAAATATTAGTACTTACTTTTTTGAGGTAGCTCATCTGACCGGGAATTGTTTGACTATACACTGATCATGAGAAAAACGTCGAAAAATACATGTATTGTAATTAATAGCTGAATTTGTTAAAACAGTGGCTACTAAAATTGATGAAAAAAACTTGAGGCCCATATTTAAAACAATAAAGTTGACTATGGAATTTAATGAACGAAACGTCGCATTGGAAATTGGTTCATATAAGATTCTAACAAATATGAAACAGTATTGAAAGTTCCTCTGACTTTTTTTTGAGACTACACTGACAGGAATTGTATGACCAAATATTGATGTTTTTTCGGAGTGAAACGTCGAGAAACACATGTATTGTAATACATAGCTGAATTTGTTACGAAAGTGGCTACAAAAATCGATGAAAAAAACTAGAGGTCCGTATTTACAAAAATAAAGTTGATGATGGGATGTAATGAACGAAACGTCGCATTGAAAATTGGTTCATATCAGATTATAAAAAATATGAAACATTATTGGTTCCCCTGACTTTTTCTTATATCATTCGAAATGGAGGCGGTAGAACCAAAAAACGAAATTCGACTACTTTAGTTTTTGGCGAATATCTCAAAAGCAACCATTGATATTTCAGATCTGAAAAAAGCTTATTATTGCTCCCCAAAATAGGAAACTTTTTTCCCATTTAACCGACCTTGTAGGTCTCTCCGTTTCCGAGATAGCAATAGTGGGATCGCTAAAAAAAAAACGGCCTGTATATGTTTTCAGATGTACCCATTCTAACTTCTTGTCATGGTATTATTCCTGTGTAACGAAAATCATAAGACCAATCGCTTTCTGTATTGAATTTTCCCAATAGACCTACCAATAGACCGGACAACTATCTTTCCCTAAGAGATAATTGTTTTCCAAGCCTCCTCAAAATTGGAAGAGTCACCCCCATACACAAAAGCGGCAATAAGAACAATGTAAGAAACTACAGGCCCATACCAGTCTTGTCAGCTCCGTCGAAGATATTTGAACGGGTAATATACAACTGTGTATACAAGCATGTGGACTCAGTTATAATCGACCAAAAGCATGGTTTTATTCGTAATAGATCTACACTACCAACTTGTGCGTATTTAGTAATTTCGTGGCGAATGGTATGAAAAATGGCAGCCAAGTAGACGTAATATACACTGACTTGGACAAGGCCTTCGATAGAGTTAGCCATAAGGTTTTGATCTTGAAATTAAAAGCATTCGGTTTCACAAACAACACTCTTGATTTCTTGCACTGCCATTTGTCAAACAGAATACAATTTGTGCGGTTCAACAATGTAACTTCTTTCGAATTCACCGCTACCTCAGGCGTTCCTCAAAGATCGATTTTGGGGCCTCTCCTCTTCGTGTTATTTGTTAATGACGTCTGCCAGTATATTGAGAATTCTCAATTTCTCCTATATGCCGATGATCTCAAGCTGTTCAGAAGGATCAAAAGCGAGAAATACTCTGTTAAGCTTCAAGTTGACTTCGATAATCTTTCGAATTACTTCTCAGTATCTGACTTATCTCTCAACGAAGCTAAGTGCAAAATAATGAGTTTAACACGAAAGAGGTCACCCACTGTCGATGACTATTACATTAATGGCACCAGTCTGCGGAGAATCGATGAGATGAAAGAACTTGGTATCTTTTTCTCTGGTGTGTTCAATTTCTCTAGGCATATTGAATACTTAGTGTCTGAATATTCTAGGAAATTGAGCTTTGTTTTGAGATCTAGCCGTGAATTCAGTAACGATACTTGTTCAATACTTTTCAATTTCATTGTTCCATCTAAACTAGAATATGGATGTGTCATTTGGAATCCAAAGACTTTTTTATAATCCGATATTATAGAAAAAATCCAAAAACGATTACTAAGAACTGTTTCCTTCAGGAAACACAAGGTCTCCCTTATTTATATCTTACTCTAGCCATCTATTAGAATTTAATGTCCAGCCATTGAAAGATCGACGTGAGTCCTCGAAAGTAATTTTCGTTTTTAACGTTCTCAGAACATTGAAAGCACCTGAAATTCTCCAAACCATTGATTTTATCGTATCTGACGTAAGACTTAGAAGAAGAGACAATCTATTTCGTGTCTCGAACAGTTTGTCTCCTCTTCAACAATGTCTTGAGACCGTTAACGAAATGGTGAAAGACCGTGTTCTGGATATATTCAATATTACAGAGGGACAACTCCTTCGAATGCTCAAATGTACCTGAATCTTCTCTGGTATATTTAATTTTATTGTTCTCAACTGATTTATGGTATTCTTAACTATATTATCTTATCTCTAGTTGTAGTATTGTATTTTGTATTTTAATTGTATTTATAATTTTATTTTTTAAATGTATCATTGTATTCAATGAATTTTATGTATTAAGAAAGTCTTAACAACTGTGTAACATGTAAGTGGAAATCATTCTGTTTGTTGCTCAGTATAAATAAATTTCTATTCTATTCTAGACAGCGAGTAGATAAAGGGTGGAAGCAGCAGCCTTCTTTGTTGGTAGTAAATTAACGGCTTCCTTTGAAACAGGTTGTAAGGACTACAGTTGACTGAAGCTGAAGAACAGATTTAGAAAGACACATCTGAAAACAGTTCTCGCTTTGTATTTAAAACAATGACATTGATATGCAGAGTTCAGATGACGACGCTGCGTTCGTTCGTTGTGGAATTCGGTCTATTGGAAGGCGGTCGATCTATTGGTAGTCAGTCCTTTATCTCACATTTTATTGTAAGAGGATTTGGAGCCAAATGAATGAAATAGACAATGCTTTTTCCTTGGTCATTATATTCAGTCTCATGTTAACAGTGTAGCCTGTTGCATTGTTCTTCTTGTTCAATTCCGTATATGATATAGATTCAAAATATTTCACTATTTTGATTGTGTAAATTTGTGGGTTAACCACTCTTCACTGGTAAGTTGATTTTCATGGCAGACATTTATTCTTATGGGTATATTCAACGTTTTGATGCATGCAGGAATCTTAGGTTATATAGCACTCTAATTTAATGGAGGTGTTTACATTTGCCTCAGAATTTTCTGAGATACGGGAATATGTAAACAATCTCTTGGGGCAAATGTGTACACGTATAATTATTTACTTTTATATTTCTTCAGGCAAAAATAGTCCGAAATTATATAAGAAAAAAGCCTATTATTCAGAGG
Source organism: Chrysolina oricalcia (assembly GCA_944452925.2). Lineage (NCBI taxonomy): Eukaryota > Metazoa > Arthropoda > Insecta > Coleoptera > Chrysomelidae > Chrysolina > Chrysolina oricalcia. The sequence goes on along the minus strand of OX101817.2, from coordinate 22,827,620 downwards.
TACTCTGCAGCAATACATGATGTGATCAATCATAATAAAAGCCTATACCGGGTGTCCGTGGAAGGGGGCTCTCCCCTATAACTATTTTTCTTTCGAAGATAATGAAATGAAATTTGGAGGATCTGTGTCAGACATGAAACTACGTTTTTTGACTCAAGTTCATGCAACTTCCGGTTTCACCGGAAGTGACTTGAACTTTCGATTTTTAAAAGGGACGCCCAGTATATTTTCACCTCTTTTGTCTCCGTATGACTTTCTAAATACAACCATGTATCATTTGTCACTTTTTGTAACCAATTTCTTTTTCAAATTTTGAATATAGACTACTGAAAAGCCCGAGAATAATATACCGAGAGATGGTTGATTTGCAGGCCGTCTAAGGGGCAGTTTGTACTTGTCGATATTTGGAAAATCATTCTGAAACATCGCTCAAAAATGTTTAGCCAAGTTCATTTTCCGTATATAGATTACTGAGAAGCCCTAGAATGATATACCGGGAGATGGTTGATTTGCAGGCCATCTACAAACTACAAACTGCCCCTTAGACGGCCTGCAAATCAACCATCTCTCGGTATATTATTCTCAGGCTTTTCAGTAGTCTATATACAGAAATTGAACTTGGCTAAACATTTCTGGGGGATGTTTCTAAATGATTTTCCAAAAATCGACAGGTACAAACTGCTCCTTAGACGGCCTGCAAATCAACCACCTCTCGGTATATCATTTTAGGGCTATTCAGTAGTCTATATAAGAAAATGAACTTGGCTAAACATTTTTGAGCGATGTTTCAGAATGATTTTCCAAAAATCGATAAGTACAAACTGCCCCTTAGACGGCCTGCAAATCAACCATCTCTCGGTATATTATTCTCGGGCTTTTCAGTAGCTATATACATAAATTGAAGTTCATTCGGATCAAAAGCCGAATTTAATTTCACACCCGGCGCCACTGGCAAATTGGCTGCTAGATAAAAACGGCTGCTAGAAAGTGGCTGCTAACTTCACACCAGTTAATTTTGGTAACTTACTGATTACTCCATGGCAAAACATTTGATTGGTCGTGAGTTTTCCAAAGAAATACCGTAACGATGGATTTGGTGTTCAACTCCTGAAGTGATTACCTGAAATAAAAAAGAAAAAATTAAAAATATGGAATGAAAAATTGGTTTTGTGAGATCGAATCACACTGCTAACAACGGAATCATAAATGTACTTGAAGCAATATGAGAGTGTTCAATATACACTCTCATATTGCAGTAATTTATTAATCAAGCTAATTCTTTCATGTTCACGTGGAACGTTTAGTCGATGTTTTATCTATTCTCAAGTACAAAATGCCTGAAATGATATGTTGATAACGTCCAGAACATTGTGTGATTCCAAAATCTTTTGGACCAAAATACGATAAAATATACAGTACGAGCAAATGTATTCTCGTATATTTAAACTCTAATTCACTGACTAAAATAATTTATTTAACGAAATACAATAATTCAATAACAAATTACTCTAATTTATATAACAACCACTGAACGATTTATATTTGACTTTCACTTCACCGACTGTCCGTCTGTCTACTGCGTAGTTCTTTTTATATCCACCGCTCACTTCTCCGAAAGCTCATGAAATTTCTCGAACAGCCATAGGAACGTTCTCCGATTAGACCAGATTCTTCGCGGTGCAAGCGCAAAGACAGTCACCCGCGGCCGGGAGCCGGCTACGTAAGAGTTCAGGTCCGGCATCGCCCGCAGCTTCGCCACATTATGGAATACATTCATTATTTCTGAATATAACATATTTTGGAAAATTCCTCGAACACGTCGATTTTCTTTTACGATTGGCCAATTTTTGAACCCCACCCTAAATATATAGGGTTATCCGCATTCGAGTAAAAATTACTTTAGTGATATTTTCAAATGGGACACCCAGTGTATTTTTCCATATTTGGTTAGCAATCGTCATTACAAATCCAGTAATACCAGGTTTGATGGGATTATGTGAAACGGTTGCGGAGATATGAGCACAAAACTTCTTCATATGCCCAATGAGTGCGACAGAGACTTTTGACCTTACGAATCGTGTGGAGTCTCAGTCATACTCATTGCATATACGAGGAAGGTTTTTGCCCATATCTCTGCAGCCGTTTGACATAATCCCATCAAACTTGGTATCACTGGAATTGTAATGACGATCCCTAACCAAATATGGAATAATACACTGGATGTCCCATTTGAAAATATCACTCATTTTTACTCGAATGCGGATAACCCTATATATTTAGGGTGGGGTTCAAAAATTGGCCAATCGGAAAAGAAAATCGACGTGTTCGAGGAATTTTCCAAAATATGTTTATATTCAGAAATAATGAATTTATTCCATACATTTGCAACGTACTGTATATGCTGACGTTGCTCGAAGAAGCAAAAAAATTTCTCAAATATATCCAAAAACAGTTTAATTCTGAAATTAATCTAAGTATTAATGAGTCTCACCGCGTCTATTTATTGTTTCTGTCTTTATTAGCTTAAACTATCTTAACCCTACATTCTAAATAAAAGACATCAAATAAACATCAATTAACCTCAATTATTATTTAAACAATATTTCAAGTAAATCATAACTGCAGAACGTGTTCTTATAGTGAAGTATCAGTTCTAGAACATCCAAGAAATTCTGGATTAGCATAGTTTTGTTCTGTTGAAAATATTAACATTTACATCATTTGTTTTCTGTTTAATCAATACCCTGTACTATTATAAACAAAAAGTTTATAGAGCTGTATATTTTGTTTAATAAACAGTTGTCAATTTTCTTGTCCAAAAATCCATTTTTATTGTATTAAAAGTATACCAAAATAAAATACTTCAACATATTCTAGTAAGAACAGACCCTCAGATTTTTTCCAGATTCACCAGTAAAATTTCAGCAGACAACATTTCGCAGTATGTCTTTTTTATCCAACAACTTTGAATCTCCCAACTTTTTAAGAACATAATGCTGAGACAACTCAATAAGAGTCACCTTGAATACCACTTCTACCATCCATACACCAAACAGTTCAATAATTCGTCTTTCTATTTTATACTCTTAGATACTACTCGTATAATTTTTTTTACAGTTGCGTCAAATGCATCATAGTTTCATTATACTAGTTTGATCGGTTCGTTTATAGATATTATTGGTTTATTTATAGACGTCTGTCGCTTCCATAAAGCTTTGCGGGAGACAACATGTCTTTACTCTCAACCCATTAAAGTATGACAAAAATAGAATATCTTTCCTTAACGCAATATTGCTAAATTGGGACTTATCCAAGCCAGTCTACTGTAAAACTCGCATTTGCTGAGGACTGAGTCAGTTTATTACTTTATGATGACCATTAAATTAAATGACAAGAAGAATATATGAAATTGCTATAGTCGATGACAAAACAATTAACTATTGACTGATGAATCGACTGAGAAAACATTAATGCGTCGTAATTTTTTCCCAAATGTTTGAAAGTGTACTGAATAATTCCTACGTCTGAAACTTCCATTTCCTTTTTTTGAGATAAACGAATGTCTAGAATAAAGAACCCGATCATCTCCAGTGAAGGTAACAAGAACCATTCGTTCAAAGCTTTCCATAGTCTTGCTCCAATGCTCACAGTATTACACAAGAATGCAAGTTGTGTGTGACTTTAACTAGTACTGTCCTGTAATTATACAGTGTCTGGCATAACGTTATATATTTGATTATTTGCATTTCGGACGTCCATCTTCTTAATGGTTGAAAGATTTCTATCTTTCAAATAATTTCACATTCGAAACGTGAGAAAATTTGAAAGAGATCGAAATCTTTCAACCATTAAGACGATGGACGTTCGAAATGCAAGTAATCAAGTTACTATATCGCCTACAACCTTCAAACAATTATATCTATGTTTATTGATATTGAATCCAGCAATTTCTCTTTCCACTCTAGTTCATTTCAACAGATGACATTGCCGTTTTATTCTAAAAAAGAATTGATTGAAGAAAGCTACAAATAGTGGTATGCTTGAGTATTTGTAGCTTTCTGTATGGAGTCAGGAATCAAATTATTGAAAGCACTCAGAACCTTCGTTTTATGTTTTCTTTGTCACTCACAGGTTCCGCATAATCATTTTCTGTGATATATTCCCAGATAAAGAAGTCCAGTGCAATCAACGGCAGAAGTGCGAGGGGTCCATCCATCTAATACCATAACTTGGAACGGTACTGTTCAGAAACATGCCATGGATTTACCAACCTCATTCCTTATTGTGTGCTCATGAGACCACTTTTTTCCACTTTCTTCCAATCTACTTTCTTCCAATCTACTTTCTAACGATAATAAATCTGAAAGCTTTATAACAATGTGGTCTAGAAGCAATTATCTTACTATATGACGATAAAACCAAAACTTTAGATTTTAGAGGATGAAAATAAAGTGACATACACCAGGAGGACATACACCACTATAATACCAGGGCAAAAACAAATTTAAGGCTACCCAAAAATATCTATCTTCAATTTATTTTTAATGCGTTACCTACTCTCGACACCAGTATAAATAAACACTTTCAAAGTACAAATTAAGAATATTCTACAAAATGCCTTTTACACATTTGAAGAATATTTTGATTATTTCGATTCATTGGATAAGTGTTGTCGCCTGTCTAATAATAGCTATATTGTGAACTGTTACATTCTGTATTTCAAGTTGTTTATCTCTGTCCATGTTGCTTTCAAGTCGTTTTACTGACAGTATTTCATCATACTTGCATTTTTTATGTTATTTACTCATACTTATGCTATCATGTATCATTTTTGACATATGCAAATATTACTTGTAGTACTGCATAAATGAAATTCTATTCTATTCTAGTGGACAAGTCTCCAACAGAAAACAACTATTGCCCCCTACGACAGTGGCATTATATCTGTTTACTACACGAAATACTTTGCAACATTCTTTAAATACAGCTGGAATTATTTTTCGAGTAAAAGGGGGAACACCTACGTACCTGATTCATGGTTCCACTCATCAGTGAAGGCTAGTTCACCCAATTAATTTAGTATACATGGATGTATTCTAACTTTGCACGTAAAAAAAACATTTCTGGAAATAAACGGCGATGTTCAAAAAAGCAATAAATGTTCCTTAACAAATTATATCTTCCTTATTTCGAGTACTATTTTTGTAAGTGGTGACCTTACTTATTCTGAAGTAAAAGTATAGTATGGAGTACGATGTACTTCAATTCATTTCACAAATCTGAAAGAAAACCCATATAAAGGAATTAACCTGATTCATTTATAGTGTTAACTCCGAGTTAACTCACAGAAGAAAAACTACTTGGTTAATGAAAAACTTCAAAAATTGAAATTATTCAATCTAAAATGTGTTTTGACTGGATGAAATAGATGTTTGGTTGGTTCGAATGTCATACTTATCCCAAATGGATAGGTTTGTTTAATTTATTTCGTCCGAATAAACGTTGCAGTCTGTGCATTTGTACTCGTTTAGTACTCTGCATAGGAAATACAAAATGTAGATCCCCTTCATCAAGTCACTCTTCAGACGGTGTTTGTAACATTCTGACATTATGAGTTCAGAGGTGAACCGATTGTTTAGTAGACAGAGGCCGGTAACCTTACATCGGAAATGAGGAAATGAAGGGAATAAATGTGTTTCGGTTTTGTTGAAATAGACAAGAGTGAGGTAAAAGGGCACGTATATGTTAAAATTAACAACGAGCAACAATTCATTCTTGATTTTATAATTCGAATCTAGAAATAGGAGAGCAGTCTATAGCTTGAGCGTTGGCCCTTGATGGTCTACGGTGAGGGCATCGTTTTTTTTTTCAGTTTTTTCACGAAGGACTTGGTTTTATGCAGTCAGTTTTAGGTGATATAAGACGACTGCGTCGTCTATAATGTAACGAGAAATGAATTCCAATATTTGAGTTGAATGCAAATTGCGTGAAAAAAGGTGATTTTGAGATAGTTGCGAAGAAGTAGTCTCGAAAGGCAGTTGCAATGGGGAAGGCTCAATTGTATCTGATATTCAATGGTATTAACTATGGTCATTTTCACTTTTCACTTGGTGATGGATTCATTTATATTTTGTACAAAAGAAGGCCGAATAACTAAACGAATTAAATGATAAGTCGCTCTGAAAAAGAGCTGCAAAAAAATTGGAGTATGTTGTGGAGAGAATTCCAAATCTGTTTCAGGTAATCCCTTCATTGCTTCAATTCGAATCAATTTATACGATGGCAACATTGAAAATGTTCAGAAACAGCTAGAACATACTAGAGATTAAAAGAAGACATGTGTTTGTTGTTTTTGAGAGTACACGTACAACATTTATTGCACTCATAAACATCAGGTATCACAGTAACTTCTTTAGTGCGTTCATATTGGGTAGTCGGGAACAGAAAGAAAATTTCAGGTGATAGCTCAGGAGAATATTCGGAGAATTAGATATTTGAACATTTTGGGCTTTCAAACAATCAATTATTTGAGAGGTTGTGTGAGAGTTGGCTTTGCCATGGTAGAGAATAAGAATAATGAATAATAATGATAATGTTTACTTATCTTAATCAACAATAAGATCACACGAATATTTAGGACTAAAAGCATTCAACAGTTTACCACAAGAAATGTAAACATGCAACACTTTCTTCAAACTAAAAAAAAATGTTCATATATATTTAATTGAAACGCCTCGTTTGTCGATTCATAAACTGCTTGACAACACTAAAAATATGTCAACTCCATGTATGTTTTTATGAGATGAACTGTACTTGTATTATTTTATTAGAAAATGTAGAATGTTTGTGTGTTTACAAATGGTAGGTATGTGTGAATTTTATTTATTTTTATGTCTATAGCCTATATTCTTAGTATTTTAAGTATTTACAAGCGTTTTTATTTTTAAGTAATTTTAACCCACGCACAAGAAAACCCTTCATCTGTGGTATTTCTCATTTACTCATGTTCTTAATAGGATAATATTCTGTAATTCCATTTAATACTGAATAAATTATTATTATTATTATATATCCACTAAAAATTGCGTCAGTAAATAAGATGAGAATATATTGAGATAGGTAAACTTACAAAGCAAGTAATATAATAGTTATTTATGATGCAAGTTCGTAAAGAAGACTTTTTTGTATGAGCTTGAAGTACAACAAAACACGAGAGTACAAAAAAAGCCTGTTTACAAAAATGTGTCATACAATTTTTTTCTACGAAATTAATTATATTAAGGAATTGTGGCAATTGTTGATTGTTTTATTGTATGGAGTTTTCCATTTTCTGCAAAATGAATCTGATGCAAAATACTGTCTTTTTGAAAAAGTGCGTCAAACAGTACTTTACGCACAGTTGATTTTTTTACGCACTTAAAAGTATCACTTTAACGCATTGTGAATAGTGCATAAAACCTTAGTTTACGCAATGCATAGCAAAATTAAACTTCAACACGAATAGAGACAAACTGTAGAATGCAATCAAGGAGTAACACAAGGAAGTGTACTGGGACCTTTATTATTTTTTTATATACGTTAACGACTTGCCAGAGGTGGTAGGTGAGAGCTCAGTTCCTCTTTTTGCTGATAACACACTGATCTACTTCTCATATAATAATCACAAGAAACTCACAGTAGGCAACAATCAAGAAAAATTTTAAAACTATTTACAGTTGGTGTTGTGCTAATAACTTGAAAATTAACCAAATATACAGGGTGTTAATTAAGTACGTTGACAAACTTCGGGAGGTGATTCTTTGAAGGTTTTCAGGACGAAAAGTTCATATAAACATATGTCCCAAACGGCTTGGTTTTCGAGATACAGGGCGATAAAAATACATTTTTTTCAAGATTTTTTAGAGTTAACTTCGACATTTTCGACAATAATCAGTTCAAATTAGGCAAGTACAATCCATTCAATAGGGCGCACGATACAAAATAATGCATTTCTTAAATAATTCACAGGGTCCTCCTTTTTTCAGAGTCAAGCTTTGTTCAACCCTTCAGAATTTTTTTTCCGCCGCCACTGACATATTATGAGAAAGGAATAATCAATGTTGTTTCATTTAACATCTTTTTGATATCGTGCATTTCTTCATTTACTTGTACGGTTCAGGGGCTATGATGAAAATATTAATTTAAACATTTTCCAGTGTGGCATAACATTAGAAAATTTGAAAATTAAACATTTTCAATTATTGTAAATTGATGGAAATATTTTTTCAGAATTAGAAAAATCTACGATGAATAAAAATTATACAATAAAAAATATAAAGACAAGCTTTTATACAAATGCACTGAAAATGAAAAAATAATTTGTTTCATTTTTTGTAGGTTATTCTGTGAGTATCAAAATCTTTCTGTACAAGATAACCTAGATCAAACAATGAAATGAATTATTTTTTCCTGTTCAGTGTATTGTATAAAAACTTTAAAATGTTTTCTTTTTATAATTTTCATTTTTAACATTTTAGTTTATTTTTTATGTGAAACTGAAAATCTCCAACCCAAAAACCATCACATACCAATTTTGGACAGAATCGGATCATAATCACAAAAATCGTCCGCCATATTGGAGCCGCCATTTTGTTTTTTAACAAACATTTTTTTAATGCATTGTCACCGGAATTACGGAAACCTGCCAAATTTCAAATTAATCGGAGTATTAGAAGTGGGTCAAATTCAACTTTTATTAAATTGTTTGTTAGTTAGTTACAAGTGAAAAATAAAAGCTTGTTATTGTAAAGATGTGATTTCTTTTTGTGATATCCAACAGAAAACTACTATCTCCCCGTCACTGCGGTACGCTGGATATTAAACTAGATCTGACAGATATTGGGAAAACCTTAACTTTCAACCTGAAGATTCTGATGGTAAAAATGTGCATTTTCATTGAGATATTTGATTAAAAATGTTTTTACCCATCAGTCTTGATAGAGAACTCATAAAAATTTTTTGTTATTTTAAAAAAAGATATTTTTTAGTTTTCAATTGAACGTTTCCTTTTCAACATAAAAAACTTCCGAAAGGTAATCCTGTAATGGAAGATAGTTAATAGGGTTTATCTAATAGTCGCAGATCATTACACATTTGATTTTCATTTATGAATCTCTGGTCATAACTCCGAAAAACTAAATCAAACAAATTTTTGTTTTCGTACGGAGTACATTATTTTATCAGAAATTTCGGTTTGTTTTTTCTTCTGCAGTAACGCAGAAATTTTGTAATCAATTTGAATTCATAAAAATAGCAAAGTGGGCTTTGATATTAATTCATTTATTTAAATATCAACAACTTGACAGTTATCGAAAGTTGAGAAACTGTCTCATTGTTAATTCTTCATTAGTGCAAGCTATAAAGCAGATTCATTCAATATTCTTTTGGATAAAATGGTTGAATATACAAATTCAGAAATGGCAGACATGCACTTAATGTATGGAATGGCTGATGGTAACGCTCGTGCCGCCAGACGAATGTATCTAGAAAGATTTCCACAACGTCATATTCCCAGCACACAAATGTTCATCAATATTCACTCCCGTCTTCGTGAAACGGGTACTTTCAAGAGGTCTGCTGTTCTCATAGGAAGACCCAGGAGAGTTAGAACAGTTCAGATAGAAGAAGCTGTACTTAACGAAATTGAGATACCAGTACAAGACAAATTGCGGCACAGTTTAACGTAACCCATGTATTGGTATGGCAAATTTTAAAAGAGCAACAACTTTATCCCTATCACATACAGTGTGTTCAAGCTCTTCTGCCAAGGGATTTTCCAAAGAGATTAACTTTTTGCACTTGGATTCGAAATAAATTGTTGGAAAATCCATGGTTTTTATCTCAAGTGTTATTCACCGATGAGGCATGCTTTTCCCGTAAAGCCATTATTAATTTTCACAACAATCATATGTAGGCTAATGAAAACCCACACGCCGTGATTGAAAACCATTTTCAAGAGACGTTTTCTGTGAATGTTTGGGTTGGAATTGTAGGGAATTTCCTTATCGGGCCACATTTTCTGCCTCATAGACTCAATGGTGACCATTATCGACATTTTCTTGAATTCATCTTACCTGGACTCCTAGAAGAGATCCCACTGAGGGAAAGAATTGGAATTTGGTTTATGCATGATGGTGCTCCAGTACACTTCAGATTGGTTGCACGCCAATATTTAGATGAGAATTATTCTGATCGCTGGATTGGGCGTGGTGGGCCACAACTTTGGCCACCAAGGTCACCCGATATGAATCCACTTGATTTTTTCCTCTGGGGGCACCTTAAATCATTAGCGTAACGAACTCCAGTTCAAAGTGAAGAAGACCTGAGGAATCGCATACAGGAGTCATGCGGAATTATAAGAAACACTCCTGGTATTTTTGAGCGTGTCCGCCAGTCTATGGTTAGGCGCATAAACGCATGCATTGAAGTTGGCGGTGGCCATTTCCAGCAGCTGCTCTGACATATCAATTTCAATAATGGTCCTTTTCTGAACTTAATTTTATTCCTAGGGAATTTATGTTACTTTGCTCTAGTATTTCATAATAAAGTTATTCACTATTGAAAATGTCCAAAATTATTTTGCTATAATTAACTTTGTGCAATACATATTCAACCTGAGTTATGGTAAAAAATGTATGGGAGCTCCATAACATTACATTTTCTCTACACGAGCAGAAAATAGCTATTTGTAATGAGAACAAAATGACGTATTGCGTCACGCGCTAATCTTTGGAGAGTGGCAATGACACTTCGAGAAATGAATTATTTTATATCATGCGCACTATTGAATGGATTGTACTTGTCCAATTTGAACTAATTTGGATCGATTATTGTCGAAAATTTCGAAGTAAACTCCAAAAACTCCTAAAAAATGTATTTTGATCACCCTGTACTTCGAAAACCAAGCCGCTTGGGACATGTTTATATGAACTTTTCATCTTGAAACCTTTCAAAGAATCACCCTTCAAGTTTGTTAGACTATTTGCTTCTCAAATTTCTTTATGTTATGCGTTACTGGAAAATGTTTGCGTTAATATTTTCATTGTAACTCCTGAACCGTACAAGTAAATGAAAAACATCAAGAGAGCAAAAAGATGTTAAATGAAACAACATTCATTATTCCTTTCTCATAATATGTCAGTGGCGGCGGAAAAAAAAATTCTGAAGGGTTGAACAAAGCTTGACTCTGAAAAAAGGAGGACCCTGTGAATTATTTGAGAAATGCATTATTTTGTATCGTGCGTACTATTGAATGGATTGTACTCGCCTAATTTGAACTGATTATTGTAGAAAATGTCGAAGTTAACTCTAAAAAATCTTGAAAAAAATGTATTTTTATCACCCTGTATCTCGAAAACCAAGCCGTTTGGGACATATGTTTATATGAACATTTCGTCCTGAAACCTTCAAAGAATCACCTCCCGAAGTTTGTCAACGTACTTAATTAACACCCTGTATATTGATAAGTAAAGGAAAACGCTACCCAAACTTTCGTCACGAAAGGTACGATAAAGAGGGTTACACTCTTTAAATATCTAGGGGTGCATATGGATAGGGGGTTACACTTTTCAGAACATGCCAAATATATTATAAAGACAATGTCATTCAAAATAAATTATCATTCATCTATGACTCCGTATCTGACGAGGTAGACAAAAATTTTAATTTGCAATTCATTAGAGCTTCCCCGTTTTACGGATTGTTCTACAATTATTTATCTACTGAAACAAAATGAGTTAACGCGCCTACAGAAACTTCAAAATGAGCCATTTTTCGAATTATTCAATTTTTTTCCGGGCGTTGGAACAAGATAATCAACACTTCTTTATAAATACATTTTATGAGTTTTCTTGTGATGATATCAGTTTTACTGTTCAACGTTGGATTATCATAAAATTATTATTTTTAAATACTGCTGTGTTTCGAAGAATACATGTACTTGAAGTATTTTCTTATCTGAATTCAAGGATGTATTACTTATGCCGGTTTCCATATATCTTCTTCTGTCATCACGAATTTGTTAAGAGGTGTTCACCAATCATTTAACATGTCAACGCAAAGTTTTTATTGTCTCCAGATCTAGGACATCTAATTTCACATTTCTTTTTCCTTCTCAGGTCCTCGAAAACATCTTCGAATATTTTAGATGATCTGACACATTATGGAACTGCTATGTGTGATATAGAATAAAAAATATTTTCAGAATCTGTAATTATTAAGAGAGCTAAAAAAAAAGAGATGATCGATAACGATTCGATAACGAAACGTCGCGCGCCGAACAGTAAAACTGTTATCTCTTATTAAAAAGTATCTTTGAAGAAGTTTTTTTTTATGACAAAAAATTAATATTTAATTTTTAAGATCGAAAATTACTCTAAAAAAGAGTATTATTATCACTTTTCTCAAATTTTACCTTGAAACTATTTACTTTGGTATACAATGTTGCGTACTTCTTGATACTTCGTAGTAGTTTTTTTTTTCAATTCAAAAGTGATTTTTAAGTTGTCGTATATGCACACTCGATCACCCGGTTTTTGTTTTTCAATACTCTGATAATAAACTTTTTTTCCATATGTGCACAGATAAAAAAGATTTCTTCAATCAAGTATATACATACTATTGAATTAATGAATATACTCCTACTTCAAGCTGATTGAGATGTATGCTTCTTACATAAATTATCTTGAAATGAATTTGCTTGCAGCGGAAACATTGTACTCTTCATCCTAGAAAACATTCACATTAACCCATTGTGAAACATAATCCTCTTAACACAAGAATATAATTCCTTGGCAGATATCACTACCCGTGCCACGTGACACATTCAACCAAGGAGCAATCAAAGCAGCTGGCGACACTGCGACCTGTGAATACGACTTCCATTTCGACCATTTCATCCAGTTTGATCATTTGGGTTAGAGGTTATGAGGCTATGCGTACCGATATGAATGTTAGTTTTGTGCCTAGTGAAAACTGTTTCTATGCAATAAAAATGAGTGAAATAAATTTTGGTCTTATACAGTTTTGTGTCTAAAAGCGAGTGGCGTTGTTTATGTATTAAATCAAACTGCAATATCCGTCACTACTAACTGGTTTTATTGAGAATACAGTTATTAAACTTAAAACTATTCTCATATAAAACCATTATTTATACCTAAATTGTTCGTAGTTGTGAATCTATGCTTTGTTTAATCTATTCAATGTTGCCAAAATGAAAATGGCTTCCAATCTATATTTTATAACCAAGTTCAAAGTGCAGATTTGAACTCAACCTCCAAGTTGACAGAAGGATAGTATTCATTATTGAAACTGCAATGTTCTTGTCTCAACCTACTCCCATGATTCAACAAAAAAAAGTGCCCATTATTGAAGCTAAAATATTCTTGCCTCAACCAACTTATGAAGCAAGTGTTCACTTGCTTCAAATTATTTTTCTTGTAAGTGGCCAAGAGGATTCCGTCAAAAACTCAAACTAATATTTGGTTCGACCTATTCAAGAATACAATCTGTTTGATTCAACGCAATTATGCGTTGATGCAAAAAATCCTTTTTATCAGTGGTTACATACTTTATGGCGAGCACTGTATGTTACCAATCAGGTGGAATTTGTCCTATTCGGTATACATCATGAGAGGTAATATCACATAAATGAAATTTATATTGCGCATCCCGAAAGTTTTCAAAAATTTTTCATATACCGGGTATCAGCGGAAGGCGGCTCACCCGTAAAACTTTTTCGTTTTGAAGGAAATGGAATGAAATTCAGAGGATCTGCATACGATAAAATAGCCGGTTTTGACAAGTAACTCAAGTTCGTGTAACTTCCGGTTTCACCGGAAGTGACAAACTTTCGATTTTTTAAAAGGACACCCATCATAATATTTTCACTTATTTTGTCTCCATATGACATTCTGAATACAGCCATGTATCACTTGTCACTTTTTGTAACCAAATTTTTTTTTTATTTTGAAATTAATTTTTCAATCAATTTAATTATAAAAATACAACTTCATTGTTTTCGGTCAAAATGTATGTGAGTACTATGTAAAATTTAATTTTTATATTGAAATTACAAATATTTTTCAACTGGTAACATGGTGGCTCGTGAATAAGGATAATTTACTGCGATTAAGTTGATACACTAATAAGTTTTAAATGAACTTCCATTAAAAAAACTTGAAAAATAACGTTAGATCTTTCTTTAATTAAAGCATCTTTTGGTAACGAAATAATTTCCGCAAAAGTAGCAAAGGCAATTATTGTGTACGTTATTGTTTGAATACATGTTAATAATAATATTTATGGACGGAGATTATTAGCTTTTGGATTCTTGATTTTGTTTTCTCAGTATAGTAGTGCGGTTACAGAAACAGTTCACTAGAGACATTTAAATCTTATTTTTTTAAACTCGAAAAATACTGAACTGATTTTGAGAAATATCTTAAATATTCAAAGTTTTTTAATGGAAGTTTATATGAAACCTTATAATGTGCAATATCAAATTAATCGTGATAAAATGCTCTTTTTTCCCAATCCAATGAGCTAGGGTAAATGCACCAGTAATTGCCACTGCCTATTTTTACTACATGAAATAAGGATATTTAAGTAAAATCTGCACCAAACGTGTAATTGATGTTTACAGTAATCTTTCTTCTAACCATATGTCTAGAAATAATACTAAAGGATGGCGCCACTATAAGCGGGAATAGTTTAATCTTTCAGTGTAACGGCAGTTACATCTTGTCATCTGTGTTAAGAAACGCTGAGCAGTATTTTCGATATAATTGACAAAAATTAAGGTATCTTATAGTTTTTTGGGTACAGCAAAGAAGCAGAGGTAAGCAAGTATGCATATTTTATAAGCATTTTGTTAATTTTAGTGTTTTTTGTATAAAGGGGGGTGGCAATTACTGGATCTGTTCTTTTTAAATGTTCCAGTAATGGTCACGAGTGGCAATTACTGGTGAATTTTAAAACAATTCAGTTAGCCCCGAATATAATGAGATAATAAAGTCTAGAATTCCAAATTTTTATGTTTTAAATATTTTGAAAAAATCCAGTAATTGTCACTGCTTCTTCAAAGTGGCAATTATTGGTTAGCTATAGTGGCAATATTTGGTTTAGGATACTAAAATGGAAAAAGCAAAGAAACCTTTCTTCCAATATTCACAAGAAAGCATGGAGGCTGCTAATGCAGCTTGTAGAAATGGAATGCCGTATTCTACTGCGGCGAAAATGTATAAGAGTACCAAGAAATACGTTAAAAAATAAAGTATCTGGGAAAAACACCACTGGAACGAAAAATGGGTCCTTCAAGTGTTTTAACTAAAACAGAGGAAAATGCCATTGTAAAATGGATAACCACAATTTCAAGCAGGGAATTTTCCCCTCATAAAGATGATCTATTATCAACAGTTCAAACAATAATGAAAAACACACAACGTAAGAATCCATTCGTAAATGACAAACCTGGTAGGAAATGGTTAGAATCATTTTTTAAGAGAAATCTCACTGTAGCTGTCAGAACTCCTGAAACTTTGACCACCACAAGAGCTTCAGTAACAGAACACCAAATTAGAAACTGGTTTGAAGAAGTTGGTACCTTTTTCAAAAATGAAAACTCTAGAAGACACTTCAGATTTTCAATTGCGATGAGTCGGCGTTTCAAATATGTCCAAAATCAAACAAAGTAATCGGTCCTAGAGGTGAAAAAAATATATATGAAATTGCAAAAGGGTCAGAAAAAGAATCTGTACAGTAACTATTACAGTTAGTGCAAGCGGTGTTTTACTACCGCCCTTTCTTTTGTTTTCGTACTCTCGAGTATCGGGACTACAGTGTTATCAGTCTGAATCAAATTATAGAGAAACTACCATTTCCAACAATAATTAATTCAGGCGATCGTCTCAAATACGAATTTAAAAACACTGTTTTTGTTGATGGTTAACTACAATTCATATCTAAGTTGATTTTTAAGTTTAATTTTTTTATTAGGCTATGTAATAACTTTTTTGTTATACTTAACCGAATTTTTATTTTATTTTAAAAAATACAAGTGTATTAGTTACAATTTACAGTGTCCTTTTTTTCTGTTCTTTTGACTTGCACATGCCAAACTTGGCATTGGCAATTACTGGCCAATTACAGTGGCAACCACTGGATTTTCTAAAATATGATTGTGGCAATTACTAGTACTTCTGACTAACATGAAAAATTATTTCATATTAAGAAAAATTCACATGTTTTGTAAGATATTACAACTAATATCTCTCAGTATCATTCCTACATACTATGATTTTGTGTAAACAAAAGAAAAGTCATGTTTTATATTTTTTGTCCACGACTATTGTATAAAATATTCATAATTCATGCGTTTCTTCAAGAATAACGATATCCATTAATCACTAGTGAATAATGAAATCATTATTCACTGCTATCAATATGATAAACATGATAGAAATATTTCCGACGAGCAGTTCGATTTTGTACGTATAACGTATAGACAAATACGTTAAAAATAGAGCGTGCTATGAAACGTCAAGTCAGATCGAATTTAATTTGAAACGTCAACAATTTGTTGGTTCGACTTGTTTCAGCAGCAAAGTTTATAAGTATCAAAGTAATAAAACGGATACAGAGATGTTTTGTACACCTCCAGAAATAAAAGAAGCGGCAAAAATTGCATCGTTAAACTTATTACCCGAAAGATCAAGAAAACTGTATTTATCTGCATATGAATCTTTTGTACAATGGAGAATTGCCAAGAAAATCGAGTCTTTCTCAGAATCCGTCTTGTTGGTATATTTCACAGAGTTATCCACAAGTACAAACCATCAACATTATGAACAACCTACTCAATGCTGAGAAGCACAATCAACTTGAATCATGGTATTAACATTGAAAGTTAAAGCAAATTGCGAACATTGTTGAAAAGAAAATCTGAAAACTTTTTGCCTAAAAAAGCCAATACGTTTTCTCCAGAAAATATAAATGATTTCCTGACGAAGTCATCTGACGATAAATATCTTGCGACAAACTCGACAAAGGTAAGAAAAACAATTCTTCATATATTTGTAATTTGACAATAAATATTTGTTCAAGGTGGCAATGATAATGGGAGCTAGTAATGGGTGCCTGTTAGGCAAACGAAATGTATAAAATGAAACTTAGTGATTTACAAGATCTTGGATCAGCTTTCTTAGTGAAAGTACCAAATACCAAAACCAAAATTACTCGCAAATTTACAATCACCGATTAATTTTAACGAATTTGCAAAAAGTATATCAGTCTTCGTCCACCTCATGTTATGTCTGATGTATTTTTTTTGAACTATCAAAATGGCAAATGTACTTCGCAAAGAGTAGGTATTAACAAGTTTACACAAATGGGAAAACAAATAGCGACATATTTGCAATTACCCGATCCAGAGAAATACTCTGGTCACAGTTTCCGAAGATCATCTACGACTATACTTGTTGATGCGGGCGGGGATATAACAGCATTGAAAAGGTATGGTGGATGGAAATCCACAACGGTAGCAGAAGGCTACATTGATGATTCCATGAGAAATAAAATGGAAACAGCCGAGAAAATCTCCAACACGATACAGAATCCATACAAACAAAATGAAAACATATCGACAAGCTCGTTTATGGATAACAAAAACATCAATATTATTTCAGATTATTAATATTAACAAATAGTTGAATTTGTTTTTATTTAGTTATAATACAAATTCCATGTTACTCACGAATAGAAATAAAAATTGTGATTAGTTTACAAAGTATTATTTATGGGTCGTGGACAAAGTATAGTATTCTACTTGCATATTATGGCTATTATTCACTTGGATGATTTACGACACTTGCCTGCGGCTCGTGCCGTGAACTTCATCCACGTGAATAATAGCCATCATAATATGCTCGTTAATATACTATTACAATTTACTTCATATAAATGCTTGTTTATAAGGGCAATTACTGGTGCCTTTACCCTACCATGTTGCAGTTTGAAAAAAAAATAGAAATGAAAACAAATTATTTTGCATAGCTGATACATTTTTACCAAAATTAGTAAAGTTGTGTTTTTTCCAAAATTTTAAAACTGAAATGAATGATTTGAAGGTATCCGTTGCCCTCTGGAATAAAAAATTTAGTTTGAAATAAAAACTAAATTGTGTCACAAAATGTGAGGAAAGTGACATGGTTGTATTCAGTATGTCATTTGGAGAAGTGAAAGTACACCGGATGTCCCATTTAAAAATCGAAAGTTTAAGTCACTGCTGGTGAAACCGGAAGTTGCATGAAGCTGAGTTACTGTTCCAAAAAATCAGTTTTATGTTTTATATACATCCTTCAATTTTCATTCAGTTATCTTCAAAAACAAAAAAGTTGTAGGCCCGGTATATCTTCATGAGAATCCTTCGCACTCACAAAACGTTTCTATCAAATTTTTCCTACTCATCTCTCAAAGACATTTCGAAATCTCTCTCAATGCTCAATAAAATAACTTTCAGTCATGGAAAATTGTTTATATTTTTCAATAATAGTCGGTATAGCCTTGAGCAAACACCGCTTGCAAATGATTGCAGCAGTACTACAACGATTATTAATGTTCACCATCGGTCTTCTCTATAATCGACCCGAGTTTAATTAGAAAACGGCAAAACGGCATAGATCAGACTAATTAAAGACGAAAAAACTGGAAACCTGTTTTACGTCCATAAGAAATGCTGTGCCCGACCGCGCGTGTCAGAATTTACAATAAAGGTGGTATATACGGCGTGTTCTAGAAGAGAAGGCTTATTATGAAGGATAACGGTGCGATATCTGATGATAACACTTTCGGAAGCGTGCGTCCGCATATAAGTATTCATTTTCATAATTTGAGGTTCACAACTAATTTTATTATGAAGAAGTGGTGGAATGTGATTTGGGACACATATGACCCCGATATGGTACGGTACCGTCCATTCAGTTGTAATGTCGTTGAAGATCGATGAAAATGTACTAATACGCTCATTTAGATGATAAGGAAATAATAACAATCTTTATTTGATAAAATCAAACAAATACAAACATAAACAACCTGTAAAAGGCGTATGAAAAAACAGGCATCAACTCACTGTAACTAAACTATTACAAAAAACAGATACAGTATGACCACTGAAATGAAATTATAATATGATGACTGGAATGCTCTTAGTTCCACTGCGCACCCGTATAAAGTGATAACTCTAGGAGATGAAAAAAGGAGGCACATGCAATCTAGCAGAGAAATACTTTATTGCTTACTTGTATGGGTGCGAGAGAGACATTCATCTGCACGTATGTGTTATTAGTTTCCCAATTTATGGTTTGTAAACACGCCAGTGCAGTGCAGCGCGTCTTTGTATCAGTTTTATATGTTACAATCAACTCAATTTCGATTCCTCCGCCACTGCCAGGAACCACAAAACAAACATGGCGGCCTCCATGAGAAATCACTTCGCGCAGCCTGTCAAGCATTCCAGTCAACATAGTATAATTTCATTTCAGTGAGTGTGACCCACTTAAGACCGGAGCACCCTTATAAAATCTACATTTTTCAACTAATTCTGATGTTTGTTTTTCATTAGGTAGACATTTAAAAAGTCTACTAGGACACCAAATTTTTTTAATTACTCTCCATTTCCTGAGCCACCTAATCTGATTTTTCAAGGTAAAAAATCAAAAAAAATTACTAGCGATTTTTTATTCGTATTCGCGTATTCGTATTCGCGACATTTTCAAATGGTTCTTATGTAAATAACGTTGAAATGCGTCAATCAATAAAAAAGTTATGCCGTATAATCAACCCACCAATTCAATTTCAAAACTTTTATCAGAACTTCGACTACACCACCGGATTCAGAGAGTCATCGAAATCTGTTGATAAATGAAAAAAAATATTATGAGATAAAATTGACATGTCAAAAAAAATCATTCCAATCGGTTGGTAAATGTAGTGTGGCGAAGCTGCGGGCGATGCCGGACCTGATCAATCACGTAATCAGCGAATGACCTCGAATGACTGTCGATGCGCTTGCACCGAAAAGAATCTGGACGATTCGAGAATTACTCGAAATTTCTAGGAAGATGAATCGTGTATATAAACAGAACCACACAGACAGTCGGGGAGTCAGTGAAGTGAAAGTAGAATATAAATCGTTCAGTGGTGTTATGTAAATTAGAGTATTGTGTTATGGAATCATTGTATTTCGTTAAATACATTATTTTTGAGTGAAGTAGACTTTGAATATACAACAGTAGATTTTATAAGAGTGCCTCCGGTCTGAAGTGGGTCACACTGCATAAATATAAAATTGTGAATGTGAAGATTTGAGATTATGAAATGTTACTTATGACATCTACAGTCAAATCGAAATATACTATTTTTTCACTATGAGATTATCTATACATACTCACCTCCATCTAAATACACACACAGTATAACAAAATAGAGATAGTTGGAAAATGTTATGGGTCATTGATGGAATCATCACTTGGTATTTGGTACAAATCATTTTTAATCTGGTTATCTGACTACTGTTGCCACGGTTGAGCAGTAACTAACAATATCATGATAATTTTGTTTCAACTACAAAAATATCCTCAAGATAGAAGTATCCATATAATTTAAAATATTATATTATACTTATCTGGCATTTTTTAGGTGAATAACCCATATCAAAATCTGAATGTATCCGAAATTAATAGTTGTATACTTTTTAGTTGTTCAAAAATTATCAATCTATACTTCCGATTTCGTATCTTTCGAACAAAACACGATCCTGAAAAAGAACCCGTATATCGGTTCTGCTACAACTTGGCGCCCAACGTGGTGTGCCAAGCTATTCATGAATTTCCCGTACCTCAAAATACCAAGCAACTCCAATCATTTCTAGGACTTTGCAACTATGATAGATCTTTCTGTGAGTACTTTCCAGAGGCGGCAGAACCATTATACGGGTGCTTTTTCAGAGAGAGTATGGATGTCTTTTGTAGATAATACAGATATACCATTTTTTCCAATAAGCGGAGTGAAGGTTGCAGGGGCATTCAAAAATAAATTTTGTATTGTAACGCATCAAGCATTATTAGATTGTCATATAGGACAAATTTCATTCAAGTTTGAGTTCCTATACATTCCAGATCATTTGTTTTCTTTTATTCTAGGGTGTGACTGGTTGAGATCAGTTCAAGCTGTGATCGATTTGTCGAAAAATATCATTTGTATAGAAAATAGAGAAAAAGAATTAGTTATACCCGAATCCACTATTCAAAATGGAATAGACACTATGAAATCTCAATTTATCAGAGTTATATCCAATAACAAATCTTCGGTTATTTTGAATATAAATAAAGAAATTGAGAATAATGAAGTAGAACATATTATTCAACCGACTATTTTATCTGATTCGGAAAAGCAACAATTTGAAATACTATTATCAAGACATAAATCTATTTTCTCTAATAAACCGGGTCAGATATCATGTTATTCGCATGAAATACATTTACAAACGGACATCCCATTTTTTTCAAAAATCGTATCCAATTCCTATTGCACATAGACCAGCAGTTGATGCTGAAATTAGACGTATGTTGGAATGGGGAGTCATTGAACGAACCAATTCTTCCCTGTATTGTAGTCCATTAGTAACAGCAGTCAAAAAAGATGGTAATGTTCGAGTATGCCTTGATGCCAGGAAACTCAATAAGTTGATGTTACCGGATAATGAATCACCTAGAGGATATTTTGAAGACTTTGCCTAAAATAAAGTATATGTCAACTTGTGATATAACGTGTGGGTATCGGCAGATACCAATAAAGGAACATGATAGGAAATATACCGGTTTTCCGTTCGGATTAAAGACAGCCATGGCTTCTTTCAGCAGAACAATGGATATAATTTTAGGTAATGAATTTCGAGAGTTCAATTATGTCGATGAAATTTTGATAATTTCTTAAACTTTTGAAGATCATTTAGATCATTTGGATCGTTCTTTCACCAGGATGTCAAAAGCAGGGTTTACTTTGAGGTGGAAAAAATGTAAATTTTTCGGGTTCAAGCTATTCATGATTTTCCCGGACCTCAAAATACCAAGCAACTCCAATCATTTCTAGGACTTTGCAACTATGATAGATCTTTCTGTGAGTACCTTTCAGAGGCGGCAGAACCATTATATTTATTACTTAGAAAAAATATTAAATGGGTATGGAATGAAGAACAACAAAATGCATTTATAACAATCAAAAACCTAGTTAGTAAAGATATATTATTATATCATCCCAATCATCAAGAGTCATTTTGGGTTCAAACTGATTCAAGTGAGTTCGAAATTGGGGCTCAATTATATCAAATAATCAACGATGAAAAGAAAATTATTGCATATGCAAGTCGATTATTATTCGATAGGGAAAGATCATACAATATATGTGAAAAAGAAGATTTAGCAGTTGTTTCTGCATTAACTAAGTGGAGAACGTATTTACTTGGGAATTTTTTTTACATTTTAACGGATCATCGAAGTCTAACTTATTTTAATACTTGTCGTTTACTATCGCCCCGTATAACAAGATGGATTTTAGCTCTTCAGGAGTACGATTTTGAAGTTAGATATATATCCGGGAAAGAAAACGTAGTTTGTGATATTCTCTCGAGATTTCCACCGTTAAGAGCACCAACGCATTCTGATAAATGTTTTCGAATTATGTGTTCCTCGGTTAGATTAGCAGAAAGTTATAGAAAAGACCTGATTAATATTTCTAAATATCAAAAAGATGATCCAAAACTGTCAAAATTGTTTAAAGAGGTCGAACTTAATCAAAATAACAGATTTGTCATACATAATAATTTACTTTTTTTATATAAATCGGAAGATGAGCATGGTATACCAAAATCGAAGATAAAAGATATAGTTATTGAATTCCATGAGGGATTAGGGCATTATGGGGTATATTGAACATGGATGGCGTTAAAGAGGGAAGTCTGGTGGCAAAATATGCACCGAGATATCAAAAAAATCTTGAAATGTTGTGATAAATGTCAGAAATCCAAAAGTACGTTTCTTCCCAAACCACATTTTCAATCTATTATTCCGGATGCACCAAAAGATTTGTTTTCTATAGACCTTTATGGTCCACTATCAATAAATAGATGTTGAGAAATCCCAAAAATATTGTGTTCTTGCGGAGATATTCGAAAAAAAAACGAAATTTGGCGATTTTATGATTCGAACGATGGATACGTATACACCCATTTGTTTGTTTTGTTCTTAATGGTACTGGAGTGAAAGTATAGCAAGACAGCATATGGGTATTTAATTTCGTTTATTTCGTTCGCTTAGGTGAAATATTTTTATGTGAACTTCCTAGGAAGAAGAAAACCTAGCTTATATTTAGAGCACTAAAATCATTAGCTACAGTGGAAACAGTATTTTATATCTCCATTGAACTAATGAAATTGTATCATGATTTTATCATGTTAGAATTCATCACTCATGTAACATTTTCCATTGGCATACTTCTGAATTTATTCCTTAGAATGGTGCCTATAATTTTTGTGAAAAAGAAAAAAAGTAACTAGCAACGATCAGGTGGATAATGTTGTTGAGGTTCCAACATTGAGGGAAAAAAAATTTAAACACGAAAACACTCCAAATGGTGAAATTGGGATGCAGTTTAGGGGGTGAATACGGTATTTTGCGATCTGCGGCGAAACGTGACCTAGGGGAAAATATTCGACAGAAAAGTTGTAGATAATAAAAAAAATCGAAAACTGTTCTATCTGACACTTTCTGACAACCTAAAACTAACAGAAAAAATGTCGGGAAATCGATTTTGGTCTATTGGTGGTTTATTGATCGTTAAACCGCTTAAAATTGAGAAAAACCAACAAGTCTCTCTGAATCATGATTGTTTCAATATTTTCAATGATTTTCAATAGTTGTAAAAAAGAATGAAAACAATATTGATAAATTAATTTTGTGGTGTAATCATGTTTTCAAATATTTTATTATAAATAATTTAACCCTTTCACTGACGAATTTTTGTTTTTTGAAATAAACATTTCAAATTTTGCAAACATCATAAATGAATGTTTCTAAGATTTTTGAGCCTATAGAGAAACATTTTCGTGACAGCAAATTTGTGTGATATGGGTTGTGATAAATTTAGTACACCATGAGCTCATGAGCAAACGTTATATGGGAAATGATAATATGAGAACACAAATTTTGTGAATCAGACATTGTAATTGAGTATAAATGTTTCATACAAATTAAACCCAAAAACGAAAGTAGAAATGTCACAGCCTACTATGTAATATTTTAAGATTTTTTTTTGTGAGCATCAATCACAATGTATAGGTACTTTGATTTAGTAAGTTTTTGTACGAATGAAACTTCCCGTTTTCTTGCTCTTTCTCAGAAACTATACTAAATAAACGAGCATCCTGAAACAATTTCGTACTCATGAAGTTTACCCCCAGAAGTCTCCAAATTAGTGCCCTAACCCGTCGCTTTCGTTTTCACTGACATTCTATCAGGTAAATTGTTTTCTATTATTGAAAATATACTCTGATAACTAAGGCCTTTCTTAAAGCCAGGCCAATCAACGGTAGTGTGAAAATAGCAAAAAAAAATTTAATTATATAAAGTGAAGTTATGTCTACCACATATGAAATGCCACTAGCTCACAGTGTACTAAATTCAGCACGCCGAAATACATGTTTAAAACTACAAAATAGTGAGAAAATGTTTATATATTTTGAATCGAGTACGTAAAACACTCTAATGTGAACACACAGTATTTTTTTCAATGAATAAATTCCACACTGAGAAGTTCAAAAATAACATACCTACACCAAACAAGTGACCCAGCTGATAGAATAAGTCCATTCTCGATAGCTGAAATTTTCCTCAACTATACGATAGATGACGGAAAAGATTACAGTTAGAAACTAAAATAACAACTTATAAAACCATGTCAACAACAACACAAGAAAGTTGTGTACTAAATTTAGTACACCATGACCGAAAGGGTTAATATGAACTACTTTTTGTTATAAAAATAATGAAAATATTGAGAAAATTATGATTTTTTTTCTCAATTCTAAGCGGTTTATTGATCAATGAACCACCAAGTTACATGGACCGTTCTAAAGTAGATATTTCAATAATTAAAATGATCACTTATGACCTTCGAATTACAGAAAAAAATAAAGACAATTGCTCGTGGAAGATAAGGGTATTTTTTTAGAAAAATGTACCTGAATCGAAAACTATTCGTATTCTGAATTGCGAAAAAAATCATGCTTATTCGATATCAAAAGAGACATGTTTTTAGCAATTTTCATGTAAATTATACGCGAGAAAAAAATGAAATACTGAAAAATCAGTTTTTCGCCATTTTGACGGTTGATTTGAGGTTACTTCAAAAAGTGTTGGATACAAAAGATACAAAAGTTTTTGTTATTATCAACAACTTTTCTATTAA
Source organism: Chrysolina oricalcia (assembly GCA_944452925.2). Classification (NCBI taxonomy): domain Eukaryota; kingdom Metazoa; phylum Arthropoda; class Insecta; order Coleoptera; family Chrysomelidae; genus Chrysolina; species Chrysolina oricalcia. The sequence goes on along the minus strand of OX101817.2, from coordinate 22,802,066 downwards.
ATATTTTCCGCTAGGATGTCACGTTTCGCCGCAAATCGCAAAAAACCGTTTTCAACACCTAAACTGCATCCACATTTCACCATTTTGAGTGTTTTCGTGTTTAGGTATTTTTCTCCTTAAAGTTAGAACCTCTCAACAACATTTTCCACATGGTTCTTGCCTGTTACTTTTTCCTTATATTTTTAGCGTTTGATATTCGTTTTGGCACCAGCCTTTCCTCAAAATGAGTATCCATGGCCACAATCGATAATATATACAATGCTCACACAGAAATATGTTTATTTTTCTACTCATTTTTACTTTTATTACGCATTCCAATAGCTTTTCCCGAATTCACAAACCGATCACAAACAAATAAGTATATTGAAATTTGGACATGACAACATCTGTCGGGTCAGCTAGTATAGATAGAGTTTTACATAATCCAAAATATCACGAAATGTATTGATAACATTGGGAAACAAATTGGTCGATTTTGAAAATGTTAAAGTAAAAATATGATTTAATTCCACGAAGTATTACAATAATTTATAGACAGCTTCAGTAACAAGATAAATCAATATAAATCAAATTATAATATAAATCATATCAAGTGATGCCCCAATGAACGCATGAGCCCAGATGAGAGAGAGCAGCACCTCTACCTTAATAATTGCCCCTTTCGGATGCGGGCAGAGCTCTGGAAATTTCTACCACACCATTTAGTAGCCACTGATGCATGAATGAGCAGAGGTAATATTATACGACGATGGTAAAAGTACATCACCCTTAATCACAGAAATAACCCTTATCTCTATTACTCCAGTTTCAATCATTCAATGATAACACCTATGTATTTGATAAATATATTCGTTGAAAATATTCCGTGTTTGGTTCATGTTATAGATGATAATATGATGTATCTTGAAAACTCTTGCAACCTCGACTACATTTTTTAAGGAAAACACTCTTCATTTATTTTTTGAAACTAAAACCTGATTCGATACTTTAGATGTTTAATGTAAAGTGATAAACATCGATAAACAACCTTATATTGTATTATAGATATTTTTATCTAGGTTTTAATATCGAGTTCATTTATTTCTAATGAAATCGATATGAATAAATTCTTCTTCAAATACAACCATTTTAACAGAATGGTTTGAGTGGAGCCTGCGGAGTTCGAAGAGTAGATCTCGATATTGAGTCCGTTTTTCCTCCCCTTTTCGAACGATATCCATTTCACCTGGCGCGGAAAACTCCACTTTGGTGGTCGAGGACAGCATCAGGCTTATTGGCATGCATTTGCCAGAGGGTGGGGCAAGAGTAGTATCAATAGATTCGACACTTCTCATTCTACACAAGGGACGCAATATCCATCGGAGCATAAGGCAACACTAGTGTCTCGTCTATCCCGTACGAGTGTCGTAGATGGTAGTACAACATTCGTAGCGGTGCGTTATCCCTGTGGATATAGACTGAGGCCGCATAAGCTGGGAATGCCGACAGCAAATGCATTATGGTCTCAGGTGCCCTACGATACGCCCTGCATCTGGTGTAAGGGACCTCTATATACCCATCACCCATCACGGTAGAATATAGTGTTGAAGACACCATCCTGGCAGGCCATTATGAATCCCTCGGTCTCCAACCTTAGCTCACTTGACCTGAGGAAAGCAGAGGTCAAACTTTTGGGTAAGCCAAAGGTCATCGATGCAGCTTTGATGTGAGCTTTTTTATGAACGGGTTCCAACTCGGTGACAGAGTTGGGGTTAAATTATTATATCAATTTACTGAAACCAACTGACATCCACGCGATATGCAGGCAGGTGTTTGAGCTTCTTGCGTTTTGCCTTGCACGTATCTTTGTCGGCAGTTTTTCAGACACACAGAGGTTCACCAGCATATGGGAGTTCAATTATAAGTTATGTGAAGAAATGCAGGCTATTATCAATAACAATTGATTGCCATTGAAGAAATGCTGTTTATTACAAACAATTGATTGCAGTGGGGAAGCTTAAACGACCTTCTATTACGAGAAGAGATTTCACAAATTATTTTACACTTAAAGTAACCAAATTCGTCACAATGAGCAGACCAGACCTAGGTATCTAAAAGTTGACCGAATATGTTGTTATATTTTGAAATAGAATAAAAGAGCGACGATAACGTTCCAAGTTTTATTCATACCGAACTGAAATGTAGTGAACACTTCTAAATTGTATATTTCAAATAAAATTATGATAACTAATCTATATACAGTGCGGCTTTTTTAGTCCCTCCCCTATAAGTATTGAACGTGTCATCTTCGGCCAGAAATACAAAAACGAAGTTAAAAATGAAATTCTCACCAAAGCATATCTGGAGGCGAAGTCCAGTTAGGCTCCGCCCACCAGTGGCTTTGGACGGAGAAAATGTGCACTGTCATTATTTTAGAAGCCGAGATGGCTTGAAAAATCAGTCATCCGGGAGCCATAGAGCTCGGATGCAGCAGTCCTACAGGGTAGCCCGGGCGACTCACTCTGTAAATATTAGTTTTAAATTGTACATACTAGTTTTTAGTATTTCTGGCCAGGATGAGGAATCTTCAGCCTGGCATATCCTGAGATGGGACCTCGTTGGGAACGAAAACCCAATAAAGAAATAATTCTTGATAAACACCAACGCATCGATACTGTTCCTGACTGTTCCCGTAGAAGAAGAGTTCCGGAGTAACTGGACATTTGCGACTTGTGGTGAAAGTTAGCCGGATGAGGCAAAAAATCCTCCAATTTCCGATACCCAAGTACACGCATTTGTTGACATGGCGCCCAAAGTGGAGCTCAGCAAACAAGGAGTTTGTGTTGCACTCCAGTGGGAGGCAGGGCCCTGAAAATTCCAGTAACCCGGACATGGAGGAACTTATCGGAAAGTTTTATTGGATGCACTTTCGAGACGACTCTGAAGCGAGTTATGCCAGTGGAACTGAGTACCCATGTCCTTCGTGAGTTCGAGTGGTAATGTACCATTCCCGCAGCCAGCCAGTTGTTCCCATGCCAGGAGGCTGGGGTGATTTGACATAGCGAAAGCTACCTCACCAACGGTTGGTTGTCCTTAGCCAGTGGGCAAGGGCGGAGAGATATGAGGTATATCTTTAGAAGCGTATGTGGAGATATGTAACATCCTGTTACATAAAAGTTTCGTAAAGGAGTATCCTGGAATCCCTACGATAAGTTGGAAATCTGAAGATCGAAGATTTGGACAGCCGGGAGCAGTAATAATTCTTTCTTTATTTTAGGTACATGTATGCAAATAAAGGCTAGAGGCCCATGTGAATAAAAAGAACAGGTCCTTTTCAGGACAACCCAACGACGTTCCATCCATATGCCAAGCGATTCCTTGGCTAGAAATACAAAAATGAAGTTAAAAATGAAATTCTCGCCAGAGTATATCTGGAGGCGAAGTCCAGTTAGGCTCCGCCCACCAGTGGCTTTGCTTCGGCATTGGCCGGAGCAAATGTGCAGTGTAATTATTTAAGAAGCCGAGATGGTTTGAAAAATCAGACTTGAGACAATGTCTGAAGAATTGAACATCCTACCAGATGAGCAATTCGGTTTCAGACAGGAACACTCAACAGAACTCCAGGTCACCCGGATAGTGGACGCCACCATCCAGAGCTGGAACCGCACGAGAAGAGGACATCTTACAGGAGCAGTCTTCCTTGACGTCTCCAAGGCCTTCGATAGAGTTTGGCACGATGGGCTGATCGCAAAACTGGTTGATGCCTGCCGGATACTCCATACCAATGGTCAAGCTGATAGACTCCTTCCTAAGGAGTAGACATTACCGATGCAAAGTCGGAAATGCTCTCTCTTCACGAAGGAAGCTAGAAGCAGGAGTACCACAGGGAGCAGTACTGTCGCCACACCTGTTTTCGATCTACACTGCAGATATGCCTATGTCGGACAACCCCATGACCAAACTTGCTCTCTATGCAGATGACACGGCAATCTTTGCTGAGTCATCTCATGAGAGAGGAGTAACATCGAAGCTGCAACTTCAGATAAACAAGCTGGAACCGTGGTTCAATCGTTGGAAGATCGGAATCAATGCAGACAAAAGCAAGGCCATACTGTTCACGAGGCGACGTAGGACACCCGAGGGCCATGTTACTATGAACGACGAGAGAATTCCTTGGGTAGACGAAGCCGTTTACCTAGGAGTAACCCTGGACAAGAAACTCACGTTTCAGAGGCACGTCTCCCACAGATTAGCTATAGCGAAAGCCGCAAGGCATAAGCTGTACCCACTCATCGGACGTAGGAGCAACATGGCACTCGAGTTGAAACTACGCCTCATCAAGACAATTCTTCTGCCTATCATATTGTACGCATCCACTGCTTGGGGGCAGTGCGCGAACAGTTATAGGCAGAGGATACAGGCCTTCTTCAACGTCTGCCTGAGGACGGCAACAGACGCACCACAATATATGCCCAACAGGTTCATATATCGAGACTTAGACATCCACCCGGACTATATCGACAGACTGATCAGACAACATGTGGGGACTACTCTAGACAGAGTAGAGACCCACACGAACCCGCTGCTCACGGAGCTCCACGAGAACAGACGTGAGCAAGACGACAGAGACAGAGACAAATACAGACGTCCAGTAAACCAAGGAGACAACGACACCCCTGAAGAAGTACGGCGGAGGCGAGACCTTCGGCGACGCCAACGCCTACTTCAACAGGCACCAAATCACGATTAATCATGCTTTTATGTTTCAGATCCACGAAGAACCGACCAAGTAGTAATTTCAATTTCAGTTAACTCAGCACACAGCACTCGGCCCTCAGCCGAGAGTTTTTTCAGGCCTTCAGCCAGTTACAGGGGGGCACCATGCACAGTAAAGTAGAGTAAAGTCATTGTTTAAAAGTCAACTCATGTCAGATATAAGGGAGCTTCAAGCCGAGAATTGGCTGGGCACTCCATATCAAACGGTCAGATTTTATTCTGCTGATCGCCAGTCATCAGGATGAGGAACCGCTTTAACGAGCGGGGGTGGTGGATAGGGGGGGTGAGCTTTCGAGTACGTACGAGTGCTGGGGAGTTCATCCTTCCGGGCCTCAACCTTAGGGGGTGCATGGTGGTGGTGAAAAATCAGATATCCGGGAGCCATAGAGGTCGGATGCAGCAGTCCTACAGGGTAGCCCGGGTGACTCACTCTGTAAATATTAGTTTTAAATTGTACATAGTTGTTTTTAAGAGTATTTCTGGCCACGATGAGGAATCTTCAGCCTGGCATATGCTAAGATGGGACCTCGTTGGGAACAAAACCTAATAAAGAAAGAATTCTTGATAAACACTAAGGCATCGATACTGTTCCTGACTATTCCTTAGGAGAAGAGTTCCGTAGTTACTGGACATTTGTACTTGTGGTGAAAGCTAGCCGGATGAGGCGAAAAATCCTCCAATTTCCGATACCATGGACCAAAAACCATTTTCAATGGTATCGCCGATACCACTTTTTGGAATAAAAGACACTGGGTAGGTAGTATTCATAAAAGGTAGCAAATGCTTTCACTACAGGTTTGTTCCCCTCATAACCCAACAAAATGAATGAGTTCAACTTTTTTTTCAACCATCTGATTTTTTTCGAATTTCATTACTATATTTTTTAACAAGTGCACGCGAAATATCAATTATAAGTGCGGATCTGAATTGTACTCCTACCTCGACAAATTTAAACGGTTTGATGAGGAACAACGGGACAGAATATTTTGTATGGTATTACCGATACTACTTTTTGAAGATACATTGCAATTACACGACAGATGGCGCTTGGGGCACATAAACTTGAAAATTTTTAACGGCAAAGACTTCGATATTGTGAAAATACGTATTGACGAAAAAAAAATAGATGGTTGAAAAGACAATTCAATTATCTTTTCAATGATGTGTAAATTGACATGGGTCCACAGGTCCACAGAACAGTCACTCTGTCACTTTGAGTCGTGACGTCTCACTCGAAGGATGACAGATGTTAACCTCAAATTTCACTTTTATTCTTTCATAACATAACCCTTTTGTTTTGCATAAAGAACACTTGTACGGTCACAGTTTAACAAATATTTTTTGTGTTAAGATGATTTATTTGTCGAGAACAAATCATACCCCCTAACAATTAGGGACCCGCTCGTAATGCAGCTACCGTCATGTTGACAGTTGTTTTAATTTAATTTTTCTACATTTACATAAAAGCACTTTTTCCACCACATATGGTGTGTTCGAACTTTAATACTGTTATTTTCAATATTGTAACATTTCTCTTTTCTGTAGATCGTAACTTTGTAACCCTTTTTTCGCTGAAGATGAAGGATTAATACTTCGAAACATATCCTGCTGCTGATGTAAGTCTTCCGATCATCTCGTAATGTGCTGATGTGTGTCCTCTGACTACACTCACATTATCAATAAAGATTTTATTTGGTGGAGTTCGACTGTAAGTTTTTTACCTACCCAGTAAAATACTCTTAATGTTATGCATGGGGGTTGTTTTTGCACTGTTTTTGTACAATACATAGTTGACCAAAATCTGTTAGGTGTTCGGTTCTCAAGTGATTGATTGAGTAGGTTCTGTCATAGAAATATATATTATATAGGTACTTAAGAATGCAAAAATCTCATAGGTCAAAAGTGTTGTAAAAAGTTCAGGCTAGTCAGCAATGCGCATGTGCGTCATTAGTGCTTTTGGTCCGGTTTCAATAAAATATTGTAGTAATGGTGAACAGTGCCTGTAAGAAACTGGTTATAAATTTATCATTCTGCAATGGTACGGTGGAATGCCTTTTAGTTGTCGCCCTGTGCTCGCGAGTGGCTTGTATAAGGTAGTCATGATTTCACAACAAATAATTTTGGAATTTTTCGATGGTTGTAAATAAATCTACTCCAGCAAACGCTCTCAGCTATGAGCCAGAACATCGATTTAAAAGAGGGGAAAATAGTTCAGTTTGGAAGTAATCAACTTTTCGCCATACTGTTGAGGAAGAAATCACAAATTAAATATTCAAAACAGCAAGAAAATTTTAAATTATCATAAGTTTCTTTTTCACTTTCTTCTTATATTCGTTTCAATGATATTCTCCATGACATCTTGACTAGTACCATCATTTGATGACATACTTTCAACAAGGCCGAAAGATACCGGTGCGTCTATATGGCAATGTAACGAGAATAAATTTTTCATCTTTCAACACTCCCCAGCAACATAATGTTTTCACGAAGAGTCACGAATCGTTACGAAAAAGTATGTTCCGGAAATAATGGAAATTAATTTTATAACAATCTTTCATTTTTATGTATGGATAGTTGAGTAAATACTCATTAAAATAACTGGTGGCTCCTCTGTTGGAATAGTAGTTGTCAACCCGGTTCAAAACGCAACTTAAAGCACTCGCAACGTAAAAGGCACCGCTTCGCGTTGTGCCCTTAAACTAGTTGTGCGTGCTTCAATTGTACACTTGTATCATAAAACACTATTGTTGCACACTGTACATCGTGTGCATCGATTTGATATTGAATAGCACGTTTTTTATTGTACCAACACGGTTGCGTTACCTTAACGTTTTTTGTGATTCAGTGATGCTATCGACATATCAGTATTTTTGAAATTATTTGAAGAGCATTGCAATGTAGTTCTTGTAGAAAATTTAGCCAAGTATCTAATAGATATAATTTAACGGTCGTAGGGGGTACTAGTAGTTTTCTGTTGGAGACTTGCCGACGAATATACCTTTTGTATAAGTCAAAGCGGAAGACTGGATAATGTTATCCATTTTTTCAAAATAATTTTTAAAAACTTGTTTGGTACGGTAACATAAAATTCATGTTCAGTAAATAAACTTTTCAAACAACTCTCGTATCTCATCTATTCACAACACTTCAAAACACGATTTATGCGTACCAAATATTCGCCGTGCAAAAAATATATACTGACCACATTCATCAACAACAGAAAACAAATTCGCATGGTTATACTAGAAACCTTTATGGCAAAGAACAATGGCCGATGCATTCCGAATTAAAAATATTGCTTGCTCACTGCCATACGAAATTCTTTCTTCGAAGGTTTTTACTCGGGTTTCTGTTTGATGGCGTTTATTTTCGTTATCGCGCCAGGCGTAGTGTAAGCATAATGAAATAAAGGAACTAGTCTCTTAGTAACTTTTGCTTTGTGGCGATAACGAACGTGGTTTACAGTTCAACGTCGGGTTCAGTCCATACAGTCAATAAAGTGACAAAGAGTGCTTGTTTGGAGATCCTCACCACGAACAAATTTCATTCAAGGCCAGACTGATAATAAAAATCGTGTCAGATAATTGGGAAAAATTGCATGCATGAAAGAGAAAATCATTGAAATCGATACTATACAGTTACTTTCAAAGAGTACGCAGGAAAAGGACAAAATCTTTCTGATTTTTCAAAAAAACGTTAATTTGACATCAACTTCTTGAAACTTTTCGAAACCTACTTAGCCCCTAGCAGACTAGGTGAATTTCAGTTTCTTTAAAGAACGCCTTTTTCAAAATCTCAAGTGTTATATTTTTCGGAAAATAAGTAAATTAAAATTAAATCTCAACGAGCCATCGATCATATTATGTTTGCACTAGAGACTTTCCTGAGCCTTCTAGATGAATCTTCAAAAATTTTGTTAGCGAAACAACTTCCGTAATTTCCGTAATTTCCATTTTCACACAGTTCTGAAGTATGCATAATTTTCTGCCCTTTTGTCGCTAATTAGTTGCGGAGAGAAAAAAATTGTCGATCTTTTTTTAAATGCGATTTTTCGCTAACCGAACTAATGAAAAAGAATCATGATTTTGGCCTCACTTATAATAATATTGAGACTTTATTTCATTGAAAAATGATCCATTGATCACGTTTCTTCAGAAATTTTATTTTTTAGCTTCCATTCAACCCCATTCCATCCCGTGGAAATAACAAAATAAATGTTTCTGCATAATGTTATTATTATTTTGCTGGTTTTTTCTCGAAGAATATTGAAAAATGAAGTTATATGAAAATATTTCACAAACACGAACGAAAATAAACGTGATAAAATGAATGTCCATTCGCTGCTTCGACACCGAGCACGCTTTTATCGAAGCGAAGCGCTGTCTTTTTCATATGAAAATAGCGAAACAACTTCCGTAATTTCAATTTTTTCAAAGTTCTGAAGTATCCATAATTTGCCGCCATTTTGTAGCTAATTAGTTGTAGAGAAAAAGAAGGCAGCTCCACGCTTCGATAAAATCGTGCTCGGTGTCGCGGAAGCTTATGGGTATTCATTTTATCACGTTTATTTTCGTTCGTGTTGGTGAAATATTTTCATATAACCTAATTTTTCAATATTTTTCAAGAAGAAACCCAGCAATATAATAATATTATCCAGAAACATTTATTTTGTTATTTCCACGGGATGGAATGTGATTGAATGGATGCTACAAAATCAAATTTCTGGAAAAATGTGATCAATGGATAATTTTTCAATGAAATAAAGTCTCAACATCATTTTGAGTGAGGCCAAAATAATGATTAATTTTCATTAGTTCGATGAAGAGATGCACGGTTAGCGAAAAATAGCATATCAACAAAAAAATCTCCGCAACTAATAGCGACCAAAAGGCAGAAAATTATGGATACTTCAGAACTGTGAATAAATAGAAATTACGGAAGTTAGCGAAACAACATCCCTAAATTCTAATTTTCCACATTTCTGAAATATTCATAATTTGCCGCCTTTTTGTCGCTAATTAGTTGCGAAGAAAAAAATGTTGTCGCTCTTTTTATTAAAAAAATATGCGCTGTTTCGCTAACTTCTTATGAACTTAGCGAAACAACTTCCATAATTTTTATATTTTCATAGTTCTGAAATATCCATAATTTACCGCCTTTTTGTCGCTAATTAGTTGCGCAGAAAAAAAAAAGTCGCTCTATTTTTTTAATATGTGATGTTCCGCTACCTTCATATTGTTAAAATTGTTTTTTCCGTTAACCAGCTGTCGTCCCCTTACGAACGGCAGCCCTCAGAAGTCGAAACTTGTGCGAGCCAAGGATTAATGAGGTCCTACCTTTTAACGTGCGATTCCTAGCACTTTCACCATCAGCAAAATTTCTGCAGTCGCCGAGGTTTGAACTATCGCCAACCGGCAGCCAAAGCGATTGATACAATGTCGCTTCAACCACTCGGCTACCTGGCCCCTTATGATATGAAGCGTAATTTCTATCTTTTCTCAGTTCTGAAATATCCAGAATCTGCCGCTATTTTGTAGCTAATCAGTTGCGGAGAGAAACAACTTGTCTCTTTTCTCAAATAAAAATAAACGATGTTTGGACAACTTCTGTTATTTTTATCTTCTCTCTCTCTTTTTATAGGTATCCAAAAATTGCTTCTTACTTAAAAAAAAAAAATTCAATGTTTCGCTAACCTTATATGAAGTTAGCGGGACAACTTTCGTAATTTTTTTAATATTTTAAACGGTTTTATTCAGCTTACAGTTTTGTTTGTGTGGGTCAATTCTAGAAATTGAAATTTTAACTCCCTTCCTGTTGAGCGATTGATCTGAAATTGATCTTTAATTCTGATGACAATGAAATTATATATATTTAGTACCATCGTAAATCCAAGATGGCCACCACCACAAAATGGCGGACATATTGTTTTTCAACACCCACAATATGGATATCAAATTAAAGATCTGAACATGCTAAAAAGATGAAAATTTATTTTTTTTCAAAGCACATTTGCTATAGAGGAAACCATGAACCTTCCATCGAACTAATGAAAATGCATAATTTTTGGCCTCAGTTAGATAATGTAATGTAATGGATACTCCAGAACTGTGAAAAAACATAAATTACGGAAGTTGTTTCGCTAACGAAGTTAGCGAAACACTAACTTCATATGAAGTTAGCGAAACAACGGATATTTTTTTTTAAAGAAAGAGCAACAAATTTTTTTTCTTCGCAACTAATTAGCGACAAAAAGGTGGCAAATTATGGATACTTCAGAACTATGGAAAAATATAAATTACGGAAGTTGTTTTGCTAACTTAATATGAAGTTAGCGAAACAAACGCATATTTTTCTTAAAAAAAAGAACGACAAATTTTTGTCTTTGCAACTAATTAGCGACAAAAAGGCAGCAAATTATGGAATAATCCGTTATCAACTTTTTCGAAGTTGTCTCGCTAACTTTATATAGGTGACAACATCTACAAGTACGTGCAAACACGTCTCTGTATTCCTTTTCCTTATTTTCAAAGAGAGCAATGAAATCCATAGCGATATCCAATCTCGTCATACTCTTTGTGTAGGTTTCATTCCCAATCTAACTCAAGTTCCCCTAGGCCAAAATCTAACCCGCATAATTCCTGTGCTTATAATCGAAGGGGTCCGACCCTAAAAATACCCGCCGGCTTAACATATTCACCCTCTCATAAATAAGCACTTTAAATTGGAAATTAAAAGTTCCACCTCCAATATTTTTTATCACGTTGTAAACCTATCAGTTTCAATATAACAAAAAATGTAATTGCAGGTGAGAAGTATAATAGTTATTTAAGTAACAAGGAATGTAAAGACGTGTTAACATTCGAGGTGAGCGAGTACGAGCCGAGGCAAAGCCGAGGCTTGTCGCTTGCCGAGGATGATAACAGTCGATACATTCCGTGTTACTTATTACGTTTTTCCCGCTGCTTGTTGACATTTCTCAAAATTTGCCTGAATTGAAGTTTGTTTTCTTACTCTTCCTTCATGATTATTCGTTCGCTATTTCATTCTAAGTTGCTTGTGCGTGTAACTAAGTTACCGAATAAGCAGACAACAATAATATTCAAAAGGTCTCATAACCTAAAAATTGATATGAATGAAGCTGAAGGTATTACTTGTCAAAGTCATTATTACCCTAGGCATGTAAATGACACTATTAAGTTCCGTTGTCAAGATGAATTAGTAAACGAATGATATAGGCCATTTACCTGTTTTGTTGCTAAGCATGTATGGACTATTTACAGTGTCGGCAGCGGGAAAATATTATTAAGAGCGTACGTGTTATTAGAAAGTGGATAAAAAATGAAAAAGTCGAGAATAGCAACTGTGAGTTTTCTATTTCGAGTTTATATTCCAGCTTGCATACGCTCACAGAAATGAACTCATTTGAAATTAATCAAAATAATGCTTTGCGTTTATTAAAGCTGTGGATGGAAAGTTTTGAAACAAAGAATAATCAGTAGCGTACAAACTTTATACGTTTGTATTTTTAGAGTAGTGGGTAGTAGGTATATTTATAGGTCGAATGTTTGAATATATCCCTGCATTTGAGACTAGAATGCTTGATATCGCTCAAACAACTACTGACGAAATTTTTCAGGGTTCCGTGAAGCCTAGGAACCTTGTAACTTGTCCGTTTAGAAAATATATCCTTGAAATATTGCGTACATACACGAATAAAACACCAGAGAAATTGCGAATATTTTTTTAATTTTTTTGTTTTTAAGACAAATTCTGATAACAAATCAGTTGATTGATGAATAGTTCCTCAACCAGGCAATTAAGCACGGTTGCCACATAAGAATTTTCATTTTATGGTATTATTTGCGAGATATATGAGCATGCTAACAAATATGGAATGTTTTCCCTTTAACTTTCCAAGTGTTCATTTATGAATTTAAAAAAATTCATGCTTTTGATTGCATGCCAATTAAAATTACAACGTCGTAGTTATTTAAGTTACAAGGAATGTAAAGACGTGTTAACATTCGAGGTGAGTGAGTACGAACCGAGGCAAAGCCGAGGCTTGTTGCTTGTCGAGGATGTTAACAGTCGATACATTTTGTGTTACTTATTACGTTTTTCCGCTGCTTGTTGACATTTCTCAAAATTTGCCTGGATGTAAGTTTATTTTCTTACCCTTCCTTCATGATTATTCGTTCCGCTATTTCATTCTAAGTTGCTTGTGCGCGTAACTTAGTTACCGAATAAACAGACAACAATAATATTCAAAAAGTCTCATAACCTAAAAATTGATTTAAATGAAGCTGAAGGCATTACTTGTCAAAGTCATTATTATCCTAGGCATGGAAATGACACCATTTACATTCCGTTGTCAAGATGAATTAGGAAACGAATGATATAGGCCATTTACCTGCTTTGTTGCTAAGCATTCATAGACTATTTAGAGTGTCAGCAGCGGGAAAATTGTTTTTCAAAAGCTTTTATTTTCAAGCTATTGAACTAAAACAAAGTAGTATTTAGTGTATGAAGAACAAAAAACTTAGTCAGTCACTGTGGAAAGAGTGTCTGATGAAATCACGCATGACATCTAGGTTCTTCAATAGAAAGAACCTTCCGATAATTAAATTTATGGCACTGTACTAGTTAGTTCGCCACCTAGATGGAATGTGAAACTTTAAGGAATTTCTGGAATTTCTTGCAATTTTCATAAACGAGTTTAATAATTTGTGGATTATTAGATGATCTGCTTGGACAGGGTCGGACTTTTGTATTTAGGGCAAAAAATATTTCAAACTTATAGTAGTAGTTGTACTGGTAAATGATTGTTTAATCTAATCTAATAGAGACAATAGAATATTAATTTCTCTCAGCAGTACCTACTTACGTACGCATTGCATGATGATTTATTATATTAATACTTTTTCGATCAGAAATTCCTAGATCAAAAATTTTCGAATGGTCAAAATATTTATGAAAGATATGTTTTGGTTATTCGACAACTGTTAGGTGAATTTTCTGGAGAAAAAATATTAAAGCAACCAAATTATTTGAGTGTATTAATGAAAACGTGGAATATCTCCGTTATTAGTAATTGAAGGTAATGTTTGAGCAACATCTAATGCAATGAGTAGGACTTTATGCATTTTTGGGATTGGCGTGGCGAAAAGGAGGCAAAGGGGGTACATGACACGATAATAAAAGATTACGCCATAAAGTATGGAATAAAAAATTCATTATTTCTAATTATGAAGATATCCTGGAAAAGGGATAGGTCAATTTAATTTTTCGACAGGACATCCTTTCAACCATATCCAAAGTAGGTACTTATATACGGTTATCCACATTTGAGTAAAAATGACATTGGTGCTACCTTCTAACGGAGCACCCAGTATACTTTCCGTGGTTAGTGATCATTACCAAAAGGAAAGAAGAAACATTAATAAGTTTTCGTCATTATGGTCCTATATTCGCAACTTAAGAAAATATTGTCTGGTGAAAGAAAATGTAGACATAAGCAAGTGGGTTTATCATATCTATTTAATTCAAATATTCAACAAAAAAGCTCATTTTGATGATTTTTTATCGAGGGGGAAACATCTCCTTTAAATCTCGTACAACTAGAAATTTTGAGTCATTTAAGTCAATTTTCAGTAATTAAATCTCCGCTTCAGTCATCGATTTGAGTCTTTCAGTCATCGGCTTGATTCTTTCAGTCATCGGTTTGAGTCTTGCAGTCTTTTTCGTACACATTTTAGCGACATGTTTCCCATTTGTTTCTTAGATACATCAGTCTGTTTGTAAGCTCCATTCATCTTTTTTCTAAAAACTGCTTATCATTGCATAGTAAGTCAATTTTCGTTGCATCTGACATTATTTGTAGAATGTTCAGTCCTTTAAATGTATACTCCCTGTATATAAACCAGTCTCAATTGGGCTTTATCACCAATTATCCCTACCTTAACTACTCGCAACACTAACCCCATCATAAACGACCCGCCCTAAATTCCTAATTTAGATTTAATGACACAACATTAAATGAGTGAATAATTTTTCTGGTGACTAATGTCTCCCAATATGAAGTCATACGCTCAGACATGCATAATTTTAGTAATTCATTGCAGATGCACTTACTGTATGACATGTAATATGAACTTGAAATGGCCTATATGGAATAGGTCCCTTATTTGCATTCATACTACTCCGACACTTTGCTATTTCGAAATTCTCGAATCCATGAAGCAACTTTGATGTGGTACTTGTCTGATTAATTCAAAACTTGTTTCTTCAAATCGATGATCATCCTCCAGAACATTCGATTTTTCCGGTCTAAAAAACCTAATATGCTCTGCGCGAGGGACTTTCTTGACCTCTCCTAGCCTGATCAACATACTTCTTTTTCCAAACTTCAATTTTATCTTTGGGATAAGCCAAGATCTGTTGTAGTTTATACTTACAAGGTTTATCCCAGGTTCACTATAGAACCTTCTTATTAATTGTTGTTGAAATACTTCTAAGTCCTTGTTTTAACCGTCCAGTTTGAAAAATAAAAAACTCAAGGAAAATCTATGTGTACATGGCAAATGAATCAATTTAACATGAACCAAAAGCTACACCAGCATTTATGGCACACTCGAAAAAAACTATCACATAATTTTGTAAACATTTGTTACAAATTTGCGTCCCAACCAAAAAATTTTTAACAGTCCCCGTTATCCAGGAAATTGGCGTGGGCTAACTTTTAAGTAAAGCTGCATTTATTACAAATCATTGACGTCTTGAAAATTCAAAAATTTTCATCCCCTAGGGGTCAAATAACCCTTATAGATAGAAAATTCTCTAATAAATATAGATCCCAACGTGGTCAGTGCCAGAATTATTGTTCACAAGATTGTTTATAACTTTTGTACAAACTATTGAAGAGTTAAAAATTACAGAATTAAGGGCCCCCAAGGGGTTAAACACCCCCATACTTCTCAAAATTCTTATTACATTATAGACTCTTTATTGTAAAATTACGTCATAACATTATTATTATACGTCTATGGCTAATTTCTTCCGCTTGGACAACTGGAAAACTGTGGAGAACACAAAGAATAGGTTTGACGGGCAACGATATCCTGGACTCGTGGAGAAGTTATAAGTTGTTGATGCCCTTAAAGACGGGGTCTTCCAACTGAGACCGTAAATGAGCGGCTGGCTTCTGATATACCAAAGAGCTATTAGGATGAAAAATAAAATATAACTAAATCGGTTTTTAATTGAGTTAATTTATTATTCTGCAACCTCTTACTGCGTGGAATGCGTATCTTTCGGTGCGCATAGACTTATTTCAAACGTACATATTGAAAATTTGAAGAGTAAGATGTGTTAATGAAATGTTTGAAAGGTAATATGACAGAAAATCTGCAACAAGCTTTATTTCATCGAGTTTCAGGATTTATTATAGTGTCTCACAAGCTTTTACTGCATTTTTTTGAACGAATGGATTATATCAACCAGGGAAATTGATATTTGGAAGAGTGGACTGTGTTAATGAATTGTTGTGTTGCGATATGATAGCAAATCTGACGTGAACTGTATTTCATCGAGTATTAGAATTCTTTACAGTATCCCACACGCTTCTACTGCGTGTCTTTAGTTGCTCATGGAAAATACTAACCATTGAAATAAATATTTTGAAGAGTGGGCTGTGTTTATAAATTTTTGTGTTGCGAAATGATCGGAAATCTGACGTGAACTGATTTCATCGAGTATTAGAATTCTTTACAGTATCCCACATGCTTCTATCGCTTGTCTCCAGTTGCTCATGGACGATATCAACCATGAAAATCAATATTTTGAAGAGTGGGCTGTGGTTATAAATTTTATGTTGCGATATGATATGAAATCCGACGTGAACTGTATTTCATTGAGTAATTTCCCTATCATTTCGCAACACAAAAATATATTAATACAGCCCACTCTTCAATATATTGATTTCCATGATTGATATTGTCCATGAGCAACTAAAGACACGAAATAGAAAAGCGTGTGGGATACAGTAAAGAATTCTAATACTCGATGAAATACAGTTCACGACGGATTTTCTATCATATCGCAACACAAAAATTCATTACCACAGCCCACTCTTCAAAAGATTGATTTCCATGGTTGACATTGTCCATGAGCAACCAAAGACACGCAGTAGAAGCGTGTGGAAGACTGTAAAGAATTCTATTACTCGATGAAATACAGTTCACGTCGGATTTCCTATCGCAACACAAAAATTTATTAACACAGTCCACACTTCTAAATATTGATTTCCATCGTTGATATTGTCCATGAGCAACTAAAGACATGCAGTAGAAGCGTGTGGAATACTGTAAAGAATTCTATTATTCGGTGAAATACAGTCCACGTCGGATTTTCTATCACATCGCAACACAAAAATGTATTAACACAGTCCACTCATCAAAATATCAATTTCCATGGTTGATATATAATCCACTCTTTCAAAAAAATGCAGTGCTTGTGAGACACTTCAATAAATCCTGAAACTCGATAAAAATAATAAGGCTTGTTGTGGATTTTCTGTAATATTACCTCTTAAAATAGCTATTTATGATACAAGTTCGTAAAGTGGGACTTTTTTTGTATGAGCGTGAAGTTTGTTGAATGAGGCGCAGCCGCGAGTTAAACAAACACGCGAGTACAAAAAAGCCCTTTACGAAAGTGTTTCATACAAAGTTTTTTCTTCGACAGTTATTATATTGCCAAATTGTAGCAATTACTTATATCATTAATTTGAATGTTTAATAATATGAATTGTCGTCGTGTTATCAACAGTAATACCACAAGTGATAGAATTTTCGCGATAAGTCTGTCGATTCATTTCTGAACGAAACTGTATTGCTTCGATAAAACACCACGAGTCCGCAGAACGAGTGTTGTTTTCTCGATACAATTCAGTTGAGTTCAGTAATAAAAGACAGACTTATGAGATAAATTCAACCACGAGTGGAATTTTATTAGACTATTTCACAAACAAAGTGAAAGGTAAACAATCTGAAATTTGGCAGAATTAGACGAAATTAGCAAAATAGTCAATCTGAGAAATTAATAAAGTTCAATAAACAGAAAACATTGTTTTTTTTCATATAGAATTGATTCCAAATCTTCTCGTTTTTAAATGGCGTCATTACTTATATTTGACGTATAACTGACGTATAGCTGATGAAAACACCGAACTTGACAGACCAATCAGAGTCAAGAGTCAAGTTCGGTATTATCGATAATCCGAACTTGACTAGAGCTCCTGATTAGTAAATTTGGCAAGTGCGTGAAATAGTCAAATAAAGACTTCCGAGTTATATTTGACGCAAAATACAGTATTTTTCAAAAATGCATAAATGTATGAACAGTGTGTAAAAAATTACTTTACACACAGTTGATGATTTTACACACAGGTGATTTTTTTACGCACTTGTGCGAAAAAGTATTACTTTACGCACTGTCAGCAGTGCGTAAAAGCTTAGTTTATGCACTGTCATAGAAAAAATAAAACACCCAAAAGACCATATCAAGAAGAAAATTTCCCCCACAAAATCAAACTTTCAATCAATACTCTAAAAATGGTAACTCGAGGTTCTTAAGGAATAAGAGATATTTGGGAGGAGTGTTCTCTTTTTGAAAATTCAAAGAGTTTCAAAATATTGCTTGAAAGTTAAATTTCGTAGAAGAAATTCGTTCTTGATATGTCAAGTTCCAAAGTTGTTTCTTGAATGCACGTGATCCCACAGCTCCTAATCAATTTGCAATTAGATCAATATACTTCTGAATCGATCAAAACTGATGCCATTTTGATGTTTTTGTTTTCTAAATGTTGGTAATTAAAAGTACTTAACCTTTATAAATTGCCGCTCTAGTTGGGAAATTTGTTGAAAAGACAAAAAATTTAAAAAAATATCTAAAAATTGGTTCTCAACATTTTTGTCGAAAAAATCAAACAAAAATTAATCATATGTATAACCTAAATGTTTGTTTTTTATCAGCTATTCTTTCAAAATCGAAATATGAGTATAACGCTGAAAAAAAAAAATCTAGGTTTATTGAATTCAACTGAAAAGAACTTATAATAACTATAAAAGTTAAAAATAATTCTATTTTCTCCCACTGCTTTCTTTCTTCATCTGCGAAATATTATTTTTAATATCTACTCTTGAGCAGGTGGCTGGTCCATGGGGTTGGGCATTAAATAGTTTTCAACATTCATTCCCATTTGAGTGAATTTAATTTTACCTTTGTTGTTCTACCAGCGATTGATATCTTCAACATGTCAATATTCTCAGCAACCATACAACAACATTGGAGAATGAAGAATCGAGTTCTGTAGAAACGATTAATCTATCCGCATCACTATATGCTTGTTTAGTTCTTATTTGATTGAGTGATTGATTGAACATGAGGTTTTAACTTGGAATAAATCTGTTTTCATTTGCAAGAAATTTTTCATGAGCAACTTTAAATTGCATATCTTCTTCAAAAGCATAGTTTACTGAAGAATTTTTTGAAGATCGACCTTTTCTTTATTTTGGTACTTTCCTTTTCATATCTATCAAATACAACTATTATATTAACACAGTAATGTCTAATGAGATTCACTCTGTAGGTGGATGGTAGTCAAAAAGGATAAAACTTCGGTCGGCAACTAATATCGTTATTTAACGATTTCCCAAAGAATTCTGAGCTTTGTATTCAGATATCTGACTGAATCTAATCCCGGAGAATCGGATTGCTTCTTGATCTGCTCGCAACGTGGATTGGCCTAGATCCCGGTTCATCAGCGTAAAACCAGAGCAACCAAATAGCCAGAGTGATGTGATGATACGAACGGGAAAGATATGGCCTCAAAACCGTCTGTATTGACCTACACTACCATTCATATGAGCAAAAGCAAAAAGGCTAAATTAATTAAATTTACAATGAAACAGCATAAATTAAAAAGAAATAAATGAAAACTCAATAAAACTATCACTTTTCCGCAGAGCTGGGGTAAAGGATGGAATCTAACTGCGTTTTTACGTGGAGTGACGGTTTATTCCTGTCCTTCTGAGGCGTGCAGAGAGGCAAACCAGCTCACACCTGCTCAAGAGCAGGCTCTACGGTGTTATGTAGGCTGTTCTTCGCCGCAGGCGCTAAGTCTCAGGTTTGTTGTTGTTTCCGCCTCCTCTGGGTTATGCGGGAGGTTTCCTTGACTTGTGGGTAAGATATCAGACTGTTGGATGTTTATTATCGGCGTTTGGGTATCTTAGCGGTCTGGGGACTGTCCGAAAAAGCAATGAAAAAACCGGATTTAGATGACATGGTGTGTTGAATGTCTACCACTCTTCTTCTGTTTTAAAGTAGTATTTTGCTCTCAGCTGATGGCAGCCTTGAACTTCTTGCTATCAATGGATACGTTCTTTTAATTGCAGCTCCGGCACGCTGCAGGTGACCCCTTGTCCGAATCAAAACAAAATCCTGCTATATAGGTTCCGAAATAGAAGTAGGCGCTCCTCCACTAGGTATCTTGTTCCTGTGTTGTTACAGTATTCCTGACAGGATATTTTCTATTAATACAGTCTGATACTCAAAACTAAATTTAGTTAAGAAAATGTGTTTAAAATGCGGATATACAGGTTGTTTTCAGATAATATTATCAAAATAAGTAAACATAATTGCACCTTGTGATAACATTCCAAGAATTACTCAAGGTCGTAGTTCAGCATTCAACAACGTTTGACATTTGATAATTCAGTTAAACCATGAGAAAATAAAAACTGTGAATCTTTCCAATCAAGTTTAGTAAGCAAAATCCACCGAAAGTATATTTACTGCACAACTAATTTATCCACTATAACAATATTTATCGATAGAGCATATTCGATAATGACGAGAAACAACAAAACAGCAAACAAAAAAGTTGCTGTGACTACAATTGAAAAAACGAAAAACTAAAAGTTATAAAAAACGCAATGAGAATCGATGAAATTTTGAATGAGCAACAAATAAGGAAGAAGCGCTAGATTGAGGTAGAAAGTTGCTCACACTGCTGCTATTTGTTTCTTAGAAACAAGAGAACCTGCTTTGGAAGTCACGAATGGAATTATAAATTATGTTCGGAAAAACTACTGTAAGTATTTCAACATGTACACGATTTTTTTTAATATTCAAATTAGTTAATAGCTCTATTAACATAAACACACTCTTTTAGATTGCCCCCACAATAAAATCAGTTGGAAACAAATCAGGTGGCAACAAATCGGGTGATCTCGTCGGCCATTCAATCCCACCTCTTCGAACATTCCATCTCTGGGTAAAAATAATATCCAAACAGCTAAGTATTTCGAGAATAAAATGTTTATTTCAGGCTAACGATTTGGTTTTGAGAAAGACTTAGGTTCAACTTTCTCAAATTACCTACTCTCAATGACATACATTTATAACGAGGGGGAAACATCTCGCTAAAATGTGTACGAGATTTAAAATATTGAAAAGAGTAAAAGGCTCAATCTGATGACTGAAAGACTCAAACCGATGACTGAAGCGGAGATTTAATGACTGAAAATTGACTCAAATGACTCAAAATTTCTACTTGTACGAGATTTAAAGGAGATGTTTCCCCCTTTTGTTATATGCTTTTAGCTAAACTGACAACTTTTGGGTTGTAAAACAATTTCCAGAGAAGTGATAAATTAGCGATTGAAAATGCACTGAATTTTGTTGCAAGCGTAATTTCTGCCGTAGTATTCTTAAATTTGAAAAATCGATAGATAGGTAAATCGATAGATAGGTACATCAAAAATTAACAACATGACCCAGAAGGGATCATTCCAAGTGATATATATGAAAAATTATAGTAGAAAATGACTCCGAATTTGTAATCATAGATACTTCAAATTCGCAAATTTCACAAATTCTAGTTCTAATTCAAGTAACGGGAGTGTTTCCCGAATGAAATAATGACCGAAACTGTTCTTTTCATTCATATTGACGTTCAATTAAGGTTATTCAGGTTAGATTCGGTTGACTAATAATTCACGTATTTTCAACCCAGTTTGCGTACAGCTGTCCTGTCATTCTAAACTTCCCGCTATGACAGTACCAATCATAGAGCGCGCCTCTTGTGCATTTTTCTATTGTCCCGATATCACGCTATCAATTTTTCCAACATCTTAGGTACATTGTGTACTCCGAATAGCTCTGGCCGGTTTTGGTTTAAGTAAGTGATTATATTGTTCAATATGGATCCAGAGTTTGTCAAAAGTTGTGAAGTTGATATGAATCAATAGTAAGAAAGTGATTTTGGTCAAAGTTCGAAAACATGATGTTTTCAATAGGGAATTACACTACCTAGTTATTTTTTTCCCAAAGATTTACAAGTCAAACTTGGTAAAAAAGGGTCTTTTATTTATTTTTTTTCGATTGGTTTGATACAGAAATAAAACGATTACTCAGATAATAGAATTCGAATACTAGCTAAATTTGCGCGAAATATTACCGGTATTTCATTGGACAAACAAGTGACTTCAAAGTCTTCTGACGTCAAGATCTCCATATATTGCCTATTTGCCTGTCTGTTGTCATAACCAAGTGTACCTTTCCATTAAATTCGACTGAATAATCGAGGGGTGTCTCACTTCGGAAATCTGGTGTACAACATGACCAGAAATCCTTGAAATCCATGTTGAAATCCAGAAATCCAACCTGAAATTCCGAAATCTTTGATGAAATTCAGAAATCCAATATGAAATCTTGAAATCCCTATGAAATCCTTATGAAATCCAGAAATCTCAGAATTTTTCTGGAAATGATGCATATCAACGAAAATAAAGAACCAATGAACAAAAAAACAGATTTAAACAATCTCAGTCAAATGTATACCTACCTTTTTAAATTGAAAGAAAATATCAATATTTCACCCAGTTATCAGAATTTTCCTTCTTGATAAGTAATCAAATATAAATTGTCATTATCATAATCATACATCTAACATCATGTTTTTCTGTCGGTTTGGTTTCAATTTCATTTTAATTCTCACGTTAGTAAGTAACCATCTATTTTTATATTTATATGAAATCCTTAAATCCAATAGAAATTCTGATTTGATGTACAAATCTCGGTACAAATATTACGGAAGTGAAACACCCATCGTAGAAATCCTGATTTGGTATACAATTTTCAAAGAAGTGAGTGAAACGCCCCCGATACCCACTTGATATCTAAAAAAATCGCAAATGATACTGTTAGAAACAAATCACACCTCTCATTTACACTCGCATTTACATTTGGTTTTCAACGAATGAAGAATTGCGCTAAAATTCCCCAAAAGCAATGAAATTTCGATTAACCTGTACTCGTATGCATGAATACATTACTGCCAACTGTGTGCAACATTTTTTTGACCTTGGAATCCTGAAGGAAATCTTGAAATCCGAATGAAATTCTGAAATTCCTTATGAAATCCAGAAATCTCCGGTGAAATTCAGAAATCGTACAGGAAATCTTGAAATCCGAATGAAATCTTGAAATCCGAATGAAATCCAGAAATCTTTGGTGAAATCCAGAAAACCTAAAGGAAATCTTGAAATTTCTTATGAAATCCAGAAATCTGTTCAAAAGTTCTGAAATCCAATTGACATCCCTCAAATGATAATTTAGTGTACAAATTTTAGAGAAGTGAGACACCCCTCGTGAATAATAACGAAAGAAGATTAATCTGGTGTACACTGTGATTCAAACTGGGAACAATTCTTCCTTGTACAGAAAGCATTCTCTGATGATTCAAGGACGTTTAGAATGATAAAAGTGACATCATCCCACGAAAATGTGGCGTTTGACTCTTTCAATTTGGAACAGTTTTGAAGTGGATTGTAGACGACATGAAATACAATAGGTTCGTGAAATGATTTTACATGCATCATATACACAGATATACAAAAGCGTAGAAGGGCCACATAGAATAAAAAATATATAATTAGTATAATTCCGACTTCACAACTCGGAATTAGCTTAAGTCCGACTTTACAACTCGGAATTAGTATAATTCCGACTTTACAACTCGGAATTAGTATAATTCCGACTTCACAACTCGGAATTAACGTAATTCCGACTTCGCAACGCGGAATTAGTATAATTCCGACTTTACATCACGGAATTATTATAATTCCGACTTCACAACTCGGAATTAGTATAATTCCGAATTTACAACTCGGAATTAGTGTAATCTTTGCGATTCCATTCGAATTATAGTAAACATTGATCCCTAACGTCCAAACTCGTCAGTTCATTTGTATTTGTATATATAGTTATTACATAATATTATTAGAAAACATCTTTCCCGCACGCCACTTCTTGCCGAACTCCGCTTCGCGTCGTTTGGACATCGGCAATAGCGTGCGGGAAATTATAATTTTCCGCACTTGTATTTTTAATGGAAAAGATGAGCATACTTTATTGAGAGAAAATCGTAAGAAAGGTGCTAGTTTTGTGCTCATCGATTTTTCTATTTAGCAAAACTTTTATTATTGATCATATGGTTTCATCTTGTCAATCTGACAGATTTTCATTTCATTAATTGATACGTTTCCATAAAAAAAAGAAAAAACACGCGTTCATCTCTTACGCTGGGTCCACATCAAACCAACAATACACTAGAAAAAAAACATCAACTCAATGTTTTTCAACAATTTAACAACTAATCTGAAACTATAGATCAACAAAACGTGTTGAGTTTTTGGTTGCAGCAACTTTTC
This sequence comes from Chrysolina oricalcia, assembly GCA_944452925.2. Classification (NCBI taxonomy): domain Eukaryota; kingdom Metazoa; phylum Arthropoda; class Insecta; order Coleoptera; family Chrysomelidae; genus Chrysolina; species Chrysolina oricalcia. The sequence continues at coordinate 22,777,539 of OX101817.2, read as the reverse complement.
GCGTTCCCATTTCCATTAAAAAAATGAAAAATACACGTTTTCAACTCTTATGCCGTGTCCACATCAAACCAAAAACACAGAAAAAAAACATAAACTCAATGTTTTTCAACAATTTAACAACAAATCTGAAACTTTTCTTCAACAAAACGTGTTGTGTTTTTGGTTGCAACAAACTTTTCGCGTTCCCGTTTCCATTAAAAAAAGGAAAAAACAAGTTTTTACCTCTTATCTTATGTCCACATCCAACCAACAAAACAGAAACAAAACATTTTCTTCAACAATTTAACAACAAATCTGAAACTTTTCATCAACAAAACGTGTTGTGTTGCAGCAACTTTCTGTTAGAAGGCCTTAAACATCAAAGGGTTTCTGTTTTGTTGCCATTGCTGTCGGTACGCAGTACATAATTGAAAATCATAGAAAAAACAAAAACCCCTCCAGTATGTCCTTCCGGACTCCTAGGTGCTGTGGATGATGTCAGAACATAAATATGCATTATGTCGGGTGGACTGGTACATCAAGCTATGAGTAAAATCTTCAGTTTCCAAAAATGTTATTGTTACCGCCTAACGTTCAACCACATTAATAGCATATCTAAAATTGGTATATTTTTTCATAGATCTTAAGGCCAACCATCAGCTGTATTGAATCTTCAAAGTTTTCGATGGACGGTTCAAGTTTACATTTTCACAAAACTCCAATTCCGAGTTGTGAAGTCAGAATTATACTAATTCCGAGTTGCAAAGTCAGAATTAGGCTAATTCCGAGTTGTAAAGTCGGACTTAAGCTAATTCCGAGTTGTGAAGTCGGAATTATACTAATTCCGAGTTGTAAAGTCGGAATTATAGTAATTCCGAGTTATCAAGTCGGAATTATACTAATTCCGTGTTGTGAAGTCGGAATTATACTAATTTCGACTTGCGAAGTCGGAATTAGGCGAATAAATTGATTTTATTCTTTCGCTCTCATACAGATAAGATCATTTGTTACAAATAAAACGTAATTTTTTATTATAGTGTAATTCCCTATTATCAATACAAAAATTTCAACCAATCGAATACGCGTATTTTATCATGAGTGGAATAAACTTGGAACAATAATTTTTCACGTGCAAGAAGATCCGAAAAAATCTACAGCACTACACTGGGCAGCCGGAGAAATTCAATAGCAAGTAATAATTCAAGAAAGCAATCAACATCACACATGCTTTTTAATTGAATCATATTGGGATCGAAACAATCGAGAAAAAAAATCTTGATATATTGAGCATTATTGTGGCGAAGCTGCGGGCGATGCCGGACCTGAACTCTCACGTATAGCTAGCGACCAACCGCGGGAGACTGTCGATGCGCTTGCACCGAGAAGAATCTGGACGGCTTGGTGAGTCTGGGCGATTCGAAGGAAAATTCTGGAGCATTCAGAGAAGTCAACGTCGGATATAAAAAGAACTACGCAGCGGACAGTGGGGCAGTCAGTGAAGTGAAAGTGGAATATAAATACCTAGTTCCGTAATTGTTATGTAAATTAGAGTATTGTGTTATTGTATCATTTTATTTCGTTAAATAAATTATTTTAGTCAGTTAAGAGTATAAATCTATTACATTATTTAGAACTCATGCTTGTTGAAAATTGAACGGCTAAGATCGAGACGAAATTCGCAAAAATTTCATGCTATTGGCGATGCCCCGGTTTGGGAAATTTGTGAAAGACTTGATGTATGTAGACGAGAGTAAAGCTAGCCACATCCACAAAATACACTGAGAAAAATATATCGCGAACGAAATAAGTCATTATCTCTGTTGATACGCGTTGTACATGTATTTTGAAAACGGAAAATTATTCTAGGGGTCAAATTTCATAGGGGAGATATGAAATTATAGTAGGTAGGTATAGGTAATATACGAAAATATTCTCAAAGTTTTTGAAATCAGTCACAAGGTAACAATGCAGATTTGCTGCACAACCTGGCAACACAAATTAACCTATTAGTGGAATAAAATTACAGGGTGGTTACCCTCTGGAATCTGCAGAGGTCAAAAATAAGTGCATGTGACGTTCGTTTTTTAGTGCAGAACTGATAAACTTGATTTTTCATGATGCAGTATTGGTCCAGTCATCATAGAAAAGCGTATTTGTTCCTCTTTTCATAAATGCTGGTCATCCACCACATTACTTTAGTAAATAATGAATAATTCATCAGGTTTCTAAATTATAATTATAGAACACAACCACTGAATAAGTACTAAGCTTTCAAAATAATAACTTAGATAAACCGTAAGTATACCAATTAACAATTTTTCAGCAACAAAAATGCTCAAAGTGTTGCCATTTGTTACTTGGAAATAATACAACCTGCTTTGAAAGTCACGAATAGAATTATCAATTATATCCGGAGAAAGTCATAGTTCTTACTTGAAGATCTACGCGATTTTTTCCAAATCAGGCAAGTAATTGGTCTATTAACATAATCACGCTCTTTCAGATAGCCCCACAATAAAATCAAGTGGAAACAATTCGGGTGATCTTGTCGGCCATTCAAGCACACCTCTTCGAACAATCCATCTCTGGGGGACAATAATGTTCAAAAACATTGTAGAGGTGTTTAAAATGAAGAGTCCAAATACATTACAGATATAAGATTTTGATTTTGGCGTTAATACGATTTATATTAGGTACGTATCAACTTTTCTCAAATTACTCGCAATGGCATACATGACCTGTAATTAATGGAATACCTAACACGAGTCAAATTTCAAAATAGCCTACGTACTGGGTAGGTAAAAAACTTACAGTCAAACTCCACCAAATTAAATCTTTATTGATAGTGTGAGTGTAGTCAGAGGACACACATCAGCACATTTCGAGATGTAGTCGGAAGACTTACATCAGCAGACATGTTTCGAAGGATTAATCCTTCATCTTCAGCGAAAAAAGGTTACAAACTAATGATCTACAGAAAAGAGAAATGTTACAATATTGAGAATAACAGTATTAAATTTCGAACATACCATATGTGGTGGAAAAAGTGCTTCTATACCAATGTAGAATAATTAAATTAAAACAATTGTCAAATTGACAGTAACCGCATCACGAGCGGGTCCCTAACTGTTAGGGGGTATGATTGGATCTCGCCAAATAAATCATACCCCCTAACAGTTAGGGACCCGCTCGTTATGCGGTTACTGTCAGTTTGACAATTGTTTTAATTTAATTATTCTACATTTATATAGAAGCACTTTTTCCACCACATATGGTATGTTCGAAATTTAATACTGTTATTCTCAATATTGTAACATTTCTCTTTTTTGTAGATCATTAGTTTGTAACCTTTTTTCGCTGAAGATGAAGGATCAATCCTTCGAAACATGTCTGCTGATGTAAGTCTTCCGACTACATCTCGAAATGTTCTTGTTTTTTTTTTTTTCATGTCATAGTTGCCGAAGACTATTTTGAAAATACTTTATGCAAAATATTCAAATATATTGATTTTCTGTAGAGATGCAAGATAAGGAAAAGTTTTAATTTCCCAACTTTAACATCCTGTCTCACGAAAACCATTCATAGGATCGAGTTGGGCCCGGACATATTCAATTAAGGAGATCAACTACAAAATACCTACCAAAAATTTGGAACACTTGACAGAACGCTATTTCTTCTAGGAAAAAGTACGGGGTACTTACTGTGACAGCTTATTGCCATACTGAAATACGGGTAGGTAGGCTCGATATTCTAATTACCAAAAGAGCAACAAATATTCTAAAATAGCAACTAAATAAAAAACAAATTTTTGTAAGTGGGAATATCAGCTTTAAAAGTGCTACTCAGTTATTGAAAACTCAGGGAATTGACATTCGTGTTAAAAAACAAAAAACAATTTTGAGTTGTGTACATTCTCAATATTATGAAAGATACAGCTATGACAGGAATAAAAATAGTTGAACAACAATATCTTACTATCTAGTCATCTAGTGCACATCATGTACATCTCAGGGAATATTTTTCTGGAAAATTCCTATACTGAGCAGCTCAATAGGTTTTGAAGTGTTATTGTTATATTATTCGTTTCCCATACCTTTATGATTGGCTTCATCAGAATATGGAGAATTCCATAAACATTACACAACACAATTAACAAAAAAAGTAACCAACGATCTCCTCTTTCGAAGTATTCTTGAAGGAAGTACACCTCGAAGAATGAGAAAAACGCGAACTGAAACCACTAGTAACCCAAAACAGACAGCACCAGTATTTCCACAAGGAATAACAACCAACGACGTGACAACCGATTTGAATTGTTTATACAAAATTTCAGCGGTTGAAAACGGCCTTACTTCACACTTCTAACCGACAAGATTTTCGATAGAATAGTGAAAAAATACAATAATCCTAAAATGAGGAGTGATGAAATACAAGGTGGTTTTCTGATATTTTCGTTTGGTTTACAGTAGTTTTGGAACGCTCTAGAATTCACAATGACATACTTATTCTGAGGAAATGAAATAAATACTCAAACATAAGGAGGGGAAGAAATTGAATTACGATAAGTATACCACAGCATTTGTGAATCGCCTTGTATGATTCACCCATGGAATGATATTACATGAAGGGACAAAAAATTAACTGAGATTTTTTTTTATTCTGCGTGTTTGCAGAGAAAATATCATCAATATTACGGAACTGGAAAAATCGGAATATCATGAAGTGGCTGAAGGTAAGGGTGGGAGTTCTTGAAATATTTTTTAATAGAATAAGTAGTTGCCGAAGGATTTTTTTAAAATACTGCATGCAAAAAATTTAATGAATGTGAAGCTAGCCACATCGATAAAATACACTGAGAAAAATATATCTCGAAAGGAATTGTAAAGGTTTTTGAGAGGGTTTTTGTCTGATTTTAAGATGGAACGAATGTTTCATAAAACATTCTGGATATTCCGATAGTATGATGGGGTGAATTTAATAGGTGGGTGATGAAATGAAAATGTATCAAACCGTCTGAGGGGTGGAAAAGGAATGAATTTGGTAAATATTATATTATCTCTGTTAATAGGCTTTGTACATGAAGTTCGAAGGCGGGAAATTAATAATAGGATCAAATTTGATAAGGGAGTTGTGAAATTATTGTTTGTCGGACCTTCTGAGGGGGTGGAAGAGGGGTATATATTGAAAATATAATATTTTCTCTGTTAATACGTACATGAATTTCAGATGTAGGACATTATTTAAACATTTCAAACGATCAAATTTAATAGGGGAGTTGTGAAATAATAGTTTGTCAAGCCGTCTGAAGGGGTTGAAGAGGGGTGGCTGTAGAAAATATAATATTATCTCCGTTAAAACGGAAATTATTCATGATGGATTTATGCAACAGTTTTAAGTTATAAGAGTTTGTTTCACCGTTCATTCCGAGGGGGAAACATCTCGCTAAAATGTGTACGAGATTTAAAATATTGAAAAGACTAAAAGGCTCAAACTGATGACTGAAAGACTCAAGCCGATGACTGAAAGACTCAAACCGATGACTGAAGCGGAGATTTAATGACTGAAAATTGACTCAAGTGACTCAAAATTTCTAGTTGTACGAGATTTAAAGGAGATGTTTCCCCCTCGGTTCATTCCAACCAATCATTGACGAGTATTCTTACTCATTTATGACTAAAAACGACGAGTATTCTCATTTATGACTGAAAACTTATGACTAAAAACTGCTGCATAAGTCCACCATTAGACGATCGAATCTGATAAAGGAGTTGTGAAATTACAGGCCGTGTGAGGGGTGGATGAAGGGTTGATGTGGGAAATATAATTTTATCTGGGAAATATAATTTTATCTGTGGTAATAGGTGTTGTACATGAATTTCGAAGGCAAGAAATTAATGAGGGGATCAAATGTGATACAGGAATTGTGAAGTCATAGCTTGTCAGGCCGTCTAAGGGCCAATGGGGTGGAAAAGGGGTTGGAAACAATATCACCCTGTACGCTCTGGAAACCACAGTGACATATTGTCAGAAACTGAAATAAATACATATTATCTAATCAAACATACAATGAAGGGAAGAAAACTTAAGGGATATTGATTGATACCAAGCATTTGTATATCGCCTTGTATGATTCACCCATGGGATAAAAATACATGAAGCGATAAAAAAATAAACTGTTACCATTTATTTTCTGCGTGTGTTTTCATAACATAGGTATAAGTATAGTAGGTACCTATATTATAGTAGGTACAATATTTTGAAACTCGAAAAATCGCAATATTATTTATGAATTGAAATCACCCTGTAATGGGTGTAATTGAGTTTATTTTCGTGGAATAGTTGTCGAAGAGAATTTTGAAAATATTGCATGAAAATTATTCAAAAATATTGATTTTCTGTACAGACACATACAAGTTGAGGAAAAGTCGTCATTTCCCAACTTTAACACCCTGAATCTAGAAAACTACTAATAAGATCGAGTTGGGCCCGGACATTTAGTTAAGAGATCAACTTCTACAGAATACCAAAAATTTTAAAGAAAAATTTGACAGAATGCCATTTTTTATAGAAAAAAGTGCGGGGTCCTTTGCTGACAGCTTGTCATACTGACATACGTCGTATAGGCTGGATTTTCTAAGTACCAAAAGAGCAACAAATGTTATGAAATAGCAACAAAAAAAGCAAATTTTTGTAAGTGGGTTGGTATCAACTTTTGGAAAGTGGTGCTCAGTTAATGTAAACTCAATTGACATTCATGTTAAAAAACAAAAACACTGTTGGGTTTTGTACATTCTCAATCTGAAAGTTACAACTGTGGCAGGAATAAAGATACTTGAATACCGGCTACAACTACATAAACTAGATCTAGTCATGTAGTTGGACATCATGTAAATCTCAGGGAATATTTTGCTGGAAAATTCCTATACTGAGCAGCTCAGTAGGTTTTGAAGTGTTGTTCTATTATTTGTTCCCCATACCTTTATGCTTAGGATTCTTGGGATATTCTTCTTCAGCAAAATATGGAGAACTCCATAAACATTACACAACACAATTAACAAAAAAGTAACCAACGATCTCACTAGAAATTACCTCCTTCAAGGTATTCTTTAGGGAAGTATACCTCGACGAATGAGAAAAAACGCGAACTGAAACCACTAGAAACCGAAAACACACAGCACTAGCATTTCCACAAGGGATAACATATTACCAACGACGTAAACAACCGATGTGAATTGTTTATACAAAATTTCAGCGGTTGAAAACGGCCTTACTTCACACTAATCATGGCGCTCGCTCACACTGAGCCGGGAAGAGCCAAGAGGACATTTCTCTCTCGAGCAACGTCATCGGGCAGATCCGGAATTCCTCGGTCCAAAGCTTGCTTTGCTGGATTCCACCGCGGTAAGATTCACTTCCCAGAAAATTGGTCAACGATTTGCTACCGTATGACCACTTTTCGACGGGCGAATTTGGCGTGCAATAAGATTTTCTTTTGTCACGTTATAATGTGAGATCCTTATCAATGTGGCCGATTACGTGAGGTAAAATTCAAGTGAGGCAGTGTTGGAAAAAGTTCACTGTGAAGGAATACACGTAAAAGCAAAAAGCATGACTGGAACTGAAAATACAATATTGATTCATTCAAATTCTAAAAAGGAAGTTGTTTATTTTTAGATGTTTTTTTTGAGATATTTTTAGAATTATATAATACCTACCTAGTTGTTTGTCTGCATTCAAGTTGAATTCTGACAGAAATGTCCTAATTCTATTAAAAGAACTGGTGAAATGTAAATATTGAAGATTATGATTCACACAAAGTGCATTGTTGTTTATTTATACATAACTATAATAGATGAATATTGAAAGGTAGGTAGGTATGTAGAATTCGTAAAAAAATTTCATGGTGACTTTTTACCGTCGGATTCAGTACCTACCTACCGAATGTTACAATCCAGTCAGATCTGAAACACTGAAGAAGGCTATACCTACCTATCTTATGAGATAAAAAACCTCTGGCTCATTTAATAAATAAATGCTATGATACAGGAGGATTTCCAAAAATTTTCAAAATTGGAATTATCAAACCACTTTACAAGAGTAGAGATAAGTTGAACATAATCAACTATAGAACTATTTCGCTTATCTCGAATTTGGCGAAAATAATTAAAAAATACTGAAAGTGAGACTTCTGAGCTTCTTGAACAAACGTAAACTCATTTCTTCGGATTCAGAGAAGGAAAGTAAACAGAATATGCGATTTATTTCACAACTAACATCGATTTATCTTAAAGAAACATCTAAATCATTCGATACTGCATCTCATGAAAAGCTATTGAACAAACTAGAATGCTATGGAATAGTAGGAAATGTTTATAAAATCTTGAAAAATCACCTATCAGACTGCGAACAAAAATTTAAAATAGATAGTATGGTATAAATAGTCTCAGTGATCCTATGACTGTTACGTGTGGTGTTCCTCAAGGAACAGTAGGTAGTAGGTCCTCTTTTATTTATAATGTTTATGAACAGATACCAAGGGAAAGATTATAAGCTTTGCAGACGACACTGCTATAATTTATGAATCTAATACTTGGATGAATTTTAAAACAGGAGCCGAAAATGATTTTAAAAAAATATGCATTGGTTCAGGTAATACAAGTAACAAGTTAACAATGAATTTAGATAAAAAAGTATCTACTTATCATTTACTTCGTACTCCAATCACTCCCCGAATATGGGATTACTACGTTTCGAAAAATTCAGAAATTTCAGAAGTGAATTCCATCAAATACTTAGGCATCTTAATAGACAGACACTTACGGTGGGGTCTTCAAATTAAAAATACAGATGGAAAACTGGGAGGTCTATTATTCAAATCAATATCTAGAAAGACTTTTTGGACATAAACGGTATCTGAAAATATTATATTTTGCTCTAGTGCAGTCACAAATATTTTACGGTGTTATAGGATGGGAAGGTGTGAATGACTGTCATTTGGAAACACTGAATGTTATTCAGAAATGGATACTGAAAGTCATCCATGGAAAAAAGCTTTTAGTGATAATTTATCCATTCAAATGTAGTCGACTTAAGACAGGCTTATTGCATCAACTTATCAGTCAATATAAAAAACGATAAAATACAACTTGAATCTGTCGATCATAATAATTAAAAAGAACAAACAAAACAAAGATCGGAAAAAGCAGTTGAACAACGATGTTCAAATACTTTTCACCTTGCCTACACAACATGCTACCAGTGTTTATAAAAACAATTAATAGATCATTAATGTACAAAAAGTATATCAAAACTTGGATTTTGCGTTCCGAAAGTACATTATTTCATGATTTTGTCAACCAAACTTTAAAGAAGTGAAGAAAAAATTATGAAAACACCAATCGTGAGAATGGCATATAAACAGAGCAGACAACAACCAAACAATGCGCCCGATTATGACACAAAGCCCGATTAAGACACAAAGCCCGATGAAGACACAAAGGCTGAATATGACATGCACCCGGAGTATGACGTACCTTAACCGTACCTAACCTTGTTCCTAGTAGACCAGTGCTGATGGACGACAAAAAATATAAATGCGTGAAAAAAAATAACAGCATGAGACCTACTGGAAGAGGAGAAGAATATTGTTCGAATGACGGAAAACATATATATTGGAGTCGAAAATATGGAGAAGGGTGAAACGGGGTGAACTTTTAGAGGTTGAAAGTGATAGTTTACGATTTTTCGCGATTGACAACGAAAGTTGACCTCAAATCGAAAAAAGTTGAATGGCAAAGTTGTTGATGATAAAAACATCTCGAACTTTTGTACTCAACATTTTTTCACATATTAACCTCAAATTTTTCGGGAAAATCGGAAAACCCGATTTTTCAGTTATTAATTTTTTTCTCGCGTATAAATGACTCAATTTACAATTTCATTTAGAGAAAACGCGAAAAAATGAAAAAACACATTTTCAAAAATCAATTTTTTTCAATTTTTGTCGCCAGTTTTTTTCGTTGAAGCGTCTACTTTCAGATTATGTAATAAGAGAGTTGCACTACTGGGGAATTTTTTTCCAGAAAACGCGAAAAAATTTAAAAACAGATTTTCAAAAATCAATTTTCGTTCAGCTCATATTTATTTATTAAAATTATTGAAATTACCAGTTGAAACCATTCGAGAATAAAAATTTCATGTTACCTTAATGGGCACATAAATAAACAAGGACATAAATAAGGATTTGATTAAGATAGAAAGGAGATGAACTTTTAGGGGTAAAAATGGTTTCTCACGATTTGCAGCGAAAACTAACCTCCTACAAAAAAAAGGTAAGGAAAAAAGTTGTTGACAATAAAAAGATCTACATTTTTGCAATCAAGATTTTCTAACATAACCTCAAATTTTCCGGAAAAATCGGAAAACCGTTTTAATTTGGTTTTTGTATGAACATTGTGTGTTTGTCGCAAAATCTAGTGGAAATATACCTTTTTATGTTCTGAATTAGATGATTTTTGTTGAAAAGTTATTTAGGTTTTTAATTTATTTGTTAAATATTTGAAGCAAATTTCAAACGCTCGTCAGTTTGAAACTGCTTGGCCGATTTTCACAAACAAAGAGGTGTTGGATACATAATCGGAAGACCTTTAAAACCAGGAGCCACGTGACCCCCTTTACATTTGAAAAAAAAAGTTGATGGTGCCCTCTTGACACTAGGCCACGTGACCACAATAATTTTTATGCCACAAAGTAGTAAAAGTGGTACCTTTTTACCTGAATTTTACCCGATCTCGATAAGTTGTTCAAAAGTTAAGGGGGGGAGGTGGACTTTTTACGTCCTCACTGTATTGCTACTATCAGAACATATGAATCAGTTTTGTGGTGACCTAAGATAAAACTACACCAATACTCACACGAAAAACCATTCAGACCACAGCTCAAGTGGAATGAATGGGACTCGGGAGCAGAATCATTGTCATATGGAAATATAGTCAGAATACATTTGCCTCAAAATCAGATGTAGGAGCGATGCCAAAAGGAAAGTTATAGTCTAGATGAACTAGCCGGTGGGCATAAAAGAAAACACATCTACATTCTATCAGAGCGCAATGAAAGCTCTGAATTCAGTTCAGACAAAGTCAAAACAAATTTGGGAATGCATTCAGAGCCTCAAAGGACTATCAAAACACAACAAGGTTACACTTGTGTAAGTGCCTGGTCATAGGGGAATAGACGGCAATGAAAAAGCAGACCAACTTGCAAGACAAGCATCTGAATGACCTATACCAGTGCATTTATAAATACAAATCGATATAACTAACTGTTCAGAGTAGAAAGCTTGGGCCTACTATGGATTTAATTAACGCAATGAGCCTTCTTGGATGCTTGCTTCTGGTGTCATGATGACAGAAGAACGTCACAGGAAAATTACTTAATAAAGGACATGGCATTTTATTTATTTTTGGGTATATCATTCTAGAGGTCAAAAAAAGTTTCTCTATTAGACTTTTTTCCTGGCCCTACAGGGTGAGCTAATAAATTGGGTTGAATGTCTAATGACCATTGTGGAAAATACTCTCCGTAGGTTGATTTTTCTTGATTTTTGGTTATGAGATGCTGTGAAATATATCAATTGACTTTGAATAGTTTGCATACTTACAGGATGAGGCAGAATACGCGATTTTTCTAAAACCTGTTTATTAACTTCTTGCCCGTGTGGACTTTTCATTGAATTTCTCGAAGCCAAATGTTCCCCCGACGTTGCTCGTGTCAGCATTTTTGTTTTTTATATGTTTGCACCCATATACAGCGTCTTTCACTTCTCAAGGAAACACCCTCGTATGTTCCGTAATTTTCGACGTAGAACCATAAAATTTTCAGAATCGATAGAAACACTAGAAATGAACTCACTGCACCAAAGGGGCCATCGTACGAGATATACACTGCATGCCAGCAGCGATGGAACCACCCATTTCTCGACTTTTGGCAGTGAGTTCATTTCTAGTCCACCTATTAATCCTGGAAATTTCACTGTTCTACGTAGAAAATTACGGAAGATAAGGAAGCGTTTCCATGAGAAGTGAAACAAATTAGAATTTTTCAGTGCTGAAAATTTTTCATGAAACTGGTGTATTAGTAGTAATTTGAGGATTCTGAACACGAATCCGAAAGAATTTCGGGCCAATTTTGCCCCCTAATATAACTTTGCAGAAAAATGGGTGGTTCCATCGCTGCTGGCGTGCAGTGTATATCTCGTAAAATGACCTTTTTTGTGCAATGAGTTTATTTCTAGTGTAACTATTGGTCCTGGAAATTTCATGGTTCTACGTCAAAAAATACGGAAGATACGAGGGTGTTTCCATGAGAAGTGAAACACACTGTACAAGGGTGCAAACATGTAAAAACAAAAATGATAACACGAGTAACCACTGGAGAATTTTTGGCTTCGAGAAATTCAATAAAAAGTCCACACTCGTGCGAGAAGTTAATAAACAGGTTTTAAAAAATCGCGTGTTCTGCCTCATCCTGTAAGTATCCACACCATTCAAAGTCAATTGATAGTTTTCATAGAATATACCCAAAAATCAAAAAATATCGACTTACAGACAGTATTTTCCACAATTGACATTAGACATTCAACCCAATTTTTTTGCTCACCCTGTAGCCAGAAAAAAAGTCTGATGAAAAAAGTTGCTCCTTTCGACCTCTAGAATGATATATCCGAAAATAAAAAAAATCTGTAAAGCCCCAGGAATAGGTACATGTATCCAGTAGGTACCATGTCTTTTACCTCTAGATGCATGCAGCGATAAATTGGGACCAACAAAAAATTCAGTCCAGCGTGATGTTTTGAATTGTAAATGAGAGTAAACAACGTAGTCGAAAAAATATTCTCCCAAAATAAGAGCCATATTTCCTCTTTTCACGTCATATTTGTGTGGAACGTACCATATTTTAAAAGCAAAGTTTGCCCTCTGCAACGAATAGTCGGAAAGAGTTTTTGAAGTGTGAAAACACGACTTGATCTACGATTCTTTCACGCTAATTTCGTACCAAACATAGGGGATGTGCGGCTGATTTTTTCATTCCCTTTTGATGTGATTTGTCATATTACATGGACGGAGAACTTCGGTCGGACCAGACGGGGGAAAAGCTTTATCATCATGAGCGCAAGAGAGATAATGCAAGGAGCAATCATCTATTTCGAATCATTTACAGCAGCTCATTGGTGTAGGTTAGGGGTGCAGAGATTTATGGTCTCATTTATAATGGTTATTGAACGTCGAGTTCAAATATTTGACAAATGTGAATACCGGATACTCATAAGAAATACTTTATTGTCAACCAGAACTAGATCTAATTACAGGACAGAGTATAGGTACAATTTTTGTATTTTTCAGATAGGTACTTAAAAACAATTTTGAGATCTGATATCATCTGACACCAACCGTTTTTGAGAAATCTAGGTACAATGACTTTAATGATTTGTTTTTGTCATCATATTTTTTATTCTTTTGAAAATTAGGAATAAATAACTCATATTTGTCATCAAACCAAGTTAAAATAAATCTCAAAATCTAAATTTTGTCATCCATGGATTCACTGTTATTTCTAAAGGGTGAAAGCTTATTCAAAGCAAAAAACTGTACTCAAATATGTAACTTTCGTCAACTACGAAGGAGTAGAAGTGCCACGTTTTTTTTTTATTTTACAGATTCCGAGTTGTAACTCGAAATTCCTGCTTCTAACTCAGAATTCCGACTTGTAACTCGGAATTACGGCAAGATGGTTGGTAGATGTCCTAAAAGCGACATGGGAACGGAAAATAAAGTAGTAAGTCAATACATACTCTACCAAACCATGTTTCATATACGGAAAGAGTGTGGTTGGTGGTCCATTTTGTACAACAGTGCCCAATTTTGGATAGATTTGTTCCAAACACTGAAAGATGAAGATTATTTCTGTGGTCCTTTCTGGATACATAAGTCATCCAATTTTATTTCATGAGTCCTATTCAGGTGACAATTTCCCCCATATTATATAAACCAACCAAATGCCATTATCTTTTGAAATCAAACCAATGAGAAATGAATAAAGCGAAGTTTTGTATAAAAGTGTATAAATTCTCTTTATTGCAAAGCGCTTTCGACTTTCGTCATCTTCAGTGCTTCCTGAAAGTAAATACTCAGTTGAGAGGACCGAAATTGAGTTTAAGAAAGAGGTTATGAAATTTGGAAAATAAATTACGTGAGTACTTACATGTCAGGCAACAGGAAGTTTCGAAATATGTAAAAAACATTGTTTAAAATTACAATAACATAATTATTCTGAATAAGAACTAACGAAAAGCATGTTAGAACTCAGACCATGTGGTTATTGTAAAAGCGGTGGGGACAAGACAGAATGTGTCAAGTCAAATGTCAAATGTCAAGGTGAAACTACCAGTACCAACTTGAAGAGTGGTCTAGTCAATATTAATTAGGAAGTGTTACCTAAATACTAACATGTCAAAGTGAAAATACCAGTACCAACTTGAAGAGTGGCCTAGTAAATATTAATAGGAAGTGTTACCAACGTAATTTAATTATATTTAATCCTCTGATGGAGGGGAAGGAAATCTCTGTCAAGGTTCACTTGTGTATTCAAACAGAGCTGATTTTTGGTGAGTTCTTTGGAGATCTCCAGTTCCTCGAACAAATCCAATCTAAGAAAATTTTTCTTATCAATTTTGTGTAAAATTTTTTTGAATTTCTGTTAGGGCTGAAATTGTGTTTATTAAATTTGAGATGATTACCAAAAATAGATTTATCTGGTCTCTTCAAATGTTCGTTAATACGAGTGAGAAGTGGTCTACAGGTTCTACCAATGTAGGAGGCAGAGCAATCAGCACAATCAAGCTTATTATATTCACACCACTACTTTTCTATTTACTAATTTTATCTTTAGAATTTACTAAATGGTTACTTAAATTGTTGTAAGCTTTAAAAGAAACTTTAGCACCAGGTACTGTATCTTCAATGAAGTTGGAAATGTCACTGCACAAGTTTTGATCAAAAAATGGTAAGGAAAAGTATAAGTTGGTACTGGTAGTTTCACCTTGACATTTGACATTTGACTTGACACATTCTGTCTTGTCCCCACCGCTTTTACAATAACCACATGGTCTGAGTTCTAACATGCTTTTCGTTAGTTCTTATGCAGAATAATTATGTTATTGTAATTTTAAACAATGTTTTTTACATATTTCGAAACTTCCTGTTGCCTGACATGTAAGTACTCACGTAATTTATTTTCCAAATTTCATAACCTCTTTCTTAAACTCAATTTCGGTCCTCTCAACTGAGTATTTACTTTCAGGAAGCACTGAAGATGACGAAAGTCGAAAGCGCTTTGCAATAAAGAGAATTTATACACTTTTATACAAAACTTCGCTTCATTTATTTAACAAGTGTATTCAGCTTCACGCATTTATTCAATGAGAAATGGACTTTTCGAAAACACTGTCTCCAGTCCGTGGTATTTTCAAATCGGTGTTTTGCCTCTTCTTTATTTATACGTTTCCATGGTTACAACAATCACTGTAAATTTAGAAACGTCAGTTTGACGGTTCAACTTCTCAACTGACATTAATGACACAAGATGAACCGTTCCTGCAATTCGCATTTAGTCCATAATAATATAATGTATTTGTGAAATTGTCTGATCGAATATCCCTTCAAAATGCAGAATTTTCAGAATACTTTCACCTTGCCTGTCGCTCAAACTGTGTTGCTGTATAAAACACCACTCGAGCAAGCTCTCGTGGTGTTTCTAAGAAACACAGTTTTCGTAATAGCAAGGTGAAAGAATTTTTTGAAAATTCAGCATTTTGTCGGGATATTATTACAGACAATTTCCCTCATATTATATAAACCAATCCAATGCCATAATTTATTGAAATCAAACCAATGAGAAGAGGACTTTTCGAAAACACTGTCTCCAGCCCGTGGTATTTTCAAATCGGTGTTTCGCCTGTTCCTTATTTATACGTTTCCATAGCTACAATAATCACTGTAAATAGAGAAACGTCAGTTTGACGGTTCAACTCTACAACTGATATTAATGATACAAGATGAACCGTTCCCGCAATACATATTTAGTCCTTAATAATATAGTGTATTCGTGAAATTGTCTGATAGAATATCCCTTCAAAATGCAGAATTTTCAAAATACTTTCACCTTGCCAGTCGCTCAAACTGTGTTGCTGTATAAAACACCACTCGAGCAAGCTCTCGTGGTGTTTCTAAGCAACACAGTTTTCGTGACAGCAAGGTGAAAGTATTTTTTGAAAATTCAGCATTTTGTCAGTATATTAATACTGAGAATCACTCTACCTATGAAAATCGAAACTAGTTTAATTTACTCCATTTCAGGAGGATCTGAATCAAGTGGTTATGGAGTGGAATGTGCATTGAATAAGAAAATCAAGAAATAGCATTGCGCCTACAGAAAGACCATCAATTATGTTCGACATGCCATCACTCTATGGAACAAAAAGTTATAGTGTTGGAATTCCAACTTTTGCTATCGAAGGACTATAGAGGACTGCACGTTCGAAGAGTATCCCTGTGATGAAGATGTATTTGATTTGAGTAGAATTCTGATTTTAGAAAATGGAAACCCACATGTGACTGATCCCAATTGTCCTATAAAATTATATATACAATTGAGAAATTTAATTCTAGCATCAATCAACTAACACGTTTTGTATCAAATGATGAATAAACAACTTTTGATTGCCATCTATACAATTGTATATCTCTTTTCAGATCATTCTACAAATTTCTTCTTTCTTCCTTTTTTTATAACGAATGTCGCTTTTACTATTATCTAGGTATGATTTGAAAATGAAAACCTTGTATAATACTCCATATTTGAGGTTAGAAATTATCAGTACGAATGCTCCGATAGGACCAAGTTTCATGGAAGTATTTCTAACTACTACAAAAATGTTTTAAAAATCTGTTCAATGTTCTAAAGAGTATGATTGTTTAGCCTGCCGAAGATATTTAGTCGCTCTAATTGCAGATATGGAAACAATTTTCGACATCTACCTTTTCAATCCTTCAACTCACTCACATCATAAGCAATAGTTGTTGAACGAACTATGGAATAATATTGTAGTATATTTAAAGTCTAAACGGTTTTAATTTATTCATATTCCCCATACAAACTATAAGTACTAGGTGATTTACATAATATTTATGTCTCAATATTTTATTTAAAACTAAACTGTCTATCGCTTCACTTAACTCCCTGCGTCCGCTGGTGCGTTGCTTTTTAAACCTACACTTCATTTCGCCGAAGGCTCCAGAACGTTCTTAGATGCGACGCAGAATATCAGATTTCTCTCGAATACCATCGAACCGCCTAGACACATCTCGGGCGAGGATGAGTCGCGCTCACAAACTGTTTGCAAGATCGTCCAGGGGAATTATCGTTACAATTTGCAGGATGTTCAATTTGAGAGTCAGTGAATGAAAAAGTGGAACAGAAAATATTTTTTTATTATACCTGCTTCATAATCCTTGTCCAACGCATTTAAAAGCGACCGAAAACTTCAAGATTAAAACTCGTCGGGATGGAAAGGTTGTTGCTATGTTAAATAAGCATTCACCGTGGTCATTACTTACTTGATTGGATGTAATAAAATATATAGAACAATATCTTGATCTAAAAATCATTTCCAGAATGTTTTTTGAAGGCATAATAAAGAAGAGCGTGTATGAGAGCCTAACGCTACTGCGATCAGATTAAACTTTGCTGTATCTGTTTCCAAAATATTCCAATCTGTAACATTATATTGTATGTCATGAACGTGTTAAAGACGTTTACATCAATCAAACACTTTTACTTCATTTAACTATACCCACCATATTGAATCTTATTTTTTGTAGCTCAATTTATTTTTATAAGTAAACATGAGTAAGTATACATAGTTTTCAGGTAGAATATTTTTTTTATTATTGAATAACAAATGTTCGAAAACTCTGAACTAATCAAACATTATTTTTGAACACATTGCACAACCTATGAACATAAAAAATAAATTCTAATTCCTCACAATTTCAATATTCAATCGTACTATATGATAAATAATCCAAATATTAGATGATATTACATTATTGAATTCAGATGTGAAAGTCATAAAGTTTTCGTAGGAAATGGGAATTTGTAGAAATTTGGGACAGGTATGGGCAACGGTTAATGTGGCAAACCCTCTATTTTGTTGAGTTGATCAGTGACATAATGAATATGTCAAATTTACATAATTGAATAAACTCATTTCTCTTTAACACACAACAATGGCACTAACACACTTTGAAACGCCGTGTGCTAAATTCCACTACCAGTCGGAATTCCGATTTTCAAGTAGGAATTCTGAGTTAAGTCGGAATTCATAGTTACAAGTTGGAATTCCGAGTTACAAGTCGGAATTCCGAGTTACAAGTCGGAATTCCGAGTTACAAGTCGGAATTCCGTGTAAAAAGTCGGAATTCCGAGTTACAAGTCGGAATTCTGAATTACAAGTCGAATTCTGTAAAATAAAAAAATTGTGGCACTTCTACTCCTTCGTAGATTGATTTACTTTAAGAATTTTGATGCCTTTATGCACTCGATTTATTCAATATTTACTTTCATATATTATTATTATTATTATTATTATATTATTATATATATATATATATATATATTATTCTTTATAATTACTTTTACAAAAAAATACACGAATTCACCCCCTCCAAACTACATAAATCAGAAGGTGCGCGAAAAAAATCTTAAATCAATTCTTTTAACAAAAGTCAAGCTAACAAGTAAATCAAAGTGATTATTTACAATTTGAACGTCAAAAGCGTCAAAAAGGGTAAGAAAAGTTAAATGTCACTAGGTATTTTAGTCTGTTGCTTCAATATTCCCCCTTTATTTACAATCAATTTCCTCGAGAACGGTTGGCTTATTCAAAAAAAACGGAGGACAAAATTTTAGAACTTCTCATTGCCGACTCAATGGTGGTTTGGTTTTTTTGCGAAAATACAAAATTTTTGTCATCAAAACTGTTGGCAACCCTCATTCAACCCCTTGAGTAAGAGTTACCTCATTTTTGAAAGAAGAAATTGATAGAGCGTCCAGAGAACCATGGGTCTGTGCATTTTTCGAATATTTGAAGCATAATTGTAGCCACAATTCAAAATTTACGATATTTTTCGCGCAACTTGCCATGTCTTTAGCTTGGAGGGGGTGAATTTGTTTATGGAAAAAAGTCCCTTGAAATATTTGTATCAAATTTTAAAACACTTTGTATTTCGTATGTCATGTTGTTTTGTCGAATATTGATTGAAAGTTTGGTCGTTTAATTTTTTATGAATTTTGATTATTATTCAGTGTTCAAAGCAAATTTTTAAAGCTATGGCGTTTAATTTCACTGATTAAAAACCTTCCGGACACAGTAGGTCTTGGTCTATCAATTGAAACTGTCTTGGTGACATATAGATTAGTGCTTATAATTTTTGTGAAAAAAAAAGTAACAGGCAAGGACCAGGTGGAAAATGTTCCAACTTTAGGGAAAAAAATAATTAAACACGAAACCACACAAAATGGTGAAATAGGGATGCAGTTTAGGGGTTGAAAGCGATTTTTGGCGATCTTCAGCAAAACGTGGCCTCTTAGCGGAAAATCTTTTGCACTTTTCGATATAACCTCAAAATAACGGTCAAAATGGCGAAAAACCGATTGTTCAGTATTTAATTTTTTTCTCAAGTATACATGATTTAATTTACATAAAAATTTGTGAGCATATATCTTTTTTGGTGTCAAATGAGCACGATTTTTTCTACTACTAGTACTACAACTAGTTTTCGAGTTTTGTAAATTTTTCGAAAAAAATACCCTCCTCTTCCACAAACAATGCAGCTGTTTTTTTATATTTCGAAGATCTGTAAGGGATCACTTTCATTGTTGAAATATCTACCCTATTAAGGTCTATGTAACGGTGGTTTATTGATTGTTAAATCGCTTAAAATTGAGAAAAACCGATAATTTTCTCAATATTTTCAATGATTTTCAATAGGTGTAAAAAATAATGTTGATTCTTTCTTCAACTTTAAAACTATTCATTTTAATCCTCAAATGTAAGAACACGACAGCAAGACGAATTCAACACAAACGTATGACAAAATATCTCGCCATTTGACTGGAGCATGGTTGGAACAACAACTGAACAAAGTTGAACGTATTTCTCAAGTACCTATATGACATAAGACTTACTAGATAAAATAATGTTAATTCATAAAATTCAACGGATTTCTGAAAGGCTTCGTACCACATTTAGATATAGGGAAATATTATATGGTTTGAAAGGAAATCAAAAGGTGAATCCTGTCACTGGAAAAAAATAGGTTGTTCCATTCGAAATAACAATGTTCACATATGCGGTAAGTGGTCCTGATAATATAAAACACGCTGTATACTATTGATCGTCTACTAAAACCAAAGTAACTAGCTGACAGGGGTTTAAGTGACCGCTTAAAATTCCGTACACCTGCCGTGGTTGATTCCAATGATATTGAATTTCTTTGTCAACGTTAAATTTTGAGAAAAAGTTGAATATCTCACTAACGGAGAGAGTTAGCTATAGATACTTCAACAAGGTCAGCTTATTTTTTCCCGAAGAATTCCAAAATACAAGAAAAAACAGGGTGTTCTATATAAAAAAATATAACTTTGATATGTCACGTTCTTTTCAAGTGCCTTGTAAAAAAACAATTATTTTTAAAATGTGCGTAAATCTAAAAATGATCGCCAATAATTGTGTTATTACCTGGACCCTGGTAGGCAGCTAATACCGACTTCCATCGTTCACGCATCCTGTATCTCATAAATTATTTAATAGAGTTTATTTGCGCAGATAGCTGGTTATGTTCAGTACATCGAGTCTAGCTAATCAATAGAAAAAATGTATAAGTTAAGTGTGTAACTAGTCCTTTGTTTCGCAAAAAATTGGAAAATAAATATTCAAATGTAATGTAATGACCTTGCAATGAAAAATCCAAACAAAACTTGCCTTCTGAGAATTTTCTCCAGCATAGTTCAATAGTGGTTATAAACATAGTTTGAACGGAACAAATATACTTATTTCAAACCACAACACTGATAAATATCTACCACATGCATGGAGAAAAACCCACGCTGCGTGATATCTCCTGTTTGTACGTGAACTAATAACATTTTTCTGTCAGGGATATTCGGAACAATCAACAGCAATCATTCATGTTATGCAAACCTTTTTTTCGTGTTTTTCTTTAAAAAAAGCTGTAAAGCCACTGAAACGTATGAAAAAAACACATTTTAGTGACACAACACAATAGTATGTTGTGTAACAAGTGTTACAAACAACTTTTAACGAGTATTTCATGCACAAGCGTACTTTTCCTACAAACTCATATAAAACCAACAAAATGGTATTTTTCAAGTTTATTTTTTTTATGTCATCAACACAGTTTCAATTGCCAGACCAAGGCCTAGTCTGCCAGGCAGCTTTTTAACCAATGAAATCAAAAAGTAATAATACTGATGTATTTAAAGAATGAAGTTGCTATGGTGATGTTTTAAAAGATTTGCCTCAAACTCGCTGAAAACTCTGTTTTAATAAAAAATAAAAACTCTAATATTTAATGAAAAATAAAACTGATTACGGATAACGGAGGCAGCTATATAATCTCAGAAAAAAAGTTATTTTTTTAGTTAGGCAAATTCCAGATTCCGATAAGACAAAATTAAATGATTTTATTCAAGACATTAACATTTTTTCATTTTCAGACTGTGCAAAAAATCTATGTCATGAAACGAATGTCCTCCACAAAACCAAACTTTCAATCAATATTCAACCAAACAAAGTCAAAATAAGACTTTTTTTCTATAAATACACACTTATCACGTTGGTTTTTGGACGCTCATCTTGCATATAAATGAGATAATTCTCATTCAAAAATTCAAATATCCCCATTAAGTTGGCCATGAATAAGACTACTAAAAATTTTGGCGTCCCACTTTTTTTGAATTAGCTAACCGATTTTTTAAAAATCTATGGCAAACGGAAGGGGAATATTCAAGTAACAAACTGAAATACTTTGTACTTTGTTTCCTCTTGCGACGTTTAAATTGTAAACCATCACTTTGTTTTACTTGTAAGTTTGACGTTTGTTGAACGGTTAATTTACGATTTTTTCGCGCAAATAGTGATGTCAATTTGAATCAACAAGAAGATATAATTTAGGTACTGATCTTTACAGTTCATTGCCACACAACTCAAAAATTTTAATGTGATTAAATTCAAACTGACCTTTCATCATCTCATAGCCAATACCTACTACGACATATCAGAATTCAAGTTTGACATTTAGTAAACTGTATTACTATATATGTAGCACATTCTATGTTTTTAAACTGTTACTGTACTGCTTTGTAACGTATACATTTTGGTGGTGTATTCTAGACCAATGAAAATTCTACTGTATTCTATTCTATATGTAGTTTGGATATGGTGAATTTTGGGATACCTGGTTATGGGAAAAGTAGTGTTCTTTTGACTCCAGAAATACGCACTTGAATTATTTGTATTGAATTGTGTAACATCCTGTATAATAATATAATATACAATAGACAATGACAATGCTCGAAAAATTTACAATTTTTTATTTCTTAGATTTATTCGATTATTTCACTTATGCTAAAATAGCGTGTTATGATTGGTTGAAATTTTTGTGTTGATAAATGAAAACATCATGTTTTCGATTTTGTAGTTCGGCTCTTGATTGGCTACTGGATATGTATATGATGTGTTTTCGATTTTGTAGTTCGATTTCTGATTGGTTAAACACAAACTTACCACTAGCAAGCTGCTATAATGACACAACACCAAACTTTGACCAAAACTAAATAAGCACTCACTATTAATTCATATCAACTTCACAATTTTCGACAAATTCTGCATACTCGTTGATTAATCAAATACCTAAATCCAAATGTTATCAAAGCATAACCTCGAGCGAGAATCAGTAGACTAGACATCCAATGACGAAACTACGAATAACGCGCTCTGTCATTGGTAACTGAAATAGAGGGATGTTTGAAATATCAAGTAAATGTTTTGTTAGTTGCATAATTTCAGAACTAAATGCGGGATTAATGTTCCTAGTTAAATTGAATAGTAAATAAATAAAAATGGTTTCGATTTTATTCATGAAATAATCTTAGCAAATACAACTCGTGTTATCGGCGATTATCGTTAATTCCTTCTCGGTTTCGAATCAAATTATGTTGCAACATAATTTGATTCTCAAATTCAAAGGAATTGCTATTTCGATAATCACCGATACACTTGTGGTATTAGTGGTATTACCTACGAAAACACAATGATTGTACAATGAAAGTACAGTTTTGATAAATATTTCCATAGGGTCATGTCCTGACTGACTTCTACTTGAAAACTATAGACGCAACAGTTGACTCCTTCGTTTTTACTTCATACTAACTCTAACAATGCAATGACGAAAAATTTTATCTGAAGACCTTCCGGGGAATTATCATTACAAGCATCAATCATATTCTATTCTGGAATATCTAAAGCAGCTGCACTGACTTGTCGTGGAAGATTCTGAAGTGGCTTTAGTAAATCAGAAAAATAATTGAAATCTCCAAAATACTTTTCTAGCACTGTCTTTGCGGTTGTGTTTCAATTGTCTTGACAGAATAATCTTTATAATCTTCTCCATCACATTTCCACATGTTCACAGCCGTCTTTCAAAATTCTTGCTATTTCGGTGTTATTCCGCTGTAATTCATATTTACTTGAATCGCCACATATATTTTCTTGTAACTGAGTTCACTGGTTCAGCTGATTAACTAAGTTATCAATATCTTCTACAAATCTCTAATCACTTCAATTCATTACACAATTTCTTTTTAACACAAAACTATCATTGCAATTATTATTCTGGTCACGCTAACAAACAAACTTTGGTAAAATTCAAGCTTTATTTTTCAATTCTGTTTTGCATCCTGTTTCATTTCAAAAACTGATATCTTAAATTGCAGAACTCAAAACTTATAACATTGTATCTGAAGCTAAAGCAAACAAACAATCAAACCTTAACAATGAAAAAATACACTAATGCATGTTTTTTCACGACAAATACCTTTTGATGGAAAAACGACAAAAACAATTATCTTTATGGCATGAGTGCATTTGTCTTCAAGAGAATGAGAAAACCGTTTCAAATTTGTTTATTTGATGCAAAGTTGATGGAACTCAGCATTTATGACATTTATTTTAATTGATTTTCGTCATTACTAAATTTATATGTTTGTTATTACGGAGTTTGTATAGTTTTGTATTGAGATAAAATCGATTGAAATAAATGTATACAGGGTGATTCACGACGAATTGTACATGGTCCAACCAAGGCCATTTCATATCTGGTATTGAAAAATGCCTAGTTGTGTTTTTGACGGATATACAGGGCGATATTTAAAAAAATGTGAATTATTCTACTTTATAAATATCTCTGAAAGTAAAGAACTCAGACATGTAAAATTTGGCACACTGAGAAAACTCCCTGATCTCAAGAAATTAGGTTATTTAAAACTTTTTTTTAGATTTTTATTGTTTTTTTAAAGACAACACCCTGTAAGCCAGATCGGACAATTTTTATTTTCTCACTTCAAAGTTAAAGACAAAACTGAGCCACAGTAGAAAAAAATTGAACGCGGAAGTTTTTGTTTTCTGCAGAAAAAAATTAAACTTTCAAAAATAGTGTAATTTTAATGGATTCACATTCCGCTCATGACTGATGCGGCACTATATCGATAGCACATCATAATTTTTCAACAAAAATCACGAGGAAAGTTCATATTACTCAAGATACAGTATTATTCAATCAACCGTAGAAATTCCAGTAACGTATTTATTTATTTTTGCGTTTTTATTAATCCTGTAAAAACAACACCCTGAAAAGCGGATTGAACAAATTTTCTTTCTGCCACGTTAAAGCAGATACTAACCGAATTAAAAAAAAAAAAACTCTTTAGCATAGAAAAAACTTTTACTTTCGAAAACAGTGCAAATGTATGTTTTTCTGCTATGGCTACTACAGCACTACATCGGAAGAAACATACATTTCAAATAAAATCGTTAAGAAAGTATTACTTACTAGATTGAAAGAATGATATTACAGGTCCTGAATTTGTTATTTTTAACGTTTTAATTGGTTTTGTAAAAACGATCCCCTGTCACCTTGGGGGATGTCTTATACTAAGTTGTTAAGCAAAATTAGTTAAAGAAGGTCAACGTGAAATCTTCAAAAATTAATCGATTGATGGATCTGGAAGTAAAAGTGTGGTGTTTAATATGTTATTGTTATCGTTGAGTCATCTGTTTTAAGATTTCTAGAAAAATAACTTTAGTAATTGTATTACTGCATTTGCACTTTCTCCCTGTTCCATTTTTCACAATAATGTGGAAGTTAACTATAAAACATTTTCAAGTATATTTCTACGCCCATGTCTGTGAACGTCAAAAATCGTACTGTCAACATTCCTTGTAAATGACATATATTAACAATAACATGCACGTAATGAGATCTCATAACATACACGTGCGTTTTGAGAAGAAAACTTAAACTTCTTGGTTTAACTAAATTACAATCAAATTTTTATTTACGTAAGACTTTATTTGGTCTATTTACACAACTTTAGTCAATTCAAAAACATAAAAACTTTTATCATTAGCGAGATATGTTTAGGATTGAAAGAGTGATGCCCCTAAATGTAAACAGCACGCTATGTAATTTCTTTAAACATAGGACACGTTTTCTTAAGTAGCATGCTATGAAAATAAATGTCATGTCATTTAAATTGTCAATTTCTTGAACAAAATATAATTGTATCCGAACTTTTTCTCAACTTTATCTACTAATATTTCTGATAGTAGTGAAAGTGATGAAATTATGAGCACTCCACCGAAGATTTTATTAACAACAATTATAATAAAGTTTAAATGATTGCGATGTTTTTTATTTAATGGAAGAAAATGAATGGGCGTAGAAAAAGTATAGTACGTTACACGAGTTGTAAGCCCATTACGCACTCATGAAATTTATGCACACGCCGCTGCGCGGCTTCGTGCATAATCTTTTTCATTTCATGCGTAATGGGTTACTTACAACTCTTGTTAGGTAATATACTATTCTTATGGTGACGGTCGGCAGCAAGCTTTAAAAATTGTCCCGTAGAAAAATAAACATTTACTTTTGGTCTGCTGCCATCTTTATTGGATAGGACATCCAAGGTTTTGTTTTACTTGCAGAATAGAAATCAATTAGTTTATAAATATTTTACGTTGATTTTCTTTAATTAATTTTGTTCAAGTAGGTACTTAGTATTAGCCATCCTCCAAGGCGACAGGGTATCGATTCAACAAAACCAATTAAAACGTTAAAAAGGCTGATTTAGGACCTGTAATAAAGTTCTTTCAATGGAATAAGTAATATTTTCCTGACGATTTTATTTTAAACAATGTTGTTTCCAATGTAGTGCTGTACTAGCCATAGCAGAAAAACACTGTTTTCAAAAGTAAAAGTTTTTTTCTATGCCAAACAAGTTGTTTTATTTCGGTTGGAACCATCCGCTTTGACGTGAAAGAGAGAAAATTTGATCAACCCGCTTTTCAGGGTGTTCTTTCACATGATAAAAACGTGAAAATAAATAAATACGGCCCTGGAACTTCATCGGTTGATTGAATAATTCTTTTTCCCGAGTAATATGAACTTTTCTTATGATTTTTGTTGAAAAATGATGATGTGCTGTCGATGTAGTGCCGCATCAGTCATAAGCAGATTATGAATCCATTTGAATTATACTATTTTTGAGAATATAATATTTACATGGTGGTTCTTCGGGTAGTAAGGCCGACGTGTTTTCAGAGAAGAAGTCGACGTTTCGCCAACACGAGTGGTTAGCATTTTCAAGAGTTATTTTAAAAATTTTCGCTTTCTGTAGTCGCTGTCAAATGTCAAGCAGAAAGCGAAAATTTTTAAAATAACTCTTGAAAATGCTAACCACTCGTGTTGGCGAAACGTCGAGTTCTTCTCTGAAAACACGTCGGCCTTATTACCCGAAGAACCACCATGTAAGTGACGATGGCCGCGAAAGCCTTTCACAGTTTAATATTTGTCTGCAGAAATCAAAAAATTCCGCGTTCAATTTTTTTCAATTGTTGCTTAGTGTTGTCCACGAGCTTTGAAGTGAGAAAAATAAAAATTGTCCGATCTGGCTTACAGCGTGTTGTTTTAAAAAAACAATAAAAATCTTTAAAAAAAACAATTCTGGACCTGAAATTATATTTTTTCAATCACCTATTTTATTGAGCTCAGTATGACAAATTTCATATTTCTGAGTTCTGTACTTTCAGAGATAGGTATTTAAAGCAGAATAATTCACATATTTTCTAGTATCACCCTGTATATCCATCAAAAACGCAACAAGGAATTTTCAATACCAGAAATGAAATGGCCTTGGTCCATAGTACTTATGGTTGGACTATCTTCAATTCGTCGTGAATCATCCTGTATACTAAATGCCTTTGCATCATGCACATCAAAAAGAAACGCGTTTCTTATTTTCTTAAAAATTAACATGTTTTTACCGGTATTAAGTAATAAAATTTCAGTGGCATGACAAAGCTAGTGGTATAACACAGTTTTGTCGAACTTACAATTTTTTTGATACTTACATCAGAAAATTCGTGGATTTTTAAGAAATTGGCAAAAACTAAAATTTCAACAGAACGTTTAAATTTTAGGCAAATAATATATAAAATCGAAATAGAAATAATGTCTATTCTTTAATTTTTTTTTTTAATTCTACCAAGCAGATTTTAAAAGTATATTTTAGAAAAACTTAACTTTTGACAGGTAGCAAAAGTCATGTGACCCATCCCGAGTAAGCCATTTTTCTAATATTAAACTAAACTTAATTAACGCCCGAGTCGAATTTATACATAAATTATTATGAAAAGTTTTTCCTTTATGATAACCAACTATGATGGACACTATATATTTAGAAATTTAAGTCTGTTCTTTTATAGGTATACCGGCGTTTATACGACTATAACAATGGCTGATTGAATGGAATTTTAGCAATTAAAGGCAAAGTAAACCTATTACAATGGTGTCTAACCCATACAAAAACTGAGGAGATTAAAAATAAATGACTACTTTATAAAAGACGACAAATGAACTCCATTTGTATTGACGTTTCACTATGGACGATTATTATAGAACTGAAACATGCATTACTTCCCACCAGTCATTTCCTTAAATCACCTTGGCACTTGCGATATTTTGTATTATTGATGGCCTATGAGAGAGAGCCATTAGGGTATAGAAACGTGTTTATGTATCTTTCATTTAATTACGGGTAATCAATATTTCAATAATCTAAAGCAAATAAATCGATACAAATACTGGCAAACGAGTGATTGTGGAAAATTTCCTCGATGACAAAGAGAGATGATATCATTTGAGAAAACGGTTGTTTAGTCTGCATCCCACTCATGCTCGCATTTTCCTATGATGATGATTTTTGGACGATTCTGCGGGGTACCATTTAGGCTAGCAGTGAACTGAAGATATAGGATGATTCTTGATGGAGACATTACTCGTATTTTCGAAGGTTTAGAGAATTAAAATTAAAAGTTGTGCACTGAAAAAAATCATATTGTAAAATTATAGTATTTAATGATGTCAATTTGATAGCTGAGAACTATGCTCAATAAAATTTTCTCAAGAGTACCTCTATTTTTTGATAAGATCGAAAATTAAAAAGTTGATTAGAGTTGAAAACTACGTTCAGATATCCAATTACACCTGTCTGCATAAAAAGTCAGGTTTTTTTATTTTTCACAAATTTTTTCATCATTTTGTTTCATATGAGAAGCTTTTTATTTTGAAACTGACCTAAAAGAAAAGTGCCTTCAAGTTTGATATTAGAGCAAAGTGGAAAAAAAGTTACTGGGAGGAATTAAAAATTATATCTAAGTTTAGACTCTTAGTACGATTGTTAAAATATAAATATTTTAAAGAAATCATTTCAAAAATTGCACTCTTTGATCATAATTGAATGCATTTTATTATGGTCCAAGCTACAAACATTCATTAGTTATTTTTATTCAATATATATTGCATGACATCACACGTTGAAAGGTAAGAGCTGCGTCTTCCTTAGCTGACACAAGTCTCTCGAAGACTTTCGAAGGTTGCGCGTAGGGGTGCAATAGGTTGACGGATATAACAATTTTATAACAATTTTAAATAAATCCTTTATTTATTCCTTTTGGCTAATATACATTTTCGAGTAATTTCAATGATTACAATGAGATAGATATATAGCATAGTATAAAATAAGTTTGAAAAATAAACAATTTAACTTATTTTCACATATTGGGCAAAAATTGTAAAGGGATACATACATTTATAAGTGGAAATAGAGTATTTTTCGATTTAATTCCGAGAGTTCCAACCTTTGACAGCTGTTTCGTGGTAACCCACTCGTCAGAAAGGATTTCTGAAAACTCTCGGAATCAAATGGAATCCATTCAAAATTAATGCCGAAAGGCAACGACACCATATTACAAAAAGTAACTTGCCTGTCAATGAGCAGATAATCTAACTTTGGATTCCTTGGTTCGTTTCAAATTGAGTTTCAACTAGTGACTATAGATGTCACAAGTTACTTTTTGTAATATACTGTCGTTGCCTTTCGGTATTAATTTTGAGTGGATTCGATTTGATTTCGAGAGCTTCCAGAAATCCTTTTTGACGAGTGGGTTACCACGAAGCAGCTGTCAACGGTTGGAACTCTCGGAATCAAATCGGAAAATACTCTATTTTCAATTAGATTCTGCTTGCGTTCCTCATAACGCACTAGAAACTTGATTGAACCTTGGGTTTGTCAGAACAACAAAATTGTTGGCTGCCTGTCAATGTAGTAGATAATCATCGGTTGAACTCGGCTGCGCCTCATTCAACAAACTTCACGCTCATACAAAAACGTCCTGCTTTACGAACTTGTATCATAAATAGCTATTTTGTAACAAACATCGACACCCCCAACGAATAAGGCAGTATCTCATTTTAAGCATTTTCACAGAAGAGGTGAATAAAGATAATTTTCATTTGGAAAAATTTGATGAGAAAAAAAAGGCTGCTAAGCCACAAAATAAAAAAAATGTATATGAAATAATCATAACCCAGATAACACACGGATATACAATGGACGTCCAAAGGATGTCCACAATGGACATAACGAATATCCATTGGACATCCGTTCATGTCCAGAAGGATATCCTATGGATATCCACTGGATATCCATATGCCACAAAATTGGACGTCCATTGGATGTCCAGTGTGTACTAAGGCTGGATATACATTGGACCAAAATGGACATTCACTGGACATAAATATAGCATGGACTTCTGATGGACCTAAATTGGACTTGATGGACCTAAATTGGACTTCTTATGGACATCTAATGGGTCTACATTGGACCTCTGATGGACCTGTAATGGTATGAAATGGACATGAACTGGATATGTTATGGATATAAACATCCATTTTTGTGCAATGGACAACAACAGGACAGTCAATCACCACTTCGAATGGATGGGGTAGCACTGAATTCCTATTTTACTCTTCTGTAATATTTCGTGAAAATTTTATTCCTCAATTTTATTTTGCACCTTATCTTTACTCAAACACCCTTCACCTTGGATTCAAACGACAATCAGTTTCAAAGCCTCTCAATCCCCCAGGAATTTGCAATCAGTTACTGTTACTTCAGCGAGACTTACCTGATATGAATACTGTGAGTCAAAATGAGTATTGAATAGTCAACCAAGTGAACGTGAACACTAATAATTAAAGCACCTCCGAGGGCTCCGAGCACTATTCGACACGAATTTAACCCCAAACAATTAAAAATTGTCTGTTTGTTTCTTCCTCTTGCAACTAGCGTCCAGCGTCATTCTCATTTTCATGTTCATATTTGTCATTGTCTGCATTACCGATTTCGGTAGTTGCCAACTGAGACAGGGACAATGGTACCAACACATGCGCACTTGGTCCGGGCGAAGGATGTACAATGGACGTCCAAAGGACATCCCTTTTTTAATCTGGATTTTCAGTCAATATGGACATGAAATGGATGTCCATTGGATGTCCCCAAACGGATATCCATTGTACTAGCAGAAATAGACATCCAATGGATATCCATTTAACGTCCATGTCCACAAGGACCAATTATGGACATGAAATGGATATCCATAGGATATCCTGTGTTTACTGGGAAGGTCTACCATTTACAATGATTATAACAGCTCCAACTATGCTAGAAACCCTCGTCTCCAGAAAGTTCTCTCAAAAGAACATTCAAACGGAATCGGTCTGATCAAGAAGCTGAACGGAAGATACACTGATAACCCTAAGGAGAGTCTGAGTGTTCTCTTGTAGACGCACTTTCCTGGTTCTAAAGCGATTGTGGAAAATGAACAGCAAAGTGCTCAACTGGAAGGGGTCGTTCACAACCCCAACAGAGCCAGTAAAAGCCTAGCTGGGAAAATTTCACAAGCCAAAGAATCAAATGGGCTATCAAAAGTTTCAAACCACTATTAATTCAAGGCCATGTTGCAGTAAGGCGGGGAATATCCCGTCCTTTTCTGGCAACTTAAATTGTTGTAACAATTTTACAACAATTTAAGTTGCCAGGAAAGGACGGGATATTCCCCGCCTTACTGCAACATGGCCTTGAATTAATAGAGCCCGTCTTGAAAAGGCTATTCAAAGCCAGATTTATCTTCGGCTACATACCGAAGACCTGGAGAGAGGCTGTAGTGGCGTTCATACCTAAGACTGGAAGACGCCCAACAGACGAACCAAAGTCTTACCGCCCCATTAGCCTCACCTCTTTTCTCCTGAAAGCAATGGAGAAAATGATAGACTGTTCTGTCAGAAGCGAACTCCTCGAGTTTAGACCGCTTTACAAAAAAAAACAGTTTGCTTACCAAGCAGGAAAATCCACAATTAATGCTCTACAATGCCTAATTGAAGGTATTGAAAAGACATATGTGGCAAAAGAAACGGCACTTTGCGCCTTCATTGACATAGAGGGTGCTTTCGACAAAACCTCACATGCCACCATAACCAGAAAAGGAATATCAATGCCTCACTGATCAGATGGACACAATCAATGCTGAGAAGCAGAATCATTGTAGCGACCCTAGGTGGAGAGACAGTCAAGATGACAGCAGAAAGAGGTTGCCCACAAGGGGGAGTTCTATCGCCTTAGCTGTGGTCACTGGTTGTCGACGACCTGCTAGTAAAGCTACACGAATCTGGTTTCACGACTCAAGGTTATGCCGATGACCTATTCGTCACCATTAGGGGCAAACATGACGGAGTAATCTCTGACCGCATGCAATTAGCCCTAAACACAATCAGTAGCTGGTGCGCAAAGGAAGGACTCAACGTCAATCCTAGCAAAACAGTGCTGGTTCCATTCACCAAGAGGCGAAAGTACGAACTTAAATCCTTAACTTTGAATGGAACCCAGCTAACATTTTCCAAAGAGGTGAAATATTTGGGAGTTATAATAGACCAAAAACTGACTTGGAACAGCCAACTCAACCACATTCTTTCCAGGGCTATAGCGGAAAGCTGGACATGCCGCAGAGTCTTTGGTAAGATGGGGTCTGAAACCAAAAATGATTTATTGGTCATACCAAACGATCATCAAACCCATGGTCACCTACGCCTCACTGTTATGGTGCAGAAAGTGCAGCGGCTAGCTTGTCTGGGAATAACAGGGGCAATATTTACGTGTCCCACTGCAGCCTTAGAGGTAATGCTAAACCTTCCGCCATTGCACCTATGTGCAATGAAAGAAGCAGCAAACAGACTGAGCCAGACAAAAAACTTAAAAGCGGGAAATCTGATTGGACACTTGAAGATATTGCAACACATTCCCCTAGAAGCCATGTCTAAACCGACATATTTCATGCCAGTTAGGTACGACTTCGAAATGCAGTTTGAAGTGGTCATAAACAGCCACCAAATATGCACAGAGAACGGACCTCAACTGGGAAGGGATGCATCAGTGTGGTACACAGATGGATCTAAGATGGATGAAAGGGTTGGAGTGGGCGTTACAGGACCAAATTTTAGGCTCTCAAAACCCCTTGGTAACACCCCAACCATCTTCCAAGCAGAAGTACATGCTATAGAATTATGTGCCCAGGAATGCCTTGAAAAGGGCACTCGAAGGGCAGAAATCTATATACTATCAGATAGCCAAGCAGCACTAAAAGCTCTGAGGTCATACACCTGTGAGTCTAAGCTGACTTGGGACTGTAAAAAATCCCTGAGACAACTGGCAACAAACAATCAGGTCACCCTGATGTGGGTGCCAGGTCACAAAGGAATTAAAGGTAACGAAGAAGCAGATTGCCTTGCCAAAGAAGGGGCAAACACACAATTTCCCGGCCCAGAACCCTTCTGTTGACTCTCCAAAGCCCACTTGAAAGAGTAGTTCCGACGCTGGGAAACCGATGAAATGAAATCTCACTGAAATAAAGTGCCAGGACAAAGACAAGCGAAAAGACTAATGTGCCTATCGCCAAAGAAAGCTAAACAGCTTCTCGAGTTAGACAAGAAAGACTTGAAGATGGTAACGGGACTCCTCACTGGACACTGCCCTCTGGGGTACCACCTCAAAAAGATGGGTAAATCAGAGAGTGATAGTTGCCGCTACTGCGAGAACTTCGCGGAAACTGCAGAACATTTGCTTTGCGAATGCCCAGCACTTTTCTGCAAGAGGCTCAAGTTCCTGGAAGGGGCCTTTTTAACGCCCTCCGACATCAGGAACTTAGCTCGCAGGAAACTGATAAACTTTACAAGAAGTCTCGGAATCCCGGGCTTGAATAGATCAAGGGTCACGCACAAAAGAACTTATAGGTCGAAGTGCTTGTGAGGCTGCACAGCCTGTACGACCCCCCTACAATCTACATGCTAGAAACCCTAGTTACGACCATACAAAAATTAACAAAATTTTAATGGACAAGGTGGTAACTAGACATAATACCTTTTACGTGTTAAAACGATTGAACTGCTCAAGACATAAGTTGAATTACCACCATATTGCGCATAGCTACAAAATAAATTCTAAAATGTTATCCGATGAATTAAGTGGCAAGTCGACTATCGGCTTTGTTCTCATCTTGGTGTTGAGAATTGATAATGATTTATTAGGCGTAACCTAAGATACCACCTTTTTGTTACTTTTTCGTTCCACTCAGATAACTTTGGATCTGTAGGTCTTAGATATACTTCCATAATACAGAAAGAATCTTCTTTCTTAGCTGAATGTGCCAATGCGAATATCTCGAAACGGACGTATCTTAAGTTCCTCCCTTGTTCATTGGGGGATAATTTACAGTGCGGCTTTTTTTAGTCCCCCCCCCTGTTAACTTTCGAACGGTTCGACGTACAAACATGAAAAAAAAAACCGTTTCGAGGGTTTCACCGATACTACTTTTTGAAACAAAAAATATGGTTATTGCTCGACATAGGGCGCGGGGGGCACATCAAGTCAAAAATTTCAAAAGGCATGGGGGGTCAAGTGTCACATCGTTGAAAAGAGAATTCAATTCTCTTCAGAACCATACAAAAATTTTTGAATTTCGTCGAGAAATTTTTTTTTTTGTGCATTTCGAAATTTTCGAGTTGATGTGCCCCCAGCGCCGTCTGTCGAGTAATTGCAATGTTTTTCATCTCAAAAAGTAGTACCGGAATACCCTTCAAAATATTTTTGGCTTCATTATTCCACAACAAACCGTTCAAATTTATCGAGGTATGAGTAGTTTTCAGATCCGCATTTATATTTGATATTTCGAATTTTAATTTCAAAAAAAAATATTAACGAAATTAAAAAAAAATTATGGTTGTAAAGAAAAAAATTTTTGAGTTGATGTGCCCCCCCCGCGCCACCTGTCGAGCAATCACCATATTTTTTATATCAAAGAGTTGGATCGGTGAAACCCTCTAAACGGTTTGTTTTTCCAATTTGTTCGTCGAACCGTTCAAAAGTTAACAGGGGGGTGAGGGGGCTAAAAAAAGCCGCACTGGATATAGTGTCCGCCGAAATGTTGGAACCATATGGAAAACTTTTTTATTAATGGTTTCTCAGAAAATTTTATTCCTCATAAAAGTTAGTGAATTCAATTAGACTAAGTACGCGCATATCGGTTATTGCCAGTGGCGTGCGGCTAAGTGGTAAATGGCCGATATTCTAAATTCACTATTGAGTAAATTGACATTAATATGCAAAATATCGAAAACTGTTAAAAAAAAAAAAGTTGTTTGTAATTGAATGATATTCCCATTTATTCAGTTGAGTCTACCAATTACTTATTTTGATAAGTATTTAAAGAGTTGGACTCAATTTTTAATGGGAATTATCCACAATAGTTTTTGAGTAGTGATATACTGAATTAGCATAAATTATCTGTCAAAGCAATTATCTGATCTAACAAAATCTTGAATATGAGTCAAAAAATTAAAATTGGTAATTGGTAGACTAAACTGGATAACTGGCAATATTATTCAATTGCAAACATCTTTTTTCAATAACATGTTTCGATATTTTGCAAATTAATGTCACTTTACTCCATAGTGAATTTAGAATATCGGCCGTTTCCCGCTTAGCCGCACGCCACTGGCAATAACCGCCAACATTTTGGAGGACACTTGTACATAAAACACATATACACTTACTTATACACACCTACTACACTTATTTGCACACATCTATACACCCATGCACATTCTAAAAAAATTTTTTATAAACAGACAAAATACTGTAAACGAACTAAACAAAATGAGAAAGTGGCTAGTAAGTTTTTTATTGATTGAGAAATGAAATATGATTTTAACCTCGTCTTGAAGGATGTTAAAGATGTCAAAATTGTTTGATCTCTTCTGGCAGATTTTTATAGCTATCAAAAAAACGGAATTTTGTGTATGTGTCAATGTGACTTGATGAATATGAAAGTCAGTTCTGGTCGTTCTGGATCTTGTATTGCATCCATGGATTTGGTCACTGCACATTACTTTTTCTTGTAAATATGTTGGAGAAATTTTATTTCTTATTTTGAAAATTAAGATTAATGTTTGGTAAAGGAGAAAAGAATAAGGTGATTCGTTATCTCTGATTTGCTATTTGCTGTCTGATCTGCTATAATTTTATGTCGTCTTATACCTAGATATATGATTATTTATTTCGGTGAATCGGTGGAATGCAGTTGTAATCAAAAATATTACTTTGAAATAATTCAAATACAAATAATACCTATGTATTAATTCTTGCCTCTCCCTGTATTAATACGTAGCAATTATGTGTCACTTGAAAGATTGGTGAATGTCATTTTTAGTTACTCATCTAGTGGAACACATATTCATTTCAAACATTCCGTTGAAATTGAATATGCAAGAAAAAATTGAAATTGTTTTAAATGTTGGCGACAATTGCAAATCGTTCAGAGAAGCTCCAGATATTTTTACCACAGACACCTGTGAAAAATATTTATTTACAATATAGTTACTATATTTAAGACTTTCGTAAGAGGGGAAAATAAGTATAAGAAGGAACGAGTAGCAAATAAGGAAAATATAGAACGAGTAATGTCATCTGTAGTAGAAGATCCTAAGAAATCACTTCGACAGAAGTCAACAACATTACCAAATCATGTTGGTAAAACAACTATTGCAAAAATATTAAAAGAACTAAAATTTCGGTATAACAAACAATAATTTATACATACTTTGAAACAAGGTGATTATGAGAGACGGATATTATGGCGTTGGTGGAGTGACATTAATCCAAATTTCATTTTCTAGACACGTTATCAGTATTCTATTAAAACAAACGTGTGGTACGTAATCTACCGAGATAGAGTAATATAGGATATTTTTTCCGAGTAACTCTAAATGGTGAACGTTACTTATTTTTTTTTGAATAACCATTTTTTTTTATTTTATGGATGAACTACCTATAGGTGATACGCTACGGATATGGTACCAACAAGATGGTGCACCATGCCACAGTACTTTTAATTTTATACTCACATACAGAGTTTCAAGCAATAAATTTGAAATTGCATTTTTTTAAAAATATTTTTCGATCTCTTTCCAAGTTTCTATTTCTGTATGGCTCGACTGTAATGGTACATTTGTATTTTGATGATTATGACGAAACTTTTTCATTTTCTCCACCTTAGATGGCACTCAATTGAATTATATGGTTTTTGCCAGAACCTTCGCTGTTACATTGGTTCGTATCTAACAGTTATATCAGAATTCCAAGACTATAGTGGTGATTTAGCAATATAGAAACATTCTGGTTCCGTAATTATAATCAAGTTTCGATGATAATCGTGCATGGGCGTTTCACTTTGCACTTAAACTTGAAAATAATGCGTCAAATTAAAGATACTCAAAGTTTATGTGCAAAGTGAAACACTCATGCAGCATTATCATTAAAACTTGATCACAATCAGGAAACATGATGTTTCTAGATTGCCATATCATCACAATAGTCTTGGGATTCTGATATGACTGTTAGATACGAACCAACGTAACAGCGAGGGTTCTGGCAAAAACCAATTTTTTCAATTTAGTGCCCTCTGGTGCGGAGAAAATGAGAGACTTTTGTCATTATCATCAAAATATAACTGTTTCACTATAGTCAAGCCATTCAGAAAAGAAAACTATGATTTTTTTAAAGAGATCGGAAAAAATTCAAAAAAATTGTAATTTAAATTTTTTCCGATTTATTGCTTGAAACTCGTGAGTATAAAATTAATTTCCAAGTAATTTTTTTGCGAATAACTTTTTTCGATATCATGGCATCTTACACCACTTTTGGCCTGTTAATGGTATTTTTTTCCATATTGCCGCCATACTAGTGGTCACGTGATATGTGTCAAAATCGATTTTTAGGTTATCGGACATGCACAAACTTTTTCCCGGAAATATTTTCCAATACTCTAACAATAAACTTTTTTCCTATATGGTACATACTTTTTGGTGGCCTCTGTATATTGTAGTAATAACTTTCCAACCGAGTTTCCAACGATAAATTGTGAACAAATTTTTAGCACGGCGCAAGTTAAATATACTTGACAATTCCTTTATATGTCAGAAAATTTACGTGATTACCTAGTACGTACGATATTTCCACACTGTACATTTTTTAAGAATTGAATATTTCACTACAGATGTACGAATGATAGCTTGAACAAATTATGTAGCTAAGAATTACGAGATGAAAATGTATTTGCGTGTACTTTTGCATGACAAATTATTACAATATAGAAAATAGAATTTTTCAAAGTTTAACCTGTTTTCTCATGATCAATATTTAAAAAATAAATCTAATGAGAATTTCCGTAAAACATTCCAAAAAATAGGAATTCTTAAATGTATATTGTGAAATATACAGTACATATCAAAAAAATTTATCATGATTTCTTGCAGTGCATGGTCATCGCATTTCCACAACGTGTGTGAAAAAGTCATGATACATTTTCAATTTGGAACATTGTTAAACCATTACAATCTCATAAACCTCCCTTTTTATTTCTGTGCGAACTGAAGCAAACAATAATACATTCGCTTAGTACATCAGTTAACACATAATAGGAAAACAATTCAGAATAGTTTTGACATTTTTCATGTATTGTAGTTCTCAATCACCCAATAAATCACCCCAATAGTTCACAGTTCCGAAAATACATTTGGACATTGTAGAGGAACAGAAATTTCAGCACGAGCTGCTCAACTTGAGTTATCTTCAGTTCCCCTCGAGTTTCATGCACGGTGGGTTTCGATCAGGAGCGGATACAAAACATTTCTAACAGGGCATGAGAATATATTTCATTTATTTTTTAAAGAGAAACATTCTCAATTGAAAATTGAATCAATACATGACTCCTCTGGAAATGGAAAAACCCTACGATAAAATTGAAGTTACTTTTTTGTAATATCTAACAGAAAACAACTACTTCCCCGGCTAATGCCACGCTGGACACTGAACTACATCTGATAGATATTGAGAAAGACCCTATATAACTTGAAGAAAAAATCTGAAAGTGAAATTTTGCATTTTCATTCAGATAGTTGATTATTTATTAAATGTCCAGTTTTCATTGGAGATTCTTATCTGTAAATGAGATAAGGGAGAAAATCACTGAAAATCGCTCATTCCATTGATGCGTCAATTGCATCTCTTTCGCTAGGCCTCCAATACATTTTAGTCGACAAAAATCTATTTCACTCTTGTAAGATCATCAGGGAGGTCGGAAGAATTGGAAAACATACTCTTAAGAAGCAATTTCACACTGTAATGAGGAATTGTTTGACTATTTCTTATGCGGTGAAACTTTGAAAATATTTTTCTGACAAAACCTATCATGGGTATGGCATGTTGATTTCATTGAAAATATGAACAGGATGTTAATAAAGTCAGTTGTGGAATCATCTGCGACTGAAAGTTGGAATTTAGTCGCTATTTTCCATCGTACAAGATAACCTCTCTTGGAAGGGATTCCTGTTTTAAAGAGAAACATTCCCAATTGATTTTTTCTTCAAGTTATATAGGGTATTTCTCAATATCTATCAGATGTAGTACAATGTCCAGCGTGGCTTTAGCCAAGGAAGTAGTTGTTTTCTGTTAGATATTACAAAAAAGTAACTTCAATTTTATCGTAGGGTTTTTCCATTTCCAGAGGAGTCATGTATTGATTCAATTTTCAATTGAGAATGGTTCTCTTTAAAACATGAATCCCTTCCAAGAGATGTTATCTTGTACGATGGAAAATAGCGACTAAATTCCAACTTTCAGTCGCAGATGATTCCACAACTGACTTTATGAACATCCTGTTCATATTTTCAATGAAATCAATATTTCATTTAGTTTTTATTCTACATGCCACAAGAAAATATTGTTTATATTTATATACTAATTGGGAATAATTTTTAGGTATTTAAAAAATGTAATCCAAGTAATTTTTCACCGTGAAAAAAAGCATTTTTTTCACTTCCAAAATGATTCACTAACAAAAAACAAAAGATATTACTTTTAGGAATTTTTATTTTAAACAGGTTAATAAATTAATCATTACAAAACAATTTAATTCTAAAACGCTAGATATTTCTTGAAGAGTTGATTCCACATTTTTATCAGACATTTCAATTTGTTTGGACAATTCAACGTTTTTCAAGAAATCGCAATTATGTTATTCAAACTGTCTTCCATATATGCTCCTGCTACGGTGACATATTTCCAGCCACCGCGACATTTTATCGATGGATTATCGCCCCTTGTATTGTCTGAAACAGTGACCTGTGTATCTCTTATACAGGTCTTTTCCTAGCCATTTTACGATGAAGGGGGGAATTTCTACTATTAATTTACCTTCACATGTTGGTTAACACATTTTCCCCACTACTGCATTTTTAATTTTTTAAATAATCTATTACTTTTTGTATCGCGGTGTATCGCAATATAATCAGAATTTGAAACAGTAAACGTTCTTGCGCATTAGGTATTTGTATCCGGTATCTTAACAATCATCTTCAATGATTCTACCAGAGAATAATAAATCATGAATAAGATTTTTCTCGGTGGTATATCTCTTAGGGCCAGTCTTTTCAGTTCCAGTTAAACTCCAGATAACTAACTAATAGTTTAGATGGTGAATGACATTCTTTAAATGACGTTTGAAGGATCACATTCTAACCACTAGTTAATTAATCTGGAACTGAAAAGACTGGCCGAGTGTATAAAATTTGTGGTTAGAAATTCTCTATTTTTTGACAGATATATACAATATTCATTCCACCTGAAGTGTTCGTCAATGTTTACAGCTAGATGTTTAATTTTGTTTGTTTTTTGGATTATGGAACGGTAGCATGTTTCATTTAGGGTACAATTTTTTAAGTATCCTCAAGTTTTCCCTAGTTGGTTGTTCACTATTCAACAAGGTAAAGTTAATAGATATTGTTCTTGTTATATTCAGACTCAAGAGATTCTAGCCATAGGGCTGTGCAGTTGGTACCTCTAAAATATTTATAAGCCAAAAACGTGTGATACTCCTAATATTAAACCTAGACTATAGATAATCGTGCAAAGAATACTTCATTAAGTTGAAATTAATGACTATGCCATCAATCTATATTTACAAAACTTTATTATTATTAAAAAATAATATGGAAAACTTTAGCCCACCAAACTCAGACTTTCCCACCAGTGAAAACCTTCTAAGGCTTCCAATACATTCAACAGCTCTCTTCGAAACAAACAACAATCTTTTTAAACTCAAACTCACTGAATCATGCTTTTATAGCATATAGGAGTACTTATACGGAACTGGTTCACAATTTTAATTTGATTGTGTATTTGTACATTGTGACATATCCTACATTATGTATAATGTGATCTCAAAGGATGAATAAACTATTCTATGCTATTCTAAAATGGTATGAAAGGTATATATTCTATTCTAGTTTTCTACCCTTCATGGGCCGTGGTGGTCGTGTGGGTAGAGCGTTCGCCTTTGGAGCGAAGGGTCGAAGGTTCAAAGCCTCGCATGGTCATCGGTCTCCTGCATGGCATCACACGTTAAAAGGTAAGGGCTGCGTCTTCCCTAGCTCACACAAGTCTCTCGAAGACTTCCGAGGGTTGCGCGTAGGGGTGCAATCGGTTGACGGAAATAACAATTATAACAATTAACAATTATAACAATTATACCATTTTCTGCTGTTGCATATACTGTTGACCAGGAATGTACAGTGTATACACTCTCATACGTCATCTTGTGGGGAGATTGTATAGAAGCAGATCGTGTTTTTATAACTAAGAAAATAATCCTGCGCCTAATTATTAATCTATATGGAACTGGACCATGTAGGCCCTCATTTGAACAAAATAAAATTTTGACTTTCCCAGCGAGTCCAATTCTCAATGCCATCAATATCCCACAAGATCAAGAAATTTAATTGAAAACAACATAGGACTTCAAACTATTGAAGGTCTCTTTTTTTGGCTGGAGTAAGACTATTCAATTGTCTATCTACTTTTCTGAAAAACCGTCATAGTATCAAAAACTTCAAAATGAAACGCGAAGAGTTTTTAATTGATCGGGCTAATTATTCAGCGGAAGACTTTTATAAATGTGGCCGTGCATTTATATACTTATATTTGACGTTTCGTAAATTATAATTGTATGATCTTAAAGGAGTAAAAGTATTATTATTATTATATAATGGCGGTATCATCTGCATATAAGATCAGGTAGCCCGATAAGTTCTTCATTCGACATTAATTGTTAATATATACAAGAAACGGGATTGTGGCTAGTACTGTCCCCTGTGGTACACCACATGTAATTTTCTATTATTTCATTTACTACGACTTTCATGAGCAACTACACTCACTATGTTGACGTATTTTGTGGTAATGAATAATATGAGATCGAATCATGTCTATTAACATGTGTTTGGTAGTAATTTTTCGACATTTCCTAATTTTCATGAAACTCATTTCATATCATATACTAATGTAGACATTATCAATATAAATAGTAATATTAATTTTTTTTTTTGTAAAATTTGTTTTTACGAAACTCCCAGGTTTTCGGAGAAAACCCCTCAAACGCAGAGCTTGTGCGAGCAAGGGAGATCCGGGACCTACAGTTTAAATAAAAGTGGAATCCGAACCACTTCAGCTCAGTGACACACGACCGGGGATCGAACCCGGACCGTCTGGGTGGAAGCCAAACGCTCTAACACCTCGACCACTTCGCTGAGTTAAAATTTCAAAATACCTGATATTATATTACAGCAGTCAATCTCAGCTTTCAAGTAGATCGTAGATTTGGTAGACGTGTGAATGCTTGTCTTGTCATGCGGGAGATTGGGGGTTCAAATTCTGATCATGTAAATTATTTTTCAATGTTTTTTTTAATGGAATTGCTGAGAGTACTGTTCAATTTTTATTGTAAGGACGGCATGAAAGTTTACGATAGAAAATTGTAATGAAAAAAAAAGTGGATTTCGTATGATAGATTCGTGAGAAATATATGCCATTTCATGCTCATTGTAGAAG
Organism: Chrysolina oricalcia; assembly: GCA_944452925.2. NCBI lineage: Eukaryota > Metazoa > Arthropoda > Insecta > Coleoptera > Chrysomelidae > Chrysolina > Chrysolina oricalcia. Next base: position 22,734,252 of record OX101817.2, on the reverse strand, counting down.
ATATTCCGTCATGTGTTTTTCGAAACCTTTCTTCTGAAAGCCCTTCCGTACCCGGCTCTGACGCCTCTGACTTGTATCTCCGTTTCACTGTGTACAATAATTTGAGCGTTGTGGCGGACTGGCTGGCCTGTCAATCAAAACTGCCACATGCAAGGACATCTTGAGTATGATTCACTGGGGTGGTCCCTGCAACGTGAGGGAGCATGCGAAAAGTATCCACTGAATTTGTTCCCTTGCTTTGCAGATCATTATTGTTTCGAGGAGCGGTCGGCGTGCTTCCCGAAACCTTATCCTGAAGGCGGGTCAGTTCCGATTTCCGACAACTGAAAAGTTACTTACTCATCGTCAATCTTAATTCGTCTACAGAGGGCAGAGGCGTATCCACTAATCCAAAAATGAGATAACCCTAATTCAAGGGGCTGAATGAGGGTTGCCTAAAGTTTTATGGGCAAAATGTTCAATTTCTGTCTTAAAAATTTAAATTTAACACTAGAACCACACGGTGATTTCTTTATAGTAAATAGCATACTGTGGGATCGTATATGACCCCATGGAAAATGGAGTTTCTGATGGAGCAAATGGTAAAAATAAAACTCAGTTCTCGAAAATTTGTTTTCTTACAAACAATGTAAACAAAGTATTTGTTTTTAAAATAATACAAAACTAAGAATAAAAATTATTTTGAATGTACTCGTATAGGTACTTTCCGGTACCTCACCGACTTAAAATAAATTAACTTTAGTACATAATATAATAAATACCAGCAACACTTTACAACTATTTGCAATCGTCACATATGTCATTCTTTCTTGTAACAAAATGTTCGTTTGTTGTCCTGGTATATTTTGAATGAAAAGGTTCCAAAAAATCTTGTTTGCATTCAGATGCCTGCTTACTGTTCTCAGTGGACGGTTGTTATATGTGTATATGAATTATCTTCAAAACCAAATTCATTACCTATTTCATCTTCATCTGGCTTGTCGAAAATCACAAGATCTTCATATTCACTCTGCAATTCCCTTTCTTGATCACCTTCACTGTAATTCTCATGTGATGGGTTTCAGAGCTTTGTTTCAATGAGAAAGCGCTTGTGTCCATCTTGTTTATTTAAGTCAACACGCAATCGATTGAAGTGACTAATTCAATAAAGGACCCCGTACGGTTCTTAAGGAACATGTTAGAATTTCTTAATTTTGTTTTTATAGAAATGACTTATATGAAAATAGATTTCTAGTATGACTTCACGCATTTAAAAAAAAATGAATTCCTAGTATCACTAGGAGCCCAGATAATTTTTTTATTTCAAAAAAAATCTGGAAGTCGCAATAATCATCGTACAGCAGTCACCTTCATGGATATTGAGGTTGAATACCTATATTTTTGATAAAAAAATACTAGGATATGTCTAGTTCATTCGCAGTATTATCAATTCATGAACAAAGTAAGGCGTACAGGCGCGGAGCGATGCAATTTTAGCGGATTGCGCAGTGGAGATACAAATACTGTTGACATTAAAGACACTTTCGTCCTGACAGTGTTATTGAAAAAGTTATTGGTTCAATTTCAAGTACTAGTGTACATTGCAAAGGAAAACGTACGTGAACAACAAGCCGAGATACTCAATATTTTTCAAGCACAAGCCACTTTGAACGCACGAAATAAGTTTTCAGTGCTATCCCCACTCCGCCAACAGCTATAGCTTTCGCGATCCGCGCCTGCACGTCTCACTTTATTCATCAATTAATAATACTGCAAATGACTAGACATACCCTAGTATTTTTTTATTGAAAATATAGGTACTCAACCTTAAAATCCATGAAGGTGACTGCTGTACGATGATTATTGCGTCTTCCAGATTCCTTTGAAATAAAAAATTATCTCGGCTCCTACTGATCGTAGGAATTCAATTTTTTTTAATGCTTTAAATCATGCTAGGAATCCATTTTCGTAAAAGTAGTTTATATAAAAACAAAATTGAGCAATGTATTTAAAAAAAAAAAATGTAAAAAAATTGTGCAATTTTTTTAAAGTCATTTTTTGACCTTCAAAATTAAAAAAATCAATATACGTATACGATAATTAGAAACAACAACTATTACAGAAAAAATAAGCTATGAATCGTTACTGCAGCATCATTCCCCGTGCAAGAGTAGCCATATTGAGAGAGCATCTTTTTTGAGAAAACTTCATATATTTTGAAAAATAATCAATATTTATCAATTTTTCAAAGAAAGACTTTTTGGCTTGTCATAGGCTACACATAACGGCAAGTAACAAGTTTGAATACCTTACAGTTAACGAGTTATAGAAAACCCGATTTTTCACGGTTTTTTCGATATAACTCGAAAAGTATCAATGATATCGGAAAATTATTAGTGATTCAATTGATCTTTTTGATGCCTACAATTTCCTAATTTGACTTTTTTCGATCAGAGCTGAAGTTATTTAGTTATCAACAAAAAACCGCTTTTCGCAACTTTGCCAATTTTTTAGGTTATGTTTGGTAATCACGATCGAGTCGCATGAAATAGAAACTCATGCTGAATTTCAATTTCCTATACGCTCATATTTTTTGTTTTCGGATATTAATTTTTGCACGCACTTTTCCCTATTGCTTGGACTAATATGGCGGACGAGTTTTGCGACCATGGTCCGATTCTATTCTAAATTTTCTGGGTCGGAGATTATGAATTTTTGTCAAACTTCAAAATTCAATATGGTTGGTGGACAAGTTTTGTGATCACTGTCTGATTCGATTCAAACTTTGTACTTATGTGTTAGTTTTTGGGGTCGGAGTCAAAATTCATAAATTGGAAATGGTAGTTCCAAGATGGTGCACGAGTTTTGTGATCAATGCCCGTTTCGATTCTAAATTGGTATGTGAGAGTTTACGGGGTCGGTAATTATGAATTTTTAGTAATATTTCATAAATGCAATATGGCGGCTCCAAGATGGCGGACGAGTTTTGTGATCACTGTCCGATTCGATTCAAAATTGGTATGTGAGGGTTTTTAGGGTTCCAGTCCGATTAACTTAGATTAAAAATATGGCTGCTACAGTGTGGCGGACGAATTTTGTGATTATGGTCCGACTCTATTCTAAATTGGTACATGGGATTTTTCAGGGTAGGAGATTATGAATTTTTGTCAAATTTCATAAATTCAATATGGCGGCTCCAAGATGGCAAACAAGTTTTGTGATCACTGCTCGATTTGATTCAAACTTTGTATGTGGGAGTTTTTGGGATAGTACACCGAGAGATATATCTATTACCTGTTATACAAAATTGTATAACCTTTAAAAGATTTCTGAATTGAATAGGCGCCAACATAGTAACCTTTTCAGAATGATCAGGGTATTTTTTTCAAAAAAGTTGTATAACTGTTAAAGAACACTCGTATAAAAATGAAAGTATTGTCTTATCAAAATTACTTGCTTCCAATATAATGGTTAAATGACTGGCGTTTCAATATTATATGAAGTTATTATACAAATTAAAAGATGCTTATATAAAGCTTTCTTGTCCTCAATATAATGTTTAAATGTTTGACATTTCGATAATAAATGACGACTGTATAAAATTGAAAAGATACTCATTTCAAGATGACTTGTTTTTGATGTAATACTTAAATGATTGGTATTTCATTATTATACTATATCTTATAGTGGTTAAAAATAAAAATGTATATCAATCAAATGATAAACATTTTTGCATTCAAAAACTTTCCTTTACCAGCTAAACGGTTTTTGAATAACCTGCATGAAAATAATTTCTTACTGTAGATAAAGTTCTGAAAATAGCATTCATTGACGTCTAAGCACTGCCACAAAATTTCAAATAACACATGTGGCGATTTAGATGATTTTGAAGAGTTTCTGAGGATTTGCAGTTGTTGAACATCATTTTACAAACTTAAACAGTTTTAATATTGCATGAAGTACATCATAAAATTCGGATAATTAATACACATGAAGGTAAAGGCTATCAAAATTGACTTATTGAAATTTCAAAATTTTGCCCAACTGTTAATCCTCAAAAACTCTTCAATATCACCACATGTGCTATTCGACATTTTTCAAATTAAAGGAGTTGATGAGGTGTTTTGGCGTTAATGATGTTATCAGAGCTCTAGAGGAAGGTTATTTTCATGCGTATGCTATTCAAAAACGTTTTGGTCAGAAACGAAGTGTTTGGAAGCAAAAATGTTTGCCATTTGATGAGTAGGTATCATCAATTCTGAATTTCTACGAAAAATAGGTTAAACAGAAGTTGCAACACGGTGAGTGCCAGTGTCATATCTTCAGAATAAGAATTCAACAAGCACTCTTTTAAAAATTTCAATCCTATAAATATCGTGAAAAAGCTACTTTTGTTATAGAGATTCGTCATATTTGATTTAAATTATTTCCTGAAATAGTGACACATTAGTTGTCTATACTTATCGGTGGACAGTTCAGCATTGAATGAAACTCATTGAAAAATTGATCAACATTTATTAAGGAAATTAAAATATAGTTACTGATTTTTTCTGTTGGGGATTTGAGGCCTTAAGTTAAAGAAAACTCTATTTGTTCAAAGTCAACTTTTCGTCGATTTATTTTGACATCTTCAGAGCACTGGAAGATACAAATAGGGAATGTTTCTTTTAAATTTTAAAACAATAGAAAAAAACAAATAATAATATACTACTACTTGCTACTACTACTTTTCCAGAAACAATCACTGAACTTTGTTTTGCTGACGTATAAAAATTTAGATTGAATTATTATTAATTTACTTTGATCTACTCTGAAGATTTATCTGTTACCAGAACATAGTTCAGTGATTGTTTCTAGAAAAGTATTAATGGCAAATTGATATGTATATTATTATTTGTTTTTTTTTTCAACTATTTTATTAATAAAAAAAATCCCATTTTAGTTTCTTACAGTACCCTGAAGATGTCAAAATAAATTAACGAAACGGCTTTAAAGAAATAGATTTTTCTTCAATTCATGACCTCAAATCCCCCACAAAAGAAAAAATCAGTCATCATAACAAAGGTCGTAAAACTTACATATCAACAATAAAATATAGTGTTTCTTAAATCAGGGAATATTGAAAATACACTATTTCTAGTAACCACGGATAGAGTTGACAAGAGGGAAGAATCTCCAAATCATACAATAAATTAGTCATCTGAAACAAAAAAAAATCATTACTTACTTTTCAAATACTATTTTATTTCATGCTCAAGAATAATTAATAAAAATCAAATGAAGCCGAGTGGTTAAAGCGACATTGTTTCAATCACTTTTAGTTGCCAGTTCAAACCCTGGCGACTGCAGAACTTTTTCTGATGGCCCGAGAAAGTGCTAGGAATCGCACGTAAAAAGGTAAGACCTCGTTGATCCTTAGCTCGCACAAGTTTCGACTTCTGAGGGCTGCCGTTCGTAAGGGGACGACAGCTGGTTAACGGAAAAAAGAACAAAACAACAACAACAAAAGTGTTTCGTTACAATAAAATGTAAAATTCCAGAGGTTTGGAAACATATACTTCATAGAAGTCTGTGTTAGTAGTAGGTTCACTATTTTTCTTACAAAACAAAATGAGTACCCACATGGCTGAAATTCTGTAGAACAGTATGCAGTTTCAAAAATGAAAAGCTAAATTGGGGCTTTTATTATTACTTTGTATTTAATATATTCTTTGTTATACCTATATGATTTTCCAATGAGTAACGTTCTTTCCCGATTCCAAGTTATATTCATGGAAATGAAATTAACACTTTTTTATACAGCTGCTTTGTTGTAAACACATCATGTTTCTGTGTACAATCGTCTCATGAGGTAAAAAAATACACTGGTCTGTTACGATCAGTGCCTCAATAGGCTGGTGCCAAAACGAATGGCAATATTGGTTTTTTGACATTTTGACGGTTAATTCGAGGTTATGACGGAAAGTGTTTTTATTATCTAACATTTCCATTGAACATTTTCCGCTAAGTGGTCACATAAAACCGTTTTCAACCCCTAAACTGCATCCCCATTTCACCATTTTGAGTGTTTTCGTGTTTAAATATTTTTTTCTTCAAAGTTGGAACCTCAACATTTTCACATCGGTCCTTGCCTGTTACTTTTTCATTTTTTACAAAAATTATTGCCACCAGTAGTTCAATATACAATAAAACAATACATAATCATTTGTCAAAAGTATCCTTCTCGAACAATATATTTTATAAATTTTCTGCTTTCATGAACATCAAAAAATGCGTATTCAATTAAGGAAAATTATTTGTGATTATAACATTCCAGCTGTGGATAAAATGTTTTATTACATTTTATCTTATTAGCAAATAACATACTCACACAATAAATACCTATTATTACAATACTTTTGCACCAGCCAAGGTTTTGAATGTGGCAAAATTTTTAGCAACCCTACCCTACAAGAAATCGACAGATATTAAAAATGTTGATTTCATTCAATTTGCAAATTTTAGGATCTAGAATCTCAGGTTCTCATAGGAAAAAATCTTCTAACAATAATCATCATGTCATAAGATAAAAGTATTTTTATAAATAATAATAGGACGTTCCTTTTGAAAAATATTTAACTTGTGTCGTTTCTGTTCGAACCGGAATTAGGTACTACTGAACCCGTTCAGTTCCTAAAAAAATTGTATTTTCATTCAATTCCAGCCAAACTGTCAAAAATTTTCGTACAAATGAATATTATCTAAAATAAGAATGCAGCATCCGTCAAGCTCGCCCAATACTTACTTGTTTGATTTTAACCTCCCACAAGTAATAACAATGGATAAAATCATTGTAAACAACTGTTGAAAACACACACTCGCAGGTAGGCACTTACTTACCCGAAATTTACTTCTTGTAGAAACAAACTATACACAAAGTGTATTTAACCTTTACTTCTTCACTTGCACAACACTACCAAATCTACACGTGAACTGATTGATAATAAGAACTGAAATGGCGCAGATGACCCGATGATGAAACGGCCTGTTATGGGTGAGTGAAATAAAACATCATAGGAAACACGTGTGTGACGAAGAAGGTACATGATCAGAGGTGGTGGAAAAATCCGTTACATTTCCAGAACTAAACGACACCCTTTTACTGGTTAAAAGGTATCTTTTAACAGTTAAAATGTGAATTATAGTAGCTAAACAGTTTGTTTTTTCAATTCCATCTTTTAACCACAATCGTGCCCTTTATTGAATCTAAAAGGTAACCTTTTCAAAACAAAATTAGTGTTTTGAAAAAAAGACCCATTTAACGTTTAAAACCTTCACATTTTACATTGATAACATTTAGTTGCTAAATTAGTTTATTTGGCAGCTATAAGATTTTTTGAAAAAAAACTTGTATAACTGGATTTCTCTCGGTGTAGATTATGAGTTTTTTGTCAAAATTGATAAATTAGATATATCTTGGCTCCTAGATGACGGATTAGTTTTGTTATCACTTTCCGTTCCGATCCAAAATTGATATGTGGGAGTTTTCAGATTCGGAAGTTATGAATTTTTAGTCAAATTCCATAAATTCAATATGGCGGTTCCAAGATGACGACGAGTTTTGTGATCACTGTCCGATGTATGAGTTTTTAGGGTCGGAGAATATGGATTTTGTGATCACTGTCTGTTTCGATTCATTATTGGTATGTGGGAGTTTTGGGGCTTAGAAATTATGAATTCTTTGTCATATATCATAAATTGATTATGGTGGCTCCATGATGGCAGACGAGTTTTGTCATGATACGATTCGATTCAAATTTAGTATGAGGGGTTTTCAAGGTCGGAGATTATTAATTTTCCGTCAAAATTCATGAACTGGCGGCTCCAAGGTGGTGAACGAGTATTGTTCATGGTCAGATTCTATTCAAAATTGCCACAGTGGAATTTTCGGGGTAGGAGATTATGATTTTTTGTCAAAATTCATCAATAAATTTAATATGACGGCTCCTAGATGGCTGACGAGTTTTGTGATTATGGTCAGATCCTACTCAAAATTGCTATGTGGCGGTTTTCGGGGTCGAAGATTATGATTTTTTAGTCAAAATTCAATTTATCAAGATGGGGGAAGAGTTTTGTGATTATGGTCAGTCTACTGGTAATTGATATGTGTTGGTTTTTGAGGTAGGATATTGGGATTACATTGTCAACATTCACAAATCCCAGATAACGGCTTCTATACATTTTGCTTCAGAACTGAAGAAGTTGAAATAGAATTAGTTATAAAAGAATTAGGACAAACTTTTTTCAATGCACTAAAAAGGAAAAAAAGGTTATTCAGTGAGTAACAGATTTGAAAGCTTTTTGCTTTCGTATTCACACTAAAAACTTTTGTTCACATACTACAACCTACTCCACACATGTAAACAAATATTTTTTTACTTTTTAGTGCCTTTTAATAAAAAGCCTGTATTTGAAAACATCTTTTACCAAATTTCATTGATTCTGCTTGTGCCCAGTTTGATTAAAAACAGTTTGATAAGGGGCACTAGGTACAATGTGAGCCAAGTTTAAGTAGCCACTGGTAAAGTTCCCACACCATTATCCAGGAGTACAAGCCGTACATCCTCACGATCGTCTCGCAAGAGTTGCATTTTTCAGTAGCTCATAAATCAACCAGATAATAATTACGATAGAGAAGTGAATTAGTGAATAACATGGAAGAACTTGGCGCGTGAAATTGTTAGTGGGGAAAAAACTTAATTTTTCCGCTAGTAGTGACTTATAACTTTGAGGCTGTTGTAAATATACCAGGACCGTGATAGCGCAGTTTTCGTTGAGTGCTGTTACGTTATTTTTCAACTGTTGCCCACTAAACATTGTAAATTACAAAATATTGCAGCAAGTTTGAATGTTTTTTATATTTGTTATGTACCTTTGCAAACTTAATGTAGGTGTACTGTAAATATGTTTTTTCAGTTTTCAAATGAAAAGTTAACATGCAATGATTACACTGCAAATGAAATATTCACTAACTCAATGGGTATAGTAAGGAAATCAATCCTTCAAGATTATCGCAGAGATTCGACAGAACAAGTTATGTTTTGTGTTTGTTCAAGAAGCGCAAAGTAAATTCGTTCGTTCCAGTGTTTATGGCACTAGCTCTACTATACTTCGCCAATATCAGAGACCTTGAGTAAGGGGGCCACGCCACGTGTACCCTAACCTCACTTCTTCATCTCCCTTCTACCGGTTTGAAGAACCGCTTGCAACATTTATGAGGATTGTGAGTTGAGTGGGAAAATTTTTATGTAAAAGGATTCATTTGAATATAGGTATGGCCCATAAATATATAAGATCTGCATAATAGACCACATGCCCATATAACAATTTGGGGAGGTCATCTGACCCAGGATGAAACATATTCAGAACGATGCTGCTATGTGAAAAAATAACTTTAGGCACTATGCCGTCAATTCTTGGTGGTGCAAAGGACTGTAATAATAATAATGATAATTTTTCATCCAAAGATATGCTCTTCCGACAGCATTCCTCACGTTGGTAGATTATGAGATAATAATCTCCTAGAACCTATTGCCGTACAAAAATAATGGGACCGGAATCCAGTTTTTTTTTAATTTTCGGAAATTGAAAATTTTTTCTGGCTTCCGGTCCCATTATTTTTGTACGGCAATAGGTTTTAGGAGATTATTATTTCATAATCTGCCAACGTGAGGAATGCCTTACAAGAATATTTTTTCGGAAAAGCACATCGTCAGATGAAAAATGATTATTATTATTATTCCAATCATTTGCACCACCAAGAATTGACGGCATAGTGCCTAAAGTTATTTTTTCATATAGCAGCATCGTTCTGAATATGTTTCATCCTGAGTCAAATGACCCCCCCAAATCGTTATATGGGATTGTAGTCTATAATCCTAAACATTGAAAGTGCATAAGGCTACATATGATGGCATTAGTACTTGTTGAAAAGTACACATATTTCCACACATTTAACACGTTCAAGCAGAAAGCTATATTGTATGTTATTCTGTTGATGGTGCTTTCACAATTGGACTCGGATTATAGGTGATGAGATAAAATAAATAACTTAATTTTTTAGGTATGAGTTATGTACAATGCAGTCATAAAAAATACAGTTTTTTTTAAACTCTTGTTGTGAAACCACATTTGAAGGTAGTGTTCGTTTTATTTCATTCAAAGTTGTGATTTATTTCTATACTTCTTGTTGATTTTTATTTTGGCTGAATGTCAGTTCAATTTCAATGGGGTTTTCCGGGTTTTCCTCCAAGTGAATCAGCAAATTCAATTCGAGTCCCGGACCTCAATCAACATTTTTATCTTGATATTATTTTATATTTAAAACGTTTTTGTACTTTTAAATTAATTTTTATATCTATAGGCATATAAAGTGGCAACTTGACGATCCCTAAGTACTTTTCGATATGCAGGTTTCAGAGAGACATGAAAAAGAAATTATTTTCTTGCATCGAGAACCATTCATGATACAATCATAATGTATATCGGATTTTTTTAATGAAAATATATCTGGAAGGTGCTTTTCCTGAAGTACTGATGTCCACATGTTGACTTCCAGTTCTTGTTCAGAGAAACAAAATGCATAAGTACCTTAACCAAATATATGGTCCAATTTGCACCAGCCCACCAAACTGAAAACTACTCACTTCCATAACTATTTTTCCACTTAACATATTTTTATTGTAGACATTCCTTAAATTCACAAAGAAAATAAATCAATATTTTTATAATCAAATGAATGAATATTTTGGAACCTTTGGTGTGAGTGTACAATTCAAGAAATTGATACTGCCCAAAAACCAAAACTAGTTCACAATCACACTCGAGGCGCGTTTCACCAACACAGTTAGCATCTTTAGGAGCTGAAAGCTTTTAGCTTCTGAAGATGCTAAGTTTGTTGGCGAAACGCGCGTCGAGTGTGATTGTGACGTAGTTTTGGTGTTTGGGTACTTGCTATTTCTTGGAATATTGCTATAAGCTCATTCTCAGTTCTCACAGCAATTCTCAATTAATTCACATCAGATTTTCAGTAATTTTTGGTAGGCTTTCATAGAAGTTGACCATAAATTATATACAAGTTTTCATATCATTTCAAGTAAACTTCCAGATCACTTCAGTTATACTCATATTAAATTGTCTGTAAACTCGCAAAAGATAACTTTACTTTTGTAAGTTAACTGAGGGGAAGATGCCATCTCTGAAAAAATTTGCTAAAAGTTAAGTATAAAGTTTACACTCGCAAAACAAATTTTGCAGGAAATTTGCAGGGTGGGGTAGGGTGATGAGTTTTCGTAAAATTATCAATTTTGATGATTTCTTCATCCTGTGGCCCCACCTTTGAGACCACCCTGTACTTATATGTTGCTATAGTTTTGTTGATGAAGAATCTATTCTATGGAATGAATTCTAACAATTTCGTCATAATAATATGAAGTTTGTTCTGACAATATGTGTTCCCATTAATCATATAACTAATTGATCTAGAGGTATGCGGGTCCTGTAGTCATCAAAGTAATTATTGCAATGCTCTTACAATGAAAAGCTGCCACTTGCCTTTCTAGTTCAAGAATGATGGTTTTCTGAACAATTATACTCAATTTTTATCGATCTCCATGTGGAGACGCCGAATTGTTCCTAGATAATTTAACAACTCTGATGAATTATTTATATAAACCCAATGTTAAATTTATTATTTGTGGGGATTTTAACTTTGATGTTTTTAAGAATGATTATTTTAATGACTTGTGTAATGTATTGTCGAATTTTAACTGTACACCAATTGTGGAATGGCCTACTAGAGTCACGAAAGATACTTGCACGATAATTGATCAGATCTTTTTGAACTTCAGTAATAATGGCATATGTTATGTTGAAGACAATACTTTTTCTGATAATAGAAGTGTATTACTTGAACTTGACATGTTCCTTGAAGGCGATAAACCTCAGAATATCCATAGTCGGTTTAGACGAAGTTTTAGTCAATCTAATTTGGAAAATTTTGAAAGAGCTCCTAATGAATGAGAGTTGGTCATGTTTAAGCGAAAGTCACCAATGTGATGAAGCTTTTGAGTGGTTCTATAATATATTCATGTTTCACTTTGAAACGAACTTTCCTAAACGAAAATATTATAACAAAATAGACAGAAAAAAATGGGTCAACGACTGTTATTGCATCAAGCTCTTCTCTTAAAGAACTGGCGCGACTCAAAACCGTATACCCTTCGCTGATCGATGTTTACAAAAAGGCGAAAAAAGATCACATTTCATTGACAAATAAAACTAAAAAAGAGTACTACCAAAACAAAATCACCAAATCCGATAATAAGTCGAAAGCGTCATGGAGTGTAGTTTCTGAACTAACAAATAGGAAGTCCGAACCAAAAAATTTAGTAATTGAAAAAGATGGAGAACCAATTGAAGATCCTCAAACCATTGCAACTGAGTTTAATAATTTTTTCCTAAAGGAACCATGTGAAATCATACATAAAATAGACCTTAGTAATGCAACAAATAAAACATTCTTTAATAATAACTTTAACTTGCATACTCTATTCCTTCAACCTTATATACCTATATATACCGAACAAGAATTATATACGATTTTATGTTATAGATTGAAAAACAAAAAGTCCTATGGCCCAGACGAGTACTATTATTTTTACTAAAGAAAATGCTTCATACGATAATATACCCAATAACAATTCTGATTAACATTTCATTCTCTGAAGGTAATTTTCCTAAGATCATTAAAAAGGGTAAAGTCATTCCGATACATAAAAAAGATAATCCATCTTAAGTAAAAACCAACATGGATTCCGAAGAAATAAATCAACCAATACGGCTTTAGTATCATTGTTTAATTCAATCATTGACTCTATTGAGGCAGGCGAGTGCCCTTCTGTAATATTTTGTGATTTAAGCAGGACATTCGACTGCGTCAATCATATTAAACTCCTCTCATCTCTGGAAACTTATGGTGTTAGAGGGGTCTCTTTGAATTGGATTTCATCTTTTTTGAAAGATCGTGAACAATATGTCTCTTTGCAACACTGTCATAATAATGGAATTACTGAATTTAACTCCGAGTCAGTTTCTATCAATACAGGTGTACCACAAGGGTATATATTGGGACCAATTTTATTTTTACTGTATGTTAATCGAATTGAAACTGCTCTCGAGAAAACTCACTTTACTGCGTTTGCAGATGACTTTTCATTGATTGTGTCTGCTCCTGATCAAGTTACCATGGTTGAAAAATGTAGCAATTCAATTGCACTTGCATCAGATTACTTCAATAACAATGATCTATTCTTCAATGTCGATAAGACCCAAATCATTCAATTTCACCATCGCCAGAACAAAATACCACTACTAAAGTTCTATTTTAATAATCATATTTTACAGAGCAGTCCCGACCAGATAAAATTTTTGGGCAATCATTTTGACGAGTTTTTGGACTGGAAGGCTCACTGTAAACAGCTAGTTTCGAAATTAAATTCTTCGACGTACCTATTTGTGAGTTTACGTTTTGTGTTGGAAACGAATCAATTGCTAAATTTGTATCATGCTCAGGTGGGCTCAAGACTGAGGTACGGTGTATGTCTCTGGGGCGACTCTACAATGACCAAAAACGTATTCATTGCACAGAAACGTATTATTGTTCGATGTATAGCAAGAATATCCAAGAAGTTTTCATGCAGAGAATTTTTTGTCAAATACGAACTTTTACCATTGCCCTGCATCTTTATATTGGAAATGTGTGTATTTGTATTCCAGAATAAACATAATTTCTCACTGAATAGTAATATCCATAGCGTCAATACAAGAAACAGAGATTTGTTCCATATCCCTTACGCCAGATTCAAAACATCGTCCTCCTCTCCAAACTATCTTGGACTGAAAATGTTCAATCATTTGCCTGATATAATATAGTAGTATTTCTGTGTTCAAATGTAGGATAAGAAATTTTTTACTTGAGAAATGTTTTTATAGTATAGGAGAGTTCTTCTCCTAATTTTATCACTATTATTATATATATATGACTATTCCTATAATTTTTTGTAAATTAACTGATGGAAAATAAATGATTATTATTATTATTATAAATGCATAATGCCCGCGCATCAATTATATGATTTATGGGACAAGCTAGTACGTTCAGTACATGTACGAAATGTGTTTATATTTAGTGGAGTGTTCAAACGAGCGACTCGTTTTCTCCGTTATCTAGAGCACGTTTGATGTCAATCATGTGTTAAGTTGACTCATCCGTGACTGAATGAGTAGGGAGGAATGCAAGAAGCTGATAAACGAACACTGAATATGCATTCGGGGAATGAATCAAGTAACCAAACAACTCACAAAAGACATTTCAGTGGAGTTAGTCATAAAACGTGTGTTTGTAAATTTCCTTTAAACCACGTATAGTTTACAATCGGTTTTTCATTAGTGTGGATGTTGATTACTTCAGACATTCCAAACTTGTTATTTTTGAAATGTAAGGAATAATTCCGGTATGAATTGTTTCTCTTGTTGATACAAACGTGCGGGGAGGAAAAGTGTTTATTTCTGAAAATTTGAAGTGAAGTCTCTTATACCTTATACATTAAATTTGAAAGATTTTCTTCATATACCTACGTACTATCATTACTGTAGTGTATGACTCCGTATATTTGATTAGTAATAAAGATTCGGTAGTCGATTGCAAAAACGACAGCTTTCGACACTGGGTAGACGACATCATCTATGACTGGGAAGAGTAGTTGTGAGACGATTGTGGAGTCGAGACCGAAGTGTGTAGATAAATTAAGTGCTTTATTTATATTTCCCAACCAACAAATAGTGAACGTTACAATCACCATTTGAAAACTATCTGCAAGCACGCACACGAAAAGTTTGTGTACATAACTTGTTCTCTGGATGTATGAACTTGATATCAGGAGTACCACAAGGGTTTATATTAGAACCACTTCTATTTTCTATCTACACTTCAACAATTCTGAAATCGCTCACTTTATATATTACAGATTTGACTCGAATGGCGTGAAACTGGCTAGATGTTTCATCCATAAAGATCTTCAAAAATTCAAACAGAAGGCAACAGATTACTATCTGTAAATCAATCCTAATAAGTCAAGCATTATCATTTTCGGGTCGCAAAATTCTCTGTCTCCACATGATATCAATATAACGATTTCTCGGAGGCCTTTGACAAGGTTCACCACGCGAGTCTTGTGGTGAGGCTCCGGAATGTCGGTGTGCATGGCATTTAGTTTTCTCTCGTCCTATTTAGCTGATAGACACCAATATGTTGTTGTTGACGGCTCTCGTTCTGAGTGCCTCCAAATTACATCAGGGGTGTCTCAGGGTCTCTTCAATACCTTCATTAAGGACATTAGTACCAGTTTTACACACACACTTTATGCGGATGACCTAAAAATGTACAAACCAATATTGAAGATTATCATGACTTTCAACAAGACTTGAATTCTTTCTCAGAATATTGCAAACACTACAAACTTCACTTGAATATGAATAAATGTTATAAAATATTGTTCACCCTGAGTGTTTATCCCCTTGCTTCTGATCTCTTTCTACGTGGAGAGCCTCTCAATGAATCAAATCTTATCAAGGATGAAAAATGTTTCATAAGAAAATTTCAGTTTCAAACTGAAAATATACGATAGTCCTTATGTTCTTGTACTCTTGTTTATCTCGGCTATTAATCCTAGGAAAGGTTCAACAACCATCATAGAATATTGATCTTCGTTTTTGTTTTGACCAATGCAGCGCTGACAGGGTTGAGTGCAAGAACAATATTTATTGGAGATTCGATCTTCAACTAAATTGTACTCCGCCCTAATATTTCTTTCTCAAAAAACTACCAGTAAATGTATTGTAAACTACTGAAATAATCAAAGACGTATATTATTATTATAATTTTTTCCTTTAGGAATATCCCAGTCAGGCCCTGTCTCTGGAGCTCCGGTACATTCGGAGGACGCACCGGTGTCGTTTACCCCATGAACCACTCCTCACATCCGTAGGGCTTGTGACTGTGGGTCCGAGAGTCATGTGCTCTGAGCAAGTGACCCAAATATGACAATCGAGCGGCTAAGATTTCTACCACATTACAATTCCCAATATTTACAATGGATTCAATATCCCCATCCCCCGGGACATAAGGCAACACTGGCGTCTCATCTACAGCGTACGAGTGTCGTAGATTATGCCTGTGACTATAGGCTGAGCGCACATGATATGGACAAGCTGTTGGCAAATGTATTATGGTCTCAGGTGCCCCACGAATTATTGTCTCAGGTGCCCCACGAATTATTGTCTCAGGTGCCCCACGACATATTATTATTAGGTGTATTCATAGATTTTTCTAAAGCCTTCTAAAATCCTTCTAAAATCACTAGAAAATAATGGCATAAGAGGGACCACACTCAGTCTCTTTCAAAGTTAGTTGCTTAACAGAACAAAAGGCGAGAAAGTTGGAGAAAATAAAGCGATTTCAGAGATAAAGTTTATGGGGTAATCAAGGAACCATCATTGGTTCAATTTTGTTCAATATCTCTCAATAATCTATTTTCAATCTCGACAATTGGGAAAATATCACCTATGCGAACGATACGTCTAGTAAAATTTGTTGAATTTGTTGAATAAATACCTACAACTGGAATTTAAATACTTTATACAAATATAATTAAATTCCCTCCTGGTCGTAGAAAAGGACATGAAAATATGCTCCTTAGCTTACGAGTAATTAAGAATTATTTATATTAATACACTAGAGAAATTGTACTCGTGCCACTGGTATGCAAAACGATGTCTACAGCAAGCCATGCAGTATCCACAATCGATAGTCCCGCTCTGATTGGACAATGCGAACATCAGGTTATAGCGACAAGAGACTACATGTCCGCTGCATAGGAAAATCAATAGTCTCACTCAATTTTTTCCTGAATCGTCCTCATTGGCAATAACGTTTTAAATGAATCACTAAAATTTTAGGAAATTTATTAATCGATAGGGATTTTGTGCACTTCCTTTTCTCATCGCACTTTGAACATGTAGGTGTTTCATCGTCATCCAAAGTTCTAGTCTCTAGTCAAAAAATTCAAAGTTTTGAATGGCCTTTTTTGTAGAATTGGTAAAGAAAGTTCCCAGAATGTTTCGAAAGTGACTGAACAATGACCACAATATTTACATTTTAATGAAGATTTCAGTTGGCCAACAAAGTAATCTACAATCTTGGAGTTTTCCATCCACAACAATGTGGACCAGTGTTTCTGATATTTTTCACTCTCACTTGAATTGTCGTCGATCTCTTTCAAGATGGATTTAGAATTTTCAGTAATTTAATTGACGTCTTCATGTAGACCTTCCAAAAAGTATTCTAAAAACTCCTAAGTATCTTGCTGGACGTTAACCATAAAACGCAAAGGCTTCAATCAGGGCCACTTTCAAACTAGAGGAACTCGTATTATTTTATATCCTTCATGTAAGCGTCTTTTTTCATATACTCCACCAAACAACTTGTGTTGGATAAATACTGGATAGCACTGATCATAAAGCAAGTATTATAATATCAAAGAGCTCAAACTGATTCTACAGGGATTATTTGGAGTACCTACGTAATCTTTATTCAAAATGATTTTGAGTATCCAATTTTGGGCCACCTCTAATCTCTTCCAGTAATTGTTTGTGGCTACACCCCATGCAAGGGGGAGCTGGTGAATCCTGATGAAACAGAGCTCATGAATTTCACATGGAAAAGGAAACGTTTCTATGTTCACATCCCTGGGGATTCAGAGCTCTGGGTAATCAGATTGACGAGACCAAGACAGCACGGTACCTGGGGGTACTACTGGACAAAAAAATTAACCCTTGCTAAGCATGTCAGCTTTAAGCATGTCAGCTTGGCAATCCAACGAGCTGCAGGAGCTATAAAACGGACATACCCGTTAATAGCCAGGCTCCAAGTTGTACATGACTAACAAAGTGTTGATATATATGCAAGTCATGAGACCAACAATGACATATGCATGTCCAGTGTTCTGCAGCATCTCCAAGACTCAAATGTTGAGACTGGAGAGGATGCAGAATTAGGTACTCCGTATCGCCACCAACAGTGATAGGTACATTCGGCTAACCGACCTCAGAGAGCTTGCCGATATTCCCACCACCGAAGAATTTACCAGTCTGATAAATTCTTCAGATACTTCATCTTCGAATGCCCGTTGACAAGAGGTATAACAGCAGTCAGAGCCCACCATAACAGGCCCCAAAAGAGGCAGGGAGGGCTCATCTACCAGGCACTGGATATTTTCTAGGAAACCCCAGAAGAAGACATGTAACATAACACACACAACCACCATGTCTAAATCCGAGTTTTCTCCCGGAAACTCCTCAAAAACACTAACGAGGAACGTCCAATGATCTGATGTCTCACACGTAATAATTAATTCCCCCTGCATAACTTGGAGGAGGTCGGGAAACCAAAACATCATGCGACGTAATACTCACAACATTCGAATCTACACCACATCGTAGAACCTGCCGCAAGGCAGGTACGATCTGGTTCGGCCCTTCCTTGCCGAACCCCACATCACAGTCTTTCACTCCCTCCCTACCACCACCCTGTAGCTAAGCGATAGTTTTAAGATCTGTGCAACGTCATATATATTATATTGTAATATATTTATAGTCCAATTAACTCTAAAATAATTTAATTAACGAAATACAGTGATTCACAGTACTCTAATTTACATTACAATCACTCTACTATTTATATTCGACTTTCACTTCACTGACTGCCCGTCTCCGCTGCCTGGTTCTTCTTTTATATTTACCGTTCGATTCGAGGAAATTTCGAGTGAGTCCTCGAATCATCTAGATTCTTTTCGGTGCATAACGCCTCGAAGGTCATATGCAGCCTGTGTGATCGTTCAGGTCCGGCATCGCCCACAGCTTCGCCACATTGCCCCCTTCTTAGAGATATTTCTTCCCGAAATGTCATCCTTGGAGTGTGTCGATATTTGCAGGACTCTCCATATCTGCATCGTGAAGTTCGATTGAAATAACACTCCACAGTCTTCAGGTTAGGTCGTAGAATAGGATTACAGCAAACCAAAATCTGGATGCCGCTGGATCGGAATATCGTCTCCAACATACTTCTTATAACTCTCCAATCCAACCCATCAATACCACAGGATAATTTTGGGATTGCCAAGTCCACCAGATTCTGGTCCACCATCGTATCTCTCAGTTGGGTAAGGCTCCTCCAGACATCTTCATAGGACGGTTTATCTTGAGAATGCTTCTTGGTCACCAGGTAGTAGATGTTCCTCTGGCCCTTCTTCAGCTGTAGCAAACCTCCAATTTCTGGATTCTGTTTCCGTAGTGTTTGGAGTTGGCCAAATTTCTTGGAGAACACCACAGCGATGTCCCTGGACATTCGAAGATCTTCTGCGACGCAGTGTGCTAGGGCGTAATCGACTTGCACTTTGAAAAGGTCCCGTGGCTCCTCTCGAGTTACCCCGTGTGACACTTTCTGTCCATTTGAGTATAGGGACATGAATTTCTGGAACGTTATCGCATCCTCTGGTGGTCTGAGGGTGCGGACTTGGTCATGGTTCCCAGCGTAAGGAGCCAACCTGTTGAAATGCACAACCCTGGGTTTACCTCTGGGTGGTTTATGGATTCGGTAAAGCAGGTCATTTATCCTCTTGACGATCTTGTACGGACCTTCCCATGAATTCCGTAATTTTGGTGACAGGCCACGGCGACACATCGGGTTATACAGCCAAACTAGGTCACCAACCTGAAATCCTCCAGCATCGGCATTGATGTCATAAGTCGCTTTCATTCGGTCGCTGGCTCTCTGGATGTTCAAACGGACTCGTTCGTGGATGTCCTCCATTCGCTGCCGGAGTTTGCTGATGTAGTCCTCTCACGCAGTATCCTATCCTGGTGGCATCCCAAACTTTAGGTCACAGGGAAGTCGCAGCTCTCGGCCCATTATGATACTAGCAGGGGTTTGGCCGGTCGACTCGTGTACTGCGGAACGGTAGGCCATCAGGAACAAATGGAGATACTGGTCCCAGTCTTTTTGATGGTCAGAGACTACCTTGGACAAGTGGCGATTGATAGTCCTGTTCATCCGCTCAACCATTCCATCGGACTGTGGATGTAGAGCTGTGGTTCTCGTCTTTCGGATGTTCAGCATCTGGCACATTTCTTGTAACAAATTGGATTCAAAATTTCTGCCTTGGTCCGAGTGCAGCTCCAAGGGAACGCCGAATCGACATATCCACTCTTTCACCAAGACGTCCGCGACAGTGATGGCTTCCTGGTTGGGCAGGGCATAGGCTTCGGCCCACTTGCTGAAATAGTCCATTGCCACAAGGATGTATTTATTTCCGTTATCTGATACGGGGAACGGGCCGGCGATGTCAATGGCGATTCTTTCGAATGAACTACCTACATTATACTGACGCATCGGGGCCTTGGGTCGTGTCCGAGGTCCATTGCTGGCAGCGCAAACAGCACACTTTCTGCACCAGTCATTGACATCAACTTGACAATTGACCCAGTAAAACCGTTGCTTACTTTCTGCAGGGTCTTCGTCACACCCAGATGTCCTCCAGCAACTCCATCATGGATCTCTCGGAGTACTTCCTGCCTTCTGTTCTTGGGCACCACTATCTGACGTCTGTCTTCCCACCATCTTCGGACTCCAATACACGTTTCAGGACCCCATTGTCCAGGGTAAGGGAATTCCATTGGGCCCAGTAGGATTTGACTGCTGGGGAATATCTTGCGATTTCCTGCCATGTCGGTCTTTGATTACTCTTTTTCCAGCCGACGACTAAACCAAGATCTGGATCGCTTTCTTGGTCTTTCTGGACCTCGTTTTCATTCCAGTTGTTGTCAACTGCCGTGGTTCTACAAATCGCTGCTTCCTTCTCTTCTGCTCGTCGGCAGTGTGAGCAGTCGTCTGGGCATGGTCTCCTTGACTGAGCATCTGCGTTCTTGTGGCTGCTCCCTGCTCGATGTTCGATCTCGAAGTCGAATTCTTGGAGTCTTTCGATCCAACGTGCCACTTGGCCCTCGGGGTTTTTGAACTGTAGAAGCC
Organism: Chrysolina oricalcia; assembly: GCA_944452925.2. NCBI lineage: Eukaryota > Metazoa > Arthropoda > Insecta > Coleoptera > Chrysomelidae > Chrysolina > Chrysolina oricalcia. The sequence goes on along the minus strand of OX101817.2, from coordinate 22,713,092 downwards.
ATTTAAGGGCTGCGTGGTCGGTTCTTAACAGGAATCTTCTCCCGTACACGTATTTACAGAAGTGTTCTACTCCCTTGACAACAGCCAACAGTTCTCGTCTGGTGACACAGTAGTTACGCTCCGGTTTACTGAGAGTTTTACTGAAGTATCCGATGACCTTCTCTTGCCCATCCTGGATCTGGGACAAGACAGCTCCAAGTCCCACGTTGCTGTCATCCGTGTCCAAAATGAATTTTCCACTCGGAAGGGGATAACTTAGAATCGGTGCATTGATCAATGCCCCCTTCAGCGTCCTGAGACGAGTCTTGGCATTCTTCGGACCATTGGAATTTTGTTTGACCTTCCGTGAGCCTGGTCAGTGGTTTAGCGATGTTGGCAAACCCCAGCACATATCGGCGATAGTATGTGCACAAACCAAGGAAACTACGTAGTTGGTGTATATCTTTCGGGATAGGCCACTCCTTCACTGCTTTAATCTTCTCGTCGTCCACTGCTACTCCGCGCCCAGAGACAACATGGCCAAGGTAACGTACTTCTTTTTGGAACAGGTGGCATTTCTTGGGGCTCAGCTTCAATCCAGAGTTTTTCAGTCGCAGGAATACCTCCTCCAGGTTTTTAACGTGGTCTTCGAACGATTTGCCAACTACAATGATGTCATCGAGATATACCAGACACATCCTCCATGAGAGTCCTTTCAGAACCGTCTCCATTAATCTCTCGAATGTTGCTGGAGCATTACAAAGTCCGAATGGCATGACGGTGAAATGCCACAGTCCTGAGCCGATGGTGAAGGCTGTCTTTTCTCTATCTTCTGGAGACACTCTTCAGATCGAGGGTCGAGAAAATCGTGGAGCCGGCCAACGTGTCTAGGGTGTCATCTATTCTCGGAAGGGGGTAACTGTCTTTTTTCGTCACGTTGTTCAGTTGACGATAGTCTACGCAAAAGCGTGTTGATCCATCTTTCTTCTTCACCAGAACGACAGGAGAGGGCCATGGACTGTCAGACGGTTCAATAACTCCATCTTTCCCCATATCACTGACTATTTTGTCAGCCTCTTCCTTCTTGGCAAGAGGAAGTCTTCTAGCTGATTGTCGGATTGGTCGAGGGTCCCCAGTATCAATTTTATGTTGGACTACATTCGTTCGACCCCCTTTTCCTTGTCCGGTATCGAAGATGTCTTGGTACTTCTTGACTAATTCTCTCAATCTGGGCTGTTGGGCTGGTTTATTGCCCTTGGAAGAGAGGGTAACCAATTTTTCCAGTTCCGCTGTCAGGTTGTTCTCTTGACTAACAGTACCGTGTACACTCCTGATCACAGAGGAATTTGACGAGCAGTGCCCCAAAACAGTTTCTTTTTTCAAAGTCACTGGGTAACAATTTTATCAGTACGCAACAAAGTCTTGCCTAGTGCAATCCCTCGTCCAATTTTCTCATCATGAAGCTTGGGCTCGAACATAACCACGCTTCCATTACTCGCACCTCCATCCAAGCGAGCCACCAGTATGGTCTCAGCCCTCTCGGGTACACTCACATCTTCAGCCAGCAGAACGCGAATAATCTCTTCACTTCTTCCATGTAGCACTAGCTCTTCTCCGTTCACACGTAGGACGCCCTCTTTGAAGTTCAATTCGAACCCTCTGGAATTCATGACGTCCACTCCAATAATTGCGTCGTCCTCAATGTCCGCTACTAAAGCCCGATGTTTCACTTTTGTGCTGCCTAGAATCAGTTCTATCGGTAGCTCACCATGTACAGTGGCCGGCTCTCCTGTTGCTGTGCGTAGCTTCCAGGATGATGGTTCCATTCTCTCTGGTGTTTTAATAAAAGCAGGTCCAAGGATTGTCCTAGTCGCACCAGTATCCAGCAGCATTGCGCAAGGCTTGTTGTTGATGAAACCGTCTACGAAGGCTCCTTTGTTCTGTCGTTGGAGGACAGCGACATATGCGTTGTTCACCGGGGCTTTCTGAGTATAGGCCGACGATTGCCCCTTCTCAACAACCTTCGTTGGTCGCGACCTCTTGAGAGTTGGACATTTACTACGCACGTGTCCAAGTTTCTTACAGTTCTGGCATCTCACTAGTCTTCTCTCAGGCAACATTTCCTTCACGACCTTTCCTATGGCAGCTTCCAGGTTATCAGGTTCCTGTGGGTCTTCCTCAACAATCCGGTTTACTTTGGCTTCTGCAGGATTGTTTCGCTGCCTCAAATTCCAAAGCGCGTGCCAGTGCATCCACGAGATGTGTTGGACGAGCTAGTGTCAATGCTTGTCTGGTTTCCTGGTCACGGAGTCCATCTAAGAATGCCTGAACTGCTAGTCGCTCCATTACCTTTTCTGGTGTGGCTGGGTATGCAAGGCGAACCAAGCGTGCAATGTCTGCTTCAAACTCGTAGGGACTCGCTTGATTTCTGGCAGCGGTTTTTGAGCTGTGAGTGGTATACATGTTCTAGATGGGTCTGTCCATACCGTAATTCGAGATGTTTAATCAGTTGCTCGTAGTCCTCTTGTTCTTGTGCCGTGAGGGTTTGTAAGATATTTGTTGCTTCTCCACGCAACGCCAGTGTTAATGCTACAGCTCTTTGTCCTGCATTCCATCTGTATTATTGTTTGCTGAACAATAAATAAAAACTCAACTTGCTATTCGGACATTTTATTTCGACTCAAAACTAACGCCACCATCCAGGGTTGCCATACATGTCAGTGGTGCCAACTATACAATTATGAATAAACCATATTCCTATGCTAACACATCTTTTCCCTTTAAGATTATAAATTCAACTTTTGAGGGGGTTTCACAACACGACCAGATTTGGTTACATAACAATTATTCTCAAGCATGGGATCGGGATCTAAATTAGAACTTAGTTTCTTATCAGAGTTTGGACTCATAGGTTGATAAACAGATTCTGCATTGTCGGAATGTTCTACAATATCAGTGAAATTAGACTTAACATTAAATTCATTTTTTGACTCTCTTAAATCTAAACGATTTCGTCTAACAACGTCACCATTTTCTGTTTGCACAATATATGAACGAGGACTGTCATGCTTTCTAACGATTTGGCCAGGTTCCCAATAATTTTTAACATGATTATATACATTGACATTTTGACCTGGGTCAATCTCAGACAAATGTTTCGCATTTTTGTCAAAATGATTTTTGTTGCGCTCTAACCTATAGTTTAATTTTTGGGAAACATTCTCACAAATTGTAGGTTTTAAAAGATCAGCAGAAATTGGAATTTTTGTTTTGCAGATACGGCTCATCAAAAGTTGAGCCGGGGAGTAATTAATAAATTTCAATGGAGTGTTACGATACTGCAATAATGCTTCGAACATATCTTTCCCCTCTTCAAGAGATTTTTTTATAATTTTTTTTCCAATGTCAACGCCTTTTTCTGCTAACCCATTCGACCTCGGGTAATAAGGACTTCTTAACAGAAGTTTAAAGTTCCAATCTTTTGCAAATTTTTGCATTGAAAAACTTCCAAAAGGTACATTGTCACAGGTCACTTGATCAGGAGATCCAAATTTAGAGAAAATTGATTTCAGTTTTAAAATAACTTCATGAGCAGACTTGTTTTTGAGTGTCACGAGTTCCAGCCAATTCGAGTAAGCATCATACACTATCAAGTAGATATAATTAGCATAGGAAAAAATATCAGCAGAAATTCGCTGCCAAGGTCTTTCAGGCAATTTGTAAGGTATTAGAGGTTCTTTGATATTCTTTCTTGCAAATTTTTCGCATACTTTACATTTATTAATGAAATCTTCTATGTCTGAATTCATTAAAGGCCAATAAAATATCTGCCTAGCTCTTAACTTTGCTTTATCCATACCGATATGACCTACGTGAAGTTTTTCCAACATGAATTGGCGACAGTTTACAGGAATTACTAATTTATAGCCAAAAAACAAAAGATCATCACAAATCAATAAATCCTCTTTAATTTTGAAGAATTGACGAATTTGCAGTGGAATTTTATTTTTTTCTGGCCAACCGAAATTTATGAACCTGATTACCGTGCTGAGATCTTGATCATCTTTGGTAGCTTGTTTCAATTCTAGTTTCCTTTCGTCTGAGATAGGCAAATAGTTTACTAGAGAGTGAATTGCTAATTCTAATTCAGAATCGACACAATCAGAAGTATTCAAATATGCTCTGGACAGAGTGTCAGCTATGTATAAATATTTTCCAGGCTTATAAATAACATTTAGATCATACTGAAGTAATCTTAAACGTAAACGTTGCAATCTTGGTGTAACATTATATAAATCCTTCTTGAAAATTGACACAAGTGGTTTATGATCACTATGAATAAGAATATTTTGAACACCATAAATGAAATAATGAAATTTTTTACATGCAAAGTCAATAGCTAACATTTCTTTTTCTATCTGGGCATACTTAACCTATCTTTTTGTCAAGCTACGCGAACTGAAAGCAATTGGGTGCCCATTTTGTAGAATACAGGCTCCCAAACCATCCTTGGACGAATCCGTCTCAATTTCTATGTTAATGGCCGGGTCGAAAAAAGCCAAAACAGGTGCATGAGTCAACAAATGCCTGAGCTGGTTCATAGCCTCATCGTGTTCTTTGGTCCAAGACCAACTAACATCCAAACGTGTCAAGTTACGCAGAGGTGCTGAAACTTTGGACAAATTTGGGATAAATTTGCCCAAATATTTTGCCATGCCTAGCAATCTCAGAACATCGCTTTTGTCTCTCGGTTTTGGCATCTCAACGATGGCCTTGACGTATGATTCACAAGGTTCAATCCCTTTGTCAGTGAATATTTGGCCCATGAACCTAACTTGCCTGGATTTAAATTGAATTTTTGCCTTGTTCAATTTAATATTGTAGTTTTTAGCTCGTTCAAGAACTAATTTCAAATTTGCATCATGCTCCTGCTCAGATGCACCTGTGATGATCATATCATCAAAATATATTTCTACACCGTCAATATCACCAAATAATTCATAATTTTTACGCTGGAAAACTTCAGGGGCTGATCGAATTCCAAAAGGTAATCGTAAAAATCGGTATCGTCCAAAGGGCGTTCCAAAAGCACTGTATTCTGAGCTTTCATCAGTAATTTTTACTTGAAAATATCCATCCTTCATATTTAGTACTGTAAAATATGATTTATTTGACAACTTACTAGCTATTTAATTGACAGTTGGGATAAGAAAGTATTCACGGCTTATTGCTTCATTCAAAAATTTTGGGTCTAGGCACAACCTTAAATCTTTATTTTTTTTCTCAACCATGACTAGTGGATTTAGCCATTCTGTAGGTTTATCAATTTTAGCTATGATACCCTCTTTTTCCAACTGATCTAGTTTGAGCTTCACTCTGGTATGCAATGCTTGTGGTATTCGCCTAATCGGTTGTACATGTGGTACAGCATCTTTTTTTAAAACAATTTTATGAGGTGTAGGAAACTCTCCCAAACCCTCAAATACCATGGGATAGCTACTAACCACATCAATCAGTGATTTGAAATTACATGAGCTCAAAAAATCTACTCTTTTTACCAAGTCCAGGTCTATACACCCATTTAAACCCAACAAAGGTAACTGACCAACATTATCGACAACTATAAATGAGATTGTTGCTGATTTGTCCTTGACATTGCATTCTAAAGTGATCTCTCCAACAGGTTTTATTTTAAAATTATCATCACCATATGCTACAAGCATAACATTAGTTCTTATAAGATTTTTCCTCCAAACAGGACTCTTAATGCAATGTAAAGGTAAGACACTAACTTCTGCACCAGTATCCAACTTAAATTCAATTTGCTCACCTTCTACGTCAATTCTTTTTAGCCACCTCACCTCTCCATGTGATCCACTCTTTTTGTTCACTACACCAACCTGCTTGGTGATTGCGCTCACGTAGAACTCATCGTCTTCTGTTTCTTCCTCTTCTTGTGGAACAACTTCGTGAACATTCTTCTTTTATCCATCAACAGGTTCATTTTTACTCTTCATTCTGCATACTACTGCAAAATGATTTGGCCTTTCACACTTCTTACATGTTTTACCGTAGGCTGGACACTTGCCTCTGCTATGCTTCGTTCCGCAGAACATGCATGGTTTTTCTTCAATTTTTTGTCTGTATCTTTCTCTATTCTTCAGCTCATTCACAGAAACTTCACTTTGCAAGGCTTTAGACTGTGATTTACTAGCCTCAAAGGCCCTACAATATTTGATTGCCTTATCCAATGTCAAATCACTTTCTCTAAGAAGCCTTTCTTACATATCTTTACTGCTAACTCCTATCACAATTCGATCACGAATCATGTCATCCTTGTCTTGATAACCAGTTGTTTTCACAGCTTTTCGTAACTCAGTGAGGAACGAATCAAAGGTTTGCCCTTCTTTTTGAGAAATGCCATTAAAAACAAACCTTTCGAATATGGTGTTTTCCTTGGGCGCGCGTGCGATTCAAACGTATCCATTACATCCCTCAAAGACTTTTTCTGTGCATCCGTCAAGTCAAAGGTATTAAATAATTCCAAGCCCTCATCTCCTATGAGGTTAAGAAACACAGCAACTTGTTTTTCCTCACTCTTCTCAGACAAGTCCGTGGCAGTCAAAAAATTCGTAAATTTTTGCTTAAAAAGCTTCCAATTTTCCGCGACATTACCATCCAAGCTCAGCGATTGCGGTGGTCTAAACATCGACTCCATTTTCCAATTTTGTAACTTGTTACAGCGTCTGCAGCAGATCAAACTAACAATTTCAGATTCCTTCTCAAAACTGCACAAGTGAAACTTGTTCTATTCCGTGGATTCCATTTGGCCTGACACCATGTATTATTATTTGCTGAACAATAAATAAAAACTCAACTTGCTATTCGGACATTTTATGTCAGTGGTGCCAACTATACAATTATGAATAAACCATATTCCTATGCTAACACACCATCCATTCGCCTTTGCTGCAGCTTCAAACTGTCGGCGGTAGTTTGCCCATGGTGTTTTTCCATCAAACTGAGGTGGTTTCATGGAGATCTTTCCTGTTTCCGAACTGATCTTTCCATCTTTCAGACCCTTTTGAACATAATCCAAGTTCAAACTCAGTTCCGAGATTGAATTTTCATTAACAGATTCTGTGTTGGGGGTAATGCCAGTCTGGCTTTCCATCTTACTAATTTTCTCCTTTATTTTGTTGATTTCCGCCTCGAGTCCGCTTTTGATTTCGTCACTGATTGTTTCCTTCAATTTAACTATCTCTTCCTCAATTTCATCTTTGATTTTCTCCATCTCTGTCTCGACAGTCCCCATTCTTTCTTCTAATCGATTCGCTACGCCACAAAGCTCATCTTTCATGTTCTTAGAGTTTTCTAGAAGCTCCTCCCTCAAACCCTTTGAATTTTCTAGAATCTCTTCTCTCAAATTCCTCGAACTTTCTTGAAATTCTTCTTTCAGACTATTCGAATTTTCTAGAAGTTTTTCTTGAAGTTTTTCTTCCAAATTTTTCGAATTCTGTTGCAGCTCTTCTTTCATTGATTTGGAATTTTCGTCGAGTTTATTCATTATGGAACTCATATCTATTCCAGAAACTTCGAATAGAAATGTTTCTGGGTCCTCGCCCTCCTGAACTAATCTCTCGGCAAGTTTTGTTTGAAGCACGGCCTTTTTACCACTTGTGTCAAGTTCCCTCTCCTCCAGTTCTTGCTTCAATTCCGCAACCTTCAATTCAACCAGGCGAACTTTCCTCGAACACATTTTGTCTTAGTCTATGTCTCACAGTCTATTTCACGGGTCACCAGTCTATTATTATTGTCTATCTCACACAGTCTATTTTCCGGACACTAGTCTATTACTATTATTATTGTCTATTTCACACAGTCTATTCCACGGCCACCAGTCTATTATTATTATTGTCTATTTCACACGCGAAAATAATTGTCCGAAATACACAAACTTTCTACTTACACGAACACTTTGTATTTAAAAATCGCACTTCTAACACCAAATGTAATATATTTATAGTCCAATTAACTCTAAAATAATTTAATTAACGAAATACAGTGATTCACAGTACTCTAATTTACATAACTATCACTCTACTATTTATATTCGACTTTCACTTCACTGACTGCCCGTCTCCGCTGTTCTTCTTTTATATTTACCGTTCGATTCGAGGAAATTTCGAGTGAGTCCTCGAATCATCTAGATTCTTTTCGGTGCATAACGCCTCGAAGGTCATATGCGGCCTGCGTGATCGTTCAGGTCCGGCATCGCCCACAGCTTCGCCACAATATTTACATATTTATTTATTTATATATTTATATACCGTTATTTGTTGTGAGTCGTTTATACATTTTTATATTATTTAATTGAATAAATGTTTTTGGATTTTGGATTTGGATTTGGGGAGCTGGTAATTTGGTTCCCGACAGGTAGCAGAATAGAAATTCAGTTCATAAGTAATTTAGTTCCCGGGGACTATATGAGTAATCCCATGTTCATATAATTGAAATTGCTTCTGTGTGACAGTCAGTTGTGTTTTTGAATCGTGCTTGCTCACGCACTCAAATGTCTACTAAGAGGCCATGAGCGCTATCACATTTGGGGCGATTTTTAGGGTAAAAGAGTCAATTGATAACTCAAAAACGGTTCGTCGCATCGACTTCAAACAAGAACAGGATTCTAGAGGACGTTCGATTCTAGGTACGTGCTGTAATGGAAATTGAAATTTCAATCCACTTTTTCACTAAAAAAATCTCAAAAGTGTCCCAAAAATGCAGTTACTTTGAAGCAATTTTTTGGGTAGATGAACAAATAATTTTAAAAAAACATTACAGCACGTACATAGATCATCGTTTTACCTTTCTTTTGATATCAAATTCATTTCGATTGGATAAAGATTGCTTCAAATTTTAATGGAAGAGAAATACCATTGCAGCTGCCTCGATCATCTGTAAAAAGCATCGTGAGGTACTGCCACAGACGTAGGTACATAGAATTGAACGTCCTCTAGAAGCCTGTCCTTGTTTGAAATCGATACGACGAACCATGTTTGAGTTATCAACTGTTTTACCAAGAAGAAACCTCCCAAATATGATTGCGCTAATGGCCTCTTAGTTCGTTCTGGTTAGATTATACTAAAACATTATTCCTCGCAAAATGTATTTTCTCAAAGAAAAAGGGTGCAAAACCTACCTACGTTTATCAATATCCACGCACTTTGTATTTGAAATCGTCCGCATGAACAGCTGTTATTCGTTATAGTTGAATTATCGAATGGCAAATTTGTGGCTTATAGTAGGTTTATGATAGATATATGTCAAACATTTACTTTAGAGAAAATGGAAAATTTTGTTCATTTCCTCCTCCGCTATTCCTTTTAGTGCTTCCACAAATTTCAGTATTGAATACATCTTTGATGTATATTTAAAACAATATCGGCCCCAAGACCGTACTCAGAGGTATTCCATATTTGAGGATCGTTCTCATTTTTATTGTTATGAGATTTTACCACCGCATTTGTGATTCTTCATATTATTCTATTTTAGTATTTCGTTGTATATAACTATTCAACTTCAAAAAAATATCGAATGCCTTATTTACACCCATAGCATTATAGACTTCTATTTGAAATCAATGTTTGCATTCAAACGGCTTATTTTCTCCATGCATATATTTTGGTGGATATGCACAACATATCAACTCTTGTATAAAAATTTACGAATTAATTTTGAATCGCAATCGATTCCAAACCCCCGTGAGCACTTTTTTAAAACGCCCATCTGATGCATTCAGCGAATGAGAAGTAACCCTTTCAATTCAACTGGTCTACGTACAGAGTAAGATGTGTTCTGTAAATTTTGGTATCGTTGAATTTAATAGTATTTTCGTTTGATAAATATCTAGGAAAAAAACAGAGGACAGAGTGAATTGATTTTAATATTTAAGCCTTCCTTGATTTATGAACAAATAAAATCGAATGTAAAAGTCACCAACCAAAAAGAAATGATCAAAGAAATATTATAATTTGAGTTTGGAAACAACTTATTATTATGTCAATAACAATAATTTTACCAATTATTAAGTTGGCTGTTTTCATGCATGTGAATTGTACGTTGCTCATTTCTACCTTCATAATTATGTGGCCTTCAATGATTTTCAAAACCACCGCGTCAGTGACGTTGGTAAATAAATTTGTTTGCATTTTTCTGGTGTGAAATCGTGAATGAAACTTACATTGAGCTAAATTACTACTGACATTTTTTGGAGACCAGTGTGCGACAACAATTATTTATACAGAGTGATCTAAAAGGTGCACGATAGGAAAAAATGACATTTCTTACACACAGTACGGCATTTTACAATCCCCCCACCCTGTTAACTTTTGAACGGTTCGACGTACAAACATGGAATAAAAGACATTGTGATTGTGTGATAGAAGGGTCGGAGGGCACATCAATTTAAAAATTTCGAATGACATGTGGGGTCAAGTGACACATCGTTGAAAAGAGAAATCAATTCTCTTCTCAACCACTTATTTTCGGATATCTTTTATATATATTTTTTACCATATGCACTCGAAATATCGAGTATAAAAGTGCGGATCTAACACCGAGAGAAATCCAGTTATACAAGTTTTTTTTCAAAAAAATCTTATAGCTGCTAAATGAATTATTTTAGCAACTAAATGTTACCTGATCAATGTAAAAAGTGAAGGTTTTAAACGTTGAACGGGTCTTTTTTTTTAAAACACTCATTTTGTTTTGAAAAGGTTACCTTTTAGATTCAATAAAGGGCACGATTGTGGTTAAAAGATGGAATTGAAAAAACAAACTGTTTAGCCACTATAATTCACATTTTAACTGTTAAAAGATACCTTTTAACCAGTAAATAGGTGTCGTTTAGTTCTGGAAATGTAACGGTTTTTCCCACCACCTCTGATCATGCACTTTCTTCGTTACACATGTGTTTCCTATGATGTTTTATTTCACTCACCCCTAACAGGCCGTTTCATCATCTGCGTCATTTCAGTTCTTATTGTCAATCAGTTCACGTGTAGATTTGGTAGTGTTGTGCAAGTGCAGAAGTAAAGGTTAAATACAATTTGTGTATAGTTTGTTTCTACAAGAAGTAAATTTCGGGTAAGTGCCTACCTGCGTGTGTGTGTTTTCAACAGTTGTTCAATGTACAATGATTTTATTCATTGTTATTACTTGTGGGAGGTTAAAATCAAACAAGTAAGTATTGGGCGACTTTGAGGGATAGTGCATTCTTATTTTAGATAATATTTATTTGTATGAAAAATTTTGACAGTTTGGCTGGAACTGAATGAAAATACAATTTTTTTAGGAACCAAACGGGTTCAGTAGTACCTAATTCCGGTTCGAACAGAAACGACACAAATTAAATAGTTTTGAAAAGGAACATCCTATGTTGGTATTTTATCGTTTCTGAAGTAGAGAGCAAATTCTGCAAAAAAAGAAGAGGTTGTGGAGTTATTTATAAAAATACTTTTATCTTATGACATGATGATTATTGTTAGATGATTTTTTCCTATGGGAACGTGAGATTCTAGTTCCTGAAATTTGCAAATTGAATGAAATCAACATTTTAAATATTTGTCGATTTCTTGCCACAGATTTTGCCACATTCAAAACCTTCGCTAGTGCAAAAGTATTGTAATTATAGGTATTTATTGTGTTAGTATGTTATTTGCTAATAAGACATGAAATGTAATACAACATTTTATCCACAGCTGGAATGTTATAAACACAAATAATTTTCCTTAATTGAAGACTAAATTTTTGATGTTTAGGAAAGCAGAAAATTTATAAAATATATTGTTCGAGAAGGATACCTTTGACAAATGATTATATATTGTTTTATTTTATATTGAAAATCAGGCAGTGTTCAATGTCTTATAAGACTGGTGGCAATAATCTTTGTGAAAAATAAAAAACTAACAGGCAAGGACCGATGTGAAAATGTTGTTGAGGTTCCAACTTTTAGGAAAAAAATATTTAAACACGAAAACACTCAAAATGATGAAATGTGGATGCAGTTTAGGGGTTGAAAACGGTTCTATGCGATTTTCGGCAAAATTTGACCACTTAGCGGAAAATGTTCAATGGAAATGTTAGATAATAAAAAAATCAAAAACTTTTGTATTCAACATTTTCCGACATGACCTCAAATTAACTGTCAAAATGGCGAAAAACCAATTTTTCAGTATTTAATTTTTTGCTCGCGTATAAATGATTTAAATCAGATGAAAATCTGTAGAAATTTGTCGTTTATGGTGTTCAATACGCACGATTTTTTCGCAATACAGAATACGACTAGTTTTCGAGTTAGGTACATTTTTCTAAAAAAAACTACCCTCATTTTCCACGAACAATTTTTCTGGTGATTTTTTTGTATTTCGGAGGTCTATAAGTGATCATCTTCATTGTTGAAATGTCTACTCTCTAGTGGTCTATGTAATTTGGTTGTTTTAATGATCGTTAAACCGCTTAAAATTGTGAAACACGAAGTCTCTCTGAATCATGATTTCCTCAATATTCTCATTGTTTTTCAATAGTTGGAGAAAAGAATAAAAATGATATTATTGAAATAATTTTATAGTGTAATTACGTATTCCAGTATTTTATCATGAATTATTTAATATAAACTACTTTTTGTCATAAAAATGATGAAGAAAGTCGAAAATCATTTAAAATAATGGGAAAATCATTTTTCAATTTTGAGCGGTTCAACGATCAATAAACCACTTAGTTACATAGACCATTCTAAAGTAGATATTTCAAGAATACGAATGGTCAATTATAGACCTTCAAAATACAAAAAAAAATATCAAAACAATTGTTCGTGGAAGATAAAGATAATTTTTTCGAAAAATGTAAATAATTCGAATACCTACTATAGTAGTCTTCTCATTTGCGAAGAAATCATGCTTATTCGACACAAAAAAGATATATATCTGCAAATTTTCATTTACACGCGAGAAAAAATATAAATACTGAAAAATCTGTTTTTTTTGCCATTTTGACGGTTGAATGATGATTGAAATGATCACTTATAGACCGTCGATATACAAAAAAACACCAGAACAATTATTGTTCGTGGAAGATAAGGATATTTTTTTCGAAACATATGCATAACTCGAAAACTAGTCGTCTCCTGAATTGCGAAAAAATCATCACCATTCGACATCAGAAAAGACATATCCCTACAAATTTTAATTCTAAAGAAAAAACTAAAATACTGAAAAATCGAATTTTTGCCATTCTGACGGATAATTTGAGGTTATGTCGAAAATTGTCGGATACAAAAGTTTTTGATTAATTCATTATCTAAATTTTTTTTATGAAACATTTTCTTCTAAGAGCTCATGTTTCGCCACAAATCTCAAAAAAAAAGCGTTTAAAACCCCTAAACTGCGTCCCAATTTCACCATTTTGAGTGGTTTCGTTTTTTTTTTCTTGTAAGTTTTTTAAGCGTGTAGTATTCGTTTTGGCACCAGCCTATTGAGACACTGATCGTAACAGACCAGTGTATTTTTTACCTCATTAGACGATTGTACACAGAAGCATGATGTGTTTACAATAAAGCAGCTGTATAAAAAAGTGTTAATTTCATTTCCTTGGACATAACTTGGAATCGGGAAAGAACGAAACACTTCATTCAATACATTTGATTTTTATCAATTACTCTTGAGCATTAAATAAAATAGTATTTGAAAAGTAAGTAATGATTTTTTTTTGTTTCAGATGACTAATTTATTGTATGATTTAGAGATTCTCCCCTCTTGTCAAATCTATCCGTGGTTACTAGATTTAGTGTATTTCCAATATTCCCTGATTAAAGAAACACTATATTTTATTGTTGATATGTAAGTTTTACGACCTTTGTTATGATGACTGATTTTTTCTTTTTTGGGGGATTTGACTTTTATACGTCAGCAAATTAAAGTTCAGTGATTGTTTCTGGAAAAGTAGTAGCAAGTAGTAGCATATTATTGTTTGATTTTTCTATTGTTTTAATAATTTGAAAGAATCATCCCCTATTTGTAACTTCCAGTGCCCTGAAGATGTCAAAATGAATCGACAAAAAGTTGACTTTGAACAAATAGAGTTTCCTTTAATATAAGGCCTCAAATCCCCAAAAAAATTAAAAATCGGTCACAATATTTTAATTTCCTTAATCAATTTTTCAATGAGTTTCAATGCTGAACTGTCCACCGATAAGTATAGGCAATGTGTCACTATTTCAGGAAAGAATTTGAATCAAATATGACGAATCTCTATAACAAAAGTAGCTTTTTCACGATATTTATAGGATTGAAATTTTTAAAAGAGTGCTTGTTGAATTCTTATTCTGAAGATATTACACTGGCACTCACCGTGTTGCAACTTCTGTTCAACCTATTTCTCGTAGAAATTCAGAACTGATGATACTCATCAACTGGCAAACATTTTCGCTTCCAAACACTTCGTTTCTGACCAAAACGTTTTTGAATAGCATACGCATGAAAATAACCTTCCTCTAGAGCTCTGATAACATCATTAACGCCATAAAACACCACTTCAATTCCTTAAGTTGAAAAATGTCTAATAGCACATGCGGTGATATTGAAGAGTTTTTGAGGATTAACAGTTGGGCAAAATTTTGAAATTTTAATAATTCAATTTTGATAGCCTCTACCTTCATGTGTATTAATTATCCGAATTTTATGATGTACTTCATGCACTATTATATTTTCATGTGGGGATATCTCAAGACGATTTATAAAACTAAACCTAACGAATTGTTCAAAAGATAAGTATTACCAGCACCAGGTTCATTTCGCTACTGATGTTGAAATATGTCAGACCTCTTTTATTTAAGATTGGCGGGTTGCCAGGACCTACAAGGGAGACATTTCGAGCATCTCTTATTATTAATCTTTATTCATTTGTAAGGAAGCGCAGAAGGGCCATGTGCATTTTTTATTTTATTTTGCCAATAATTACGACTTACTAAGTAGTAGTAGAATTACGAATTACTATCTCGTAATTCCGACTTACTAAGACGTAATTACGGGATGGAAGACATAATTGTAGAATTGCGACTTACTAACTCGTAATTACGATATAGAAGACGAAATTGTAGAATTACGACTTACTAACTCGTAATTCCGACTTAGTAAGACGTAATACGAGATAGAAGACGAAATTGTGGAATTACGACTTACTATCTCGTAATTCCGACTTACTAAGACGTAATTACGAGATAGAAGACGTAATTGTAAAATTATGACTCACTAATTCGTAATTTCGACTTAGTAAGACGTAATACGAGATAGAAGACGAAATTGTGAAATTACAACTTACTATCTCGTAATTCCGACTTACTAAGACGTAATTACGAGATAGAAGTCGTAATTGTAGAAATGTGACTTACTATCTCGTAATACCAACTTACTAAGACGTAATTATGGGATAGAAGACATACTTGTAGAATTACGACTTACTAACTCGTAATTCCGACTTATTAAGGCGTAATTACGAGATAGAAGACGAAATTGTGGAATTACGACTTACTATCTCGTAATTCCGACTTACTACGACGTAATTACGAGATGGAAGACGTAATTGTAGAATTACGACTCACTAACTCGTAATTTCGATTTAGTAAGACGTAATTGCGAGATAGAAGACGAAATTGTGGAATTATGACTTACTGTCTCGTAATTCCGACTTAATAAGACGTTATTACGAGATAGAAGACGAAATTGTGGAATTACGACTTACTATCTCGTAATTCCGACTTACTAAGACGTAATTACGAGATAGTCGTAATTGTAGAAATATGACTTACTATCTCGTAATTCCGACTTACGTGATTTCGAGATAGAATACGTAATTGTGGAATTACGACTTACTAACTCGTAATTCCGATAAAATGACAGTTCTGATCATAGGAGTCCTTGGTGGAATAATGGACACACAGCTCTCGAACTTAAAAATCATACCGACTTGCCGTAATCTTAGCCGGACGAATGCAATAGTCACTTACCCTACGGACATGCGGAGTGGTTATTGGGGTAAACGACTCCAGCGCGCCCCCTGGATGTGGCGGAGCTCTGTAGACAGAGCCGGACTGGGATATTCCTGATGGGAAAAAATAATAATAACCAAAGCATTCTGTTGAAATTGTGGTTACGCTGGTTATTATCGTAGGAGTGGAATGATGTACACACTGTCGTTATATGGCAGAAATCTCAGCCGGTCGAATGCAGAAGGTCGTCATCCTTGGGTCACTTCGTCTGCTCAGGGAACATGATTCTCGGGTCCAACTGTCACTTATCTTAAGGGCGTGGGGAGTGATTATTGGGGTAAGCAACACCAGCGCGCTGTCCGGATGTGTCGGAGCTTCGAAGACAGGGCCTGACCGAGATATTTCTAAGGGGAAAAGGAAAACTATAAGCACAAACTCCGACAGATCTGGTCATCAGAAGTGTCAAGGAAGAACAAAGTTGCTGCTACGAATATCTGCGATATTACTCTACTCCTTGGGAGTGATGAACTAGACCCAGGAGGAACTGCGACAACTCGGCGTAAAGACGCGCAAGATGATCCACCTATACAGGAGTTTGCATCCTGAATCGTCTGTTCATCGGTTATATCTCCCCTAAGAACAAGGAAGCCGAGGATTTGAGTGTCTTCACAACAGAATGGAGCCTGTAAAGCAACCAGGAGTTTGGATCCTCTTCTCTGCATGGTCTGTGACCACGAAAATGCAGGGATTCGAGCGTTTCTCTTCAAGACAGGAGCTCATGCGGCTGATGAACTTGGTCACATTTTCGATATAAAACGGCGTGATCCGAACTATGTCACCGAGTTGGTACCCGTTCGGTAGGAGCCCATTTAAAAGCCGCGGAAAATGCAGTTCTGCTGCAGTTGCACAGGGATGAGCCTATGCATGTGGTCTTTTTCAGGGACGTCGAAGACCTCGGCTTATTCAAAAACTTGACCTACGCCTTTCTTAGGTCAAGTGGGCTAGAGTGGCAGACCGATGGATTCATATTGGACTGCCAGGATAGTGTCTTCAACACCTTAGCCTACTGCAGTCGCGAGACGGTTATAGAAGTCTCTTATACTAAATACAGGGATTGCCGTGAGGCGCCTGAGAAAATAATGCATGTACTGTCAGAATGTCCGGCATATGCGGTCTCAACCTACATCCACAGACATAACGCAGCTCTACGAGTGTTATATTACCATCTACGACACTCGTACAGTATAGACGAGACACCGGTGTTGCATTTCATCCGGGGGATATTGAGTCCGCAGTGGAGAATGAGAAGTGCCGGATCTACTCGGACTACTCATTCCTCACCCTCCCGGCGTGGTAAGTCGGAATTACGAGTCAATAAGTGACGATTGGGTATGATAATAATGTGAATCAAGGATGACGGCCTTCTTCGTCCGGCTAAGATTTCTGCCATATTACGGCAAGCCGGTATGATTTGTAAATTCGAGAGCAGTGTGTCCATCATTCCATCAAGGACTCCTATGATCAGAACTGCCATTTTATCGAAATTACGAGTTAGTAAGTCGTAATTCTTCAATTTTGTCTTCTATCTCGTAATTACGTCTTAGTAGGTCGGAATTACGAGATAGCAAGTCGTAATTCTACAATTACGTCTTTTATCTCGTAATCACGTCTTAGTAAGTCGGAATTACGAGATAGTAAGTCATATTTCTACAATTACGACTTCTATCTCGTAATTACGTCTTAGTAGGTCGGAATTACGAGATAGTAAGTCCTAATTCTACAATTACGTCTTCTATCCAGTAATTATGTCTTAATGAGTTGTAATCACGAGATAGTAAGTCGTAATTCTACAATTACGTCTTCTATCTCGTCATTACGTCTTAGTAAGTCGGAATTACGAGTTAGTAAGTCGTAATTCTACAATTACGTCTTCTATCTTGTAATTACGTCTTAGTTAGTCGGAATTACGAGATAGTATGTCGTAATTCTACAATTACGTCTTAGTCGTAATTATTGGCAAAATGAAATAAAAAATGCACATGGCCCTTCTGCGCTTCCGTACAATTGATTTTTTTCGAGTGGAATAAAAAAATACAATAAAAAAATATAATTCCCTCTTCACAACTCGGAGTATGCTCTATTAGCGATGACGTCACGCTCCCAATTGTAGTTGATGTAAGTCAGGTTATAGTAACCAAACAACGTGGTTGCTTATGGCGTTTTATACGTGATAGTTTTTTTGGTGGTGATTTTGAGAACTGTATAAAATTTATAATTTTTCGTGTGTTTCTGGGAAGCTCGCAAACTTAAGTAGGTACTGTAAAAGTTTATTGAAGTAATGAATAGAAGTTACAAAAATTCATAAACTTAAAACTCCGAAAATAAACACATTGTTTATGTAATGAATCCTGACTTAAACCAACCAAATCAAGAGTCGTGACGTCACACTATAGCGCGTATTAGCCTAATTCCGACTTTACAATTCGGAATTAGTATAACTCCGACTTCACAACTCGGAATTAGTGTAATTCCGACTTTACAACGCGGAATTAGCCTGATTACGACTTTACTACTCGGAATTAGTATAATACCGACTTCACAACTCGAAATGAGTAGGTTTTAAATATATTATATGGCGTGGTTGAGAGTGAGAATTGTAATTTTTTTTTTCTTCATGATAATGTTAAGCGAAATAATCCGAAATTTGATTATTATATCAATGCGTTAGAATAAGGTAAGTCTAAAGTTTCGCTAATTTAGCGAAAAATCTTAACAAACGCTTAACAAAGTAGCCTTTGACGCTTTCAGATTTCGACGCAAAGTTGACGTTTTCCGTGAAAAGTCATTTTGTGACAGCATTTGCGCTCTAGAGCGGAAATATTTCGAAAACGCTCGCTTCTCCAACGTATTTCTGCATGATGATTGATGATAGTGACAGCGAATTATCAAACACTCCTGATGTAGCAGAAAGTGCAAAAATTGTTACTTTGAATCTCCTACCAGAGAAATCAAGGAAGAAATATGAATTACAATACGGTAAATTCATGACGTGGTGCCAGTCAAAACATTCACCACTGAAGATATTCACAAATTTTTACAAGAAGATGGAGAATATCTACTAAAAAAGATAAATTTTAATATTTCATGCTTTTAGTAGTTTGAGAAGCGATTAGTATTTTTTTAATTTAGTGCAATTTGGTTAGCATATACATTATGTACTTTTGTTGAATAAAGCATCTGGTGTTTCTTTTTCTGAAAACTGCGTTTGTATAAAAAAATTTGTGTGTATTTCGAGCACAAAGTGTCATTGTCGCTCTCCAAAGGTTACCGCGCTCCGCTTCGCGTCGCGCGGTAACTCTCTTTGTCAAGCGACAATATATCACTTTGCGCTCTTAATACACAAATTGCTATTCTCGTGCGGAAAATTCTAGTGCAGGAAAATGAGTCTTTCAGAACCAAACTGAATTCAGGAAAATGGTGAATCGCGCACGCTTGTAGAAAAAATATATTATAAATTATCACAAACAATGACGCACTTTTTTTCCTTTTGACAGGCGATAGCGACATATTCATAAACTCTTATCTAATGACCCTAAGGGCTGAAATCGTTACCCAGATAGCACAGTGTGATTCAGAGAGTGTTCTCAGTATAGGTACTCTCGGAGAACATTTGGAATATTCTCAGAATGCCCCCACCCGGTGATCTGTTCTGCGAATATTGTAAGAAATTTAAATTTGGAAGGAGACTCGCTTTCTTAAAAATTATCTGAGAAAGTTCTCAGAACATTTAATATCATTCTAGGAATGTTCAAGTATATTTTGAGAATATCTTCTGGTATTTTCTAAAGAATACACTGAAAGAAATAATATTTTAAATAATAACATAACGACTAGGTTAACAATTTTCTTGTTAGGGTAGCAATAATTTTCAATGAAATATACCAAACTACTGATTGTTGCATTGCTACAGGAATATTTCATTGTTACAAGAACAATATGCAAATTGTTATAATAGAAATATGGTTATTTTGATAATACAATTCAATTGACTGAACAATGTTATTCAATAATTTCGACAAAACAAAATTCCAACCTAATACTAAAATTTATTTCAGCAATAATTGTCTAGTTATTACTATCCGAAACTGAGAAATTCAACTAGTGTTGGAAGTAAAATGACAGATGAGATGATGGACACTCAGTAATATGAATCTCTCTAATAGAAACACTTTAAACAGATATTATTATAATCAGAACGCCTGCTTAGAAAGAATTATTCATAAAAGTTCACATGTATATGGCAGTTTGTGCAATTGGTAATAATAATTCCCTGTCAAGTTACTGACAAAGTAGTATTCAGTTCAACTGTAAGTCCTTCATCACTGACCAATAATAAATTTTCAAAAAAAGGTGATTTGGTGTGTGCAGTTGGAGCATTTGCTGGCTGCGTTGTAATCCAAAGTTCGTGTGTTCGAATACAGTGGATCTCATTAACTTTTTTCGTTTTTTGCTTACTAGCAGTAACTGATTATTTTCACAAAAAGTATTACAACAAGTGTTCGAAATGATGGCCTTCCTCTTGAATACATAACGGAGCTCGTCGTCTCAAATTAAGAACAGCCCTAACAATATCCCTTCTTCTGATAGACCTGAATTGCGTGATGAAAAAGTTAATCTACTGTGTCATATTCTTGCTCTCCATAGATTCTGTTCTTTAAAGTGCCCCACAAGAAAGTATCCAAAACTGTAAGGTCAGGTGACCTTGCCGGCCACCTCACTGGTCCGGAATTTCCTAACCACCTATCAAGAAGTCTAGTGTAAATATTCGCAAACTGCTCTTTTATTGTGTGGAGGAGCCCCGTCATGCTGAAACCAGCAGCTGTTATTATCCACACACAATGAAAACGAAACCGAACTTGTGGTCTGACTTCTCTGAAGTGTCGTGGATTATTTTTACTCCAAATGTGCTTATTATTTCTATTAAAAACACCACAGTTCGAAAAAGTACTTTCGTCGGTCCAAATAATGTTTTATTCGAGATCCAGCCACAAAATTCCATCCTTCTCTCAGGATCACCTGGATGTAATTTTTGTGAAATATGTATCTAATAACATTTCAAACTACTTTTTTTGAATTCCCTCCAAACGCTCGTCTGTGGCACATCCATTTCTGCCGAGACTTGATGTGTTGATTTGGAAGGATCTGCATTTATCTAAAAAAGTACCAAAAATAATTATACTTCTTCGAATATGGAACGAACAATTATTTTACCTCGGCTTATAAGTTACGTCTAATATTTTGTTCCATTCTGCTTCCATATTTCATTCTTGGTTTTTGAAACGCACCGTACTCAGTCAAGTGTTTGTTCAAAATTCCGAATAATGTTCTATCCGGCTGTTGTCTTTCCGGATATAATTCAAAATAAATTTGTGCTGTTTTCGTACTATTCCTATCAAATTTATAATAAAGTTTCAACATATCTCGTTTTTCTTCATTTGAGAATGAGGACATTTCGACTGAAGTATTTGTGCAAACTTATGATGTTTAATGAGTTCTGACAACTAGTGTTTATTAAACAAAATTTTTCGATAGAGTCATGACCATCTCAGATGAAGTTGTTTTTTTTTAATATCTGTGGTTTCAGAAGTGCAAATCATATCAAATTATACATCAATGAAATCAGAATGAGAATTACTATTTTTCTGTATAAAAAAACAATATGGCGCCCATAACAGAAAAAAAGTTGATGATGAATGCCAGAAGACGAAAAGTCGGATAGTAAATCTGAATATGAAAACGTGTAGCTGAAAAAAAGTATCAATGAAAATGTACTTTTGGTTTTGAGCTATGTTGTCAAATAACGGTAGAAAAAAATAAAAACGAAAATTCCGATTTTCAGTTTTTTCCCGATATTTCCGAAAATACTCGGAATTTTCCAAGTTTCAAAACAGTAAGTATTTTGTTAAGCACCAGAATACGCAACTTTGCCCCAATTTAAGCTTCGACGTATCTCCTATAGTTTAGGAGATCCCAATGGTGGGGGTCGAATTTGAATTGCCCTGTTTAATGAAATTGAAGCCAAAATGTCTATCTTACCATTTCTTAAACGGGAGCTGGGAAACTATTGCGCATGCCAAATTCACGAGAAATGTCATAAATTTTTAAGGTTATGCTTTTGACATTTTCAACCGTCCCATATTGGGCTAACAAGAATAAGAATTATGCAAGACGGTCAATAAAACTTCATGTCATTAAAAAAACGATTCATTGATCCATTTGTATCTCTGATTGATAAAATGTACGTATGTTTGTTACCTGCTACCAGAGCTTCTTCAATCAATTTTCTGCCAAAAGCGGATAAAAACTTATTAAACTTGAAGAAATGTGGACTGGGTGTGTAACGGACTGATTAAAAGGAAAATCTCTTTCCACATCGGCCTTATAACCGCCGAGAAAAATAGTTTGCTGGTAGTGATGTATTTTTGTCTCCTGAACACGAACTCGAAGTAAAAGGCGGCGATCTCAAATTCTTTCAGGAATGATTCTAGAAATTCATAAAATGTGTCATATTCTCAGTAATGAAACCCATTTATTGTCGCCCTCTTATAATTAGCACAATCTACACTTGCTATCTTTAACCTTATCCAGATTATGAGGTTATGTTGGAATTTGCCGTATTAGCACCATATAAGATATGCTTCTCATATCTTCGATAATTGTTACTGCCGAATCATGCACGCTAGAAAGAGATGAAAAAACAAAATCGTGTCTTTGAATAGGAATCTCCGGCTGAAGCGCATTAATTCGGCAGCGTCGAATTCGAAATCGATGCTCATTTTTTTTGGCATCACAAAGGCTGTCCTTATTATCCATATTCGTAGTTAATATATACAGGGTGGGGCACCGAAAACGAAACAGATCGAATATCTCTAAAACACATGTGTTGTGAAAAAGATGCAGAAACACGTCAATTTTTAATCCAAGAGGGACATCTTCCTATTATAACCTCAACTGTCAAACTCCACCCCCCACCTTTTGATCATCATCACCCAAACAATTTGAATAGGGAAATTAGTGAGTGTGACACATCATTTGAAAGATAAATTCATGAGGAATTCAGCCATGTCAATTTTCGCTACCTAACTTTTCATTTTGGCGCCCTCTTGCGGGAAAAACAACTGTTCCGTATTCCAAGTTTTGATACTTCATTTGCAAGCTAATTTGACATAAATTCGGTGACAATGCATAATGGAATTTTTCTAAGGGAAAAAACAAAATGGCGGCTCCAAAATGGAGGACAGGATTTGCAATTATCGTCCGATTCGATTCAAAATTGAAATGTGGTGGTTTTCAGAGTCGAAAATTATGATTTGTTTGTCAATGTAAAAAAACAATATGGTGGCTCCAAGATGGCGGATGAAATTTGTAATTATGGCCAGATTTGAATCAAAATTTGTATGTGGGGATTTGCAGGTTCGGAAATTATGATTTTTTTGTCGATGCAAAAAACAAGATGGCATGCGAAATTTGCAGTTATGGTTTGATTCGACCCAGCACCAAAAACGATTTCTTCAAAATACATGTATTGTGGAAAAAATGCAAAAACAAGTTGATTTTTAATCCAAGGGGACATCATATCCTGAGCATATCATAACCTCAACTGTCGTACCACTCTCTTCACCCCTTGGTCAATCATACAATTTGAATAAGGAAAATACTAAGTGTGACAGCATTGAAAAGATAATTCCATAAGGAATTCAGACATGTGAGTGTTCGCTACCTAACTTTTCATTTTGGCGCCCAATTGCGGGAAAAACAACTATTTCATATTCCAACTTATGAAATTTGATTTGAAAGCTAATGTGAACAATTGTACGAACTTACAAATTGTAAAATTTTTAATAAACTGCTCAAAAAACGTCAGACAGCGTTTCGAGACTCACTTATACCTACTCATGTATGGCAGTTCATGGCGAACACTTTGAGCATCTACTGTTAATTAATGTAGTTTGGAATAATTGGATTCGAATTTATGCAAGGTTTTTCAATTTTTTAAGTTTTTGCAATGTTCAATTTTTTTTCAAAAGCTTTTATTCAACTTGCCCTGTTAATAAGTATGTATGTATGTGTGGGACAAATCTTGCAGATTAATTTTGACCCACTTCTAGGTGTCCGATCAACTTGAACTTTGGTAGGTGTTCATAATTGCGATGAAAATGTATTATGGAATTTTTGTTGAAAAAATAAACAACAAAATGGCATCTCCAGTATGGCAGATGATATTTGTAGTTATGGTCCGATTCGTTCAAAATTGGATTGTGGGGGTTTCAGGTACAGATTTTCAGCATGACTAAAAATAATTGATTAAAATTGATAAAAAAGCTTTTATGCAAATGCAATGAAAAGAAAAAATATTTTTTTTTTAAATGTGGGACCTAGGTTATTCTGTGCGTAACAGATTCAAAAGCTTTCCGCTAGTACAAAATAGGTATTTGTGCGAGGTAAAATTCTGATTCTGTTACGCACAGAATAACGTACGTCACACATCTAACAAAAATACGATTTCCTTTTTAGTGCATCTGTATGAAAGCGTTTTCTTATCAATTCAATTCATTCAATTTAGTCATAATCGAAACTTTTGAAACCCCCATATGCCAATTTTGAATCGATTCGAACCACAATTACAAATTTCGTCCGTCACCTTGGTTTTTTGCATCAACGAAAGAATCATAATTTCTGACCTTGAAAACCCCCACATGCTAATTTTGATTCGAATCAGACCATAATTACAAATTTCATCCGCTATCTTGGAGCCACCATCTTGGTTTTTTGCATCGACAAACAAATCATAATTTCCGACCCTGAAAACCACCACATATCAATTTTGAATCGAATCGGACCATAATTGCTAATCTTGTCCGACATTTTGGAGCCGCCATTTTGTTTATTCCTTTAGAAAAAATTTATAATGCATTGTCACCAAATTTATATCAAATTAGCTTGCAAATGAACTATCATAATCTGGAATCTGGAACAGTTTTTTTCTCGCAAGATGGCGCCAAAATAAGAATTTAGGTAGAAAAAATTGACATTGCTGAATTCCTTATGAAATTACCTTTTTAATGAT
Source organism: Chrysolina oricalcia (assembly GCA_944452925.2). Classification (NCBI taxonomy): domain Eukaryota; kingdom Metazoa; phylum Arthropoda; class Insecta; order Coleoptera; family Chrysomelidae; genus Chrysolina; species Chrysolina oricalcia. Next base: position 22,687,944 of record OX101817.2, on the reverse strand, counting down.
GTGTCACACTTACTTCTTTCCCTATTCAAATTATTTGGGTGATGGTGACCAATGGGTGGGGGGATAGGTATGACAGTTGAGGTTATGATAGGAAGATGTCCCCCTTGGGTTAAAAGTCGACGTGTTTTGGTATTTTTTCCAAAACACATGCGTTTTGAAGATATTCGATCTGTTTCGTTTTCGGTGCCCCACCCTGTATATGGTCCACACATGCTTAGCAATAAAACAGGTAAATGGCCTATATCATTGGTTTACTAATTCATTTTGACAACGGAATGTAAATAGTGTCATTTACATGCCTAGGGTAATAATGACTTTGACTTTGACTTCAGCTTCATTTATATCAATTTTTAGGTTATGAGACTTTTTGAATACAGGGAGGGCCAATGGAAACTTTCCACCCTAATTCGCTCTAATACGTCGATATTTGATTTGAGGGGGAACTAATTTTCAGTTTTTTTCACCCCCGTAACTTGAACCCTGTAGCGGGGGGGGGGGTGAACAACCCTCAAAATTTGAATAGGGAAAAGCGGTCGTGCCATACCTCTTTTTGAAGGTCTCATTGAGTTTTTCATGACCCTTTAATTTTGCCTTATTATTTTCATCGATAACGAAATGACAGGTTGTCAAACTCTTGGAAATAGACTACTTATTTTCTGAATAAAAATACCAAATAATTAGAGGTGGACACGTCAAATTTGAATTCCAAACTGTTCAAAATGTCAGCCATGAACATTCGTGCTATAATAAAATCACCCCGGTTTTCTTAGGCGTGACATTTGGGAACAGACAATAATTAAAAATAATCTCCGCCGCAGGAATTTTAGTATTCGCCTATTGACATAAAAACTAACAGAAACATCCGATTTTTTGGCCGTTGAAGAAAAAAGTATGTTTGTACAAACTTTATTTCTACTAGACATGGTCGCACCATCATATTTACATAGCGTTAGTTCGAGAGTTTATAGCGAAATTTGATAAGTATGGTTTACACTGTAGCTGAGCGGGTCGAATTGGTGTCTATTTATTTCAAAAACAATGACTGTGCAAGACAAACAGCACGACTATTTAATGAAAGACATCGGGATAAAAACATACATACTTACGTTAGACAACTGATGGAGAAGTTTTTGGAAACTGGAACAGTGCAGAACCAAAAGGATAATCCGGTTCGTGTCGTTAGGAATGAAGCCGTGCAAATCGCAGTTTTAGGGCACATTACAATGGATCACACATTGAGTACGAGGCAATTGGCCGAAGTTTCTGGTGTTTCACGAACAAGCGTTAGAAGAATTTTGAAGGCCCTCAAATTTTACCCCTCCAAGATAAAACTGCTTCACGAACTTAATGAGGATGATTATGATCGACGGTTACAATTTGTAGAAGAAATGAGTGAACGCTGTATTGGCGATCCAAATTTCCTGTATAATATCTGCTTTTCAGATGAATGTTCCTTTTTTCTAAATGGATTGGTCAATCGACACAATTGTCGATACTGGAGCGATTCAAACCCACATTTATTCAGAGAGAGCCATACTCAACATCCTGAAAAGTTGAATGTCTGGGCAGGTATTTTAGGAAAGCACATCATTGGGCCATTCTTTTTGCAAGGCAATCTGACGGGGCAGCTGTATCTTACTTTGCTTCAAGAAACTATTTTTCCTAGAATAAGGGAGGTCATTGCCGAAGATAACAACTTGACACACAATATTTTTTTTTCCAACAAGATGGAGCTCCACCACATTTTGCAGCACCCGTTCGGAACTTTCTAGACGAAAATTTTCGAGGACATTGGATTGGCCGTAGAGGATCTATTGAGTGACCTGCAAGGTATCCTGATCTTTCTCCTCTTGACTTCTTTCTCTGGGGCCATTTGAAGTCTACTGTTTATAAAACACAGCCGGCTTCTCTTCAAGTTCTGCAAGAACGCATAACTGTAGAGTGTCAAAGAATAACTGCTGATATGTTGCAGAATGTTAGAGAAGAGATAGAGCAGCGATTTTATTATTGCATGAATGTTAATGGCGGACATTTCGAACAGTTTGTACGATAACTTTGACGTGTACACCTGATTATTAAACTTGAAACTTTAATTATTTGGTATTTTTATTACGAAAACAACAGTCTCATACCAAGATTTTGACAACCTGTCATTTCGTTATCGATGAAAATAATAAGGCAAAATTATAGGGTCATGAAGAACTCAATGAGACCTTCAAAAAGAGGTATGGCACGACCCTTTTTCTCTATTCAAATTTTGAGGGTTGTTCACCCCCCAGCTACAGGGTTATATCTACGGGGGTGACAACCACTGAAAATTAGTTCCTCCTCAAATCAAATATCGACGTGTTCGAGCGTTTTCTACAATTGTGATTTTCAATCCTACAAATTAGGGTGGAAAGTTTCCATTGGCCCACCCTGTATTATTGTTGTCTGTTTATTTAGTAACTTAGTTACGCGCACAAGCAACTTGGTGAAATAGCGAAACGAGTAATCATGAAGGAAGGGTAAGAAAACAAAAGAAAACAAAGGATAAGAAAAATCTAGGCAAATTTTGAGAATTGTCAACACTCAGCGGGAAAAACGTAATAAGTAACATGGAATGTATCGACTGTTAACATCCTCGGCAAGCGAAGCCTTGGCTTTGCCTCGGCTCGTACTCGCTCACCTCGAATGTTAACACGTATTTACATTCCTTGTTACTTAAATAACTATTAAGCAGATTTATTTTAAACCAGATGCTTTTGTTCCCAAAAAGGACTTTTTACTCTAGGAAGAGGAAAATTCCAGTCATATACCTTCTGGTTCTAAAGGTTTGTTTCCTAGAACCAAAATTGACATATTTTCCAAAAGTTTCTGGCAGAAGTTACGAGGATGTATTGATATCTAGTTAGCCTAGACCAGTTCCCTGCATAAACAAAATATTGCGTTACCATAGAAACGAACAATAACTTATTGGAAGTGTCAGTGTAAAGTCTGACGTCAGAAAAGTAAACCAGAGTAACGCAATAAATTAAAAGAAAAAATATGGCCACCGAAATTGTGAAAATCTAAAAATTGGAGTATCGAGCCATCATCATATTAAATACAGGTATTTAATAGGGTTAAGAGGTAAGCAGAGGTAAGATATGCTTAATACCCTTGGTGATCAATGACCTTCGTATGCGACCGTGAAAAATTGGACTGCAAGCTTCAAAAGAGGTAAATTTTCCATTGAAGATGATGACTGATCGGGAAGGCCAGTTTCTGTGTCAGTCCCCGAAAATATCGATGCAGTTCATAACATGATTTTAACAGACCGTCAAATTGGGCTAAAACGGATATCTGAAGCACTGAATATTTCATACGAACGCGTTCATCATATAGTTCACGTCAATTTGGACATGAGAAAAATTGCTACAAAGCGGATCCCCAAATGTTTGAATATTGACCTAAAGCGTGCAAGGGTAGTAGCATCGCGTTCGATCTTTGTTCGATTTGAAAACGATGTAGACTTCTTAAACCGAATTGTTACTATGGATGAGACTTGGGTACATTTCTACGATCCAGAAACAAAGCAACAATCGATGGAATGGCGGCACTTCGGTTCTCCAAGATCTAAGAAGTTTCGTGTCCAAAAATCTGCTGGAAAAGTTCTTGCTTCAGTTTTTTGGGATTGCCATGGAGTAATCATGATTGATTTTTTGGATAAGGGTAGAACAATAACTGGAGATTACTATTCGACATTACTGACCACTCTACGGGAAAAAATTAAAGAGAAAAGATGCGGAAAGCTATCCAAAGGTGTTTTGTTTTTGCAGGACAACACCCCTGCACACAAATCTCATGTTGCCATGCAAAAACTGATTTAGGGTTTGAATTACTAGAGCACCCCCCTTATTCACTAGATTTGGCTCCGTCCGACTATCATCTCTTTCCTCAACTGAAAAAAAGTTTAAAAGGTTGTAAATTTTCTTTCAACGAGGAGGTAATAAAAGCTGTGGGGGTCTGGTTTGCAGAGCAAGAAGAAACATTTTTTGAAAGGTGCAGAGACGTTGCAGGTTCGCTGTAATAAATGTATCCAATTAAGAGGAGAATATGTTTATCTAACATATGGACATGGGATTATCAGATAATTTTTCAACACTACATTATCATATATATATGAATAAGAAATATAAGAATAGAAATAAGAAAATGATGATGATGGTTTCAAAATGACCTCAGCAAAGTTTTTTTCCAAGCTGAGTGTCATCTTCTTATGAAAGAATCATGGTATTTAATCCAATATTTGAATTTTTATTTTCAATAGAGTTAGTATATAGTATACTTGATTGAAAATATCCTTTACTCAGTGGAAGAATATCATTACCTCAGACCTAGAAAATAATTCTGACAATATCGATTTTTTGTAGTGAGACAGTATTTATTCTAGCATACAGGGTGTGTCACGAAGATTAGGACACGGAATAACTCGAAACTCGAAACTAGTGGAGAATTGTAATGTTGGGGTTCTGAATTGAAGCAATTGGTGCAGCTTTTTTTGATATTATGTTACCAAACGAGATTTTTGTTTTCGGTCACGTGACATCAGATTCAAAATTATTAATGGGACATCCTGTATATTTTGGCTTTTTTTATGTTTCTCCCGATAAAAAAATTCAAAGAACTATCACACTTGTGGTCTAAAACGATTAATTCAAGAAATACAGGTACTTCAATATCCTTTGTCCCACGAATTCTGAATCGAACAATTGCCAAATTATTTAGGTCTTGGGTCACTCTGTGTATTTGGGCAGTCCTATATTTTTTTGTGATTATTGAAACAAGGCAAATTTATATTAATCGTCCACATTTTATTAAAAAACGTTGTGGCAAAGGATATTGAAGTACCTGTAGTTCTTAAACTAATCGTTTTAGACCACAAGTGTGATAGTTTGTTGGAATCGTTTTATCGGGAGGAACATAGAAATGCCAAAATATACAAGTTGTGTCATTAATAATTTTGAATCTGATGTCACGTGACCGAAAACAAAAAGCTCGTCTAATCTTCGTGGGCCGGTTTTATTTCTCTTATACATCAACAACATTGATAAAGAAATAGCTAATTCATTATTTACCGCATATGCAGATGACATTAGTATATTGATCTCGGATAAGCAAACTGACATTTTAACGCAGAAATGTACGGACATCTTGAAATTAACTTCTGAATACTTCAACAGACAAGATCTATTTTTTAATGCTAAAAAAACTCAGGTTATACGTTTTCACAACTATCAAAATAAAACAGAAGAACTCCAATTGAATCTCAATAATACTACCTTCCAGAGCACTCACAATGCAGTAAAATTCCTGGGTATACAAATGGATGAATTTTTGAATTGGATTCCATATTGTTACCAGCTAGTTTCTAAATTATGCTCCCTAGTATATCTCTTCAGGAATCTTAGAATCGTTTTGACTAATAAACAACTCATCAATGTATATTATGCTCAGGTCGAATCCAGGCTGCGTTACGGAATTTGCTTGTGGGGCAATTCAACAATTGGTAAAAATGTTTTTATTCAACAGATGGAGTACTTGATGAACTCTTTTTATAAATTATGAAATTCTTACTCTTACTAGTCTATTCATACATGAATTATCAGTTTTTGTATTCATCAATAGAACCGACTTCATTCTGAATAGTGATATTCATGATAAGAACACACGTCAGAAAGGAATGATACATGATATAGGACAACTCAAAACGCCCCTAAATGCATCGGACCTAAATTCTTCAATCATCTCCCAGAAATTATCAAGAGAGCAGAAAATCTAACGTCATTAAAAAAAAAAAAATTAAGCCGTTTTTATTGATTAATTGTTTTTATACACTCGATGAGTTTTTATATAATCCACTGTGATTCACTGTGCTTTTATGTGATACTGCCCAGTTTTTTTTGTTTGTACTTTTTTAGTACCTACTCGCTGTAAGTTAAATATAAGTGCTGACTATTTCTATACAAGATGTAAAATTTTGTCATTTTAAGGAAAATGAAGGATTTGATTTGATTTTGGATAAACAAACCAATTTCTTGTATTAAAGCAAATTTTTTTGATCCAAGAATTATTTTCTATGAGTGTAATTTGTAATGTAATATTCAGCTTATATTTTGTGACCTTTACTGGTTACAGTGACTAAAAGTTGGTTGGGGTGAGATCAAATAACTGAAACTACTATTGATTCGTTACCGGCGTTTCGACTCTGATGAAGTCATCTTCAGGGCACTACAAATCATTATATAAATAAAAATAAAAATTAATGTACATCAGCGAAACTAGTCTTTCTCTTTCTATCATGTGCCAAAAGCTTGACATGAGGTAAAATTTTGTATCTCATTTCTTACGATGGTGTTCCCCATACCTTTTTTTTTGGAAATTCGAAGGTAAACACTAATTCCTCTGTATTGCATTCGGTCATACTTCTTGTGTAACCCAAAAGTAAAAAAAAAGTTCAATGTCTATAACATTTTTTAATTGCGAAAAATATTATCTAGTCATGAATTCTTAAAAAAAAAATTGTTAATTCTGTCAACCGATTGCACCCTTACGCGCAACCCTCGGAAGTCTTCGAAAGACTTGTGTGAGCTAGGGAAGACGCAGCCCTTACCTTTTAACGTGTGATGCCATGCACGAGACCGGTGAATCGGTGGATCGAACCCACGACCCCACGCATGCGAGGCGAACGCACTACCAGCCGACCACCACGGCCCATATGTGAATCTCTTCAGAAGATCTTTCTTCAAGACGTAGGTATGTCAATACGTATATGGAACTTTACTCGTCATATATGAGTGTGTGGGTATGTAAATGATGTTTGTTATATGATGAAGAATACGTAGATTGATCAGTATTTCCACTTTAGTTTACAAATAAACGATGAAACGAAGATGCAAATTTTCATTCAGATACTCCAAGTCGGACATTGAATGATTTTTCTGGTATAGGTAATGCTCGGTTTGTCTACTTTTGTTTTCTGAGTTTGTAATGTATCACTTGGTTTGTCATGTAATCTAGTAAGAAAACAGAATAATGCAGTTCGACAGGAGAGCCATATAATGATACAACTCTGTGGTAGGTAAGTGCAACGAGTACAAAAATTACAGCATTGCTGGAATCGATTATCGTTATTATCGTGTGGGGAATTATTCCACTTATATATTTATATGCATTCAAATTTGAATTTGTAATTAGGTTAATATTTCATACACATGACTTTCAATTATTATTTTTGTCATACGTAACTATTTCTACCTTTTTACGAGCAACCGGGTGTTTTCTCCTAATTAAGAATTGTCCCCAATAAACAATTGAACATGATTTTTTATTTACCTTTGACTCCTAAAAGCTATGACCAAGCACAATTTTCGATTTTTAAACGTTTCAATGACAAAAATCGACATTTTTTTTATCCTGTCGAGTTTTTCAATCAAGCATTAAAGAAATACCAGTCAGCAATGAAACACTGGCAAGATTTTGACGAAACCCCTTGCCCCTCCCCTTCTGAATTATTATGAAACTGAACTTCTGGCAAAATAACATATTAGTAAAATTCAATTTATTGATAACAACCATTAATAAACTTTAAAAGGAAGAAACTGAAAACTTAAAGTAAATACCCGAATAATCCCCTTGCACCTCTATGCATTTTCGCATTCGTCTTCGCAGATTGCCCGTAACCGCTACTGGAATAGTATGGATCCTTGAACAAACTGGTTTTAAGTATTCCTATAAAAAACAATCCATAGGGGATTATTCGGGATTTTTGGCAGGCCAGCGCACTACCCCTTGGTTTCCAATCCGTTGATTAGGAAATGTTTCATTGAGATACTGCGTAACTGTCCTTCCATTGTGGGGTGGTGCGACATCCTGTTGCCACCACAGTTGCCAAAGTGTATTAATCGGCTCCTCTTCAAGAGCATCTAAGTTTTGGATTAAATCAAGGTAACTTTCTGTCTTTTAGTTTCCATCGTATATAATTGGCACCAAGATTCTGTTTCGATTCAGCCCCATATGTATACACAAACATTGAATGATATCTGTCCCTGCCTTCGCAAACTTGCTGAATTTGGTGCGGATTTTCCTCTGCATAATAGGAATGCTCAATATTCCTGATAATGTTATTAAACAAATCCTCATTTTGATGTAATTTTTCATCAATCCAATTGCAGAACTCAAGCCTACTTTCAGTATCTCCTGGTTTTAGTTCTTGGCTGACATGTAATCTATAAGGATGATACTTATGCACCGAGAAAAAACTTTAATAACCAAATTTAAACTTTAGCATTGGCAATCAAGAAAAGCACCTGTATTTGGGACTGTGGATCTCACTTCAATTGCCACTAGAAAAAAGGACCCAGACAGTGTTTACTTGCCATAATCAAATTGAAATTCAAATATAACGTTACCTTCTATCAACAGTAGTGACATAAAGTTTTTGCCCCTAATATATATTTTAATTGTTGTTATGTCGGTTTTAATTGATATAAAAAAAGAAATATTTGTCGTTTTTGAAGTATACATTTGGTATTGGTCGTATTGATAAATAGACCGAATGCGTCTATACTCGAATTCATTGCTTGTGAATTGTGAATATCGAAACTATATGACGGAATAAGTACCCGAAATGAAAGCTTTTTTCAAGAAAGTTTTTATCAAAGTTTAGGCTTACTATCAATTATGCACATAAAATATTTCTTATAGTATAAAATTCAACAATATATTAAATTTTTCCTTATGAAATATCTCATTTCCAGTGTAAAATATTAAAAGTAAAAGAAAATTCAAATTTTCACTTATACTGATTTCAGCATTTTGTTTGATTAAATTTGATATTCCATATGAAAAACATACTCTGTTATTAACTATTATTGTTTTTGTTTTTTTCCTTTAATCAGCTGTCCCCTTACGAATGGCAGCCCTCAGAAGTCGAAACTTGTGCGAGCCAAGGATTAACGAGGTCTTACCTTTTTACGTGCGATTCCTAGCACTTTCTTGGGCCATCATAAAAATTTCTGCAGTCGTCATGGTTTGAACCATGGCCGACTAGCAGCCAAAGTGATTGAAACGATGCCGCTTTAACCACTCGGCTACATGAACTCTGTCAGACTGACATTCATATTAGGAGCAAGATGATTTTAAGTTCTCCGTTGTTGTTTGGATACGTGGTTGCTATGACAAAGTGGTATTACCGGCTCGAAAACTAGGAACTGCGTATTATCGAGGCATACTACCCCTATTGGTCCAAATATTGCAGGAAAGGAGGGTTTCATACGGCGAGTGGAATTATCTGTAGTAATATCCCGACAAAATGCTGAATTTTCAAAAAATACTTTCACCTTGCTGCCACGAAAACTGTGTTGATTAGAAACACCACGAGAGCTTGCTCGAGTGGTGTTTTGTACAGCAACACAGTTTGAGCGACTGGCAAGGTGAAAGTATTTTGAAAATTCTGCATTTTGAAGAGATATTCGATCAGACAATTTCACGAATACATTAAATTATTATGGACTAAATGCGTATTGCAGGAACGGTTCATCATGTGTCATTAATGTCAGTTGACGAGTTGAACCGTCAAACTGACGTTTCTCTATTCACAGAAATTGTTGTAACTATGGAAACGTATAAATAAGGAAGAAGCGAAACACCGATTTGAAAATACCACGGGCTGGAGACAGTGTTTTCGAAGAGTCCTTTTCTCATTGGTTTGAATTCAAAAAATGATGGCATTTGGTTGGTTTACATAATATGAGGAAAATTGTCGAGTAAATACCGTTTGGTCTATCTATCTTTACGACGCAATCATACATTTCACACTCTGATCAAACACTGATGATCGTAACTGTTCTGACATCACTGACCTATCGCAAAATGCAAAAGACTTGCTCGGAAAACGTTGCTATTGGCCGTCAATGATGAATTTGCGCATGCCCGTGTTCTTTTTAATGACTCTGATATTTATGAAAATACCAAAGTAGACCACGAAACGAAGAGTCTTTGGAACTAACACTCTTTGTGTTTGTGACTATCAATGCTACTCCAATTATTTATCTTATTATGACAAGGAGCAAGTTATTTGTGCTTAGTGCTGAAGTATGGAAATTTTGCAGTGTGCACTGTGAAGATCCAAATTCCTGTCTAAATTATCAACATACGCTTAATGTGGTTGTGGACGTTCGGGGTAAAGTTCTAAATATCTTTCACAGGAAACTTCCGAGTTTTTTTAACACTGTAATATACCTAACGAACCATATCTGAATTGGAAAACACCGTTTTTGCTCTCTGAAATTGAACTGTCACATCGACAAGCGAGTTTGACTTTTCGTCTTTGAATATCATGGCCGGCTTTTCCATTTTCTGATACCTGATATTTAAATGAAACAATGTCGTAATGAAAATTGAAAAAAAAACCATTACTGTAAATTTTTGTCTTAGAAAAGTTTGAATTTCAAAATTCGTGATTAATTACAGCTTTTGAGGTTCGCGCGAAGGCAACAAAAATGGAATGAAAAATTCAGGTCCATATCTAAAAAAAAAATCATTTGATAACGATTTCTGGGAAATGAAATATCGGATTTAAAATTTGAAAACGCCAAAAAAAAGAGAAATTAAAAAAGTTTTATGACATTTAGAGTTTTTCCAGAAATATCTTTGAAAACGCATTTTGATCGGCAACAAATTGCGCAACTTTGCCAATGCTGAAGCTCGATTTTCAGCCACCGTGTATTCTTTCTAGTATACAGGGTGTTTCTTAAGTACGTATAGAAACTTCAGGAGCATGTTGCTGAAATCGAAATAAGAAAAAAAGTTCCCACAAACACATGTCTGTAAGTTATTCGTTTCTAAGATACAGAGTGTCAAAGTTTAAATCTTATATTTGTTTTTTGTGAAAAAATTCCAAAATATTTGTGATATTCGAGTAAAGTTCGGTATCTGGAATGATTTTTCAAGGACAAAATCAAAGTTTATGTTAATTGTGAAAAAACTAATTTCTAATTGAATTTATTTTGAATAAAAAAATCTTGTCAATCAAAATCACTTGCAATGATTATTTCAAATCTCATCAACTTGAAAACAGTTGCTCGCAGTGACTTCTATCAAGAATATATTTTTCATACAATATAAATAATAAATATTCCCAGATATCAAACTTTACCCAAATATCAAAATTATTTTGAAATTATTCACCAAAAATAAAAGTAAGAATTCAACTTTGACACTCTGTATCTCAGAAACGATTAACTTGCGAACACATGTTTATAGGAACTTTTATTCTTATTTTGATGTCACCAACAAGCTCCTAAATTTTCTACACGTACTTAAGAAACACCCTGTATGGTTACTGAAAAATAGATCCATAATTTGTGTGATAAATATTCGTTCATGATCCTGTTTTAGATAGAACATTAACCCTAGAAAGTGAAAGCATTGGTGAAATGTTAGTCAGGTATTGTAAAGATGGCAGCACTTATCGGATGTATTCTACGAAGATTACTCCAAATCGTTGATTAAGCTCCGTGCATCATCAAAAATAGTCTTATTTTGTATTCATTATCTTTGTAACCCCATCGTCAATCCTGTACAATTCAGATAGCAAACCAGTAGGCCCAATTCCAATTGAATTTAATATGACGAATGTTGGAAGTAGCTCCATCTAAGAATCATTTGTTCAAAGAGAACCCAATATGGCCCTCCTATTGAATTATCTATTAGTGGGAGTATAGAGAAACGGGAACCTCCTACTTTTTTACTATTCAGAAAATACCGCCCAGCCTTTAGGCTTCCATCTGAATGATTTATAAGAGAGTAATTATTATGCTTCATTGATGAATATTATTTTTAATATCTTCCGGCAAGCACTCATGAGTCTACGGTAATTTTGATAATTATATCGAAAGTATGAAATGTTAAATATGGTGTGATATTTTGCTGAGACGTGGGAATGTTCTTTCCGAAACCATCAGATTGTATTACTTACATGAAAGAGCATTTGGGTATCCTTGACAGAACGTCATTAAACAAATAATGAATATAGTTAATAAATACTTCAGCCACATGCAATAGCATTTTAGTCGGCAAGAATCCAACAGAATAAAGTTTTTGCCCCTTACATCCACCCAATTATATCTATCAGACTACAATCGATAGGTACCCTACTCGGGCTTTCATCAGATTATTAATGCCAAAATAATGTCTCGTTAAATTATTATAAAATACTGTCGAAATTTAGAAGCAATAAAAATAGTCGACTATTTATCAAGGTCTTGTTATATTACTCTTGAAAACATCGTGTTTGAAAATAGTCGATTTTCAAGATTCAATAGGTCATAACTCAAAATGTATTAGAGACCACCACTAAATTCATTCGGATTCATGTTCAGAAGATGAAACTACGTAACACCACTTTTCTTTTTGTTTCGAGGATAAGTCTGATAAACTTTCCTTTACCACTATTATTATTTTAATCAAATATAGCCATGACCACATTTTGATAGGCAAGCCATTTTAGGCGTACCTATTCATCTTTTTATGAGACTTCATAGAAAATTTGTTTCATCCATTTATCACATGGGTGAATAAGGTCGACCTCTAGCCGCATGTTCATACATGATAATAAGTTTGTTGCGACTGAATGGGTTCAAGAATTACTGGGTGTTTTTGGGAAAACAATAGTTTACATTTTTCTAAACACCCTCCATAATCTCTTATGATATTATCTGGTTATAAGTATGATTGGATGAAGTGAGGATAACCGGAGTTACCTTGAAACAGGTTTTCTAAGCTGAAGATTGCGTAATTCAGGAAAGAACTTTCAGCATGAGCTAATCAAAAGGCAAATACTACAATTATCTTCAGAAAAACGGCAAATTTTTAAAAATCATAAGCATAGCCTCTCTATTCGTTATTAACGATATCATTTTGAATTAGGCCATATGGATAAAACTGAAGTAGATGCTTATAAGCACAAGACAGAAGGAAAAGCAAATGCCTAGAGCATAAGGTAGAAGCAAAAGCAATCGCTTCATTCAATATGAATAATAATTACCTTTTACTTCCAAGAAATGCTTCATAAAACGAGTAAAAGCCATATCTGATATGCTGTTTAGCAGGTAATTTGTAAAAAAATTGTAAAATTTGTTTTTAAGAAACTTCCAGGTTTTCGAAGAAAACCCCTCTAAAGCAGAGCTTGTGCGAGCAAGGGAGATCCGGGACCTACAGTTTAAATAAAAGTGGAATCCGAACCACTTCAGCTCAGTGACACGCGACCGAGGATCGAACCTGGACCGCCTGGGTGGAAGCCAAACGCTCTAACACCACGGCCGCTTCGCTGTTAACTCCTGCATTTTTTCACAGTTTGTAAAAAACAAAATTTTGCGTATTCAGACCTGCAAATTACTCACTAACGGCTTGTTGTATACACACGATTATCAGTGTTCAAAATGTCTTCCGAAGATGATGTCGGACATGATAGTGATAGTGAGGTGCAAGTGCTAGAGTTCATAGCAAATGAACTCAGCAAACATCCAGAGATTCTTAGTTTAGTAAGTCGCAGACACCAGCATGTAAGAAAAAGAAAGAAGATGCCATAAAAAAGATTCTAGACGTATATGGAAGTCATCGGGGGCGGCTAATCACGGCGGGACAACTAATGAAAAAAATTAATAATATGAATGCCCGTTTAAAAAAGAAAACGGATAATAAACCTATCAAACTTCTCCCATAGGAAAAAGCGTTATACGAGGCCATGGAGGGAAATTCAAATTCAACCGTATCGAAAATAACAGGTAAGGATCTTTTTTGGTTGTACTGTCGTCAGATCTAATTAATGCATTTTTTTCATGGCAGGAGCCAAATCATACGGCATGCCATTTCCGGAGTACGTCGTTTGGAGACACAGTCACTGAGTCTTTTCCCAGTGTGGATCAACGTGAAACCATGGCTTCAGCTGCGACCCCTTTGTCACTACCTCCACGCCGAACGAGAGCAACAACTGTGCTACCAGGCGAAACAAAGTAAACTGAAAAGTTGTCCAACCTAGAGCTGCAACGGTTAGTTTTGATAGAACAGCTACAAACCACCCAGGTCCAGAGAGAGTATTATAAGAGTGAACTTCAAAGGGATGCCGTGCCAATAGTACACGACGAGGGAAAGATGTATGCGATCCTGTTATTGTTTATCAATTAAATTGTGGTATATAGGGGTAAACAAATATAGGATCTAATTTTTTTAAACAAATTTTTGAATGCAAATTTTAAAAGCAATCGTGAAGGATGTTTTATTTTGTAGTTTTCTGTTTTCTCGGAACATAATTCATTTCAGTACAAAGGTAAGGTAATTAGAAAATGTATATTACGTTACATTACCATCAATAAATATTTATAGCAAATACGTACATCACTAGTTATTATTGTATTGAATTACATTGGCTAAAGCTTCACGCACTTTCTGACCGCGTATACGTAAGTTGTCTTTCTCGTCCTCATCCCTATCATCAACACGTACGACGTCTTTATCTTTATCATTTTCTTCAAAATCTGGATCCTGCAGAGCCTTAGCAATATTGTGTAAAACAATACAAGCTACAATTATAACTGGAACATTAGCCAGTGTCACGCAACAACAATATTTTAGGATAGGAAAGCGCCCTTTCAGCTGTCCAAAACACTGCTCGATTATTACCCTTTCCGTCACCAAGAGTTTATTGTAAGTCTGATTTGCGTATGTATTGACAGGTTCTCGAAAAGGAGTCAGAAGCCAAGGCTCAATTTCATATCCCTGATCAGCAATTAGAACGGCGCTCGCTGTACGTCGCATTACATTTCTTACGTCGGAATTTTTCCAAATTCGGCTGTCATGCACAAAACCAGACCAGCTCACATCCACGCTAGTGGAATATGTACTTTCCATTGCACGTAGCTTGAACGTTCAAAGTTGCTTCTCCTTTGCGGTTTATGTATTCGTCTCCGATGTACTTTAGGTTTCTCTGTCTTTACGTGTGAACAGTCTAGTGCTCCAATAGCAGTTGAAAATCTGAACTGACCTGCCCAGAGTTCTTTAGCTTCCATGACGGTTTGGTGACTTATGGGAAACTGAATCCAACGACTGGCCTGTTCAATTATTTTTTTAACCACCAATCGCACAGTGCGAGGAACAGTGGACTGCTCAATGCCTAGCTCTTCACCAATTTCGCTTTGAAAACCTGGATTTGCCAAATATCTAAAAGAGATTTTCATTCTGTGGACAGCTGATAATGCACCACTACGCCGTTCCACACTCTCGACTAGAAAGTTCTGAGCTAACCATTCCACATTTTCTTGTTCAAATCGGAACAGGATTTTAAAATCATTCGTTCGCGGTGCACGCCGTTGTTTGTGGTACTTTTTTTTTCGGATATTTATCATTTCAGCCATTTTCACTTGCAAACACACAACCGACTAAAAACTGACGAAAAGTGTTCTACGTTGAATCCGCTGAACCTCTAATACTGATAGCGCTGATGCTATTGACTAGCAGCATCACTTTGCCTTAAGTAAATCCTCGCAGTTGTAAGCATTTGGTTGGATTTATGCATACGTGTGAAGCTAATACTTTTGTTTCATGAGCAATTGCTTCCTACTTTTAAGCAGAAGGATTCACTTACAATTTTATCCATACTCCCCAGCAAACACACATATGTCTGCCATATGGCAAATGTATAGATTGTTCAGGTTTCAGGAGTAACATTTCCTTGCAACATAATTGTTATGTATTTGTTGTATTTACCGAAAAAAAATTTTTTGAATAAAACGTAACATAACAAGAAACATATCGTACATATAACTGATTCCTTGAATGCCATGAAGAAACTGTTTAAATGAATGATTAAAATAACAAAATCGAATATTTCACTTTCGTTTTTCTCATGTAACTGAAATGTATATTTGGTTCGATCTTTGAAACATCTTCTAACTATTCGAGATTATTTCCCGATTACCAAAATCTTTATATCAATGCAATATGAATTGATATTTTACAGTTTATGTCACAAACATAATTTAAGACATATATGTTATATTTTGAGGTTAGTTCAGACAATTTCAGCATTGAATGATGTGTTTTCGTAATTCGAAGATTTAAGTTTTCAGTAAGTATTGTTGTAAAGTTATACAGTATACTGAAATGTCTCAGTTATATTTTTACCAGCTGAGTAAAAGGTATAGAGGCGGAATATAATAGATAAAAATGATTTGCCCATTATCTTTGAGTCTGATGATAGCCCTGCTGATGGATTGCTTCATCAACGCCATCACCAGACGTCTTCAAAACAAACGAATCTGAAGAAGATGTAGGTACACATATGGATGTAGAAATTAATGATATGGTAACTGAGGCTTCCAACAAGAACACTCTAGAAAAGGCAGGTGCATCAGAAATAATAAAACAGTTTGTCAGATATTCTAGATAGGTATGCCCATTAATAGGAATTGTTGACTTAACATTGACCTCAATGTGAACATTTAGATCATTAATTATATAGCATGCCTTCACCGGTGATACAATCTATAGATATTTCATCCACTGCAGAGACTGAGTTGGAATATTAGAGAAGAAACATTTTCATTCGTGAGGATGTTCAGGCCATGTTGAATTTGTTTCCATTCAATTCTTGGGAGGACTTGAGGCACTCGAAGAATTATTTAGCATTGATCATACTAAGTGGACAAATTTGGTGTTTT
Source organism: Chrysolina oricalcia (assembly GCA_944452925.2). Lineage (NCBI taxonomy): Eukaryota > Metazoa > Arthropoda > Insecta > Coleoptera > Chrysomelidae > Chrysolina > Chrysolina oricalcia. Next base: position 22,671,205 of record OX101817.2, on the reverse strand, counting down.
TTAATATTATGTTTTCTCAGTACTTGATTTCAAATTAATATGAATTCAAGTAAGTTGCCAAAGATTACTTATGTGAATCAAGGCAAAATGTCAAAAATTATTTCCAGTCGTTAGTGAATCTAGAGACCATGGTTCTTCTAGGAATATCAAGAACAATCAAGAAATGTTCTACAGTTTCGGCTTTTAATATTTGTGTAACTTCATTTTAATTGAATGGGTCGAGTGAAAATAATACTTCACAATAATTTACACAACACTAACATTTATTGCTAACAAACAATTGTTTCGACACACTGTGTCATCTTCTGAGCGAGTTATAAACTGACTTGCTTAGTTTATATCTCGCTCAGAAGATGACAGTGATGACACTGTCGAAACAATTGTTAGCAATAAATGTTGGTGTTGTGTGAATTGTAGACCCATTCATTTAAAACAATCAAGAACATGTCGTTCTACAAACAAGTATAGTTTCTGAAATGACTAGTATGTTATTGTTAATTCATCCTATGTATTACTTTATAACTTTCATTAAAGTATCTGTACAGTAACAAATTCGTTACTGATAATGTTTCTGATCCATGGATGCAATGTTATTATGGAAACACTAAATATATGTCAGACATGTAAAGGACATACCCAAGGAGGCGGAAATTTTACGTTACATGCAAGATACATTAACTGTACAAATTACATGTCTGCATCATCGGATGTGAACAAAAAAATGTATTTGTCACGTATCAGACATGTATTTGTGTTTGCTGGGTCCTTGTAGCATTCACTTGAAATTTTGCAAGTATAAGCAAATGCCCCTTTTTATTCATATGGCTCGTTTGAATATGTTACTTATTTCGTTATTTACATTTCGATCTGCGGTCACAATCTAAGCACAATTTTTATCACCGCTTGTTTCGCGGAAAAGTGTTGCCAGTCAACCCAAAAGTCGGCAAAGCTGAGTTTCTGCTGAATTTTATACACAATGTATATAAGCAGATAACTGCCGCGAAATAAGCGCCAGTAAAAATTGTGCTTAGATTGTGACCGTAGCTCGAAATGTAAATAACGGGTCTAACGGTAATATGTCATGGTTGTAACAACTAGTGTGTTACGGAAAGATGTTATAATCTAGTATGTAGGTTATGTCAACGTGACGGATAAAAGTTGTTAGACAAAATAAGTTTGGTCTGTACAATTTGGAAATATAGTTGACGGAAAAGTAGCTATAGGCTTTTCTTCATAAGGTTTAAAAAAAGGAAAAGAATACAATCCTTCTGCCTTCCTTCCTAGCCACTCACCTAACCTAACCATGCGAAATTATCGATTGATGGAACATAGCGAGTGATGTTCAATGTTGGTATTTTTTTAAGTACTTGGAACACGGTTCAATAAAAAAATATCAATGAACGTGCAGGCAGTTTCAACCACATTAAAAAATAGTGCCACCTGTACCTACATAAGTGAGATTCCTTCATTCTTACAGTAAAAATCTCATTATCTTGGAATGAAGTTGAACAGATAACAATAGTAATAATGCACCACTTAACTCTAAATGGGTCAGAGTAACTATTTTTACTGGTGCCACACGTGTTTTAGAATAGAGTAGTTAAACCTTGGAATGTTCATTAGAATGCAATTTAACATATACTGCTGCTAAGGTTTTAAAAACGCGTCTGAGAACACACATTATCGCTATTCTTTAGAAGTACATGAGGCGAGATGACTGTGTTATTGACAAATGTTAACTGTCTGACGAATTTTTGTCTCAATTCAGATGCCAAAGAGACTATGGAGTACCAGTTTAGCACGAACAGAAGCAAGAATACCTGAAGGATCAAATATTTTTCACATGACCGACAATTCCATCTATGACTAGGTCATGAGATGGATCTTTTTAGTTTATAATAAATTTGAAGCTGGCACTTTCTGACTGCCAAACGACTCCAAATCGTTATGAAAATCTCGTAAAATGATCTGAGTCGCCATTTTCAAATAGAATTGTCCATACGAATCGTCGTAGAACATTTAGAATATTCCTTCAGTGAAGGTTATCATTATAGACCGTCAGATAATAACAGATTTTCTCTTTTCTGGGATTTAACCCACAAATTATGTCTGTCTTGAGTTCAAAAAATGAAAATTTAGCGATCGAACGTAATGCTAGGCATATGAAAGATTCATTTTTCGTTTGCAGAAAAAACTTGTTTTTTTTTCTTTTCTTGTTTAACACATTTTACCACAATAACATATAACAATCTAATAGTGAGAAACCAAAGCCGTAATGATTTCATTGAAAATATGAACAAGATGTTGATAAAGTCAGATGTGGAAACATCTGCGACTGAAAGTTGGAATTTAGACGCTATTTTCATCGTACAAGAGGTTATCTTGTACGATGGAAAATAGCGACTAAATTCCAACTTTCAGTCGCAGATGATTCCAGAACTGACTTTAGGAACATCCTGTTCATATTTTCAATGAAATCAACATGCCATGCCCATGACAGGTTTTATGTCAGAAAAATATTTTCAAAGTTTCACCGCACAAGAAATAGTCCAACAATTCCTCATTACAGTGTGAAATTGCTTCTGAAGAGTATGTTTTCCAATTCTTCCGACCTCCCTGATGATCTTAGAAGAGTGAAATAGATTTTGGTTGACCAAAATGTATTGGAGGCCTAGCGAAAGAGATGCAATTATTCACGCATCAATGGAATGAGCGATTTTCTGTGAGTGATACTTCTGAATAACATTCTCCCTTATCTCAATCATAGATAAAAATCTCCAATGGAAACTGGACATTTAATAAATAATCAACTATCTGAATGAAAATGCAAATTTTCACTTTCTGATTTTTTCGTATAAGGGAGGAAATCACAGAAAATCGCTCCATTGATGCGTCAATTGCATCTCTTTCGCAATGCCACCAAGACATTTTGGTCAACAAAAATCTATTTCACTCTTCTAAGATCATCAGAGAGGTCGGAAGAATTGGAAAACATACTCTTCAGAAGCAATTTCACACTGTAATGAGGAATTGTTTGACTATTTCTTGTGCGGGGAAACTTTGAAAATATTTTTCTGACATAAAACCTGTCATGGGTATGGAATGTTGATTTCATTGAAATTATGAACAGGATGTTCATAAAGTGAGTTGTGGAATCATCTGCGACTGAAAGTTGGAATTTAGTCGCTATTTTCCATCGTACAAGATAACATCTCTTGGAAGGGATTCATGTTTTAAAGAGAAACATTCTCATTTGATTTTTTCTTCAAGTTATAAAGGGTCTTTCTCAATATCTATCAGATGTAGTTCAATGTCCAGCGTGGCTTTAGCCGGGGAAGTAATTGTTTTCTGTTAGATATTACAAAAAAGTAACTTCAATTTTATGGTAGGGTTTTTCCATTTCCAGAGGAGTCATGTATTGAATCAATTTTTAATTGAGAATGTTTCTCTTTAAAACAAAGCCATAATGCTTGGACGTACTGAAAGAGTTGAAATAAGGGTGCGATCTTGTAAAAAATACTCGGTTGCGATGCATTTTCTCGTTTATGGCAATCGACAGAATGAAATTTGATGTCGTTATGAACCCGAAAAAAATTTCCCATAATTTTTTTACCTATTATTTATGTTTTGAAATTAAATTAGAGAAAGAGAATACCTACCGAGAGTTTAAATGTATAATAATGAGTGTCTCAAAGCAAATTAATATTCACACAGAGATAAATAAATGTATGTTCTACACAATTGTGAATAATTTCAGCACAATTTGTTTCTAAAAAGTTGACAGCACCAATTTGTTCATTTTTCTTCTATAATATTGTATTATAGATATTGTGTATAAACGATACACTACAGTGTAATGAATGGCAACAATTTGTGTACCAGTAGATGAATTAAATAATTATTTTGTCGGAAATGCAACTAGAGCTGTTCAAGAAATTGTAAGAACTGATGTCAGTGCTGAATCTTTATTGAATAATCTGAATTTGAATTTCATTAACTCCATGTCTTTCACACCAACTACTCCTGATGATATCAGAATACTCATTATGGAACTTAAAAATAAAAAAACTGAAGATATTTATGGAATATCCACATTCATATTAAAACAAAGTGTCAATTTCGTAAAAGACCCATTGTCTGATATAATAAATAGCTGTCTACTACAAGGCAATTTTCAATCTGAGCTGAAAATAGCAAAAGTACTACCCATATTTAAAAAAGGAGACGCATCTATACCAAAGAATTTTAGACAGATATCGATACTACCTGCATTCTCAAAAATATTAGAAAAAAAAGTATACAAAGACCTAACATCCTACCTTGCCTCTCAGAACATACTTGCAGCTGAACAATATGGCTTTAGAAAAGGAGTATCAACAGCAAATGCCATTCTATCTCTGTCCAAATTCATAGAAGACTGTTTTGAAAATAACAGACACTGTTTGGGTATTTTTACTGATCTCACTAGTGCTTTTGATTCCATTGACCATTCAATTCTGCTAAACAAAATGTATTCCTATGGCATCAGGGGAACCTGTCACGAATTTTTCAACTCATATTTGAGCAACAGAACTCAGCTAGTGGAAAGTCAAACTAAAAGAAGCCAATTCTTGAAAATAGAGAGAGGAGTACCACAAGGCTCTATTTTGGGCCCTCTCTTATTTCTCATATATATAAATGATTTATCTCATAATATGGCTGCAAACAATAGATTATCTGTACTATTCGCCGATGATGCTACATTTGCAGTCAGTATAGACAGGAAAGAAGATCCCAAGATAGAGCATGAAAATATCAGGCATCAAGCTCAACTATGGTTTTCGAGTAATGACCTCATAGTGAACGAGAGCAAAACTGTGGCTTTGAATTTCGTTTGTAGGCCAATAGATCTCATCAACGACGAAATGAGTTATGGGAGTGTGAAATTCTTAGGAATTCAAATTGATAGTCATCTATTGTGGTCAAAACATGTCGACATTTTATGTACCAAACTATCTCGAGCAGTCTTTGCGATAAGGAAAGTACTGGAGTTTATTCACCAGTCAGCTGCGTTAACTACGTACTATTCAATGTTTCAATCACACCTTCAGTATGGCATTCTATCCTGGGGTAATACGGCCCAGACACACATTCATAAAATATTCTTCTTGCAAAAGGCAGCTATAAGATGTATCATAAACGCAAACAGGGAATCTAGTTGCAGACCTCTGTTTCCAGCGCTCAGAATAATGACGGTTTTTGCTCTCATTATATACCATAAATTGTTGCATATCAAAACAAATATCGAAAGCTATACAACACATGAAGAAATACATAATTACCATACCAGACACAAAAATAAAATAGTTGAACCACGAAAGAGACTACAGAGGACCTCCAAAATTGATTTTGGGCTCTATAACGGCTTACCATCTCAATTCCGAATCTTACCTCTAAGGAAATTCAAATACAAATTGAGTAATATTTTATCCGAAAACTGTATATACAATTTTCATGAGTTTTCTCTTCTAATTACCAACAAAAACGAACTCTTCATTTGACAATACTGATTCACGGCTGATAGCAGGCTCATCTATTGCTACATTCGTCATATCTATAGTCTGATTTGTAATTCACATTATAAGCTGTAGGTTACCATATTCCATTTAGTCCATTAAATTACATATTCATACTACTAAAACCAAATTCATCTTCTAAATTTGATCTATATGTTATAAATCTATTTTTATCATATTGTGTGGATTCTACCTATATATTTGACCCTCTACTTCATATATTTTATTAAGATCATTTTGATTTTAGATTTCATAATTTTATTCTATACTGTTTTATTAGATCATTGTCATTTTCTTGATCTAACCATGATTATTTTTTACGTCACAATTATTTTTTAAACTATAATTTTACTCTGTATCGTCTAGGCTTAGGAATTGACATGTCTATAAAATGTAAATTTTCGAAAGACTAATAAACTATGTATGTATGTATGTATGTATTGTACATATTCGTGTACAAAGCAAGACCAATTTTTATAGGTACCATATTTATAATTTTAAGAATGGATACACTTGAGGCACATAACATATACTTGCTCTTTTGAAAACGGCTGTCGTGCTTTTTTATAGATCCGGCTTGGGCGATATCAACCTATTTTTTGCGAATGTTGAAATTATTCTGCATCAAATTACACACAAATATGATAAGATAATAATTATTTTAGGAAACTTTAATATAAACTTTAAAATTGAATCCGAAGTCCTCTTGAATTTTTCCCTCCTGTTAACTTCATTGGGTTTATTTGCTACTATTACAGAAGATACCAGGGTAACGGCTACTTCTTCTAAATGCATTGACAATATAATCACAATTATTTCTGACGAATTACTTGGTGTCTATGAACCTTGTTTATCTGACCATACAGGACAATTTGCCAAAATCAATCTCAATAATGGTGATTTGAAAGAAAATAATCTTCAATATTGAAGGCACGTATCACCTAACGGTATGACTATTGTAGAAATAGATTAGTAAAACTCGTTTGGCTGGACTTGCAGTACTGATCGACAAGCGTAAGGATGCCCCGAGAATTGGTTGCGCAGCAGACAAAACCCTGGAGTGGGGCAGGAGCTCAATCGCTCTGCCTTATTAAACAATAGGTAGTCGATCTTTGTCGCACATCTACTCACGCTTTCTATCGTCTATCGTCAGAGGCATCCTTACGCCTGTCGATCTGTACAAACCACACTTGATATTTTCTTTATTGATTCACAAGTTGAATGTATTTGAGTAAGTTAAAGTATGTATGGATAAAAGTATGTAGTACTCAAATTCCTAAAATATAGAATAGAGAACTAATATAAATTAAACTGAACTGAATTACTTACGGTTGCCTCTATAGTTTGAATCTATTTCCCAAAATTGATTTATGTCGATCATTTTTTTATCTGACATTAATTAATCATATAGATTGTCAACACAGCATGTTCGCACTTTTGGGATATAGAGACAACTTAAAGTCGAACAATTTAAAATAATTTTTAACTATTTTAACTGTAATTAAATGAACCTAATTGAGTAGGATCACATTCTTCACAACTATGTTCAGACAATCTCTATTTGGCAAATATTTTATAACGATCAAGTTAACCCAAATTATTTGGCTGATTTATTAGTACACCATTATAACACTCTCGCATTGAAACATTCTCCCCTCAAAAGATGTAAAAAATAGTAAAGAAATCACCAGTTAAATGGTTCTCAGAGGATTTGAGGTTGTTGAGGAATAACATGCACACCGCTGAGCAAATAGCAGATGCCACAAAAAATCCTGATGACTTCATTGATTACAAACATATTGAGAAACTGATTTCTGCAAAGAAGTGGCGTATGGTGAATAGATTTCTTCGGCCAGGAATAGACCTAAAGCTTGCTGGAAAATAATAATTTTGAGAAAAATAAAATTGTTTTGAACCAAACAATTGAAGCAACACCCGATGAGATGAATAACATGTTCAGCAACATAGCTGATAAAACATAAATTCGCTTTCGTATGTGGCAAACGAAGACCTTTTACTTTCTAAAAAAATTCCTGTTCCGTGTTTTACCTCTTTTAAAAAAACGTGCAGCAGTCATTGTTAATTACCGTCCAATAAGTATCATTTCAATTTTCAGCAAAGTGATTGAGATACTAATTAAGATACAGCTTTATGCCTATACTTTGAGAATAATAACTTTTTCAGTAACTCCCAATATGGATTTAGAAACTCGCGTTCAACAATACAAGCAGTGTTTGATGTAGTTTCAGGCGTAGTTGAGAAACTTGAGCAGGGCAATCATACTGCGTTGATGCTTTGTAACCTTTCGTTCACATGAAATTCTGTTGGAAAAATTAAACTATAACGGGGTTAGAGGTATTCTGCTTCAATTGATAAGAATCTATCTAACAATTCGTCAAAAAGCAGTAATGATCAACAGTATCTTGTCAAATTTTCAAACTATCAAGCATGGAGTTTCACAAGGATCTGTTTTGGGCCCTCTCTTATTTGTCATCTATGTGAATGATTTGTGTACCTATATGATGCCGTATAAATCGTTTCTCTTTGCGGACGACACCACTTTTATTCTGTCAGATATAATAATGACAAGTTACAGTTTCATCTCGACAAGATTACTAATGGTGCTAATGAGTGGTTTTTATCTAATAAGCTGAAACTGAATGGTGAAAAGAAACAAAACATACAGATTTCTGCTAATAATCAAGTCATCTCCAATTTTGAAACGAATCAGGTTGAATCACTAGGCATTACATTAGATAATAGACTTAACTAGTCTGCACATATTTCCCAACTGAAGAGAACACTCGCGGGTTCTCTATTTGCACTTCGCCAATTGAAAAACATCATTATCACAAATATATTAAGAAACACATATTTTTTACTGTTTCACTCTCATATTAGTTATGGTGTACAACTTCGTTACGCCATTCAGATATTTATGATGCAAAAGAAAGCTGTGCGAGTGGCTAATATTGGGTACAGGGACAGCTGTCAAGAGAAGTTCAAAAAGACTTGGAATCATGCCACTGCCAACTCTATTTCTATATTATGTTTTGATTGAAATACATAGAAAGTAATCAATCTTGACAAAACAATCTCATATTCACGAACATAATACATGTAACTCTCACCACAAACGTTTCGATCGAATTCGTCTTCACTTATCCAGAAAAAATTCCCTAGATTTTTCTTTATGCAAGTAGGATATTGCTCAAGATATCAAAGAGCTCGGTCTGAACACTTTCAAGAGAGAATTGAAAAAATATTTGCTTGGGCAATGCTTTTATTCTGTCGATGAATTCAGAATTCATTTTTGTACTAATAAACATCTCACTGTTTCTCGTTGATTTAAAAGGTTAATATATTTATATTATTATACATTTTTTTTGTCTGTGATTGATGTTGTTTATTTGTTAGTCTTCTACAGTTTTTCTTTTGTTGTTTTTACAGTTTTTACACCATTTACTTTTAGAAGTAAATAAAACATATGACTTGCTACAAACATTATATTGTGTAACGTAGTAAAATAAAATGCTCTACTCTACTCTATATGTGAGTAGGTATTTTACGTGCATTCTATGATTTGAAAAAAAGTCATGGGAAAAAAAAATTCAAACTGTCAAATTAAGAAAATCCCTCCTGATAATCGTCAGATTATGGATTAGCACGACCAGGACATCGAGCTGTCTGTATGAAAATCTTATGCACTCGAGTATTTCAAAATGGCTATTTTTTTACATTTTCAGGAAGCTGCCACGAGCTTGCGTCACATCCCAATTGTCAGCCTTTTGAATGGAGAGCTTCGTACGGATTCCCTTCCCTTATGAATATCTGACGCGCCTGAGAAAATTTACTTTTTTTCTTCTTTAACCCTTCCATATGGCCGCCCCTACTATGCAAACCTGCAGATTTACATACCTCCGTCATCAGAGACATATGGGACTTATACATTATCAATATCTGACTGTTTTTTTTACATTTTTGAAAGCCTATAACCGTTTTCCCCACTAGTGAAAGAGTAGGTAAACATCATATAATCTTTTTGCATTCTAACATCTAATTTTCAAGATCCAATACGACGCTCGATTAAATCCCCTTTTATCCTTGTGGGCTCCCCTACTATAGAGTATGTATATATGTTGGTATATTGTGTGAGTAGAAAGGTGATGGTTTGTTACCAAATATTTTAGTTCATACTTTTCATTTCTCGCTTTTAAATTCATAACCACATGTATACAAAATTTTATGAAATCATGTAGGTACAAGCTTTTTTGGAACTAAAGCTTTTGTGGTAACCTAGACTGTTTATTAACTTCCTCACAACTTTTACTACTATAACTGTTGTAAAAACTAATTCCTTTTTAATTTCTATATGTAATTTTGTGATAATTTATAAATATTGTTTCTACTTTTTGAAGAATTAACATTATTATTAATATGGAGTACTTATTTCGAGCTGGATAATATTTTCAAGGGGATTTGAAATAAGTTTGAACAAGGCTATTACGAAAGATAGTGTCCGATAATAGAGTGATCAAATTATCAGGGGACAAATAAATTTTGTTATCAACTTGAACATTAAACAAGGTATCAAGTTGTCGCAAAAATAATGTAAAAATCTACTCTTTTAATAGCCACGTTTATGGGATTAATACGAAACGCTGACTTTTGATAGCACTGCGCTCTATGGCCAAGTTTCTGCAACGAATAGGCAATCGCGAGGAAGAACTCTATAAATTGAGGACACGAAGTGCTGACGCTATTAACCGCTAGGTGACAGTTACCACAAAATCTACTGCGATGGGAGAGATGGACGATGTTATCAAAAAGCAGTTTGAAAAAATACTTCATTCCACTTGATTCAATTATAAGTAGCAGAGAATAAATCAAATTTGCAAAGCAATAAGGTAAACAGAACATAATGGAATTTTAGTAAATAAATGGAGTTTTATTGTAAAAAATTATTGATAGACCTGTTATTCAAGATTCAGTGAAAATATTACCGGTTATTGGTTATTCTTGGTTCCTGTGGAATCAGTATTTGTGTAAAATGCGACTGCCATCTAGCACTTCCAGTTAGCAAACATGGGAATTTGATTCTGGTTTCTCTTCTACATTCTCTCTCTAGTACAAATTTTGTGGTTTCGAAATTGAAGGATAGATGTCCTCAGTATGCTGCGATAATAATTTTAAAATTAATGGGGAGCATTATTGTTTAAATTTGTTATATGTCAGAAAAAACATGTTTTTTCAGTAGTCGTTGCCATGGACCTATAAAGTATTGTACTGGACCAAGCTGTTTACATCCTGGTTTGAAGTCGTGTTTTCCACAATCTGTAGTCGTGATATTGAGTTGGGCGTTGTCACATCGCGTAGGTAATAAGTCTTTATCATAGACAAAATTGTGTCACTATACGTATTTCATTCGATTACAATCGAAGAATAAAGAATGGTGATGGTGACATTATCACGCAACTCAAACCTGTATTACTTACAAGTTTAAAAATCCAAACTATCGAAAAAAATCATTACTTGCGTCTTCAAATGGTTGTGAAGAAATTATTGTATCTGGACGTTTGTCAACGCTGTCGAATATCAATGTTTATGTTTTCCATAAAGTAAACTTCCGACAGTTCTGTCATGTTCTGTCATTGATTTTTTGTGGGATTATTGCTGAAATAGTGGTTATTGAAGTCATTCGTGATATATAGTGGTAGTACAATAGTAAGAGAATCATAATGGTGCAATCTTGTTGGGTTTGCAAACAATCCTTGTGTTCGAACTCAGATTCCATTCGTAAGTACCATAGGCGTTACAGTGGGTATCAATCTGTTTTCGCCGAATAAAATGAAATTAATACGTGAATTAATAATAATAATAATAATAATAATAATAATAATCTTTATTATCCAATTTGATGACTCGAACATATTACAGAATACTATAGCCTATAAGGATAAAAGGCGCATGATCAGTATAAAACTGTTCTACCTCATGAACCTGTAGAAAAAGAAAAAACACAAAAAAATCTAAAGTTATGAACAAACCAAAAATACAAATAACTATCAAGCTTCCTAAAATTAATTAAAACAAAAATAAAAATATTCTTATAATTAATCGATTACCAGCTTTCTAACAATTTATTTTAGGATTTTTTTTTGTGATACAGAAAGCAGCAGATAAAAAATACATAAATCATGTCCGTCGTAGAATTTGTTCATTGAATAATTTATCCTTATTCAAACCTTTACATGTGGAGATAATGAAATAGATACCTCACGAAACATTAAACTTCATTAATTTTTTGGATGATGCATTAAAACAAAAAGGTTGCCAAAAAGTCCAAGAAATTTTGATTTATCTTTAGGTTTCCAGCTGATGTCACAATAAAAAAAGCGGCTTGGTTGAAAGAGTTGGGGATGAAATGTTCAACTGAATGTGTTCCAAAGTCTGTTAGGATTTGTTCCATTTATTTCAAAGACGCAGCATTCGAGATTAACCCAAGTGGAAGAATATTTTTGAAGAAAAGGGTTCTTCCTTTATTATAATATATGATGAATGGTATATCCCAAGAAATTCAGCTGCTTCAACTTCAGGGTAATTATTATCAGCCGTCAGAATTGTTATTTTCTATGAGTTATTTCAAATAATAACAGAGATTTGTATAAAAAAAACAATATATTACATATTTTCAGATTGAACGATTTCAGCAAGAAAAAATCGTCAACTGTTTCCACTGAAACAGCCCAAGGTACAGATTCTGAAGAAATTGTTGGTAACTCAAGTCCCCCACTGAAGAGGTGAGGACAAATTGAGAATAGTAAAAATTGTTAACTCAGTTTTCATCCACTTCAGGTTGATTGGCTTTGAAATACTGACGATCTGGCAGATAATATTATTTAGGTCAATTTCATATTTTCTGGTTTGAAAAACAGGACAGAATCCCGTGATTTATCTAAAGAAAAAGTGAGTAGTATTAGTTGGTAGCAGTATCAAATCTATCTAATCTATGTAATATCTTTAAAAGCAACTCTTGTATATTGATATATTTATTTTGGCTATCTCGGAAACAGCTTTAAAGATTTGGATCAAAATTTTTATTCAGATAAAGTTTTAGTTTTTAAGTTCCTACATACAGACGATTTTCTTGAAGGAACTCGATTCCACTAATAATAATAATAATGATGTGAATTTTTAAATTCTATTTCCACCCACTTCCAATTATCATAATCTGAAATTTGGCCACATATCAAGGACCGACGATAATACAAGAATTTCCTACTATTGATGTAATAAAAATAATGATAATAATAATAATTGGAATTTCAAATTCAACTTTCACCCTTTATTAATCCGCCGAATAATCTAAAATTTTCCAAAAATTTCCAGAACCAACGACAATACAAGAATTTTATGATAATAACGCACCTAATAATAATAATAATGATGAGAATTTTCCAATTTGATTTCAATCGTCCGTATGATCTGAAATTGGGCACACATAAACCGATTGCAATACAAGGACTAAATTATAAAAGTGTAATGATAATAATGATAATGACGTGAATTTTTTATTCAATATCCACCCACTTCTAATCATCCGAACATTTTAAAATTTGGCACACTTACCAAGGACCGACGATAATATAAGAATTTTATTAAATTAATGTTTTATTGATAATAATAATAATGAGAAATTTTAAACTCAATTTCCACCCACTTCCATTCCTCTGAATAATCCTAAATTTAGCACACACATCAAGAACTGACGACAATACAAGAATTCCGTTATATCGATGTGATAATAATAATAATGATGAGAATTTTCAAATGCTGCTTTACATCAGTACACGCACTTTAACACTACAAGGGCTCTAAACGATTTCGAAGGGCACACACAATATGTCTGAAATGGTCGCAGTGTAAAGGCTTTTAGCGCGGAAGCCAAAAATGAATCTAAGCTAATCTAATCTAGTCTAGTAATCTAAGATATCTTCAAGCAAAGTTTAAGGGAACACAACTTGATGCCATGCAAGGCAGCAACAAGGCCTTCATTGACTGCAGAACATTGCAGATCACGGCTTGATTTTGCTCGTGCACACCCTCATTGGCGGGAAGCTGAATGATGTCGAGTGCTCTTCACTGATGAGTCAATATTCTGTTCCATGACCAATAACATACGAATGCGGGTCTACATACGTTTAGGATAACGCTACAATCAATGTTAACACTCTGTAAATCATTGCGTTTGGCGGAGGATCGGTAATGGTTTGGAGTTGTATGAATTTGGTGGCACCTATGAAACTGGTAGTCATTTATGAAGCGAATTTGAAAACAGTATGTATCCGAAATTCCTGAACCCCATGTTGTCTGTTCTTTTGCTCCATTCATTGGTGAAGAATTCATATGCTTGCACGACCATACGAGACCACACGGCCCGACAGTATTTCCAGGCGATCTTGCCCGCGAGAAGTCCTGATACGAACCCCATCGAACATATATATGATATTCTTGGGAGATGAATTAGAGCCCTGCAGTAGCCAAAAGTTACTTTGAATGAGCTGAGGGACAGTTTAGTGAATTTGGGAGACATAATTGAATAAGGACTCTGATATTGAATATAACAGGCGGTTATCATTGTTCGAGGAGGGAACTTAGCAAATCATTTCAGAATAGAAAACAAATTCTTCATTTTTATTTTATTGTTGTTTTTGTGAAACTCTGTACGTACTTGATTTTTGATATCTTCTAGAAAAAATGTTAGTTTGATTATCTGTATTGTGAATTTTGTTTGCATATTGTCGTAAATACTTTAAATTTTCGTATTTCAGAATTTGAATAATATGCGCTGAAAATTTCTTTGGAATATTTATTCTTCACAATATTCATTTATTTTAATATGTATAAGAACATGTATTTATTGAATATATAAATTACCATTTTCTAGTAAATGCATTTTTATTCTTTTTTTTTTATTTGTGAACCTAATTTTCTAAGGATCGATACTATACTATTTTTTATGACATCAGGTATGTCAAATGAGTTTTTCTATCTCACATGGGATGTATATTTTAACACTTTTCTTGATATCTTCATTATTTCAAATTCAGCATTTTTTTCTTGTGATTGAACCCTATTTTCAGCAAATGCGTGCGCTCCTGTCTGTTGTGGGAAAGTCACAGTCTATCGCTACCTTCTCTCTTCCCCGCAGCCCGCGCGCCAAAAGCAGAGCGACTTCAAATCACTCCGTGTCGTAGGTATGGTCGTTGCTGACCGATGCTTTATTCTGATTTGATATTTCGTTTGTGAGCAAGTTCTATGTTTGCTAGTTTTCGATGACGGAAATTTTATCACTTGATGGGCCGGGGGGGGGGGGGGACTTGCGGGACAATAATGTTAAAAGACATTCTCTCGAAATTGACACATTTTTGTCTGTACAGGAATTACTCTATAAAAATTCGAAGGATGCAATCATCTCAATATGTACAATCGTAGTCAATTACACATACATTTCTACAAAACGTTACGTTATTTACATAAAAAATAATTGACGGACTGCTTTTCAAAATTCTAATACTCGACGAAAGTAATTACTTATTACACAGTAAATTTTCAAAGGACCATTTCCACATTACGTTGCTGTCCGATGATGATGAGTTTTTTGCCGGGCAATTTTTTTTAGAATAATTTTAGTAAATATCTTCCACTTTAATTTAAAAATTGAAAATTAGTCATTACCTTACATACAAATGCGAAATGGACATTTTTTTGTAGAAAGCCAAAGGAAAACCTATGCTTTTTTTCATGAAATTTCTGTAAAATATGTATTGGTTATTAACAAGTGAAAAACTTGTGAAAAATCAGTTTTCCAGAGACAAATTTATGTAGGTTGATTATTATTATTTCTTAATTGTTATTTTGAAAGATTTTTCATTATCACAATTCTTAATTGAGCTGGGGAGTGCATTGTAAATTTTCAAACACGTATAATATGGCAAAAGTAACATGGAAGTTATCCTTTTATCGTGTCGTTACACCACCATGATAACTGAAGTTGTTACGAAATTTACTTTTATTTTTGTAAATATATAAAGTCAGCTCAAGTATACAGAGACTGGGTGATGTGTACATTACTGAGTTCATGGGTTGAACCGCGTTGAGAGTTTATAATTCGACTTTTCGGCTCCTGTCAATATGTAATACAACAACAAAAACGAGATTCAACACGTGAATAATAAATAGTTGCGGTACAGTCAATATTGATTTAAGATTATGAAATGAAAACGAAAGGGAAGACATCTTTGATACAAGATACTCACAGTGTTTCCTCCAGGTCAGGTGTTGGTCTATAGTAATGCCTAGAAATTTATGTACTCCTTAAAGGATGCCAGTTGGCATAGTACTAGTGGCACCTCTGCTGGAGAAGGACCCTTGACAATGGATGATGATCATCAAAAACCCCCTGCCTCTATGACCACCTGCAACATATGCAATCAAGATTTAGATGTAAAAGATACTATGTGTAGAACGAGGCTTGGACACAATTAGAAAATCTAGTACTGAAAGAAAATATAACAAAGAGAAACTTTTTCGGGGTCTTACTTTAGTCACCATCCATAAATCATGCCGGGAAAAGTACACCACAAAAAAGAAAGGGCTGTTCATTTACCAAAATTTTGGTAGGGTCGAGCCGGAACGGCTACATTTGTACAGCCCAGCGAAATCGAAGACTCGCAAGAGCAAGGAGTATTTTAATTTTGCCAAGTTATGTTTTATATGTGGATTGGAGGCAAGTGAAATTAAGCTAGCTAAGAAGGGGTCAGCTACCTATTACACTATAGTTAGAATTGTTACATCTCGATCTTTTGTTGGAAGGCGGAAGTTGGAGGAACATCTCTATAAATTCAGTCAAGATATAATGAGAAGGATATCGTTGACTGATTTAGTGGCTGTGAAAGCACAGTACCACAAGAAATGTTATTTCAAATACCTTGAAGGGTTGACCAGATCCACTGGGAAATCGCGTGGACGCCCTTGTAGCGATAATTTTACCAGTCGTTGCCAGAAACACAAACAGTTTGAAGCCAGTGAAATTTGAAACTTTGCCACCTACAGTTGATGCAGCGAGGCAACATTTTTATAGAGTCCAGACATTGTTGTTATATGAGATACATCCTGAAAATTGGGGCTGGGAAAAGAGTAACACTTTGAAACTAATCGAAATGACAAGAGAAGCCGGATTCAATTTAAAAAATGGTTTTTTGTAACTGCACGACCGGCTGCATCAGAGTCTCCTGCATGTGCAAAAAAAGTGGTCTAGAATGTACCAATGTTTGTAATAAATGAACCACAGATATCTGTAGAAACTTGGCAGTGATTGTTCCGGATTGTGAAGATGAAGACGAGGAGACTGAAGATGAAGTAGATGATGAGTTGTATGAGTGAATAAATATATTTTACTATACATTACTTGATGGTGATTACTTGTGGATTCATTTCTCCATACCCTTTCTCGATATCATTGAAAAACACTCTCATATTTCGTTACCTCCGGTCCGCGTTCGATTTATACAATAAGTTGATCTCTCAAATTTGCGAATAATTTTCATAATAATACTTCCAAATCTCAATAACGACAGTTCTCAACGATTATTTACCCACATTTATATCTAAGAGTAGTAGTTTGAAAATTTTTTCAAATATTTTCCCCCTTCCCTCTCACCCCAATGTATCCGCGATGAGGGGGATATGCCCCGAAAGCGGGGGCGGGAAAATCGTTTCTAATAATTTATACCTATTATTTTTACAAATTTTTGCTCAGTTTCATTACTCAAGACTGACAATTTTACATATTCATAGAAAATACCCACAAAAAACACGATTTCGGGAAGGGGTTGATGCTCCGGGAGGGGGTTTAATTGTTGAATATAATTCGCTCCTATTATTAATACCGATTTTCACTCATATTTTTTGCCCAGAGCTGAAATGTCAAGAAAATACCTTCCAGAAAAAAGTGTTTACGATTTTGGGGGGGTTGCACCCCCCCAGGTGGTGATAACTTTATTGCTAATTATTCAATCCTCCGTGACGACCGAATTGCAATAAAGAAATCGGTGGAGCAATTTAAGTTGAACTTTTATGAGAAAAATTGCTGTGTTTATTGGCCTATAATTTTTTTAACAATTTCTATTGTACTGCTTAGTAGCACTGGTGGCGATTGGAAAGGACACCGCACCATTCTTATGGGTTTCTGGGTCCCGGTGGAATTGGCTGAAACTGTAGTATGTGTATGTATGTATGTGTAGTATGTGACCAGTCAAGGGGTTGGGGGTGAGTACTGCACTATTAATCCAGATAGCTTGGTGGAATACTTCACCAACGTCCACCAGCTTCGTGAAAGGGGCCTGGCCCCTCACGGCATAAATCTGCCGTTTGCCCCAGACAATCTGCAAATACTGAACCCACTCACAGAAGGCGAGGTATTCAGCAGACTGAGGAAAACGTCAAACACAGCCCCTGGCAAGGACGGGCTCCGCTACTGGGAACTGAAACGTCTCGACCCAGGATGCAAAGTAGTGACAGCTCTTTTCAACAAAGTGCTGAGCCTCAAGAAGTTGCCAGCCCCATGGAGCTCGGCATCGATTGTCCTCATCCACAAGAAGGGGGCCCGAGATGATCCGGCCAACTGGCGACCAATATCACTCTGCCCATGCCTGTGCAAGCTATTCACATCCTGCTTATCGAACAGGATCACCAGCTGGGCCCTGGCAAACGACATCATTTCCCCGACACAAAAGGGATTTGGACAGTTTGAGGGATGCTTTGAACATAACTTCACCCTTCAGAGCATCCTGGACAACACAAGAAGGAAGAAAAGAAGCTGTGCCATTGCGTGGCTGGACCTAGCAAATGCATTCTCCTCGGTGCCCCACAGCCATATACTGGATACCCTGGAGGCGCTGGGCCTCAACCGGGATGCAACTACCCTAATCCAGAATATGTACAGTGCCAGCACATCTACAATCAGGACGTCTCAAGGTGAGTCCAGAAACTTCCCAATTCAGGCAGGGGTACGCCAAGGGTGCCCCCTGAGCCCTATCATTTTTAACATTGCCCTAGAACCCGTTCTCCGGGCCGCTGCTAATACGCAAAGGGGATTCAAAATCGGTGACAACACAATCACTGTCCTTGCGTACGCAGACGACCTGGTTCTAGTTGCTGAAACCCCCGAAGACCTCCAGCTAATCCTGGATCGCACAGGAGAGACAGCGGAACGGTGTGGACTCACCTTTAAGCCACAAAAACGCGCATCTCTAACGTTAAATTGCCGGAACCGGGTCGTTTGCCACAACACCCAATACCGGATACAGGGAAACCAGTTTCCAGCACTGGAGGAGGGGCAGGCGTACGAACACCTTGGCATCCCCACCGGGTTCCACGTCGATCAAACGCCGGAAGACACAATCGACAGGATGGCGAGGGAGTTGGAAATGCTAGATTCGTCACTTCTAGCACCGTGGCAGAAAATAGACGCAGTGAACACTTTTATCCTACCAAAGATTTCATTCGTTCTACGAGGATGCCACGTCCAGAAGAACCCCTTGAAAGTCCTCGACAAGAAGGTGAAGAAAGTCCTGGATGAACCTTCCACAGAGAGCAAGCCCCGAGCTCCTGTATGCTCCCATGAAGAAAGGAGGCGCTGGAGTCCTACCATTGGCCGACCTTGTTGACGTGGCAACCATCGTACAAGCGTACAAGATGGTGACATGCGCAGAAGCCCTCGTCAGAGACACCGCGCTCTGCCAGTTGGTCGAAGTGGTTCGACGTCGGATAGGGCGCCATCCATCGGTGGGAGACCTAGCCCGCTATCTGTCTGGTGACCTGACAGGTGAATTTGGCAGAGATGGCGGCGACATAGCGTCTTTGTGGTCCAGAGCACGAAACGCATCAAGGAGACTGTCCAACAGGTTGGACATGAAATGGACGCGTACCGAAGAGTCGCTCTCCATCGTATTGGGACGAGATGATGGGCCCTCAGTTAAAATAACGCCATCTACCCGTCACAATCTGGAGTGGAAGCTCAAGGATTCCTTAAGAAACCTGTACGCGTCCATTTTGGCTCGTAAACCGGATCAGGGCAAAACCTTCAAGTGCTTCTCGAAGAGTGCCGCCAGTAACCACTTTCTGAGAAGCGGTTTTGCCACAAGGTTCTGCGACTGGCGATTCATCCACAGAGCCAGACTAGACTGTGTCCCCTTGAATGCCACGAAACGTTTCGGAGACGGTGATAAACGCTGCAGGAGATGTCAAGAATTCAACGAGACCCTGCCTCATGTCCTGAACCATTGCAGAATCCACTCTGCAGCGTGGCAGAGGAGACATAACGCCATTCAGGCCCGCCTGGTGAAGGCGATCCCGCAGCGTTTAGGGACGATCTCCGTGAACAGGCAGGTCCCCCACACTAATAGTAATCTGAGGCCGGACATAGTTATCAACAACGAAGCCGATGCCAAAATTACTATTATCGACATCACCGTACCCTTCGAAAACGAGCCACAAGCCCTCACCCGAGCCCGCGAACTTAAGAGAGAAAAGTACGCCGGCTTGGCTGAGGAGTTGCGGGCGCAAGGGTACGAAACGTCGATTGATGCCTTCATCGTGGGGGCCCTGGGCACATGGGACCAGGAGAACGAGCCAGTGTTGCGACAGTGCTCTGTATCGCAGAGATATGCGAAGTTGATGCGCCTGCTCATGTGCAGCGACGCCATCAGATGGTCGCGCGACATCTACGTCGAGCATCTGACGGGCACCAGGCAGTATGTATAACGAGCAGCTGTCTTGTGATATTGTGACCACCCATATATATTTATTTACCATATTTACTTACTGTTGTATCGTCATTTTACATTTTATCGTGATTGTATTTTATATATTGACTATTTATTTATCTGTTTTTTTATCATATTTTATATATTGACATTTAAATTTTTATACCTCTCGTGATTATCGGACTTTATACAAACAATTTATTATTTATAACATTTAGAAATTAAAAACAATGTACAAACTTGTAAATTTAAATATTTATTAATAAAAGTATCAATTCTCTTCATTATATTTATCAAAAGTTCCCGTAGGCCCAACTCGATCCTATGACTAGTTTTCGTGATATAGCCCCTCAAAGATATGATTTTGTAACTATGAGTGTAAGTAGGTACGACAAAACATATTTTTGTGTATCTGTGTCCCGTAATGAGTTTTCAGTATGAATTCTACTTTCAGAATCATTTCGTTCGATGAATACTCAAATTACTTGAACACGAACAATAGGGTGTTGACTGAATTCATGACAAGTTATTGTCCAGAATTAAATCAACACTCTGTTGTCCGTATTCAAGTAAATTAGGTATTCATCAAAAGAAATGATTGTGAAGGTACAACTTTTACTGGAAAATTATAGCCTGCTTAGGAGTACTAACAGGACATAACAAGCTAGGCAGACACCTATCACTTATAGGTATAGACTATAGAAGACGCCCCACTTGCCGCAGATGCGAATAAGACGAATAAACTTAATCCCACTTCCTCGGCGAGTGTGAAGCGTAGGGGAGGCTACGATTTGGAACTCCAACAAGAGGAACTAATTGACTTGGAGTGGTCGGACATACTGACCTTCATCAGGAGGTCACAAAGGTTCGAAAAGGAAAACTAGGAGGATGAATGTAGATAAGTGGAGAACAGGGGTTGGCAAAAAGGGTCCGTGAGGGCCTACTTGCCTGGCCGCGGTTGCGGCCTCCCCAAAGAACTACTACTACTACTGGGATACTTATTCTGAGGCACAGATACACAAAAATATGTTTTGTCGTACTCACACTCATAGGTACAAAATAATATCTTTGAGGGGATGTGTTCCGAAAACCAGTCATAGCGTCGAGTACAACCCTTGTGAACTTTTGATCAGGATAATGAAGAGAATGACATACTACAGTTTCAGCCAATTCCTCCGGGACCCAGAAACCTATAAGAAGAATGAACAATTTGAGGGCAAATTTTTCTAAATGCGCCGATTTAAGGAAAATGATCTTATTGAAATTCTGTAAACGGCAAATGGAAGTAGAGATCAATATCTATAATTTGTATATTCCAGATTTTCACCTGAGAGGTGAGAAATGTATTGAAAATGTCACTGGAAGTCAAGGGCGTCGCCAGGTTATTTTCTTGGGGGAGGGTAAAAGCTTTAATTTTTTTTCTTGGGGGGGTAAAGTCTCAAATTTAATTTAAAAATACTAAAATTTTATTTAAAAGTACTAAAATACTAGTATATAACTATTCTTGGGGAGGGTGATTACCCCCATTACCCCCCCGTAGCGACGCCCTTGCTGGAAGTTACTCTAAATGCTTCAAAGTGCACCCGAAGTCGCTCGTATTAACTTCAGTTCGACTTCGGGTGACTTCGGATGACTTAGGAGGCACTTTGAAGCGTTTTAATCAACTTCCAGTGACATTTTCAACACATTTCCCACCTCTAAGGTGAAAATCCAAAATAAACAAATTGTAGATATTGATCTCTACTTTCAAACAGTTTCTTCTCAATGTCTCTGTCGTACCTGATTCAATAGTTAACTGGGCTATTTTTTATGCCCGAACTGTATATAAATGAACAATTAATTTTCTGCAGTAAATAAAAAAATTCAATTTGTAAAAATTCACACATTGTGAATGTTATTATAATAAAATCCGAATGATCGAATTGCTAAAAGGATTGCTTAGGAAATTTTCCGATTTTTTTTGTACTTTTCCGTTTGTTATTGTAATAAATTTCATAAGAAGTATACAATATGAGGTTTCTAACAATTTCTCCTTACGTCATTTCACCAGCCGTGATATGACGTAGATATATAGGAAGATTCAAATTATGATTAAATCCGTTCATTTTGGAATATCTGAATTCGTAACACGTTTATTTTGTGTTTTAGGGGAATTCCATTAGACGAATTTTTCCGAAACTTGCGGATCTTTGATGGCCCAAACATCAAATAACCCACACTCCTATTGTAAACACATTACAGGTGGTTTCATTGTTTTGCCAAATTTCAGTACATTATTTATTGATTCAGATGTTCGAGTTACAGACTATGATTTATTAGCCCAATTCTTGGAATATATATTGGAGTTAATGTCCTAAATGCCATGAAAATTTCAAGAAACAAAGTAAGCGTAGGAAAAGCTAAATTTTAAGGATGAATCGGGGTACGTGTGAATTTTTTTGGGGGTACAACGAAAAATGGAAGGAAAAAGTTCAGAGAACGGAACAGAAATAAGGGAAAGAAAGTAGAAATTAGTGTTAGGTATTTTTGAATTTTTTAGAAGTTGTAAGATTTGAAGAATGTTTTTTCGAAAAGAAAAAAAAATCATAAAACTTTAAACAAATGTTCAGAAAGTCTCCAGACTGACGACGACGGAGTGGGAGGACTGTACTCGACTGGCGATTTTCACTCATAATCTCCCTAATGCTTGAATTATTACCGAAAATTCGCAGACGAGGCATAATTTTCTTAAAAAATCATTTACAACTAAAATGCTCGATATTTATTTAAGAACGAGGGAGACACGGTAAGAAAATTTCACACCAAAATATTCAACAAACACTTTGAAAAATTTGACGGCAAAAACATTTTGGAATTTTTTAAATTTATCTATGTCTTTGGTATATGAAAGGTCATGATGACAGATGAGTTGTTTTACGCAGTTACATTTTGAACGGTTCGACGTACGAACATGGAACAAAAACCATTTTGAATGGTATTACCGATACTACTTTTTGAAATGAAAGACATTGTGATTGCTTGATAGATGGGGAGGGGGGCACATCAATTCAAAAATTTCAAAAGGAATGGGGGGTCAAGTGTCACATCTTTGAAAAGATAATCCAATACTCTTTTCAACCATCTACATTATTTTAGATTCCATTAAAACAAAATATACCAAATACACTCGACGTATCAAGAATAAGTGCGGATCTGAATCCCGATCTTATCCCGATAAATTTGAACGGTTTGATGCAATGGGGCAAAAACTATTTTAAATGGGATTACCGTTACTACTTTTTGAGAGAAGATATATTGCAATTATTCGACAGATGGCGCTGGGGGCATATCAACTTGAAAATTTCGAAAAGAAAAGAGATCAAAATTGTGAAAATACGTATTATCGAAAATAAAAATTTGAACATTTTGTGGTTGAATAGAGAATTGAATTAATTCTCTTTTCAACGATGTGTAAATCGCTCACCTTCTATCGGGAAATCGCAATGTTTTTTATTTAAAAAAGTAGTATTGGTGACACCATTCAAAATGATCTTTATTTCATGTTTGTACTGTTAACTTTAGTAATATGATCTTAATGAAAATTAGTAATTCTAGGACCAGTAAAATATATCTTACATTACTAATATGTTGGAGAGTTTAGTTCGGTACCAAAATTATTTTATTACCCAAATATATCTAGTAGATTATTGTACATGTATGAATTTTGTAAAATAACGTAATTATTTTTGAATAATAGATATATCTTTATAGATCTTTATTTAATTAGAAATCCTGATATGAATATGACAGTTACGAATGAGCATACCCAAAGAAAGAGTCAATTCGCATACACTGTTTGGTTCAGTTAACCAAGGTGCTGTTCTTAGGGGTTTTTGTTCGCATTTGACGAACCACTGGGTTTGGCGTAGTTATGTTTCTTTTGTTACGGCGGGGTTGTATCCAATGTAAATATTCTGGGAGCGAATAACTTTTAAGTGAATACTTGAGAGCGTTGTGGACTGTACTTGTGGGGTTGTAGAATAATGCCCTGAATTTATGTTTACTTTAACACTATTTACTTCAATACAATATATACAATCAGGGCCGGATTACCACCTATTTACGACCTAGGTCAAACTTTGAAAGTACGCCCTACGGAGAAAGGTCTGGGGAGTGTGGAAGGTTATTCCCACCAATTGTCAAAGTAGGGCTATTCAAGTATCGTATACTTGTAATGTAACATGGAAAGATCCAATAATTATCTTTCTTAATGATGAAAAGATGATAATAAAGAAAGGATGTCAAGCAATAAATTGAGAAGGCCTCTTGCCTACTTGTTAAAATTAGTTATAAATTTATAAATATTACAATAGAAATATGTAATATGTACAAAAACACTTCCAAAACTTCTTCTTTCTGGCCTTGGCCTAAGCAAATAACTGTATCGTATCATCAAAGTCCAAAGATCTAGTAATATCACTTTCAATGTTCAGAAGAACAAAAGCGTTGAGTTTCGTTTGATGCATGTTTGATCTATGGGATTGTTTCATCGTTTTCAAACAGAAAAATGACCTAAAATTAAAATAAAACAAAATAATTCATGCTTTAATGGTTACTTGAAATCTACAGCAATTTTATCAATTAATAATTTATACTTGTAACTTATAGAAACGACAGATAATTGGTTTATTTTTATAACAATTTTGATAAAAATATCGATGGCAGACAACAATTAGTTGTACAAACTTAACCCACAATTTTCACGTGTTCATGCGTGTCTGCTACTCATTTACACACGTGCGAAATGTCTGCATGTATGTTTACTTTACAGAACTCCACTGAAATATCAATTGGCAAAGATATGTCTAGTGTTAATTGTTACTTGAAAAGTTAGTACAATTTTATTAATTGATAATTTGGGCTGGTTACAAAAACGTCTGCCATTGAAGAATTTGTTCAATTTCATCATACCATTGATGGAAATATCGTTTTTTTCGTTCGTGAGATTGCCACACTCGCTTCGCTTCTCTAGTAGACAAACTCTCACCTCACGAAAAAAACAGTGTTTTCATCTCTTGTTGAAAAATATACTATTAAGGGCGGGTTGTACAAAACAAGTTCAACAACAGTCTAAGTAAACTCGCTTTAGTTGCTAGGGATAAGCCAATGAAATTTCTAATTCCTCAGCAACTGAACTCAGTTTAGTTGAACTGTTGGTGAACTTGATTTGTACAACCCGCCCTAAATGACTCGTGAGACTATAGAGAGAAAACGTAACAATACTAACAGGTCTATTCACTATCTTTTAACGATATCGTTAGCAGTCGTTACCAAGCGATAAGCCGTTAAATAACGATAAAATCACAGAATCGTATTCACTATGTGTTTCTTCTACGTTATCTAACGATATATCGTTGCCAAAACATCGCTGAGCAGACGATACCTATTTGGATGTCATAACTGTCAACGATAATAGACGTGTTCAGCAAAAAAATTATTCTCACTCGTCCTTTGCAAAATTTAAATAGTAATCCAATAGAAATGGATCAGTTCGAGCGGGACGTAATGTTTGTAATCCTAGAAGAACTGCGAAGAAGGTGTTACGATGATTTATGAAGGTAAGTCGGATCACGTATCTGTTGTTCCATAGAGAGTTGAATCGGAGATTCAATAGATTGCTGAGGAATATCAGCAACCCTCTCAAGACTCCTGAAGAAAATTTTCGGAAAGATTTTAGATCAAGCAGAGAACTGGCGTGGGAGTTATTTAACGAAATGAGCGATCACTCTGCAATGTCCCTCAGGAATACGAGGATACCTTCAGTTATACAAGTAAACAAAACTGCTAAATTTCCATTCAATAACCAATTACACAGCTTTCTTTTAACATTCCTTTTTTTTTGCTCATGGCAAGCACCAGAAGTCTATGGCAAAAGATAAATCGTGAGTCATGTCCCAGTCTTCTGTAGGCAGCAGGTGTGTTCACGACGTATCATAAATATTGGTTTTTTATTTGGCCCCTTCATTTATATAAAATTCCCAACAGAGCAGTTCAGGTTTCTTTGAGAATTTCTGGTTTACTTGGACCATACTTATTTGTACGAAAACACTAATTTTTTTCACAATTCCGTAATATTCACCAATTTCCATAATTGATTCAAGTTTCCATAAAATAGTCAAATAACTGAAACAGGCAGTTTCAAAATTTTGTTTTCATCCATCATTCAGTCACAAAACATGAATTTATATGTACTACCCGTCTCAAATATTCAGGTTGGTCGTTATGATTTCGGTAACGATTGACGACATTGTTTGCAGAATAACGGGTCTATTCCATAACTCAAATCGATGTCGTTATCCAACTATTATCGTTATATTATCGATATTAGTGTCAAATCGTATTCCGTAAAAATATGAAGTTGTCACGATATCGGTAGTGAACGACAGATTCTACAGTTTGTCAACGGGGACAAAATGGCTTCAGTTTGTTAACGACTTGCAGCAGTTTTGTGGAAGTTGTGGATTTATATTTTACAGAATATTGAAATATTCTGTGATTTTGGTATGGCGGGTTTAATCAACATTTTAGCTGGAGAACTGTATAGAAGGCAAGTTATTTTGATATTTTTCATATTTAATTTAATGAATTCTGAAGAAAACTAA
Organism: Chrysolina oricalcia; assembly: GCA_944452925.2. Classification (NCBI taxonomy): domain Eukaryota; kingdom Metazoa; phylum Arthropoda; class Insecta; order Coleoptera; family Chrysomelidae; genus Chrysolina; species Chrysolina oricalcia. The sequence goes on along the minus strand of OX101817.2, from coordinate 22,644,181 downwards.
ATTTTAGGGAACAACAAAGACAAGTAAACAAAACTTTGAGGGATCATAGTGATCCTTTTCAGATGCCAGAGGAAAATTTTCGACAATTCTTCAGATTGAGCCGAGAGGCTGATTTCGACCTATTTCTGGAAATAGAGGCGCATATGGAAATATCCAGGCGAAATACGAAGATCGCGCCTGTGATAAGATTCATTTCATCACTTAATTTTTTTGCCCATGGAAGTTATCAAAAATCAATTGGGAAAGATTTGCATTGTGCCTTATCCCAACCTTCAGGAGGTCATTTCTATAATGAATGAACATCTTGGAAATCATTATATTTACTTCCCCAGCACTTTGAGAGAAACTGCAATTGCAAAAAACAGGTGCCTAATTTCTATGAGTAAACTATTTTACGTGATCATTCAATATACTTATGAAATTTTGTTGCTTGACTTTTGAACAGGTTTTTTGAAAGATTCAACTTTCCTGGCATTGTTGGATGTATAGACTGTACACACATTGCAATTGTTCCACCCCCAGCAAACGATCCTGTTTATCCTGGCTTAGCTTTCCTGAATAGAAAAAATTATCATAGTATAAATTGTCAAATTGTAAGTGAGATATATATGTATATAAATATATGAACAAATATACATTTCAGGTATGTGATGCTGACTTGAAAATGCGACACATCAATGCTATGTATACAGGATCAGTCCATGATGCCGCCATTTGGATGGTTAGCAACACGAGAGAATTTTTAATACAACATTTTTACAATGCTCAAGATAGACATACTTGGCTGTTGGCCGATTCCGGCTACCCTCTACAACCATTTTTATTAACACCAATTGTGGGAGCTGATCCGAATACATCAGAGGGAAGGTATACGAAAAGCCATGTTAGAACAAGGAATGTTTTGGAACGCTGCATAAGCGTTTTGAAGGCAAATTTCAGATGTTTGAGAAAAGATAGAGTTCTCCATTATAAACCAAATATAGCTGCCAAAATAATTTATTCATGTGCAATATTACATAACATCCTGAGGGAACGAAATATCATTGATGATGATTTGGAACACGATATTGAAGATGCTGATTTTTTTTGCTTATATTAATTGAAAACATGCCAAGAAACACCGAATTGAATATTTTGTCATATTTTGCTTTTCTCAAATTAGAATTTTGATATGCAGGTCATATGGTGGAAAAATTGTTTAATAAATTATGAATACATTTGTTGGGAAGATTCGAACAGTTATTCAAAATTAAATTGTTTTGTTTTTTAGGTTTTGAAGATGAACAGAATGGTGAAGATGAACAGAATGGTGAAGATGAACAGAATGGTAATGATGGGCAGAATGGTGAAGACATACAAAGGATTGCTTTGCTACGTGAAGCAAGAGAAATAAGGAATAATCTAATTTTACAAGTGTTTGCTTGAAATGTGAAATATTTTTGTTGTAATTTGGAAAATAGAAAGGGATTTTCCACTTAAGATTTTCTAGTTTTCAGCTTGGAAAAAGCATTTTTGAAAATTATACATCTCTGCAATATACGAAAATCATTTATTTCGATTCTTACCAAAGGATTATCTCCTATCTCACAAATTAAAAAAAAAACAACTGAATATATAAACATAAATAATTTGCTGAACATAACGTTAACAGAATATTTATAACTTTGAAACAAACATAAAATGAAACAAAATGTCCCACTAGGACATAAACATAAAATAATTCAGTCTTCGTTTTTTGTCACACTCTGTACTACATTGAGTTATTCATCCGTAAATGATTTCTCTATGTATACATCTGGGTATTGCAATTGAAGTCTGAGATAATTCAATTTGAGTTTTTGTTGTTCAGTTGCTACCAACTCCTTCAAATTGTGATTAATTTCGCCAAGTATCGGAGTGTAATCTATTTCAACACGATTTTTTAAGTAATTTTGAACTGAACTAATGAAAGTACTACGCTTCTTAACAGGCTTTTTCAAATCCTTTTTGGGAGGCAGTGACCCATGTTCTGAACCTGTCCACATCTTCGAGACTGCTGGATTCTTTCTATTACAAGCACCTGGCTGATGCACACTGTCTGTTTGTTCAGTTGAAAGTTTATCACCTAAAACCTCAATAGTAGTATTTACTGGGGATACATTCATGAGTAAACCAAGTTCGGGAACACCAGCACATCCATCGATTATAAGCACCCCTGATAAATCTATGAGCTTCTGCTCCAAATCATTTAGAGGTTTGTCAGGAGGACCTCCCCCTGTTTCCTTTTCTTTCACTTTAATTGCTCTCGCCCTCTTCCTTACAGCAGATTTCCAATCGCTAAAAATCTATGAAATCCCAATTAATTTGTGTATTTTCCCGAGCACAAAATGGTAAAGCACATCTCAAAAACACAAATACTTACCGTTTTCCATGCATTTGTGGATCTTTGAGGACCGCCGGAGCTGTTCAGACTTCTTGTTAATTGTTCCCAAGATTCTCTTAAAATATTTTCATCCCCTGGTGAAAATTTATTAGTTCGAAAGTGTTCATTATTTTCGAGAGTCTCTAAATACAACATATATTGCGTTCTGGTTGTCTTCGAAGAACGTTGTCTCTTTACTTTGGTATTTTCCATGATTTTACACTTGCCCGATTTCTGTAATTCTGTCTGTCAAAGCTTGTGTTAGGTTAGGTCGTTAGGTGTACTGTTTTCGATCATTTGATTTTGATTATAAAATAACAGTTGTTAAGCTAGCAACATTAAGCACGGAACGAAATATTATCATTAACCATCCTGAAAACATACGTTGGATCTCGTTACTGAAATTGACAAGGTAATTTCTACCGGCACCTTTAGGGACTTGGTAATTTTGACATATCGTTCACACGCATTGTTAAGATCCGGCTACCGACAGTCGTTTGATAACGGATCGTTCAATAACGGTTTTTTACAGAATAGACTTGTAAGAATTTCTGAATTGTCGTTTAGATTGACGTAATCGTAAATTAAACTACAATCGTTAATTAAAGACTAGTTAAATAACGACTTTTTAAAGAATAGACCTGTAACGGCGGTAGAAGAGAGGGGACGGCGTGGACGTGGATGTTTCTTTCAGGTGAGTGATGTGAGTCGTTGATCTGTCATGAGCGCGTCTTTTCGGTTTTACCATTGAATTATTGAAAAAAATTTAAATTTTTCTCCATTATCTGCGCCTCCTCTAGCCTGCGCCCTAGGCCATGGCCTAGGTTGGCCTTATGGGTAATTCGGGCCTGTATACAATAGAGGTTAACAATAACTTACACGTGTTCACTTGGGCTTGATTGACGAGAGCAATACGTCTGTACCCAAGCGAGGTTGAAAGAGAAGAGAGTGAAGAATGGTAGACCCAGACTCAATGTTGATGTGTAAGCAGGGTTGCCAACAGCTATCTCTGCTCCTTGTAGAACGCTACACTCGAACGCATTCGAGTGCATTTTGGGAACCCGAGAATAATCGAATAGGTTCAAATCTCAACATACACGACACAATTAAAGTTCTCGAACATGGAAAAATCGGATGTGAACAGGGAATCGGAATATGATGACAAAACGGATGCTTGCGGAAGCATGTGGTGCTTCTTTGGTACAGTTCCCGTCATATAAAAGTGGTCCACTTGATGCTTAGAAAGGTTCAATATCAGGCATTTGCTTTACGAAAAACAACCGTGTATATGACAGTATGCTCATGCTAGAAACCTAGACCTCTCGGATACTGACTGCACTGATGGCAATGTTTAAACTGATTGATTGCATAACAAACAGATCATTTTCATCTTTGGCTATTTTTATATGCTCGCGTAGTTACCGTCTATATTCGTTTTTCAGTGGTTCAATTGTGATATCACAGATGATATATCGAAAATGGGATGCTGGACGTCTGTGGTGTCATTCAATGAGAACAAATAGTATTTTTCCCTTTACCACACAAGTATTTTCACTCCCAGATGAGCATGAAACAATAGTTATGCCAGGAGAAAAAGAGAGAAAACAAGTTATAACAAACAACAAATTTTTGTGAAAGGCTTTCGCGGCCATCGTTGAATGAATGATGGTTTTTCGGGTTTTTAGGACAACGTTTATTTAGAGAAAATCTCGACGTTTCGCCAACACGAGTGGTTGGCATTTTCAAGAGAAATGTTTACAGTTTCGATCACTGAACACAACTTGTTTGGTATGCGTTGTCTCAGCCAGTATTTATGGGTCGACGTACTCGTACCTGCGTCCGGTGCCATCGTCCCTGCGTCGGCTACCCCCTCGGATTCATTAATTTCCCGGTATGGTGTTATTATTGTTTTCTTGAGAACAGGTAGCCATGCTTTATTCAATTGTAACCGTTCTTCAATTCTGTTAAAATTGTTGGGATGTTTTTTGATTTCGATTGCTTCTCGGAAGAGTCTTGGATAATATGCATGTGTTGTGGCAACTACTTGGGTTTCTTCGAACTTCACTCTGTGTTAAGCGCATGTTCTGCGACAGCGGATTTTTCTGAGTGTCCTAACCGGCAATTGGCCTTGTGTTCCTTTATTCTGGTATTTGTGGAACGCTTCGTGGTACCGATATAAACGTTGCCACAGGTGCATGGAACACCCCAGATGAGCTTAGTTCATCACGTTTATCCTTCGCCGATCTCAAGTAATCCTTCAGTTTCTTTGAAGGTTTATATATGGTTTTGATATCATACTGTCGTAGTATACGGCCAATCCGATCTGTGACCCTAGGAACATACGGCAGGAATGCTTTATTTTTCTTGGAGTTCTATTCAATAAGGTGCTCAAAGTGTTTACCATTTACCTCCTGACAGTAATGAACTCGCCGAACAAAATTTTCTGGTGAATCTAAAACCATGTGAGGAGGAATGGTAGAAATTTCATGCCTTATTCTTTCTTGCAACTCTTCGATATTTGGCGGCCTATTTTTGTACACCGATGTATTTGGGATTGAAATCCCTTCAAAATTATGTAACACAAGTATAGTAGTTCCATTGAAAATTCTGAAGTAGGGGGTGCTGGGGCTGAAGGGGTTGACAACACAATGATGATGTATTTGGTGAAAGTGTTCCCCCTTGACATAAAAATCGACGGGTCAGAGCGATTTTCAATTTTTTTTGCGAGTTCGGAGGGGGGTGACAAGTTTTAGCTGGAACATCCACTGTATAAGTAACACAATGAATAACCTGCCCAGTAATATCAGATCTTCCTCTTCAGTAAAGTTTAGTACTCTAACAAATAAAAAAGTCGTATACCTAGGTTAATCCAAACGTATAACAGGAATAGTTATTACAAGCAAAAAATATGTTTTGACAAATTAGCTTGGTATATAACTTCATTATAGTTATTCTCCTTTCACTCGGAAATAACGCCTTCTTTACGTGTGTATGCATAGTCATAGGTTCACAGAACAGCCACATTTCACGTCAAATTTGACTGATCTGTAAGGTTTTCGTGTTATTTCAAGTCGTCTTAAAATGGAAATTCACGGTTTTCTAAAATTATGAAATCTCCATTACTGTGTCAATTGGTGAAATAAAGAAAAGGGGAATGAACTCATTCCTGTTTCTTCACTCCCAATTCATTATTAATATTTGTTTGTTTTATATTTCAGCGCCTTTTGAGAGACATTATAGAAGAATATCTGGGCATCATAGAAAATAAAGATCTCGAAACAAATTTATTATATTATTGGTTGAGGTAGTTTATGTATATCATTGTCAATGAAAAGAGGCTCATTCAAATCAATTCCGATATTGTGCAACACTGCCAAAGCCACTATATACATCTTTGTATTTTGTAAAGATGTTCTGAAACCCGCTAGCAAGCACCTAAATCGATTTTTCCAAACACCAAAACATCTTTCAACAGTATAACGAGTTCTGATGTGAGCGTTATTGTAAGATTGTTCTTCGCGAGTTGATGGATTCCGAACAGGTGTAAATAAATAAGAACTGCAAGCATAGCCAGAGTCTCTTAGTAATCTTCCACGGTATGCCCCTTCTTCATTGCGTTGTTTTAATGTACTTTCATTGAAAATAACGAGTCATGATTTCTTCCACGCCAATGAACAATAATATTTCTGCTCTTCAAACTGTGATCACAAACCACCTGAGTATCTGTAGAATGAAAGATAAACCGCCTCGTCGTTTGTCCCTAGTGATAGAATCAACTATCAATTGGTCTAGAAATATTACATAATTTTTAGAAGAACGATGTTTCATTCTGAACTCTTCGTCACTGTATGACTCTTTTCTTGAAGGTTGTAATCATTCGCACATTCTGCATTTATTTATGGGGTCTTTCACTTCCTCAGCAGCATAATATTTGTTTCAAAAACATGTTCAAATTGTTGAAAAAACGAATGTCAATTGATTGTCAGGTTATATCGAAGTTATACAAGGGTAGAGGTTGGTATAACTTTTGACAGTATACTTAAACTGAGATTAACCTATACATTAGTTATTCAGAGTTTATAAGTAGTCAATTTGCTTATTCTTGATTCATTCTTGGTATAACGATTTATTCTTCATTTATTTGTCATATGGTAGATCTTTAATTATAAGAAATTGTGAAAGTAATGTAATACTTGTTCTTTTTTGTGAGGTGAACTCCCACGCTCTATTCTTTGGGACAATTCAAAGGTGATATTTATGAACTCTGATTTTGTTTTTTGTTTTTCTTACTGTTCCTTACTACTCTCGTATTTCGGGTTAGGTGCAAGAACAGACATGTGGTAGCACAGAAATGTACGATTGCCTGCACTGAAGTACTATTTCATGAAATTTTGTTCTGTTTTTCAAATACAGCTAACGAAGAACTTTGTTATTATCATTATTATTACTATACCGAACGTATTTTCCGGCATATCAGTACGAGCATGTGTTTCATTATTCAGGACGATAAAATATTATCGGACGGCTGTATATTCGAGATATTTCTTTTATTCACGGGTTACTATTAATTCAATTGAAATATTACACAACATTCACCAGAATAATCTGATAAATAATTTAAATGAATCAAATGAAAAGTTGAACGGAGTTATAACGGAAACGAAATAAGAGGAAGTGCTCTTATCGGCGACAGCATCCGCTACTCCTACGATCCCGTGCAATTAATCATTTAGAGATTTCATTCCATCTGGGGACTGGATTCCTGTATCTTCAGAAATAGCGAACTATGAATATTGATTTCATTATTAGATGGAACTGAAAATTTAGAGAAACTACAATACAATACAATACAAAAAAAGGAGGCGGAGTAGTTCTTGCTTACCGCAATAATTGAAATTCAAGCCTTCAGACATATCCCACATCATATCCGAAACACCTTGTAAAGGTCTGGTTGGTTGGTAAGTAACCCCCGTAATGCTAGCAGAACCTCCTTTGCATTTTCAAATTTTTTAGGCCATAATTTTAGGCTAATTTTAGTCTTACTCATTACCATATTCCCGAATTGTTTGCTCTTTAATTCTGGGAGATATCGCTGGTTCTGCTAGCTCAACGTTAAGCCGGCAGAAACAAACCACTAAACTAATGTACATGAAAAGTCCAATCACACCATAATTTTAGGCTGACGCTTGAACCCATCGTCGTTTTTTGTAATGCGTTTAAAAAACCTGGGTTTTGCCAGCTTTACCGTTAAGCTGGCAGAACCCAATCATAATAAAGCAACTCCTATCAAATCCAGTTGGACAATAATTTTAGGCTCTATTCAGGCTAATTTATTACCCAATTATATAAATTTTTGCTCTGCAATCGTAGGAGAAATCATCGGATGTGTTAGCTCAACTCTGAGATGGATGTAACAACCGGATAACCGAATCATTATGAAAAATGTGATCATACCATAATTTTAGGCTCACGCTTGAACCCATCTCCGATTTTTCTGTTATGCGTTTTCTTAAATCCTGGTTCTGCTATCTTTACTGGTAAACTAGCAGAACCCAACCATAAAAAAGCAACTCAGAACAAATCCAGAGCAAAAAATATATAATTGGGTAATAAATTAGCCTGAATAGAACCTTAAATTATTGTCCAACTGGATTTGTTCTGAGTTGCTTTTTTATGGTTGGGTTCTGGTAGCTTAACGGGAAAGCTAGCAGAACCCAGAATTAAAAAAAGAATGCATTCTCATAAAATCGGCGATGGGTTCAAACGTGAGCCTAATGTCTGTTCAGATTTTTCATAATGATTCGATTAGCCTTTTGGTACAGCCAACTGAGTGAGAACCTATGAATTCTCCTCCAACTGAAGACCAAAAAAATATATAATTGGGTAATAAATCAGCCAAAACAGATCCTGAAATTATTAATTATTGTCCAACTTAATTTGTTCTGAGTTGTTTTTTATGTTTGGGTTCTGCTAGCTTAACGGTAAAGCTAGCAGAACCCAGGATTTTTTTAGACGCATTCCATAAAAATTGGCGATGAGTTCAAACGCGAGCATAATATTATGGTGTGATTAGACTTTTCATAAACATTCGTTAAGCGGTTTGCTCCCGTCGAGCTAGCAGAGCCCACGATATATCCACAATTGAGAAGCGATTCTGGAATAGGGTAATAAATTAGCCTAAAATTATGGCCAAAATTTGAATATTCCAAAGTGGTTCTAGCTTTACGGGGGTGGAAAAGAATTAGGAAACTCAACCTACTGCATATTTGCTATTTATATTCCACCAGCTGTTCCTATAGAAGATTTGAGGAATTTTTCAATAACTTCAGTGTGTTGGATTATCTTAGCACGAAAATGTTGTGTTGCTTGGAGACTTCAACGTTCTTTTTCATTCGGTATGTAGTGCCACCAGGAACAATATCTATTTGTCAGTGGTGTATGTTGGGGTATAATTTCTGATTAAAAATATGATGGTAAATATTTTATGAAAGTATTTAGGTTTACGTCAAACATTGCATTGGAACGTTATTTCTTTACAAGTTGGTAATAAATTTGAAAAAAGAAATCGATTCAGCGATTACATTACTTTAAGAGTCAAAATGTGAATTCCAGCAGTCATTAGTTATATCAAAATAACTAAAAACTAATAGGATCATAGAAGAATGATGTAGCCGACTTAATTTGTCACAAAACATTATTTGTATGAAGTCACAACCAATTGTATCTATTTTTAATTTTTAATAAATAAAATACAATAAGTAGCTAAGTACAGTATTTACGATAACTATATTATATCAGAGTCAGAAGAAAATGAATCATGTTGATTTCATTGAAAATATGAACAGGATGTTCATAAAGTCAGTTGTGGAATCATCTGCGACTGAAAGTTGGAATTTAGTCGCTGTTTTCCATCGTACAAGATAACCTCTATTGGAAGGAATTCATGTTTTAAAGAGAAACATTCTCAATTGAAAATTGAATCAATACATGACTCCTCTGGAAATGGTAAAACCCTACGATAAAATTGAAGTTACTTTTTTGTAATATCTAACAGAAAACAACTACTTCCCAGGCAAAAGCCACGCTGGACATTGAACTACATGTGATAGATATTGAGAAAGACCCTATATAACTTGAAAGAAAAAATCTGAAAGTGAAAATTTGCATTTTCATTCAGATAGTTGATTATTTATTAAATGTCCAGTTTCCATTGGAGATTCTTATCTATGAATGAGATAAGGGAGAATGTTATTCAGAAGTATCACTCACAGAAAATCGCTCATTCCATTGATGCGTGAATAATTGCATCTCTTTCGCTAGGCCTCCAATACATTTTGGTCGACAAAAATCTATTTCACTCTTCACACTGTGAAATTGCTTCTGAAGAGTATGTTTTCCAATTCTTCCGACCTCCCTGATGATCTTAGAAGAGTGAAATAGATTTTTGTTTATTATTGATTCAACAAAAAAAGTGCCAATTATTAAAGCTAAAATATTCTTGCCTCAACCAACTTATGAAGCAAGTTCACTTGTTTCAAAAATTTTTCCTTGTAAGTGGCCAAGAGAAATCCGTCAAAATTCAAACTAATATTTGGTTGGACCTATTCAAGAATACAATCTCTTTGAATCAACGCAATTATGCGTTGATGCAAAAAATCCTTTTTATCAGTGTATATTCACAATAGTGTCGATCTGAGGCACAAAAAATATGTGAAGTTGTAAAGCTCTCAGCTGGTATGTCTCATTTAGAATAAAAGTGAGTAACTATTCTTTTTACTAATGTGATCTGAAACTTGAATGTTAAGCACTTAACTGTTTTTGGTTATCTACGTTTCGTCCAGGTAATAAATGCGTCGATCTTCGTTTCGGGATTGTTTAATATTGCGTAAATATAGATCAAAAGCCACCAATATGAAACGCTCCCCCCCGTGGGAATTTATGACTTATACTTTTTTTTGTTGGTAGTACCTACCGGATGAAGAATTGAATTGTTTGCCTCTCTTAAATTACAGCATATTCAGGAAAATAAAGAAAAACTGAAGAATTAAAAAAAAATTGTTTTGTTTAAGTTTAATTTTACAAAAGGGTTGGTACATTAGTTACCATGTTTTTTTATGAACTCATTTCGTATTCATTTAAGGACTAATAATGAAAAAAAAAATTAAAAAATCTCAACAGCAAGAAAATGACAGTTGATTATAAAAGATATTATAAAATCATATGCATATGATTTTATAATATCTTTTATAATCAACTGTCATTTTCTTCATCCTCGTATATTATGTCGTCTAAGTTGTGTACTTCTGGTTCATCTTCAAATTCGTCAGGCTCGAAGGTTTCTGGAACGTCAAGCAGTTCGAGTGGCAACGGATCTCCTTGAATACAATCGAATTTGAGTTCACCATTTTCCAATTTCCACCCATGTCCCACTGGAGTTGGTGTGGAGGGTTTAGCTACATGTGCGTTATTCCATAAGTAACATTGGTAGTTGACACGTTTTATGTGGTTTTCTAATGACGTTTTGCAAGGAGGAAGTAGACTTAAATCCATATCTTGATTGTTGGGCAGAGAAAATGCAGTTGTGGGAGAGAATACTTTTGTATTTAAAATTATTATTATTTATTTTTCCGGTATATGCTGTAATTCGCAAGTAGCAAACACCTAAAATCTTAAAGTACATGTCAATACAAACAAAAAAATGTATGTGTCGAAAATTCCTACGGGGGGGGGGGGGGGGGGGTATACAACAGCCTCCGCTCTAATAGTCTTTTCTCCACATCGCAATATCTGGTTTATCTATAAGTACACATTATCTCTCATGTTTGTTAAAGATGAAGCAGATTTGTTTTAAAATTTTCGATAATACCATTTTAGATAAAGTTGGGTAATCCGGATCAGCTTGGACTGCAGACATAATTTTAAATTTAACTTTTTAGTTAAATCGCATGGATACTCCTTATCCTCTACTTTGACGATTCGTCTATCGTGATCTGTGGTCGACCCGGAGATGTTTTTGGTGGATGAAAATCTCCACATTTCTTTTCTCTCATTAATTTATAAATGGTGGACTTCGCTATGCACAACATAGAAGATGCTTTTGTAACAGTCTCATCCACACTGGCACTTTCGATGTCATTTTGCAACGAACTTAAACAGCTTGAAATTATTGTTTTTTTAATTAAAGATAATGGTCCCAATTATGGCCGTTTTGATGGTCCTTGTTAAGCATCTATGATACTTTAATATTATTTTATATTCACAGAAGCAGACACAAATAATTTCCAGAAAGCACTATATACCAGCGAGTACCTGCAACCGCTACAATTCTTACAGTCATAAAGAGGGCTGGTCTAAAAGATTATGTACTTAAACCTACCCGGTCCGAGAAATTACGACACGTCTATGGAATCGATTAATCTGAGCGGTTTATTACTCCATGCCTTTATTTTACGGACTATATCTAACTATTTGCTTTAACGCACTGGAAACAATCACGTCACACACTCATTAGATAACCAGTGCAGTGAATGCCATTCAGCCTGTGAGTTGATTCGAAAAGCATGAGAAATTTGATTTTTAGGACTACAAATACTCCAATAGAAGGTTCAGTAACCTACACTCAAACATTCCGCCCACTATGTTATTGCTTTCCTAACATCTTATAGTACTCGGGCCCAGGCCAAAAATTCTCGGTATAGAGGATTCCTGTAAACTTTTGGGGCCACCCGACAACAAGAATTTTCCTAAAATTTTGTCCGACTAGGTTACTACTTAATTTTGAATATTTTTATTAAACGATTCAGAAAATGTCAGCTCTAAGGGGTCAGATCTTATGACGTCATGGCAGTTTTTTTCTGTTGTTTTGGCATTGACTTCTATGGTCATTAGCCATGTGTTCTGGGTAGGCCTCGTTACTAACTCCATACGCCACCTTAGGAGCAGCAACAGTGAATCGTGCAGGAATCACCCCAGTCGAACCACGAGATCATGACAGTTATTTTTTTTTTTCATTATGGCAGTTATTATTACTATATTTATTTTTTCTAGAAACAAAACTTCAATAGTATATTTCATTACGAGTAGAAAACAGGCTTTTTCCGTGCGTGCGCGACATATTCCCATGGGAGACGAAGTCGAACACGGGAAGTCGTGCAAGCACGGAAGAAGCATTTATGGACGAGTAATGAACGATATTTTTCATTATATCTACATAAAAATCACATATTGTTATAGTTGTCGTCAAACATATAAGATAAATAAAAAAAGGAGCAAAAAATGGTCGATTAGCACGAAATTGATTCCCATGCCGCCGACCAGGGTCGGACTAGTACATATGCCACTAAATATTGTGATGCGTGCAGATTAATCAAGTTAATTTAACAAAAGCACTGTAACTTTCGTATTCAGAATAATCCATTTTTATAATTATTAATATCCTTAGATTAGGTAAACAACTGCCCCGTCGAAATCTAATTTGCTAATAGCAGCGCGTACTGCATACAGCTGTGATTTCTATTATAACTACGCCCGACTCTGCATGGAAAAAACATACCTACCTAATTGATGTGCGGGCCTTTACATCTTCCGCGCCAAGTGTTACGTGGGGGCGATAGGTGGAATAATTTGAATAAAGTTAGAGATGTAATTAATTTTATTTATTGGTTTATTGCAATTATTGTCTAAAAAACTGTGTTTGGTTATTGACAAAATAGGAATCAATTTCCTGGTAATTTCCTGAACTTATGTAAGTATTGCTATTGACTCACACTGAATTTAGCCAATATTCTCATGTGATTACCATATAAGGTGTGTATGGCGTGGTACTATGCATTTTTGGCAGAAATATATTCTTTTTGACTGATAACCCGCTTAATTTTTTTAAAGGAAATGTGAGGATCAGCACAATATTTGCTTATACAGGATGATTCCTAAGGTGGACCGGTCCGTTCATTAATTTCTCACATTGCAAGGAAAATAATGTCTATAGGTGAACATGTAAAAGACAACGAGATGCAGTGCGTTAAAGTTGAAAATTAATATTGAATTTACTTTAATTACTGGAGGATCACAAAATACCCAAGAGCAGATGAATAAAAATATGATTCTACGAAACAGAATGCCAGTGTCCAATATTGATTATATTCCCGAATTTGATTTTAGGATATGAAAGAACATTCAGTTTTATGCAAGAAATAAATGAAGGGTCCAGTGGAAAAACGATGAGGTTCCTCTTTTCAAAAAGTTGAGAAAAGCGAAATCTAATGTGGGAGTGTCATCGTTTTTACACTTTCGACCGCAGTTTTTTATGGAATGTCATTGTTTGTCCCCAGTAAGGTTTGGTATGTTGATACTTCGAGCTATAAGCTAACAGATGCCGCTAAAATGTCGATTTCGGAAAAAATGGAACCTCATCGTTTTTCCAATGGACCCTTCAAATATGATTGCACTAAAACTTGATAGAAATCACCGATAAAAATCGAGAAAACCATATTCGGCACCAAAATGTAATGTAATTGTGTCGGATGAAAAGTCCGTCCGTTAAAACACCCATATGATCAATATATTTTTTGAATTTTAGCAAAATTGATCATTGACATACCATACTGAGAGATTCCATCAGAAAACTTCACACAGGGTGCAAATCATCTATTAGAAAATCTTCAACCGCGAAAGTATTATTCCAGTTCAAAATGAAGTAATGTTTATCAAAAAAATCTGTATAAATAATGATAACGTGGCAACGCACTATCCGATCTGAAAATATGGGATCACAAAGAGTTCATATAAATAAAACACAGGGCGAAAAATTGGAAAGTTGAATTTATTTTCATGGAAGACCATGTTGGTATATGCACTTATTTGAGAATTCTCTTCTCTAGATTATTTTTAAATTATCTGAACAAAAACATCTGAAATCCTGACAATCCAGATGTTGAGTCGTGAAGAATGCAGTACTGAATGAACACTCTGTATATACGAGAATGTTTTAAATTTTTTCTTTGTTATTCTTTTTGTTGAATAACTTTTTAATAAACGATAAATCGAATCATTATACTGCATATATTCTTTAAATTATATCTTTGTACTTAGTATCGATCTCTAGTATACTCGTTTATCTAAACAAAAAGAATTAATTAATCCTCTCTCAATAATGAATTTGATGCAATTGAAAAAATTTGTACCCATGGCGAATTTACCTATAATGCACTAGCTATTTCAAACTCTTGCACCACTTGCCCCCAACATTATGTGGCCCTTTCCAGGCAGAAATGATCAAGATAAGGCCATTTTTTGCGTCTTTTTTTATTTATCTTATATGTTTGACGACAACTATAAGAAATATTTATTTTTAATGATGAAGGAACAAAAACATGTATTACTAATTGAAATATTCATGGTACAAAAATATTCAGAAATTGCCACAAAACAAGCGTTATTTACCCTGTTGGTCAAACATTGCGATGTCTAGAGAACTGTCAATAACATATTATTTAGTTTTGACATATAAATAGGCAGCTATAATGACACCAACGCACGGAAAAATTTTCCGTGCGGGCGTACGAAAAAAAACCCGTTTTCAGTATGCTAAATAAGCATGTAAATACAGTGTTTTCAGATAGGTATAATGAAATAGTATATTTCATCACGAGTTCAGAAAATTGGTTTTTTCCGTGCGTGTGCGACATGTTCCCGTGGGAGCCGAAGCCGAACACGGGAGGTTGAGCAAGCTCGGAAAAAGCATATATGGACGAGTAATGAACGATATTTTTCATTACACCTACCTGAAAACCACAGATTGTTAAGAAACATAAATGTTTAATGATGAAGGAACAAAAACATGTATTATTATTTGAAATATTCATGGTACAAAAATATCCAGAAATTGCCACAAAACAAGCGTTATTTACCCTGTTGGTAAGGAAATATTCAAACAATTTGCGATTTCTAGAGAACTATCAACAACATAATATTCAATTTTGACTTGTAAATAGGCAGCTACATATAATGACACCAGCACACAGAAAAAATTTCCGTACGGGTGCACGGAAAAAACCCTTTTTCAGTATGCTAAATAAACATGTAGATCTAGTGTTTTCAGATAGGTATAATGAAAAATCCTTTACAAAAAAATTATTGAGAAAATTTAGTTTTAGTATGAATTGCAGTGGTAAAGCACTTTATCGGCCTACGAATTTTTTCTAAAAAAAGAATAAAATCTGAAAAATTCCAGAAGGTGGGAAAAAATTGTTTTTCCACTACTAGTTTTAGATATATCATTATTTATGCTCTTTTCGAATCGAGAAGATGAATGTTTCTCCTAATGGAAGGCAATTTTTCATTATCTCCTAGTAGGAGAGCAAAGTGAAAACAATTGACAAAAGCGAAAGAAAAATATGTAGAATGAACGAAAAATATTCATTAATTAATAAATAATAGAGCTGGCTAACATTAAAAAACCTCTTACTTACTAAAATAATGATTATTCGAGCAGTTATTGCAAGTCGGTAATCGCAGACCTACCGGTATTAGAAGTTGCCATTTTTTAAATTCACAGTGCAAGTGACATAAGGAAATGTAAATTTAATTCATCGAATTTTCATTAAGTTGATTTCACAGACTACTTCTTTTCAATTGAATCCTTTCAAATACTAAAGAAATCCAAAATTTATCATTGTGAAAATGATTCAATGTTCCAGTAGCGGAACAACTAGTATACCGGATGTATACTAAATGATGTCATTAATTTCAGGTGGTGATTCCTTGTCAAAGTTTTAATAAAAATCGTTTATTTATTAATTACTCAAAAGTCTTTTCGCTGATTTCCATGAAACCTAATGGTGTGTTTATCAGCAGTAACAAGGGGCTTGTTCTTATGAGGTTAGATTTTAAATTATGAATAGCGAAGAGTCACCTGATTGATAATTATGGTAAAAATGATTGTACGCCACTGTTCTTCTCCTAAGTTTCATATTTTTATCAGATCAAACATTTAAAAATAAAACTCTCTCATAATGCCGCGAATTTCAAATAGCAACACTTTATCAATCGATTGATTTCCTTCATTGATTTATTTCTACTTTTTTTTTGGTTTCGTCGTTGATGGACTGGTTGTTTGTTGTGTTCCTGGGCCTATTATTGTCAACTGCTTCTATCAAAACGTAACAATACATTTGTGCATGAAATTTAATAGAATTTCAAGAATATATGAAGTACCTATCTGAAAAAATTATCATTCAAGTAACTTTTTGAACTTTGATGGTACGTTACCACCATTTCTACGCCACTGACTTTGATTTGACAAAGTACAGCTATTTCAAATTCACGGCATTATTGTATTTTCAATTATTTATTCTGAAAAAATATGAAACTTATAGGAAAACAGTGGCGTACAATGATTTTTACAATAAAATAACAAACAGGTAACCATATGCCACCTATATTTTGAAAAACAATTTAACGAAAAGAAGCTCATTGCTACTGCTAATAACCACACCAGGTTTCATCAAAATCATCAAAAAGACTTTTGAGTAATTGATGAAATATCGAGTCGAAATGAAACTTTGACACCCTGTTTCTCGGACACAAATTTAAACGAAATTTTCTTCATAAAATATGACAAGGAATCACCACCTGAAATTAATGACATCATTTAGTATATACCCAGTAAAAACCACGATAGAGAAACATTTTATATCCCTGAGATTTCCACAATAACCTGTTTTGTAAACTCAAGATATTTTCTTTCGTTAAACGTTTTTATAAAGGACCCCGCAAACTCCTTATGGAATTTGGGTCCCGGTGGATTTTTTTGAATTTTTGGTATGATGTAGTCCATGTAATTCTCAACCAATGTTACCATTGCGCCAACCCAAAAAAAATGACTAGTTTTGCTGCTAGGGGGCGTTGAAATCACCCCTTGCACATGTTAAACTATTTATTTTTGAACCCGGTAACAATATTTTCACTTGTTTCATTGTTGCTAAAGTTGCACAATATTGTGCTGTTTTCTTACCCCCTCCCTTTTTCCCCCAACTCCTATTATGAAACGCAAAAAAAATATTTCCCGAGTGCCTTCAAATGTATCGACGAATGTTCAAATATGCCTAAATAAGAGAAATAACAGTTTTTTATGATTATCCCCCCACCCCCCAAATGACACAAAACGAAAAAATTTCGGTGGATTTTTCTGAATTTTTGATATGATGTAGTTCAAGTTATTTTGAATAGAAATAAATCGGATGACAAACCCCAAAAATGAATAGTTTTGATGCTAGGGGGCGTCGAAATCATACCTTGCTTAGAATAGACTATTCTTTATTATAGGCGGAAACAATATCTCTACATATTTTTGTTTTATTTTATGCCGAACAATTGTGTAAATTTTTATAAATTGAAAATCTAAAACCTCCCCCTTACCCCCAACCAAACCAAACCAAAACACGAAAAAAATTAATTCAATCACCCCCTCAAATTCAAATTGTTGATGTCTAATTTTTATTCATTTTCAAGATATTCGCCCAATTAATTTATATTTAAAAATCATGAACTACGCCCTACTAAGAAGTCAGCAAACTCTACCAATATTTTTCTGAAGGGAGGGAAAGGTGGAATTATACAACTGTACGATTTCCTCAATTTCAGCTGATTAAAACATTTATTTTGATAAAGCAGTTACAAGTAGTCGGGAATACAATTTTTTCATGTTTTAAAATAGGGGTAGGGGGTAAGGAGGAGGTTTTAGATTTTCAATTTATAAAAAATTATACAATTGATCAGCATAATCTAAACTAAAATACGTTGAGCTATTATTTCCGCCTATAATAATGAATAGTAGAGTAAGATATGATTTCAACGCCCCCTAGCATAAAAACTATTCATTTTTTGGGGGTTGTCATTCAATTTATTTCTATTCAAAATAACTTGAACTGCATCATATCAAAAATTTAGAAAAATCCACCGAAATTTTTTCTTTTTGTGTCATTTGGGGGGTGGGGGGATAATCATAAAAAATTGCTATTACCCTTATTTAGGCATATTTGAACATTCGACGATTAATTTAAAGGCATCGAGAAATATTTTTTTTGTGTTTCGTTATTGGAGTTGGGGGAAAAGGGGAGGGGGTAAGCATTTTTTTTATAAAACAGCACAATAATGTGCAACATTGACAACAATTAAACAAGTGAAAATATTGTTACCGGGTTCAAAAATAAATAGTCTAATCTGCGCAAGGGGTGATTTCAACGCCCCCTAGCAGCAAAACTGTTAATTTTTTTAGGTTGGCGCAATGGTAACATTGGTTGAGAATTACATGGACTACATCATACCAAAAATTCAAAAAAATCCACCGGGACCCAAATTCCATAAGGTGTTTGCGGGGTCCTTTAGTTCGAAAATATAACTACTTCAGTAAATTATCGTTTGGATGGGAACAGCTTTCTTTTATTGATCATAACCAATGATGAAATGCGAAATTGAGAATAGTATATTGTGTATCTAGTACTAAATGCAATACATTTCCGGACGACAATGTAAATTGTTGGCCGAGGCGAAGACGAGGCCAACAAGCATTGAAGTCTGGGAATGTGCTTTTACTACGAGGTACACATACTATTTTTTCTGAAATCGCAATTAGCATTATCAAAAATTAAGGAATTCTACATATTGTTTGCGTGAATTCAATAACTGTCTAAAATATAAACAAGCCGGCAAAAATATTCCCGTATCGAAAACGATACGGGAATATTTTTCCCGTACCGTTTAGGTCCGAAAACGGTCCGAGAAAGTTCGTTGGTTAGCAACGGACTAAAATACTAGATTAGCGTATTTTGAGGCCTGAAGTTGCTCCGAGAAAGTGGGCACTCTTGAACGATTTCAGAAAAAAGTACATTGTGCAATTATTACCAACATATTTCAATTATTTGCAAATTGATCAACTAAAAATCCCAAACAAGTCTTTAGTTTGAAACAATAGCCAATTCATTATCTCTGATTTCTTGTTCTTTGCTATCAATCAAAACAGATATATGAAACTTTTTGAAGGAAATAGAGATATTCTTTGCATAAGAAATAGTATATTGTACAATGAGCATGAAATGACATACATTTCCCACGCACGAGTAGCTACGCTCGTACTACAAAATTTCATATACCTACGAGTGGGAAATGGGTCATTTCATGCTCATTGTACACTATACTTTTTCTACGACCATCTGAATCATTAACAAATCTATAATATTTTTAATAATCCTTTTTATCAAAAACTCTCCTGCCGTCATTTTCACATGGTTTAGATAATTTTTTCTTTCTTCACCCTTTGAATGAAACATCTATTTTTTTCTTTTTTTACACGTACCTACCTAAGTCGTGAAACAAATAATATTCTAAATATTCAAATTTTGATAACTTGAAAATAAAAAAACTTTATGCAGAAAAAATCAAACACTAATCGATTTCATAAAATGAAAATAAAAAAATGTGGCTGCGTGGATTTGAACCCTCGCTCCCACCATCCAAAGTCCATGTGTCAATCTGAACACTCGTCGTTACTAGAGCACATAATAATTTGTTCAAATTAACTGCTATACAGGGCAATTCAAATTCGACCCCCACCATTGGGATCTCCTAAACTACAGGAGATACGTCGAAGCTTAAATTGGGGCAAAGTTGCGTATTCTGGTGCTTAACAAAATACTGTTTTGAAACTTGGAAAATTCCGAGTATTTCCGGAAATACGTTTCCCCATGTTAATTATAACAGCTGCTGGTTTCAGCATGACGGGGCTCCTCCACAGAATAAAAGAGTAGTTTGCGAATATTTACACCAAAGATTTCCTAATAGGTGGTTGGGAAATTCTGGAACAGTGAGGTGGCCGGCAAGGTCACCTGACCTTACAGTTTTGGATACTTTCTTGTGGGGCACTTTAAAGAACAGAATCTATGGAGAGCAAGAATATGACACTTGAACATGATACTTAGAGACAATATCATCACGCAATTCAGGTCTATCAGAAGAAGGGATATTGTTAGGGCTGTTCTTAATTTGAGACGACGAGCTCGATTATGTATTCAAGAGGAAGGCCATAATTTCGAACAATTGTTGTAATACTTTTTCTGCATTTTTTACAAGCTCATGATTTCATTCTTGTTTTTTGAAACGCACCGTACTCAGCCAAGTGTTTGCCCAAAATTCCGAATAATGCTCTATCCGGCTGTTGTCTTTCCGGATATAATTCAAAATAAATTTGTGCTGTTTTCGGACTATTCCTATCAAATTTATAATAAAGTTTCAACATATCTCGTTTTTCTTCCTTTGAGAATGAGGACATTTCGACTGAAGTATTTGTGCAAACTTATGATGTTTAGTGAGTTCTGACAACTAGTATTTACTAAAAAAAAAATGAGTCATGACCGTCTCAGATGAAGTTGTTTTTTTTAATATCTATGGTTTCAGAAGTGCAAATCATAACAAATTATACATCAATGAAATTAGAATGAGAATCACTATTTTTCTGTATAAAAAACAATATGGCGGCCATAACAGAAAAAAAAGTTGATGATGGATGCCAGAAGACAAAACGTCGGATAGTAAATCTGAACATGAAAACGTGTAGCTGAAAAAAAGTATCATGAAAATGTACTTTTGGTTTTGAGCTATGTTGTCAAATAACGATAGAAAAAAATAAAAACGGAAATTCCGATTTTCAGTTTTTTCCCAATATTTCCGGAAATACTCGGAATTTTCCAAGTTTCAAAACAGTATTTTGTTAAGCACCAGAATACGCAACTTTGCCCCAATTTAAGCTTCGACGTTCTCCTGTCGTTTAGGAGATCCCAATAGTGGGGGTCGAATTTGAATTGCCCTGTATAGAAAGTATCTGTCAACTATTCAAAAATATAGAATCCGATTGTAATTATTCTTTTTATTGAAATTATTCTGGTTTTATGAAAAGAAAATCATACCTTTGTCAGAAGATAGGCATTATCAGGAGCTTCTGATATAAATTTATTAATTTGATTGTTAAATCATCCTCACTATCGCCAATTATTTTTAATAACTTAATTTTTTCAATCGAATTTTGTAATTATCTACTGATGTGAAATGTCAAATTATTAGACAGACGTAAACAATCTTGATTCGATATTATTTATGTTCATAAAATTTGTTAATACCTACCATACCTACCTATAATGACAGTCTAGTAGTTCGTGAAAGTCGTAGGAAATGAAATA
Source organism: Chrysolina oricalcia (assembly GCA_944452925.2). Lineage (NCBI taxonomy): Eukaryota > Metazoa > Arthropoda > Insecta > Coleoptera > Chrysomelidae > Chrysolina > Chrysolina oricalcia. The sequence continues at coordinate 22,622,551 of OX101817.2, read as the reverse complement.
TTTCGATACAGCTAGCCCGTGGGAGATGAAAATCGGTGTTACAACGTGGTAGGTTTCTTAATCGAAGACGCAATTGAAATGTTCATTTTTCTGATTTTCTGAATGGTCGTAGAAACAGAATTTTTCGATTTCCCAAAAAACGATAAGGCTGGTACTCAACTGAGTTGTACTGTGATATAGCAGCTAATAAATAGTTCAGATTTTATAATTTCTAAATATGGAATATGGAAAGTTGGTATTCCTAAATTACTATAACGTCAAAAAACATTGAGATACAAAGAATGTTCATTTGTACTTCCTTGAATTCTTCTATTCATACCTCGTATATGAAATTTTTTTATAGTTTACAGTGCTCTTCAAATTGTAATTTGTGGAAGTAGTGAAATATAGTAACATATGTTCCTCTAAAACATTTTAGGTTCATTCATTTCTTTGAAAGTATAGATTGTACAAAAAAGAATTTAAAATGTAATGCCCCATTCTGTTTGATCTACTCCTGGGACACCCTGTAATTTGAACTCGGTTGGACGGTTCCTTCTTTTGCTAGAGTTCCAGAAAATGTGGTAAAGTGACCGCGATTTCTTCGAATCGCAAACGACTTGTGAAACATCTGAAATTCAGAGTTAAACACATGTTCTGACAGATTTTTCCTCCAGACTATGGCCTTTCTGTGCTGATTTATTGTAATTCATCACTAAATTACCGTAATACTTGAATCATTTCACTATACCACTTGCTGCATTGTTAAACAAAATATTCATTCATTTTTATATGGAATTTCGTAATCGTGGTTCAAAAAAGCTTATAGCAAATATCCCGAAGGATTTGATCATACATTAACTATATGTATTGTAATTCACGTGTTGAAATTTGTTTATAAATTCGTATACAGGGCAATTCAAATTCGATCCCCACCATTGAGATCTCCTAAAGTACAGGAGATACGTCGAAGCTTAAATTGGGGCAAAGTTGCGTATTCTGGTGCTTAACAAAATACTGTTTTGAAACCTGGAAAATTCCGAGTATTTCTGGAAATATCGGGAAAAATCTGAAAATCGAATTTTTCGTTTTTATTTTTTTCTATCGTTATTTGACGACAGCTCAAAACCAAAAGTAAATTTTCATTGATACTTTTTTTCAGCTACACGTTTTCATGTTCAGATTTACTATCCGACGTTTCGTCTTCTGGCATTCATCATCAACTTTTTTTTCTGTTATGGGCGCCATATTGTCTTTTATACAGAAAAATAGTGATTCTCATTCTGATTTCATTGATGTATAATTTGTTATGATTTGCACTTCTGAAACCACAGATATTAAAAAAAAACAACTTCATCTGAGATGGTCATGACTCCATCGAAAAATTTTGTTTAATAAACACTAGTTGTCAGAACTCATTAAACATCATAAGTTTGCACAAATACTTCAGTCGAAATGTCCTTCCTCATTCTCAAATGAAGAAAAACGAGATGTGTTGAAACTTTATTATAAATTTGATAGGAATAGTACGAAAACAGCACAAATTTATTTTGAATTATTTCCGGAAAGACATCAGCCGGATAGAACATTATTCAGAATTTTGGGCAAACACTTTTGGCTGAGTAGGGTGCGTTTCAAAAAACAAGAATGAAATCATGAGCTGGTAAAAAATGCACAAAATGTATTACAACGAGTGTTAGAAATGGTAACCTTCCTCTTGAATACATAACCGAGCTCGTCGTCTCAAATTAAGAACAGCCCTAACAATATCCTTTATTCTGATAGACCTGAATTGCGTGATGAAATTGTCTCTAAGTTCATCTACTGTGTCATATTCTTGCTCTCCATAGATTCTGCTCTTTAAAGTGCCCCACAAGAAAGTATCTAAAACTGTAAGGTCATGTGACCTTGCCGGCCACCTCACTGGTCCAGAATTTCCTAACCACCTATTAGGAAATCTTTGGTGTAAATATTCGCAAACTGCTCTTTTTGTGTGGAGGAGCACCGTCATGCTGAAACCAGCAGCTGTTATAATTAACAAGGGGAAACGTACCCATATATTCTTCGAATTAGTTTCTTAAGAACCGAAGATAGGTTTTCCGCCCGTTCAAAGTATTAGAGAAGAAATGAGGTCCAAGTATTCGGTCGTCATAAATTCCAGCCCACACATTCAAACGAAACCGAACTTGTGGTCTGACTTCTCTGAAGTGTCGTGGATTATTTTCACTCCAAATGTGCTCATTATTTCTATTAAAAACAGCACAGTTCGAAAAAGTACTTTCGTCGGTCCAAATAATGTTTTTCAAGAAGTTTGTAGGGTCTACCCTATACGAGAGCCAGCTACAAAATTCCATCCTTCTCTCAGGATCACCTGGATGTAATTTTTGTGAAAAATGTATCTTATAACATTTCAAACCACTTTTTTTTAATTCCCTCCAAACGCTCGTCTGTGGCACATCCATTTCTGCCGAGACTTGATGTGTTGATTTGGAAGGATCTGCATTTATCTAAAAAAGTACCAAAAATAATTATACTTCTTAGAATATGGAATGAACAATTATTTTACCTCGGCTAATAAGTTACGTCTAATATTTTTTTCCATTCTGCTTCCATATTTCTTTCTTGGTTTTTGAAACGCACCGTACTCAGCCAAGTGTTTGTCCAAAATTCCGAATAATGTTCTGTCCGGCTGTTGTCTTTTCGGATATAATTCTAAATAAATTTGTGCTGTTTTCGTACTATTCCTATCAAATTTATAATACAGTTTCAACATATCTCGTTTTTCTTCATTTGAGAATGAGGACATTTCGACTGAAGTATTTGTGCAAACTTATGATGTTTAATGAGTTCTGACAACTAGTGTTTATTAAACAAAATTTTTCGATGGAGTCATGACCATCTCAGATGAAGTTGTTTTTTTTTAATTTCTGTGGTTTCAGAAGTGCAAATCATATTAAATTATACATCAATGAAATCAGAATGAGAATCACTATTTTTCTGTATAAAAAAACAATATGGCGCCCATAACATAAAAAACAGTTGATGATGAATGCCAGCAGATGAAACGTCGGATAGTAAATCTGAATATAAAAACGTTTAGCTGAAAAAAAGTATCAATGAAAATGTACTTTTGGTTTTGAGCTATGTTGTCAAATAACGATAGAAAAAAATAAAAATGCAAATTCCGATTTTCAGTTTTTTCCCTATATTTCCGGAAATACTCGGAATTTTCCAAGTTTCAAAACAGTATTTTGTTAATCACCAGAATACGCAACTTTGCCCCAATTTCGTATCTCCTGTAGTTTAGGAGATCCCAATGGTGGGGGTCGAATTTGAATTGCCCTGTATAATATGCAGTATAATTTTAGAATTATCTCTTTTGTCCAAATTCTCCCGTAACAAAAAATTGGCGAATGGCTATTTAAGAAGACCAAGTCTTAGGTTGGTAATCCAATAACAATATTTTATTGAGGAGGTTTTGTTAGAATTTCGATAGTTGTTTGCTGTATTCTTCCCAACGTTTAGGATTTTAATGATTCCATCATCATGGATCTGCAACAATGAGTTTTATATGTGGAAAAAGTTCAAAAATAGTTAAGAATAAAAAACATAATGCCACAAGTATTCGAATAACCGATCTTCCTCCATTTTTTCAGCGCAATGTAAATGTTCCATAACTTGTGGCATTTTATTCTTAACAATTTTTGACACTTTCCACTTATAAAACTAATTACACAAATTGGTGTAAAAATGTTATTAACTGTTGTCCATTCCTGCTGCCTATCATAACTCATGTGTAAAATACAAGTATCCGACAGCATATATGTTTATCCATCTATTTGTAAGAAAGCTCATATAACAACCCTTGGCCAAAATAAGTAACTCACAAAACCCTCAAAACCTTCGTCCAATGAGTATCTTATGTACTCTTCTTAAAATGTTTGAGAAAATCGTCAACCTTTAGAAATTACGTTGATTCATTCAATATTCTACCTCCCTCTCAGTCAGGCTTTCGTGCAGTCATAGCTGTACCACAGCTATGTTGAGTGTAGTGGACAATATACATGCTGAGTGGTGTGTGGTGAACTGTTCTGCTGTAGGTATTGCTTGGGGGGAGACAGTCAGAATGACAGTTAGAAAAAGGTTGTCCACAAAGAGATCTATTGCCTTTGCAGTGGTCAATTATAACAGGTCAGTGCTGGTTCCATTCTCAAGAAGGCGATAATATGAACTAAAGCACCAACTCTGATTGGAATCCTGCTAACATTTTCCAAAGAGGTTAGATATCTGGCCGTTATAATTGAACAAAAAATCACAAGGAACTGCTAAATCAACCACATTCTTTCCAAGACTATGGCAGCAGCAGAGTATTTGATTAGACAACCAAAAATTATCTACTGGTCATACCAAACGATCATCAAACCCATGGACACCTATTATTCACTGATATGGTGGCCAAAGATGTAACAATCTGCAGAAATTGCAGAGGCTAGCCTGTCAGAGAATCACAGGGGCGATATCCACCATTGCATCTATGTGTACTGAAAGAAGCAGCAATCAGTACCTTCAGAGCCAGACATTAAACTTAGCAAGAAGTCTGATCGGACATCCTGCTACCGAGAGGACCGGAGGGAAAAAATCTATATATTGTCACCATACACATGTGCGTGTAACCGTACTTGGGACTGCAAACAATCCCTGCGACAGGTGGCAGAAAACAACCAGATCACATGTGGGTGCTAGATCAAGGCTAGAGGCAACAGGGAAGCGGACTTCTTTGCCAAGGGGCAACCACACAATTTCTCTGTTCAAAATCCTTCTTTGGGCTCTCCAAAGCCAACTTGAAAGAATAATTCCGACTTTGGGTAACTGTTGGAATGAAAAATCACTATAATGAAGTGGAAGGTCAAAGACAAGCTATCGTCAAGGAATGCTAGGCAGCTTCTCGAGTTGGATGAGAAAGACTTGAAATTGATAACGGAACTACTCACGTGAAACTGACCTCTAAGGTATCACCTCAAAAAATAGGCAAATCAGAGAGTGATAGTTGTCGCTACTTCGAGAACTTCGCTGAAACTGCAAAATATTTGCTTTGCCAATGCAAAGCGCTGCTCTGTAAGAGGCTCAAGTCCGTGGAAGGGGCCTTCTTAATGGTCGAAGTGCTTGTACAACCTGTACAACCTACCCTATAATCTACAATCTGCAATCAATGGCAGACTTATTGGGCCATACTTTCTTCAAGATGTATGCGAAATGATAGTTTTACCATTCCTACGAAGGAATGTTGAATTATTGTTGAAATACATTACCTTGAATGATAGAATTGGTATGCAATGGCAGAAAGATGAGGCTTCCACATTCCATGCTAATATCGTTCCTAATTACTTCAGAAAGGATGCCTCCATCAGATACTTGGATAGGTACAAATTATTCAATAAAATGGGTTTCCTAGATTTATTTCTGTAGGGATATAAATGATGTAGAAGAGCTGCAAGAAAAAACTTTGCAAGCATGTACAGTTACGCCAGAAATGATTGGAGCTGTATGTATAAAAAACGATTAAATATATTCAAATTACGCGATGCTAAGGGTGGGGATTAATTCGAAGATTTTATTTTATTCAAGAATAGTTTTGCGTTTCCTAACTTTTTTAAAATACATTTCAATATTTGACCAGTATGTTCCATTTAAAGTTTGAAATTGGATTTAAGATCTTCTAACCGGTTTGAACAATAGAAACCCTTTGTGCTATTTCAGGTAGCCTTCCAGAAATAATAAGTCACTTTCAATTTTATCTTTCATAATAGTAGAGATGTTCCAGTTGCACAAATTCTGTAACACCTGTTATTCAGTAATCTATGACTTGATATTTCAAAATTTTTAGTTCATTCAGAATTTTCGCTTGATGATAAATTAAACTTTTCAAAAACCAATAAGATAAACTTCTAACGTATTTTATCGAACTATTCTTGTAAACTTGCATAATTTGATTTTTTTTATCAAAATCAAAAAGTTATTGGAACTGAGCAGCCTTTGGAAACTTTATAGAAAATATATCAACAACACTTTAACACATGGAATTTCGCGACTTTTAATATTGTTTAGATAAGCTGTGCCAAAAATAATTTAATATTCTCTGACCATTCATAAATTGAAATTCCTAGATTGCTGTATTATATCAGTAACCCAATTAAGTGGTAGTATTTTGATAAATTGTTGAACGAACATCCTAACCGTGATAAGGATATCATTTAACACAACCCACGCACAATTTGGGTCAGGGTATGCGGAAATCAGGTCAGATGTACAGTGTGTGTGCAAATTATACACCCCGATTTTCCTAATAACAAGGCTTTAATCAATGATTCCTATTATACCGAGCCAATGAAATGATTAGGCAGTTACAATAGGCTTGGGTCAAACGATAAATGGGTACAGTATACAAGGACACGTTGCATTTTTTGTCTTCTTAATCACAAAATTGATGAAAATGCAAGGTCTTCTACAGACAAGTTAGCCAAGATTTTGAACAGAACTTGGTAATGGCAATGTATCTCCGTAAGTTTTCTAATAAATTATTGCTGATGGTGATAGTGCAACATAACCACAAATCACAAATTTTTGAAAATGTAAAATAATTGTAAAAATGTACTTCCACAATAGAACCACAATTACACAGAAATTTATACCTACTATGGCCCTGAACTTTTCAGTCTACTACCCTATGACACTAGAAATTTACAAAATAAAAATAAATTTAAAAAACACGCCAAAATGTTTGTGCCATTACATTATAAAGATGTCCTTAAAACAAATCTGGAATAATTATAAACATTACTCTGCAATTACCAAGTGCTTTTCCTTTTTTTGTGTTTTCCCCTCCTCATAATACCAATTTAGATAACACGAATTTAGATTATAGTTTCTCTTAATCTGTTAGTATTCAACATAAAAATGTACGATAAGAGAATGACCCACAATACGAGCTAAGCTTAGGCGGCCTCTCTCATCGAAAAAAAAAAAACAAACTGTGAAGATCTAACTGAATAAAACTTACTTATCAAGCTGGCATTTGAATACTTTTTAATTTATACTTATTTGAAATTGTAAAAATTGTTGTTTAAAAAATTTATGTTCGGTGGTTAATTCAAAAAGTTTTTTAATTTTCTACTTTTCAGTCTTATAATAACTTCAACATATTTTTACTGGTACAGAATGCATTCAAAGTTGGATTAGTTAGCATTTTTTTTCAATGTAATATATTAATTCAGTTAAATTATTATTTTTATCATTATGAAATACTTGTATTGTACTGAATTTTAGATTATTCGGAGGATTAGATGTGGTTTTAGTTTTAGTTTATTCAAATATAGCAGGTGTACATATTTTTTTTACAAAACTATCTACGTTATTTTGTTCCTATGGAGAAGAGAGAAATAACACCCTAAGCATATGAAATGCTTGTGCTTGTTTGTGATATATCCCTGTCCTTCCTCGAGGCTAGGAAAACATAAACCTATGTATTTTATCGATGCTATGGCTGATAAATACACTGAAAAGCAATATTAGATCTACAAAATGAAAAGATAATACGATAGATCTGAAAAGGAATGAAGGAAAGTATTTCGATATCACGATATCTAGTCGTAATTTATATTTCCTTTTTTTCGTTCTTTTTTGTTTCCAAAATATTCTCATAACAGAATTTTGGTTTTAACTGATTAGACTACAAGCCCATAAAACGATTTTGGGGGGTCATTTTATACAGCATGAAACATATTCAGAACGTTGCTGCTATATGAAAAAATAACTTCAGGCACTATGCCGTCAATTCTTGGTGGGACAAATGACTGTAATAATAATAATATTAATTTTTCATCTGAAGATGTGCTCTACCGACAATATATTCTTGTACGGCATTCCTCACGTTGGTGGATTATGAAATAATAATCTCATAGAACCTACTGCCGTACAAAAATAATGAAACCGAAAGCCAGGAAAATTTTTCAATTTCCGAAAAATAAAAAAAAAAATCCTGGATTTTGGTTTAATTATTTTTGTACGGCAGTAGGTTCTATGAGATTATTATTTCATAATCCACGAACGTGAGGAATGCCCTACAAGAATATTTTGTCGGTAGAGCACATCTTCAGATGAAAAATTACTATTATTATTATTACAGTCATTTGTCCCACCAAGAATTGACGGCATAGTGCCTAAAGTTATTTTTTCATATAGCAGCATCGTTCTGAATATGTTTCATGCTGTATAAAATGACCCCCCAAAATCGTTATATGGGCTTGTAGTCTAGATGAATTGTTCAATATTTGATTTGTTCAAACCAATTAATTCTTTATTGAATACACAATCCACAGACAGCCATTTAGGCTTTGCGGTTCCTTTTTGTTTATTTGCTATACTATTTATGTAATTATTTTTCTGTATTTCACAAATAAACATTATTTTTATTATTAGTTCTGAGGTGTGTCGGCACTATATTGAACAGCTTGGGATAAAAATTATACACATCTTTCAGTACGATGTTTCTTAAAACTCTGTGAGTTTTTTTGCTAATCTAGTGTTTTATCAGTTTCGTATAAATGTTTTGTATTCGGCATTGAAATGAATACAAACTTCTCACTTTCAGTAAGTTTGTCTCTTCATATAAATGTTTACTCGAGAATAATCTTTGTTTTTTGAATTTTTATCATCGTATTTTGTATAGCTTGAAGGCCACGCATGCTACATTATTGATCATTCCACCCCAAGTAGTGATACAATTTTGTATGACCGATTCTACCATATATCTGAAAGTAAAAAATATGTATATCAACTGTCTTGAGACTTAACGCGACGTATTAAGGCATGTTCGTCCAATTTCGTATGCTAGATATTCAACCCCAAACTCAGATATTCAATTTGGTCACTTTCTCAATTTTTGGGCAAAATTTGGGAAAATTCTCATTATTATTATTTTATTAAAATTATTATTCTTGTATTGTCGTCGGTCGTTGACATGTGTGCCAAATTTAAGATTATTCGGTAAATTGAAAGTGGGTGAAAATTGAATTTACAAATTAACATTATTATTATTATTACATTCTCATTATGAAATTCTTGTATAGTCTTTACAAATTCAATTCCGCGCGCGCGGAATTGCGAAATATCGGCCGAGCGCGCTCTATTCTAGCACTATTTTTTTCCCTACTTTTTGTAGAAAGGTTCAATTTTTACGTGGAGAAATAATAATGCAATTCTCGATAAACTGCAACATTACGATGTTATACCAAAAAGTAGGGTAGTAAAATGCCACGTAGTTATTGCGACGGTTTTTTCATATCGCGAAATAAAATGATTACCAGTCATGCCCGACCAGTCGTTGATGCAGAACACATGTTTATTCACACATACATTTTATTCGCAGAAAAATTGCAAAATTCGCGAGGGTATGAACGGGACTTAACAGGGTTTCATGAGAGGTTGCGCGAAAAGTGTCTTGTGAATTTCAGAATATCGGAACACGACCGTTTGTTTGTTGTTGTTGCTGTCACTGCTGTCAATAAACGATTTTCATCAAATATATTGTTATGTTAATTTAAATATTATATTTTCAATACAAAGTTGAAAATACTGCAAAATGTTCCAAAAATGCGTGAATTGATGTGTCTAGACTATGCTGATATAAGGCAAAGGCAAATATGTTGCTTTTTTCTGGAAAAAGTTTGATGTTGAAAATACCCTTTTTGTGACATTTAATTGGTCGTAAATCAAAAAGTAAGTGAGAGCGAGGCTTTTTGACTTCAGATTTGTGTTCAAGGACCTCGAAATAACCCCAAAAAAAAATTTCGTCAAAATCGGGGTTACTACCCTAAACTGCAATTGTACCAAAGAAAATCATACCTTTGTCAGAAGATAGGCATTATCAGGAGCTTCTGATATAAATTTATTAATTTGATTGTTAAATCATCCTCACTATCGTTAATCATTTTTAATAACTTAATTTTTTCAATCGAATTTTGTAATTATCTACTGATGTGAAATGTCAAATTATTATAGACCGGCCGGTAACGACACATTTCTTGAAACGTTTTTTTAACGTATGCTTTTTTAAAATTATAATTATTATAGGTTTATAAATGTTCTTACCAAATATCTAAGACTGCTCGCATGCAGCGGTGGCACCAACCAATTTTGAATTTGCAAAAAAAATTGATATCTCTGAACGATTTTTTAATGTATGCAAACTGGTTTTTCCGACAGTTTGAACTGAAGAACCCACGAAAATTAAAAAGCATACTCTTCTCTCGTGTAGAAGGCTCCGAAATTATCAACTGAACATGTAAAAAAAAAGGTGGTATCTCAAAACGATTTTTTAACGTATGCTTTTTCACAGAAAGACTTTTGGTGTTATATGGATCACGAATTTCAAAAAGCATACAATCGCGGTTGCAATTGTTTTGTTAATATGCAAAGTTTGTGTAATAACTCGAAACAATTATTTAATACTTAAAACCGGGTTGAATATAAAGTTCTTATGGCCCATTGACAGTATATTCATTTGCATACTTTTCTGGCGTGTAAAACTATTCAAAAAACAATTGAAAAGTTGCAAAAATTTCGGCTAACTTTGAACAATTATTTAACGTATGCTTTTTCAAAGGATCATTTTTGGTGTTATATAGATCACGAAAATTGAAAGGAAAACTCTGCTCTCGTGTAGAAGGCCTCGAAATTAACAACTGAACGTGTAAAAAAAGGTAGTATCTCAAAATGATTTTTTAACGTATGCTTTTTCACAGGCTGACTCTTAGTGTTATATGGATCTCGAAAATTAAAAAGCATATACTCTTCGCTCATGAAGAAGGCCCCGAAATTATCTACTGAACATGTAAAAAAAAGGTAGGATCTCAAAATGAATTTTTAACGTATGCTTTTTCACAGGCTGATTTTTGTTGTCATGTGGATCACATTTATTGAAAAGCATACTCTTCTCTCATGTAGAAGGCCCCGAAATTAACAACTGAACATGTAAAAAAAGGTAGTATCTAAGAACGATTACTTAACGTATGCTTTTTCACAGGCTGATTTTCGGTGTTTATGGATCATGAAAATTAAAAAGCATACTCTTGTCTCGTGTAGAAGGCCCCGAAGTTATCTACTGAACAAGTAAAAGAAAAAGAATTCAACAAAAATCAAAAGACCACGTGATGTTTTCGAGAGAACAAGTGAATATAATTTGGGAGCTGACTATTTTCTATAGCGTATGACACTAAGGTAAACACGATTGTATTTCCACAATTTTATTGTCTTCGCGACATGTTTGGATACACATTATCTCTTTCAAGCGATTGTACTGAGTACAATAAATTATTCTTCATTGTTACAATACTTATTACCCTTCTTATCAATTAAAATAATTAGTGTTTCATACAGGGTATAAAAATTGACAAAGCATTGTACCTGGAAATCTAACCAATAGCTACTACTTAATTAACTTGATAAATTTAACAAAGGGGGTTCATTTAGGTACAATTGGTTATTTAGTAAACAATTTGACTTTCTCAATTTATTGATTTATCAGAAATAATGTGTCTATAATTGCTTGCTTTTTGCATAAAAAACTAAATAAGTATGAGTAATACGCTTGGCTTTGGCTTGGTTTCTTGAATATTTTTATTTGTTGTTGTATTTGTTTGTTTATTTTATCCATAAGCTCAATGAGTAGGAGAGAGAAACTATTTCTGGCGGGTCCATCCAACTCTCTCTCTTCCACTCCTTGAGCGTATGGAAAAAATACGGCGATATCTCCGTAGTCATTAGAGATAACACCATCAAGCCTGGTATCGGTGGATTCCTCATGTTCATCCCTAACCGATCATGTAATAATATAGAGGGTATGCCATTCGAAAATCGAAAGTTGATGTCATTTCCGGAAAAACCGGAAGTTGAATTTGTTTTACAAATATGCTGAAAAGTGACCTCTAGTGAGCATATTCAATGTTGTGAATTTCAGGAATATAGCCAGAGAAACAAATGAGAAAAAGTGGGTGTACCACGAATCTGTGTCACACGGAATAACTTCAGGGCTTTCTACACAAGGAAAGATTATGCTTTTTATTTTCCGTGATCCATATAACACAAAAAATCAGCCTGTGAAAACGCATACGTTACATAATCGTTCTTAGATATTACCTTGTTTTTATATGTTCAGATGTTAATTTCAGGGCCTTCTACACGAGAGAAGAGTATGCATTTTGATTTTTGTGATACATATAACACAAAAAATTAGCCTGTGAAAAAGCATACGTTAAAAAATCATTTTGAGACACCACTTTTTTTTACATGTTCAGTTGATAATTTCGGTGCCTTCTAACGAGAGAAGAGTATGCTTTTTAATTTTCGTGATCCATTTAACATAAAAAATGAGCATGTGAAAAAGCATACATTAAAAAATTGTTTAACATTACTGGAATTTTTTTGCAATATTATTACTATTCTTTTCATTGACGTACATACCAGAATTGTATGCAAATGAATATTCTTCATTATTATCTCGTCATTAATCACTATTTCAAAAAGCATACGTTAAATAATTGTTCAAATTGCATACATTATTTTGCAACTTTCTCAGCGTATGCAACCATGTTACACACTTCCGTAATGTATGCTTTTCGTTTTGGGAGCCCATTTACACAATATCTTTCACATAGTTCAATTGCATACATTAAATAATTGTTTCGAGTTATTACAAAAAATTTGCATATTAACAAAACAATTGCAACGCATGTGCACGCCGCGATTGTATGCTTTTTGAAATTCGTGAACCATATAACACCAAAAGTCTTCCTGTGAAAAACCATACGTTAAAAAATCGTTTTGAGATACCACCTATTTTTTAACATGTTCAGTTGATAATTTCGGAGCCTTCTACACGACAGAAGAGTATGCTTTTTAATTTTCGTGGGTTTTTCAGTTCAAACTGTCGGAAAAACCACTCTGCATACATTAAAAAATCGTTCAGAGATATCAATTTGTTTTGCAAATTCAAAAATTGGTTGGTGCCGCCGCTGCATGCGAGCAGTCTTAGATATTTGGTGAGAACATTTATAAACCTATAATAATCATAATTTTAAAAAAGCATACGTTAAAAAAACGTTTCAAGAAACGTGTGTTACCGGCCGGTCTATTAGACAGACGTAAACAAACTTGATTCGATATTATTTATGTTCATAAAATTCGTTAATTCCCTACCTATAATGACAGTCTAGTGTAGTTCATGAAAGTCGTAGGAAATGAAATATTTCGATACAGCTAGCCCGTGGGAAATGGAAATCGGTGTTACAACGTGGAAGGTTTCTTAATCGAAGACGCAATTGAAATGTTCATTTTTCTTAATGGTCGTAGAAAATAGTATATTCTTCAACGAGCGTATAATGATAGCTATTATTCTCGAGGATAAAAATTCCGAAACGAGCCGAAGGCAAGTTTTGGAATTATCCGAGAAAATAATAGCTATTATACGCGAGTAGAAGACTATATTTTCTCTCCGACTATACGATAGTCAGAGTTTTAATGAAATCTAATTATTATTTATGAATGATTTCAGATTTATTTGATACTAACAATTATACATAAATAATCGGTGTTCATTCATGAATGAATAAATTCCTTAATTGAAAATAATAAAAAAAAACTACCAAGAGTGGGATTCGAACTCACGCCTATATAACTACCTTCGTTATACATCTACTTCAAGTACACGCTTCTACCAACTGAGCTATAACAGGCACTCGAAAATTTGTGAATGAAATACCTACTAGAGATACTCTGACCAGGAACTGAGAGAGTGTGGAACGTTCAAGTAAAAATTGTTTGACATACCTTTGTTGCAAGATAGATTTCATCAGGAGCTTCATTGACAAATCCGCTCTATTCATTTTTATATTAGGTACTTGTCACACAGATCAAAGTTAAAACTAAGAAAATAGTTAATCTGACATTCGCCGATGCCAAGCTGTGACAAAAGTTCAATCAAGCAAAGCCTTATTGAGAAATTTGTTTGTTGAACCTCTCAGTTTACGTGGATTCTGAAAATTCTGAACCTGTGATTGGCCGAGTGCCGTTGAATAATGAGTTAGGATCCACGGTGTCTTAGAATCATCTTTATTCTTCAATTAAAAATCAATATGTGATGAACGTAGAATACAATAGTCGTAGAGAAATATTTTTTTGAATTGAGCTATGTCGTTTTATTTCCCGCATGGAAACAACCCCCGCAATTTTTTTAAAAACCTATGCCATCTCATAGGATTAGTAATAATTAATATTCATTCCTCCATGAAAAAAAAAATTATCCGCCGCCACTGTTTCATAAAAGATATGCCGACACTTAATGAAATTTCAGTTTTTCTGCTGTCTCCGCTGACTTCGTATAAACTATAATAATAAATATTTATTCTACCATAAAAAAATTATTGAGCATCACTGTAAAAGATATGCCGACACTAAAGGGAATTATTATAGGTTCTCTGCTCTCTCAACTGACTCCGTATAAACTATACTGTCATCGGTCCTTGTAATGTGTGCAAAATTGTAGATTATTCGGACGATTGGGGACTTGTTAGTTGTTTGTTAGTTGTAAGAACCTAATAGATCCATGTAATAATAATAAAAAGTAATAATATAACGAAACTCTTTGTAGTTCAGCAACTTCGACTGTTAATTCAACTTTATGAAGATATCGAAAGAACAAGTGATGTTCGATTTAAACAGTTTTCATGAAAAATATCGCAAAATTGTGACATATCTTCTGCCATTTCATTTCATGCTGTTACAGAAGTATTATTACCAATATTTAAAAAAAATTACAAAGTGTACCTATCAAAATTGATCTACTCTAACAAATACATGAATAAAGCACATGCCTGTGTAGTTAATCTTAACATTCTTATGAATACTTTGTGATTTCTTCTACATGTATGGGAATATTATTATAACTTGGTAATAAAACTATGTTTGATTTGTTCCACTTTGCCGATGCCAGGCTTCATTTGATTTATTGTCGTGCTGTTATACTCCTTTCAACATATTCTGTGCAAATTACAAACTGGGCTTGACAAAAAATGGAACAATAATAACGGAAGTCCAAATAACTCGGAAGTCTTTATAGTTATTTTAAAGCTAGTAGTTCAAGAGGACGTAATAAAAGCACACGTTTCAGCATCCTAGAAATATTACGCCAAAGAAATGGGTATATGAAATAACAAACAAATGAGCTGTTGATATAGCATCTGTTCCGTTTACAGTAGCTTTCGAAAGTTATGACATTTACCACAAATTTTGCCTCTTTGACCGGCTACGCGATTTATTTTCAGTAAACATAATTTTCTAAGAACACTCAGTCGTGTTGAAAACTAGGTGAAATTTTTTTCATTTGTGCTATGAGAATGCTTTCCTTGAAAAATAATTCGCGAAGAAAGCTTTTCTTCAAATGAGTTGAATCAGACTTCAATGCTTGTTGGCCTCGGCCAACTATTAACTTGGTCGTTTGGGAATGTATTGCTTTTACTACTAGATACACAATGTACTATTTTCAAAAACCTACTCTATTTTGCACCAGTGCGAAAAGAAAAATTACATAAAATAGACCCTAAATATTATAATATGTTGGTAGGTATAATGGGAGTAACGAAAAATGTTATTTCATTTATTAATATTCTCTGAGTAAAATTTCGTAGTATTTTGTTTTTCAGGTCGGTCATCGAAAAAGTATAGTGCGGAAACTGAATATTTCGTACTAGATATTTCATGCTACACTCCTATTTTCCGCACTATTTTTACAAAATACCATTTCCAGGTACCGACAGAAATTAATTGATTTCTAATAAAATAAGAAAATACGACGAGCAAAAGAAATCATTGGGCCCTCATCAGTGCCACTAAAAAAGAGCAAATTTCTTACCAGAAATGTTTGCCAACTACTGTTCCTACAGTAAATAAAACTTTTTTGTACAACTGTCAAAAAAACTTGACATTTCTGCATAGATGCCAAAATAATTCACAAAATAAACATAAAATATTATTTCTTGAATAGTTGATTCCACAATTTTATCAGATATTTTAATTTGTTTGGAAGAAACAATTCAATATTTTGTTGGAAATCTCAACTTTGATATTCAAACTATCTTCTATATATGCTTCTGTTAAGGAGGCAGATTTCCAGCCACCGTGACGTTTCATGGATGTAATTTTGCACCCTGCATTGGCCAGAACAGTTACAGAGCCTTTCCTGAAACAGTGACCTGTGTAGCTCTTATACATTTCTTTTCCAAGCCTTTTGCAGTCAAGCTGGGAATTTATCATATTTTATTTATCCCCACATGTTGGTTAATACATTTTCCTCTCGAATATTTCAAAAATAATCTGTTACTTTTTGTATGGCCGTAGTGCTCTATGCTTGCGGTATATCTCAATATAATCAGAATTTGAAACAGTAATCATTCTTGCGCAATAGTTCTTCGTATCAGGTATTTTAACAATCAATATAGATCCAGAATCTTCAATGGCATCAATATGTAATAATTCTTCACGGCGACAAGCACCGCTGATACTCAAAATTAGGACAACCTACAAATAAAAAATATTGAACTTACTACTAATCTTACAGAATTATGATTATATCTGTACCTTATGAAGGTAATTTTTTCCGTTATCAGCATCTTGATTACATTTATTGATACCATCCCTTGATAAAACTTTAGATTTCTTTCCTCGGGATCGGACGCTTCTGTTCTTAATGAGCGGGACCAATTTTGAAAACTTCCTTACATCAATATTTTCCTTAAAATTCAATGTAGGTACTTTTCAACATTTTCCACAACGTAAGAGGTTTTATAATTTTTGATTTCTCCTCAAAATAGCATATAATATAAGCACATTTTCAGAAACCTTTTTTACATATTTCTTGTCGCACCATTCACGAAATTGGTCATATGTTTTCTCATATATTAACTTGGATTTGGCCGGTAACATATTAGATACTGTTGCATTTGCCTTCTCAGATATATCTGATGGGGTATCACTACCACTATCATAATCAACATCCATATCAACAAAATAACTTGAAAGTGAAGCAACTACGAGCAAACACAGTCAAACACGCGGCGTGCCAACAAACCTTTTCACACAACACAGAAAGACCACTGGATGCTGTGAAATTGTATTGGAAATATTGATAACATTAAAGATAACATGTGTGGAAAAGAGAAGTACCTGTTATTTAGTTATTTTGGACTCATTCTTTTCAAACAGGAAAAATTTCTGAATATGATTTTACTGGAAACATTGAATAATATTTTCAAGACAAAAAACCATACGTCAAGATGTATTGGAAGTATTTATTTTTAATATATTTCAGACGATGTAATTTCACATTCACAGTTGTACAAAAAATGTTGTTTGTATTTCGAGTATCAAATTTATGTGTTCATGTCACATTTGACAGAATTTTTGGACTCGACCTGCGGTCTCGGCCAAAAATTAACCATTAAAAAAACACTAATTTTACGCACTTGATACAAAAATAATTAATTTACATAAAATAAATTAGAGTTCAACAAAAAAAGTCCAGAAACATTGCAATGAGAGAAAATAAATCAAATCCAGAGTTACTATTCTCGTATTCCACATATCCAGAGTTACTATCCTCGAAGTAGTCGAGTAGTATCGAGTAGTTTTCGAGTAGTTTTCAAGATACAGAGCGTTGAAGTGAAAAAGTGATGATTTTTCTCATAATTACTTGATATGTCAAACAAATCATCTTTTTTGAGAATATTATGCCAGAGTTATAGAAGGATGTCGTTTGAGTCCAATATTCGACACAATTATCGGTTTTGAACCACACAACAGGGTGAACGAAAAAATTATTTCAATTCGTTATTTCAAACCTACTTGTGTGGATCCCTTAATGCAAATCATTCATTAATCAGATTCAGAATAAATTACGCAAGTCCTGATCGAAATTGATCGATATCTACTTTTCAATACAGAGTGATTCATAAATTGGAGTACGTCAGCCTCTTTTTCCTTTTTTGGGGACTGGTTGTACTATTGCAATTTTCTAGCTGGATGGGAATATCCCCAAATCATAACAGATGTTGAATAACTTGCAAAAAATAAGTGGTGTTAGTTCGTGGCCTCATTTGTTGAGAACGTTTGGCGAAATTTCGTCAGATACACTAGTGGTGGTTCACAAGGAACTAACACTCATTCTTGATGAGGAAAAAAATTTTGAACCCAAACGAAAACCATAGCTCTGAACTGCCTGAACGAGGCCTACAAAAAAATGCCCCAGCTATCATATATAAATTTTATTTCATGTAGAGTTAAGGCTAAAACACAATCGAAGATTCATGTAATAAGCTTTAAAATTTGCGATTTACAATAAGACTTTCAGAAATGAAACAGGACGCAAAACAGAATTGAAAAATGAATCGTGAATTCTATCAATGAGATTGTTTGTGGGGCGTGACTAGAATACCACAAGAATTAGATCTAGAATTACAATGAGAGTTTGGTGTTTAAAAATATCTCAAATCGTAAAACTTATTGCTAGAAACATAAAACTTCAATTGTGCATTTAATAGAATTGTTCCAACTATGCACAAGGTAGTTGATCCTTATTCGATAGACATTTATAAAAATAGTTTGAAGGATTAAGGAAACGAAAAATATTTTAAATGTTGAGAATAAAACCAAAGAGAAATGGAAAATAATTAATTCTGAACTGGGAAACCAGAATTCGTCAGATACTAGAATTATCTCTTTGAAGCATAATTCGAAATTTGTGGATGATGTACAGGAAGTAGCAGAAGTATTTGCTTACTACTTTTCTAGTTTAAGTCATTTTGGACAAAATCTTCCATTTCCATCATTTCACAATCATTCGGTCCTTCCTCAATGAACATTCATTCAAAACCAAACTTAGGGACACCCTGACTAGTAAACAGTGATTGCAAATGAATAATTATTTTTTTAAATCTCATCTAATTTATTTTAATTTCATATTTTCATATATATTTTTACATTACCATTATGTGAGTAACAAATTATGCTAAATGATTATTTATTTTGAATGTAACTTATCTAATTTGTTCCTGTATTTGGTTTAGTGGAAGAATAGCTGTGTTAAGACCCGCAAAGTACAATAAAGACCATTTATTAAAATTATTATTATATCTCAGACTACCTGCATTCCAATATTTCTGGACAGATAACACCAGGAAATTGTGAGGTCATACTGAGTGGTTTCTGGAATTTATCTATGTATCTAGAATCATACTCACAAATTCAGTTTCCTCTGAATTGTCAAGAATTTGAAAGTATATATATTCGGATATCAGGTTGTCATTATCAGCGATTGTAAAACCTTATTTAGGTGTATCTGGCGTTGAGAATTAATTCCATAACAGTTCATAACTGAGAATATAGAACTTTTGGTGTGAATACAATTCAAGAAATAGGAATTAAACAAACACCAAAACTATACGTCCAATTTCGACTCGACACGCGTTTCGCCTCAAAGTTAGCATCTTCAGCAGTTGAAAGCTTCCTAAGGTATTAGAAAACTTTTAGGCCCTACAGATTTGACTTGGTTTGGTGTTTGGATAGATTTTACTTCTTCTGGCTTGAGCAATTTCTGTACTATACGAGTGGTACCCAGAGAGGACACAATATTTCGACACAGCCTAATTAATGGTGGTCAATGTCCAAAGACCAAAAATATGTGCAGCAAGTAGGCTATGGATTTAGAACAAGAAGTAGTCGTTTTACGTGTTGTTGAAAATCATTTCAAAACGTCAATCCGAAACTTACAAAGACAACAGTGCTGCTAAGAACTAACATTAGGAGAATTTTGAAAATGCACAAATTGAACCCGTACAGATCCCTCAAAGTTCATCACCTCAGAACCAGAGATTTTAAACGCAGAATAGATTTTTCTCAATGGTTCTGGAAAGCTGTAACCAAGATTGTAATTTTCCTTTGAATTGTAGTTCGACAGGCGAAGCTCATGTAAGAAGTGCTTGTATTTTGAACTCGGAAGTAACACATTCTTCATTCTATTGCAGTTGTACAACAGACAATTCAAGGAAAATTTGAGCTTAGTATATGACATTTGGTTGATTGGGTAGATTTATCGGCCCATCCATTATTAATAACGTTCTCTCGCCTCGAACGTATTTTTGCAATTTTTGTTGATGAAGAAATATGTATATTTCAGCAAGATGGAGCTCCGCTTCACATCGCTGTAAATGTCAACATTTTTTTTTGGCAGCTAATTTTAACAATGATTGGATTTGGATAGCTTACCAAGGTCCCAACCGATGGCCGGCTAGGTTATCGGACCTAACGCATATTTACTTGTGACTTTGGGAAAGACTGGAAAATATGATTTTTAAATTTCCGACCAATTCTATGCGAGTCTAGTCGACATTTTGAAAGCCTCTTGTAAAAAAATATTTGGTGTCTGTTTTGCTTCCTTTTTTATTATTCTCTGGTAGAAGTCAATTTTAACTCAAAGAGGACTACAGAGTAGGTAGTATAGTGAGTTGGAAAAAATTCACAGAATCGTCTCCACATCTATTATTTAACAACAAGTAATATCAAGAGGGGTACATGTTTCAGAATTAGCAGAATCCACGTTCGCCCTGATACAAAGTTATGGAGAGAAAAATCATCTTTTATAACTTATGAGAACGAAAAAGTTGAAAAATTTAAATTTTGTGTTTACTATGCGTTTATAGTTGTGAAAATAAAAAATTGAGAACATGTAGAAATATGTTGAAAAAACACAGTTCTGAAGGACAAATGTTTTTTTGTTATTAGGGTTCCTTTCCCCTAATTTTCCAAAAAGACATTGACCTTTATAGAAAGTTATTATGGAATAATGTTGAATATAAAGCCGATAAGCCAAGCTCTACATGGTACTGAAGTAAGGTAATGAGTAAGAGCAAGGGGACCTACTGACAAAAAACATGTGTCCTTCACATGTGTCCCATGTCCTTCATGTATTCCTACATGTTCCTAATTTTTCAAATTATAAACCATCCATGGGAATTGGGCATGTTAAACACATAATGATTTCAATTTTCCATTTTTACTTGTTATAAAATATGTTATTTTCCTCTCCATAACTTTGTAACAGTCTGAAGATGGATTTTGCTGAATCCGAAACATTTATACCAGTTAATGGCACTTGTCGAATGAAAGTTGTTGCGATTATTTTGTGAATTTTTCCATACTCATCTGTTTATTATTTTTGCAAGCTTTTATTTAAATTGTTTTATTCGTGTGTTTGTCTGCTTTTCCAGTTCTAAATTTGCAATCCAGTTTGTGAGCAATAATTGCTGGCATTCGATTGAGCTGAAATTTTACACATGTATCAAAGAACCGAGAAAAACAAAATAATTTTTGAAAAATGTATCCCCCGCCCCCTGAAGGCTAGATAGAGAACGCGTAGAGGAATTTGGAAAAAGGTCCGATAGTATCGGACGTCAAAATTTACATTGGAGAAAAATGTAGGTCGACAAACCCTCCTTCTCGAAAGAAGTTGCGAAAACTCGGATAAAATCGGAAAAATCTATAAAATCAATGAAAAAGATTGCACCATCGAATAATTTGATTTTTAAATTTTACTTCCCTGCACCCCACCCCGAAGGCTAGATGGAAAACGCGTAGAATTTCAGAAAATTTTCCGACGGTTTCGAACGTGGAAAATTATAATTAAAACAGATCGGTCGTAGGGTTTGGGGGGAAAAGAACGAAAACTCGAGAAAATAAAATCGAAAAGTTGTGTCAAAATAATGAAGAACGTCGAACCGTAGAATAATTTTATTTACCCCCTGCCCCCCTGAAGGTGTAGCTAGTTAAGGCCTACGAATTTAAAAATATTCGACAGTGTCGGACATCAAAAATTACGACGAATAAAAATATCTGTTGGGGGCTTGGACCCGCTACTTCTCGAAAAAGAGCGAAAACTGAAGGATAGATAGAGAAAAGCGTAGAAATATCTTAAGGTAACGGACGTGGAAAGTTATATACGATACAAAAATGTCTTTTGCAAAGCTTAGACCTCCAGCCTGCTCGAAAACAGTTACGAGTACTCGCGAAAATCTTATAAAAAAGTCCGGAAAATAGCGAAAAACTTCGGATTAACAAAAAATTAAATAAAAAAATAAATTACCTTCCCGCCCCCTCCAAAGTTATATAAAGAACGCGTAGGAGTTCAAAAATATTTCTGCCGGCTTCGGACGTAAATAATTACGACGAAAAGAAAATGGCATTCAAAGACTGGAACCCTGCACCTTCTCCAAAAAAGTAGCAAATATTGACAAAAAAAATAAAAAATTCCGGAAAAATAGTAAAATACGTCAGGCCGTCGAATAATTTTTGTAGCGTTACCTCTGTATGTGTTCAGTTAGGTGAGGTGCATGCTGGGAAGCTCGAGGGTAGCGGTATCAACCGTACGCAAGCCACTAGCATAGAAACCTGTGGGCACCTGGTGTACCTATCAAGACATAATTAAACAAATTCTTACTTTTAAAACTACAAATTAAAATCTTTCAATTATAAACTATTGAATTATAAATCAAAAGATTATCTCCTCCTTTATATATCATTATAACAGTTGCAATTTTGAAAGCATCAGGACAGATCCCCCTCTCAATGTATTTATTGATTATTTATGTAAGTGGAACAATCTGGAAATGTGAAGTTTTTTAAAAAATTCAGCTCTAATATCATCAGGGCCAGGTGATTTATTGTTTTTGAGTTCGTTGATAATGTCGTATATATCTTTGCTGTTGGTTGGAATCAATGCTATTGAGTTGGGTAGAAAGTCTCTTTCTTCGATATAGTGAGGATTTGGTAAAATGTTCTCTGCTAATTTTCTCCGAAACTGACAAACTTTGAAAGCTTTTATTTAACTTGCTCTGTGTGTGTGTGTATTTGTTAGATGGGTACAATTCCTCGTTCAGTTCCGATGGCAATACATTAATGTCAAAGAAATTGTCCCCTGCACCCTGATGGCTAGATAGAGAACGTGTACGGTTTCGGAAGTTTTCTTGACGGATTTGGACGTCAAAAATTACAACAAAAAAAAATAGGTAGCGGGGACTCCTCCTTCCCCTTTCCTCGAAAAAATTTATAAAACTCGCGAAATTGAAACCGGAAAAATAAGTAAAAATAGTGAAAATTACCTGTCCGTCGAATATTAATTATCCCATGAGCAGGGCCCGATTTAAAGGGGGGTAAGCTGGGCATGTACCCAGCTTCCAACCTAGCCATCCACCACCCTCCCAGGTTGGCAGGTTGGGTGGAGAATTTTATGTGCCACCTTCCAACCGTAGACTTCAGGTTTGTTAGTGGGAATATTTAAGTATATTTTCCTTTCAATTTTACCAGAAACAGTTGCAAGTGGATAAAGAAGATTTTCTAAATTAAAAATACTAAAAAATTATCTGCAATACAACATGACACAGAAAATATTATCAGGATCAGCTATGATTTCAATAGAAAACAAAGTTTGCGACAGTATAAATTTATCAGATATTATTAAAGATTTTGCAGAGCAAAAAGTGATAAGAAAATTACTATAATTAATTTAATATTCTCAGAAAAACTGTTTTATTTATATAATTTGATTATTTTTAAGAATGTGTTACTCGTTTTGTTGTGTTACATATTTTTTTTTGATTTGCGTTGAATTTAAATACGTAACGTATGACCCTCAACTTAAATACATATGAAACAATTTCATAACAACAGCTTGGTCCTAATCTGTTACACTTCTGAAACGATTTTGATGAAAAAAGTGTATTGTCCCTTTCGTTAAAAGGTTAGCAGTCAATCGAAATAGCTTGATGATGAGTTGAAAGATCCATAGTTAGGTATTTTGATAAAAAATATGTCAATCCATTCAGTAGTTTCTGTGAAATTCTTTCGCATAGGTACTTCTTCAGAAGGCGCAATAGACTTAAGTGAATATTATAGGTATAATCCCAACAATATCATATATTTTTTGTACTTATATAGTAAAAATCTCCCAACATAACAAGCTCATAACTTATATGGTATGTTGATTTAAGTAAAGGGCAGCAAAATTTTTGTCCGGACCTAATAAATAGCTAGATGAGGCCCTGCGTAGGTGACCTATGGTTCGATTTGGCAGTATTTTTTCAGTTTTAGTTGCGTTATTTATGTAAATATTGAGTTTGTCGATAAAACAATTGTAAGCTTGTTGAGAGTTGTTTTTATTTAAAATTTTCTCCCATTCCTCGTCGACGAATAAGTTACTTAGTTTTTGGAGATTTGGGTGATGACTTTCTTGAAATTCATCTGCGTTCATTTTGGCAGCGCAGGGGGGGTGCAGAAATGAAAAATAAAGGGGTTTAATGATCAGGCATGTCCGTTTGTAATATAATTGGTTAAAATTCAATAACATTGTTTATGTCAGGAGTTGTTCTTATGAATATATGTTCGATTATGGATTTGGAATCTTTTGTGACCCTCGTGGATTTATTCATACAGTGCGGCTTTTTTAAACCCCCTCCCCCTGTTTACTTTTTAATGGTTTGACGAACAAGAACCATTTTGAATGATATCACCGATACTACTTTTTGAAATAAAAGACATTGTGATTGCTTGATAGAGAGGCGGCGGGGGGAAGGGGGGCACATCAATTTATACATTCCAAATGACGTCAAGGGGGTCAAGTGACACATCGTTGGAAATATAATTCAATTCTTTTTTCAACCATCTACACTCTTTCAGATCGAGTTGATATTTTTTTACCATATGCACTCGAAATATCAAGCATGAGTGCGGATCTGAATGGAACCCTTATCTCAATAAATTTGAACGATTTGAAGTGAAACAATAGGTCAAAAAATATTTCGAATGGTATTACCGATACTACTTTTTGTGACATGATACATTGCAATTACTCGTTAGATGGCGCCGGAGGCACATCAACTTGAAAATTTCGAAAAGCAAAGAGATCGAAATTGTGAAAATACGTATTAACGAAAATCAAAAAATGCATATGGTTGAAAAGAAAACTGAATTCTCTCAACAATGTGTAATATGACCCCCCATGCTTTTTGAAATTTTTAAATTGATGTGCCCACCACCTCCTTTATCTGGCAACCACAGTGTCTTTTATTCCAAAAAGGGGTATTGGCGATACCATTCAAAATGGTTTTTGTTCCATGGGAGGGGGTGGAGGTTGCAAAAAAATGCCGCAAAGTATAGGAAATGAAGCCGATAGCATGTATCATAACAATCATTTTTTCCTATGTCAATGTTCATGTCTCCTATGTATATTTATAGTCCCTCGTTCTCCAGACTATTCAGGTATACTTCTAAGTTTTCAATATATTGAATTTTATTCGTAGCTGGTGAGCGGAATATTGCAGTTAGACCCTCTTTTTAATTTTGAAAAAAATATTTCGAGAAAAACTGTAGCCTGAGAAATTTGTAACTAACTTTTTCTTATTGCGACTTTTCATAAGACCGGCAACAACGCTTTCTAGGCGGATGGCGAACTCATTGGCGAATCTATTCCCTATAAGAAATCACATTTTTATCAGTTAAAAATAAATTATTCAAAATATACGAGTGTACCAATGTTGATTTAAATTACAGTCCACTATGGAATTACATTTATTTGTATTACTCGATTGTTTACTGTTTTTAACGTATATTATTATTTATTATTATATCATTGCATAATTATAGTTAATATATCCTTTTTTCTTTCCTAGTTGCAATTTTTACTGCTTACAATGAAATCGTTGTCGTCTATCTAGTTGTAAAATAGCCCTTTTTCTTAGAAATTGTCCATTTTGGCCATATCTGTACCAGTGTTGCCGTTTTTCACGTTTGTCGGCATTTGTCGGAAATATGCACCCTCTGTGGTTGGGACTCCCTGTAAACCAGGGCAGCATTCAAGATAATTACTATAGGAGTCGCTGTCCATCCCACACCTCGATTCCTTGTTCGAGCTCGGAGACCTTCCGACAAAGGGCCCCCGAAAATCTTCGGCCACGATGACCGCTTAGCATAGTCTGCCGAGACCGTCCCGTGATTGTGGAGGCGTGCACGTCGTCGACATCAGCTCTGGCTCTGGATGAGATCTTCTGGTGTGTTTCATTTGTTTCATTCTATCGGCTGATACGCCGTGGTCCTAGACGGTCATCCGCAGCATCGCGAGAGCTTTTCAGAATACGCTTATAGCTTTCAGCTTGTTCATCTCGGCGGATTTTTATTTGTGCGACGCGTTCTCTAAGTGTGCTTTGACGCGAACTTTTGTGAATGCGGCTCGATCAAGAGGATTTTTTTAAGGGATGGAGTTGTTAAGTAGGCGGTGTACATGGTAAGTGAGTTTTGGTTTGTTGGTTTAATTCACGTGAGGGATGGAAGTGACTGATTAACATTTTATTTTCACAGAAGTTGCAAAATCGATGTATTCTAGTAAATCTGAAATGCAATTTTCTTACCGGTGTTTCGAAAATGTTGGATGTTATACAGTGAAAAATATACTTTTAGCTACCTCAGTGATTATTCAACTGTGGTAAAAAAATACTTCATCTTTCTGATTTTCAAATAGAAAATTCGGGAGAATAGCTTTGAGAATTTAATAGGCTTTTACAGGAACTGAAGACAAAATTGTATGAATGATTTCAGAAGAAACATCATCAAAATATCAAACTCTTTATTAGTGACACTAATTTTCGCCTCTTATTCATCACTTACATTCTCATTCACACATACATCAAAATTATTATTTTTATAAACAACTTCTACTCGTAAAATAATTTACTATTGTCAATAATGTGATTATTAATATTTGGAAAAGGCCTAAAAATAAATATTCATAAGAAAGTGGCATTGAAAACTTTTAAGAATACTCTGAAAATCAGAAAACATATTTTTTTGGCCAAGAAATTGAACATTATGGAAATATACTGGGAGTTGCTAAATTCACGAAAAAAAAATCAGGAGGAGATTCCTCGTTGAAAAACAACATTTTACATTTCATTTTTGTATTCGAAAACTATTATTTTATAAAAAAAAAATAGAGAACATGAAAGTTATGAAATACGACAGAAATTCTGAATAATATTTTCAGCAAAATTAATTCCCATAAAAAATTTCTGACACAAAATTTATTAAGGGTTGATTTTACACCTTTGTTACATAATTGTAATGCTGAAAAAAAATACGTTGGTGTACTTTTCATAATTAAAAATGTTTACGTTAGCCTCGAATTTTAAGTAAAAATTTAAAACTCAATTTCACTCCGGACCTTTCAAGAGTGGTAATTTTTGAAGTGTTGGACAGATAATTTTTTTATAGGACAGACTCCTCAGAATTTACAGCAATGTATCTTCACCTGAATTTTTCTCGTAATAATTTGGGAACTCCTTGTATATTTGAAATTACATTTACCTCTCACGTTTGGGAAAGCAGAGAGAGGAGTTGAGGGTAGATTTAGGCGGAAAGGGCTTTAAGAAAAATTTCGAGGAAATAATTTATCGAGTATGAAACTTTATAGGATTAATGATTATCTCAATTAAAAAGGTCAGCTTCATTTTCACAAGCACAATCCCTAATATTGAAAACGTCATAAATGATATATCATTCAAAGGATTTTCTTCCGTTGTTTACCAAAACCGTTTAATTATACAATCCCAAAGGAAGTTTGATATATAAAAGTAAAAAGTAATTTGTCTTTATCAATGATTTTTTTATCAATATCGGTTTTGTACAAATTTCGTGACAATGATAATAATAGTCATCCTTTCTCACACCTGCTATTGGGTACATGTGTTTATGAGGGAGTTTTATTATTTCATTCCAATCGTCAATCAAAATCAACCCCATTCATTCTTATACTGAGTGTCCGTGGAAAGTGGCTCGCACCTTTAACTTTTTTGTTTTTAAAGATAATGCAACGATTTTTGGAGGATCTATATGCAACTTGAAACCTCATATTTTAATTCAGCTCTATGTAACTTCCGGTTACACAGGAAGTACCAAAAGAAAATAAAGTTCAAAATAAAAAAACAATATTGGTTACTGTGACAAGTATTCAGAATGTCATATGGAGACAAAAAAGTGAAAATATACCAGGTGTCCCATTTAAAAATCGAAAGTTTATGTCACTTCCGGTGAAACCTGGCGTTGCATGAAGGTGAGTCACATATAAAAAAGTGATTCATATTGTGTACAAAATTTTATTCCATTTCCTTCCAAAAAAAAAAGTAGTGGTGAGCCACCTTCCGCGTACACCCGGTATATTTCGAAACAATAATATCAAAATTTCCAATATTCAACAAAAATATCTTTATTTTGAATAGTAGTTATGGGCAACTAAACATTTATGATAAGGACAATGGGTGCGGCAACCGTTCAGAAAAGGACCCCACAAACTCCTTATGGAATTGGGGTCCAGGTGGATTTTTTTAAAATTTTCTGTATGATGTAGTCCATGTAATTCTCTACCAATGTTACCATTCCAGTTTTGCTGCTAGGGGGCGTTGAAATCACAACTTACGCAGATAAGATTATTTATTTTTGAATCGGGCAACAATATTTCCACTTGTTTCATTGTTGGTAGTGTTGCACAATATTGTGCTGTTTTATAAAAAAAATCTTACCCCCCCTTCTTCCCCCCAACTCCTATTACGAAAAGCAAAAAAAAAATTCCCGAGTGCCTTTAAATGTATCGTCTGTTTATACAGTGTGACACACTTAAGATGAAGACACCCCTGTATTTTAGTCATTTCTGAAAGCAGAGATTTGATTTTCGGTACAGACGTATACCTTCATGGGCCGCACTTTTCGCAATACTCAGCCCGAATGACAGCCTTAAACCCAGCCTACTGCGATCTCGCGAAAAGGGCAAATTCTCGATATTTTGCGTTGCGTTGGAGATACCGAAAAAAGTTATTCTAAAAAGTTGCTTAGAAATCGATTTTGACCCTACATACCGAATTTCAACGCAAAATTCGAATTTTGAATTTTTTTGTAATTTTCATATTAAAGTTATTTTCAATAGAAATTAAATTGGTGACAAACCCCAAACATGAATAGTTTTGATGCTACGGGGCGTTGAAATCATACCTTGCTCAGACAGACTATTAATTATTATAGACAGAAACAGTATCTCTACGAACTTTAGTTTAGATTATGCTGAATAATTGTGTAATTTTTTATTAAAAAAAAATATAAAACCTCCCCCTTACCCCCAACCCCTATTGTAAAACACGAAAAAAAATTATGCCTGACTACTTGTGAATGCTTTATCAAAATAAATGTTTTAATCGTACATTTGTTTAATTTCACCATTCCTTCCTTTCAAAAAAATATTAGTGGATTTCACTGACTTCTTAGTAGGGCGTAGTTCATGTTGATTGAAAATAAATAAAAATTAGACATCAAAAATTTGAATTTGAGTTGGTGCCTTAATTGATTTTTTTCGTGCCTTAAAATAGGGGTTGGGGGTAAGGGGGAGCTATCAGATTTTTTTCATAAAAAAATTACACAATTGTTCAGCATAATCTAAACTAAAATACGTAGAGGCATTGTTTCGTCCTATAATAATGAATAGTCTATTCTGAGCAAGGTATGATTTCAACGCCACCTAGCATCAAAACTATTCATTTTTGGGGTTTATCACCCATTTAATGTCTATTCAAAATAACTTGAACTGCATCATATTAAAAATTAAGGAAAATGCACCGACATATTATCGTTTTGGCCCTTTGGGGGGAGGGGGGATAATCATAAAAAATCAAATATTCAGGCATATTTAAACATTCGACGATACATTCAAGGCACTCGAGAATTTTTATTTTACGTGTTGTAATAGGAGTTGGGGGGAAGAAGGGGGGAAGATTTTTTTTTATAAAACTGCACAATATTGTTCAACATTAGCAACAATGAAACAGGAGAAAATATTGTTACCGGATTCAAAAATAAATAATTGTCTAATCTGCAGCAAAACTTTTAATTTTTTTGGGTTGGCGCAATGGTAACATTGGTTGAGAATTACATGGACTACATCATACCGAAAATTCCAAAAATCCACCAGGACCCAAATTGCATAAGGAGTTTGCGGGGCACTTTCCATGAGGAAATACATCAAGGTAATAAACATGGTGATAGAAAACATCTGGAGGAGGTGCAACAACGAATTTTTTTTACTCCAGAAAATGTTTCAATGAACTCATTTCAAATAAAACATTCAGTGGTGTATAGAAGTTGGTGGCAGATAGCGTCAACATCAGATTCATTCAAAGTCGATTCCCAGTCAAAGCAGCAATTCTATTAATATCATTTGTTCGACAAAATTATTGTATATTGTATTGTTATCGGTTCGTAATACGCGTGCAAAATTTCAGCACAATCAGATTGAAAACTTGATTGCACCTTTTGAACAGAAAGATGGACTGACAAACAGATAGACATAGACATACGAACAAAGCAAGTCAAATAAAAGCTTGTAAAAATTAGAATGGAATAAGATGGACCGTGCTGAACAAAATTGAATGTGTTATCATTCGATAGAAATAATGGAAATTGTAGCTGAATGAACGTGACAATAATGTTCAGTATTTAGTATGCTAGAGGATGATCCGAGTCATTATAATTCTGTACAGGGCGTCATCGGTTACTTTCATTGATTATTAAAATTTTGAAGTGTATACTGCTCGTAGCGCCATCTTTTGAAATTTACAATTCTAGTTTTAAAGTTAACAGCAGGGGAATGCACATTTGCGTCCGCTATGTATACAAGCAAGGTAAATAAAAGTATCAGGTTTCGTGAAATCTCTTAGTCTCACAACCAATTCATATATGTTTCCCAAGTATGTTTGTCTGTTCTACAAACAAGAGTACAAGTCAAAGTAGATTATACAGTGCGGCGTTTTTTAGCCCCCCCCTGTTAACTTTTGAACGGTTTGACGTACAAACATGAAAAAAAAAACATTTGGAGGGTTTCACCAAAACAAAAAATATGGTGTATGGGCGCGGGGGCCATATCAACTCAAAAATTTTAAATGGCATAGGAGGTCAAGTGTCACGTCATTGAATAGAAAATTTAGTTTTCTTTACAACTATCTAAATATTTTTGAATTTTGTTGACAATTTTTTTCCCAATTTCAATTTTTATGCCTTTCGAAGTTTTCGATTTGATTGATGTGCCTCCAGCGCCATCTGTTAGTATTGGTAATACCCTTCAAAATGTTTTTGGTTTCATTGTTCCACAACAAACCGTTCAAATTTATCGAGATATGAGTAGTTTCCAGCTCCGCATTTATATTTGATATTTCGAATTTCATTTGCAAAAAAAATATTAACGAAATTCAAAAAAATTAGATGGTTGTAAAGAGAATTGAATTCTCTTTTCAACGATGTGACACTTGACCCCCCTTGCCATTTGAATTTTTTGAGTTGATGTGCCCCCCGCGCCCCCTGTTTAGCAATCACCATATTTTTTGTTTCAAAAAGTAGTATCGGTGAAACCCTCCAAATATTTTTTTTCAAATTTGTACGTCGATCCGTTCAAAAGTTATCGGGGGGGGGGTACTAAAAAAAGCCGCACTGTATAGGAATTGCTTTAAAGCGTTCCCGTATATCATATGAACAGTTGTAAAGAAGTTACCGAAATTTGTTTCTTTATGCGACATTCGGTCTCTGCGGAAATTCTATCTTATCAACTTAAATCCGTTTGATATCGCTAACCCAGGAGTTCCTCACGGTTCAAACTTCTCCTATTTTAATTGTCATTAACAAAATAACACATTTCCAGTAAATTATTTATGCGAATGATACCAAGTTCTTGATAATGGCATCTGAAATAAATAAAATAAAAAATTTATCGTTTTTTGTTCAGAAACTGTAAAGTTTAAAGTATGAATAGTACTTGCTCTTTCAGCACCGCTATCTACTATTCAGTAATAATACTGTCGACTCAAATCAAATCTATGTATTATCATTTTTTGACTTTATGACACACACTCTATAGGTCTATCAATAACATTGAACTTGATGGAATGACTCGCACAAGCACACTCTCATTTATTACCATGATTGGGTTATCGATTCTGCAGGATTTTGAATTATTTTTCAGCTATTTTGGTGAATGCATCAAAGCATTTCCAATTTTTTTAAGATATGCAGAATTTGCGAAAATAGAAGCATCTTATGCTGATATAGAGGATGAAATTAATAAACGAGTATAGAGCATTCCAGATACTTCACTAAGAATTTGAAATTAAAAATTGTCTCATTACTATCATAATTTTCAACTTTAATTCCCACGAGAAGAAAAATCTGAAACTAGCTGTGAAAGTTAAGACAACAGAAGTATCTCCAATCTCATCATCATCACCATAAAATGTACCCTTCGAAGCTATTCCAATCTCGGTTAAACCATGCATCGACTTCAAACCTCTAATAATAAGCTTGTTTGTCTAAGATGTTCAATATCAACAATATCAACATCCTTGGAATATGTCACAAAAACTTTGGAGATATTCAGTATTGGGTTACTTGAAATTGTTATGTTCAGAAAAAAAAATTTATTCGAATCATGTACGGTATGTGTGTAAGACTTACTCAAAAGAGACATATTCTTTGTTTAACAGCTAGTATGGACATAGAAAACAATTAATCACGACCAATATTTGTACAAGAACACTCCTGGCAGTCGAAAAGTCTGCAAACGCAACAAAACATAAACTCACTTTTGATAATTATCGATAATTATTCACCTGTGGACCAAAACAAATGAGATTTTCACCTCGGTATGGTCTTTTCAGTTGTGCGAAACTTGAAATAAAATTTTAGTAAATAGGATTCAGGTGAAGATGTATGATTAAAAGTTGATTAATATACTAGTTTTTTTTTAATAGTGGTATTTATAATAATAATAATAATAATAACGTTTATTGTGCGTAAAAGTGATAACAGTGATACACAGCGAAACATCATGATACACACAAAAGGTA
The DNA here is from genome assembly GCA_944452925.2 of Chrysolina oricalcia. Lineage (NCBI taxonomy): Eukaryota > Metazoa > Arthropoda > Insecta > Coleoptera > Chrysomelidae > Chrysolina > Chrysolina oricalcia. Next base: position 22,589,498 of record OX101817.2, on the reverse strand, counting down.
AGGGTTAGCCTGAGGCAATCTTCCACCCTTCCTGCAGTTTTAATTTTACAACAGATTCGAGTAAATTCGTAAATAAATTTGCGTGAATTTAAAATTTTGTGCAAAATTTCAAAAACATTTTTTTTAAATTGTGAAAGGCTTTCGCGGCCATCGTCACTTACATGGTGGTTCTTCGGGTAGTAAGGCCGACGTGTTTTCAGAGAAGAACTCGACGTTTCGCCAACACGAGTGGTTAGCATTTTCAAGAGTTATTTTAAAAATTTTCGCTTTCTGTAGTCGCTGTCAAATGCATTTGACAGCGACTACAGAAAGCGAAAATTTTTAAAATAACTCTTGAAAATGCTAACCACTCGTGTTGGCGAAACGTCGAGTTCTTCTCTGAAAACACGTCGGCCTTACTACCCGAAGAACCACCATGTAAACATTTTTTTTATTGTGACATAAAGAATACAAGAATATAAAAATGAATAATTATGAAAATATGCAAATAATAAAAACAAACTAGTCTGATATACTTGATAACAGAAATCTTTTCAGTTGAGATTTCATTTGAAAAATTGATAAATTGTAATATGATATACAGGATGTTTCTTAAGTACGTGTAGAAAATTCAAGAGCATGTTGCTGACGTTAAAATAAGAAGAAACGTTCCTATAAACATTTGTCCGCAGGTTACTCGTTTCTGAGATACAGAGTGTCAACGGTTGATTCTAATTTTTTGTGAATAATTTCAAAATAGTTTTGATATTTGGGTAAAGTTTGTTATTTGGGAATATTTATTATTCAGTTTGTGTAAAAAATATATTCTTGGTAGAGGTCACTACGTGTAACTGTTTTCGAGTTATTGAGATTTGAAATAATCGATGCAAGTGATTTTGAATGACAAGATTTTTAAATTATAAATAAATTCAATTAGAAATTCGTTTTTCCACAAATAACATAAAATTTGAATTCGTCGTTGAAAAATTATTCAAGATACCAAACTTTACTCGAATATCACGAATATTTTGCAATTTATTCACAAAAAACTAATATAAGAATCTAACTTTGACCCTATGTATCTTAGAAACGTTTAACTTGCGGACATGTGTTTATGGGAACTTTTTTTCTTATTTAGACGCAATACGCTCCTAAAGTTTCTACACGTACTTAAGAAACACCCTGTATATTTATTCAGATGAGATGGTGCCAAATAAGAAAAACATCCTTCATGTTTGGATGTAACATGATGTGGAATGCTGAAACTATCAGATCTTATGTCGACATTATGGATTTCGGAGCGACGTGATAAAAGATCAAATAAATATTTCGGTGTCTTCGTTTTGAGAAGTTTGAATAAAAACATTGTTATCAGATACTGAACTTTACAATTTATATTCAATTCATTCAGCCCTATAAGATAGGGGGTTATATGCTCCCTGTATGGTATACAGCAAACGAAGCGCACACAAGCATTCTGAATGCGTTGAAGTTTCTGTCGGTTATATTGTGGTAGAAAATTGTAGTATACTGAAGAGCAATATTTTATGTGGGGATAAATAAGTGATTTGACTTATTTTAACTTGATTTCTGTTGAAAGTTGATATTTGAATTTGTAAAGTGATTTCAATTTAAAGAATGCTATTTTGAAGACGTGTTGTACATGATTATGAAAGCTCAGATTCTGATCGATGATCAAGCCAAGGTTTTTTGATGAGTCGACCCATTCGATAAAGCTATTATTAATTTCAAGAATATATTCCTGAGTACCTTTGAGAACCTTTGAGTACCTTTGAGAACCTATGCCACGGTTTTGTTCGGATTAATGCGCAAACCATGTTTTTCAGAATATAGTGTAGTGTTTTCAAGATCTCCATTAATATTTTCAATGCAACCCGACAAATCTGACATATCACATGGTCTATATAATTGAAAATCATCTGCATAAAGATGAACTTAACAGAAAGTCAAAGCTAATGGAAAATCAAAAATGAATATAGCAAATAACAGAGGTCCCAGAATACTGCCTTGGGGAACTCCAGAAGTAGTTTCCTTTATGTCAGAACTCAACAGGTTACCATCGATAGTGACTCTCTGTGATCTTCCTCGAATGTAACTACTCATTAACTTCAAAGCGGTTTCCTGGAAACCGATGAATTTCAGTTTTGCAATAAGAAGCTGAAAGTTAACTAGGTCAAATGCCTTGCTCTGATCTAGGAGAACTATTATTGATGGTATTGATTTATCGAGATTTGTACATATATCATTTTAAACTTTGAGCAGAGCAGTATGTGTGCCATGTTTTTGACGGCATCCAGACTGTACTTCTGGCAAGATTTCGTTGGTTTCTATATACTTCTTAATTTGTAATGACACAATTTTTTCAAAAAGCTTGGACAATGTGGGCAGTATGCATATATGACGTAAGTCGTTGAAACTTGTGGGTGTATTAATTTTTGGAATTGAAATGACGTTGGCGATTTTCCATAATTGCGAGAAGGTTCCTGTTCAAATAGATTCATTTAAAATATGTTTCACTTCATTGACACAAAATGGTAATACAATGGTGATCATTCTCAGACTTATATTATCAATTCCTACAGCTTGTGATTTCAGGCCTTTTAGTGCATCCCAAATGTCGTTAGTAGAAATTTCTGAAAAATTGAAACGAATATTGCTGTTTAGTTTACTACTATTATAGTGCGACAGTAAGTCATCATCTATAGTAGTATTGCCTGCAACATTAAAAAAATAATCATTCAACTCATTGGGAGTTCGAAGTTCAGAAGGTATAATATTTGTTCTTGAACTAGACTTTGTGGATTTGACACTGACAACCAAAGAAATGTCATTAAGGGCCAGTTGTTCTGTCAGAGACAATCTGCAGTTTTATGTGAATCTTGGTTTATCAAGTTTTTCACTGCATGAACTTGAATCCTGGTTTGATTCCAGGTTTCGCTAATACATCAAAATCGGTGGATTATGCATTCAACAATGGTTTGACATATCTGACTGACTGACATAACAACATTACAACTGCTATTGGCGAAAGAAAATAAGATCGCAGCGCCACCTATAGCAAGACTTTGAACTGCGAATCACGGACAAAGGTTTTTGACTTTACACGTGTTTATATGGCGTTTTGACGATCTGTACTCCTATTTTCAAACAATTTGTGAAAATTTGTGATTTCTATAACTAAAAAGTGATTGTGTTTCTATTGAAAGACTCTAAAGAACGTTTCAGTAAGGTGATTCAAAGGCATTTCATCTCCGATTAATTTTGAATGCTTCTGCAATTCAAGGTTGTATGGCGTTTTGATGATCTGTTCTACTATTTTCAAACAATTTTTGAAAATTTGTGATTTCTTTAACTGAAAAGTTATTGTGTTTCTATTAAAAGACTTGAACGATAGTTTCAGTGTAGTTTACAAATATTTTACTTGTTTTTGGAGGTCATGATTTGCGATCAATTATTGATCTGATTCATTCATCAGTCTGTTTGTCAAACAAGCATATACTTCGATATTATTTAGCTTGCCAATTTTCAGTTTCAAAATCCATGCTTTCCTTTGGTCAATTTCTTCAATCTGGTCGAACCAATTGGTGATTTTTTAACCTTGCTTTTATTTTTGGGGGAAATTTGTGATTTCCCACATTTTCCTTCTTGTCATATGTCCTGCCTGCATCCTGGAACTGAACAACTAGGATTGTATTTTCCCATATTTGGCAGTCTATCAACAGTATAAACCAAAATAATACGAACAGAAACAGAAAACGAGTATGGAAATATTCTTTCAACAGAATGAATCAGATCAATAACTCACAAGTCATGACTTCAAAAAACACGTAAAATATTTGTAAACTACACTGAAACTATCGTTCAAGTCTTTTAATAGAAACACAATAACTTTTCATTTAAAGAAATCACAAATTTTCACAAATTGTTTGAAAATAGGAGAACAGATCATCAAAACGCCATGCAACCTTGAATTGCAGAAGCATTCAAAACTAATCGGAGATGAAATTCCTTTAAATCACCTGACTGAAACGTTCTTTAGAGTCTTTGAAAACAAACACTTTTTGGTTAGAGAAATCACAAATTTTCACAAATTGTTTGAAAATAGGGGTACAGATCGTCAAAACGCCATATAAACACGTGTAAAGTCAAAAACTTTTTCCGTGATTCGCAGTTCAAAGTCTTGCTATAGGTGGCGCTGCGATCTTCTTTCGTCAATATGAAATAGTTTGGAAAATTAATCAGAAATCACTTCACAAAAATGCTCATGACGATGAACTAACTGATGATGAAGATATTATTGAATTGGTGAATATCCTAGTTCCTATTAGGGCTCCTCGTACTTATAGATTACGTGAAAATCATAAATGGTCACATAAAGAATTTGTATTTGGGTTCAGATTACCAAAAGATATTGTGAGAATTCTTGTGAACATGGTTTCCCACGAAATCGCTAATAAAACTAATTTGTAAGTGCATTATGCATTTTGATACTCTCAGGTATTTTTGTGAATTTTCCTTTTCTTGGGAATCAGGAAATACAAAAAGAATATTTACCTATATATCTGGAACGAATCATATACCTTTAAAGAACACACAGAATAATTTGCTCATGAATTTCGTTCTTTATTAGTGTTTGAGGCGCCTTCAATGATTCCATTTTCCACCAAGCTTTCCAAAAAATTACAGGAAATTAGTAAACTACGAAAGGAAAATGTTTGGTTATATTTGACATGAATAAGTGAAATCTTCTTTTTCATGAAATAGATCAGGAACTGCATAATCTTGGTTTTTATTATCCATGGTCGAATTTCTACTGTGAACAACACACTTGACGGTAATCTAGTATTTGATTCCCATCCAAGTTTGATAAATCTTTGGATTCTACCAAGGTCTGAGCAACTGGCCCTTAGAGTGCACAAAATCAACCAACGTTTCCAATAAGTGGAAAAAGGAACCTAGCTTTCCCAATAAGCGATCAAAAACAAACCCAGCTCATTTTTATTTTTTTGAGTGTTTGTCAATAAATTTTCATAAATTCGTGCAACTGTAAAAAGTTCACGCCTAATAATGGGTTCAAACTTCAAAGCGATTTGGTGACCAATCAAAATGTTTAATATTGAGTGCTAAAACGTTCCCGGTAGTACCCGCTACAATAGAAGTTCAATTGGGAAGCAATTTGAGAATGTTGTAATGCTAGGCAGTACACTCTTTTGGAAATCACTTCAAATCGGGAACTGGGCAACATTTTACTGGACTAGGCTTTCAACATGAGAAAGTTAAATGACGAAGATAATCGTGAATCAATCTCCCTGAAATACACTTTTTTGATGGTATACATTTTTTTTTGGTACGTACACTCAAGTTCTGGAAATAGAGCTTTCCTCAAAGGTGAGCTTAATAACTCTATTCAACTCATATTTCACAACTACAAGCACCAAAACCAAGCGTTTTATAAAAAAAACCAGTGCTGTCCATAGGTATGAAATGCATTAATTTTTAGCGTTACTAAGTATTTGTTTTAAAAAAATTGAAACAGGTCGATTTCTATTTTCTATTTGACAATTTACATTATGAAATTATTACCCCCTTCTTGCTCTGAGTTATGAGCACCCACTCAAAAAATTTAAATGAGAAGGGGTTCCATGGTAACTTTTGTTCACTATGTTGAGATCAACAAATATCGAAATTATGTACAATTTGACAAATTTATACATAATGTAGCAAAGTTAACAATTGAACTTACCTACAGTGAGTCCAAGAAAACGTTGTTCACAATGGGGATATCTGAAACAGTAATAGATACAGTTTAAGTAAAATTGGCGATAAGTTGCGCATCAGAAGGGCCATCTATATGAAAAAATAAAATTTCCAAAAGTATTTTCGATTTATAAACAATTTTGGAAAAATTAAACTTTTCGATTTTTTATTCTATTGTTTTGTGGTGTTATAGTCAGAGCTGGAAAAAGATATAGATAACTTTTTCAAGAAAACTTTTTACAAGCTTTCTTGTGACGACATCATGTTTAGGTACTCTCCGACACTTCTTTGTCGAACAACCATCATCAACTTATTTTTTTAATACGGCCCTGTTTCTAAAAATGCAAGTTTCATTATTGATTGAATAATTTAAAGATTAATCGACTTACCTGAAGGAAGATCAATCTTAATTATTCGAGTGGAGCCGTTCCATATGATTCACCCTGTAGTAACACCAGTTCTACCTAAATTGGCACAACATAAAAAACGTACCGAGTTTTTTGCTCGCTGATAAGGATACTCGCCCAAATATACCTCACTTCATCGTTGGGCATAATAGCCACTATAGATCGCATTATGGGGTATTGGGCGGAAGTGGGTTTTGAATCATATGGAACGGCTCCACTCGAATAATTAAGATTGATCTTCCTTCAGGTAAGTCGATTAATCTTTAAATTATTCTTCGTGTCGCCGTTCCATATGATTCACCCTGTAGATGTTCAAAGCAGAAATGCGATCTATCAAAATACAATTTATTCATGAATTGTAGTTTTCACAGTATGTATAAATAGGAGAAATACTTAATACCATGTGAATTATAATAATGATCATTAATTAACAAAATTAACATGAAGAGAAAAATCATCTTTGAGAGATACTTTTTCGAAAAAACAAACAAAGGAAAAGAAAATACATATAATTATAATATATCATAAAGGTTACCTAATACATTTTATACTAAGGCCTGTTGCAAAATAGTTCTTGCAAAAATTTCAGGATCTGGTCCTAAAGGTTTTCTATAAAAATTATTGAAAACAGCGGAAGCCTGTGTCCAACCAGCTGTATTTTTAATGGAGTCGATATTAACACCTCCTCTCAGTGCGGCCGATGTTGAAGCATGCCGCGTACTATGTGCAGTAAAAATATTAGTATCAATTCCACTTCTTTTCAACGTTAACTTGATCCATCGACTTATTGATTGAGGAGAGGCCCGGTGATGGGGTCTTTTATGTGTCAGAACAAGATATTCTTCCTCAGGTGTCCTAAGAGGCTTAGTAACTTTTATATAGTAAATAATAATTGTTCCAATACAGAGACTTGGTTTTTCTTTGAAAAAAGGAAAAACCAAGTATGGTTGTTGTTTCCTAGGCCCAGAAGTCTTAATTCTATCCGTAACCTTTATTTCGATATTAGAATTTGTTATTTTAATATTATCCAAACGAATATTTGCAAGAGTTTGCACTCTATGACCCGTAGTTAAGGCCATCAACGTAACTAATTTTAGACTTAGGTCTTCCAACGACACTTTTTCGAAAGGAAACAACTTTTCTAAATAGGCCAATACTGGATTTGGATCCCATGTAGAAGAATATTTTGGTCGTGAGGGATTCAAATTGAAGGCGCCCTTCATGAATCTTCGAATAGTTTTTTCTTCGAGTTTAGAGAATTGAAAAATCAATGCTAAAGCTGATCGATGGCTATTTAACGTTGAATAAGAAACCTTAGAATCGATAAGTGACCTCAAATAGTCAATGATACTTTCGAAATTGTAAACAATTGCATCTAATTCATTTTCTTGACAGAATAACCACCATTTGTTGAAACATGAATTATACTGTTTCAAAGTATTTTCGCTCAATGAGGCTATTAAGACTGGAATTGCGGAATCTGGGACCTGCTTCTTTTTGAGAGCTGCCCTGACAAAATCCCTGCAACCAGGGTAAGATCCTTGTGGAGCGGATGACTCTCTCTGAAAGGGGACAAAAGCAAATCAGGACAAGGATTAAAATATATAGTCCTTATTGCCATATTATGAAATAAGGGGTACCAGGGCTGCGTTGGCCAATGCGGCACTATCACTATGCCAAGTGCCTCCTCACTTATTATTTTCTCTAATACTCTAGCTATAATGGCAAATGGAGGAAATGCATAGAAATGAAAGCATTTCCAAGATATCGTGAAAGCATCTACATACAATGAATTCGGGTCTGGATACCATGAAACATAATTTTTACATTTACAATTTAAATTAGTTGCAAACAAATCAATATCAGGATGTCCAAATTCCTTTAAAATCTCTTCCTCTTACGATCCCTATCACTTTCACTTTCAGAATCACTTTCCGAAGAACTAACCATTTTCACGAACTTCTTCGGCATGCTATTTCAATTTAAAACCGTACGCGATGTGCTTGACTTAGGCACAACAGATGAAGTGAGGTATATTTGGGCGAGTATCCTTATCAGCGAGCAAAAAACTCGGTACGTTTTTTATGTTGTGCCAATTTAGGTAGAACTGGTGTTACTACAGGGTGAATCATATGGAACGGCGACACGAAGAATAATTTATCACACATGGCAGTTCATTATGTGTCAGCTCATCTTTAATTTTTTACAAGTTTTCGAGTGCGGGCCAGAATTGGAAAAAAATTATGGAATAGTGGAAGAATTCCAAAAGTTTCACATGTTAAATGAATGGTGAAAATATATTTCAAAATTCATGATGATGGCTGAAAAGGTTCCAAAGCGTATTGCGAGACTTCATAACTCACCTATGGCTCGTTATGAGATCTTCTCGACCATGCAAAAAAGAGTATCTTCAAATTCTTGTTGTATAAATAACTATTGCTTACTATATTATTTACATATCATGAAATAATATTGATCATGTCATCCAATTCTGAGCTATGGTTGAGGTTAGTTTAAAATCGATTGTAAAATTTGTACAGACAAGTCCGGATTTAGAGGCCTCCACTTGGGGCAACCAAGGAGTGGGGGCCCACTGGCCCCAAATTATTTTCCAAATAAAATTAACAATTTTTTTCAGTCGAGTTTTTCAATAAATAATCTATTGTGAAACCAAGTAGATTCTTTTATCATTAAACAAACATATACAGTGCGGCTTTTTTTAGTCCCCCCTGTTTTGAACGGTTCGACAAACATGAAAAAAAATCGTTCCGAGGGTTTTACCGATACTACTTTCTGAAACAAATACATGGTGAATGCTCAACAGGGGGCGCGGTGGGCACATCAACTCAAAAATTTCAAATGGCATGGGGGGTCAAGTGTCATATTGAAAAGATAATTCAATTCTCTTCACAACCATCTATTTTTTTTTAAATTCTATCAACATTTTGTTTGCAATTAATATTCGAAATATCAAATATGAATGCGGATCTGAAAATTACTCATACCTCGATATATTTGAACGGTTTGTTGTGGAATAATGAAGCCAAAAACATTTTGAAGGGTATTACCGATACTACTTTTTGAAAGAAGAAACATTGCAATTACTCGACAGATGGCGCTGGGAGCACATCAACTCGAAAATTTCGAATGGCATAAAAATCGAAGTTGGGAAAAAAATTTCCAACAAAATTCAAAAATATTCAAATGGATGTAAAGAGCATTGAATTCTCTTCTCAACGATATGACACTTGACCCACCATGCCTTTTAAAAATTTTGAGTTGATGTGCCCCCCGCGCCCCCTGTCAAGCAATCACCATACTTTTTGTTTCAAAAAGTAGTATCGACGAAATCCTCGAAATGGTTTTTTTTCATGTTTGTACGTCGAACTGTTCAAAAGTTAACAGGGTGGGGGGGACTAAAAAAGAATTATCTGAAATAAAATGTTTGCGTTAATGAACGGAATCTTCTGAGCTGAGTTGATAATTTCGCTGAAATCCAGTTCCCGAAGTAAATCTCTTCCAAGCCACAATAGGCCATTGGCCGCAGTGGAGGGCCTGATACGGGCCCACTCACGTTCAAACCTAAATCTCTTCCAATGCTCAAGAGAGATAGCTTTGACAGACGGTTTTGTCCCATCGTGGTCGAAGCCTTTTTTATTATTTTCACTTCTTGAAATGAGCTCTCTCCAAAGCAATTTGATACCATCAATGCAATTTCAAGGTTTAGGAAAGTTTTATGTATAAGTCGATCAAATTGAACCAACTCATTACCAAGACTAGGTTCTAAATCATCCTTGTACACTTTCACAAAAAAAAAATCAAAGGAAAAGTTGTTTACTTGTGTTTACTCGTCGGAATTTGAATGTTTTTTTTCTTCAGTATCTACCGTGGGGGTCCCTCTTTTGTGGATGCCCTGGGGCTGAAGCTTCGGATGCTCTCCCCTAAATCCGACCCTGACAGACAAACAAACAGGCAGACAAGAAAGGGATTTAATAAAAACGTAGTAATAATAGAACTGTCCAGAATACAGGCGATTGTTTAATTCTTCTTCACCAGTTTTCATTTCGTCTCTTTGAATGTGCAAATTGTTAAACACTCAAAATAATATTATGAGTAACAGCGATACGGGATGCAAATCATACTTTTATTTTCAAATCTTTGTTCGTATAACGTCTCTTGAATATAAGAGGATGTGGTTTGTTTTCTGTCTCTTGTTGGTGGTGTGGGAATCGTGTTATTTGAATTGAAAATGTGGCGTGGCACTCTTGTATGTATGCAATCAGGAAACGAATAAAACAAAATGAGATGTGGTATGCCCGATCCCATTGTTTCACCTGCTCTGCTCCATTTCGTGATAGTTGGTGAGGAGTACCCATTCTGGCGGTGTTCAATATTTTAAAGCCTACTGGATCTCCCAGGAATATATTAGTAGTTGTTTAATTAATTAATTAACTTATGTAATGAAAAAATAACAAAATTTTTCACCTTGACTGAACTTCGGAAAATTCATGAAAAATATGTGGCACTTTTAGTAACAAAATCATTTGAGAATAAAATAAACTCAAGAGAAAACTTTTTAAAAACAAGGTTTTATTAAACTACTAAACTAAAACATAAAAAATAATATGTTCGAAAACAAAATTTTGATATTTTCTCAAAAAGCTTCAAGTTTATGAAAAAATATTTAAATTTAAAAAGTCCCTTGGTTCATAAAATACATATTATTTTTCACGTCGTAGTTCATTAGTTTATAAATAAAAGATTGTTTATAAATTTTGGTTCAATTTTCAATTGAGAATATTTCCCTTTTCAGAAATAGCGAGATTTGCCAAAAACTATCTTCATACATTTGTGAATCACCCTGTAAATATTAATAGTTTCATTTGTACGTATTGACTGAAGTATTACTAAAAGAAAAAAGAAAAAACTGAAAAACTGTGCCATTTTCAACTTTAAGTCCCCTTATCTAGACAACTAGTCATATAATTGAGATGGGACCATTGACACTTTTGGTTGGTAGGTTTAGTTCACCAACATACCAAAGTTTCAGAAAATTTCACCGGTCGCCACTTTGTATAAAAAAGGGCGGGATTTCAACGTATCCATAGCCCACTAGATCAACAAAAAAAAATGTTACAAAATGTGGCAAGTGATACAAGGTTATATTCAGAATGTCATATGGAGACAAAAGGAGTGAAAAATCGAAATTTTATTTCCGGTGAAATAGAGATTAGTCACATTCCAAGAAATGCTGCTTTGAGTCTGATACAGATCCTCCAAATTTCTTTCCATTTTTTTTTCAAGAACAAAAGTTGTAGGGGCGAGCTACCTTCCGCGGACACCCGGTATATTTCATTTCAGTTTTTCCTTGATACTAACAATACGGTTCCAATTGTTTTTAAATATCTTCCTCGCTTCTAAAGGTGAACTTATTGCTCGTTTCAATATTGTTACCATGCCTACCTACCTCTAAAAACACATGAAACTGGACGAACTCAACCTCATAAAATGTACCAAACAAAATTGCTACGGGCATCTGGCCGTGTTGCTCTGTTATTGCCGTTGGTAATTATACAAGGTGAAACCAAAATGAGAGTCAGTGTTAATTTTTTTTATGAATTGGACCTATACTTATCAAGCAATATTGGTTCTATAGGGGAAAATAATTCAGAAACATTTAAATTCTTCTTACAACGAAAATGAATAAAGGCCTGATTTTTTGATGTCAAATAAAACAATAACTGTCTATTGAGACGAAATACAACTTGTACGATTATTGATAACCTCTTAGGTTAGTGGAAAAAGTTGATTGGTGTCATAAAACCATTGCACTCATTATAATAGACTAGACATTAGAAAAATAGGAGTGTATTTATGCGAATTCAAAAAATACGGAATTGCTAGACTGAGAATTGACAAGAGGTAATTTCATTATTTGAAATTTTCGTGTTTGGAAGTACTTTGCAGAATGGTGAATATTTGTAACAATATTTTGCCTCTGAAACACTCTGTATATTGTATTTATGATAACGCTACAGATTGAAGAATGTTATTAGTATAATCTGTAGCTGATTTTTCATTTTAACACAATTGCGTTTGCAGAATCCAATTGGATGCCAAGAAATGCGAAGAAATTATATAAAAAGGGTGATGGTATCCAAAAATCATATCAATATTAACCACTTGGAGTTTAATGTACAATTCAATGGTGGAAAAATACACACGATGCTACATTTGAAATATCACTTATGACAAAATACCTTGCACAACCCCTGTTACCGATTAAATTGAAAAAATCTGGACATTTTATTGATTTCATGTTTTCATTCGAATGCCTTCACTAAATTCAAAATTTATTTATTCACCAGATTTTGTGAGAGAAGCCTAATATGACTATCACAAAAAGTATCAGCGAAATCTAAGAAATAATATAACACTAGTGGTAAATGGTAAAATTCGAAAAAGTTAGAATATAAATATTATTACCTATACATTCATGAAAACATGGATACTACCTTTGGGTGGAATGCATAAAAAGTAGTACATGCTGATGCTTCAAGTATGCACAACTCTGAAGTCGCTACTACACTAAAGAAGCATTTACTACTCCCCATAGCAAATGCTACTATGTACGTGTTACATAGAAGAAGGTTCTACGCTTGAGAAGTATCTACTTAGTACTACAATAGTTAGGTTAGGTCAGGTTTGAACGTGAGTGGGCCCTTATCAGGCCCTCCACTGTGGCCAATGGCCTATTGTGGCTCACCCTATGGTTATATTTCTCCCAGTATATCCAATCTCTTGACGAAATTGAGGAATGCATTGGGAGAACAATTTACCAGGTTTTCTGGCCTTACTGTCGTATCGCCAAATATTGAAAATCTGGTTCTGGCCCCTGCAGGGCATGTACACAGAATATGTTTAGCCGTTTCATCATCTTCCATGCATAGCCGGCACTCTGCATCTTGTGCAAGTCCGATTTTATGCATGTGATGTTTGAGTTTGCAGTGGCCAGTAAGCAAACCTACTATAACTTTGAGATGCGCTCTACTGAGTTCTAGCAGTTTGTCAGAGTCCTGTTTTTTCCTTGTACAAGCAATAAATGCTTTGGAATGGGCTAGGCCCGGTAAACTACGCCAGTACTCGAGTCTTTTATTGTCTGCCCAAGCTGTTATGACATTCTTGGCAGTGCTATATGCTAAACCGATTACCGGTTCTGGTCCAGTGAACGTTGTTTCAGCCCCTCCTTTTGCTAGGGCGTCCGCTATTTCGTTTCGTTCTAGGCCTGTGTGACCGGTATCCAGACTAGGGTAACGTTGTTGCGTTGCGCCAGTCGGTTTAAGGTGTCTCTGCAGTTCCATACTGCCCTAGATTTAAAGCAGTTGGATTCAAGCGCTTTAAGTGCAGCTTGACTATCTGAAAATATTTTTATTGTTTTTCGTGTGTGGTGTCGATTTTCCAGCTCCCTGGCACACATTTCAATGGCATATCGTAGCTAGTTTACCCATACTGAACGAGCGTTTCACTACTGGGTTCATCCCATATATTCCGGCTCCGACGCCTTCCTGAGTTTTGGAACCGTCGGTGAACCAACGTTCATTTGCCCTACATAGGTTGGTTTCATTCCGGACCCAGTCTTCTCTTTCGGGAAAAACCACAGTGTAGGACGTGTGAAGGTTGATAGTTTTAGGCATGATGTCTGAGGGCATTCCTAGAATGTTCTGAGCTATTATGCAATAGTAGTAGTTACTCCAGTTTAAGTGAAGTTGGTGTTTGAGAAACTTCGGCCACCGTAAAGTAAGTGTGTTTTGTAAAAAATGGCAGCTTTCATGAATGTCCGTAGTAGAAAAGTATATAAACAAAGGAGGAGTTACACTGATGATATATATCGTACATTATTTAGGTAATTATCATAAATTGTGCAGTGTTATGATTGTCTAAGTTGTATAAAAACAAGTTACTTTCACAATTTGGTATTTCAGGTTAAACAGAGAAAATGTAGCCTGGCTTGCAAATTGCTGTGACACGTGATGCGCACCACCAGATACTTCAATAGTAGTAGGTACTTCGGTCGGATGTGCCAACCAGTGTAGTGTGTTCTTTGCAGGGAGGCAAATCCTTCTATGTGCAAGCAAATGCTACAAAGTCGATACTTTTTGGTAAAGCAATAGCCTACTACTTTTTATGCATTCCACCCAATATCTGTATATACTACAAATTAACAAATTAATTAACACAAAAGTATAATAATAAATAAACCAGATTCATAAATCCCGATCAGGAAATTATTATAAGGATACCTATTTTCGTTTTCAAGAAACATCTAATAATACACTGGATTTCTGGTGAAGTGGTATACTGGTTTATTACAGAGTGAAAAACTCAGTAATCTTCCTCACATTGAACCAAATATTATATTTATATGAATTTAGAACTAGCAATCGATTCGTCATACTCTCGCCTTTATTCCGATTTTCTCGTAAATGATTTTACTCTGATATGAGCTCTACCTGGGCACTGACTAGCCCAATGTGCTTTACACATGTTCGACTACAGTAGGATATTCGTTAGAACCGAATAACTAAAGTCATAGGCACGCTTGAGCCTTATGGTGGATTTATGCAGCAGTCATAAGTTTTGCGTCATAAAGAAGAATATTCGTTAGTGATTGGATGAACCGTTTATTCCAACCAATCATTGACGAATATTCTTCCTAATGACGCAAAACTTATGACTTATGACTGCTGCATAAATCTAGCATTATATAGGCTTTTACCTCTTACTATTTAGGAACCTTTTGATTTAATGATTTGTGTGTGAATCAATATTCTATTAAGAAAAAAAAAATTGAAAATTAATTTTTATTCTTTTGTAATTTTTTTAACTCTACTTATTTTGTTCGCTATAACAAATTCTACAATTCGGTCATATATAACTCTATTCTTCATCGCTATAGTAAGTTTTGAATGCTGGTGGGAAATTGCAAGTTCAATTGTCATTCAGGACCACCGTCTATATTATCTACATATACCTATATCTGTGAATCTCAGATGTATCCAAACACAGCAATTCGACATTATTCTTTACATAAAACATCATTAGAAACTTGTCCGTCGGACATCAAATATTTGTCCGATGCTTAAAATAATTTCTGCAGAATGACATGTGAAAAGCAAATAAATGCTGAAGCCGCTTAGAAATCTTCCTATACTAAGATGATGATTGGTTACTCATAATTGAATTGCGCCTTTCACGGAAATTATGTTTGTTGTGCCTGATTAGATACGGGGCCTATCAACAAAAGTCATGCGTGGTATAAAAATTATTAATTGGCTATCAGTGGAAAGCTGCATTTATGTTTACGATATCTTGTGAACTCGGAACAACCTTCTTGATGCGAGTGCTGAAGAAATAGTAAAGAAATAGTGTGCAACTCCGACAAATGAGTACATTCAAATATTTGTCTCGATTTGTTCACTTTCAGCAGACAGAGATTTTTAGAAGACACCATTTTGTCGCACGCGATGTTTGGGGTACGACGAGCGAAGCGAGGAGTTCTCCAAGAGAACAAGTGTTTCATATTCAATTTTTTCTATTTTGCATTTTTTTGTAGTTTTTTATTGGAAAAAATTGGATTTAATATTAATAAATAATACCAGAAATATCGGGTGGGTAACATTGATAAAAAAATTACAATTTGAAGGATGCTGTCAGGTAATTCATTTGTTCAAATGCGTTAGTCAAATTTTGAATGCAAATATCAGTAAATTACCTTTTTTTAAATGACTGATGAAGAAAACTCAAGTTGCACCCCTCCTGAATAGGGAATATGCAAGTGATTTAAATTTACTTGATTTTTTTACCTCATATATTTTATTGTCTTGAAATTACACTTAAACCATTAGTTTATCATTTAGTTTGTATTTAACTCCATAAAACTTTAATCTAAAAGTGCATAATAAGCGCGCGGAATTCAAATTTGCGAAACGCATCACCATTCGTCGAAACGAAGAATGACGTCACATGGCACGTTATGAAATTTATCTGTTTTGATATTCATACTGTGCTAGTCGTCTTTCATAGAAATTTTTTTTTCATTTATATATTTGTAGTGTTTCCCATTACATAGTTCGATTTTCGTCTAGTGACAATTGTTAATCATCTAGAGCAATGACTGAAAGCGGTTTTGTCAAAGCACAATCCGACAATACCAGAACTGATAAGTAGTAATAGTTTATCAAATGATAGTTTCCCTTTTGTAATTTAGGTGAGGCAGGTATATAGAAAACATTTGTGCATACAAAACTTACTTCTGATCAATTCACTTCATGTTAACTATCGAAATACAATGTACTCACATTGAAATGATCTTCACAACAATGTAAATGTGATATTGGAGATACTTCGCCTCTTCTCATAGCCTTACACCATTGTTTACGTATTTTCGCATGTCTTGGAACAGAAAAAAATACTTTACTTGGTGTACTTATAATTGTGTTTTTGCATTCCGGTACTAGACGATACCTATCATTGTACCGTTCTTCTATTGTTTACCTTACTTCAAATTACTATAAATATGGTTGTACATTTACTGAATTCCATTTTATGTTTGAGAAAGCTGTATTAACAGCGAAACGCGTCACATATTACATCTAGTAATATATTGTGGATATCAAAAAACAAGTGTTTTTTATTTAATTCTGACCTATAAAATGGTTTTTTAGCATTTTCCATTATCGTAATAGCGATTGAAACTGCAAATCCCTAACCTAATTAATAACTGTCAATAGTGTCAATGGCCAGAAAGGCTTGTTCATTGAAGACTGCTCTGGTTGATCGAGATCACTTTCACATAATATGTTCATCTCTCTCTAACACTAGAACTGCATTTGTCTTGTCTTACTCTTTTATAAAATATCAACGTCAAGCAAGTAGAGCAATCAGAGTACGTCTCAACGAACGAAACTAAAGAAGAACAACACTGATAGCGCCATGTGACGTCACCCACAGCTCGCGAAAATTGAGGCGTTCAAATAGGTCAAATTCAATCGGTATTTTATATATTATTTTAAAAATTAATTCCAGGACTTTCAACCCTATTTATATTTTTTACTATGTTGTAATGAAGTAAAAAATTGATTAAACAAATTTAAAAAAATTATGCATATTCCCTATTGAGAGTAATTGCCCAAACGGCTTTGAATGACTTGTTGCCCTGAAAATCTCGTTCAGTTAACTAAAAAGAATTTCACAATTTCGAAGTATCCGATGCCTCACCACACTCCCACTGCAGTCAAAATAACTTTTCAAACAATCATACCACTATGAGCATAAATTTTGTAAACCCAGTCCAAACCACACCAGCTAATTTAATTATAAACGCCAGAGAAACCAGTCATGTAACAATTAAAGTTTATAATAACTGCACCATCCAAGGCAACAAATAACACCACAACATTCAAAAGTTATTCTTCTTCTTTGTTTAATATCTGAAAATCCCATCCCTCTTGTCTGATGTTCATCTGACAGTTGTTTCCAATCTTGAAAAAATTTAAATTTATCGAAATAGAAGCCATTTCGATACGTATTCGGGTTTCATAATGATTTCATTTTAGACACCAAATAGAAAAAAAAAATTATAGCATTTTTATTTTCCGTCGTGTTCCAGATACTTTAAAACATGACAAGAAACTACCCAAATATCCAAACTACGGTTTGTTGACGTTTGACGATCGTTTCGCCAATAAAATTTGCATCATCAGGAGCTGTAAGTTAGTTAAATGGACGTACTCTTGGTGTATAGATAATTTTCAAGGTTTTTGATTTGTCTTTGTGAGTAGACAGGTACCTTTTTTCTAAGATTTCGCAGTAGGTGTAAACCTACCACAACTAAAATCAATTTCGATTTCCGACCTCATTATTCTACAAACCAACCAATACATGTGATGATTTCTGCGTAACATATCAATTCACAAGCCATTCTTACTAGAATAAACAATACGAATGGAAAGCAAATAAACTGTGATCGGCAATATGGATTAGATATGCTTTCCGAGGATTACGCAAGATCTCATTGACAGCCTAGCAGAAACTTATTTTTGGCATGTAATCTAAACACGATAGATCAAAAAAAAGTGCCGCACGACAAAAATTTCTTAATTATAAATCATAATACTATGAGTTAATGGATCATATGAAACTTATATGACTCATCTGAATTCCTAGGTCTCCTTGAGTAAATAAGTTTTCAAGCGATTTCGTCAGTGGCGTACACATCATGGGAACTCCAAACCATCCGATACATTGTTTCCATCCAGGACCCCTCTATCATTGTGAATTACTCATCTCATCCCTGTACCATTTACCATTTCAAGGATTTATCAACCTATTGTGTGAAAATGTTTTTACCCAGTATGAATAAGGACGTAACGGTAAGGAGTTTTTCTCTTTGAATAGAATTCTACAAGAAACCCTGTGCCCGACACGACACAGCTCGTTTCTGTAAAATAAAGATCATATTAAAAGTTTTCCGATTACAGCTGCTCCAGAATGTTGTACCATATCGTATATGTGTCTCAATCAGCACATGGTAGACCATTCTTGCCGTTGCCTCACCTCACAAGTGTTTGACGTGGCCTTGAAAATTCAAGTATAAACACCAAGAAGTCGGGGCGTTGCGCAGTGGTTAGAGCGTCCGACTCTGAGTCGAAAGGTGCAGAGTTCGAGCCCCAGTTGCAGTTACTAGTTCATTATTGTGCTTTTATTGCTTAGTTACCAACTATCTAATGTCGTACTCTATGCCCGTGCGGGCATAAAGTTCACTTTATGGCCCGCGCGGGCGTAAAGAGAAATAATTTCGTCAGGAATTCCAAAATTTTCGTTCATTTTGACTTCTAACTTTGACATAAAAAATATTGTGATTTTATGACATTTACGTTTGTCAACATTCACCTAGCAACGATAGTGTCTACTATGATAAAATGGCAATAATATTAATTCAAACAGGATTTTTTTAAATACTGATTTGTATTGAGATTGGATTGCAATAACGAACTAGTATGACATAAAGTTATGTATATACCGCGGGCATAAACAGATGTGTATACCATCGGGCGACTTACAAACCCTCAGGTCAGAGGCCCTGGTTAGTAAAACGTCGCCCTCAGGACATAAACATCTATTTATACCCTTGGTACATAAATAACTATTATGTCACACTAGTTCGTTATTGCAATCCAATCTCAATACAAATCAGTATTTTAAAAAAATCCGGTTTGAATTAATAACATTGCCGTTTTATCATAGTAGACACTATCGTTGCTAGGTGAATGTTGACAAACGTAAATGTCATAAATTCACAATAATTTTTATATGTGTCAAAGTTACAAGTCAAAATGAACGAAGATTTTGGAATTCCTGACGAAATTATTGAAAAAGCAAAGAAAGCAACTGAAAATCTGTTGCCAAAAACGTCTAAAGAAGCTTACGACATGGAATACGAAAAATTATTCCGTTTGTAATTTAATTTAAAGGTTATTAAATAAGTTAAACAAAAAATTATTTCTCTTTATGCCCGCGCGGGCCATAAAGTGAACTTTATGCCCGCACGGGCATAAAGTACGACTTTAGATAGTTGGTAACTAAGCAATAAAAACACAATAATGAATTAGTATGACATAAAAATTTCACGGATATACAGTTTAAGAAAACGAGAAATGTACGCGACACAAAACGCAAAATTTTGCAAGCATTCCCAGAAAAAAATGAAGGTGGGTTCTAAGGCTCTCACAAAACAAGAAATTTTTGAAATGGCACTGTTCTGGAGTGAAGAACCTGTAGGCCTTCAAAGAAAATTTTATCATATTGCTGCCCATGAATTGGCTTGGAGAGGTGGAGAAGCAGCAAATTGTAAGGTATTCTATATCAAAATCGAGACAGACAACCGTGGAAGAGAGACCGGAAGAGTTGAATATAACCCAGTGTTTTCGAAGACAGCACTAGGTGGAAATCAGAAGTTATCCGACAGTAAATGGTTGGTAGCAAACACTGAAGAAGATTGTGTATGTCCAGTAAAATTGTTTAAACAAATTATGGGAAGACGGGGAAACCATATCACACGTGAAATTTTTTTTTGTAACTTAAATCCATTCTGGCAAAAAAACAAATTAGAAAGGATGGTATAAGAATTCTCCTATTGGAAAAATGAAATATCCAAATGGACCAAATCCTCGGCGATAAATATACTGGACTTAATGTCAAGCGTGTGAAAATTATGAACCATTCTAATCGAGCTGCCGCCGTAACTGAATTGTCCAGGAGTGGTATAAGTAACAAAAACTTGTGAAAATTACGGGTCATAGCAACCCATCGTCATTGAAACCGTACCTTCAGTTAGATGAACAATATCATAAAAAAATCATTGGTTCCATTTGAACTACCGTCCAGGAAACAGTTACTACCACCGCTCCAAATACTAGCATGCAGCAAACTATTAACAAAAGACAAGAAAGTTCTGAAAATCAAGCTTTTTTAATAATTGTGTTTTTAACAATTGTACTTTTCCGTTAAGTTAAATAAACTAATTTACATCTTATTTTTTAATTCATTAATTCACATATTCGTTAAATTGTCTTACCGAATTACACTCTAGCTTTTTTTTTGTCGAAGTAAACTTGACATTTATAATTCGAATTTTGTTTCCATTAGGCAATTCAACTCAAAAAACTGCCAGAAAAAATTACTCGTCCTACGGACTCGTAATTTTTTCATTAAATTTCGTTAAATTGCCAGGCAACAAAATTCTCATTAAAACATGTCAAGTTTACTTCGACAAAAAAAGCTCTCGTGTAATTATAAGTGACAAAAAACTGCCGTCAGCCGCCCCCACCAATTATTTAATATTTGTTTCTCGATTGTACCTTATTTTTATTTTAAATATACAGGGTTCTTTTAGAAATACACACAAACTCGAATAATTCACCAGCGCACAATTCATCAAATGATACTAGAAGAATAGGCTGGCTGAACGACAACTTTTCTGCTACTTTACTAGCCTCTTCTATCCAATATTACATTGAATTTTCTCTCATTTTTTTTTACTGTTTTTGTCAGGTCGTCCATCAAAGCGACAGAACGCGCGAGTTCAAAAATCGAACCTGAATCGATTCAGTAACCCTTTTCCAAAGCAATTCCTTTGCCCCTTACTAATTCCATAATTCAAATTTATAAATACATCCGATGCTAATCTTTCATAATCTGATTTATGATAATCAGTTTGTTACGGTACAAAAGACTTTTCACGTCTTTTGTAGTCGGTATAAACCGTCTAATTAAGAGTAGACCATCGCAGGTCACCTCTTGCTTTTATTGCTCGACATTTTTAACAATTCTAAGAAAGCCGTCTGAACACACTGGAGCCCGGACCAGTATTAATTTGACTTAAGAAAGATATCGCATGATGGATTTGAATGGTGTCGGGATTCAGAAGTGAAGCGGCAATTTTTTTTGGGTACGAAGTCAACTCTTCGAATGATTCCCTGAACCGACTAATTGTTGACAACGTGCTAGAGAGAACGGAATAAAAAAGTTGGGCAATGTCACTTCATTCACAAAGTGGATTCTTTTCTCTTCCATGAAAAATATATTGGGTGAATGAAATTTATTGAATCACAGAATAAACCTTGGTAATTTTGAGATCCATATCATCAAAAATTTGCTGAAGGACCAAAATAACTGGATATCAAGTTTCCATTTTATTTTCTATGGCCATTGTAAAAGAGCAGGATTAAAGAAAATATTGTTACTCAGAAATAATAACTGGAGTAAATAATAGATAGATAGGAAAAGGTACCTATTTGCCATACAAGTGCTACAAAGAACACAATGTTTTGCCTCTACAAATTAAAATCTAAAACTATAACATAAAATACAGAAATAGTGTATGTAATATAACCTTAGAAAACACATTTTTCTTGACCGATACACGCAGACAGATATTCTCAAATATTATATTATTGATAGTAACATACCAATAGTAATATACTTACAAAATGGTTAATGCTTTCGCTGTCGAAGTTTTCTGTGTCACAATTTTCACTCGGGTTCGAAGGCCGTCGTTTTTTGGAATTTCTTCCTAACGTTTCGCTGATGTCATCTGAGATTATTCATGATGAATAAGCCTCTGAAGAAGCTAGCCACTCGCGCTAGCGAAACGTAGGAAGAAATTCCAAAAAACAACGGCCTTCAAACCCGAGTGAAAATTGTGACACAGCAATATACTTAATTAGACGATCGTTGCGATTCAGAAGATATAGGTTATAACAAATTTTACCTCTAAAAACGTTTGTAATTTTTTTCTGAAAATGTTAAAAGTTGCAGCAGATTTGCTTTCTAAAGGCAGTTCATTATAAATTAAGGTTCTAGCACAGTGAAGTATTTTTTAAATGGTTTGCTGCTAAAATTTAAGATCTGGATTTCTTATGCTGTCCTCGTCTGATACATATGTACATCCTGATTTAGCTTCAATTTATTTTTATTTTTGTGAATTAAGCACGAAATTTTGAAAATATACAGTGTGTCCCACTTTGAGCAGCAACACCTTCATATTTCATTAAGAATCAAATAATTTGAAAAATGTTTGTTTTCATATTATAGTACTCAGGAATACCTACCTTTATGTAGATGAAACATTCGTATATCCATTTTCCACGGCTAACTATGACCAATGGAAAAGTGAAAAAGTGCGGAAAACATATTGGGGATTTTTTCATCACAAAGTTAACATCAAATTCTGTTTCAGACTACTCTTAAACCCTTAGATCCTGAAAATTCAATCAATTGATTATACAGGGTGTCATTTGTAGCTGGCAATGTAATAATCTGTTTTTCATCAGTAATATTTGCTTAATTTCCAAAATTTCTTAACTTTTCACAAAATTCACAAAAATATTCATATAATACTGCAAAAAATAACTAAATATTATTTTCCATGGCAAACTGTGACCACTTGAATAGTGAAAAATTAGGAAGAAATGTATTAAAGACCTTTTATTGAAAAATTAACCCCAACTCCTGGTTTTGGAATGACCCAAAATCCTATAACTCAATGCAGAATCATTGAAATATACAGGGTGTCATACGTAGCTGGCAATGTCACCAACTCTTATTCATCCATAATGCTCGGTTGATTTTAAGATGTCTTTTTTTGTCACAAAGTGCACAAAAATTATCCATTATTACTGTAGAAAGTAACCAAGAATCACTTTTTCATGGCTAACTATGACCAACTGAAAATTGAAAAATTGTGGAAAACATATTTTGGATTCTTTTATCACTGAACTAACATCAGATTATGGATCAGAATACTATGAAACCACCAGATCTCAATTACTGAGAAATATGTAGGGTGTGTCATCTGTATATTGCAAGAGTTCAACTCCTAAATTGTCATATTTTGAAAATTATTGCACTTATCAATTTATTCCTTTTCCGCAGCTGCAAATTTCAGTGATACATTTTTCACTTCATAGCTGATTATAGTTAGCCATGGAAAAGTGATGCTTGTTTACATTCCGCAGTATTAATGGAATATTTCTGGGCTCTTTGTCACAACAGAAGACATTTTCGAAATATCCCGAGCATTGTGGATGAATAAGAGTTGGTGATATTGCCAGCTACATATGACACCCTGTATATTTCAAAGATTCAGCATTGAGTTCTGGGGTTCTGGGATATTCCAAAACCAGGATTTGCGGTTAATTTTTCAATAAAAAATCTTTAATCTATTTTTCCCAATATTTCACTATTCAAGTGGTCACAGTTTGTCATAGAAAAGTAGTATTTGGTAATTTTTTGCAGTATTAATTGCATATTTTTGTCAATTTTGGGAAAAGTGAAGAAATTTTGAAAATTAAGCATATATTACTGATGAAAAAAGAATAAATCATATTGCCAGCTACAAATGACGCCCTGTATAATCAATTGATTCAAGCATTGGGATCTGGGGGTATGAGGGTATTCTGAAAAAGAATTTGATATTAATTTTGTGATAAAAAAATCCCAAATATATTTTTCCCACTTTTTCACTTTTCAATTGGTCATAGTTAGCTGTGGAAAATTGATATACGAATGTTTTATCTACATGAAGGTAGGTATTCCCGAGTACTATGATTTGAAAAAAAAACATCAAATTGTTTTATTCTCAATGAAATATGATGGTGTGGCTGCTCAGATTGGGACACACTGTATATTCCGGACACATCAGTTAGTATTCTCTGATTCTCGAAAGTTTCAGTACATGATTATCTGTATTGCAAATTATTTATAATTCTTACGATTCTCTTCTGTAGAACAAAATTTATGTCAATTTCGATCGATTGGCCTCATATTATTATATTATAACTCAAGACTGAGTAGACAAGTGAATAATAACACGTTTTTAGTTCACGTTTACTGATTTCTTTTTTCAAGTTTAGCATGGCAAACGTATTTTTAGAAAGCTTGGAGCACATTGAGTATATTTCTCGATGAAACGTTAGATTAATTTCGATGGTTATTGAATGAAATTTCACTTGGTCGCTGGTATGTATATGACTTACTTATCTTTTCCTCCTACCCCTATAGAAAGTACACATTTTCCTCCCTCAAACCAGGGAGGAAATTCATACTTTTCCTCACTAGGGAGGAAAGTACTTTTCCTCCCTAGGGAGGAAAGTACTTTTCCTCCCCCTCATTTCAACTAAGTTGTAAATGATGAAACTTGTGAATCTATTATGATCAAATTGTTTCCGTAATTTCTAGAACATCTTATATATCCTGTATTCTGGTAAAAATCAAACATGAATGTTACTTCTACTCTACTTTAATAGCTATTTGTGTATTTAGAGCGCAAAGTGATTGATTGTTGCTCGACAAAGAGATTAATATTTGGAGAACGACAATGACACTTTGAGCTCGAAATACACACATTATTTATTCTACAAGCGCAGCTCTTAGAAAAAAATTATCGACACTTCATTCAAATAGGCACATGACATTACTTACGAGAAAATCACTCAATAGCAATCCGAAATGTCAAATCACTAACAAGAAAAAAGTAAAATAACATTCTTGAAAAAAGAAAAGTTGTAATTGCCAGGAGATGAACCCGGGACCTTCGGATTACAAGCCCAAGACGCTAGCCATTGCACCACCACAGATTCTTAGATACACATGACTGTATTGTCTATACTTTCCATCAAGTAAGAATAGGTCTATTTGCAAACAAAGTCACAAAAAGGTTTCATTGAGTGGGTAGGAGGAAAAATCATATGTATTACATGGGAGTAAAGTGCCATTTCCTCCCTTGGATGTTTACTGCCCTCCGCTTCGCGTCGGGCAGTAAACTACATCCTGCGGGAGGAAAAGTGGAACTTTCCTCCCTAGTAATACGAATAGCTATTGTTTACATTCATGATCAAATAATTCTTAAGTCACCACGATTTGAATTGCTTGAGTATCATATCTGCTTTAGACTCTAGTTCTATTAAATTGTTGGCGTGAATAATTATTGATGTATCATCCGCAAACATGTATATATTTCCGGACGTTACAGCTTGTGGTAAATCATTGATGAAGATGAGGAGTAGAGGACCAAGTATTGAACCTTGCCATACCCCAACATCCAATTTCTTTTTCTCATATGTCTCTTAACCTATGCTCACTGCGCTTCTCCTTTTTTGTAAATATGAAACTATCAATTCTAGAGGTTTACCTCTTATACCTAATTTATTCAATTTTTCTTCAAAGGAAATTTGAATCATCAGTATCAGAAGCAGCAGTTTAGTCAAAAAATAAACCTGCGTCTTTCTTACACTTGCCTAGACATGAATAAATTTGTTGTGTGAATTGGAGTGTTGCTAATTTAGTGGACTTTTTGTTCTATAACCATATTGGCCGTTGGTAAATATGGTAAATATGGTCTTCCATAAAAGAATATATTCTAGTTGCAAAAGAGAATCGTACATGAAAATATTTTTGAAACAGAGACAGATCGCCAATCTTTCGGCGGTGTTCCAGAAAAGTGAGCGAGCTTGTAAGCAAAGCACTTCTTACGAGAGGACTGGCTCTTTTTGGACATAATAAGGTTTCAGTGTTTGTACAGCCCTCCATATATGCCCTCCATATATGTGAACAGTATTCCAGGACAAGTTAGATCTGTGCCTTATTAAGTACTATCAATTGACGGGGATTGAAAAAGCTCTCGAAACAGAAAATTTGCACTTTTAGCAATGGACCTCACATGGATTTTCCTTGAATGGGTAGGTACTGCTTACTGTAACGCCAAGCATCAAAATGGAGGACTTCATTGTTATGGATACTTCTGGCATAATTACCTTGGCCACTGTGAGGTTGGCCTTTCAGGTGAAAAAACTTGCTCGAGTTATATTCGCATTAAATTCTTCCAAGATGGATGGAACCCCATTCTAGAATTTTTGCCAGGTCCATTTTAAATCGTACACGTTCGTTCTCCGTTTCACGAGCTGCTATCGGAACTTTTGAAGAGAAAGCGGCATGAAGGTAACCATCATCCGTGAAGCTATGCACTGGGCAAGAGGTAGCTCACAACAACTCATTGATTTGAAGAAGAAACCGTATTAGCGCTAAAATAGATCCCTGCCGAACACCAGCATTTATAAGTGGAGTGTCGGATCGAATTCCACTAACTACCACGTGGAGAAATCTGTCTGAGAGAGCAAAGCACATAACTTGGGGAGTATGCCATAAGAAGGAAGCTTGTCAAGGAGTTCCTGGCGCCAAACACAATCAAACACCTTGAATATATCTAATGTGAAGGCCAGAATATCGCCAAATTATTCAATAGATAGTGCCATATAATATGTGAGACTTAAGCAAGCAGATCACCACTTGATCTTTGATCGGAATCCATATTGTCGATCATACCAAATTCCTGAGCGTTTTATTCATTTCACGATCTCGATGTTATGGCATTGTGATACGTCTGTACTTTTCTCTTTTTGAAGGACTGGTTTAACTCTGGCAATTTTCTAGTACGAAAATATACGATCCAGTATCTTATGATGTTAAATTTGAATCGAGAAATCGGTTTCAAAATTCCGAGCTTATAGTTCACTCAGCTGGAGCACCGACATCTCCAATATTGTCTGGCCTACCCTGCACTGATGAGAGTTAACAAACTTGAAACCAGTCTGTAGTTGGTTATCCCTACCAAATAGACTATAAGCTCTGCTGTTTGAGTTGTTTTCTGTCAGATTTTCACCTCATATTCCACTCTGTGGTCTATGTGGCAATCGTTGAAGAGAAAGGTACTTCGACAATGTCGAAACTACCTGAATTGTTGTTGCTGAGTCCAGAAGATGAATTCATCAAAATCATCTTCGTTTCAACTAAGCTCAAAATGAAAAAACAAAATTATCCTTGTCATCATAATTTCATTACTATCATGAAAAATGTGCTTTATCAATATTGAACTCTACAGTACAACAACACTGGAACTGCTGAGTCTATTTTCATCAAGTGACACTGAATCTACATAGCAAATATATTTATGATAATACCGTAATAAAGAGGACGGAGAAAGTAAACAGTTTGTACAAACGCGACCAAAAATGCACTCCGCAAGAATAGGTCTTTCTTTTCAAATATTAGTCCAACACTGCAACCCAACGAGACGAATCGATTCTCCAAATATGGAAATGAAAACACTCGAGGCTCTTTTAAATCTCAGGTGACAGAAATGCAGCATATGAACCAGATGAATTTCACTCCAGACCAGTTGATTGGCTGAAGTAATAAAATTCAACTACTCACTACTTTTTCCACACTATTTTCCTTGTTCAATTTGAAATATTGAAATCCAGGCACTGTTTACAACCCCTTAAGGCAACATAATTATTGTTGTCTTTTAAATCTACGGCAATCAGCAATAAATACATGAAATGAATCTAAGAAATTGTTCTTTCCGTCAACCGGCTGCAACCTTACGACAACACTCAGAAGCCTTCGAGAGACTTCTACGAGCTAGGGAAGACGAGGCCCTTTCAACGTGTGATGCTATGAATTAATAGAAGTTTCGTCGGCAAGCAACGAATATAAAATAATCCTACAACCCCTTACGACTGCCGAATCACATCTGCCCGATACCTGGCGAAGTTTCTATATGAATACACTGTCCAATGCTCCCTGCTATCAAAAGTACCTATACGTTGTCGACAAGAAAATATTTTGACATTTACTTGACATATCAATTGAAATTTCTAATTAAATGCCATGCTTACTGCAACTAGAATATGTTATGTATGTAACGGTATTATCAATATTATATTAATATATTCATTCATCGCTAACAGTTCATCACAAAATACAAAGAATATAAACATATTATATGACACCTGTAAATACGTACAACGAGGCTGTTTTAGACCCCCCTTCCCTGTTGACTTTTGATCGGTTTACCGTACAAACATGAAATGGTATCACCGACACTACTTTTTGAAATAAAATATATTGTGATTGCTTGATAGAGGGGGCGGGGGGGCACATCAATTTAATAATTTCATGTGGCATGATATTATGTAGTATCTTCTTTGGTGTGGCTCCTATAAAGTTTTTCAATAATTGTCTTCTTACATCAAAAATGGAAGATTGGGCACCCAACTTGAGAGGCAGAACGGTATACACTTTGGGAGCTGAATAATTATAATATATTTGTCCTATTGCCTCATTGATTAGAGGTGTAAAAGTATAATGTTTTTTTCTTGTATTAAATGAATGTGTTAACGTTGTTAGTTTTTTTTGTTTGGATATTGTCTAATGGCTATTTGTATAATAATTTTCTGATATCTAGGGTGTTTGTTTCCATATGAAGTATGTCACTAGAATATCTAATTTATTTTTGTCTGAGAAACTTCCTTTGGGTCCTTTGGTACAAGGGTGTTGAGGTAAGTTTGAGGAACTCCTCCCATTCCACTGATTCCATACGTTATATGCGACTCCACTAAACTCATTAGTTTTTGTTTGAAATCAAGACAATATATCACTTGCTTAAACCTATATAGAATACACAGTCACTTCTTCACAAAATATTCAACATGGTGGTTCTATCTGACTTGAGGATCCAAAAAGATTTCTAGGTATTTCAATTTTTCCACAGGCTTTATAATAAAGTTGTTATCAATTGACAGGTTATAATTCAGAAGAGAGTTCTCAAAAGTTATACTGAATTGCAAATAATTGGTTTTACTGAAATTAATGTATAATATAGTCAAACCAGTCATTAATGTGAGCCAGATCATTTTCAGCTTTGATTTTCAGGTCATACCAATTTTTAGCTATGTAAATTATGACGATATCATCACCAAAACTGATGATTTTCCCACCCCTTTGTTGTGCGAATAAATTATTTGGATACATAGTGAATAAAACAGGCCCTAACAATGTGCTTTGAGGAACTCCGCATTAAAATATTTCTTCTGTACTAATTTCATTTGCTATTTTCACTCTCTGCTTCCTTTCGGTTAGATAATTTTGGAAAATATTGTGAGCTGTACCTCTAATTCCAATGTCGTACAGTATAGAATAATCAATTGTGTCAAAAGCCTTTGGCAGGTTTAAGAAAACTCCTACTGATGGAACACTTTAATCACTACTTTCAAATATTTTGTTAGTTAATACATGTATTGCATCTTGTGTGGATTTTCCGTCTTGGAAATCCTACCGCGAATTTGACGAATTGCTATATTTATTTAAAAAGTTATCATTTTAATAATTTTTTCGAATACTTTACTCAGTGAAGTAATGAGAGAGATTGGTCTATAGTTACCAACATTTTGTTTATCTCTACCCTTGAATATCGATAACTGGAATACACAGGGAAAAAATCCTAGTTCAAAAGATTGTTAATGTTTTTCAATTGAAGAATAGTATTAATTTCTTTCTGTTTATTAAATGGGTTGTTAACTATTCTAGTAATTCCATTGGATTTCCATTTCAATTATTCAAGGTTATCCAGCCAGGCTTTGATAACTAAAGGCAATTTCACGTGTATAAATAGTGCCACATAATATCTGGATTCAGAAAAATATTATCTGATATTTCGCCTACATTTATATGAGTTACGTTAAAATGAAGAATGCTCGGTAGATTTATACAATATTTCTGGCAATATTCGAAGACAAAATGATTTATTTTGGAGAAATACTCTAAAATGCAGTAAGCGGCAACTATATAATAATAATAATTTACTGCTATTTATTATCACCGTTCCAAATACAATACTCACTGGCGGATCCAAGGGGGAACATATGGCAGCAACCCCTCTCCGTTGAGAGCAACATTGACCAGTCTCCCTCCGACGAGTCCTACGCCATCACCTCTTATTCAATCACTTCAAACTTCGACTCTAGCTAATTGTCTCCCCTTGGAAACCTTCTGGATCCTCCCTTGAAAATATCTTGCCTAAAGCAGTACCCGCCATTATAATTATAATTTACAAAAAATGTAATGAACATATAGTAAGCCAAAGAAATGCAACACCCTCAAATAATTCGAAAATCCATAAATATCTTCAAAGTGGTCCAATACCAGCATTATTTCGAAACTAACATTCGTGAATTGGTTGCTTAGGACGACAGCTGTGTATTAAAGAAAAAAAAAAAGGTTTTTTTTATTTTTTTTTTAAATTCACAGCTGTTTTGAACTGTTACTGGAATGCTTCTCTCGCTAATATGCACAATCGGTGATTCAAATTCTGACAGACTAATTATGAATTCATTTTTCTGAATGCATATGTCCGAATCAGATATTTCATTCACGAACTCCGTTGTCTGAATCATGATGATGAAGTTAGGAAGTAAAATCACATTCAAATTTATCATATGTCAGTTTCTAATCACGTCGTATTCTTTAGTGGCTTCATTTGATGGCCACTGAATTGAATCAACGATGCATGGTACCTGTAGTGATTTTGGTGCTTTCAGACGAAAAATTCAGAGGAATGTTAAAAATGCTAGTCTCTTAAATGTGTGAATTATTAGGCTGCTGTACTTGTTAATATCTTCTCACATTATGATCTATATCTGTTTATTATAATAATGTATTGTTTATGTTCATGACTAACGAAAATTAGTTAATAAATCAGAAGAGAAAAAAGTTATTTACATAAAACACAGATGTGGACTTCGATACTTTTCTTCAATGAAACCACTATGATTCATCATTGATCAATCAAATGTTTGGAAATAGTTCAAAAGTCATTGAACTAATTTAATTTTTGGCTTTGAACACCATAATGGATGAAAATTATGTTAAAATTATTCAGACCATTTTCTGAGCTTTGTAGTAATAATAGGGGGTAATTGTGAACTAATTTGATCAAATATAACTCGACCATCAATTTTCAATGGAACCTTTTTGTTTTAGAATATTCAACTTTCCACCTGCAGGTGGTTTCATCAACCTTTCTTCCCATGGCCTTTGAAACTATGTCTTCGAAGGAAATATTGTCAATGGCTCCTTCGTTATCTAGTAAAGTGCATGGTGCTATTTCTTTTTTCGCTATAGTGTCTTCCAGCCTCGACACCGATAGGTGCAAAGCCGTCTCACACAATTTTCCTGTTGGGTAGACATGCTGTTTTACGTGTGAAGGCTGATGGTCAACAAGAGCTGTCTGCAGTATTTCCCTGTCTATTAGTTTTTCCAGTCTTTTAAGGAGAAAGCCTGGTCGTTTGAGTTTCGACCAGATTTTGGAATGAAGACCACGTGCTTGTTTCATCATGCAGAGTCTGCATTTTTTTCTTCCTTGCGGATGCTGGTCAGTCACCAGCTGCACCTCAGCCTCTTGGGCTTTTTGTGCATTCCAATTAGTTTCACAGCACCCACTCCGTCCCCTGTACCAGCCTGTACAGGTTCTTCACCGGTTGACTGTTGTATTCTTAGCCTGGGTTTCCCGAATATTGCCTGTCTCTTGCGGTCTAATGCCTTGCATTCTGACAGTACGGTGTTTGGCTGTTTCTGTCCCGTTAACACATTGTCTGCAGGAAAGTTCTCCGTTGTACAGCCCCATTTTGTGCAGGTGGTTTCTCATTGGCCCGTTATTGTTCTAACTTGATTCCTTCTCAGCTTGAGTAGTTCTTCAGTTTTGTGTTTTGACGGTTCTTTAATGTATTTTTTCCCGTAGTGCATGAGAGGGGTTTCGTTCCACTACTCCCTTTGTTTTCCTATTCAGTCCCGAATGCATCCTCGAATGTCGGATTTAGTAATCCCGAGTGCGGGTTCTGGGCCAATATATGGAGTTGATGAACCCCTTCTGGCTAGTTCATCAGCCTTTTCATTGACCTCGATGCCAGTGTCCTGGAACCCACATCAAAGTTATTTTGTTGTGTTCTGAGAGGACACTGAGTCTGCATAGTTCTGTTGCTATTTCTTCAATTCTGTGCTGAACTAGAAAAGGAAAATTCAATCTGTCCCAGGCGATTTATATGAGTCGAACAAGTTTATTGTCCACATTACATTTCTTATGTTTGATCCGCTTTGCCACCTCCCTGTCTGGCCTGTTCGCCCTTAGTTGGAGGCTGACGGGGGTTTCGTGTGTATCAAGCAGTATTTGAATAGTCACCAGTTAGTTTTTGAAAGCCCCACTGGGTTTATAGGGTTTTTGGAAAGTTATTCCATATCTCGCAGAACTCTATGCTTTCCTTTGCCCCTCTGTGCTTGTTCTGTTGTATTTTAGTGGTTTTGTAATATTCCTCCCACTCACCAGTTTTTTTCGCTCTATTAAATCGTTTGCGCGGTTTTTTTTCTGGAGTTTAGGAGTTTGGTGGTCCACCAGCTCACCATTCCTTTAGTTTGTCAGCTGTTAAGGGGACAGTTGTTTTGATACGAAGTTATTATGGCCTCTTGAATTCTTCGAGGTTGCCTTTATATCATCAAAATTGAATGTTCTTAATCCTCCGTATCTCCTCCGCATGGACATTGCCCATCAGTCTCCCTTAAC
Organism: Chrysolina oricalcia; assembly: GCA_944452925.2. NCBI lineage: Eukaryota > Metazoa > Arthropoda > Insecta > Coleoptera > Chrysomelidae > Chrysolina > Chrysolina oricalcia. Next base: position 22,556,324 of record OX101817.2, on the reverse strand, counting down.
TTGAATTGATGGTAGTATAAGCTTTGAGATGTCCATGCCCGTCAGCAGTCGGGTGGTTTTCTATGTTGACTCTATCCTGATTGTGTCCACTGTCGGGAATATTTCGTTGTTTTCCTACCCGATTTTTCGGTGTGTCAATGTTTTTGACAGGCTTTCATCTTTTTGTGTTTATTTTATAGACTTAGTTCCCTTTTATTTTTGTGTGGAGTTCTTTTCTCTCATTTGGTCTGTGTCTTCTGGCGCCTCTTTCTACTCTCTTGATCCCTTCTACGTTCCTGTTTGTCTGTTCTATTTTGATTCTTTAATACTTGTCCAGTTTTTCTTGTATGTCTTTTTGTATTCTGTTTATAATTTTGTCTGTGCTGTTCTTTTTTGCTTTCTTATTCATTGCATTTTTGGAGTCCTTGTGTATTGTTACATCTTTTTCCCGTTTTTGGATCCAATCTATTGCTACCTCAATTCCTGTGATCTCTGCTAGGTGTACGTCGTTACCATTTTTTATTCTTTTTTCTATGTCGAGCCATTGTACATGATCTTTGGTTTGATTACTCCATTTACTCTGGATTGTTCCAACGTAAGTCAAGCGTTTTTGATTTCCAATTTGATTACTTGTGAGTGGAGTTTTTTTTCCTCTGTTCGCTCTGACAACTTGTAGTATCCAACTAGCATCTAACGGTGCTGTGGACTTTCCTGAACTCATACTGTCTCTTGTCGATCCTATTACCGGTTTGCAGGTAGTACGTCAGCCTTTCTGTCTGTAGTTTATCCAACAGCTTGCCCCGTGTGGGTTGAAGCGAAATGGGTCGATGAGCTTTGTTCTTTTTAGGAAACCAGTCAATGTTCGCCTTTTTCCAGATTTCCAGTACTTGATTGTAGATTTCCAATAGTTGAGTTTCTTGTTCGTTCGTTGTGTTCGTTGTGCTTTGGTTCGCTGTGTCATCTAGTTCCTCTAGCTCGAGTCTGTCTCATTGTTGTTTGGTGTGTGACTCTCCATAATCTGTAATATTTGAATGTGTTCATTGTTTGTGCCCTCCTTTGGAAAGTATTTGTTTTTTGATTCCTCAGTAATTTCTTCCTTGTTCTCTGTCCATGACCCATCTTCTTCTTGGATAGTTGTGAGTGTTGTCTGCTGTTTCCTCTTATGTATCAAGATCTGGTATGCCAGCCCCCATGTATCTTGTTGGCTCTGTTCGCATGGATTTTTGTTTTGTTTCTTTTATCGTGAACTATATCCGGTTGTACCTACGTGTCTTCTTTTTGTATGGTATGGCTTACATGCATTTTCTACCTGTTCTTGAAATATTTTGGCTCTGTCCTCTGAATTTAGCTCTGTGATTGTTCCTAGGATACTTTTGAGTTTCAACCAGTCTGCTCTTTTGACGTCGTATTGACTTTCTTTTGTTCTTGTTGGTGTCCTAAGGTATATTTGTGGTCACTTAAGGTTTCCTCTTCTTTGACTGCCCATTTCTGTAATGTTTGTTCCTTTGGTTAGCGTGAGGTCGACCCAAGTCTGTCCACGGTTGCACGATGATTACCTTTCCTTTGAGCTCTGTGATTTTGTGTTCTACCTGTCTGAATCTCTCGTTTATGGTCCCTCCTGGCTCGTCATATATATGTTTACGATAGATAAGTGGTTGTCTTCTCCTATCTGGATTGTTGTTATATTCTCGTTTGTTATGTATGTGTCCTGTGTTACGTTCTTTATTTTGTTATCTAATAAACATAATAATAATCGCTTTTATTGGTAGAAGCGAGTTAGCTTTTGACTGAGCCACAAGGTATCAGACAAGTGATTTCTTCCACTCAACCTATCAGTATACCTTTTTCAGAGTACGTGATGTGCCTGTGAAGAGTGTGTACTTCTTCTATTTTTATTGATTTCCTCTATGAGTCCAATTCCTGCTTCATTTTCCTTGATTGTATTAGTTGTTCCGTAGCCGATTTCCCTTTTCCTTCGGTAATCTGTATGATTTCTATGTTTTTTCGTAGTGTCGTATTCGTTTCTGGTTTTACTTCGGCTTATAATTATTGTACAATCTTGATTGTTCCATCTTCCTTCAGTATATAGGACATCTTGTGTTACGCGCTTCATGCCCCCTTGAGAGCCAATTTCAGGTAAAGTGAGCACATACAAATTGAAATAAATTCAAACACTTCAGATGTCATCATTTTCATTGCTTTCTGATATGTTTTTATTGCGCTCTTATATTTCACAGACCTTTGATTCAGGAATCGTTATTTTTTGTAATTTTTCTATGATCCTGTCGTTACCAAAAGCCAAAGAATTTTTTTTGACAATAGATTCATTAGATATCAAATGAATGAAACGTGATTGCCAAGGTTTTTTCTTCACATATGCTCTTAAGTCTCTTTACATGCATCCTCAGTTCGAAAACATCGTTTATTTTTCAAGGAACTTCGCAATACTGCATCAAAAATAACAATTGCAATATAACCATAAACAGAGGAGCTCAAATTGAACTCAACAATCAATCCTTTTTTACGCCCACAGTATTTATTTCAATGAAAAATCATGACATGAAAAAACATATTTCGTTCAACATTCCCTGTAGCTAACAATTATCACCATTCGGGGCAAAATATCTTGTCAAATATTTCTTCCCAGCCAGCGTTTTTATTCGTGTTATCTCATTTCGGGCATTCATGCATCTGAGTCTTCTGAGAAATGTTTAATGAAGGCGGCTACTTTTTGGTCAATTAACTATAATAATGATGGTGTCTTTGAATAACTTCACGATCCAAAAGAGTTCGTTCCAATTTGTAAATACGCCAATAGGACAATATCTCAGAGACATATAATTTTATTGCTGTTATTTGTAATTTTTGAGTTGGGCTAGAGATGTTAGTGATACGCGGTATAATTATTTGGTCGTTGCATGTGAATTTGATTCTTGGAATAACTGATATAATAATACGCTTTCAGGAGAAATGATTGACATATGAAGGTTAGGGACCTTTTATGGTTTGAAAATTCGAAAAAATTCCTCCTTCTCCTTCAAAATTTGTTATCTGATGAAATCTCAAGACAACATATAGGATGAGTCTGGAAGGTGCACGTCTATTCTTGAGAGGAATAATGCAATTCAAAGCACAACAAATTTGGAGGCTATCAAAGAACTGAAATGCATCATGAATAAAATCGACATTGTCGAGGTACCATTCTTTCCAAATATTTCCACCAAGTCGAAAATATGAGGCAAACATCTGAAAAAAATTAACTACTACCCTGGCTAATACCACGACGAACATTGGACTACATCTGCCACGAATTTGTGCAACGTTCCTCCAAGAGGATCCAAGTAGGTACAAGGTACTTAATGTAATCAGACAATAGATTGTCCTTCATTTGACTGGGGATGACGACTTGCAGATTTGTTTGGAAGTTCTTGCTTTTGTTCAGTGCGAAGGTAGGTCAGACTACATTAGATTCATCCTGTCTCTTCCAACGGATGATAATGATAATAATAATTAAAATGTTTATTGAAGTAAAAAAAGAATCTAATACACCTCAGATATGACAAAAACCACTTCAAAATGACAGAATATTGACAAAGCCATTTTTCAATTCTGCTTGACATATCCACATGTATAAATAATTTAAATATGAAAGAAATAGAAATGAAAATATAAAAAAATATATAAGTGAAATGGGAATTAGGGTGTCATTGGCAAAGGAGTGCTCATTCCAATTAGGAAGCAAATTCAACACAAAGAAGAAAGTTTCCTGAACACATATTTTGAAAACAGTTCGTGATACTTCCGATTTGGAAACATCATTTCGTTGTTCACTAAAATAAGCAATTTTTGTCGAATTGATCCAACTTCGTACGATTTACCGTTTTCGAGATGCCAATATATACTGGCGCGACATAAAATGTTATAATTATATTATAATTTTATATGCATTACGTATTTAATTCATCATTCAACTATTATTATACATTGAAAGCGATTCGAGCACTGAATTTAAAATATTTTCTAATTTTATGGTGTGTGATAAAGAGATATATTTCTTTATTGCTATTTAAAATTCCCATAAATAAATGACCTCAGAGTGTATCTATACCGTGAGAGTCTGAGAGGAGGCACTCCCCTTTCTTGAGAGAAATAAACCGATTCAAAGAAAGAACATTTTATGGGCTATTAGAGAACGAAAATGTGATTTTTGTGCTCAAAACCAATTCAGTATAAAAGTAACTTCATTTTTATCGTAGGTTTTTTTCCATTTCCAGAAGAGTTATGTTTGGTTCAACTTTCAATTGAGAATATTTCCCCTTTCAACATGAACACCTTCCAAGGGTGGTTATCTTGAACGATGGAAAATAGCGATTTTAGTTTGTCTTTCAGTCGAAGATGATTCCACATCTGATTTTATGAACATCCTATTCATATTTTCAATAAAATCAGAATTCTGTATTATTACTATTACAGCATTACAAAAAGTTGACTATACAGAAGGCACATTGACTAAACAATGAAAATGGATTTTAAAAATGCGGAAGGCATGGAAAATTTCGATACATATCTATTCATTATTTATTTAATTTTGAGGAAATTATATAAGCAATCAAACTTTTTTCATTTTTCTTGATTTTTAATGAAGGTGGTAAAAGCAGGATGGAGTCTTAATTTTTTCTTGTTTATAAGACGAAAAAGAAATCATGATTTCTTGAACCATTCCTTTGCCCCTGAAAAATACTCTTCTTTATTTCGACCAACAATTTGTGCATAATTAGTTCTCGCATACTTGTGTACCGTAAGCTTTTTGAGTGACAGTCAAAATACATTGTATGAAAAATGGAGGAATGTAAAATAGTTTAAATTGAATTTTCTCACGTTAATATCTTTCAGTAAATAATATGAGGAATCGAAAAAACAGGTCAATTTTATTGTGAAGGCGGACACTTTCAAGCAATATTTGTAGCCTTCGTGGTTCAACCTCCTAGGAGGGGTAGATGTTATCATTAGAATCCTAAAAGGGAAGGGGGGGGGGGTGTCAAGTGGCACATCATTTTGATTGGCGTTCAATTCTTCTCCAATGATACTCTGACGTTTTATTTTTTGATGGCGTTCTACACGTAGACATGTAATTAGAATTTGCCTGTTCTGAGATGCATTATTGTATTGACTCCTTTTAATAAAAATGGTTAGAATTGTAGGTGGCACCGTTCCAACCCTTAAATGACAGAAATGAATTTATTACGCGGGGGATTTTTTATTTGTTGGTTATTTTCCTTTTACAAAATAAAATTTAATTTGCAAGAAAGAAATTTCAAATATAAAATCTACGTACGCTTATCTTATAAATTGTTCGAAATGTCGTCCATTTTGCTCCAAACAGTAATAAAGTCCGGTTTCGAACTCCCCTCTAACATTACGGAAAACTTCACTAGGAATTGACTGGCATGCTGCTGTAATTCGTCTTTTATGTTCTTCAATATTAGAAGGTTGTGTTTTATAAACAACGGATTTAAGATGCCCCCAAAGAAAGAAATATAAGGGTGTTAAATCCGATGATCTCGGAGGCCATTCAACTGCTCTCCTTCTGCCAATGCATCGATCCGGAAATCTCTCGTTTAACCACTGTCGGACGGGAAATAATGAGGTGGAGCACCGTCCTGCTGGAAATGTAACAGATCCTCCTGCAAAAATTCATTACCTTCTGCATCAATTTGAGTTTATATCTCAGTAGTGATAGAGCGCCGGTTCTAGATAATGTGGTGGTGGTGGGTGGTGGTGGGTGTCAGAGGGCGCCACTTGTTCGGTGACGTCAGACAAGGCCTTGAACGGCACGTGTTCGAATGACGTCAGGCATGACCTTCGAGCCACATTGGTGGGTGTCAGAGGGCGCAACTTGTTCGGTGACGTCAGACAAGGCCTTGAACGGCACACGTGTTCGAAAGACGTCAGGCATGACCTTTCACCGACCTTCATGGAGCTTTTAAGGGTGGGTGGGCTATATAATGATATTTCTAAATAGTGGATTCGGTGGCGTAAGTACTCAGAACTCTCATAGGTATTTTTAGTACTCTCATAGCTATGAATGGGTATTTCTAAATAGTCGGGACAGAGTATCTGAAAGTCTTTTGTGTCGTGGGTGTATCTAGAAATCGACGTTGTGGATTAAGTGGGTGGGGTCAGAGCTGTGACATAATGTTTCAATGTTCGACCTCCCAGTGACCTTCACGTTGTTTTCAAATGCATGGATGAAATCAGTCATAATTTTGGTCACATATTCGACATGTTAAACATTTGCATTTTTGTTTGGGAAGGAAGCACTTATAAAAAATGTATCATAGAATTTTCATGTTGTATTCAGGGTTTGTGTTCGACTAGGAGATGACATTGGTATTGAATGGGAGACATTGAATTCACGGTAATAAAGATCGACAAGGCCTTGAAGGCCACGTGTTCGACCTTCCACCGAACTTATGATGTCAGTCACATCCTATGTGTACTTGGCCATCTATTCGACCTTCCACCGACCTTCATGGAGTTTCCAATCACCTTCACATAACTGCGTGCACCTTTCAAGTACATGGTGCTGTATTTGAGACATATATAGTTAGTATTATTACGGGTGATTGGAGAGTAATGCGGGTAATTAGAGTAATTGAAGGGTCTGACCTTGAATACTTGTAATTTACCTCTAGAGTACTTTATTTTCAAATTTATTCTTTCAATACACTATTGTTATTCTTTATTTCAATTACACTCTAGTTGAAACAGTCTGCTTGAAGATGATCAAAAGGTTTGACCATCTTCAAACAAACTGTTCACACATGGTCAAATTTATATATTTCCATACACTATTGAAATTGCTTATTACTCCTTCAAATTGACTTTCAATTAGATGGATCAGTCATATTAGCCTATATGAACTTTTTGACAAAGTTCCAGCATAATAAATTATTTGAATAGAGTTATATAGAAAAAACACATTGGTCAATTTTTTTTTATTAGGCCAGATACATTATTCGTAATGTTACACACTGTAATTGATACAATTTCTTGATTCTGTGAAAACATCATTGCGTGATCTCACCGTGTCCAAGGTTATATTGTCGAATTTCTTCATCATTTCAATTTTGTCTTCATACTGTTGAATTTTTATTTGAAGTATTCTTATATTTACCAAATGCTTTTCCAGTAGACTTTTAATTTTCATGGCGGTACGGTTGAAACTCTTCAATCCACTCATGAATCAGGTGTAAGTTTGTTTGAAATGGTATGAAGGTGTCTTTCGATTTGAGATGGACATATCCCAAAGCCTGTATTCATACCTTTGAATGGCAACGACTCTGATGTGGGGGTAATTCAGTTTCAACCAATCACAGTACATGGATTTTGTTAATCACACCATACGTGTACTTGGTCACGCCCTATATGTACTTGCTGATCTGCTCGACCTTCATGGAGTTTTTGTGGGTGGGTGTCAGAGGGCGCCACGTGGTCGATGACGTCAGGCATGACCTTCGAACCACATTGGTGGGTGTCAGAGGGCGCTACTTTGGTTCATAGTGGGGGTTGTTTACTTTTGATTATAAAAGAAATGAATTTACTACAGATTCAGTAGAAAAATATAACCATAGCAGCTAGCAAGGTGGCGAAGAGTTATTCGGTGCCCAATAGAAAGAATAGTGAGTGTGTTTTAGTTTTGAAAATTGCTTATATTTTCCTTATTTATTTTCATTATGTCAGTTTCGAAAGTGGATTTACAAAAAATCAATTTTATGATTGAACAAGAAATAGAAGTATTAGAACAGAGAGTGTTATCATCATTGCCAGTGAATGAAGCATACATAATAAAGAATATGGCAATTTGTTCAACTCGGTTCGGTAAATCTCTTTTATCAACGTTAGTGGATGTAAACAATAATACATTATTCAAAACATGGCTACCAAAACGTGTTTCAGAGCAATTCACTGATGCTGATGTTACTTGTATCAATTCTTCGGGTGGTAAATATACGCTAGCATATTTGGGTCAAAGTCAACAGAGTTTCGTTGGCATGAAAACGCGATCGTTGGTCAAATTCAATCTCATTGACCAATAGTAATAGTTACTTTTCACTTATCATAAGCTAATTCTGATTATTTATATTATAGACGATAATTGTAGGGCGAATATAAAAAGTTTTCATAAATCTTTAAACACACTCTTTCTTGTGTGTCACCAAAAGTCTGATTGCCGAAAGTTCGATGTGAGTATTACTGATTATATCGTAAGCAAACTCATTTCAATAATTTCTATTTGATTTCAGTTCCATTCTTGAGAGATGTGGATGCAATATGCCAGCGAACATTGGAACAAAGCCACAGATATCGATTCCGCTGTTGCAAGGTTGTCTTCAGAGCTGTATGCTCTGGCCGAAGACGCTCACCATGCCACCATTTACGACTTGAGTGTATGTTATGATGAAGAGCAAAGTGAATTGTGGTTGCGAGACTGCGAGAACTACAAGAAGCGTGTGCATTTTTGCGAGAAATATTCAGACGGTAATTTGGATTTGGATCAACTCTGCAATCGCATGATTATGTGTGAGCTGAAGAGATTTCTCTACCGCCTGCTGCCATACTTACCTGGAGGGATCATCCAAAAGTACCAGCTGGATGAGCAAAGCGATGATGAAATCGAAAATGGTCAAGAAAGTAGTGATGACGAAGAAGAAATTATTTTAGATAGTTTACATATACCCAAAACTAATTGAATTGTAAGCTAGTGATATTTAAATAAAAAACCTAATATCATTTATTCATATTTTTATTTACCTATTTCTCTTTAACATCAATAAATAAAAAAAAGGAAATGGATACTAATGAATACAAATAAAAATAATCAAAAATACATAATATATATATATATGTCTGTATGTGTTTCGTCAATATCTGCCATGAACTGTTCCATCCAATGCGTTGTATGTTAGAAATGTATCATGCAAAATTAGTGCATATACTTTGGTGTTGTCTGGAAACTTAACCTTTCTGGTTTCAATCTCAAGTTTTATATCAATTGTTGATGATTTTGTGGCATTCGGCTGATGTGAGCAATCGATGACGAACAGTGGATTCTGTCGAAATTGTCCAATGTCCATTAGAGGTTCACTCATGTCTTTGTCATAATAACTGCGTTGAAAACTCTCATAGGCATAATATGCTGAAGTATCGAGTTTTTTATCGAAATCCAAATTCCAACGTTCATATGGATACACTTCAGAGTTCAAATACACTCGAATATTATTGATATCGGCAGTTGTGAATTTTGTGATGTCTCTCGTTCTATCTTCAGATATGGTAGTGTTTTGGAATCCGATGATGACGTAACGAGGTGTTTCTAGAGCATTAGTCGTCTTTATAGCCCATATGTCTGAAGATGTTCCACGTAGTGATGGAAGTTCATATAGATCCCACATGCGATACGCCAACTTAATTTTTGCATTCAGACCACTTTTGTTGATCCTACTCAAAAGTTTGAGTTTGTGTTTATCTTCGGGAACTATGTGTCTTATTTTCCATTCAATTTTGTTGATTTCTATATCAGCATCAACCTCGCCAATATACGAGTTTTTGAAAGATCGTGCAATGATCAGAATCAATTCCTGTTTGGCATTCAAGATGCTTCTGTTGTAATCTTCTGCGAAACCCATCAAATATTTGAGTGGTAATTTACCACTGAATACATGACTAGTTTCATCCAAGATATCCTGTTTGACTTCTGAGAGGCCCCATCCGGTGGTCAATAATGTATTAGCATGTGATTGTCCAAATGAAATCATGGTTTTCATTGTGGATGTTATTCCTGGTTTTCGAACAACAGCTACTTGCTCACCTCCCATTTCATAACGAATTTCATCAAACAGAAAAGCAATGGCATTGTTGGAGAGAAAGCATTGTTTGCTGACCTCTTTGGGAGTGAATTTTCCTTCTATATAAATGAAACTCTCAGCAATGTCAAGTATCACATCTTGGTTATTGATCGCGATACGGATTTCATCTGAATTTCTAAACAATGGTGATCCATATGGTTTGTAGGTGTGCTCATGAAAACTTGTAAGGGAATGATCAAGCACCGGTTCGTCAAATATATTCAACTTCTCATTATTTGTTTCAAACACCATCGTTATTTCTTCAATTTGAGTCCAATTGTTTTCAAAAATTCAAGATCTCTCACTGATAGAGTGTGTGCTAGCTGTTTAGCATACGATTGTGGAATGAGCTTCTTTCTACTCGAACCTTGCTTTATAACGGAATTGGTTTGTGTAACGTTTTCAATTCTTTGATGATTACGTCTATTGTAACAAAAACCCATGGTGTAGTAGTAGTTATTCGATTTTCTTCAATTCCAAAATGATAACAATCTCTTCTTCACTTCCAAAATCAATGAGGTTATTTTTGTTATCCAAAATACGTACAGTAATGTTGTCGACAGACTGGCGTCCTTCCGGACTGATTGGCATATAAATAATATTATGCGGCTCCTTTGTGAGATTGTATCCCGGCTCAACATCGAGATCGAATGAAAAAAGAATGTGATTTTCTTCATCATTTACATATGAACCAGATATGATATTGCATTCCAAACGGATGAGTCGAACAGCTGTAATATTCACAGGAAGTATAGATTCATGCAGTTTATTCCGCTCAAACACTAGACGATCGAATCCCAACATTCGACCTATTGAATTTTCATGGGTCAGATCAATTTCATATATTGATTGCATCATACATTTGAATGTATTATTGTTGGCTCGAAGACTGAATATGTCATCCAATTTGATCTCGTCCTGCTTTTTGCCATGAAGCACTTCAGATTCAATTTTCTTTTGAATAACAACATTTAACTCTTCTATCTCGTATGCACCACATGGTCTTCTAATGGAGTAATCTGTCCACTTGAAAAGAAGTGTGTCTGAGCCATCATCTTCAATGACCCTGATGCCGATTGTGTTGTTATTTTTCGTGATGTTATTGATAGTGTTGCATCCATAGAATCCTATTAGCCCCAAGCCATAACGAGCATTCCTATCCAATTCAATGGGTGGGTAAAAATCCGTGCTAAGAACGCTTTTTCCCACAACTTGTAACTCAAACTTGCGTGACATGACTGATGACTCATCTATGACATCACATCAATTTATTGTTGTCTACAACACATGCGTAATAACCTACGTTTTTTCGGAGGTGTTTCATCGAAATCCATTTCATTCTTATTGGTACCAATATTCATATCATTTATATTGCAATAACAACAGAATATTTTCCGTGGTGCAGGACCATCATTTACATCAGAATCGGAAATATCATCACTTCCTTTGCCAGGGTGATGCTCACTGCAATATCTGTATTTCATTATGTCCGGATCATCTTGGAGGTGTTTGGGTAACTTTTCCCAAACCCAAGCAATTTCATGTGCTGCACATGCAAGTATTACTTCTTTAGGCAAATTTAAAAGCATGACTCGATCCATTTTTGTCAAGGTGCGATATTTTGAATACATCTTGAGAGAAAATCCCATCCTCTTAATAGCCTCTCGATCCATTTCTGGTGTGATGTCCATTTTATGATTGGGAGAGAAACTTCAAGCACAAGTGACCGCATAAAACTGTATTGAACTTCTGCTGGCGGTGATAGTTATACAGAATTTTGACACTCGATCCTTTTTGAAAGTATTGAATCAATTCCATTGGTGGGGGTAAATCACCAAAACTATCAAAATATGTAATTTCTCTTCCATATTTTCTGTATGCCACCCAATGTGTTCCTGGGCCACTCATTTCATCTAAATTCATGATGGCGGTCTCGCGATGGTGTGGACCTGAAGATGGCAATCTATCACGCATGAAAATGCCTCGAAAATATGGAATTTTCATTTTCTTGGCATAATATTTGAGGTCGAGGTCGGTGAGAGGTCTTCGAGGAAGGGAATCAACTAGTTTTTTGAATTGTATGGTTTCAAGTAGAGTCCCAGTCCTTTACGATATGGTTTGAGGAATATACCACTACCGCTTCTACCCAGAGCAATAGTTTCCATTTTCTTATTGTGACGATTCGCTTCCATCAAAGCAACTCTACTTGCTTTGGCCGAATTTACAGCTTTGGTGATACCTGAAACTGCACCTGCTAAACTTCCAAGGGCAGACAATCCAGCAAAAATCGGAATCAATGGCAGAATTCCTCCAACCTTGGGAATCGGAATTATACGGGGTGTGCGGATTTTTTTCTTACCACCTGCAGCTTTGAGATATTTCCGTGCCGCTTGCAGTGCCACTGTAGTAGCCTTTTTTCTATCATTTGTTACGAATTCATCACCTCCAGAGTTTCTCAATACATTCCGCACTTTATGAACTACACCAGCACCAAATGCAACCTTTCTTATTTTCTTTTTTGTTTTCTTGGGATGATTTTTCCCTTTTTTTTTAATAGCATCCACACTGCACCCCATACCAAAACGTCTCTTCGTTTTCATAACGTTGGTTACTAGTAGAGCAGCTGCCCTTTCTCCAATTCCAGCGTCCTTTGATTTAACCCTATTCCAAGCTGCGTATTCAAGTTCTTTGTCTGCTTTATGTCTCAAAGTGAGATCAGTAGGATATTTTGAATATTGGATATCGTGACGTTTACAGGCAATATCCAATTTATTAATTCCGGGGTCGTTGCGAGCTAAACGCTCTCGCAATTTTGTTCCTGGTCCACAGTATTGATAACCTCCAGGTAAATGTAGCTCGAACGGTAGTTTGTTTATTAACGTATTAACAAATCCAAGACCTTTCTTTCTCTTTTCACTAATAGTACGTCCGTATCGTTTCGTGGTAGCCATTTAAATGAAATGTTCATTACATGTGATCGCTTACATAGTCTTCAACCACGGTACGATGCGCATTGTGAAGCAGAAAGAAAAGTTCACCGTAGACAATCTAGATGAAAAATTCGGGAGTGGATTAAATGGTCAGAAGTCATTGCGACATGGTCCACTACTTCCATCATCTGTTCGAGGACTCATAATTGGACCATCAAATTGCGGAAAGACGAATGCAATGATCTCGCTATTGACACATCCCCAAGGACTGCGATTCGCAAATGTTTATCTATATTCGAAATCACTTCATCAGCCCAAGTATCAATATCTACGAAACGTATTGGAACCCATAAAGGGGTTAGGTTTCTACACATTCAGTAATAATGCAGAAATCGTGGAACCATGTGATGCTAAACCAAACTCTGTCTTCATATTCGACGATGTGATATGTGAAAAACAGGATATCATAAGATCATATTTCTGTATGGGACGTCATAAGGATGTCGACTGTTTTTATCTTGCACAGACATATTCACGTGTACCCAAGCAACTAGTGCGTGATAATACGAATTTCATTGTGATATTCAAACAGGATGAGACAAATCTTCACCATATATTTTCCGATCATGTATCACCCGATGTAACATTTAATCAGTTTCAATTGATGTGTATCAAATGTTGGGAAGATCAATATGGATTTCTTGTCATCGATAAAGATAGAAAAATACATGGAGGTAGATACCGCATGGGATTCGATAGTTTTATATATCCATGACATTGCTTTCGAGATTCAATTGATTGTTGAATTCCATAGAGGTAACTGCTTCATTGTATTCTCTATATTAAAAAGATAATCAAAATGAAGACAGATAATGATTCAACTGCTGAAAATAGAGAAATGAATTTAAAACGTCAATTGGTTGAGACAACAGAAGCTGTACGGCAGAAATTCAACTCAATTAAGAGTGGAAATATTGAAAATCGGATGGCACTCGAAAAATTGTATGATCCCATAACGAAACCATTAAACGTTCTATCTTCAGCTGCTACCATGAAACCACCTTCAGTGTTGTCAATGAATCGAGGAAACTCTCGGCCTACTCCGATACATGCAATGAGTACTCCAATAGTAAAAAATAAATTTTTTGGAAGTGTATCTTCTGCTGACAGTGATACGGATACATTGGAAGATGAAGTGGGAACAACACTATATGAAACACCTTCATCATCTGGAATCAGTTCATCGGATCTGGATATGTCTCCTTCCAATCTTGAAAATGTATTGAAAAATCATTTGAAAAATGTCAAAACCAAAAATGCAGCATATGATACCATATTTGGTATACGTTTGGATCCCACTACACAAAAACTGAAAATGGGAAGTCTCGAGGTACGTTTTCAAAAAAGTGGAAACATTTCGTTTTGGAATGCTGATAAAGTGAAGAAACTTGAATGTCCAAGTAGTGCAGCTTTATATGATATGATATTTCTGAAAAATCCTCATCATGTCGACGATGAGGAAATTCATAAAACATATGCCAAGATATTGAAAGTAACGAATGCTCCATATAAACAACACCAATTGAAGAATGGGTTCAAACAAACAAATTCTAAAAAATTTCGTGAAGTTATCAAACCACTGTTATACTCATCACATTATCCGATTAGGAGTCGAACAAAAGAAGGAGCTGGATTCAATCGAAAAAAAATTCAGAAAATGTTTCATCGCAAACCTGTGAATTATGTTTACTGGAACTCACCTAAAGAGTTAGTGGACCGTCTACGGCTACTGATAGCTTCAAAGTCAGCTGGCCATACAGGGCATGATAATGAAATAATTTCAATAATCGAGGAATTACGAGAAGAAGGTATAATATATTGATGCAATCACAAAAATTTCATCAGTTTGTCCTCATCATTTGATGCTGTAACATTATCGAAAGATAGGATGGATAATGAAATAAGTGATGCGAAACGACAAGTAGTCAATGAATTACATAAGCCGGCAAGACGTAATTTTCCCAGAAGAATGACCAATATCAGAGGTTTTGCAGATTTATGGCAAATTGATCTTGCTGAATTACAACCCTATGCTAAAAGTAACAAAGGACATCGTTATATTCTTGTGGTGATTGACTGCTACTCCAAATACCTATGGACAGTACCTGTTAAAACTAAAACAGGTGCCGCTGTTACCGATGCAATGGCAATTGTATTGAAAGAAGCCAAATATTCTCCGAATCATTTACAAAGCGACCAGGGGAAAGAATTTTTCAATAGTAGTTTCTCATCTCTTATGCGGAAATATAACATCAACCATTATTTCACATTTAGTACTATGAAGGCTGCCATAGCAGAAAGGGTAATTCGAACAATAAAGACGTGGCTTTACAGAGAATTTTCAATGATGGGACATCACAAATGGTTAGATATTTTACCTATTTTAACAAAGAAATATAACAACAAAATACATCGTACGATAGGCATGAAACCCATCGATGTGAAGTCTACAACAAAAATAAAATTCAATGGAATGAAGAGACTGGGTGCACATAAATTCCACAAGAAACAAAAGACACCTAAATTCCGAATGAATGATATTGTACGTATAAGCAAGTACAAGAATATTTTCGAAAAGGGTTACACTGCCAATTTTACAACAGAACTATTTAAAATTGTTAAAATTAACCAAACACACCCCATTACTTATATTCTTGAAGACATTGATGGAAGCCCGATTAAAGGATGTTTTTATGAATCAGAACTATTGAAAACGCTTAATGC
Source organism: Chrysolina oricalcia (assembly GCA_944452925.2). Classification (NCBI taxonomy): domain Eukaryota; kingdom Metazoa; phylum Arthropoda; class Insecta; order Coleoptera; family Chrysomelidae; genus Chrysolina; species Chrysolina oricalcia. The sequence continues at coordinate 22,540,723 of OX101817.2, read as the reverse complement.
TGATGTATATCTAGTTGAAAGAGTAGTGAGAAGAAAAAATAATAAACTATATGTCAAGTGGTTAGGCTTCCCCAGTGAACATAATTCATGGATAGATAAAAGTGCTATGATTTAATATTCTCATTTAATTGTATTACATTTTATTTTCAGTAAGTTGTATAATTATTAATAAACTATGGAAAACATACACTCGTTTTTTTTTACATACAATTCATTAAAAGTGATGAAAATGAAGAATTCTGATTCAAAGGAAAAGATATAGCTATTTGACTCACTCAACATTCAGTGTAGGATCTCATATATTAATCAATTCGTCATCTAACGTTTTTCATGCAAATAAAGAATAAAACACGATTATGATGAAACTCATCTTTATTTAAATTTCTTATATGAATATTATACATGTCCCATCAATTAATTTTTCTCTGCATTCATTTTTCTCTGCATGCTCCCAAGTCCTCCTGTGTTGATAACTTGAATTTGATCAACATGTTTCATCGATTCTATCGAATACATGAAAGCTTCTACAGCTGCAATGATTCGTTCATCCTTCATTGATATATTAGTTAATGCTATTTGCAGAGAAGATTGAATAGCTGCAAGAATTAGGTCCTTTACGTTTTTTATTTCATCTTCGAGATAGGAACGGATCACGCAATCCTCTCCATCAACAGAAACTCCAATATTCTTCAATATTTTTCCCTGCATATCATATTGCCCATCTGTTGTCAACTTGAAACCGATACCTGCAGGTCCACGTATAGTTGATCCATTTCCACATTTTCTCTTACGTCCAAATTTATCTATAGCTCTATTCATCTTTCTCTCACAAAGTTACTTCAACAATGACAATGATAAGAAATAATTTTGTATTTAACCATTTAATTCGCTGATACATATTTCAATATTCGAGTATAAGTGTACGAAAATATTGAAGGAAAGTATATATGAATATGAATCCACCTCCACCTGAATCAACAAAAAACATGTTCTAATATAAATAAAACAATATTTGAGTGATGTATAAGCAATTTTCTGACCATAGTAAATATGAATTTTCCGGTTGTTTTACGTGAAAGAAATTTTTTAGTATTTTGAATGATATTATTCAGTTATTTCTGCATCCAATAGTGTGATTAGATAATCGAGTCTACTCTCAGGATCTATATCGAATTCATCGAACAAAGATTCGACCATCATATCACATATACGAATGTTTTCATTGGGGTCATTTTGATAAAACTCAATATCACTATGGCCCCATGGAAGTGTATGCGTAGTATTTGGAATGATGAAACGTTTATCATCATTGAATGATAGGGCTACCTTATTTCTCATTTCAGTGAACATATCATGTGAGATGCTTCTGAATGAGTTCATCTTTCTAAAAATGTGACCCCCATTTTCAACAATATTTTTATAATCTTCACAGGTCAATTGGTTCTTTATTACAGATCTTTTCACCCCTTTGGCTCTTTTTACCTCATTTGCAACAGATTGAACATAGTATGCTTTGGCACCTGTACCATAAAAACTAATTATAGGATCGTTGGGGAATTCATCTTTGAAATTTCCTAAGACTGAAGGTGTTACAGGTATATTGAATTTGTTATCTTCAAATTTTCAGTTTGCACTCTCAGAATTAGTGAATCCGTATCAGTATACAAAAGTGAAGCATTCTGACCAAATTCTCTTTTAACACATCCATAATAAAAATCATACATCACAGTCTTGGATAACTCCAAAACAGTGAATCCCAAATACAAGGGTTTATTGTAATGCACTCTCACTTTACCCAATTGGATAGCAACCAAATTTTCAGAAAAAATTGCACAACTTTTGAAGTTTGGTTTAGCAATAAGGGTGGAAGCCCCCATTTTGTTTTGAATATTATTCCAATGTGTGATAAGCCTTACATCTATTCTATTGTCCACGTTTTCCATCGTCTTACCATACACTGAGTTTACCATTAGTTTATAAAAATCTTTCTCAGCCTTATTGCTTGAGTTATTTCGCATTTCTGTATTAAGATTGATGTAAGGTTTCATCCAACATGACTGTTTAAATCTCATCACTCTGTGAGTGTGCATTACAATCAAACCATTGTTTATTGCCTGTTTCAAGTTTTTATAATGTACTATGTACTTTCGTTTGTCATTCAAGTTCGGTATCAATTTAGGGATTTTACATTTCGAATATGGTGGAATGATACTTTCCACCAGAAAAGGAAAATCAGCATGATAATCATGCAACTCTCGCGGGTAATGAATATCAACCTCGAGAACATATCCATATGGATCATCATCTCCCACATACATTATGTCCAAATTTGTAATTTCTTCATGTGATAGCCATGAAAAATCGCCAGTTGGTAATGCTTGTGACATACTATGCCCATAAAGATTTGTTGCATCCAAATATGAGATGAAAGATGATGGCTCGTTAGGATTAAAATCGGGTAGAAACTTATTATTTGCTTCATGTTTTCTTTCACTACATTGACTTATCCCCCCACGTATACCTTTTTTGAAAAAATTTATCATATCTATATCAGTGAGAAGATCTAACTCAATATCTGTATATTTCAACATTGCATCCCAAGATAGGCCTGGTGCACTATAATACTGAAGTGGATCCAATTTATAGGTATTTAAACACATCCTTCTGAAATTTTCGAAAACATCACATAGTAATAGTACGTCAGATTTCAAATACAAGTCCGAATAATCTCCCAAACTCTCACACTCGAATAGATTCCAAACACGTTTAGCCCTCATATAGTCTGTGTCGGATATATGTTCTTCATTCAAGTTGTCATAGAATTGATTTTTAGTCGGTAAGGTAGTAACATTCAACTTGTCAAAATTGTCAACAAAACTATAAGGAAAGACACCTTTCTGTCTCATTAAATTGAATTTTTCTGAATCGGGAAAATGTTTGGAAATTTCTATACATTGTTCAATGATTAAATTAGCTCCCAACTTTTCCAGTGAACTAGACATAAACTTGAAACTATCTATAAACCTCAATTTTAAATAATTTCTCCTCGTTTCACCCTTTCTATTTTGATAGCTATGTGTGTAGATCTTTTTAGAAAAAGAAATGTACTTTTCTTTAGTTTGGGCAATTACTTCCACCCTATCATTTTCGCTATACAATTCTTTTATAAACATGTGGCAATCGTAACCACTCATATTATGACATATAATTGGAATGAAAGTGGGGATTTTGAAATTCAAGTTACATACAGAGTGCGCTGCAGGGAATCTTTTTTTACCACTGATGTGACAATGATCACGCACCTTAATATCCCCTTCTGTGAAAGGTTTTTCACATATACCACATTTGGTGGCATTATTATACTCTTCTTCCTCTTGTGGGGTTTGTTTATGTATTGGTTTCACATACCGTAAATGTTGATGATAAATATTTTTCAAATCGTCTTCGATTCGCATAGTGAATATCTTGGCAGCATCAGCACCTCTATATGTAACAAATTTTGATAATTTATCATTGAAAGAACACTTTATCAGATATGCAAAAGAGTATGGTTCATGTTGGAAGGTTCTATTCGTGTATGAGAATTCTGGGTTTGGTTCACTGGTTTGAATGGGTTTCAACACAGACTCGAAATCTGCATAAACAACAAATGGCACCTTCATTTGTTTTTCAAAATTTTCAAATGTTAATTCATTACCAGCAACCAAGTTTCCATATTTATTGATTTTAAAGTCATTTTGTGGTGTTGTTGTATAAACATGATTACAATCATGCATCTGATGACGTAATAGTAATCGTTCGTTTGAAAAGTAAAGTAAACAACCATCACAAAAAAATTTTTTGTGTTCATAAGAAGAAATTTGACCAGATACCAAACGTGAAAGATCTTTTATCCAACAAAAATTACTATTTCCCACATCATCTGCAATAAGCAACAAATTGACATGTCTTGCGAGCTTCCTCTGTGAGTATCGTAATGGACCTACAACTTCGTACATGACTTTATTGTCTTCAAATTTTGATTCTAAACCATACACATTGACTGAAATATCATTCAAATTCTCGAACGATTTAATATCACGTAATTTAACTGGAAAATTCATACCTGTAACATTTAAAACGGTGCTATAGTGGGGATATGAAGACACTAGCGAAATGTTGATATCAACAGGAAATAATGCTGATGTTATAGCCCACGCAAAGCAGCATTGATCAGTATTCTTCACATTGACAACAGCCTTCTTCATCTCAATAAATCGTGGTAGTTTGATGTAGGAAGATCCACCCAAGGGGGTATACTTATTTATGTTCACCTCAAGAAATAGAATTTTTTCACAACTCCATCCTGAAATGAATTAATTATTAGACCTATTATTTTCATACAATCATTTCATCACAAACCTGAATCACGATCAGCAAATTCCGATGTTTGAGCAATTATGGTGTCCCGGAAGGTGTCAAATAATCCATTCAAGTCAGTGGATAAATCAGCTATACGATTTTGTGAGTTGAATGACTTGATATCCATAACTTCCTGGGTTTGGATAACATAACTGCCAAATACTTCCATGTTGACCTTGACAGAGTTGTGCAACTTGATTACTTTCTCCAAAACGTCGACGACTTGGCATTTGATCTCATTAAAAAATGGACTATACTCAGTATATGTGTTTTCAGCAGATACCCTGTAGCTGGCAATTCGACACTTGAACGCGCTTTTGATTTGTTGTACTCCAACACCCAAATCAACACATGCATTTGTTCTGTGAATGAGTGTCCTCTTATGAGAGCTGATTTTGGAATGCGGAATTATCACACTACAGGAATCACACTTATAAAGTGGCAATACAGGAGATTCTAATCGTTTTTTAGAAAGGCCAGCCTGATGTATGTCTCCCTGATTGGATTGAATATCACCACTAGTGGAAGCTACATTATTAACTTTCACCTTTTTTCTGGAAGGGCCAGCTAGAGATATACATCCTTGATCAGACTGAAGATAAGCACCACTAGTGGAAGCTTCATCATTACCCCTCACTGTTTTTGGCGAAGATGTCACTGAACAACTTCCACGCTGGTGCCTGAGACGGCTATCTCTTCGTGTGAAAGATTTTCCACAAATGCAAGAAAACATGATTTCAAACTGAGTATTTTTTTTTGATAACACACAAGAGGAACTTTTTGATTACACACGAAAACCAGAAGAATCTGACTGAGGAAAGAGTACAACACATCACTTATATACCAACTGGTGGTGGCGTGGTTGTAGGCGTGGTTGTGGGCGTTGTTGTAGGCGTGGCATTCCAATGCCAACAAAGGAAGTGAAGTGTTGAAGCCATGAATCGTTACAATGTCATATGTAATTGAATACTACACACTCATTCAAGGTTAATCTCAAGGTTATCCATCATAAGTTGAATGAAATCCTCATGTGAACTTCTTGTAATCCAGGAATGTGAATATCAAAAAATGAATAGTGCATTTTCTTTGTAGTGAAATATTGCAAGTATAAATACAGGTTATTCTCTTCAAAACATAAGTCATGAAAACACGATGAAGAGGGTAACATTCGATGAAAAGTATAATAAAATTCACTATATGATATCATGGAACTTTGCATATAGACATGTGAGAAAAAAATTCTGGGAATATAAAAGCATCGATAGATGGAGATTCAACAGGCGAATAAAGGAAACTTCCACCATCATAGAACCAATTTTGGATGTCACACATAGACGAAAAATATATTTTCAGAGATTTTGTGATAAGTATATTCGAAAATAAATAATGTATTTACTAATTGCTAGTCTTTTATTGAGTGAATGTATTCTATAGTGTTGTCATTTGATGTAATCTTGACTGATAGAGGGGAAATAAAATCTTTCAACTCACGCAAAGAAAATGTACCTATACGCTGAAATGAGCTAAAAATATTGTTCAACATATATTGTCATTCTCGGAGCAAGTTACAAACCTACAATATCAGCTATGAAAAAAAAAATTGATGAGTTTTAATGAGAAAAAACCAAGATACATCTCGTTTATGCCCACAATGGAACCTGATGTGGTAGTATTATACAAAAAAAGCTCCAGGAAGATCGGTGAAAGGTCGAAAAGGTGACCAAATATATGTAGGGCGTGACGGACATCATTCGTGTACTTGGAGGTTACGTGAAGGTAATTGAAAGCTTCATGAAGGTCGGTGGAAGGTCGAACAGGTTGTAGGTTGGTGGAAGGTCATGACTGACTCGAACACGTGGACTTCAAGGCCTTGTCTGACGTCATCGAACAAGTAGCGCCCTACAGTACCGAACCGAAATCTTTATAACCGTGAATGAAATGTCTCCCATTCAATACCAATGTCAACTCATAGTCGAACACAAACCAACATGAAATTTCTATGATATTTTTTTTTTATAAGTGCTTCCTTCCCAAACAAAAATGCAAATGTTTAACATGTCGAATAGGTGACCAAAATTATGACTGATTTCATCAATGCATTTGAAAACAACGTGAAGGTCACTGGGAGGTCGAACATTGAAACATTATGTCACAGCTCTGACCCCACCCACTAAATCCGCAACGTCGATTTCTAGATACACCCACGACAAAAAAGACTTTCAGATACTCTGTCCCGACTATTTAGAAACACCCATTCATAGCCACCGAATCCACTATTTAGAAATATTATATAGCCCACCCTCCCTTAAAAGCTCCATGAAGGTCGGTGGAAGGTCATGCCTGACGTCTTTCGAACACGTGTGCCGTTCAAGGCCTTGTCTGACGTCACCGAACAAGTGGCGCCCTCTGACACCCACCAATGTGGCTCGAAGGTCATGCCTGACGTCATTCGAAAACGTGCCGTTCAAGGCCTTGTCTGACGACACCGAACAAGTGGCGCCCTCTGACGAGTGTAATTGAAATAAAGAATTACAATAGTGTATTGAAAGAATAAATTTGAAAATAAAGTACTCTAGAGGTAAATTACAAGTATTCAAGGTCAGACCCTTCAATTACTCTAATTACCCGCATTACTCTCCAATCACCCGTAATAATACTAACTATATATGTCTCAAATACAGCACCATGTACTTGAAAGGTGCACGCAGTTATGTGAAGGTGATTGGAAACTCCATGAAGGTCGGTGGAAGGTCGAATAGATGGCCAAGTACACATAGGATGTGACTGACATCATAAGTTCGGTGGAAGGTCGAACACGTGGCCTTCAAGGCCTTGTCGATCTTTATTACCGTGAATGCAATGTCTCCCATTCAATACCAATGTCATCTCCTAGTCGAACACAAACCCTGAATACAACATGAAAATTCTATGATACATTTTTTTATAAGTGCTTCCTTCCCAAACAAAAATGCAAATGTTTAACATGTCGAATAGGTGACCAAAATTATGACTGATTTCATCCATGCATTTGAAAACAACGTGAAGGTCACTGGGAGGTCGAACATTGAAACATTATGTCACAGCTCTGACCCCACCCACTTAATCCACAACGTCGATTTCTAGATACACCCACGACACAAAAGATTTTCAGATACTCCGTCCCGACTATTTAGAAATACCCATTCATAGCTATGAGAGTACTAAAAATACCTATGAGAGTTCTGAGTACTTACGCCACCGAATCCACTATTTAGAAATATCATTATATAGACCACCCACCCTTAAAAGCTCCATGAAGGTCGGTGAAAGGTCATGCCTGACGTCTTTCGAACACGTGTGCCGTTCAAGGCCTTGTCTGGCGTCAGCGAACAAGTTGCGCCCTCTGACACCCACCAATGTGGCTCGAAGGTCATGCCTGACGTCATTCGAACACGTGCCGTTCAAGGCCTTGTCTGACGTCACCGAACAAGTGGCGCCCTCTGACACCCACCACCACCCACCACCACCACATTATCTAGAACCGGCGCTCTATCACTACTTATCTCGTGAGTTATAAGAGGATCGATAGTCTCTTCAAGTATTTCAAGGTACAGATTGCCAGTCAAGTATTCTTCCAGAAATAATGAACAAATAATGGCATTTCCAAGAAAACCAGCACAAACATTATCTTTTTGTAGGTGTTGTGTATGCCCTTCCCGAAAAATATGTGGGTTTTCGTCACTCCAATATCGTCAATTTTGTCTATTAACATTGCCATTCAGAAAAAAATAAACACTCATCACTGAAACAGATTTAGGGGTGGTATTGACTCGAAGAAACATGATTTCTCAAAACTATTCTTCTATCATAATCATCCTCGTGGAGCTCTTGAATAATCTGCATTTCATAAAGATAAAATTTATGCTTTCAATGCTTTTCTTATAGTCTCGCGTGACATTCTCGTCTGTTCTGATACTGATCGTAAGGAGCTCGAGGGCTCTACAGCAAATGTTCCCAAAACTTCAATTTGAGCTTCTTCATTTAGTACCCTGAGGTTATTTCTTTTGTTATTTGTCACTGAACCAGTTTCGTAAAACTTATTCACCAAATCAAGCACATACCTTTGACTTACATTACAATTTGGATGCCTTTCGTTAAAAAGACATGCCGCCCTTCGTGCGCACTTTCCAACTTCTCCATAAATTACAATCATTTCGATTCTGTCTTGAAGAATGTAAACCATTCTTCACTTTTATACACTTATTAGAGTAATCCTTAAACATCCTATCAGGTAAAACTGTATTCACATTACTACCACATCGTTCAAATCTGTTAACCAATTTTTTGCCTGAAAACAGAAACTTTTTACAGCAGAAATAGCAAAAAATGGAAGGCTATCTGTATAATTTCTGCGATGAGAATTAAAAATTCAGCATTTAATAATACACAACTTTACTACTATCTACGTTTTACTATTAGACTACCTGATATTCTGGTCAAACAATGCATCTCAGTATAGGAGTTCTAATAATTACTTCTGTCAGTTTCAAACGCTATTTTTCGAAAAATGCTCATCAAAAAATAACAAGTCAGGGTACCATTGGAAAAAGAATTGATCACCAATCAAAACGATGTGCCACTTGGCCCATCTTCCCATTTAAAATTCTAAGGGTAATATCTACCCCTCCTAGGGGGTTGAACTACGAGGGCTACAAATAGTCCTTGAAAGTGTCCCTTTGCGAAAAAAATTTACCTGTCTTTTTGATTCCTCATATTGTTTACTGGAAGGAAGATATTAAGGGTGGGAAGTTTTCAAATTGACACCATGTATAAGTCCATTTTACAGATAGACCATGACTATGGCCTGTTTTGGAGCTACAGGATGTCAAAAATGCGATTTGATTTTTGTGCTCTGAATCGAGATTAATCTTTCTAAGAAATGAACTCGTATCGTCTAAGTTGTAGCACATGAATTCCTCCATAAAAACAATATGTCACAAAGGGTATTGCATTACATCATGGCAAGAGATTATTCATAGAAATAGATAAATATCTATAATATTATAACCGTTTTGATATTATTTCAATCCGTTAAACCTGGAAAATAAATTCCTTGAATTTTCCCATTATCCAGAAAAAGTTTATGTCTTCATCAATAACACGAGGACTTAAATGATTGCCTGTCAAAAGATTTACAGTATTTCATGTACAGGGTGGCAATTTAAATGCTATCAACAGCTGTATCTCTGCTTAAACAAAATTATATATGAAACATTTCAAACGTCGCGCGTCGATACAACTGAACATACATTTCATTATTTTTATTTTACTCCTTACACTAATCAATTATCCTGCCAATATTTGTTCATGTCTTTTACATTTCATAAAATATCAATCACTGTTAATTCCTGCCTCCATAGCAGAAGTTTAACCGAGTAGTGACTTTTTACATCATTTATTGACGAAAGCCACCATTTACCATTCTGATATTGATACTCAAAACAAGTATGCTGTTATCACCACTATTTATTCTAATGGTCTGTTAAAAGCTTTTATAATATTTTAACGACATATAATAAACCCCTCAAATTACTCCAGCATAGTGTTTATTACGATGAAGTAATATATATTATTAAAATTACGTTTGTTTGAAAGTGGTTGACAATGTTTCACTTTGAGTAAGGTTATTCTGGACTTTCATTGTCTAAAAAAGAACAAAGAAAAATTCAATTCTCTGCAATTTTTAATCACGACGTTTCAACTGTTGAAATCTACAGTCGTTATCAAGTGTATAATGCGACAATCTCAAGGATACTTCTTATATATGCTGTGGATAATTTTTGTGTCATTAGCCTAGGGGTAATTTGGCGGTATTCAGGTAAGCTTGTTAATTACTTTGTCAGGTCCCTCCGGTACAGCATTGTTAATTCTTATCGCAATTTCAATTGATCCATGCCACTAATTAAGGGTTTCCACACATTACGGATTTCTATGCTGGCCTGACTAAAGACTTTGTTGTTCATAATATATGCACTCTCTTTAAACTTCCTTCTATACCAGCCCTCTTCTTTATGGATGACTTCGGCTTCAGTCCATTTTATGTTGTATTGGGTCGTCCAGACATGATCCGCTATTCCTGACTTTGATGTTTCTCCTCGTTGAGTGTTTCTCTTGTGTTCAGCGAGTCTAACGCTAAGTGGTCTCTTAGTTTCTCCAAGATAAGCTTCGCCGCATTCACAAGGGATGCGGTAGATGCAGTTTTTGGAGTCAATGTCAGCGTTACGTGGTCTGGTCTTTGTGAGACGGCTGCGAATAGTGTTACCTGCCTTGAAACATGTCCGTATTTTGTATTTCGACCCAATTCGCTTTATTCTTTCCGATGTTAGCTGTCAACAGAATGTTGTAAAGTTACAGGACACCTCAAAACAAAACAATATTTTAAATCAATGTCATTAGTGATGAGTTGATATTTTAAAAGAACAAGACAAATAGAAGGAAAGAGGAAGGTGGACACAAACTTGACACACAAATAAAACTTTTCTTGAGATGAGGTGGTCTCTCACTGCCCAGCGTCATTATGTTGGGTGTGCTCGTACCGATGATATCCTTTATGTCAATGCGCATGTTATATATTACCAACAATACTTTATTTGGGAGGGAGATGGCTTTATTTGTTCGTGAGATACATGCAATTGCTTTTTAAGATTCATTTGGCATAGATCTGACCTGTTCTGGAATACTTTTTCCATGAATGAGACATTAAGGTTTTTGCACATTAGAAGCAATTTGTCAAATCAGTTTGTCGATGCTCATCACCATTTGATCCATTTAGTCTTGAGCTTTTCTTAAGATTTGCTAACTCAGAAAATCCAAAAACGTAACACAGAGCAAATTGCTTATTCTGTCTCAATTACTATTCTAATGTTTTTTTTTCTAATAACCATTTTTGCTGAAATAATTTTGGTAGAATAATTCATGAATAAACTTAATAATTTCTTCGAATCAACAAAATTTTTTTCTGTTTACCAATTCCTAAACTACCCTTCCTTCTCACCCTTGGTTCTCATGATGTTCTGCGAACATTAAAGGATTTTTTTCCTTGTAAGAATCAGTTCGTGGGAAATGTAGTTCCGTAAGGTTTGATATAAGGTTCGGTGTTATTTATAATCTACACCTATTAATTTCAAAATCATGTGAATTTCTGCGGCAGTAATTTTTATGCAGATGATACCCTTAGCAAACCTTCAACTTATTTGTGATTTGGAAGCAATCGCCTCTACATCTGAAAAATTCCGCCTTTGTATGAACCGTTCTAAATTATGCGCTACTCTGCTTGGTAGAAAGGTCGCCCTAAGTCACTATATTAACTCGGTTATGTTAAAAATCAGGAATAATATAATTCCTTCACATAACAGTTCAAAAAACCTAGAAATCATTCCCGATTCGTCTCTCAATTTCAGTGGAAATGTCAATTCGGAGAGCCTTCTGTTATCTCAAATTGATCTATTCTTGATTCTTAGATAGTATGGGGAAAAACTGTATAGGAGTCATCAGTTCTTTCACTCGGACTCGGCACACGAAATCACTTATCTTCCCATCCCCCTCTGCAACAACTTGGTTGGCTCAATACTGAAAAAAAAAATACATTTCGCGTGCACTTCATTCCACAATATTTGAAAAACTCCGTAAATTCCACCCTTTTTATTATATTGTAACGAGCTGGAGCCAGACCTGTCGGGCTATGTCGAGATTCAGAGGAATGCATTATTCCACCGAAGCTCGGACCCAGAGTTCTTGGTGCATCTAGAAGCCATCTAGAGATGCGAGACGCCGAAATATGAATCATCGGGCTACTCTGATAGAACGATCGGGAACCATCGAGAGCAGTATAATTTGGATATAAATATCACCCGAGTACGAGTAAAAGTTACAGTAGACAATTCACCGTTAACTTAGAAGTAGAAATAAATTAGCGTTATTCTACTGGTACTAAATTAATTAATTTAAAACGTTAAGATTATTTTTATTACTATATGATACAATTTTCTTTCGTGCGGACGTCCATTACATTAAAGCCGGGGTCCCATGCATACGTTTGTCCGTAGTTGTAGCGTTGTATGAGGATTACAAAGTAGGATAACGCCTGTGTATCATCTATTGGAGCCGATTTTCAGCGCCATCTGCCAGGAACATGTGGAAACTTCGAATTTTTCAATCCGTGCAGTAGTGACCCCTACACGGTCCTAATTCCAACTTGATGGAACGTAATTTAAACAGGGACGGATTGAGAGATTGAACATTATTCACGTTCAGACGTATGAAATAGCTAACAGAATTTCATATTCGGATACTTGGGTTCAAAATTTCGATAAATCGCATTAGGTGATAATATTTTGATATTATACGTGATTGGAAACTCCCTGAGTTGTCTTGTGGAATATCAATTTGCTCCAACTTATTAAATTGTCGCTGCTGTCCTATTGACGTATCCGTTCATTTAAACAAATATGAACTGACTGACATCCAAGAGATTTACTAGTCGAGCATGGTCGAGCTGTATAAACTACAGTCGATAAAATTTTCTGTCACTAACACATTCAGGAATGATGATTTTTAAAGAAATTATGAACATGATGAGATGGAAACAAACCTACGATAAAAATTAAGCTATTTTTTTGTAATATCTAACAGGAAACAACTACTTCCCCGGCTAATGCGCATTCATTCATTTTTATTGTAGGTTTGTTTCCATTTGCTTAGGAGTTGTTTCTCTATTTTCAATTGAGAAAATTACCCTTGTCAACATTCAGGAATTTTATTCAACTGATTGGAATTTGTGAGTCAAGTTTCTTTAAGTACCTGTCTGACAGAATCTAATCAATGGACTTAAAATATGACAGTTGATCGTCATTCAGGTGAGGATGCTTTATGACATTTTTATAAGGGAAAAACATAGCGGGCGATCAATTTGAAATTGGTATGTGGGGGTTTTTGGGGTCGGAAATGTGTTTTTTGATAAAATTTGGGATGGTGGTTCCAAAATCGATATGGTAGATGATGAGAATATGCATATTTTACGCGCATTTATTCAAATAAGACTGTTTGTATGCCTGTCTGCGTCAAATCTTGGAAGTGGATTTTGACTCACTAGCAGTTTTCGAATTAACTCAAAATTTGGCAGGTGTTCATATTTCTGGCGAAAATGTAAATTCATAACATCAAAATAGCGGACGAGTTTCCCTTGCCCCAATCTTGGTTTAAATATAGCCATAAAGTTCCTCTAGCTCTACAAATGATAAACTATAATTTCACAGTGACCACTTCAATGAAATCGATAATACAAGTATTTTATATATTTATTCAACGGGTAATCCCAATTACAATTTGTTGCAATAAAAATGAATGTATAACATCTTAAAACTAAGAATAGATAAATACCCAATAAATTACATGAAACAATAATAATAATACAATACAATATCAATCATACGGCAGCAGTAGTTTTTTAAGGAAGTATACAGGGTGGGACACCGAAAACGAAACAGAGCGAATATCTTCAAAACGCATGCGTTGTGAATGAAATGCAAAAACACGTCGATTTTGAATCCAAGGGGAACATCTTCCTATCAGAACCTCAACTGTCATACCTCTTCCCCCACCTCTTGGTCGCTACCACCCAAACAATTTGAAAAGGGAAAGTAGTGAGTGTGACACACCATTAAAAAGGTAATTTTATAAGGAATTTAGCCTTGTCAATTTTTGCTACCTAACTTTTTATTTTGGCGCCATCTTGCGGGAAAAACAACTGTTCCGTATTCCAAATTATGATACTTCATTTGCAAGCTAATTCGACATAAATTCGGTGACAATGCATTATGTTATTTTTCTAAAAGAAAAAACAAAATGGCGGCTCCAAAATAGCGGACAAGATTTGCAATTATGGTCCGAATCGATTCAAAATTGATATGTGGTGGTTTCCATGGTCAGAAATTACGATTTCTCTGTCATTGCAAAGAAACAAGATGGTCGCTCCAAGATGGCGGACGGAATTTGTAATTATAGTCCGATTCGAATCAAAATTAGTATCTGTGGATTTTCACGGTCGGAAATTATGTTTTTTTTTATGATGCAAAAAACAAGATGGTGGGCGAAATTTGTAATTGTGGTTCGATTCGACCAGGCATCGAAAACGAATTCTTCAAAACACATGTATTGTGAAAAAAAATACAAAAACACGTAGATTTTTAATCCAAGGGGGAAATCTTCTTATCATAACCTCAACTTTCACACCACTCCCCCCACCCCTTCGTCACTCATACAATTTGAATAGGGAAAGTACTAAGTGTGACACTGCATTGAAAAGTTTATTCCATAAGGAATTCAGACATGTGAGTGTTCGCTATCTAACTTTTCATTTTGGCACCCTCTTTCGGGAAAAACAACTGTTTCGTATTCCAACTTGTGATTTTCAATTTGAAAGCTAATGTAAGCAAATCACGAAAACAACAAAAATTAAAAAAATTACCATTATATGAACTTAGAAATTGGAATTTTTTTCATACATTACTCAAAAACGTCAGACAGCGTTTCGTGACTAACTTTAACTCATGTATGGTAGTCCATGGCAAAGTCTTTGAGCATCTACTGTGAATTGATGCAGTTTGGAATGATTGGATTCGAATTTATTCAAGGTTTTCCAATCCTCAAGTTTATTCAATGTTCAATTTTTTTATTCTTCAAAAGCTTTCATTCAACTTGCCCTGTTAGTTAGTTAGTATGTATGTATGTGTGGGACAAAACAAATCTGTAAAATCCCTATATGCCAATTTTGAATCGAATCAAACCACAATTACAAATTCCGTCCACCGTCTTGGTTTTTTGCATTGACAAAATAATCATAATTTCCGACCCTAAAAATCCTCACACTGATTTTGATTCGAATCGGACCATAATTACAAATTTAGTCCGCCGTCTTGGAGCCACTATCTTGTTTTTTTTGCATTGACGAACAAATCATAATTTATGACCCTGAAAACCAACATATATCAATTGTGAATCGAATCAGACCATAATTGCAAATCTTGTCCGCCATTTTGGATTCGCCATTTTGTTTTTTTCCTTTAGATTGCATATAATCACACTAGTCTTGAAATTCTGTTAGATAGAACTGTTAGATATAAACCAATGAAAAAAAATGTGAAAGTTTTATCATTATCATCGTTATACAAATGTTCCACTATAGTCAAGCCATTCATATAAAAACTTTGATTTTTGCTAAGAGATCGAAAAATATTCCAATAAAATGCAATCTTAAATTTTTTCAATTTATTGCTTGAAACGTGAGTATAACATTAAATTCCAAGCAACTTTTCCAAATTACTTTTCTCGATATCTTGCCCACTTTTGGCCTCTTCATGGTATTTTTTTTCCATTTTGCTGCCATACTAGTGGTCACGTAACATGTGTCAAAATCGGTTTTAGGTTATTGGACATGCACAAACTTTTCCCCAGAAATGTTTTTCCCACACTCTAATAACAAACTTTTTTCCCATGTAGTACATACTTTCTGGCGGTCACTGTATAACAATAATACATAATAATATCACTGTTTTGCGATTTTAATAGTTTGACATTTTTTGTTTGCTTACAAGATTTCATATACTTTGACATTTTTCTACAGTATTTGAATATCAATGTTTTTATCAATAATTTCAAAATGTAATATATCTGTATTCTTTGCATGAGTTACCAACATTTTCCCAGCCTTTTACATAAACTTTTATTCAGTCGTTTGAAAATCTTCATGGTCCGAAATTTTTAAATATTGTTACCTACGAAGTGTAGTTGTGTGCATAAAAAAGTCGCGCTTAGACCGTCCCTATAAATAATTCAGCAAAGATTTGCAATCAGTTTGAAATCTATACAATCGTCACTATTGAACTGTATAAACACAAACGCCTGATCACACCAATTCATCATGAATACTGCGAATTCGTCCAACAAGTAAATAAATACGACTGGAACTGAAATAATCTGTGACTGCGGACCTGCAAAACAATAATTTTACCCAAGCGCGGTGAGTCGAGGCAAGCGAATCTCGACTTAAATGGCTGTTCGAGCTGACCAATGAAACTCCATAGTCTCCCTCGACGATGCTGCCATCTACACGCAGTCTCCTTTTGGCTCCAATGAAACGTCCATAAGGTGATATTACTATGTAATCCTCATACAACGGTTGTAGTGTTCGATGTATTGTGATTTTTATCAACGATAATGAATAAATGGAATCAGAAATGGAAAGCCTGGATTTCGAAAGTGAAATTACTGAAAACAGTTTAAATGTAAAGTCTACCGCGTTTTATGTAATTAGATACGTATATTATAATAATGTCTAAATCTATTAAAGATTGAAACAATGGATTACACTGTCGAACTATTAATTAGTTGTGTACTTGCGAGGCAAGCACTTTGGAATTCTTGTATGCCCTTACTAGAAATGAGCAAAAATTAATTTTTTTTAGTTCTTTTGTGGTTGTGAGGTTATAAACCATCCACTGTCGGACAAAAGTTGAAATAATTTAACTTTTTACGACGTCGGACAAATATTGCTGTCAAAATATCTTAACCAATAGGAGCATAGTCGGATCATCGTATCATCGGACAAATGTATGCATGGGACTCCGGCTTAAGAGCTACCATCACCAAAAAGTCGAATTTCTTCCTCATCCCTTCCAGCTAAGGTTTGTTGGGATACTTATCAAGAATGGAGGTGAAGGTAATGAACTCGATGAACACTGGCAACACTGCACCTGTCCATTCTCGATTACAGCGCCAATCAGATATAAATTTTCCGATCGTAGAATCCGTTTCTTGCAAAATTCATTGATTTCATTAAAGAGATATTTTTTGTATGGGATCGGTGGTTTCATAAGAATTCCGGAACCTATCAATTTTTTCAATTCATCATTTCATTCAATTTTTTTTCTTAAAAATTATCATAACCAAAAATCACTGAAGTTCCGGAATTAACAAAAAAACATTGGGTAATGCAAAAAAATTAAAAAATTCTCAAAGAAAAACTGTGGTCTCAAAACGGATTCCCGTATTACCAAGGTAGTGTTTGCTCTTAATATTCGAAGTAAATCTCGACTCACACCACCTCTACACAACAGGTTTCCGAAAGGATTACAATCAGCATCAACAGCATGTTTCAGTAACAAACTCTGCTTTGATCTTTTGTCTGGGGAAGTATCCCGTTTATTTTTCTGTACTTAAAAATACTCACTCATATACTTACTACCGACGAACTTTTTATATAGTCTGTATAAATTGGGAGAAAGCACGGATTCTACTCTTAATTGAGTTAGATCCATGGCATAACCTGCCTCTTGATAGGTGAGATTAATGTTCTTATTTTCCCCTACTTTATTTTTCCTTGATCAATCAATGAAAGCGATTATTATTATTAATACAAGAATGTACAAATTTTGGAGGCCAGTACCTCGAGGAATATAATTTTCAATAATAATGGGAAATTGGATAGAGAAACTTAATAGTCCAGTAGCCCGGTAAAAATTTGGTCAGTCATTTCCTCTCAAGCGATATTTAGTGGAATGCATCAGAGAGTCGTATTATAAAGATTCGTGAACGTCAGCTGCGATTCCGTTGGTGGGGGGGGGGGGGGGATGATCAGCACAGTAGCTTCCTACGCACGAAGAAAAAAAAAATATTCAATTATGTCCTCCTTCCCGGAAACATGTAAAATTGACGCAATCCGAATATAAGGTAAAATTTTATTTGAGAGGAAATCATAGAATGTACAATTATTTTGTGTTCGACCAACTAGCTGTCGTATAATACACCATGCTATAGTCAGCTTATTATTTCTTTCTTCAAGATATTGCTTTAGCGATAATTTAACATGTTTTCAGGTAGGAAAACAAAATTGAATACATTTCTTTTTCTTTGTGCGTGGGAGGCTACCACCGCTCATCCTCCCCACGGAACCGCAGCTGACGTTCACGAAGCTTTATAATATAACTCTCTGATGCATTCCACTAATTTTCGCTTGAGAGGAACTTGGTCATGGAAATCTGTCACTGGCTCCCGGACTATAAACTCATTTGTCAATTTTCCAGATTTCTCGCGGGCATTTGAAAATACCTGCAAAAGACAACTTTCTCAATTGATATCGATTTTGGGTATTTTCTTAGTAAAAAAACGATCTAGATCTCAAAAACTTTCCTGAATTGCTAAAAAATGTATAGGTTTCGAATTTATTCGTAACGACCAGACATCACCAGGCATCTGCTCAGTTATATTTGTCGAATTTCTATGAAACATTAGTAGTTTATGATTTATAATTATCACCTATTTTATGAAGAGATCGAAAATAGCACACAAGGCTGACGAATGTTTGTTTTTTCAAAAAACCAGGATGTTCAACCCGCTGGAGCGTAATCAAATGATCATCTACCTTTAAACATAATCATTTACTTTGGTAGAAATAGCATAATCTCGCAATCGTTGGGCTATTTCAGTTATAAACAATCGATACAGTCAGGTGCAAAATGAATGAGCTTAAGCAGGATTGATTTCGCGGAAGATGTGGGAGTATGTGGTATTTCGAAATTGTCCGCAATTTTGTAAAAACGCTTTAACATTTTTTTTCACTGGTGAACAAACATTCATTAAAATGATTTGAATCCGAAATGAAAACTGAGGTACCTACAAATTATCGAGGTTTGATTTTTCCAATTCTTGGATAACAATATCATTTAGAGAATCACCAATGAAGTCAGCTTCATCTAGGAATTTTTAACATTTCTATTGAGGGAGTATTAGCCAATGATTATGTTCCTTAGTGAAATTTCACATAAGAAATGAAATTTCAGATTTACTGAAAATTATATACGCAAAATTCATCAGTCCTAAAATTATTTATTTAGTCTTTCAATCCTACGTTTTCGAAAATCTTCCAAGAACCGGAATATTATTGACGAGTTTTCAATTGGGTGGTATGATTAAAAAGAGTATTTGCTTTTACTTCAAGTTAATGCTCCATGTTGTAGTTTTTACTTCAAAAAATCAAAGTATTTACTCCACATAATTCTTGAAGTAACACTTAAGTAAGTACTAGTAGCAATTACTCTATACTTTGCTTTATTTACTTCGATATACAGAAGTTAATACTGCAGTAATTACTAATTGTTACGGGTTTATTTCCACTTTACCTTTCAGCATTTTTAGATTGTAAATCAGATCATCAACTAGAGAAAAACAATATTTATTAAATGGTCTTGTACATGATACTCGAGCTATCTCAACGACGTAGTGCCCCTCTGGTACTATCAGCGGTTTCCTAAAATAATAATGTTACTATTATGCTATAACAAGCAACATTCTTAACCTACCTTTCAGCCAGCTACGAGGACCCCTGGATCACTCGTGGATGAACAGGTTCTGCTCACCTATGAAAAGATGTCATTTCATAACCCACATAGTTTGTTTTTATCATATTTGTTTATATCAACAATTATCTCTAACCTCTTGATTTGTCACGACTCATGTTTTCTTCTTCCAATTCCATGATTTTCAGAACAGACCTCTTCTTTTGGTCAATTTCAATTTGTGGCCTCTCCTATTCCATGAGAAACGCCATCTCTTCTTCTTCTTTAGTGGAGAATATTCCAACTTCCCACCAGTACTCATTTCCTGGGACTCGATGATCCGTGGTTTAGTCTTGCCAACTTAAGCCATCCAGGCAATAAATAACCGAAAACCAACTAACATAAAAAACCCAAGAACTGACGCGGTTAGATTCAGAAAAAACTTTCTTTCTTTTTTCCATGTGCTTGGAACTGAAACGTACGCATCAGCGGATTCTTCTGTTGAAATTCTCAAGAATACTTATAGAAAAGCTAAAGTCATATAGTGGATTCAGTTTTCTTTGATTTTCTGAATTTCAACCTCTTCGGCTAACCGCAGCAAAATCACTCGAAGGCCACACATCATCCCAGGCATGTTTCAAAAATCTGAAAAACATTCAGAAAGTTCATTAGCAGTCTAATACTAACATTTCATACCTATGTCACATGTCTGAAATCGATACTTCTCCACAGGCCTTCTCTTATCAGATTTATCTTGTTCGTAAACCGCCCAGTGCCACCATCCATTTCAAGACACTGTGCGAAACACTTTGAGGAATCCCTTTTGGTGGAATCCTTCCTCACTAGCCAACCCCTACTGTGGGACCTTACCATCTACCGTTGAAAGGCGAAGCTGACCAGTTCATACCACGAGCGACTCCACAAAGCCCTGCTCTCAGTGGCCCTGGCCCAACACCGGCACACTTCCATCAAGGATCCATCAGATAAGCTTTATATTTATTAGTAGATTTTGATTATTTCATATACCATTACATCCTATCGCTTTTGACTTAAACGCATGTCCTGAAAAGCTTTGCATGAGTATTGCTACATGCTTGTAAATAAGATGGTATGAGTAAGAACAGGGGTGAAACGACGAAGTTGTTCCTCTTAAACAAAACATTAAAACCTGAATAAGGGTACGAGATTCGTACTACTTGATATTATATTTAGGGTGAAATACTTACTTATATATTTTCGCTGTAAACTTTCAGCATACGTATGGTGGAGGGTATTCTTCAACAACTGTTTATCGCTTACTATTTTAAAAGTATTCACCTTGGTGCTTGGTTGCATGGTGCATCTGTTTAGCGATTTTATTATTTTATTGAGGTTAAGATAGTAATTTTAATTTAATTCATTCACAATCATTTGTTGCCGTATTCGTGCCACACCTCATTCTGGCCAACGTTGATAAATCAATAAAAATATTACATCATACTCAGTACAACCACCATTATTTTACCCACCCCATCTCCACTAGAGCTTTGGGATTGAAAATTGACACATATCCAGGTTAGTCAGTGACGAGGTTGGCCCATTCCCTTTTCATTGGAAATTGGCGATCTTTAGACTAACATAATGTTGTCAAGTTATTCCTCCATTTGGGAGTGTTTGGTGTAGTTTTTAAGAAGCTACTCATAGACTAACTTCATATTTTCAAATGAAGAGGTGTTATGGCTTTTTTTATGAATTATGGTAGGAAAAGGAGGGAAATGTGTGAACGTAGAACGTATGGGGAGGTAAAATATAGAAAATTATTTCGGTAGGTCAATTATTTTAGCTAGATTGCTACTATTAAACTCTGTACTTTCAGGTTCAATAAAAACAATGTAGAACGGGTAGCTAGAGAGTTCTTAGGAAATCATATTGAAACGAGGGGAGAAGCTTTATCAAATTTATCGAAAATGGAGTTATTTTCTTGGGTATTCTTGGTATACGCTTCAGCGAGTGATTCAGCTGCCTTATCTTCTAACAAAATAACGAATGCCATCTGAAGATCTACTTCCTCATTTTCAGCAACCTCGGCACTTAGTCCAACACTATCATTACTCTCACTCATGATTATTAAGTACCACAGAACAAACAACAACAATCGAACCAATTTGAGGTTAATCACGTCCTAGTATTTACTAGTAGTTTATACTTCTAACCTAAGTCAACTCTTCCCATCGAAGAATTTACTTTATGTAAAACATTATACTCCACAAAATACTAGGAAGTAAAAGCTCTTACGTGAAGTACAAGCAAATGCTCTTTTCAATCATACCACCCGTCACTTCCAAGTAGATAACAATCACTCTAGGAGTGATCTTATTATTATCGATATCGACAATTTACCTCAGAGATCTGTCCTTGGTCCATCTCTCTTCATCATTTACATAGATTACCTGTTTCATTTTATGTTTCCGAATTCCACTGTTGCAGAAAATATTTTAATCAAAATTGGTTTAATGCTAATACCCTGAAATTACCTGCTTTTATCTAACGAGAATGCGCGGCTAGTGCCAAACATATCGATCTTGTGGGAATAGTGATTGAATACAGATTCTCCTGGTTATCTCAAGTAGAGCAGTCATGTCATTAATAATCCAGTTATCTAGTACTGTAAATATTCTTTCTTTCAAACATGAATCACAGCATACTCTTTTGAGTGATTATTGTACGGAAATGGCTTGATGAAATATTTCAAGGAAGATGGATTGGGAGGAACCGTCCTTTTATTTGTTGACTCCCTCGATCACCAGACCTGACTCCATTAGATTTTTTCTTGTAGGGATATTTGAAAAAATATTCTATTCTATTTACAGAAGATCCGTTCATGCACAATGCAGTATTTTATTTTTTCATCAGGAAACTATTGCTTCTACGAACACAACACAAGAGTTAGAAAAGTTTTTAATTTTCGACAAGGATTCACCTCCTAAAAAATTTTCTGTAAATCTGTTGGTCACTGAAACTTCGCTGGAATCTGGATGTTGGACAATTGCGACATTTATCACAAGAATTCTTATTAAACGGTGCCATGTCGGATAATCGACATTTCATTTCGATACTTTTATTAGGCTTTTATTAGGCTTAATTAAGAGTTAATTTTATTGACATACTATTTAATGCTACCAAGCAGTCTATTCTTTATTATTAATAATCGTTTCTACATAAAATCGAAATAAAATAATTTTCGGGCAAAAGTATAAAAGTTGATGGAAGCCTATAATAAAACCGCCTAATTCAATGAAAATCACTTCCTCCAAAAATAATTATAGTTTGTTTTATACCATAGTAGACATGACATGACTCAGGACAAAATGAGTATTCTTTTGAAATGAATGTCCACTTCCAAGTGGTTATGTTTCTTTCATACAATAATGTCAACTTAAATTTGACATTTTAGCCTCATTTCTTGAATTTTTTTTTCACTTTCTGAAAAACTGTTCTGTACGTCTAAAAGCATCACTTATCAGTAATCTTCTGCAGCGAAGATATTTGAATTCGTCTCAATTTGTATTCATGGCACTCAAAAATCCAAGGTTAGATAGCGATTTTCCAGAAATTCCTAAAATGCCCATTATCTCGAAAACGGTGATAATTTTATTAAGGTGAAATTCCGATATTCTGAACAGACACGACCTGGTCTCTCACCAGTTTCAAAATTGTACAAGGTTTACGGGACACCCTGTATACATGTATTCACCGTGTTTTTTGTAGTGATCGTTGTTTGTAAATTTGTGACGGTTGGAATTTTTATTGTTTGACTTTCTAAATTAGTTTTAGTGACATATTAGTACTAGTACTTATTTGTATGTTAGCTCTCAGCTAAATAAATAAATTTCTTTCTTTCTTTCTTCCTTTCTTTCACTCTGTCTACTGTCTTTATCAGTCATTGCTCGAAGTCTCAGAAAAAATCAAGCCAGATGACACATTATTGTAATGAAGAAAGAGCTAGTCTA
Organism: Chrysolina oricalcia; assembly: GCA_944452925.2. Lineage (NCBI taxonomy): Eukaryota > Metazoa > Arthropoda > Insecta > Coleoptera > Chrysomelidae > Chrysolina > Chrysolina oricalcia. The sequence goes on along the minus strand of OX101817.2, from coordinate 22,516,965 downwards.
AATTTATTAGTTTTTCAAGTTTTCAAATAATTTCATTTCACTAGGTGTGAATTGAATAGTAAATCTAAATATAATCTTAGGTACTGTTTTATTCGTATAATTAATTCTTTTATTAAATCATAAAATGTTGAGAGTCGAATTCCTTCATTCCAGGATCGTAAATGCACCGGTTCAAATTAATGAAGAACCCCGATATGAAGCACTAATACTGCGGAATCTGGAACTAATCATCACTTGTTATGATATTAATGGTTACCTAACGGGATGCAGTTCTACAATAATAAATTCCAAGGAAATAGTGGTAGACTAATCTACATTTGGTTCAAAAGTTCAAAAGCTCTGGGAGGTAACGAATTTTTTCGTCCAAACGAAACCCTTGTGATGTTAAAACAATTCTCCGTATTTACATTTCCTTTGTAACTATACTTTTCTTTGAACAAACTCAAAAATGATGTGTTTTCGTGATGCTCTATCATAGAAATATATATTATATACTTACTCTAGAATGCTAATCCCCATGTCAAAAGTGTTGTAAAAAGTTTAGGCTAGTCCGCAATGCGCATGCGCATCATCAGTGATTTTTGTAACAGGCCCGGTTTTACTAAAATATTATGGTACCTGTGAAGATTAATAAATGTTAATTCTGAATCTAGGAGAATAAGGTTGGAAACCTCATTGTACTTATACCTGTTATTTGTATTTAGCCGATTTGAATACATATTTTCACATATTTATGATCCCAAATATTCAGCAAAGGCCATCAGAAAGTAGAGTAGGTTATTATTATTATTTATCGCTCTGAAGCGACTGATTTTCGGTATCACATTCACTTTTCAGCTGTAGTTAACCAACAAAAACCTACGGAACCACCCCAAATCGTCGGTGCGATTTCAAGGAAGCACTGGATTGGAAAATAAATTGAAAATACAAAAAACTATGAAAATTTTTTCAGCTAATATCATGAATAATTTCAACTCAAATTGAATTTATAAAATTGGATGCTTGGAAGCTCTAGGTTTTTTTTCTAGAACGATTCATGTCAAAATATGCAACTGTATTTAATTTAAATCATGCTATTAATACGAGTATTTCTGGTTGTATTACCTTAGTGCAGTTTCCACAAAGGGGGTGCATGAAAAAGTGATGCCAGAAGCATTATCATTACTATCAAAGAAAAGTACTTCCATATTGACATTAATTTTCTGAGGCGATTCTATGTATGTTTAGTACTTTTTGTAGGAGTCTAGAACTCACAATATATATAAGCGGTGTGGCAGAAAGTTGCATCACTCGCCATGTATGATTGCGCAGACACATTATTGGTACTGCACTAGGTTTCAAATTATTCTATTGTCGTTTTAACATGAATCTTTATAAGGAAAATGTATACCACAAATTACAATTTTCACTCTCAAATGTTCTGCTGGGGTCTCTTCTTATGAACAATAACCAATAATCATGCCTTTTTTGTCAAGTTAAAATAATATTTAAGCTATTTTGAGCAAAACATATAGGTACATACAAAATTTCATTTTTACCAAAAATGATTTATTTTAGGTATTTTTTCCTTTACACAACACTAAACAGTTCATTGTTTATTTGTAGGAAGAAACGGCTTTATTAGAAATTGTCTCTAAAGGAAGAAGATTAATGCAAAATCACGAATGATGAAAGAATAACCAACGACAACAAACACCACACAAAACGACAAGAGAAAATCTGAAATTCTAAAAACCGTCTCTGATCTCTGACAAGAGTGACAGATCTTAGTGACAAGTCTTCCTGTTGATAAAAAAGCACTTTTGCGCGGTCGTAATAATTACAGTAGCATAGGGTACATTATTGTTTTAAATAAATTTCTTTCGCGCCTAAAATTCGGAGTAATCTATCTCTAAAAAGTTTTTTTTCGGTTTTAAAAAGTCCTAAATGCGCTTTCAAATTTCTTTCTTTCAAATGACATGTGTTTTATTGCCTCATAACAAAAAACTCTGAACTGGAACACCAAATTATTTTCAAACTTGGCAACGATCTACCCAAACTAAACTGATGACGCGCATGCGCACATCGTAAACGGGTCGCATACGCGGCATGCTTTTTGCCGTGAATATTGGCGGGATTAGCATTCCAGAGTAAGTATATAATATATATTTCTATAGGCTGCATATGTCACTTATTCTAAAAAAACTCAGTCCATTTTGGGTATAGGGTATGATTCCTTTAAAACATCACTTGTTACCCCACTTCATAAAGGAGGCGGAGAAGACAATCCATCCAACTTTCGACCAATTTCGCTTATACCAACTCTGGCAAAGATTCAGTGTTTAGATAGGAACAGCATTCTAAGCGATCAACAGTTCTTGTTTCAGGGCAAAAAGAGCACAACTGATACCATATTTGACTTCTTTACTGAATCACAGAATACTCCTGCAAAAACTAAAAGTGTATGGCTTCAGGGATATTACTTTGAAGTGATTAGAGTCATACCTATCAGAATGTCAAAACAAATCATTGCTCTATTTGCTGTGGTGTACCGCAATGTTCGGTACTTGGTCCTGTGCTTTTCCTATTATATATCAATGACATGGCCAATTTGAATATATCAGGTAGTTTCACTGTATTTGCCGACGATACTACCATTCACTGGCATGATAAAAATGATGCTAACCTATTTCAAACCATTTCTGGAAATATTCATCGCATTGAAAAATGGTTTGATTCAAATTTACTATCATTGATTGTATCTAAAACGAATATACTATGCCTCTGTTGCAATCTACGAACTGTTACTAGGCAGTGATACTATAGAAAGTAGAGATAGTAGAAACTACAATATTTCTTGGACTTCAGATTAATGCCACATTGAAATTCGATGATCCTCACATTTCAAATATTATCAAGAAGCTGGCTTTGGGATGCTATGCAATTCCGACAATTTGGGATATACCGCTACCAAGACAGCATATTATGTCCTTATAGAATCGCATTTAAGCTATGGCATTGCTTTCTGGGCAAAACACTTTTTAAAATAATTTTCAATCTACAGAAAAGAGCCGCTAGATATTTGTGTTATCTTCATCAGCAGGAATACACCTATTTTCGATTTTCAATGATAAATGATAAAATAACCGACGTAGTAAACATAAACACTTTGTATGATATATTTTCGTGAAGCGCTTTTTTGTACTCGAGTGTTTTGTTGCTCTTGTGCCATGCCTTATTAAAAAAACTTTACACTATATCAAAAAGTTCTACTTTACAACTTGAATTATAATAGGTATAGTTAATTGAATGCATTTATTCAAAAAGAAGAAGAAATTTACTATTTTCTATCGAATTAAGTTATTATTTATATTTATATTATTTACTGATTAATATAGTGAAAATAAATTCAGCATCAGAAAAATATGTAATAAAAACACATCACGATATATTTATTTTTTTATAAAATTAACTACCAGTTTCATTCAATAGCAACTTGTGATCCACTGGCTATAATTTAGAATACTGGACCTGTTACGATACTTCTTATAGATTTGAGGGTTGTTCGCATGATTCGAGGGTTGTTCCAATAAAATTATTGACTTTTTGATATAATCTCACGCCCTAGTAATAATAAAGTTGTATTTTACACCTTTTCTTATCCCACAGTTGTCTGAGGTGAGTGACCTACTTAAAACTGAAGTGGTAATGAACTGGGTCACCTCGTTATACAGTGTCGATAGATATTATTATTCAAAATGACAAAAATTATATTGTAAATAAATTCTTTATGAAAATGTTTCATCGAAAATTATATTATCTTCTTACGAATACGAGGCATAATAACAGCAAGTAAGGGAGTAGAGATCTAGTTGACTCAAGTACTATTTGTCACAAGGATTCAAATTCCATTTCTTATTTTCAAAATATTAGGTAATCCTCCACCATATGTAGATCTATAATTTCAGATAGTTAGTCAATGCCTGTGAAAAAGGTATTGGACCCAAACGCGAGGGTCATCTAGCGTGATTAGTTACAAACATGAATATTTAACGTCATTTTAATTCAGGTTTCTTCAAAAGACCCTGATTTTAATGCTGTCCCATTGTTTCAATCAAGTTACGATCTGACTTGGATGCGAGATCACTGTCGCCATCTACATGTCGCATCCATTTTGATCCAATTATAATCCCATAAGGTTGGCTAACTATCCTACTTCTATATAAACAATGGTCTCACTGTCACATGTGACAGCTTGGCATGGCCTATAGACAGAGGTTGTAGGATCGAAGGAAATAAGAATAACTATGGTTACTATTATATTCGAGTGGTTAAAAACCCCCATGTCATACTTGGTCTTGGTCTGTCAATTGAAACTCTAGTGATAACATAAGAGAAATCAACTTAAAAAAAATACAATTTAATTATTTTAATTTGTGTTCGTACATGTACGACATGTTAAGCATTTATTAAGTCCTTTAGACACTCGTTTATTAAACATTCATCACTAAAAAAACGTTTAAAACACTTATGGTTAGAACAATTTAGAGACTATTCATTCTGAAAATTAAAAAAAGGTTGTTAAAAATAAAATAATATTTGGAAACTGGAGATTTCGTGAAAGTATTCAAAATTGACTAGCAAACAACTTTTCCTCAAAAAAATGTCCCAATTTTCAGGAATACATGTCAGTTTCGACAAGTAAGGAAAGTCACGAGATAACTACTGAGTACTTATAAATCATTTTCCACTTCTCTGGAAACACATGCTAATATCAAAGTAGAATTTTATCAGTCGTTGAAAAAAAAACACATATAATGTGATCTTTTGGATGACACTGTATAACAATTGATGTAATTGTGTCAAAAACTATATTTGCGTACGCAGAATGGGTTTTTGGAATCATCGTTCTGAAATAGAATCGAACATGAAATATCAAAACCAAGTTGCACAAAAGCAAACCAACAAGAAACAAAAGTGATCCTCTACAAACAATTACCTACCTGTTCTGGTATGTCGAGTTTATAATACCTAGCGAAGAATAGGTACTAAATACCCTAGATATGAAAAAATAAGCTCCTTTACATTCTTGAGGATCAACCCTTTTACTGTAATACCTTCAATGGACGCGTATTATGATGCCGGTGTCATTGTATGCATAGCGATTTCTACGATTAGTTCTTCTTTGAGTCACAAATACATTGACAATGATAAATCTGATCAGACGGGCATATTTTGATATAAAATAATTCAATAAAGGAGTTTAATTTTTTCACCAGTTTTATTACAAAAAGCGTAGCATATTCCTATTAGTTACAAGGCCTGACGTAGAAAGAACATTCATTCAAAAAACTGATACATTTTGAAATGAAGATTTTATAAATGATGCGTTGATCTATGTCATCCAGCTCTCTATCAACTGTATTATCAGATTTTTATCATGATGAATTTCTATTAGATCGGGCAACATTGATAGGCTGAGGCTATTCAAAATGCATTTATTGTCTACAAAGATGCGTCTACTCCGTTGAAAATTGACAGCAATGTAAAAATTCATGATTCAGATCTGTGCAGGCGCTGCCACAAGAATTTTAACGATTGTTAGAAAGAACCACGACTTCGAAATATTCATCTCGGAAGGGTTGAGGACCTGAAGAATATCAAGTAGGCGGGTTTCTTCTGTGGTTGGTGATGGGCTACAAAAACAAACATAATAAATATTTTCGAAGGTGACGTCGACGTTCATCGAGACCAATTTAACGATTTTATTCTCAATTTTTTTGCATAGATCTAGATCAATGAAATGATTACTGTTAAGTTTCACAATTCTTGAATTCATTTGATACTGCAGTGGACAAAATAAAAGAGTACAGGACGAATGAAAAACAATTTATTTTAAAGTATATCACAAATTTTGTTATATTTTCAAAACTTACTCAAATTTTATCAGACAAACTCCCTTTGTATTAGAAATAAAAATAAAGTATTTTATTTTATTATCATTTGATACCCTAGAGCACGAATCACTAAGAAGAAAGCTCAAATACCATGGTTTTGATAAAAGCGCACTCTGTCTAATAAGTTATTTTGCGGGCCGCTCACAGTATGTTGAACCAACGTTCTGCATTTATACAGCGGAACTTTGGAGTCCCTCAAGGATCGATACTAGGTCCTCTACTCTTCATAATGTATATTTCATATTTTGGCAAATGCTTGAGTCCCTGTTTTGAGTTCGCTTAAGTAATAATATCATATAATAATAATAAGAAACTCGGACTGTACTTAATTACTTTCGTAACGCCGATATCATTTTCCTGGACCAATATTTGATGGTTGTTCAGTACGCTGATGACACCCAAATTTATCTCAGATTCTCTTCAGATAATCATCACGAAGCTACAAAAATAATAAATAATGATTTGTTGAAATTATTTGACGTATCGTCTGCTCACAATCTGAGATTGAATGCAACCAAATCCAAAGTTCTATTTTTTGGCCCAAAAATAAAAAGGAATATGACAAAACAAAGTTGCATCTTCATGTTCAACAACAAAATAGTGCCAGTTGTTGAAGAAGCAAAAAATATTGGTCACAGTCGTGACCTGAAACTCCTCATATGTGAAAGTTTGATACTGTCAATACTTACCTATTGTGATTGTATTTAATGGGCCGTGGTGGTCGGCTGGTAAAGCGTTCGCCTCGCAAGCGTGGGGTCGTGGGTTCGATCCGTCGATTCACCGGTCTCGTGCATGGCATCACACGTTAAAAATTAAGGGCTGCGTCTTCCCTAGCTCACACAAGTCTCTCGAAGACTTCCGAGGGTTGCTCTAGGGGTGCAATCGGTTGACGGAAATAACAATGTTAACAATTTAACAATGCTCAGCATTGATAAATCGTGATCATACGAGACTACAGAGGATCCAAAACTCGTGTCTGCGATTTGCTTTCGATAAACAATTCCGTAAATACAATTCTTACAACAGATAACACAGTACACCTTAGAAATAAATTGAAACACTTCGAAAATATAAACAATATTCCTACAAGGAAAAGGAACGCCTTAGTTGTTCCACAATACTCCTTTACTGTCTTCAAGCGAAGTTACCACCACGTTAAAATGACTATTCACTCAAGACCTTAAAAAAAATTGAAAATAATGCTTCATGATTCAATACTGAATCATTGAATCATCATTTGTACATGGTAATTGGTCGGGATTACATTTTTTTAAATCAGTTAAATATACAATTGCTACTCATCTATTCAGGGTTTCATGAATGAAATTATTATTAAAACTATTATTGTTATTATTATATATTTACAAATCAACCAAGTTACAGAAACACAATAAAAATTATATTCCTATTCAAATATTGTATTAAAGTTCGTTTTGTCTACAGGCTAAGATATATTTCGATATGCATGGTTTCAATAATTTTTTCTTAGGTTAAGTTGAAAAACACTGCCAAGTGACACTTCACCTTTTCATTAGTTATGAATAAAGTCTTTTATTATTAGTATTGAGATAAATTTTTGCTATGTAGTCAGGTGTTTCTACTATCTAGTAATTTCGGAATTCATTGCTTTACTTTTTTTGCTTATGTCCATCCACGATTTGCTCAGTTTTTAAAGTTCAGTCACGTTTTCGGAGTTTTTTATCAATTTTTATTTATTGAGATATGGAAAAAGTTGTTGATAACTTTTTGTAGACGATAAAAGTGTTGCTGTACAGTTTTGTATTATCTCGTTTATTTTTCGAGTTTATGGAGATTTCAGAAAGAAAATAAATTTTTGTATTTTTTTAATTTAATAATTTTTCCACTTTTTAATCACGTTGTAGAAAAATGGTTTGGAGTGTCAGTGGAACTCGTGAAGATGTATTCAATGGATTTCAATAATTTAAATTTTAACATTAGTACGGTCAATATTAAAATTTTTCCTTTTTTTTGAAATATTTTCTAGACTAATGTTATAACGAACAAAAATTGTCAAAATTTTTCCACAATTTTTGTAGATTTTCTAAAGGCGGTCAGAAAAGATATATTGGTAATTTGTAAAAATATCAACCGTTCGTGATTTCGTATTTTCGAAGATGCAAATTTTCATTTTAAGATTTTTACCATTTTCCAATAGGTTTTTCTTAAAACGGTTTGAGATTCTTTCGTTCGTTGAAGCTCTATCATTTGCCATTATTAAATTTTATTTTTGTCTATCGGGTTAGCCGCAGTTGGACCTTGAAAAATTCGCTTTTTTGTGAAATCGCCTGGAAAAACCTGTTGGCGTTTTCCGATCTTGTTCAAAAACAATACCCTTCTGTAGGGCGTATATAAGTATACCTTCGAAAAATCCGGGCCGCTATCGAACGAAGTTGAGAAAACGCGGTAAAAACCTTTCCGATTGCAAAAAAAATAACTGACAAATATTGGGTGGTATGATTAAAAAGAGTATTTGCTTGTACCTCAAGTTAATGCTCCATGTTGTAGTTTTCATTTCAACAATTGAAGCATTTAGACCACATAATTCTTAAACTGACACTTAAGTTAGTACTAGGAGCAATTACTTCATCCTTTGCTTTATTTACCCCGGTATATAGAAGTTAATAATGCAGAAATTACTACTGTTGTCTAGTATTTCCTCCATTTGGGAGTGTTTGGTGTAGTTTTTGAGAAGCTACTCAGAGAGTAACTTCACATCTTCGATTGAAAAGGTATTATGGCTTTTTTCATAAATTGTGGTAGGAAAAGGAGGGAAATGTGTGAACGTAGAATGTATAGAACAATATAGAAAATTATTATTATTTCGGTAAGTCAATTATTTCAGGTAGCATGCTAATACTATTAAGCACTGTAGTTTTAGCTTAGATGCAAACAATGTTGAATGTATAGTTAGACAGCCGTATGCATAGTCAATCGCCAGCGACTCGCCAGAGTTTCGCCGCTCGCTACACAAGGATTATAATGCACAGTCGAGCTCCAAAAAAGTGACAACTGCGCGATAAGTCACATTTTGGCGAAACGCTGGCGATGTACCACTTTTTTGGAGCTCGACTGTGCATTATAGTTCTTGTATAGCGAGCGGCGAAACTCTGGCGAGTCGCTGGAATTGACTATGCATACGGCTGAGAGAGTTCTAAGGCAATCATATTGAGATGAGGAGAGCACCTTTATCAAATGTAACGGAAATTGAGGTATTTTTTAGAATTCTCAACAATCGAACCAATTTGATGTTAAACACGTCCTAGTATTTACTACTAGTTTATACTTCTGACCTAAGTCAATACTTCCCATCGAAGAATTAACTTCATGTAAAATATTATACTCTACAAAATACTAGGAAGTAAAAGCTCTTACTTGAAGTATAAGTAAAATACTTTTTAATCATACCGCTCATTGTGTGGTATGATTAAAAGGAGTATTTGCCTGTACTTCAAGTTAATGCTCACTCACATCTTCGATCGAAAAGGTATTATGGTTCACTTTTAGCTTCAATGCAAACAATGTTGAATGGATTGCTAGAGAATTCTTGGAAAACCATATTAAGATGAGTAGAGCACCTTTATCAAGTGTAACGATTGGTGTATTTTTAAGAACTCTCAACAATCGAACCAATTTTAGGTTAAACACGTCTAGTATTTACTACTAGTTTATACTTCTAACCCAAGTCAATACATCCCATCAAAGAATTATTTACTTCATGTAAAAGATTATACCCCACAAAATACTAGGAAGTAAAAGCTCTTACTTGAATATAAGTAAATACTCTTTTTGATCATACCGCTCATTGGGTGGTATGATTAACCCATTAGCGCCCACCGTACTCCGTTGAGTACACCTGTTTTAGGAAGTCACTAACCACCCATCAAACAATAGTTCAACTTTCTGTTAGTTTTATTGCATTCGTTATACTTCCAGACAAGTTTGTGAAACTCTTTCGAATCAGTCATTTGTTTCATGAGTTATTGTGGTCATTTCTAAAAGTGAAATATTTTTTGAGGTGGTAAGTGAAATAGATATTATTCATTCATAAGGGTATTTGCAAAATTTTTCCACAAATTGTGATACGCTTTCCTTCTAGACATTTGAATGATATGTTTGGAAACAATCATGATTTCATAACCTATATTTGTTAAATGTGAATTGTTGTTGAACTCTGATGTACTCGACTGAGTACAATGGGCTAATAAGGTGTAGTCAATATAGATTTGTTGGTCTCTGGATGAGGATTTGGGCGTCAGAATTATTTTTAGATCTATGGCACGTAATATATTTCTAGAAATAAAAAGATATTTACATTTTTTTGATAATGACCAAATGAACAAAAATGACCAAATGCTCAAATTATGACCTCTAATGGACATTTTGAATGTCCATAAAAATCTTAGTATGAACGAAGCATTTTTTATTTTCAATTGGGCTTGGTACCAAGGTAGTCATCTCGTTACTGAAACATTTACAGAATTCAGGTGACTACATAGTGTACTTTGACAAATGTTTTACTACGTCTAGTCTCATGACTCATCTGAAAACTAAAGTTATTCGTGCTACAGGCACTATTCGTGGGAATAGACTGAAGAAATGTAGCGCTCAGTACACTAAGAAGTTAGATAAAATGGAAGGAGACACGACTACAGCTTTGACTCCGATAATCAATTACTATTTACTACGTGAAGCGATAGTCCCAAGTCCATTTAAGTCCAAAAGGCGATAGTTGCTATAAAACAGCCAATGGTATTCCAAATATAAAATGCTGGATGGATAGCGTTGATTTGACTGACCAGTTTACGAATAATTATGGAATTAGTATCAGGGACAAAATATGGTAGGGGTGTCTGTCCACCCATATGGTCAACGTAACTGTAACCATTTCTTGGAAATTACATCAACTCTGTGCTTCAAGCGAGACAAAAATGAGTTTTCTTGACTTCACAAGATATATTGCTCGATATTATTTACATTTGAATAATGAGTCAATAGAAAGCAGACGACCATGCCCAGTAGTTCCCCAAGCCGTTAGTCATGACAACACTGGTTATTTTCTAGAAGAAATTGAGATGCCTACGGTGTTCCGTATGCCATTCTCGCATCTAGCGTTGTAAGAAATGTGTCGTCGCACTTTATATAGAAAGAGACTGTAGAAATATCATACATAACCATTCAACGCTACATTTTGGTAATGACCGAATCTCCAAAACTTTTCAGTTGTTTTGTCATAAAATATTATAAATAAATAAGTTTCTGTACCTAATATTTCAAAATAATTATTTTCATACATGTATCAGCCCGTTGTACTCATTAGAGTACGGGATCATATTTTTTGAAAAAAATGATATGAGTGTTATTTTTTTACATCTGTCGTTTACTAAACATTTACTCAAGCTACTTCATTTAAAATTCAAGTTCATTTTGAAATTGGTTTGTATTTGGGCCTTAATGGGTTAAAAAGAGTATTTGCTTGTACTTCAAGTTAATACTCCATGTTGCAGTGCTCACTTAAAAAAATTAAAGCATTTACCCCACATAATTCTTAAAGTAACACTCAAATAAGTACTAGGAGCAATTGCTTCATACTTTGCTTTATTTACTTCGATATATTTAATACTGTAGAAATTGCTAATGTTGTCTAGTATTTCCTAAACAATCGAACCAATTTGAGGTTAAACACGTCCTAGTATTTACTACTAGTTTTTTACTTCTAACCTAAGTCAGCACTTCCCATCGAAGAATTTACTTCATGTATACTCTACAAAATGCTAGGAAGTAAAAGCTCTTACTTGAAGTATAAGTAAATACTCTTTCTAATCATCTAATCATTCTAATCAATGGACGGTAATTGTACTCGAGTAATTGATGTGGTTCAAATTTCAAAGCGATATCTCCAAGGGTGCCGAAATGAGTCTGTGGTCACGACAGACAGATAGAAAAAGTCTTATTTTTGAACCTGATCATTTTGTCCAAAGCAACTAGTTGTCTAACTTTGAAAATAAAAAAGTTGGGGTCCCAATGAGGAATATAAAGCCGAATTTTTGCGCCGTTTCATGACCATGGATGAAACATGGGTCCATCACTTCACACCCGAATCAAAAGAACAATCAAAACAATGGACTGAAAAGAGAGAACTGGCTCCAAAGAAGGCAAAGACCGTTCCATCTGCAGGCAAGGTCAGGGCGTCGGTTTTTTGGGATGCGCGTGGGATAATTTTCATTGACTATCTTGCAAATGGAAAAACTATCAACGACAGGTATTATTGCAACGTTTGAGCGAAGAAATCAAGCAAAAACTGCCGCAATTGGCTAAAAACAAAGTGTTGTTTCATCAAGACAATGCACCAGCTCACACATCCGTTATTGCAATGGCCAAAATCAATGAGTTAAAGTTTGAATTGATACCTCATGCAACCTATTCGCCAGATTTAGCCCCCTCGGATTATTTTCTGTTCCCAGACTTGAAAAAATGGCTCGGTGGTCAAAGATTTTCCAACAATGAAGAGGTTACGTCGGCAATTATTGGCTATTTTGAGGAGCTTGACGATTCTTATTTTAAAAAGGTTATCGAACTTATTGAACATTCCTGGGAAAAGTGTGTGGAGCTAAAAGGAAATTACGTTGAAAAATAAATATACTTTTTCCAAAATTTTTGTGTTTTCTTTGTTGGTCCAGGTACTTCTGGGACCACCCTCGTATTGAGGACTTTCTTGAAAAATGTTTCAAAAACTCGAAAAAATAAAATCGGCAAAAATCGTAAAAATAGTAAAAAACATCCGACAGTCGCATAATTTAATTGCAGAAAATGTAACCGTCCTGCCCCTTTGAAGGCTAGATAGAGAGCTCGTAAAACGCAAAGAAATTGCTCAAGAAACTCGCGAAAATTAAGTTGGAAAATCCCGAAAAAATAGTGAAAAACATTGGACCGCCGCATAATTTGATTACCCATTATAACACCCGGTATAGCAGCCACACTCCGAAACTCCTAGTGCCAACCAAAAATATCACCAAATACATTACAATGGTAGGAAAATGGACATTCATCTACCCCTGTATATTAGACCTGCAAATCTGAATTTAGGAAGGCACTCTAACAACTTTTTTCCATTACTACTATTAGAAGATATCATTATGCTGAGTTCGAGTCGAGAAGATAAATTTCTCTCCTAGTAGGAGCTAACTTTCATTATCTCCTAGTAGAACTAAAAAATGGAAACAACACATCCAATGGCCAAAATTAATGAATTAAAGTTTGAATTGCTACCTCATGCACCCTATTCGCCAGATTTAGCCCCATCGGACGATTTTCTGTTCCCAGACTTGAAAAAATGGCTCGGTGGTCAAAGATTTTCCAACAATGAAGAGGTTACGTCGGCAGTTAATGGCTATTTTAAGGAGCTAGACGATTCTTATTATAAAAAGGGTATCGAACTTATTGAACATCGCTGGGAAAAGCGTGTGGAGCTAAAAGGAGATTACGTTGAATAATATACTTTTTCCAAAATTTTTGTGTTTTCTTTGTTGAGCCAGGTACTTCTTGGACCACCCTCGTATTCATGGAAACTGTGTGTAACCTTTTATTTTTACTTCTACGAAAACAGGGTAAACTTCTGACCATTATAGATAATTACTAACTTTTAACATTTTATCATCATTCATTTGTCTACACAGCAGAGCTGTATGTCATGAAATTGAATAGCCTGTAACAACCCATTAGATCGAGTTAGGCTCATTTGGGCGTAGTCACTGATGATTAATTCACTCTTAAGTTGATTAATTGTTAAGAAATCGAAAACAAGACCCTGAATGGAAGATAATGCTCTTCGGTTCACACAAATTATGTCAGATATCTATTTATGAAGTATCACACATATAATTATCATCCTGATAATGCTCCTGTTTTTTAATTCGGAAGCGGAAGCTCAATTGTTTTCGTGAACGTAATCACTGATAAGCAATAATAAACTGCAAACACGCAGTTTCGCCAAATTGATTGCCAACCTTGATTTTCATTTAGATCAGGCTATTTTTTTAATTTTCAAATTCAAAATTATCATTTTTAGGTATTGCATATTAGTATATTATGCAATGATCATGTTATAACCATTACATGAAAGTTGCATACGCTATTTTTTCTACACCGGATAAATAATGAAGTACTATCATTAAATTTATATGTGAAAATTAAGTATATTTCGTTTTAATTCCGAGAGTTCCAACCTTTGACAGCTGTTTCGTGGTCACCCACTCATCAGAAAGGATTTATGAAGCTCTCGAAATCAAAACGAATCCACTCAAGAATTAGTAACGTGAAGGCAAGACTGTAGATGTCATAAGTAACTTTCTATTATATTTATATTTGTATTGAACACAATAACAGTAATTAGGTACTCATATTTCTTTACAAAATTGTAATTAAATATAATAGAGCTTTGCGGCATTCAGACAGATTTTTAAAATTCCAGAATAAAGATTCTTCTCGAGCAGGATTCGAACCCACGACCTCCAGATTGCCGGTTTGGTGCACTACCAACTGAGCTATTTTGTAAAACACACTACCACAAAATATCAAGTTTTTATTTTGAATGGTTCTCCATATATTCCTAATGAACACTCGTCGTGAAAGACCCTGTATAGTATTATTATAGTACGGGTGTAGAAAATAATTTATTTGAATCCATCATTTGAAATACCTATGAAACAGCTATATTTTCGCGAAAGCCATGGTCGTCTCTTTTGAATAATTTTGAAAAGTTATTAGTTCATGATACTGCACATTTAGTCTACTCAATATGTACCATTTTTTTTAAATTCGTGCAGTCACCGTAAATTATAATCATGGGGTCATTCGATTCGTAATATTATGTAGAAAGTTTGAGAAAAGGTTCAAAAACGGAACGAAAAAAATTGCAATAATTATAAACAGTTAAGTGAAGAAAAAAGTGGGGTTTTCGTTTTTTTTGGGTTTCTCGAAAAATATTGAAGATTTTAAAAAAGATCTGGAAAGGTCAGCAAATTTGCTAAAAAAAAGTTCCGACTCCCGAAACTGTACCTCCAGTATTTATAACAATTTATAAAATAGAGCCTAAACGGGTAGTCTGGCTTCCGCTCGCGGTGCGTCACTCTGACACAACAACAAAAAAATGTTTTAACATATTAAATATGAATATTAAGGAATAAAACAATTCATGTACTATTGGGATACATTAATTAACAACAATCTGCGGTAAAAAAAAATTATCCCAATTTCTCAATAAATTATGCATTATTTGTTAATTAACATATTTTTCTAAACTGGAGTTAACATAAAAATCCCGATAATTATTGAAAAACCCCAGGATTTTTTCACTTCTTGAAGTTATTCTTAATAGGCTTACAAATAGATAACCGTTGCAAAAATTGTAAAATTTTGATTTTCCACTTTTTTATTTACAATTGAAAATTAAAAAGTTAAAAAAAGTAAATGAATTTTTTTTTCAATATCTTGAATGTTTCGATTCCTAAAGGGTTTAAGCTACATTATAAATATTTTTTAAAATTTGTTCACCACCATTGTTTAAAAAAATTGTTATAAACAAATACATTGTTTTTGAGCAAATCAATTTTTTTTCTGTAGGTAGTATATTTATTGACGGAAATTATAATTTTTAGAGAAAAATGGTTCCTTAATTTTAATATTCATCCGCAAATAACGATTGTTAATTAACAAACAAAGTATTTACTTATAACAATGGCGCTAAAAAAAATATTTTTATGTAACTTTAAATCCTCAGAAATTGAAACAGTCAAGATATTTAAAAATAAAAAATTATTTACTTTATTTCATTTTTAAATTTTTGTTAATAAAAAAGTGTAAAATCAAAATTTTAAAATTTTTGCATAGGTTATCTATTTGTAAGCCTATTAGGAATAACTTCACCAAGTGAAAAAAATCCTAGGGTTTTAGTTCAATAATTATCGGGGTTTTAATGTAAACAATCAGTTTAGAAAAATTTGTAATTTAACATTATTTTTGGAGAAATTGGGATAAATTTTTTTTAACCATAGACTATTGTTAATTGACGTATCCCAAGGGTGAAATTTTTTTCAATTCCTCAATATTCATATTTAATGTGCTGAAATATTTTTTTTTGATGATGTGTCATAGTGACGCAACGCGCGCGGAAGCCAGACTGCCCGTTTTTGGCTCTATCATCCATTATCGTTCCCCAATTTTGCGACTATTTTCTATTTCGTCATAAGTCTCGCCGAAAATTTGCCACCTCCGCTATGACAGCATCATATTTTTTTTGTTTATTTTACCCCAGAAAAACTAAACTTGTTTGTAATTTACATTTTTAACAATGTACGAGGGGACAAATTTTTGAAGTTTCATTGCGCACTAAATTAGATCTTTTGTAAAAAATTGCATTGTTTTGCTGTTTTCCCCCTTTTTTGATGTTAAATGCTAAAATGTATGGGCCTATTTCTTGATCACATTCATAGAAGTCTTCGATTGGTTAGGGATATAAAAAATATGTATTCGAAGAATCAATATCTTTATGATTCCTTTTGATCCTTGCTTTATATATCTGAAGCGGCAAAACAATAAAGTTTATTTTTTGAATTACATTCAGTTCTAGTTGTAACTTTACATGAGGAGGTGAAACATCATAAATAAAAATTCAAACGATAAGCAATTCGAAAAGATAAATGTCTCAGCATTGGAGAAATCCGGGAACAGATGATCTATTCCTTTTTTTAAGAAAAAAACAACTAATCTATTTATTGGTTGTATCTTTATTGCGGACACCCAGATTGCGGTCACCTTGTACTTGCTAGTTCAGGTAAGAAGAGTTGGAGTGATATAATACCTGTGGTAATTGCGGACACAAATGAAGTAATTTTAAAATTGTAACTTTTATATTGATTTCTTCATTAGGAAATCCAGCCCAGGGTTTGAATTATTTGAATCTAAGAAAAAAGAAGTAATTATTTAGTATAATTGAACCAGAACGAACTAACCATACGTAGACATTTGAGTGCTTGGAATTGTATAAGTAAACTTTACTTGAGTGTACGAAACAAGAAGGCAAATCATGAATTATTGTCATTAAAATATCTATAACTGTTGGAAAGTGCTCGTAACTTAAAATTGTTTCAGGATGAACTCAATCCAATCTTTATATTTAAACCTGAGTTCACTGATCAAGAGGTTCTTAGAAGTTATTGAAAAATACTCGAAGAAAATTAACTTAGAGTCAAACAGAAGACATATGTATTCAAAATCAACATTCAAAACTCTAATAACAACATATTATCATAGAAACCATTATACAAAGTACCTATTTGTAAGTTAGTTCACATTATCATCATTACAACACTCTCCCTTAATGTGAACTTTCCATGAATTTTGTGGAACTGCTCTCTTCCTAATGGTTTTGTAAACAAATCAGCGAAATTTTCCTTCGAAGTGACATATGAAATATTCACATCTGCATTCAAAAACCTTTCTCTGATATAATGATAATGAATATCTATGTGTTTGCTTCTTTGATGCATAACAGGATTTACAGATAGATGAACTGTCGACTGGTTATCACAAAGTAGTAGTGGTGTTATATTCTTACCCAAGTCTTCTAGTACTTGTGTCATCCACATTGCTTGTCTACAAGTACTTGATAGTGCCATGTATTCTGCATGCGTGGTTGAAACTGCTACACTTTGTTGCTTCTTCGTACACCAACAGACAACTGATCCTCCATAAAATGCTATAAATCCTGTATAGGATCTCCTATCATCTAGGGAGTTTGCAAAGGAAGCATCACTGTACAATTTCAGTGAAGGGGACCCCACTGGTTTATAAATCAGTTTGTAATGCATGGAACCTTTCAGATAACGGAAAAGATGATGTACTGAACTATTGTGTATTGTTGATGGATCCACACAATACTGTGACAGTATAGGCAATATCTGGTCTGGTCCATAGCTAGATACAAAAGACTTCCAATTTTCAACTGATACAGTTCCTTATCAGTCCTTGACTCACCAAATTTCGATTTCTCCAGTCGTGTTCCACAATCCATTGGAGTTGAAGTAGGTTTGCAATTCAGAAAATTGTATTTTTCTAATAACTTATATATGTACTGCTCCTGGGACAAAGCCAAATAATTTTCCTGCCAAGATATTTGAATTGAAAGCAGGTATTTTGGTATTCCTAGAAAAGTTACTTCGAAATGTTGAGCTAAAATATCTTCAACAATTCTCACTTTTCCATGAGAAGAACCCAAAATTAGAAGATCGTCGACGTAGACTGCTACTATCTGTTGTTTGTCCAAAGATAAAAATAAACATGGATCTGCATTTGATTGCCAAAGATGGATTTTCTTGAGTACTGTGATCAACTTTTGATTCCATTGCCGTGGTGATTGCTTTAGACCATAGATACTTTTATTCAACCGACAAACTCTCCCTGGTTGATCATTTATGCCCTTTGGAATCCTCATGTATACTTCTACATCAATATCTCCATTGAGAAATGCCGTTTTGATATCCATTTGGCTTGAAATCATTCCATTATGAATTGCGTGAGCCAAGAGCAGTCTGATAGTCTCATATCGTATCACAGGAGAAAAAGTTTCTTCGAAATCGACTCCAGGAACTTGATTAAATCCTTTCTCCTGTTTCAGATATTTTTTTCTTGAATACCCGACGGCATCCAACGACTCTCTGACCTTTTTCTTCATCAACAATGTCCCATACTTTATTTCTCTCCATAGATTCAAGCTCCTCCACAATTGCCTTCTTCCATTGTTCTTCCTCCGTTCCAGAAATAGCATCTTCATATGAAATTGGTTCATCCATAGCCAGATTGCAGTGTTCTTGTCCATAACGTAAGGGAGTGGTGTGTTTACGTGAACTACGCCTCTGACAGAAATTATCGCTGGAATTACTGTAATTCTTATCTTTATCAACTTCATTGTCTTTTCCATTTTCGCTAGAACAACTGGGATCTAAGTCATCATTATTATCTTGATCTTTTATAGAATCTTTTCTTCCGCTTTCTTTTCCTTCTTCTTTGGTAATCTGATTTTGTGTCTCATAACTAGCAATGAGAGGATAGTGACAATTTTCGTACATATTCATTCCTTCTTTGTTGATTGGATGAATATGAACAACCCCATCATTTTCTGAAGAAAAAATGTAATCTCTAGAAATAACTACTCTATTTTTTGTCCAGAAACGATACCATCCTACTTTTGGACCATAACCAACCAGGCATGCCTGTAATGCTCTTTCGGCAAATTTTTCTCCTGTTTTTCGGATTTCCTTAGAAATATGAATATACGCTTTTTCCCCAAATCCTTTGAGATGGTTTATCGAAGGTTTCTGTCCATAGAACATTTCCAGCGGTGTTGATTTGTTAAAAGAATGGGGAAGGTGATTTTTTGTATATACTGCATGAGCTACAGCTTCTGCCTACAGACTTTCAGGCAATTCGGAATCAATTAGATACGTTCTAGCGGTCGTGGTTATCGTTCTGTTGTAACGTTCAGCGAGCCCATTAGTTTCATGAACTCTAGGAATAGAATTTTCTGTTTTTATTCCAAGATTTGAAAAGAAATATTTCAAAGAAGTTGATGTATATTCGCCTCCATTATCGGACTTGAATATTTTAACTTTTTCCTCACATTGACGTTCAATTCTCGTGATAAATTCTTTGATTGTATCTTCAACTTCACTCTTCTTTCAAATAAACTTCACCTCTGCGTATCTCGAAAATTCATCGATGAATGAAACGTAATAATACTTTCCTCCACAAGACTTAGTGATTTTTTGCGTCATTTTAGATTTTTGACAAGCTGTACACTCCATTTCATATTTTCCTTTCGGTAACACACATGGATCTGCTACTGACTTCCTGATATCGTCAAATAAACTAATAGGAGTGTGTCCCAATCGTCTATGCCAGGTGGAAATACTGATATTAGCAATGGCGAAATTGGTATTTATTTCTTGGAAAACGTTTTCCTTATTTTTGGAAACCACCCATCCTACCATTCTTCCCTTTTTCCATAAAGTCATATCTTCGTCACCTTTCATAGTTATTCCCTTCGATTTCAGTGTTTCCCATGATATTAATAAACATTTTAGATCAGGAGCGTAAAGAACATCATGCAATGTAACATTAATTGTGATATTTTGAGGTAACAGAGCTTTCAGCTTGACATTACCAATATGAGTTACTTCTATCTTCTTATTGTCACTCAATCGTATGAATCCTCTATAAGGCTGAAGATTTTCAAATGCGTTCTTATTTCCACTCGTATGTGAGGTAGCTCCAGTATCAAAAATCCATTTATATGACGTTTCGGTTGAAACCGTTGCTGGATATGCAACTTCGTCAGATTCATCGCTGTTGACCAAATTGGATTTCTCTTCTTCGTGTTTTTTATTTCTACAGTTTTGAAGTGTGTGTCCTTTGTACCATCTGTTGTGTTCCTTGCAATATGTACACTCTCTGCGAAACTGTTTCTTTCCGCTTTTTTCTTTCCCGAAAAAAGCAATATGGTCTTGATTTTTCGGATTTGAAACTGATATTTCCATTAGCCGTGAGCAAACTTCATCATTCGTCAGATTGTTTTTGGTTTTCAAATTATCCACGATATTTTCGATTTCATCTGGTAATGTGGTGAGGAATAATGAACCTTTCGCTTTTGCAGAATTTGCTAGTGGACGTAAAGCAGCTTCCAAACAATCTTTGACTTCACCAGAAGTTTCAGTAGTACACTCAACTAGTCTCGCCCATAACTCATTGTACTTGGCTATATGTTCTGGTAAATTATACTTTGATTCACATTTTATGCCAACCACTGACTTCACCAGGGCATGTAGTGAGTATTCATTTCGCTTATCAAATGAATCGGTTAGTGTTCTCCACATATCCTGAGCTTTAGTATAGCAAGTGATCTGGGGAACAATTATTGAATCCACGTTGAAAAGTAAAAATGCTCTTGCTAACGATTGCCGATAGCGCCAATCTTCACATCTCACTTGATGCTCTTTCATTATTTCCATATACTTTTTATCAGAAGATTCTACTTTGGGTGGATTCTCTGCTGGGTCTTTTTCTTCACCAGTAACTATTTTGAAAAGATTGTAAACGTCCATGTATGCAAATACCATAGTTTTCCATGAATGGAAGTTAGAGATTCCTTGCAACTTCTCAAATTTAGGAAATTTATCCATTTTGATAACTGTTGACGTCTTTGACAGCTTTCTGGAAACTCGTGACAACTTCCAGGAATATTTTACACTGGAATACGATTTTCAAGCAAATAACTTCTGTTATATAGTTTCTTCACTTCTTTTGTGGTTAGCACTGTTCTGGGTCCATAACCTGTTAGAAGTTATTGAAAAATACTCGAAGAAAATTAACTTAGAGTCAAACAGAAGACATATATATTCAAAATCAACATTCAAAACTCTAACAACATATTATCATAGAAACCATTATACAAAGTATTTGTAAGTTAGTTCACATTACCATCATTTCAACAGAGGTGACAGCAATCGAGAGGGATTTTGTAGGAAGTCCGCAATTTAGATGTCCGCAATCGAGAAGCCACCCTATGTGTTTATCCCCTTTCACGAAATATCTGTCCTATGTTTTGAAATAAGAGGATATCCAATAACAAATTATCGTACTCTATATACTCGAACAATAGTATATTGTACAACTAGCACGGAAAATGCGGTATTCCATTAGAGTGTGACCATTACATGGCAAACCACGAGCCATAGCCGAGACTTGAAACTTTGACGTCTTGATGACATACCTTGGATGTCCTAGCAAATCTTCGGTTACCATACCAAACCACCTGACACAGCTTAGTTCAATTGGTATGTGGAATGATTTAAAAATATAGATATATAAGAGTAGATATATAATAGTATTACAATTTTTATTTCTCCTCCTTGTATATCACTCGGAGGTTATTAATAAGTCTAAAATTCCAGAGTTTCAGTTATCCGAATATTTTCAGCAGAAAAAAAGTAACGTAAAGGCAGTGCCAGCTTTAGCGATTAGCTAGCACAACTTCTTTTTTCGTAACCACTTGAGGTAAAAAATTAGGAGTTGTCTGAGAAAATAGTTATTAATTAATCAAAAAATGCAGCACTATTATTTTTTCTATTGTGCTGATACGGCTGTGCCAGTTTAACAAAGGTTAAACATTTGGAAAGTGTATTTCATCTTTCAAAAACACGTTTTTTACTGGTTTCCAGAAGTTTCAAACAAAATAATTAGTAGAGGAAAAACATTTATCTTCCAGGCATTATTGTTGTCAGAGGTTTCCGACATAATCCTAGCAATTTACAGGAGAGTGACGATTGATAATAATAAAATAATCTTCTTTCCAATAATTCCCATGAAGTGGATAATGAGGCAAGAAGAGAAACAACAACGAAACTAGGCTAGGGGGTTACAAGAAGCACTTAGGATAGTGTCCTACTTGAGGAAGATTTCACAAATATCTGTTGGATGTGATTCACAATCCGTCTTGGTAGTAGCTAAGAAAGTAGTTATTTTCAGTCATTGTCCAATTTGTGGCTATTATTATTGTGGGTTGCTGTTGAAAATCAGCTTTAGGATTAACTGAAATTTGGAATTTTCCGTACTGTCCAGTCGTCTAGTTTTCAGAATAGTTGGTGGATTTCAGAAATATTTTCCACCCAAACGCAAATAAAATTTTTATTTATAATATTAAAAATGGAACAAATTAAATAACATTGAAAATTTATCCGATTTTCCCCTGATATTTCTTCAAACCATTTAAATCGCAAATACTTGCACCAAACCGTTTGATATCTATGCCACTGAAATTTTGGTTTGATAATAAATATATTCATAAAAGGCAATTATAACTTTTAGATTTTCAAACCTGATACTGCAAAGTATCTGGTGAAGTAGACTGAGCATTTTTTCGTGTAAAAGTTTTTTAAAAGCTTTTATTTAACTTGCTCTGTGTGTGTGTTTGTTAGATGGGTACAAATCTTGCAAGCTGAATTTGAACCACTTTCTCTTATCCTATGGAATTGATATTTTACATGTTGGTTCAGTTCCGATGCCCCCTGCCCCTAAAGCTATAAAGAGAACGCGTAGGGTTTCGGAAGTTTTCTTGACGGATTTGGAAGTCAAAAATTTAAATATCTGAGCGTCGAATATTATGATTTATAAAAATTTCACCACCCTGTCCCCCTCAAAAGCTAGATAGAGAACGCAAAGGGATTCGGAAAGTGTTTCAACAGTTTCGGAGAATAATGACGAAAAAAAATCGATCGAGGGGCTCGACCCCCTTCATGTTACGAAAAAGTTAGGAAAACTCGCGAAATATAAATCAAAAAAATCCGTTAAAATAATGAATTATCTGACAATTGGATAACACAGTCTCAAAAAAATTTACCCCTCTTCCCCCCTCGAAAGCTAGATAGAGAACGCGTAGAAATTTGGAAAAAATTCCAACAGTTTCATGCATGGAAAATTTTGACAAAAAATATGTCTGCCGATGGGCTCGCTCCCTCCCTTTTTTTCAAAAAAGTTGCCAAAACTTGCGAAAACAAATTCGGAAAAATCTGTAAAAATAGTGAAAGCAGGGTCAAGTGACTGGAAGGTATTTTCTTCTTTTTAGGTGCGACTCACCTGAAAATAAAAAATAATGTTTATACAAATATCAATCAACTAATTTTCAATGATGACGAAAAATGCCCTTCTCTACTGAAGCAATTAGGAGCAACACAAATTTTGTTTTCCTTTGTTTCAACTTTAAGTCGGCAATTTCGATTCCAAACTCGGTTAGATTAAAGATTATCACCTGAATTAGTAAGAACATTGATAACTACAGGTAAAATCAATGAAATTTATATAACAACGTTTCCCACATTAGTGATTTTTTCCTGCAATCGTGCAGGAAAGTGATTGTTTTGAAGTTTTGTTGAAATTATCAAAAAAAAAAAAAATTATTCAACTTTGCCATCAGTTTGTTCGACTATTTACTTTATATAACGACAATAAACTTCAATCGGAATTAGTTTCTCATTTAACAGCTGAGAGATAGAGATTTTGTAAGTTTTATCGCGACTCAAAATGGCTTGAAGTTATGAAACACTTCCATCACAAGACTATACGGCCGTTAAACACTGTGTAGGTAATTTATATGTAATAGTCACAATAAATTTGATCTTCTGAATTCACAGAGACGTATTAAAAAAAATATAATTAGTGCGGAAAAGTGACACTTTCAAAACTGAATGGAAAGTGGGTCGTAGAAAATAGTTATTTATGATACAAATTCGTGAAAGGACTATTTTGTATGAGTGTGAAGTTTATTGAATGAGGCGGAGCCGAGTTCAACAAGCAGGCGAATCCAAAAAAGGTCTTTACGAAAATGTATCATACTAAGTTTTTTTTACGACATACACATTGACAAATTGTGGCAATGTTTGAATGTTTTATCATATGAAGTTTTCAATTTTTGTCTTAGTATTAAATGATGGCTTCCGAGTAAAATCTGACGCAAAATACTGTCTATTTAAAATAGTTATTTACCTAACAAGTGCGGAAAGTAGTAGTTTTCCGCACGCGACGGCAGTTGCATGAACGACGCGGAGGGAAGTTCGGGCCAGCCGTCACGGGCGGAAAAGACGTTTTCCGCAAGAGTTAGGAACAATGTTTTTCCTACGAGTGTTTTTGTCCATCTTATTTATGAATAAAAAAGGTTTTTATTAAACAAGATTTTATAATAATGCTACAAAATGACACATAAGACAGTATAGTTACATAGATCATTTAGTTAGTCCTAAATATCCTCATTTTCAACAATATAAAAATCGTGCGGAAAAGTAACTTTTCAGCACTAGTGCTTAGTGCACTAGTACTTATGAAAGTATTTCGCACGCTTGTGGATATGAGCCACTTTCCGCGGGACTGTACGGTGCGATATACGTTACTTTCCTATGTGGTCGTAGGAAATAGTATATTACATTACTAGTGCGGAAAGTGTGAAAAATCACTTTCGCACGAGTAATGTACACTATTTTTTCTACGACCACATAATAATTTTACCAAATAATATATAAAAATATTATAATTGAAGACGACATAGTAAAATATTTTCTTTATGGTATAATACCGAGATCAAAATCAAGATACACTCTAATACAATATATTTTCTTGTCATAATATGTGTCCAATACCTCAGTGGTAAGCAGCGGGACTCGACGTGACTTCTGACGAAGAGTACCCGGGTTCGATCCTCGTCCGCGGAAACTTTTTTTAAAGAAAAATTACACTTCTCAAATAGATTGCTTCAAGATTTTGTTGGTA
Source organism: Chrysolina oricalcia (assembly GCA_944452925.2). Lineage (NCBI taxonomy): Eukaryota > Metazoa > Arthropoda > Insecta > Coleoptera > Chrysomelidae > Chrysolina > Chrysolina oricalcia. Next base: position 22,491,643 of record OX101817.2, on the reverse strand, counting down.
GGATTTTAGATAGTATACATACTGATTTTTAGATAGTATCAGCACACAATTTTTACTAACTTCGAAAGAACGAGAAATAAAAAAGAATTATGAATTATTTATTTCAAAATTAGTACTAATCACAATCAATGACAATTGTCAAAAAAAAAATCTGCGTCTTCATTTTTGTCTTGTGAAATTGTCAATAATTTCGTCATAGATTGAAGAGAGCAATAAGTTTGATTCAACGAATTTAATCTTTTTTCTGACATAGTTGAGCGAAGATAATTTTTCACTCTCTTTAGACAAGAAAAACTCCACTCACCACTGCAATTGCTGACTGCCGTCGATACACACATTCTTAAAGCCATGTCAATGTATGGCTAAATTGTTTCAAATTTTTTATTTCTTAAAACCTGTAAAATCGCATTGGTTGTTCGGGACAGTTTATCGTCTTGAGCTAGCGTTCTTAAATAAGAATGCATAGATGGATACATTCATCAACAAATCACTTTTCCAAATCTCCATCTCAAGAATACGTTGTTACTAACATACTTGCTCTATTTTGAATTTCTTCAGTGTTCAAATTGATCAAACTACTGTAAAAATTACTGTACGATTCTCGTATCTTTTGAAGTTCAACCACAAATCTATCTATAATTACTAGATATACTATAACTGAATATTTCCTAACCAGATAATGAAGGAGTAACATCTTCGGCAGATTCATCTGCTGTGAGCTTCCTCTTCCGTACCCTCTTTATGTCCTTTTCCCATTCTTTGACAAATGAGATTTCTAAGGCTTGGTGTTCATATTTATTAAAATTTTCCCTTTCAGCAGAAATTATTTGAATTGGTCAAGATCAACGGACTGTAATATTTTGTTGGTTTTGTTCATGTGCACCAAAATAAAACCCCAAAACACGATCAAGTCGTTCTAATTTCAATCCAATGCCTTTAGCTTCACATACAACATAACGTTGTTGCTCAGAATTGCTCTCGATAGCTGACCAGCGTGTGGCAGATGGATTTTCGACAGTAGTTTTGTTTTTTATCATTACCTAGGAGCACCTATTTGAGTTTGTACAGTTTCCCACCTTTGAGTTGAAGCAGTAAAAAACGTGTAAATGTCTTGAAGGAGACCAACGAACAAACAAGCTTCTTGAGCGCATTCAGCGGCACATTCACCCACTAGAATAACTGAAAGTGCAGAGCAAGGTATACAGGGTGTTAATTAAGTACGTTGACAAACTTCGGGAGGTGATTCTTTGAAGGTTTTCAGGACGAAAAGTTTATATAAACATATGTCCCAAACGGCTTGGTTTTCGAGATACAGGGCGATAAAAATACATTTTTTTCAAGATTTTTTAGAGTTAACTTCGACATTTTCGACAATAATCAGTTCAAATTAGGCAAGTACAATCCATTCAATAGGGCGCACGATACAAAATAATGCATTTCTTAAATAATTCACAGGGTCCTCCTTTTTTCAGAGTCAAGCTTTGTTCAACCCTTCAGAATTTTTTTTCCGCCGCCACTGACATATTATGAGAAAGGAATAATCAATGTTGTTTCATTTAACATCTTTTTGATATCTTGCATTTTTTATATTAATCATGTTTTCGAACGGAATACCAAATACAATTTCTTCTTAGATCTTGTCGTTATCGAGTGCGGTAATAGATAAATTAACAGCATTGACTTCAACGACAAGATATTGTTTTCGATTATAGGGGCCTCGGTGGAGTTATCATATCGGACTTCGTTAAAGATTTTATCGATTTTCTGTAAAACGTCAGGAACGTCAGGAACGTCAGACGATGGCATGGTCTACACGTCTCACACAATTCTTGAACCATTTGTAAAGCACAGAATGGAAATGATTTTTTGGTTGACTATAACAAGCGCACCGTCCAACAGAAATAAACAAAATTTTACTTCAATTTCTCCCCCAAAATTCATAACTCATTTTCCTTTTTCATAACCACGAGCAGCGACTTCTTATCTTGTTAAATCCCACGAATCTTCCTGTCTATCTATCTATCTATCTGTCTATCCTGTTTCTTAAGTACCAAAAGCTGGATAGATAAAATCCATTCAAACGCTTTTTACTTCTGTTCGACCAAACGTAACTCAATTTCCATTATTTGAGTTCTGATGACTTTGATTCCAAGTATTTTAACACTTTGTACTTCTTGTTCAATCTGACGAGTAGTGATGTAACTTGTCATTATTTCAAATTATGATGTATGAACCATGATACAGCTTTTGCCTAATTTTTTTAAATTGATCGATTGAAGGACCGATTACATATTTACAAGAATTCATGACGTTACTCAATTTATGCGTATACAGGGCAATTCAAATTCGACCCCCACCATTGGCATCTCCTAAACTACAGGAGATACGTCGAAGCTTAAATTGGGGCAAAGCTGCTTATTCTGGTGCTTAACAAAATACTGTTTTGAAACTTGGAAAATTCCGAGTATTTCCGGAAATATCGGGAAAAAACTTAAAATCAAAATTGTTTGTTTTTATTTTTTTCCATCGTTATTTGACAACATAGCTCAAAACCAAAAGTACATTTTCATTGATACTTTTTTTCAGCTACACGTTTTCATGTTCAGATTTACTATCCGACGTTTCGTCTTCTGACATTCATCATCAACTTTTTTTCTGTTATGGGCGCCATATTGTTTTTTATTTCATTGATGTATAATTTGTTATGATTTGCACTTCTGAAACCACAGATATTGAAAAAAACAACTTCATCTGAGATGGTCATGACTCCATCGAAAAATTTTGTTTAATAAACACTAGTTGTCAGAACTCATTAAACACAAATACTTCAGTCGAAATGTCCTCATTCTCAAATGAAGAAAACGAGATATGTTGAAACTTTATCATAAATTTGATAGGAATAGTACGAAAACAGCACAAATTTATTTTGAATTATATTCGGATAGAACATTATTCGGAATTTTGGGCAAACACTTGGCTTAGTACGGTGCGTTTCAAAAAACAAGAATGAAATCATGAGCTTGTAAAAAATGCACAAAAAGTATTACAACAAGTGTTCGAAATGATGGCCTTCCTCTTGAATATATAACCGAGCTCGTCGTCTCAAATTAAGAACAGCCCTAACAATATCCCTTCTTCTGATAGACCTGAATTGCTTGATGATATTGTCTCTAAGTTCATCTACTGTGTCATATTATTGCTCTCCATAGATTCTGTTCTTTAATGTGCCCCACAAGAAAGTATCCAAAGCTGTAAGGTCAGGTGACCTTGCCGGCCACCTCACTGGTCCAGAATTTCCTAACCACCTATTAGGAAATCTTAGGTGTAAATATTCGCAAACTGCTTTTTTATTGTGTGGAGGAGCCCCGCCATGCTGAAACCAGCAGCTGTTATAATTAACAAGGGGAAACGTATCCATATATTCTTCGAATTCGTTTCTTAAGAACCTAAGATAGGTTTCCCCGTTCAAAGTATTAGAGAAGAAATGAGGTACAAGTATTCGGTCGTCATAAATTCCAGCTGACACATTCAAACGAAACCGAACTTGTGGTCTGACTTCTCTGAAGTGTCGTGAATTATTTTCACTCCAAATGTGGTCACTATTTCTATTAAAAACACCACAGTTCGAAAAAGTAGTTTCGTCGGTCCAAATAATGTTTTGCAAGAAGTTTGTAGAAGTTGTAATTTTTGTGAAATATGTATCTTATAACATTTCAAACCACTTTTTTTGAATTCCCTCCAAACGCTCGTCTGTGGCACATCCATTTCTGCCGAGACTTGATGTGTTGATTTGGAAGGATCTGCATTTATCTAAAAAAGTACAAAAAATAATTATACTTCTTCGAATATGGAATGAACAATTATTTTACCTCGGCTAATAACTTACGTCTAATATTTTGTTCCATTCTGCTTCCATATTTCATTCTTGGTTTTTGAAACGCACCGTACTCAGCCAAGTGTTTGTCCAAAATTCCGAATAATGTTTTATCCGGCTGTTGTCTTTCCGGATAAAATTCAAAATAAATTTGTGATGTTTTCGTACTATTCCTATCAAATTTATAATAAAGTTTCAATATATCTCGTTTTTCTTCATTTGAGAATGAGGACATTTCTACTGAAGTATTTGTGCAAACTTATGATGTTTAATGAGTTCTGACAACTAGTATTAAACAAAATTTTTCGATGACCATCTCAGATGAAGTTGTTTTTTTTTAATATCTGTGGTTTCAGAAGTGCAAATCATAACAAATTATACATCAATGAAATCAGAATGAGAATCACTATTTTTCTGTATAAAAAAACAAATATGGCGCCTATAACAGAAAAAAAAAGTTGATGATGAATGCCAGAAGACGAAACGTCGGATAGTAAATCTGAACATGAAAACGTGTAGCTGAAAAAAAGTATCAATGAAAATGTACTTTTGGTTGTGAGGTATGTGTTCAAATAACGATAGAAAAAAATAAAAACGAAAATTCCGATTTTCAGTTTTTTCCCGATGTTTCCGGAAATACTCGGAATTTTCCAAGGTTCAAAACAGTATTTTGTTAAGCACCAGAATACGCAACTTTGCCATAATTTAAGCTTCGACGTATCTCCTGTAGTTTAGGAGATCCCAAAAATGGTGGGGGTCGAATTTGAATTGCCTTGTATACAGTCCGTATTTTTTATGTCGTACCACTATTGGCATTTCGAAAACGGTAAATGATATGAAGTTGGTTAAATCAGACAAAAGTTGCTTATTTCAGTGAACAATGAATGATGTTTCCAAATCGGAAGTATTACTAACCGTTTTCAAAATATACGGGAAAAACCGAAATAACCCGTTTTCTTTTCTTTGTGCTGGCGCCTCTATTTTTAGGAATAGGAACTTGTGTTCAGGAAACTTTCTTCTCTGTTTTGAATTTACTTCCATGTGCTTCACTTCAATTTCCAAAACGACGATTCGTTCCTCGGGGCCACCTTCAACTCTATTTTTTCGAATACGGAGCTGCATTTTTTTAATGAATTTAAGTAGTCCTTATCTTACCGACTGCAGATATGTATCTTACCTGGTATTTGTTTCTACATTTCTGCCCCTAAATGCCCCTAAATGCCCCTCAATGCCCCTCAATGCCCCTAAATGCCATCATCAAGGTCCGAACGATGAAAATTCCAAAAAAAATTCACTGATTTTGCTCTTACCTTTTCAAGCAAAAGGCGATATTCCACTTTGAATTACACATTAAATTTGAAACTATTCATTCTAAATTCAAATAAAAAACTATAAAAATAACAAAAAACATCAATCGATATCTTGAGTACACATTTCTTTAGTCATCGCTGCCGACGTCTGATAAGGTGTTCAAATTGCCACCCAACATTCCTCAAACACATTTTCGCTCTAAAAATGGTATGTTTGTGGCAATTTTGAAGCATTCGGTGAGTTACAACCATGCATGCTGGTGTAATTGAATTTTTCAAGTTTTCCACATTCTCAAAAGTTGTACTGAATACTTTGTCCTTGGTGAAACCCCATATCGAATAATCAAGAAGAGTGAGGTCATGTGAAAGGGGTGGCCATTTAATAGGACCGTTGTTTCCTATCCATCTTCCTGGCATGGTCCTATCGAGAAATGTTTTACAAATTCGGACTAGATTTGGTGGTGCTCCGTCATGTTGGAAATATTCATATTTCCTTAGGATATTCAGAGGCAAATCTCCCAAAAAATCATGTAGAATATCCGATAGGAACTCAAAATATAACTCTCTCGTCAATGGAGTATCAAAAAAGTAGGGACCAATTATTTTGGTATCCAAAACACCAACCCAGACATTAATTCCGAACCTGTCTTGAAAATTAGTGGCTCTATGTAAATGAGCATTCTCCTGGCGCCAGTGATAATGAATATTCCTGTTGAACCATCCATTATTTGTAAACCGTCTTTCGTCGCACCATAAAATTTTACTACAAATTTCATCATCTTGCCGAAAATGTCTCAGTAGCCATGTCCAAAATACCGTCCTTTTGTTGTAGTCTGTTGAACGCAATAATGTACTTTTCTCACTCTGTAAGGATTGAATTTATGTTTCTTCAAACTTTTTTTTTGTTGATAAATGCGATATACCACTATTCAACGCTATTTCTCCAAGTGATACTTCCTCATTCTGAATTTTCTTGTATTCCACGAATCCTGATTCATATTATCATTTTACCAAGTATATAACAGGAAACTTAAAAACTTACTTACCTAAAACGTCGATTTCATTATCACCATTTCCAGTAATAGAGCAAATTTTATTTTTTGATTTCACAAATGAACCATGCTATCGTAAACTTCTTTCAATACGTTGAAAAATTCTGGCATTGGACTGACGACGTTCGGGATACACAGCCAGAGATCTGGTGCTATTTCTCAAACACCTCGAATACACGAACAACATATCCACTTTCTCATCATCAGATAACTCCATAGTTTTTCGTTCAACGTGTAAATAATTCACCATTCAGATATGGATTCATTAATCTGTAATGTGACACTCACTTTCTTTTATTCCATGGTTCACTACATACTTCATGATGTTTCAAACTTTCCGTTTTCATTTGAAAAAGGTTCGTTTGGGAATAAATATTGGACTCAAAAACTAACAAAAAAATTGAGTAAGGTTATTCTAGACTTTCATTGTCTAAAAAAGAACAAAGAAATATTCAATTCTCTGCAATTTTCAATCGCGACGTTTCAACTGTTAAAGTGTATTATACACTTGATAACGACTGTAGATTTTAACAGTTGAAACGTCGTGATTAAAAATTGCAGAGAATTGAATTTTTCTTTGTTCTTTTTTAGACAATGAAAGTCCAGAATAACCTTACTCAAAGTGAAATATTGTCAACCACTTTCAAACAAACAAAAAAATTGCCTATTGCCTACGAATAGATACATAAGAAAAATGCCTTTCGGCTCTTTGACTTACAAAATGTATAAAGTAAATGTATCAATCGTTGTTTCTTGTTATTCCTCTGCTTTCACATTTTCATCACATTGGATTGATCTCGATTTGATTTCGCATTTGGGTATTCATTTGAGGTAGATTTATTTTGAAATTTTTCCTCGCAACTTAAGTCAAATACCTTTTTAAATACGAACAAAAATAAAATCAGGACCGTATTCTGGAGGGAAGGATTTTCATTGTTCGGACCTTGATGATGGAATTTATTGGCAAAATGTAGAAACAAATACCAAGTAAGGTACATATCTGAACTCGGTAAGATAAGGACTACTTAAATTCATGAAAAAAACACAGGTCCGTATTCGAAAAAACAGTGTTGCGGATGGCCCCCGAAAAACGAAATGTCGTATTGAAAATCGAAGTACAGCACATAGAAGCAAATTCGAAACAAAGAAGAAAGTTTCCTGGACACATTTCCATATTCCTAAAAATAGAGGCGGCAGCGCAAAGAAAAGAAAACGGGTAATTTCGGTTTTCCCCGAATAGTTTGAAAACGGTTCGTAATAGTTCCGATTTGTAAACATCATTTCATTGTTCACTAAAATAGGCAACTTTTGTCTAATTTAACCAACTTCGTATCATTTACTGTTTTCGAGATGCCAATAGTGGTACGACATAAAAAAACAAAAGTGGCCCCATGACAGAGCATTGGGGAACAAACGATTTAATTCTTCGAAATCTGATGAACAATTTGTCAGATGAGATTCAATTAGAGAAAGTTCAACAACTCTAATGTGACAATGAAATAACTTTTGCTGCAGAATATCATAAGCAACACAGTCGAATGCTTTTGTCAAGTCACACGTCGTGTCAGCCATATTATGGTGCCACTGTTCACTGTTCAATGCCCTCGACTATGACGACTATCCATCACTATCGCTGTTTTTGAACATTCTGATCTGATCTCAAATTGTAAGTCACTGAAGAAATCATAAATTTCAAAATAACTTGTGAGTCTTTTGTTCAAGAATGTTTTCAATCATTTTGGAGAAAATACAGGAAAAGGGACGATAGTTTTCAAGAAGCGAGGTGTCGCTGTTTTTCATAAGGGGATAACTTCCGTGAATTTCCAAATGTCTGGAAATTTTTCTGTACTTAAAGTTTGATTGATCACGTCAGTTAAAGGTTCTATATTATTATTTTTGATGATTTTACTATTTCAAGTCATATACATCGACGAATGCATACTTTTACAAAGAATGAATGGTATCCACAACTTCATGTTGGACAACTGAAAGCAAGAAAAGATTAGAGGAAGGTTCTGGAAGAGTTTCTGTTAAATTAAGTAAATCATTTTCAGAAATGTAAGAAATGATTTTATAATAAACTCTGCAACTTGGACGATATCATTGATTCGATTAGTAGACTTTGTTTCATTTCTTTAAAAATGACTCGTTTCCAGAAGAACAAATGTAATCAACATATACAGACTTTTTCGCAGTTGTGTCTTCTCATATACCCTTTTTTCAATGAGGAGACACTTGAGTTGTGCCAGCGTATTTTTTGGAGTTTGGTTTCAAGGTTTCTACAAAACTTTCATTACAACGCCTTCTGAGTTTTGCACATTATTGTGCAACTTGTTGAGATGTATCCCAAGTAGCACACCTATATTGGTAAATATTGTGAAAATATTGGCGAAGTATTTGAAAAGCAATATTGGCGAGAAAAAAAATGTGAACATTCGGCGATATTGGTCCAATATTACTTGAATAATATTGTCGAAATATTCTTGAACTAATATTGGCCTCAAAATGTTCGGCGATACTGGTACAATATCGCTGATAAAATATTCTGACAATATTGGCACAATATTCAAAAGTTATATTGTCGAGAAGTGAAATGTGAACATTTTGCGATATTGGTCGAATATTGTTTGAATATTTTAGAAATAGTTTTGGTGAAATATTCTCGAAGCAATAATGGCCTCAAAATATTTATCGATATTGGTACAATATCATTTGGATATATTGGTGGATGTCAATATACCTTGGTAAATTATTAAATGTCTATTAGTTGATGAAGGTGACACCAGAGTCTGCCTTTTGATCGCCATAACCACTGGGTGAGCTGTCTTGAAAACAAGTTACGGGAAGTATTTAATATACTTTCGTAGGTCTTAGAAGACGTTCTATATGTAGAGCCACCTAGCGGATTTTTATCCAGGTTTGATCATGATATAATTTCAATATGTTTCATTGAATACTCGGCCAATATTCAAATTTCATCTCAATCTAGATGTAGGAAACAATATGAAAACAATATTGTTTTAACGATATTGATAAATATTATTGAACCAATATTGTCCTAATATTAATTAATAAGATTTGTTGAATATTGGCGAAATGATATTCAACCAATGTGTAATCACACTTGGAGATATAGACAATATAGTTTTTATTCCTAGAATCGATATTAGAGGAATATTGGAATTGCGATATTTATTCTAGATGTTAAAAACGATGTGAATACAGTGTTGTTTTATCGATATTGGTAAATATTATTCAACCAATATTGACTCAATATGAGTTATTACAATTTTTCAAATAAAGTGGAAATGATATTCAACCAATATTCTAACAAACTTGGAAATACAATATAGTTTTTCCCCCTATAATCGATATTACTGGAATATTTGGATTGCAATATTCATTCTAGATGTGGAAAACAATATATAACCAATATTGTATTATCGATATTGGTAGAAATATTGGGTCAATATTGACCCAAAATTTCGTGTGATAATCTACATTCAAAACTAGTTCAACCAATATTCCACCAATATTATTAATATAATATTATTTTTTGAATATTCACCCATTTTGGACCAATATTGATTTTTCCTTTACAATATGTCTATATTGGCCTAATATGGAACCAAGATTCAGCCGATATGATGTGCTACCTGGGATAGAGAACAACGCCCTGAAGGAATTTGTCCAATATCCTACTTTTAGGGAAATAGTTCAATTTTCAAATGATATTTCGTTTAAATACTCTGAATATCGTGAATATCGTGAAACAACTTGAATTTGTAAAATAATTGTTAGCTTTGTCATTCAGTTAATCTCTGGATCTTCAAATGATCATGCAATTCTGATATTTATTTTAAATTTTGAATAATTTAGTAATGAAGTTCCGACTGCTTGTTTATATTGATTACAAATTTTTATAAACCCAGTATTTTCCAATAAGCCAACGTTTCGATACTATATTTCGCCATCCTCAGGGCTTCATTATATAAAATCATGGATGTTAGAATTTTTCAATTGAAATCAATGCGTAAACGTATCAACAATACTAGCAAAATTCACAAACCGGTCTAAATAAAAACAATTTTAAAAATATTTCCATTATGAAGTAGACTTACGTGAAGGGTTTTGGTTCTCTTTGGCCAGAAATAACACTCTACGAACAATTAAAATTAGAAACTTGATACAGCGACATAGCATTGAAGAGCAGCTTCTTGAAATTAAAAAATATTTTGGCAATTGATAGTTGATATTTTTCAATATCAAGAAACTGCTCTTCAATTTTATGTCGCTGTGTCTTGTTCATAATTTAATAGTATGTGTCACTTCTAAGGAAAACCAAAATCTTTCATAACGGAAACATTTTTAAAGTTATTTCTCTCTGTTCTGGTTCTTGAATATGACTACATAACTAAACACTTCGTTTTCAATTAGTTCAGATGTTTTTTTATTGTTCTAAATTTAATATTCACCTATATGTAACTGTCCATGATTTTTATAATTTAGAGGATGGTGAAATATAATGCCGAATCTTCGATTTGTTGAAAAATACTTTTTTTTGTAGGACAAGCTAACCCCAGCAACCTGTAATCAGTATTTGTATAACATTTTTAATATCTCCCAAATAAAAACTTACCCAATCATCAACTAGGGAAAGCATCAGGGCAGAGAAATTCAAAGTAATCAAACCGATTCTAGAGATACGCGCTGAAAATTCGTTACGAAGAGAATAATGTTCCTCAAACAAATTATGGTATAATTACTGATTACCTGGCGGCATGAAAGCCTTTCAGTGATTGGTGCCGTGTTGCAATTTGCCGGGATAATAAATAATTAGGATATGATAGAGGGGTTATAACTGACTAGTTAACTACTTAGGTGTTGGTACGGAAAATATGGTGCTGTAGTGCCAAACGTTCAAACATTTCCATAATATGTGCTTTTGAAATGTTGCATAATCTCCAAATATTCATTTATTCACTCAACAAGAAATAATCGGTAATTAAATTGGAAACAGTGCGCACCCTCTATTTTCCTTGTTTTTTTTCACCTAACACTGTATTCAGGGCCAGTTTTTCAGGTCCTTCCAAAATCATTTAAAGAATGTCATTAACCATCTAAACTATTAGTTTATCTGGAGTTTAACTCGAACCTAATAAACTGACTCTCAATCAAACGAAAACTAGCAGTGTGTATAACGTAATATAAAATCAAGCAATCAAGAATAGTTTCAATAATTAAATTTAATCGTTTGTCTGTAAAGAGGAGGAAAAAATGCATTCATTCCATTGTCCTTTTATAGATACTTCTCACACACGGCTCATTTGTCCGACTACTTTATAGTTCGAAACGAACTGTGGCTCAGTATCGGTTATCCTCAAGGACAAGCGTACTTGACCGAGTGAAATGCAGTAAAATCATGCATAGCAATACGATTACGAAAGATCAAACCAGCAGTTTCATCGTGACTACTACTTGGAAGAGAAAGTGAAAACGAATCCTAAATCTATTGATGAGTAAATGTTTATTTTTTTCAATGCCAAAATAATTCACAAAATAAACATAAAATATTACTTTTTGAAGGATTTATTATCAAGTGTATGAATGCATTCATGCACATGAAAAAAATCATGTGTGTATTTGGAGCACAATGTGTCATTGCCGCTCTCCAAAGATCACCGCGCCTCGCTTTGCGTCGCGCGGTATCTCTCTTTGTCGAGCGGCAATCAATCACTTTGCGCTCTAAATACACAAATAGCTATTGTATGAAATACTTTCGTAAAGGGCTTTTTCGTCCCCGCGTGTTTGTTGAACTCGGCTCCGCCTCATTCAACAAACTTCACGCTCATACAAAAAAGTCCTACTTTACGAATTTGTCTCATAAATAGCTATAATATGTCATAGTTCTCAAAATTGCAATACCCACTATCCTTGATTACTGTAACATAAAAAGCTGAATTATACAGTGACCGATACATTTTCACTGGCGGATCTAGGGTGTTTTTCAGGGGGGGCATGATTTAATAGAAATTTTTAACAAAGTAAAAAAATCCACATATATGTGCGTGTACAGTACTTGTTTCAAGGAGCAATGCTGTCCCAGTGACTGTAAACCAGTTAAAACCTATACTATAACTTTGTATAGATTGTATGGCATATGCCTCACAGTAAGAAACTACTTCCCTGGCTTAGACCTCGACAGATATTGAATTTTATCTGTCCGACATATGTGCAAAGATCCTTACTTGGAAGGAACAACTTTGCAAGAACTTTTTAGGACTTCGCATAATTCAAACGGGAAACCAACCGGTTTCGGATTGTATGTTATTCGTCAGTACAGCCCGGTTTATCATGGTTGCATACACGCGGGGTTTCGTTATCCGTCCTCGTACGCTGAGATGAATAGTGCAATTGCTGACAGGATCCTACCCGGCACGAGATTAGAGAACACTACAAAAGGTCATTCTAAATTTGAAACGGTATATGTACAATACTTGTTTCAAGGAGCAATATTGTTCCAGTGACTGTAAAACATTATTTCTCATAGTCATTCATTCTTCAATCCTGGCCCGGATTACCCATAAGGCCAACCTATGCCAGATAACGGAAATTTTATTTATATAATTTTCAATATTTCAATGGTAAAACCGAAGACACGACGCGCTTAAGAGCAATGGAACGTCCACGCCGTCCCCTCTCTTCCACCGCTGTTAGTATTGTTACTTTTTTCTCTCACGAGTCATTCAATAGTATATTTTTCAACATGAGATGAAAATACTGTTTTTTTCGTAAGGTAAGAGTTTGTCCACGAGCGAAGCGGGGCGGAGCGAGTGTGGCAATCTCACGAACGAAAATGTATTTCATCTCGAGTAGGAAATGCTATTTTTTCTACGATAGAATGTTGATAAAATACTGGATTACAATTTTTAGATCTTCATTTATTTATAACACAGACTTGATAATAATACTGGGTACTGATTCAAGTGCCAAGTAGTGAGATTAACTGTCATTAGTGTCAAAAATACATCAATTTGTTTTTAGTATATTACCATCGGGTCGCTTGATACTATTTATTTGTTTAATTTTCATCTCTAGAGTGAAAAACTATCACTTTCATGTAGGGTATCCGGTTGAAAAATGATCAGGCATTCCGCACGTGTGTAAATTAGTGGCAGACGCGCATGAACACGTGGAAATTGCGGGTTGATTTTGTACAACTGGCTAACGTCTGCCATCAATATTTCTATAAAATTGTGATAAAAATAAACAAATTCTTTAATGGCAGACGTTTTCATAAATTACCAGTATAAATTATCATTTAATAAAATTGCACTAAATTTTCAAGTAACAATTAACAATAGACATGTGTCTGCCAATTGACATTTCAGTAGATGAGTTCTGTAAAGTAATAAAAATATTCCACAGGCAGACATTTCGTACGTGAGTAAATGAGTGGCAGACGCGCATGAACACGTAAAAATTGTGGGTTATGTTTGTACAACTAACTAACGCCTGTCATCGATATTTTTATCAAAATTGGTATAAAAATAAATTCTCTAATGGCAGAAGTTTTTATAAGTCAAAAGTATAAATTATCAATTAATAAAATTGCTGTAAATTTTCAAGTAACAAGTGAAGTATGAATTACTTTTGTTTTATTCTATTTTAAGGTCATTTTCCTGTTTGAAAAGGATCAAACAATACCATAGATCAAACATTCATGAAACGAAACTCAACGCTCTTGCTCTTTTGAACATTGACATTGATAGTACTAGACTTTTGAACTTTGATAATACGATAGTTATTTACTTGTGCCAAGGCCAGAAAGAAGTTGAAGGTGTTTTTGTACATATTACATATTTCGATTGTAATATTTATAAATATATAAATAATTTTAACAAGAAGGCAGCAGGCCTTTTCAATTTTCAATTTTTGCTCAACATCCTTTCTTTTTGATTTTTTTGAAATTATGTACAGGATTTTGGATTGACGTGGCCTTTACTTGATGGAAATTCATAGTATATGACACTAAGGTAAACACGATTAAATTTCCACAGATTTATTGTCTTCGCGACATGTTTCGATACACTGTATCTTTTTCAAGCGAATGTAATACATTAAATTATTCTACCTTGAACATTACTTAAATACTTAAGTAATGTTCAAGGTAGAATAATTTAATGTATTACATTCGCTTGAAAAAGATACAGTGTATCGAAACATGTCGCGAAGACAATAAATCTGTGGAAATTTAATCGTGTTTACCTTAGTGTTATGTACAGGATGTTTATAAAGTCAGCTGTGGAATCATCTGCGACTGAAAGATAAACTTTAGTCGCTATTTTCCAGAGGATCATGTATTGGTTCAATTTTCATTTGAAAATGTTTGCCTTTACAACATCCTTTCATGTTACATTACTTGAATAGCCCTACTTCAACAATAGTTGGGAATTACCTTCCACACTCCCCAGACCTTCTTCCGTAGGGCGTACTTCGAAGTTTGTCGTAGGGCGTAAATAGGTGGTTATCCGGCCCTGGTTCGATCAACTGCATTACCTTTATCGAAAATATTTTCTTTTCCTGTGATAAAACGGTTATCTCGAGATAAAGATGACGGTCCTGCCTCGCTTTGAATACTTTGAGTTGGAAAATTTGCAACAATCAAAGTAATTAATAATCTTATGGTGGATTTATGCAGCAGTCATAAGTCATAAGTTTTAAGCCATAAGGAAGAATATTCGTCAATGATTGGTTGAACTGTTTATTCCAACCACTTAAAACTTATGACTGCTGCATAAATCCACCATTAGTAATTGCATAGGTACTTACCATATTTTTTACGATAATTCAATTTCACTATTTCTATCTTAATGAAAAAGATTTATGAACAGAAACTCTTGTTCGAAGAACAGGTGTGAAATGACCCTTTCTTTCAAAAACAAGTGGAATATAATGATTTTTTTTATTCAGATTCCGAAAAAAAACTACCTCTTTTGCTTTTCATTCTTACCGCTCACCGCCACCGCTCACGGCCTACCTAAGATTTTACTAAGAGCATTTGTTTTGCCGCCCTTTGATTTGGCCGCCTGTGTTGTTTGCACACATTCGCACTGCATAGAAGAATATTTCTGTTTCATAGTTGCATTGGATGATGAATGAATCGTATGAAATTATAAAACGTGTGGATTTGAGTGGTTGAGAAAACGTTGAATACAAATAATACGAATATGAATAATACGAATAAGAATAATACGAATAAGAATAATACGAATAATTTAGGTTTGTATAACGTTTCTTGTTGAAAATGAATCAAAGGTACGAGGATATATTGAAAAATTCTAAGCCTACTAAAGAACCAAACAAAATTTCAATGTCAAAATATTTTATTACTCAACATATTCTCCTCTTAATTGGATACATTTATTACAGCGAACCTGCAACGTCTCTAGACCTTTCAAAAAAAATGTTTCTTCTTGCTCTGCAAACCAGACCTCCACAGCTTTTATTACCTCCTCGTTGGAAGAAAATTTGCGACCTTTTAAACTTTTTTTCAGTTGAGAAAAGAGATGATAGTCGGACGGAGCCAAATCTGGTGAATAAGGGGGGTGTTCTAGTAATTCAAACCCTAAATCACGATTTTTTTGCATGGCAACATGAGATTTGTGTGCAGAGGCGTTGTCCTGTAAAAACAAAACACCTTTGGATGGCTTTCCGCGTCTTTTCTCTTTAATTTTTTCCCGTCGAGTGGTCAGTAATGTCGAATAGTAATCTCCAGTTATTGTTCTACCCTTATCCAAAAAATCAATCATGATTACTCCATGGCAATCCCAAAAAACTGAAGCAAGAACTTTTCCAACAGATTTTTGGACACGAAACTTCTTAGGTCTTGGAGAACCGGAGTGTCGCCATTCTATCGATTGTTGCTTTGTTTCTGGATCGTAGAAATGTACCCAAGTCTCATCCATAGTAACAATTCGGTTTAAGAAGTCTACATTGTTTTCAAATCGAGCACAGATCGAACGTGATGCTACTACCCTTGCACGCTTTTGGTCAACATTCAAACATTTGGGGATCCATTTTGCAACAATTTTTCTCATGTCCAAATTGACGTGAACTATATGATGAACGCGTTCGTATGAAATATTCAGTGCTTCAGATATCCGTTTTAGCCCAATTCGACGGTCTGTTAAAATCATGTCATGAACTGCATCGATGTTTTCGGGGACTGACACAGAAACTGGCCTTCCCGATCGGTCATCATCTTCAATGGAAAATTTACCTCTTTTGAAGCTTGCAGTCCAATTTTTCACGGTCGCATACGAAGGACATTGATCACCAAGGGTATTAAGCACATCTTCGTGAATCTGCTTACCTAACCCTTATAAATACAGGTACTTGATGATGGCTCGATACTCCAATTTTTCGATTTTCACAATTTCGGTGGATATATTTTTTCTTTTAATTTATTGCGTAACTCTGGTTTACTTTTTTGACGTCAAACTTTACACTGACACTTCTAATAAGTTATTGTTCGTTGCTATGGTAACGCAATATTTAGTTTATGCAGGGATCAATACATCCTCGTATAGTAAAATTCCGATATGTCATAATATGGTAAACTTTTATACATACTTGTCATTCTCAAAATAGTGTGAGTAAAATAATGACCAAATTAACGGAACAGTTTTTGATATATTTATCAATAAGAGCATTGTAAATGTAAAGACTCTAATTGTTGAACCAATATCAACTTATTCAGAACTCTAGGGGGGCATGGCATGCATGGCATGCACTACCTTGATGGTTGCGGACGTCCAGAACATACAGGCCCTTCTTTCTCGTTGGTAAATTTTGCAACTCACACCGCATTATTTTAATCGCACTATGAATCACTTAGATTACCTGTAATCAAATTTCTTGATCACATTTCACCGTTCGATAGAAGATTCAGAAAACATTCTGGCTACTATTTACAGAACTACCCTGTGTTGGATACCGTCCAGTTGAATGTCCATTGTAATAGGTTAGTTTTTGCTGAAATTTATTGTGATATTTCGGTTCCATAAGTATCTCTCTATTTATATCATCAATCGTAGCGTTTAGGTCCATTTCAATGGCCAGAAAGATTCCCCTCAAATTAGTTGTGTGAAAGTTAATTAAAACACGAGTTAATTAATACCTTCAGCCAATCGTGAGCTGTCTTTGCAACGAAGGTGCAATTTTGTTGAGTATGAGAAACTATCCCCCAGGTTGACAATGAAAAAAATCACCACATAATGTAGGTATAGACTCATTTTCAGTGAAGATAACTCCAATCTCATCCGTTAGGATCATTGTTTGGCATGCTGTCTTGTGAGAAATGAGATAATGTCACCTTCAAGGGTTGAAAAAAAATGGCGACTAGTGTTGGTAAAATATTCCCCCGACAAGTAGTGTAACTTACTTTGAGAATACCTACATCACCTTAATCTCAAATAGTCCAAGAAACGAGGAAGCGGCCCAATGTTAAATGTGCAAAAATTAATATCCGAAAAATTAAAATATGAGCGTATAGGAAATTAAAATTCAGGATGAGTTTCTATTTCATGCGACTCGATCCTGATTACCGAACATAACCTAACAAATTGGCAAAGTTGCGAAAAGCGGTTTTTTGTTGAGAATTAAAAAACTACAGATCCGATCAAAAAAAATTTAATTAAGAAATTGTAGGTATTGAAAAGATCTATCAATTGAATAACTTATAATTTTTTGATATCAGTGATACTTATCGAATTATATCGGAAAAACCATAAAAAATCGGGTTTTCTATAACTCGTTTATTGTAAGGTATTGAAAATTGTTACTTACAGTTTTGTGTAGCCTATGGCAAGCCAAGAAAGTCTTTTTCAAAAAAAATAATGAATGTTGATTATTTTTCAAAACCTAATATCCATGAAGGTGACTGCTGTACGATGATTATTGCGTCTTCCAGATTCTTTTGAAATAAAAAAAAATATCTCGGCTCGTAGTGATCGTGGGAATTCAATGTTTTTTCTGAATGCTTGAAGTCATGCTAGGAATCCATTATCATGAAAGTCATTCATATAAGAACAAAATTGAGCAATGTATTTTTTAAAAAACATGTAAAAAAATTGTGCAATTTTTAAAGTAATTTTTTGACCCTTAAAATTAAAAAAAACAATATACTTATTCAATAATATGAAAGAAAAACTCTTACAGAAAAAAATGAGCCCTGAATCGTTACTGTAGCATCGTTCCCCGAGCAAGAGTAACCATATTGAGAAAGCAACTTTTTTGAGAAAACTTCATATATTTTGAAAAATAACCAATATTTATCAATTTTCCAAAGAAAGAAGAACTATTTTGGCCTGTCATAGGCTACACATAACGGTAAGTAACAAGTTTGAAGGTAAGGTAACAGTTAACGAGTTATAAAAAACCCGATTTTTCACGGTTTTTCCGATATAACTCGAAAAGTATCAATGATATCGGAAAATTATAATCGATTCAATTGAGAGATCTTTATGATACCTACAATTTCCTAATTCGACTTTTTTCGATCGGAGCTGTAGTTTTTTAGTTATCAACAAAAAATCGCTTTTCGCAACTTTGCCAATTTTTTAGGTTATGTTCGGTAATCACGATCGAGTCGCATGAAATAGAAACTCATGCTGAACTTCAATTGTCTATACGCTCATATTTTTTGTTTTCCGATATTAATTTTTTCACGCACTTTCCCTATTGCTTGGAATAAAATGCGAGTTGTTTGTATTAATAGAAATAGATTAGGTTACTGTCTACTGTTAGACAGATTGAAGGCATTCATCTCTTCGGAGTGACAAGGAACTGAATGGAGTGAGATCTGAGTAAGGTTGAATATAACGTGAATCTAGGATAGAGTCTTGTTTAATTGCGGAGTCGGTGGTTATATTATATCAAAAGTTTATGTGCGGAGTTGATAAAAATTAGGATTCGATATCTGACGTGGATCTGAGTATCCTCCTCGATCACCATGAGTGTGAGAGAGACGGGTATGTTGCTGTAGTAAGTCGTAGATTATTAGTTACAAGCACGAGGTGGCCTAACGGAGTTGGAATGCGTTTTCAATGTTTTTTTTTGAGATAGGTCAGCTTTCTCTGTGTTTGGAACTTTCCAAAAATAAGGAATGACATTGTCACAGGGGACCAGAAGAAACGTCAGCTAGACAATCAATTAATGTGTAAGCTTCATGTATCATACCAGTTGATTCCATTAAAAATATATATTATTGAACTTATTAACTTATTTTTACTATACTATAACTATTTGTTATTTTTTTTTGTTTTTTAAAATCGTTATTTCCGTCAACCGCGCAACCCTCGGAAGTATTCGAGAGATTTGTGTGAGCTGGGGAAGACGCAGCCCTTACCTAGTATCGTGTGATGCCATGCACGAGACCGATGACCATGCGAGGCTTTGAACCCTCGACCCTTTGCTCTAAAGGCGAACGTTTTACCAGAACGGCCACCACGAGACCACGAGGCCACCTAGAGACATTACGATATTAAATTCTGGGAAATGAGCGAATTTACTCTTTTCGTCATATCTCAAGAACCGGCCCTGATATTTTCGATTAGTTTCCACATTATGCCTCCAGATGTGCAACTTTTTCTCCATTCAACCGAATTTCTTACTAGAACGGTTTGGAAGATACCCATACAATCCCATCAAAAAAGTTGCCACCCTGTATAACTGAGATTGGTCACTCTGGTCTTCTGTATTGGGATTATAGGGGGGACCTTCGATCTCCCCTTTGTAAAAGGCTTACACAAGCTAGACTTGCGGAAAATTGTAAATTATTTTGTACTACATGAGTGATTAGACCTGAAAAATTAATACTTTCAGAATACAGAGGCATGAATCAGTTAAATTTTAAATCCATTGATTAACTGATTAAAAAAGAAAATGCGAATAATTTAATTGCAGTTGAAACAAATTGCAATTGAAGTACTGATTACAAGTTATCATCAATTTATTTGGATTATTCTTTATTAATTGTATCAGGCAACTAAATCAAATACAATTAAGTTTTTCAGCTGTTCTAAGAAATAATTAAAACCACTAATTAACCAGCTTCGATAATGACAGATGCCTTAAGTTTGAATATCACTTCATTTCACAATTTTAAACAATTTAAACAATGCCTACTTTTATTCCGTGGCCGTGGTGGTCGGCTGGTAAAGCGTTCGCCTCGCAAGCGTGGGGTCGTGGGTTCGATCCACCGATTCACCGGTCTCGTGCATGGCATCACACGTTAAAAGGTAAGGGCTACGTCTTCCTTAGCTCACACAAGTCTCTTGAAGACTTCCAAGGTTTGCGCGTAAGGGTGCAATTGGTTGACGGAAATAACAATTTTAACAATTTTTTTAACAATTCATACCTAATAAAACACTTTTGTTTTGGATTCACTACGCGTTTCATGCAATAATAAATTGTTACTGTTAGTTTTTAATCACATACCTTAAACAGATTGACAATTTATTATCTCACGACTAATAATTGAATAATTGGTAATCGAGAGTTTTCACCATTATTGCAATTGATTACTTTTTAACTGCAACAGCCATGACTAACAATTGATTAATTGGTAATTTTTAATTCCCCAATAATTTAATTTTGCGCAACTGTGGCCACATATTGCAAATAATCATTTGGAATGTTCGACTGGAAGATGACCAAAATTCCAAGTTTTTCCAAGTTATCAAATGCCATTTCTAGTATGTGTAGTCTTTGGCAACATGGTTTTCGTGCGGAAACGGTCGACGGTAGCGAACACTAACGTTTATTCGTTTATTTACCTTGAACAAACAAATCATAATGCCTGCAATATGTACCTACACCGAGAACTTAACGGTACTTGTCAAAAAATAAAAAAATGCAGAGTTATGATACCTCGTAACTGTATAACACGAGATCAATATAAATCTCTCAAATGAGGATTTAATTCATTAAAGAGTTATAGCCAGGCTACGATTAGGTTATATAGCCTTCCTGATTTATACTCTATTCAAATATTTTTCCACTGCCAGATTGATGAATTGATGGGAGCAAGTTTGCATTCATTCCACTTCTACTTCAGAAATTTTTTTCGTCTGATATGATTCCTCTGGTGAATAATTTAGTAAATGAAAATGCGAAACATCTTTTTAATTAATAATAATAATAATTTTTTAATATCAGTTAATAAAATTGCACACGATACAATGTCTCTCTTGTACATCATGATACAATAATAAATCTGAAAGATGTCAAGGGATACATGACTAAAACAAACAAATCATAAAAACAATGAATATTATTAAATGGTAGATGATAAAATAAAATAAAAGTGTTAGTGGGAAAAATCGTCAATAGTACAACAATTTTTAAGCAAAATAAATCTTTTCGTAATTTTTTAAAAAGTAAATAATTTTTCTCAACCTTTTATAGTTCCTAGCAATCTATTATAATATTTACATCTAATAACCACATACATTTTTTTAAACAGATTTGTATGATGTTGTGGTGGTAATAACAAGTGTTTCCTTTTTGTATTGTAATTATGAAAAAATTGAACACAGATAAGACAAACCATATTATTTTCTCAACAGATAATGAAGTAACAGTAGTGACCATGCCAAACTTTTAGGTTTAACTATTGACTACAGTTTATGCTGGGAACCAAACATCAAAAACACCTGTTCGAAGTTGAGTAAACACAATTTTCTCCTGACTCCTGACTAACTCAAATGATTACCTAGACTATAACTCACGTGACGCAAATCTGATTATGTCTCAAATATTTAAATATAGTAAGTCTTTCAAAAACTCTATTAATGTTGATCTTCATAATATTATACTTCCTACCAAATTAAAAAATAAAAACCGTATTAGATATTTTACATTTTCCAATACATTCTTTCAAATATTTTTCACTAAGAATTTGTGCATTATCATACTATACTCGTATTCATCTATACTAACTTCAATTATCAATACATAATCATTCGAAAAACTACTAAATTACCATCGTGTATGTGTACGTTTTTTTTCAAATTTTAACTAATGTCACTATGTGTATGGAACAATTGGTACATCGTAATGTCTACTTATGTGTAATGTTTACACACAATATTTCCGTCAACCGATTGCACCCCTACGCGCAACCCTCGGAAGTCTTCGAGAGACTTGTGTGAGCTAGGGAAGACGCTGCCCTTACCTTTTAACGTGTGATGCCATGCACGAGACCGATGACCATGCGAGGATTTGAACCCTCGACCCTTCGCTCCAAAGGCGAACGTTCTACCAGCACGGCCACCACGGCCACCATGGCCCATAAACAAATGTTTTATAACATAACATCTATCTATCGCTAATCAAAATCCTCACAGCATACTTTTGCAATATGAAAACTCTGCTTGCTCCGATTCAGGATACTATATTTTGAGTGTGAACGGAAATTAGCACAGTGTAGGGTCAGCAGAACCTTTTCACTCCAATGATTCGTCATAAATCTTAGCGAGTAATACATTTTTCTCAATTTAGAGCATAAGTTGTCTATATGTGGGATCCAGGCCAATTTGTCATCTATAATTGAACCTAGCAAGCTTATCTGTTTAGACATTTCGATCATATAGTCAGTATTTTCAAATAGAGTCCAACTTACATTTTGCCAACGTAATGTGCATAGCAGTGCACGGCTTTCAGATGTGATTAAATTCAGTTTATTCATATCTGACCACTTGAGAACAAGTTCATAGGTTTTTTCAGCTTTGTTATTTAAAGCAATCAAGTCTCTCTCAGCTACCAACATATTTGTATCATCAGCATAACATATCGGTGTATGCCAGAGTAGTTATTGCTGTTTAAATGTGTCATGAGGTCATTCGCAAAGACTTTATAAAGAAAGGGGCCCAGAATTGATCCTTGTGGAACTCCATAAAGTGGACTACTGCATGTTTCATTAAGTGTTACCACCTGGTTGCTATTAGTCAAATAAGACATCAGTAGTGGCAGTGGAAGACCTATCACACCATATCTTGATAACTTAGAAACCAATAACCAATGATCTACACAGTCGAAAGCTCGTGAGAAATCGAGAACTAGACTCATCATGTATTCGTTGTTGTCCAGAGTCTAATTATGTTGCTGAGGAATTCACATAGAGCAGACTCAGTGGTCTTGTTTCTGGTAAAACCTTTCTGTGTTATGATAAATCAATAGACAATATTGAGACAAGTCACAGGTATTACGTTTCAATACAGCCCAGGGATTATACCCTAATTTCCATCAGGATTAACTTACAAATAAACAACGACAATGAAATAATAATGGTAAGATGACGTGAATAATGTGAATATCGAATTACAGTGGCAACAGATAGGCTTCCGATCTTTTTCTAACCATTTTCCCCATAATCTATTTTTCAGACAGCAGTAACTGATTGCATCTAATCCGCGATCGGCAAAAACAAACAGTCCATTTCGAAAAGGGCTTTATTTTCACCAACATCCATCAGATCAGTGTCTGTAAATAGTGAAATTCGAGACCACTCTTTCAGATAGTAATCAATCTCCCGATGTGTTGAGTTCACCATCTACAGGGTATTGTTACTGATTGTTATACCAGACGTTGAAATACATCGGGAATTCTGAACTGAATATCAGTTAAAAAACCCACATTCTTAGTATCTATGAAATATATTCGTGGTATTTTCTTTCATCAAACGATGAAGAATCTAGTAAATCATCCATTACTTTGGATAACTGAAGCAACCATCGCTTCTTGACGATAACATTGCCAGCAAAACGTACGTTAGGTGTGTAAAAAAAAAGTTTTTTAATGAAGTGGAGACACTAATTCTCAAATCATAGATCAGAACAAAATAATTAATACTAGAAGTTGTCTGGCTCAGTGCGAGCCTTGCAGATCAATAGATGCACTGATACTATCTAGTTGGGTCGTCTTATTGAGTCTCCAAAGCTTTGACAATGGTTCTGTTATATAGCTGTCGGCCATTGGTTTTTATTTCCCGTACTGCATTTTGCACGACTGTCAATAATTATTAATGTCCTGTCAGCAAAACCATCATTATTCCGAAGAGCTTTAGATTGTGGCTCAGAGAGTCTTCGTGAATTTTTGAGAGTATTTTTTAACGAACTCTTTCGCCTACCTTATTCCTAGTTAGTTATTCCACTACGACTCTGTTGTGGTTACCCAATTCGTTTAGAGGTTCAGCAGAGATTAGTGCCTTTATGTCAGAGGAAACAGCAATGGTTTTGTTTTTAGCTTTCTACTCGACACAGTATTGGCAGCTACCTCTGCCTGAAATACCCTTGCACACTGTTCTATAGGTGAATCGGGATTCTGATCACCCTTTTATCCCCTTATATTCCTCCTTCGACTTCTTCGTTGGTCTTTGAACCGTCTTCATACCTTCCATCCCCCGCTTTCATAAGTAAGGCTTTCTTTCAGTATTTTCTGCTGGGGATGGTTGTCTAAGTTCTTCTAAACCTATCTTTGGGGGGCTCAAAATCGAACATGCTTTCAGTTCCTTATACAGTTTACTCTAGTCTGTCCTATGTGATGGGCTCGTCAAAAGTAGCTTATAAGTCACATACATAGCGTCTCTACGGGGAAGTTCTTTTCGTACATTAGACTTGATTAGTTTGGAACTTCTGTACTACAATTCTCTATACTGCGACCTTCTCAGATCTATTGTGTATCTCTATCTAACCCTGTCTACATTGGTTAGTAGTAAAACTCCCGAAACCTTAATCTTGACATGCTCTGATGTTTTTTCTTGTCTGTCCTGGCCTCTTTCGTTGTGTGTCTTTGATCCCAGTCCCAGAGGGAGATGTTTTGCCCTATAGGAAATATATTACATTGTTTTTGATTTTTGATACGTCTTCTGTGGCGTTGGCATCAGACGTCTCCGCCTTTTGCTTTGGGATGGGTGTGTCATCTTTTATATGAAGGTCCAAATTTATTTCCAGGCGTAGCTAGGGAAGTTTTGATTTACTACGGCAGAGCACCGCATCTAAATACTGTGAGATTCGACCTGGAGTCTGAGAGGCTCCTATTGCTCCCATTCAGTCCTCGGCATGGCTTTCGCACACCATGATTTTTTCCAATTATGTTGTCTAAATCCACCAATGTAACTTGAAAAGGTTACTGTAAATATTTATTAGAAATTCAGGTAGTAGTTCAGCATTTTGTAACAGACCATAAACAATATTTCAATCTAAAAATGTTATAGATATATATTTGCTGAGCTTTTATAATTGATATACCTTTCCTTTACCATTTCCTGTAACCATGGAGAGTTACGGACTCAGGTGGAAGAGTTGATAGTTAATTTTAACCCATATGTGAAAGTGATGACAGTGATTTTTTGTGATCGCACCACTTCTACTGTATTTAACGCTCGTTGTGTTTGCTCTGGTGAAGTGTATTTTTATGACAATTCCGAGGTCTTACTATTGGCAGTAATTGCCAGATTTGTCCACAGCAATGGTGATAGTATGCCTCCTTGGTAGCAACTCTATTTGCTCTTGCTTCTCTAGTTTCTCCCAAAGTGGTCGTTATCGACCTTTGCTGATATATTCTGGAATTGTTTTTACAGTTATTTGTACATCCATATATCAGCAGATTCTTTCTACAGCTTAAGTTAAATGTGAAACATATTTCTAGAAGAATTTAATTTTCTAAGTTTATTGTCCAGTTGGTGAAGATTCTTTTTTTGTATTATTCCAACGATGTACAGATTTTCTTCTTTGAAATTTATTTAAAGCTCTGTTGTTATTATCCCAATATAAGATTCCAACCAGGACTGTATTTTTTTGTATGGTGAGTTTGTTTCTTTGCTTTGCTATACTTACTTACTTGTATTAACTTTTTTCACCATACGCCCATGTTCAAGATCAACTTTATTCTTCCAATTTTAAGGATAACTCCTTCAAACCTTTTTCATCCATGCACATTCTATGTAACCTGCGAATCTCCCTGTATAACCGCACGCTTCATCGGGCTTTCTGTGTGTGGTCTAGCATCAACTCGCCGGGCATACCCTAACCAACACGTACCCCTGGTTGTCGTCGAGCGAACTGGGTTAATAAGAAGCTCTCTCGTCTACGATCTGATGATATTGAAAGTTAATTGTGATCATAACCGCTAGAAAACACCGAAAGTGGTCAATGAATATTTCATTTTTAATGACAGGGGTCCCGATGCTCTGGCAGTCTAGCTAGTGTCTTGAAAGGCCACCGTGGTAGCCATCAGGAATTTTCAAAGGCGATGACGGTTTGAGTGACTAAAAGAAGAGCCGGAATTTTTACATAAATGAATATTTTCTCAGACTACATAAAAGGTGGAAAACTGAAAAACTTACGTTTCAGGGTAACGATCAAAAAATTATACAGGAAAAATCATAAAAAGTACCATCTGAATTCTTGGGAATATCTCATTCGAATATGTATGAAAATTTGTAGGATGATCAATGCAATGGAAATGTTTTCATTGATGACACTTACGGATGAAGGATTTCCTGTATATTTTCATATTATCGAATTCTGTATATGGAATGGCAAATATAATCTTTGAGATTTTCGGACTATATAAAATGCAGGTACCAAAGAACATATTATCTGGGAAGGAGGGGGGAAGAAGCCATAGAATAGAATATTGCCGAGGGGGCCCTGGTGCCAAACGTGATAAAACGCCTTGAAGATATATAATGCCACAACCAGAGTTTCACCATATTTTTCAATAGATAGCTGTCATATATGCAAAACATAAGCAAGTTGATATCTGATAACGGAAACCATATTTTCGTTCATTCACAAGATATTTCATTAACATATGTTGATGGCTTTTTCCATGATCTTGGAGATAACAGATAGCAGTGCGATAGGTCTTTTTCCTTTTTTTGGGGACTGTTCGACGGAAATACTCCCAAATTATAGGAGGGTTCGAAGCCAACTTGGTGTTAGATTGGGGGCACATTTCTTGACAACGATCAGCGGAATTCCTCCAGATCTACCAGCCTTGTTGTTGTTGAGTCCCAGCAAAATGCATCTGATAGTTCGTTGGCGAAAGATAATTAACACACCCCGCATTTTCGAAACGTTTTGAAAAAATAATTCAGTGTCAGATTATTACCAATGTGAACATTACTCCAAACGCTACTCATTCCAATCAGGTTTTTTCAATTACAGTGTAAATACATACATCACTAAAATTACTAACGATATTAGTATGGCAATAAAATAAGTTACAGTATTAGATCTATTATAGTCCAGTTCGGAAATTGTAGATAGTGACTCATCATTAGTTTATGGAGGTTCAGCAATCTGAAACCCCCTAAACTGACGATGAGACACTATCTACAATTTCCGAACTGGACGGATCTGTTTCAGTTATCTAGAGCAGACTCCAGGGTTGGTCTTACGATGAGCATCACTGAATCTCAGTTTATCATAATTCACGTAATGATGTATCTGAATCAAATAAATGGTCACAGCACCGAAATTATACTGGATAACAATGTAATAATCAATCAACTACTACAAAAACGTGCAAAATTTCATTGCAGTGTTTAACAATTCTTCCCTTTGTACTTTGAACTTTGTAAAGGTGGGCAGTTAAAAATTTATTAATTGCACACCTGATGTATTTCTTTTTTCAGTATCAAAGATTATTTATTCATAATAACGATCAAATGTATGCTTCCTGACAGAAATTAAATTTATTTCATTTGGATTCAATGAATAAACTTCAATCCCACGCCCCAATATTTGAAATATTTATTGGATATTCGTGAGATCTTTGTTAGCGAAATATGAGCAGGTTCCGAGTTTAGAAGAATAAAACTAATATAAAAAAAAACAGAATTCTTTAGGAGATCGTTTGATAGCGAACAGTCGTTGCCGACCGATGATGAACCCTTTACTCCCATATACACCTACTAAGTAGGCTTATTAAGGCAAGTACCTGACAGAAAACAACTACTCCCCTGGCTAAGACCACGACGGGTATTGAATTTAATCTAACAGATACTTGTGCAAAGTTTCTCAAAATATCAGAGGATGCAATTGCAAGTGCTCTCTATGACCAAACAGCAGAATTATGTTTTGATTTGGACAGGGTGACCACCTGCAGATTTGGACGGGGAACAGATGGCTTCAGTGATGTCTGTGTTGACCTACCCTTTGCACTGATGAGAGGCAACAACCTCGAAACTAGTCTGCAGGTGGTCACCCTGTCCAAATCAAAACATAATTCTGCTGTTTGGTCATAGAAATTACTTGCAATAATTGCATCCTCTGATATTTTGAGGAACCGTGCACAAGTATCTGTTAGATTTAATTCAATACCCGTCGTGGTCTTAGCCAGGGGAGTAGTTGTTTTCTGTCAGGCACTTGCCTTAATAAGCCTACTTAGTAGGTGTATATGGGAGTAAAGGGTTCATCATCGGTCGGCAACGACTGTTCGCTATCAAACGATCTCCCAAAGAATTCTGTTTTCTTCACATAAATCTCTCAACCGGGAGATTCGGAGTGTTCTTCCTCTGCTCGCTAGATGGAGCGGCCTAGAAACCGCTTTATCGCGTGAACCAGAGTTTACTAAGCAGCGGACTGTGTAATGGTTTGGACGGGGAACAGATGGCTACGTAGTAGGTGTATCTGGGAGTGAAGGGTCATCATCGGTCGGCAACGACTGTTCGTTATCAAACGATCTCCCAAAGAATTCTGTGTTCTTCACATAAATCTCTCAACCCGGAGATTCGGAGTGTTTTTCCTCTGCTCGCTAGGTGGAGCGGCCTAGAAACCGCTTTATCGCGTGAACCAGAGGTGACCAAGCAGCGAAGTGTGTAATGGTTTGGACGGAGAACAGATGACTTCAGTGCTGTCTGTGTTGACCTACCCTTTGCACTGATGAGAGGCAACAACCTCGAAACTAGTCTGCAGGTGGTCACCCTGTCCAAATCAAAACATAATTCTGCTGTTTGGTCATAGAGAGCACTTGCATTTGCATCCTCTGATATTTTGAGGAACCTTGCACAAGTATCTGATTTAATTCAATACCCGTCGTGGTCTTAGCCAGGGGAGTAATTGTTTTCTGTCAGGTACTTGCCTTAATAAGCCTACTTAGTAGGTGTATTTGGGAGTAAAGGGTTCATCATCGGTCGGCAACAACTGTTCGTTATCAAAACTAATATACTTGAAGTACGATATACTCATATCATGTACAATGTGATTTATGTTACTACTATTACTATTTATGTTATTACTATTACTACTATTAAATACTCAACAGCCGACAACCCCGTTCGGACTAATCTCCTTGGGGTACGCAAATGTTTATATATTCCATACATGTAAGCGTCTTTGTACTACTTGTATAACAACCGCATAGCAACGTTAACTTCAATGTACTTTTAATTTAATGGAGCCAATATCTTGGAGAAACATATGTGGTGATTTTCTGAAATCAAGTAATGATAGTGTTCAAAAATCAACAATTTTTGTTGCTTAGATTTTTATGTTCAGGAATTTCTAGGGAGTATTTTCTGAATTCAGACTAATATCAAACTAAAGACTTTTTGTATCCAAGTTCAGTGTTTCGAAATAGCTCGAACTTTTGAATGTAACATTTTAAAACAATTCTTTTTTACCGAACGGCATTAATGTAAGTAGTCACTTTTTTCTATAAACTTTTGAACGATTTGAAAAAATATGGAACAAAACTACTTTGAATCACCGATACTACTTTTTGAATTAAAAGAGGTTGAGATTGCTAGGGCGGGGGGAGGGGGCACATCAATTCAAAAATAATTTAAAATGGAAATTTTTTTCGGATTCAGTTGAACGTGAGTTGGCCCGTATCAGGCCGTTCTGCGACCTCGGATTTAGTTTCTTTTTTTACCATTCGAAATATCAAGTGTAAGTGCGGATCTGAAAGGTACCCTTGCCTATGTCGATACGTTTGAACGGTTTGATGTGGTACAACGGGAAACAAAACATTATGAATGGTATTGCCGATACTTCTTTTTGAGAAAAGATACATTGCATTTATTCGACAGATGAGAGATCGAATTTGTGAAAATTCTTATTATTAAAATTCAAAAAATGTGTATGGTTGTGAAGAGAATTGTATCCTCTTTTCAACAATTGAGCCCTAAGAAAAGCAACCACAACGTCCACAACGTCTTTTATTTCAAAAAGTAGTAGCAGTGATATCATTAAAATGGTTTTTGTTCCATGTTTGGACGTCAAACCGTTCAAAAGTTAACGGGGGGGGGGGAGGAGTACTAAAAAAATCCGCAATGTATATTACTAAAAGTTTTATTGTCTAGAAAAAATAATTTCTGAACATGATTTTTTGGGTATTGTAACATTCCACAGTCTGAAAATGAAAACGAAAATGAATGAAAATGAAGAAAAAAGTGTTAATTTCTTACAGGGATATTATTAGCTCATATCGTGGGTTATAACTCCATTGGGATAATGAAAACTCTTTGATTCCCTCTACCTTTTTCAGGTAGAAATAAAACAAGACTTGCTGAAATACGAAAAATGATTGTCTTGCTTTTTCAAAATTTTTCAGAATATCATCGTAAAACGATCGTCGACCTCGGATAAAAAACACGTTTTTAACGCAAAAATCAGCGATTGATAATAATGGTCTGTTTATAAACAAGTAACATAGCAATAACCTATGGCAACTCCTATAATCGACGGCAACAGATTCAAATATACCAGAAAAGTAATATATTGAAATATTTATTGCGTCTCAAAAGTAAACAAAACTTTATTAAAATCGATAAGAAATAAATCATCTATGTACCACGGGAATTATTGAGACTTGATTACCTGAGGCAATTGAGGTAAGCCTTTATAATTCCCTTGATACATAAATAACTATTATTCAAGGAAAGTCATAGTTTGTCTGACTTCTCATGGAATCACCCTCATAACTTTTCCAAAGAATTCTGAATTTGGTAGAATCGATAGATCCACCAGAAATGTAAACAATTTCAAGTGATATACACTGCACGACAGCATTGATGAAACCACCGACATTTCATAATATCCAATAGAAGGAGGAAAAATCGGCCGAAAATGTTTTCGGAATCGTAATTAGATATTAATAATACTTCGAAGAGTGTACACAAAGGCATTGTCGAAACGTTCACCTTTTTTGAAAATTCAGGATACGATACGAATCATTTGCCATTCTACACTGGTAAAAATATCCTTAAATTTACATTTTTGTTCCATTTTCAGACTGTGAAAGGTTAAATTACTTCGTGTTCTTCAAACTCGCATATTTCAAAAGTAAATTAAAAAATTTGACCGTTCTATGTGGACGCAAATGATAATCAGAAATTGTTTTCCCACTTCCGAAAGTGTTAAACTAGTTGTTTCTACAAGAAAAGACGCTAAAATAAGTGAAATGGAATATTTGTTATCTTCACAGAGACTTTTAGTGCCTGTTACGTATACAATGTAATGTATTTATTTTTGGACTTTATTACTGGAAGTGAAGGGTAGAATTACTCTCTGATAGAAGTGAGTTCTAAAATTAGTTCAATAGTTCTTTAATCGCTTTAACGTAATTATAAAGTTAATTGAATTCTAAATGGGAATTCAATTTGAACTCAGCAGACTGGAAAGTTGTCGTATTTTAAGAAGTAATAATATGAAGCCTCTATTATGAAACTCCGATATACTCCAAAGAGTCGTTGATACGTAGAGGAACTTTCTTTATATAGTTTTTTGGATATTTTAACTTTTCACAGTCTGAAAATGCAAAAAATAAAAATTTAAAGAATTCTATATAAGTGTTGAATGACAAATGAATTAATTTGCCCCGATAAGTTATTGCGTCACAAGACTTTCTTAGAAAAAAATTATTCAATTTTGTCAGTTAAGAATCGTTTTCTGAATTTTACTATTCGGAAAAATAATTTCAAAATAACTGAAAAATACCACGGGGTTGATTTGAAGGATGGAAAATAGCGACTAAAGTTTGTCTTTCAGTCGCAGGTGATGCACATCTGATTTTATGAACATCATGTTCATATTTTCAATCAAATCTACAATTTTGTTGTTTTAATAAGAGTTCGTAGAAAAAAATCATATGTAACGCATGGCAGTTTCAAATGACAGACTAAAACATTGTCTAATAGACGAATTTTGAACCCTCCGAAATCAAACAGTAACCATGGTGAGTATTTAAAAAATGTTTGTGACCATGGTGATATTAGGTTATTATTATCAAAAATTGAAAGTATGAGAAGAAATCCGGTTTTACATCTTCAGAAAAAAGTGTACAAAAAATCTTTTTGCGCGAAATAAAGATTTTCACAAATAAAAAAGTTAAAGACCCAATCATAGAATGCAAACTTTTCAAAAACTTCTAGTAACTCGAAAAGATCTTGACATATCAATGATGAAAAAATTGTATTTTCCCCTTCTCCACACAAGTATTTTCAGTTCAGTATTCCTACTGATGAAGATTACTTTTTTATGGCAATGTGCATCTAGGAGTGAAAATACTTTTGTGGTAAAGGAGAAAATACTACACATTGAATGACACCACAGGCGTCCACTATCCCATTTTCCATATCATGATGAAGTTTTCACCTCTCAACTTTTCTTGAACATCGAGCCGCAAGAGTCGGTGTCATTTTTTTTCCTATTTCTTCTGAAAGTACCTTAAAACCCCCAATTTGAATCATCATTATCGATAATTTATACAGGACAATGGTTGGTTTCTGTTAAAAATTAATTGCTGTATTTAATATGATTGGGCAAAATTATCTGAGGTTAGACAGGTTGCAAAAAAGAAAGTACATCTTATGGAACAATAAGGAACTAACTAGATTTCGAATCAATATTCATTCAATGCATGTTGGTAAAAATAGACTAAAGAAATCTGAAAAACAAAAATTATCCAGAAAAAAAGAACAAGTAGAATTATGGCTGTGGTTGGTTTGTGAAATGACGCCAACTTCGAATCCATAACTAATGTCGTTTTATCGATTGACATACGAATGAAAAACCCCTTTTGGAAAATATCTACATGAAAAACAATTGGGTTGTTAAAAATGCAACTGGCATTTCAGAATTCTTATGTAACTGACCTATCATTGTAGGGATTATTTTCACTAGTGAAAATCCAAATTCATCTCCCACACAGAACACGAACATGCTTCTCAACCAATCATGTTCGCGATTTTAGCGAAGAGATATGAAAGTGTCGTCCTATTTTATGTCACAGAAAGTCAACGAGCAACGTTAACTCGCTAGCCGACTAGTACGGTATGTTGCATAGTAAAGATCTATGTAAATAAATTAGGAAACGTGTCTTTGATCTTTTGTGATAACGGCGGAGTTTCTCATTTAATAACTTATACCGGTCCGTCATTAAATTTATTAACATCAGATCACGTAAAATTACAGTTAACAAGAATATCGAGGAAGAATAAGGAATACTGACGAACGGAGAAAGAATTTTTCCATTTTGATTATAAACTTTGACATTCATAAAAACTTACAGAATAAAACAATGATAATGAAACTGCCTGAAGGACGAAGCGTAAATTAAATTCAACTCAAACATAATAATCTAAATATTGTTTCTTAGTTCCGAGTCCTGATCAAAAAAATCATTCTGATGCCGTACTGTTTTCGTACACTTCAATGATTTCTGAGTCATTTGATGAAACTGAATAATAATAGTGATAGTAGCTGTCCAGAAAACAACTATTGTGGATGAGTTGATCTCATAACTGAGCAACAGACAACTTCTGAGATCAAATCTGACCACAACCCAGTACACTTTTCAATCAAGGGTGGACAGAGCCCCAAAAGGAATATTCTTATATGACTTTTCAACCACTGGTTGGAAATATTACGAAAGAGTGATTAACGAGAAAACGTCTATAACACTGGCCATAGCTGCAGACCGAATTACGAGACTCAGAAGTTCATCCAGAACATTCAAGAAACCAGAAATGTTACCACCAGGAAGAAAGTCGTGAGAGAAGACAGATATCTTCGCCCAGACTTCATCCTTGATTTGATCAAAACAAAAGCCAAAATAATATATAAAAAGGGGCAGAGCACTAGATACAGGAAGAAAATGATCACTTTAGGTAAAGAGATCGATGTTTTTATCAAAAATCATGAGGATCAGGCTTGGAAGAGGAAACTCCAAAGTCCAAACGCCTCCGAAAGGGACGTAGGGGCATATACCGGCTATGGGGAATGGCCAAAGACAAGTTATAGCCGATAGGGTGTCTTTCAGACACCGCCGGTATTCTATGAAGTTCCAAGGTTGTAATTAAAGCCTGCAACCTTTTGAAAGCCTTTAGTTCTTGAGTCATCCCATTTTACCCCTGGAGAACTTTACCTGCTTCTGAAGCTGCCCTGGGCCACCCTTCCAGGTAAATTAGGAAGAGTGGAGCATACCAATGGAAATAACTGGAGCCCAAGGAATATATTGAGCTTGGGGTTTATTCCAGGAATACTCCAGTTCATTATTTCCAGCATCAATTTGCCATGATAAGTTTATGCTTTTACAAGACTGTCTTGAATAAAATTATTTAATTTTGACATGAAACTATCGTATTCTGAAATTTGTGTTAAGATGTGAATGACGTCACAAGATGACAGGTTACAGCGTTGCCAACATGTGCACTATTTCGAACATTCGAATTTTCTTGTATTGTTGATTTGTTTTTGTTTTACTATCATAAAAAATGATATTATATTGACTGAATGTCTCAAATATCATTGAAGGCTATTAACCTTACTTAATATTTATACTTACCTAGTTGAAATACAATCAGAATGGCATTTTGTTTAACTTCGTTCAATATTTCTTTATTCAAAATGAAATATAACATTGGTATCTTGCCGAGATATCCCAATGGTAGCATCTTTGAATACCCAAGTTTCATACAATAATACAAACTGGCGTAAACCCTCTTTCTTAAGTTTTATGTAATCATGTAAAAAGTGTATACGTTTCATTTCAATACTAGGCAAATACTAGGCAAACCACGACATGGATCATCTTTTTTGTATCTATGTAAAACCAATTTTCTTCTGAATTCTCCATAAAGATGTTTTACAACATTTGAGAAGATCACGTTCTTCCAGTTCATCTTTCAAAGTTTTCAAATTGATATGTTTTCCTGAAATTATTGTTGTCGTCAAATAATGTACATTGAATAAATCAATACTGGTTTTGTACATATCATAGATCACATTTCGAATGGCAGTTTGATCGAAATCATCAATATCTACCACTGGTTTCACCCGTTTTCGCTGTTTCGATGGACTGCTGAATACTTACGGTTTTCAGTAGTAATACTCAACTTCAAGGCATCTGCAACAACTCTTTGAAATCAATAATTGACAAATATTTAATCGCACCTAACATTTATACATTCACTGTATAATTTTTCATCAGTTCTTATAGATGTAGGATAGGTAATTAATATAACTTACGTCTCTAACAGCAGTTAGTGGAAGTAAAGGTCCTCCATTCTCACGTTCTCTTTCAAAGTAGTCTATTAAAGATGCTACTATTTGTTGGGACTGTTTTGACAATGCTTCAGGCATATTAAATATACGCAAGTCTTAACAAAATAATTGATTAGTTCTGAACAGAACTATTTCTATTATCGAACAGAAAACGGTAAGGAATCAAACGAAATACACAAACTGAACTTCAAAGTTACTGCTGTCAGACAATGAGTTTTCGAGTTTTTTTTTTATTCGATAACGCCATAGACATATATATTATATACTTACTCTAGAATGCCGCGTATGCGACCCGTTTACGCATGCGAATGCGCGTCATCAGTATAGTTTGGGTAGATCGTTGCCAAGTTTGAAAATAATTTGGTGTTCCAATCTAGTTTTTTGTTGAGGCAATAAAACACATGTCATTTGAAAGAGAGAAATTTGACAGCGCATTTAGGACTTTTTAAAACCGAAAAGAACCTTTTAGAGATAGATTACTCCGAATTTGAGGCGCGAAAGAAATTTATTTAAAACAATAATGTACCCTATGCTACTGTAATTATAATGACCGTGCAACGGTGCTTTTTCATCAACAGGAAGACTTGTCACTAAGATCTGTCACTTTTGTCAGAGACAGAGCCGGTTTTTAGAATTTCAGATTTTCTTTTGCCTTTTTGTGTGGTGTTTGTTGTCATTGGTTATTCTTTCATCTTTCGTGAATTTGCATTAATCTTGTTCCTTTAAAGACAATTTCTAATAAAGTCGTTTCTTCCTAAAATTAAACAATGAACTGTTTAGTGTTGTGTAAAGGAAAAATACCTGAAATAAATTATTTTTGGTAGATAATAAAAAATTTTATGTACCTATATGCTTTGCTCAAAATAGCTTAAATATCATTTCAGCTTGACAAAAAAGGCATGATTTTTGGTTATTGTTTTCAAGAAGAGACCCCAGCAGAACATTTGAGTGAGAAAATTGTAATTTATGGTAGACATTTTCGTCATGAAGATTCATGTGAAAACGACAATAGAATAATTTGAAACCTAGTGCAGTACCAATACAGTGTCTGCGTAAGCATGCATGGCGAGTGATACAACTTTCTACCACACCGCTTATTATATTATGAGTTCTAGATTCCTGCAGAAAGTACTAAACATACACAGAATCGCCTCAGAAAATTAATGTCAATATGGAAGTGCTTTTCTTTGATGGTAAGGAAAATGCTTCTGGCCTCACTTTTTCATGCACCCCCATTGTGGAAATTGCACTAAGGTAATACAACCAGAAATGCTCGTAGAAATAGCATGTTAATCTCTTCAAATGATTTAAATTAAATGCAGTTTTGTACTTTGACATGAATCGTTCTAGAAAAAAAACCTCGAGCTTCCAAGCATCCAATTTTATAAATCCAATTTGAGTTGAAATTATTCATGATGATAGCTGAAACAAATTTTCAGTTTTTTGTACTTTCAATTTATTTTCCAATCCAGTGCTTCCTTGAAATTCGCACCGACGATTTGGGATGGTTCCGTAGGGTTTTGTTGGTTAACTACATCTGAAAAGTGAATGTGATACCAAGAATCAGTCGCTTCAGAGCGGTAAATAATAATAATAACCGTACTCTACTTTCTGATGGTCTTTTCTGAATATTCTGTATCATAAATATGTGGAAATATGTATTCAAATCGGATAATTACAAATAACAGGTATAAGCACAATGAGGTTTCCAAACTTATTCTCCGAGATTCAGAATAAATGTTTGTTAATCTTCACAAGTACCATAATATTTTACTAAAATCGGGCCTGTTACAAAAATCACTAATGCCGCGATTACGCATTTCGGACTAGCCTGAACTTTTTACAACACTTTTGACATGGGGATTAGCATTCTAGAGTGAGTATATAATATATATTTCTATGGATAACGCCTGAAATTTTTCTATCAGTTGAGCAACTCACAAAATGAAAATTTACTAGTTTCATCGCTACTGAAATCATTTCATTGGGAATTTCAAGGGTGTTATGACGTATTTACTTAATTGCCAAATACGACGTCATTCTCTTCTTAACGTAAACAGACTATATCTGAAAAACTATGTTCAAATTAACTAAAAAATTACAACTTACAGAGAATACAGAATGGAACAGTTTGAAAAAGAAATATTAAAAGTATGAAATGTTTGGACTAGTCCATGGAATTAGTATATATCTCTAGAAATTTGATTTACATTAAAATTTATTTGTTCCCCGTATTTTAGTAAAATAATGTGTGAAAAAATAGGAAAAAGATAAAATTTGGATTATATTGGTTTTTATTAATGCATGAAAGGGAAAAAAACAAAGTAAAATGATGGAACCTGAGTTTTATTCTGTAAAAATAAGTTGAATCATAAAATACATAATAAATGTGAGATATAAAAGAATGATGAAATGATATTATCAAATTGAAGCTTCTGATTGTTTTAGACACGTGGTATGAAATTTTCAACACAAACTTTGATGAGCAATATTTTTCATTTTCAAAAAACGTCAGAAAATCATTATTATTACATCATACTAGGTATTTATTCAATCATGGGTTGACGAAGAATACTGCTTGTCGTAAGACATATAGAGTACTTGGAAAACAATAAAAAAATTATACCAGTTTTTATTTAATAACTAATTATTTCTTCATAAAATTTTTGAAAAAATGGCGTCCGAAAAGAAAATACTTCTGCAGTCTCGATGAATAATTTGCTTACGAATTCTAGTCGTTCCGCGTTATTGATGTCTATTTCATTCAACCGTTCATTTAAATTTTTTTGTGATGAAGTTTGTCCAGAAACAATTTCAATCACAATACGAACATTTCGTCTTACTATTGACAGATATACAAGAATATTTCTACCATGAATTTTTGAAGAAATTGGGATCGCACGTTAAAAGGTAAGGCCCTCGACATTCCGCATTCGCAAAAGTCTCCCTAAAATTTCTGCATGACGGAAAGAACAAGTTTTTAGAACCAAATTGAAGCGTATCCATCTTCTTAAAAATGTATAACTGCCAAATAAAGACCTACTATTTTTATTATAAGATCTGGCTAGGTTTTTGTTGTTTCACTACATAGACCACGCAGCCTGTTGATTATGCAAAAAATGTTTTGCCATCCGGTTCCCATTATCTAAACGACTTTACAAACATTGAAAAACCTAGACAAACTACACATGGTGCGAAAGCTCTATCGCTGCATCAAACTATTAAAAATCCCTTAGCATGTGTGTGAGCAGCTGCATAGATTTTTTTCTATTAGATTGGTGATGTAGCGAAGATATTCGCAAGAAGATGTTACATCTCTAGGAATGTATTATTTTCATTTGCTCGTGTGATACCACCCACATAGCGTGGCTGTCTTTTATTTCTCATTAAGTCGAAGCGACTTCAGTTGTTCCGAAACCGCTAACGATGGTTAAGCGGTGAATATTGAGCGAAAAAATACGAGGAATTTGAAATCGTAGGAAATAATCTGAACAATGCAGAAGAAGGTATATGGGGTTAACCACAATTCAGTGTGAAGTTATTGGTGTCTTCATCAAGTTATGTGGTACCGCATTACCAGAAAGTTTTTGTATGACTATAGAAATATTTTCTGTAAATGCAAAAATAAATGTTGCTCTGGGAATGCAGGGTCTTCTGATCGAGGCACAAATAGGCGGATGGCTTTTTTTTCATTGGTGTTTTGGCATCAACTGCTTTGGTCATTTGCCATGTGTTCTTTATAGGCCTTGTTACTGACTCCATACGCCACCTCAGGAGCAGCACTGTTAATTGGAACGCAACAGTAAATCGTGCAGGACTCACCCTAGTCGAGCCACGAGATTTTCATAATTTAATAGGTTAAATTAAATTAAAAAATCCCAGCCCAACCAGGGTTCGAACTCCGGACCTTTCGACTCAGAGTCGGACGCTCTAACCACTGCGCCACGCCCCGACATACGGATGGCTTTTTATTGTTGTCTCTGTTTGTTTTGTCTTGCATCCACGTTTAACACATTCTTGTAATTAGCAACGCATTGCTGATGAAGACTAACACGTCCAAAACACATATATACCATTTGCACTCTTCCACATTCTTTTATAATTTTCT
The DNA here is from genome assembly GCA_944452925.2 of Chrysolina oricalcia. NCBI lineage: Eukaryota > Metazoa > Arthropoda > Insecta > Coleoptera > Chrysomelidae > Chrysolina > Chrysolina oricalcia. The sequence goes on along the minus strand of OX101817.2, from coordinate 22,451,720 downwards.
CCCCTCTATTCCAATTGTTAGGTAATTACTCAGGCTTACTGTTAACCCTGCATGACTCAGGTTTGCTGAAAATTATTTCAATAGGGCTCAATTTAAGTTTTTTTTTATATTCATGTTATTTATAGGATATGTCTGTTTTCTCGACAACATTCTTGAATCAGGAAAGAATGATAGCGAGCATTCAGAACGTTTAGAACGAGTGCTGAAACGGTTTCAGGATTCAGTTGAATATTCAGGACATGCCATAGATAAGAAAGGACTTCATGTATCTGAAGATAGAATTTTAGCAATCGAAAATATTTCCATCTCTAAAACTGCCAAAAGATGAAATTATTTCTGGGACGTTTAAATTTTTGTTCCAAATTTTTCACCAAAATTTCCGAAATTCTGTCAGCTTTGAATTCCATGTTGAAAAAAGATACAGTGTAAGTAGGTTTGGACAAGGTAATGAAGTAGATGTTAGATACGTAATTTAATAAAGTAATGTTGTCAGGATTTTCTTCAAAAACGGTTTATTGCCTCAAATTTACAAATTTTGACAACACATCAAAACACACCAAAATTAGAATAATAAGTGTCAATCTGACATTTCTATTTTACCAATTGTCTTCGTAAACTACAGAGGGTTTTCTAACATAGATCTTTTGAATCAGCATAGAAAATGATGATTTCAGCCCCAGTATTGGCTCATTTTGATTACGAAGAAATTGTCAAATTAATAGTCGACGCATCTCAATTTGCTTTAGGAGCTACAATAAGTCATGTTTATGAAAATGAAAAATGCGTCACGTTCGCTGAATTCTGCAGAATTAAAATAATCGCAGATCGAAAATGAAGCTGCCCCATTCATTTTTGGCTTAATTTTTTTTTCAATTCCTATTTGGGAGAAAGTTTTTGCTATTCACAGATCACAAACCGTTGCAAACAATATTCGGCTATAAAAAAGGTATTCCAATTTTTGCTACAAATCGTCTACAAGGATGGACACATATTTTGTCAGGTTTTGATTATGACATACGATATTTTGAATCTTCAAGCAATAATGCAGACTTTTCGTCTTGATTACCAACAATTTCCGATGAACAAGATGATGTTCTGTACAAAATTTCATACTTTCAATATATGGAAAATTCAGATTTCAATTTAGACTTGAAAATAATCAACCATGTTACAGCTGTTGATCCTTGTTTGAGCAAAATTATTCCTCATTGTACTTAAGGCAGGTCAGAATGTTGACTTTCTGAGTAGGGACAATGGGGTAATGGCGGTCACTTAAGGGAAAATGTTATTAAATACAAAATTAGAGATGAAATATGAATTAAAATCAACATAACACAAAGTTGAACTAATAATCTACATATTTGGTAACAGTTCAAATGCTTTGATAGAATACTTAGGAAGTAGTTGCAATTTGAAAAAAAAGTTGTTTTGACCGGCATTGTCCGTATGTCTGGTTAATGGCGGTCGGCTTGTGAGCAATAGCGATCTGAGAACCTATGCTGTATGCAATCACGTCCTGCCATCTGAGATGCAGTAATGAAATTGACATTGATATTGTGAAATTCTGCAAATCGGATTGGACTAGCATTATGGGCCATGGTGGTCGGCTGGTAGCCTCTCAAGCGTATAGAGTAATGGGTTCGATGCCCAGCTTGGTCATTGCGCGGTCTCGTGCATGGCATCACACGTCGGAGACTTCGGGGGGTTGCGCTTATGGGTGCAACAGGTTGACGGAAATAACAATGTTAACAACAACAACAATTGTAAAAAAATTTGTAAAATTTGGTTTTACAAAACTCCCAGGTTTTCAGAGAAATCCCCCAAAAGCAGAGCTTGTGCGAGCAAGGGAGATCCATGGGACCTACAGTTTAAATAAAAGTGGAATTCGAACCACTTCAGCTTCGTGACATGCGTCTGGGGATCGAACCCGGGACGCCTACGTGTGAGGAAAACGCTGTAACACCACGACCACCTCGCCAAATAACAACCTCAAAAAGTATTTGACATATTGATTATAATTTGTCCTGCAGGTTCCTTTTCTACTTCGGTGGAGAATGTATAGTCTCCCAAGTTTTGGTGGGTCAGTGTATTTTTCTTTATTCAATTTTTCAGAGTTGAAGATGAAGTTTGAATGGTTTTGGCAACTTTTCTCATAGATTCACCGTCACCAATACGCTATGTAGCCCGTTTCGAAGTGTCCTCATTTGTCCTTCTCGATAGTCCTACGTCTTATTTTTGGCTTCTGCAAAGCAAAAACAAAACAATCAATGAAAATATTTAAAGGGATTCAAACGATACAATGTAAAGCTAATGGCGATCAGGCGACCACCATTAGCCGCATTTAATTCAACGATTGAAAAATAATGTCAGTAAAAAATTTGCAATTCCATCTATCTAACTTTCATATGGATATCACTATAATGACCAAACAATACTTCATAATATCAAGCTAGTAAAAAAAGTAATACATTTAGTAATCACCTTCAAAGTTGTGCCCTCGTAAATTTACATCAGAAGTGGAAAAAAACAATTGACATGCACCTCTCTCGAACGTGTTCCGACAACTGAACGGGCTTTCGCAGGCAAGCATTAGGATACCGCCGGAGGCGTTATCATCTACTCTGATTCTACTGGTGCTTTTAGTTTTGAAGTTACGATAGTGACTGTCATTACCCACTGGCCGTCATTACCCCTTTCTCCCTAGTTTGAGGCATTTTTCATTAGAAAAAATGAAATCTCTTTAGAGCAAGGATGTTTGATGTGGGGTTATACGTTGATAATACCAAAGAAGAACTGCATAGTGGCCTGCAATAGATATCCAAATGGAAAATATCGCAAAATTATGTGAAGCTTGTATCGTATACGGAAATAACCTACCCAAATCAAATTTAGTGACTTGGAATTAGTTCAAAGATTGCTGCACTAGACTTCACGGTGATTTTTTTGGTCAATTTCTTGGTAAACATTTTTTAGTTGATGAAGATGCTACAAAAAAATGGATTGAATGTTTTGAAATGAGCAACATCACCATTATAATTTTTAGAGAACTTACTGCAAGATTTTGCTAGTGCAACAACTTTCATGTCAGAATCTTTTCAACATTTTCTCAGTATCAGTGGCGTGGAACTTGAAATTGGTGCACCTTATCACTCCGCCACTAATGGCAAAGGTAAAAGCGCTGTTAAATTGGTAAAAAAAAGCTATTTTGAAGGAATGATAACAAATCTGCGTATTTATACCTAATATTGAACTTTTTTTTTGTTTCAATATAGAAATACCTCGCATACCACAACAGGGAAACTCCAGTTAAGTTTTTATTGAGAGAAATGTTTGGAAAAATGAAAATTCAACAAAAAAAATTCAAGGGTAAAAGAAATAATAATAATAGTCTTTATAAGGAATTCTCGATATACATTTTGTAAATCACCTGAAACGAAACAAAATAAAACAAAATGAAGAATTCAAGGCAAACGATCGTAATTGGGCTCGAGATTTTCGACAAGGAGTTACATTATAAGAGTATCATCACAGAAGTTTTGAGTAAAAGAACGTACGTGATAAAAACAAATGAAGGAATGACATCGAAACGTCGTCATTCAAATTAAAAGACTTCACACTCCAGTAGTACAAAAAATGCAATCGATACCATTCCTCGTACGACTTGGATTTCTAAAATTTTGGGAAAGTTAATGTTAATGAACAAAACTAGGATGATCACTCGCAAACTGATGACTACCGTAGTAGAGTAGCGGAGAAAAGCATATTAAATATTCCTTGCAGTATTTCAGTTTAGCAGAATGTTAAAAATGTTGAATGTTCTTTCTCATATTATTAAAAGTTTATTGGTGGAGGAGTTATGTATCAGGTAACCAGATTTGAATATGTATCGGACTTTCACAATGTTTGACGATTACAAAGTTGGTCAATAGAAGTTCACTCAGCTGAGTCATTGTTTTAATTAATCAATACAATCTGAGTTATTCCATTTAGTAGCGAACAGGAAAATTCTAAATTATAATTCACTCAAAGCAGGGATGGAGATCAATCTAGAATTCAAGAAAAGACACTATTGTCGTGAATGTCAGGAATGCCCTTAGTGCATTGGTCCATTCACTCGTGTTATTTACTCATTCGATCACGATGGCAGTTCATTGTCATTATGCGGTTGACATTGAAATTGCTCATAGTCGCGTGGCGCGCTAAATCGTTGACCGAATGAAGATTAAAACATTTCTATGATAATATAAATATAAGATGATTGTAATGATAGGAGATAGTAATAGACTCCTAATAGAGGAGAGAGTCCTAGCACTCAGTTAGCCTTATAGGCTAGGCCCTTTCGGCCTCAGCTGATGTCGTGCATAAAAGGACAAAGGACTTGGTTTAGTAATGGTTTTAGGTAAGAGTTGTTTTAAGTATCCCATATTATGCTTTTGAGTGTCCCTTATTTAAAATATGTATATAGCTTTGCCCCCGTATCCCAGTTTTGTACAATAAATGTTTATATTCCTTTGATACTATTGAGTTTCTATAGCTACCATCTGTAGTTACACCCCAAGTGGCAATTCATATAAGGGAAACAACCCCTTATACGACTCAGGGTGCAACCATAGCAGCCCTAGTCGCGATACTATATAAATGCAATGGGACGTTTTGCTTCCCAATTTTGGAAAAATCAAGAGAATGTCATCATTATTCACCAGGATTTCAGTTAATATGTTTATTTTCGAGGAAAAAATATATTTTCCACAATTTAATGATCCATTTTAACAATTTATCAACGATTTCCGGAAACAGCCCAAAAATAAAGAGAAAATTCGTACGTGTAGACTGAATATGACGATAGGTATCCGACATTCAACGCATTTTTGTAAATCACCCTGTGGAGCCACAAAACACTTCTATTATCAAAAGAACGATATATCTGAAAATTAAAAATTCTGACGACCCAAACGATTGCAGGTATCCAGTCCTTAAACGATTTTCGTAAAAAACAATTGGCAAACGGTGGCGTCTCTTTGATCCGACCAGAAAATGTCAACTGGCACTAGAATATGATCTCATTTCGTATTAATTTGAAATATTTCTGATGCGATGGATTCAGCTGCAATAATTTTTTTTCTGTCACACACACCCACCCATCATTTTTCCTCAATTTAAAAGCAATGCGTACAATTTTCAGAAAAACTACTTTAGAAAATAATGAAGGTACCTACAAAAGCGATCGATAAATGTTTTATCCTGACAATTTTTTACTGTAGCACTTCTTCATTTCTCTTTGCCTCAGAGGAGTCCAGCTTTTTGCAATTCAATAGGAATAAATTGAATTCATTGCTATGCATAAAATCACTATTTACCTTCTATGGTGATTACGGAATTGTATAATTTCACATTTTCAATAAAAATGAGCCGTGCTCGAACATTTTTTCGAAGATTACTGCATATTATTAGGCTTGTTGGGAACATGATCTCGGACTGAACGGACTCTGCAATTTCCCAGCGAATTACATAGAGATGCTTATCGGGAAATTAGTGTTATAATCTAGGAAATTATAGCGATGCCGATGACTTATTTGTAATCTTACTACACGCTCACTTATTTTTAATAGATTTTGCGGAACCGAGAATAAATACATAATTGAGGTGTGGAAAAAATCAATAATGATCGCGACACTGGCCTTAACTGGCCCCAGGAAATTTTGTGCAAGCTGAGAAAATGCATATTGTACAATCTCTCATCTTTCGTTGGACTTGTGTCGATACTAATGCACGGTTCAAGTATCTTGATTGGGAACCTACACTTATTTCGCATACAGTGAGAGTAGAAAGTCCAACTGGATGAACTGATTTGTAGTTTGTTTAATGATTTCCGATGTTTGAATCGATTATTATAGTTATAGTTAGTTATATAGGAAACAAATGGGAAAGAGGGGGTGGTAAACAAACTTTCATGTCATATAGTCGTATATTATTCTAAGTGCAATGTTTCATAATCTAATGATAGTGCCTTATTTCTTCATTGTCTATTTGCATATTAGTTATAATAGGTATCAGAAAAACTACATTCTTACGACTTCTTACGAGTATACATAAAGAAATACACCAAAGTTTATGGTATTCACAATTTCATAGGTAACAGCACTTCTTAATTCTTAATGTATAATTTACATCAGCATCGAAGTTAAGAGAATAATAATTTGAATTAATGTTACTATACAGTGCGGCTTTTTTTAGTCCCTCCCCTGTTAACTTTTGAACGGTTCGACGTACAAACATGAATAAAAAACCGTTTGGGGGGTTTCACCGATACTACTTTTTAAAATAAAAAATATGGTGATTGCTCGACAGGGGGCGCGGGGGGGCACATCAATTCGAAACTTTTAAATGGCATGGGGGGTCGAGTGTCACATCGTTGAAAGGAGAATTCAATTCTCTTTACAACCATATAATTTTTTTTTTCGTGAATATTTTTTTGCAATTCAAATTCGAAATATCAAATATAAATGCGGATCTGAAAACTAGTCATAATTTGGACAGTTTGTTGTGGAATAATGAAACCAAAAACAATGCGAAGGGTTTTACCGATACTACTTTTTGAGAGAAGAAATATTGCAATTACACTACAGATGGCGCTGAGGGCACATCAACTAGAAAATTTCGATAGGCATAAAAATCGAAATTAGGAAAAAATTCCTCAACTAAATTCAAAAATATTTAGATGGATGTAAAGAGAATTGAATTCTCTTTTCAACGATGTGACACTTGACCCCCCATGCCATTTAAAAATTTTGAGTTTATGTGTCCCCCCGCGCCGCCTGTGGAGCAATCAGCATATTTTTTGTTTCAAAAAGTAGTATTAGTGAAACCCTCCAAACTGTTTTTTTTTTCATGTTTGTACGTCTAACCGTGCAAAAGTTAACAGGTGGGGGGCTAAAAAAAGCCGCACCGTATAATATTTGAAAGATGCCTTTCGAACTCGTTAAGATTAAAAAACATTGATCTACAAGAATTTCTTTTTACCTTTTTTTAACATGCCACTAGATGTACTTCCCCTAATAGACAGTGATAACTTATTGAAAAAACGAATGCCAGCCCTGACTGGAGACTTTTGATGAAGTGTGATTAACTTTATTTAGAATACAATTCGAAAAAAAAGAAACTACCCAAACACCAAAACTACGTCACAATCACACTCGACGCGCGTTTCGCCAACAAAGTTAGCATCTTCAGGAGCTAAATGCTCACTGAACCACTTATCCTACCTTCCATTTATTTGTACCACTATTTCTTGATGGACGTCAAATTATCTAACATTCCAAATCTACCTACTCCACCTACTACTTATCTGAGGGCCAACCGCACTTATTATCAAATTTTCCTACTTTTGTTGTTTACTAATTCTAGTAATTTACCTTTTATATCCCACTTGTTTAGGATTTGATGACATACATTTCTTGGAAAAACAATATCTTATGAATTTATTGTGAAGAAAAGAAAAGAAAACGTTTTTTAATGTACAACGAACTTGAATAATGGGCTGTAAGGAATAGGACCCTTATCAGCATTCATACTATATTTACACGAATGCATCGAGAAGTCTATTGTCATGAACCTGTCAGATTAATTTTAAACTTGTGTCATCAAATCGGTGGTCGTGATCCAAAGCATGTTGGGCCAAACTCGATTTTTCGGGTTCGCGTCTTGAATATCGGATATGAGCAATGTGTTCTCTGAACCGTACTTTCATGGCCCTTCGGATTTGACCCAAATACTTTTTCTCGCAGTCCTTACAGCTAATTTCATAAATCTCCGACTTTTCTTTTTCATCTGTTTCATCTTTGAGAGTACCCAATAGTTTTTCCCGAAAGAGAAGACTGGGTCCGGAATGAAACCAACCTATATAGGGCAAATGAACGTTGGTTCACCGACGGTTCCAAAACTCAGGAAGGCGTCGGAGCCGGAATATATGGGATGAACCCAGCAGTGAAACGCTCGTTCAGTATGGGTAAACTAGCTACGATATGCCATTGAAATGTGTGCCAGGGAGCTGGAAAATCGATACCACACACGAAAAACAATAAAAATATTTTCAGATAGTCAAGCAGCACTTAAATCGCTTGAATCCAACTGCTTTAAATCTAGGGCAGTATGGAACTGCAGAGACACCTTAAACCGACTGGCGCAACGCAACAACGTTACCCTAGTCTGGATACCAGGTCACACAGGCCTAGAACGAATCGAAATAGCGGACGCCCTAGCAAAAGGAGGGGCTGAAACAACGTTCACTGGTAATCGGTTTAGCATATAGCACTGCCAAGAATGTCATAACAGCTTGGGCAGACAATAAAAGACTCGAGTACTGGCGTAGTCTACCGGGCCTAGCCCATTCCAAAGCATTTATTGCTTGTACAAGGAAAAAACAGGACTCTAACAAACTGCTAGAACTCAGCAGAGCGCATCTCAGAGTTATAGTAGGTTTGCTTACTGGCCACTGCAAACTCAAATACCACATGCATAAAATCGGACTTGCACAAGATGCAGAGTGCCGGCTATGCATGGAGGATGATGAAACGGCTGAACACATTCTGTGTACATGCCCTGCAGCGGCCAGAACCAGATTCTCAATATTTGGCGATACGACAGTAAGGCCAGAAATCCTGGTAAATTGTTCTCCCAATGCATTCCTCAATTTCGTCAAGAGATTGGATATACTGGGAGAAATATAACCATAGGGTGAGCCACAATAGGCCATTGGCCGCAGTGGAGGGCCTGATACGGGCCCACTCACGTTCAAACCTAACCCAATAATTGTTGAAGTTTACACGAAGTTTTGTAAACTACCTTCATATTAAGGGTTCTGAAAATACCTTCGAAACCTCGAGTAACTCGAGGTTGGAATGGATGACGACATATTTAGGAGGGTTTTCCTCTTTCTGAAAAGTTGAAGAGTTACGAAGGGTTTCTTTAAATAAATGTTTTCTAATCAATTTTTTTACCAAGTCCTCGACGTGGACGACATGTTCGCTATCTTTGATACGAAACAGGTCGACATTAAAAGTTTTATTTCAGAATTGAATAGCCAGTTTCAAACCATATCGTTCACGTATGAAACTGAAAACAAAAAACAGCTGCCATTTTTCGATGTGTTAGTAATTAGAAATGACCAAAATCAGCTTGAATTCGATGTCTACAGGAAGGAAACGAGCACACTCAGATACATCCCTGAGAGCTCCCATCATTGCACACAACACAAAATGGCGGTACTAAATTTCTTGGTTAATCGACTATTGTCGTTCCCACTCAACAAAGAAAGATTTGAAACTGAGAAAATGATAATCAGGGAGATGGTTGAGGTGAACGGTTATTCTGTGGACTTGGTAGACAAATTAATTAGAAAACATAGATTTAAAGAAACCCTTCTTAATTCTTCGACTTTTCAAAAAGAGGAAAACCCTCCTAAATATGTCGTCATCAATCCCAACCTCGAGTTACTCGAGGTTGCGAAGGTATTTTCAGAACCCTTAACATGAAGGTGGTACACAAAACTTCGTGTAAACTTCAACAAGTATTGGGTACTCCCAAAGATAAAACAGATGAAAAAGAAAAGTTGAGGATTTATGAAATAAGCTGTAAGGACTGCGAGAAAAAGTATTTGGGTCAAACCAAGAAATTTGTATCGTCAAATCCAAAACAAGTAGGATACAACATTAGAATTAAAATTAATTTAGTGCAGGTAAATTACTAGAATTAGTAAACAACAAAAGTAGGAAAATTTGATAATGAGTGCGGTTGGCCCTTAGATAAGTAGTAGGTGGAGTAGGTAGATTCGGAATGTTAGATAATTTGACGTCCATCAAGAAATAGTGGTATAAATAAATGGAAGGTAGGATAAGTGGTTCAGTGAGCATTTAGCTTCTGAAGATGCTAACTTTGTTGGTGAAACGCGCGTTGAGTGTGACTGTGACGTAGTTTTGGTGTTTGGGTAGTTTCTTTTTTCTTGAATTGAATTGAATTGAGTGCGGTTGGCCCTCAGATAAGTAGTAGGTAGATTCGGAATGTTAGATAATTTGACGTCCATCAGAATAGTGGTATAAATGGAAGTAAGGTAGGATAAGTGGTTCAGTGAGCTTTCAGCTCCTGAAGATGCTAACTTTGTTGGCGAAACGCGCGTCGAGTGTGATTGTGACTTATTCATGGGTGTTTGAGTGGTTTCTTCTTCTTCTTCTTCTTAGGCCTGGTGTCATTGGGGTGTATATCTTTATTCTTCAAAGTACACTTTTGGTTAGAATACATAAAGGTTAATAATTTTAACAGGTATATCTGAATTTTACCTTTTTTAAATATGTCACCGATATGCCTTAAAATACGCTTTTGTAAGACAAAAATTCTTTCTATGTCTCATTCTTGTTCCCATACGATTACGTTATATTCAATAGCAGCATAAGCATAACAATAGTAAACATTTATGAGAGTGTCAGTGTCAAGCATAGATTAGTAGTTTATATGATGATTTCAAAAAAGATTTCACTTCATTTTGATCTTTGAATGAGAACTATTTTTTATTGAATTTTCATATCCTTAATACTTCAACCACCGATATCTTTTTTTGCTCGACTACTGAAATCTTTCAAAGAAGACATAGAAAAAACTGATATGACACCCGATCCAACTTTTAGTGCTTCAAATGAACTGGAAAATTCTGCGACGTCAAATATTCTAAAAAAAAACGTTCACGTCGATGAAAAATCTGAAGATTCACAAGAAATATTTTGGCTTATGAAACAACATCATAATAATTTTGGCACTTTCCCGCAACTAAGAAGAAATTATTAGAGTCTCTATTGGTCGACCTTCTAAGGGTGTATAAAGCCGTGAATAATCTACTTGATTCCTTGTCCTACGTGGATAAATGAATGGCCGTTAAAATAATAGTTTCTGTAGGGTCTGAGAGTATCAATGATTAAGATCAATTAAGGGAATCAATTTGTTCTCATCAGAAAATCGCTACCTGGGCGATGTCTAATTATTTTTACCTTGTATAATCTTCTTGGGAATGTTCATAGAACACACCCTCTATCAATATCTATCAGAAAATGCTCGTCATTCTGCGAACATAAAGGCCCTTTAGAAAAGTTAATTTGAGCTCGATTGTAGGAATCCTCTACATCTCTTTGATTTCTAACGCTATTGATTTTGTGTGTAGTACAATGAAAATTTCTTCCATACGTTTGGAAAAAATAAACGTTTATGAATAGTATGAATGACATTCGATAAATGTTTTGACTCTACAACAAGAGTCGAGAAATAATGGTTTGTACATGGAAGGAATGAGAAGGTATAATTTTTGAAGCATTACTCAACAATTATACCGGGTGACTGCGAAGTGAGATACGGTCCCCAATTTTTACACAGTAATGAAGATACAGATTTCGAATTTGGTACATTGCTAAGTGTTTGAATATGCTTGTTTTGACGAATTTACCACTTCCGGACAACTTTTGTTTTTGATGACACCTTCTACAGTTTTTTTGGTAATTCAAAAGAGATTTGAATTTATTAAGAGATCGTTTTTAAAAATTTTTAAATTTTGAATCGATTGGGAAATGGCGGAGATTCAGTTGAATATTTAATCGAACAAGGTTAGCCAAATTCAAATAAACTCAACTGACGAACGGCGTTGGCAGTTACAAGAAAAAGGTATGATTCAATTAAAAGTTGGGGTCCTCATGGAATTGTATTTAACAATTATTAGAAACTGCCTCAAAACGAAAGGGTGCCCTTGAAGAGACGCTCCGAAATATCATATCTGAAATAGCAACACGATTTTTTCACTTCGTCATGTTGAAAAATTATGAGTTAGCAAATTACCTGTGTGGACAATTTTGGAAAATTCCTAAAGGAACAATAGGGGAGAACACGAAATTTGAAGAATCATTTCAATGGATTCTACAGCTTGTGAAAACTCTGTTGGCAATTTTCTTTTTTTTTGTTAATGTTTTGGATCTTAAAAAAATTATTTAAAGTCGACAAAATTCAAATTGCTCGCGCTATTGCAAAATGTTGTGACGTACTCTCCCGAAAATTCAGATCAATCAATAGCATTGCCGGTTCACGTCACAATCAACCTGATTAGTATAGTTATAGCTCGACTAGGTAAGCATTAGGCAAGTTGTTGAGATCTTTTTCAGGTTATTTTTGAAACAGTTCAGACTGAGTTTAAACTTTAAACATCTAATCACTGGAGAATTACCAAAATAATTTGTTGAAAAATAAGTTGCCAATGACGAATATTATATAAGGAACAGTTAAGTGAAATGAAGGATGGATTTATTGAAATCAATGAGATTATTAAATATTTTGTAAATGAAATATATATCATAGAAGTCACGTCTAAGAAATAGAATTTATATGAAAAATCTATAATTCATGATATTGATAATTTTTTTCTACACGAACTCCAATCTCTGTTTGTATTTTTTATATGATGGGTTGCGAACTATACAATACAGTATTCAAGGATAGGCTTTTTCAAAGTACCTATTTGAAATAATCAGTAGGAAGGAGGAATTTTTAAAATCCCTGGTATTTTTCGATATAAAACAGAGGGTTCTCAGAGACTTCCTAACATTTTATTGATATTACTGTCAAAGGTCAATTTGGTATCCAAAGTTACACCTAAATCAATTATCTCATGAGAAATGGACAGTTTGCCATTGTCAATCCTTAGCGAAAACATATGTGGATTCGGACTACATTTCTTATAGTATTCTGTGAAAATTTATATATTTTAAAGTAATCTGAAAACCTTCTGTATTTCATTATAGTCCGAGAGAGATTTTATGGCATAGAAAATGTTTATATCATCGGAATATGGAAGCATTTCTACACGTCACTCAAATAAATACTGAATGGTAGTGGTCCCAGATGAGAGTCCTGAAGTAATTCACTTTGTATTATTCAGTGCTACGTACTGGTTTCTATCCTGAACATATAAGGTAAGAAGTCCCAACAAGTAACTTCTTTCGAAAAAGACAGGGTCCGAGTCCCTTAACCAACAATTTCTAAATTTCGGAATTTTTTTCTAATTTCAACACGTTCTTTATCTAGCGTTCAGGATAGCAGAAGGTAATATTGTTTGAAATTAGATTATTCAGCTGTCACTATTTTTCCGGAAATTTGCCATTTTTAATTTCGTGAGTTTTCTCAGCTATTTTCGAATAGCAGTTTGAAATATTTTTTTTGAATCAATTTTCCACATCCGAAACCGTTGGAAAATTTTCCAAATTCCTTCGCTTTCTCTATCTAGCTTTCAAGTAACATTTCTCGAAATTGAATTGTTCTATACGGACTGATGTTTTTCACAAATTTCAAGGATTTTTTTCGATTTCATTTTCGCAAGTTGCACTGAAAAAACATTTTATTCATAGTTAACTAAATTAATTAACACCTAATATATCATTTATTCGAATATTGCGGAATAAACGTTTATTAATTAGAAACAAATGATGCATTCAAATTATTTAAAAATACCTCATCAACAGTTAATTCAAATTTATTTCCAATACATATAGATTATTATAGATTTATCGAAAGTAAATAAAACAATATTTATAATAAATAAAGGATATATAATAATATTATATATTTCATTAAAATTTAATAAACACATTTTTATTATTGATATGTTTTATTTATCGAAAATGAACGTTTGTAAATAGAAAACCTCAGTATTTATTCCAAATAATTAAAGAATATTTATTCAGAATATTGTTTATTATTAATAAACCAATAAGGACGCAATAAATCAAAAAATCAATACAGAAATAATTGGAATCAATTGACCGTTTATACAAAACCTTAACATATATTTATTAATTCCACAAAACTGTTGTCTTTCAAAAACTTTTCCAGCTCCTGAACATGGTCCATTATGGCGAGAGACAGCCTTGATGAACTGATTCGTTACTTGTAACTTTCACAACATAATCTTTGATTGTATTATGTTAGAGAATAGATGCACAAACCATACATTTAATAATTATAAATCTAGTGTTATTGTGTCTTCTATAACTATGAAGAGATTGTTTGATTTTGAATTAAACTTCAATCACACAACAATTAATAATTACAACATGCGACAACGCAAATGGCGCACACATGACTCAACGACAAACGACGAAACACGAAACCTCGACGTACGACGTGACACGTGACCCATCAGCACCTATCGCGGACATTTTATAATGGTCAGCGCGGTATTTTCAATCAATATTTATTATCTGGTACTATGACTTATTCACTTTGAATAAACTTAAAATCAATAATGAATATTTTTTTAGTAATATCACCCAACAAATGATTTCATTAGGAATAAATTTATATTGTTAATTATAAAAATATCGACCTCAAACAAACTATTTATTTTTGATTAAGAAATTATATTATCGCATTTATTAATATTAAATAAAATTACGTAATACAAAATAAAATGTTCTTATCTTTATTCATTGTAAATGAAAGACACACAAACAAATATTTATTAACTATGAGCCCTATCTTTTTTCAGTGTGTCCAAACTATTGTTTCGACGGCCGAAACCGCCGGAAAGTTTTCCAAATTCCTACGCGTTCTCTATATAGCCTTCAGTGGGGAATAGGGGTAACATTTTTCCACGTCGCCGACGGTCCGATGATTTTCAATATTTTTACAGATTTTTTCTATTTTATTTTCGCGAGTTTTCTTAACTTTTTTCTGAAAGGAGGAGGGTTTGGACCCTATTTTTTCAAACAGTTTTTTTGAAAGCTTGAGGGGCGTAACGTCATTAAACTGGAAAGAAAATATTTTAATTTCTAAAAGGTTCTTTTTCATTCAATAAATATAATTTTTACTTTTTAGTTCAATAAATTAAAAATAAAAGCTTGTGTAAAAAAATTTTTTTACGTTTATTATAGTTTGGAGCACTCTTTGATTTGTCACAGTTCTTTGCAACCAGTACATCTTAGGTAACGTGGTTTCTTGTAACAATCGGTATTTTTGAGTAGATCAGTAAAACGTAGATATTTTATTTCTTCTCACTTATTTTTATGAAAAGTAGTACATTTTCTACTCTTCTAGTAATCACTCTATCGACGTACTCAGGTATTCAGGTATTCAGCCCATTTCATTTTTGTAACACAATAGATCACCGTACGATTGAATACACTTACAAACAACAATGCGAGCAGAGGTCAAAGTAAAAGTTTATTTACAATGATCCAATTGCATGCATAACGAGAAAAGAATTACATCGAAATGTTAAAGATCAGTTTCACTCCAGGAGCAGACTGCGCGTCTGTCTCGATTGGAGTTACGTCACATTCACATTCGTATGTGACGACAGCGAATACACATCGCATGTGCTCGTGCAGCGAATGTTATTAACCTCTCGGCATCACGAATTTCAGAGGAAAGCGAAATTTTCGTAGGCCAATTCTTTTAAGAATTCGTCAGGAAAAGATTTTATGAAAAACTCGGTTGTTGCATACGTCGGAGTGAATATCAAAGGGTATTTCCTTCAGTATGAGATCTCTTCATGGGATTTCTTCGGAATTTATTGCGTTGCTTATAGCATTATAATTGGGTCATATGCATAAAGTTGAGTGGCTATTTTTTACTCATATTTTTAAAGAAGCAACTCCATTTGATGTGCATAAAAATGTAGGTATAAGCTCCAACTTGTGAAAGAGACCCGTGTGGGTGTCCGAGCTCCTTGAGTACCGACTTTATTTTTATATGCATAAATGCGAGCGTCCACTCCGTCCACTGAGTATCTACTTCAAAAAATACGTGACTCCTTAGTAGCAGACTCAGCTTCATCAGAAGTAGATGCCTGTACGCGATGGCTGAATTTATGCCAATTTATCAGCCTACCAAGGTGTTCAAGGTTCGTAGGGAATCAAGAGAAGTATAGTTTCATGCCTTATATCGGTGTAGCAGAGTAAATGTTCAGTGGATAACTATAACTATTTTCTTGGAGATACGGAAGAATGTAGGGACTGAGCATATTGAGTAATGAAGAATGAGGATTTTTTTTCGTTAGTAGCAGAAGATATTGGTGCCAATCAATCGACGATATCCTGAACCGTTACCAACGTCATAGCACGTATTGTGCAGAAATCAAATTTCCATCCCCACATGAAAATCTACAGAATGCAAGAGAAAAGTTCAATTTTCCTAGAGTAGACTGTACTCATGTTCCTATACTGACCTTGTGATCGAGCAATAGTAGTATTTGATTCTCCTTGCAAGAAATTAAACAGCTCTTGCTCCCATCCTTTCAGTTTCATTAGTTTATTTCATGTTCGATTTCTGGCTGTATTCTTCAACCGAATTACGCTCTTTTTTACTTCCAGGATGTTAGATTTCTCTAGCAAAACAGGATGATGTTTAATTATCGTCACAAATACGGTTCAACTTTCAGAAGGATCCTCTCCGGAACAGCTCGACATCTTGTAATCAACTTATTAAACTTACACAACCGACGTGACGTATAAATTTAAAATGTCTGAATGACGGGAATATATGTGACTTCGGGAAGACCGCGCTCAATAAGAGGAGTAGCTACTCACTACAATATGGACTCGCTACTTCTGAGAGTCCACTCACTTTATGCATATGACCCTTTGTATCTGAAGAGTCCACCGAACATTTCATTTTACACAATGTAGTAGTAGTAGTTCTTTGGGGAGGCCGCAACCGCAGCCAGGCAAGTACTTATCTACATTCATCCTCTTAGTTTTCCTTTTCGAACCTTTGTGACCTCCTACTGAAGGTCAGTATGTCCGACCACTTCAAGTCGATTAGTTCCTCTTGTTGGAGTTCCAAATATTAGCCTTCCGTATGCCTCACACTCGCCGAGGAAGTGAGATGAAGTTTCTTCGTCTTCTTCGCATTTGCGGTAAGTGGGGTTGTCTTCTATACCTATAAGTGATAGGTGTCTGCCTAAGTTGTTATTTCCTGTTAGCATTCCTATAAGGAGGCTTAGTGCTTCGTGGTTTCTGCCTAACAGCCATGTCGTCCTTGACTTATTGGAGCCGGCCACGAAGTCTTTCGACTGCCTGCAGCCGGTGTTATCTCTCCAAAGTTTATTCAGCCCTTCTTCTGCCCACTCGTCGAGGGCTGAAGAGGTTTGGCTTCTTGCGATGCCTAGTATAGGCTCCGGCCCACAGAACCACGTTGCGGATCCGGATCTGGCAAGTCCGTCTGCCACCTCGTTTCCGCGCATCCCACTGTGACCCGGGACCCATACCAGCTGAACTTCCTTCGTTTCAGCTAGCTTCTCGAGCGCATCTCCGCATTCCTGTACAAGCGCTGAGCTTGGTTTAGGATGGCAGATGGCTCTGAGCGCTGCCTGACTTATCCGAGCAGATATAATTCTCTATTCGGACCCTTCTTTCACCTCTTGCCTCGTAGCTACGGATAGGATGGCGAACACTTCAGCTTGAAAAACTGTTGTATATCTGCCCAAAGCATAGCTCTCTCGTACTTCTCTTCCCTCCAGGTAGATTCCGGCACCCGACGCCTGTTTGTCAGTCAGACGCGAACCGTCCGTATAACATATTAGGCTTCCTGTGCTGAACTCCACCGTATTTCCTTACCATTGTTCTCTGCTCGGAACAGTAAGAGTAAACTCTCTGTTCCATCGCAGTCTGTCTTGTGCGCTTTTCACTCTGAGAGCAGAGATCGGGATCTCCTGTTCCGCCCACTTCGCGATTTCCGCATGACCCATCATCGCTCCTTCGTTCACCCAGGCTCCCGAGTCCCGCATCCTCAAATGGGCTGCCATGGCCTCCTTCTTGATCCAGACTGGAAGCGGTGGCAGTCTCAGTAGTACCTCAACACTGCGGTTGGAGTCGTTCTCATTGCTCCCGTTATTACCAAACAGGCCAGCCTCTGAACCTTGCTGAGTTTTCGGCCTATTGTGCTGCCCTGTGCGCCTGGCCACCACACGGCTGACCCATAATGGATTTTTGGTCTTACGCCTGCCGTGTACAGCCAGCGCATGATCTCTGGGTTGGTACCCCAATTGCTTCCTACAATTCTCCGCAGTTGCCATAGGATTGCTACCGACTTTTGAATAGCCCTATCTACGTACGGCCTCCATGAAAGTTTGGAGTCCAGGACCACCCCCAGGTATTTGACCTGCTGAACTAGCTCCAGCTCTTGCCCAAACATGATAGGTGGCCTGAATCCATCTTTTTTCCTCCGTTTGAAGAACAGAATCATCTCTGTTTTTGTCGGATTCACTGAGAGTCCTGCATCACCGCACCATCTCTCAATTATTCTGCAGGCAGCCTGCATGCGGTCGTAGACGACTGCGATTAATCGTCCGCTGATTAGGACAACTCCATCGTCCGCATATGCCTGCGCCTGGAAACCTTCATCTGTGAGTTTACACCCAGGAGTTCATCCATTACTAGGCACCACAGATGGGGAGAGAGGCAGCTTCCCTGAGGGCAGCCCCTTCCCACCTCGGATTCCAGTCTGATGTCTCCTCGGGATACCTCGACCTTTCTCCTCGTAAGCGACGATACGACCCAGCTGACCATCGAGTGAGGCGTTCCTCTGGCCATTAGTGCTGCCTCTATTGTCGCTGTTTTTGCCTTGTCAAATGCGCCTTCCACATCGAAAAATACTACTAATGTGGAGGAAACAACTGCTGCCCCCTACGACTATTGAATTATATCTGTTAGATTATTGGCAAAGTATTCTACAAGAACTACTTTGCAATGTTCTCCCACTCTTAACGCGATTCGTACCTATAGGTATAGTGAAGGCAGAAGTCTGGATTGCTTAATCCATTTTTATTGTCAGTTTAATAGGCTTCTGTCAAGTAGAGTCACATAACATTTTCTTTTGAAATTATTTGGCTTCAGACGAAGTCGACCCCATAGTCGGAGTGCTCTTTGAATCTTGGGGTCAAGATATTTTTCGATTGCGTTGGGTGAGATGCTCTGCGCTGATGATTGGCAATACCATGAAACTGGTCCGTAGGTGTTTCTTCTGTGGGTTGAGACATGCTTTGGCGTTGAGATTGAGAGAACATTGCAAAGTAGTTCTTGTAGAATACTTTGCCAAGAATCTAACAGGTATTATTCAATAGTCGTAGGGGGCAGTAGTTGTTTCCTGTTGGAGACTTGCCGACGATTTTACCTATTGTATAGGTAAAGGCAGAAGTCTGGATTGCTTGATTCATTTTAATTATTAGTTATAATATGAGTTCGAAATGAAAGTACTGTATGAGAAGCGTTTAGAAACATCTGAAGAAAGTCACTGAACCAACCCTGCATAGAGAGCAGAAGGCATCCTCCATTGATTTGTAAAAATCTACAAATAGTACATTTACTATCAATATTAATAATAACAATAAAGTAACAATGATATTAAAATGATGTGAAAATAAAAGATGAAGTTATTAATTTCACGAACTTTCACAAAAATAATATTTTTTTTTTCACCTGCCGAAATTTTGTCTTTAAGTTTTCTAACTTCTGACAGTAAAGTTCATATTGACTTCGACTTTCTCTACTTTTAAGACTACATTGATTTAGATAGACAAACATTTATTGTTCATATAAAAAAAACACAATTTCTATAACAATTAGTTTTGTGTCCTGCACCTGGCTGATAGCAGCAAAAAGAAGCAAAAAAAAAATTGAGTCGTTTAAATAAACCTTGAGTAGAGCAAATGCTTTTACTAAGATTTATTGAAACATCAGAGCTATTCATTTTGTTGAGTTACGACAAACATATAGTATGCGCATTTGCTGACTTTTATTCATACCATTGTGGCTTTTAACTCAATGCTAATGATCACTAAAAGTACTTATTTGTAGCAAGAATGAAAAAATACAAGAAAAGAGGAATGTTATTACTTAGGTGTATAATACACATGGGTAAGGAAAATGTTTGAATACTCAGAAGATGAGATTATTAAAATCTGCAGCTAGCAACATTTCTTTCGTACGTATAATATACGAGAAATCAGCCTTATATAGGTTGGCCCAAAGGCTCAAATTAGTTTTGAATAATATAGCAAATATTCACGAAAATTGCAAGTAAACTTCTGTATTAATAAAACACTATAGAAAAAAACCTTTGCTCTATAAGGGCAAAAAAGAGAACTCTAAAAGATTCATTACTTCTATGTTCACATTTATATTTTCCTGGCTGAGAGGAAGATACTGTGAAACATATTGTGGACTATTCTGAGTAGGGTTAATTATGTAGAATTAACCCCCATGACGAGCAAAGCAGGTTCACTATAGTCTTTGGACTATGGGTGGGTTAATTAGGATGGTAGGGTCAATTATGAAAAATAAACGCTCGAGACTTGCTGAGTCATACGGTGTTGCTTCTCATATTCTAAATGCGACTTGGAACTGTAGCTATAAATGGTAGCTATTGAAACTCAAAGATAACAAAAGAATAAAAACATTTATCATATAACAATTGGGATACTGGGGGGAAAGTCGCATATGCATTTTAAATAACGGGACCCAATAACATAATATGGGATGAATGAAACTCTTACCTAAAACCATTACTTAACCTTAACAATACTCCTTTGTCCTTTCATGAACCAAGCCTGAAAGTGCCAAGCCTGAAAGTGCCAAGCCTACACGGCCAACTGACTGCTGGGACTCAGTTACTAACTCCCTCCTCATTTCAATCATTTTGTATTCATATAATGATAAAATTGTTTATATTTTCATTCGGTCAACGACTTTAGCAAGCCACGCGACTTTGCCAATTTCAATGCCATGATCGAATGAATAAATAACAAAAATGAATGGATCAATGAACTAAAGCTCTACCGAGGGCTTTCCTGTAGTCAGCTGATAGCAAATGCATCACAAAAAATACACTGAAATCTTGGTCTGCATAGTGTGATACAGACTTATCATACAAGCATTCTTACGGAATTGACCTCTACGATATTAACAAATTGAACCATCATTGCTCGAATTATTTTCTGTTTCATTAAAGATGGACATCAACCAGATGGAAAATGTTCTGCCTACAAATTGTTATTGGAAAAGTGATTTATATGAGATTCGAAATATTTGATTTACACATTTCTCAACAGTATTCTTATTGATTTGTTCTATTTTTCGAGCCCGAGACTCACTGATGAAACAGAGAAGTTGAAACCACGGAAGTTTTACTTTATGAAAAAAACGATTTTTCATAATGTAGCTTTCAGATATGTTGTTTCCGTTACTTCCGATTGCTAAACTGACTATCCTTGTTAGAATTGCCATACCAACAATAACACAATCAGTATTTCTGAAAATAAAAACCTTTCATCTCTGCCGCATTGAACCCAAGTTCAAGTTATATATTTATACAATACTAGTATTGAATCATTGGGTCGTTTGCCTTCTGTAAATGTCGCTATTATTGAAAGCGCTCGTAATATAACAGTGGGTCAACGAAGTTATAAAAACACAATTGAATGCGAAATGTAATTTAACTTTAATTTATTTTATGGATTCATCTTAAATGAAGTTGAATATGTCTGGGTATGTGAGAAACAATTCGGAATTACATAGCGTAATGTTGAGTCAAGTTTCATTTGTTATCTTATTGCATTGCACAAGAATATGTCAAATGTCAAATAGTGTCTGTCGCGGAGGAGTTATTTTCTGTCAGATATTCACCACAAGATCTTAGAGGAGAAGAGTTTGAACGGTTTTTTTTTAATTTCCCAAAATTGCAGTTCTTTGTTAGTTTTTTGGGGCTCCATATTCCATACCCATTTATCTATTATGCCTGGAGTATGAAGCATGTTTCTATTTTTATGTTTATATTTTTCAAGTATTTTTTCGAGTTCGGATTAGCAAAACCAGTTTTTAAAAATCAAATACTTGTGACATCAATTAGGTTTCTTTTTCTCACTTCTACATATACGCCTCTTTACTTTTCGCCGTAGACTTGGATTTAGTTGTCCATTTTATTTGAAAGGAGTGCTTCTTGCTGCCCTAGTACGCTTATGAAATCGATTATTTGACAGTGAATGCCAAATCAGCTCTAAAAAACGCACACGAAAAGCGAACTTACAACACAGATGGATATAGTGTTGCCCGTGATGATCCTCTCTAAATCTGATGATCCATTACAAGAAGCATTTGTCATGAGGAACATTGCACAAGTATTTGTCTTACTAAATGCCTGTCGCGACACCAAGATAGTAGTTTCGTTGAATATTTGCCCCACAGCTGAGCCTGCAGTTGGGTAGTAAGACGTGGTTTCAAGTTATTTCAACAACCCTCCTTTCTCAGAGAAAGAGGCTATATATGGTTTAACATGGCCCATGAAAAATGAAACGATATAATTCGTTAAGAAGGGGTTTACCTTCTGAAAAACGTCAACGTTATAGTGAAATTGGCCTTGAACGCGTCGATGCCGCCTGAAATTTCAAACGCACCTGCTTTTACAACCCGGCCTATTTGTAGTTATGACAAGGTTTGCCGAATAAAAAATGTATGAGAGAGGCATCTTTCGAAGTAATTTTTCGAAAAAAAAAATAGATCCCGAGATAAAATGAGATAAAAGTTAGTGAATCTGGTCAATGTTCTGCTTATTTTTTCACAGTTTTTCTTTTTTTTTTTACTAGAAAAAGTACTTCGAGAGATGCCTACTACATCCAACATTCTGAAATCGAATGATGAAAAAAAAATCTCGAGTTTATTCAGCAAGCTCCGAGTATTTTGTTTTCTCCCGTTCATTGTTTTACTAATAGTCACTAATAAGGTTAAACCCCTCTTAAGCTCCAGTCTACCAGTATAACTAGAACAAAATTTTCAACAGTTAGATTGAACGCATTTTTTTCTAGACAGACAAATCTAAATCTTCTCCAATTTCTCCGGTTGGGTTTCATCTCACTACAGCAAATAATAATTTTTCTTTATTTCGTTTCCGTATAAACAGTGAAGACCTCTGCTACGTCGCACATCAAGGGTAACTTGCAAATCTTGATGATATATGGTGTGAGAGGGAGATTCCATACCTTATCCGAATCATCTCCATTTATTTTCCATAATAACACTAGTATGTGGGTGTGCCCTAAGGATCAGTCCTTGAACCACTTTTTTTTATTTTTAATCTATGAATAATATATCGAATCATTTCATTTTATATTGCTTGCAGATGACATTATATATATATATATAAGTCTGATAATAATATTAATGTGAAACATTGTCAATAATATTAATATTTATTCATAGATGTTTATTGATGGAGAAAGATATTGGTATATCGAACACAATCAGTGACTGGCTCAGCCCGAATAATGTGATTCGAAATAATACCAAATAAGAATCAACTAACTTATCGTCAATTTTTTCCCAGAGAAACTGAACAGATAGACATATTCTGTAAAAATTATCAAAATATATTCACACTTTGAAGCGCTTGAGGAAAATGGTTGCTTCTTGAGAATGTGATACTTTTCACTTTTTTATTCTTCAATTAATTAGGCTTACCAGATAAGCAAATTACGTTTTTCCTTAAAAACGCCTAGGAATTTGGAAAATTTTCCTACGGTTATGGACTTGGAAAATTACAACGTAAAATAAAGTTGGATAAATTATTGTTTTTAAACGCAAGCTTTCATTCAAATGCACTAAACAGTAAAAATTACCTCTTCAGATGTGTGACGCAGGTTATTCTGTGAGTAACCGAATGAAAAGCTTGCCGTGCGAAAGTTTTCTGTTTGAATACAAAAGCGACAGGCTTTTGAATCTGTTACTCACGAAATAACCGACGTCACACATCTGATTGAATTATTTTTTACTTTTTAGCGAATTTGAATAAAATTTTGTCTTTAAAAACATTTATTTTGCCTAATTTTATTTCAAGTTTTTTTGTTCTGATCAAAATGTATATGATTCGTTATCTTGGATTTTTTAATGTTGACAACGTAATCATACACAGAAAGAAAAATTGGCCTGTAGACAAGGAAAAAAGTGATTGATTCAACGTTTTCTATGATTCATTTTCAACCGATGCTTCTTCTGCTCGGTTCAATGTAGCACTAGTGATTGAGTCGTGGAGAGCTTAGAGGGACATTGTTTTAATGAAACTGGATGATATATTTACTCTTTTACTCTAGATTGCTACAATAAATAATATGTTGGAGCTAATCAACGCTAATGATCGAATTAATCCATCGAACCATTGATTTTCAATAGTATAACATTGAATATCCTGGAATATCGAACAAATGTGATGATCAATACAAGGTTTTTGATATTGAAATGATTATAGCTGATGCATTAACTCATGACCAAAGTGTTTTGCCCCAATCTCTTCTGTACATCAATTCTATCATGCTGATATTGATATTAACCATGGGTTCATTAAATGTAGCCATCATTAAGATGAATTGTTAAATCATTACAATGAAAAATATTTTCTGTCCAATCTCTTCTAAACATCAGTTCTATCATTCAGACATTGATATGAACCATGGGTTCATTGAATGTAGACATCACTACGATGAATTGTTACATCATAATGATGATGATATTATTAAATTATTATTGAATATACTTTGATAACGTGCACGAGTATTACCCTAACCACACTTCAACATCTAATATATACGCATTCCAATTACCAAGTTCATCCTCAGTATCTAAACTATAAGGTGTTCACTGATGATGATAACTCAGTTATCGAAACGCATATATAGGTATTATAGAGTAAGATAGGTAAAGGAGTTACTCGTGAAATGTATCGTGATACTACACCTCTTCTTCCATTCTTCTTGAATAACACCTGATGTCAACCTCATTCCCTCCAGGGGGTTTATATTTTCTCAAATCCATCATTGATAGTAATAATGAATATGATGATAAATATAAACTGGATATCAAACCAACATACCAGCCGTTTTGGAAACATCATTGGACATTTTATTTCTATAATATTTTTCAACTATTGAAATGTTTTTTTGTCAAAGATATATTTCAATGATTTTTTTGAAGGTTGTCTATGTAGTAACTTGATTACTCGTACTTCGGACTTCCATCGCCTTAATGGTTGAAAGATTTCTACTTCTTTCAATTTTTACTACGTTTCAATAATTGCTTGAATCTGCAATTGTCTTCAGGTGAATATATTTCAATGACTATAACAGTCATAAAAAATACCTGATAGTTAATTGATTGGGGAGAAAATGAGTAAAACACAAATGATGATTTTTCTGCTTTATTTTTCAATCAGTTCTTGACATAGAACATGCACTTTTGAAAAGTTTGAGGAAGGTTCAATTTTGAAAAAGTGACTTTTAATGAAGTTCCAAAACATTCTACTCTCTACCGTGTAATCAAAATTGAATTGATAAAACAGCTTGAAACAAATGTCAACTGCCCTAATTATGTTAAAAAATTTGAATTTCATTTCATCAAAATACAACCCAATATCTGTTACTCTAAAAATGTCTTCGCCTATGGCAAAAATAAATGGTTGAATTGCAGTTTTCTTCTGTTTTAAAGCCAATATATTTTCTTCTATGTCTTTGACTGTTTTTGGTGAATTTTATAGTTTGGTTTCTTCCAGTACAATCTTTCTTCACTATTTTGTTTGTTGTTGTTTGTTGGAACAAAATAGCCATGAAGGCACCATAATATTGCAGCATCACGGCCATCTGAAAAAATGGTTCTTTCAATATATAAATTGAATTATGTAGAATACTTTCGAACGAAAAAATCATTTATTCAATAATTTTTTTCATTTCACTGGGGTATTAAATGTAAACAAATGTGAAGGTTTAGCATCAAGTGCTTGTCACATTGCCTTCCGTGCTTTCTTGGATATTTATGTTCCTATCCTCACTTACAATAATTTTAATATGTCAAATTTTATAAGGAAAAATGTTTATGTTTTATAACCTCACTTTCCGTAAGTAGAATAGTAGTTTACCTAACAAGTGTGGAAAGTAATAATTTTCCGCACGCGATTACACTATTTTTTCTACTAGCGAAAAAAACACCCAAAAGTTAACATAAAGAACATTTATTATTAAATATATATTAAACTATACAACCATACTTGGTAGGCTTTCTATTTTAACCTTCTGCGACGCAATATTTAAATGTCAGTATAATCCACAAATCTACTTTTACGCACTAAAATGTTTTTTCCGCACTAAAAGTGACTCTATCAAAACTAAAATGAGTGCGGAAAAGTGGATTTTACCGCACGCTACTAGAAAAAATTATTTTCACACAAATAACCTTAATTGTCATTTCTTCTTTTCACACTAGTGTTCCTGATGAAGGGGAAATAAGATTATTGAAAGCCTGAACTGGAATAATTAATGTTCCCCTTTTCAACATGAAAACCTCCCAAGAGGGTATCTTACACGATGGAAAATAGCGACTAAAGTTTGTCTTTCAGCCACAGATGATTCCACAACAGATTTTAATATTCTATTCATATTTTCGAACAAAAATCAAAATATAAAAATATATCCAGAGTGGCCCATTTGAAAGCGGACCACCTCTCTAAAATTGTTATTTATTATCCGATTCAGAAGATTTTTTTTCAAAAGATAGAGCATCAATAGTTCTAGTTGATTGCCATAAACTCGAAATAAAAATAAAAATTTCAAGGCCTACTTCGAATTTTTTTCAAGGTCAAAAATCAAAAAAAACATACTATAGATTTTTTTAAATAAAATTTGACTACGCCACTGGATTCACGACATTTTCAAATTCTTTACATGGAAATAACGTGGGAATGCGTCATTCAATAAAAAATTTATATGGGAATGAAATTTGAAAATTATGTCAATAAATCAACCCACCACTTCAATTTCAGAACATTTATCAAAATTCTGACTACACCTCTGGATTCAGAATATTTCGAAATAGATTTGGACAGAATTTCGTCGAAATCTGTTCATAAATAAAAAAATTGTAAACTAATAAAATTATTTTTTTCTGAAATTCCACAAAACAATATTCTTTTCAAATTTTATTATTTTATAGTTTTTTATTTATGAATAGAATTCAATGAAATTCTGGCCAAATTTATTTCGAAATATTCTGAATCCAGTGGTGTAGTCAGAATTTTGATAAATGTTCCGAAATTGAAGTGGTGGGTTGATTTATTGACATAATTTTCAAATTTCATTCCCATATAACTTTTTTATTGATGTACGCATTCCCACGTTATTATCACGTAAAGGATTTGAAAATGTCGTGAATCCAGTGGAGTCATCATATCCTATTTAAAAAAATCGCTAGCATGTTTTTTGGATTTTTGACCTTGAAAAAAATTCGAAGTTGGCCTTGAAATTTTTATTTTCATATCGAGTTTATGGCAATCAACTAGAACTATTGATGCTCTATCTATTGAGAAAAAACCTTTTGAATCGGATAATAAATAACAATTTTAGAGAGGTGGCCCGCTTTCAAATGGGTCACTCTGTATATATTATATACATAACGAGGATCTTAGAAGATCCCCGTTATCTCCCTCCGTTAATATCAATTTTCAGTCGCTAAATTAAAATTAATGAATATATATACAGGTCGACCCTAATCGTTTGGCGGTTTAACCCTGGGTCACCCTGTATATATATATATATATATATATATATATATATATATATATATATATATATATATATATAGTTGAAAAACTTCTGACATTAAAGTATATTTTGACTATATTTCTGAACTTACTTTCATGAACACTTTCTTCTTGCAATTTTTCTAAGATGGACATTATATTTTTATCTTTGATATGATGCTCATCCATCATGTATGAAAGAATTTTTGGAGCATCCCGTGTCCAATTTTTGAATAATCCGTTTCAATTGTCGAAACTGGCCTTGAAGTCCATATCAACCTGCAGAAAATAACATTGAATATAATTCACTATTTACTATAAAGCAGCAAAACAAATTACCAGACGATATCCAGATGGCTGTTTATAAAATGGCCATTTGTCTAGTATGGCTTTGGTAGTATTTAATGATTTTATTTCTATCAATCTATAATTACTACATGCTCTCCATCAATTGTCAAATTCTTCGGCCGTAAGTGGATCAAATTGCAAAGATCTCAAGTATACTTCTGCATCTTCTTCGGCAACTAAAAAAAATAATACAATTTAGCCTGTGAAAGGACAATATGGTGTAAATATCCAGTATAGCTTTTCGTAATATAAATATAGTACACATTGTATGAGCGAAAAAAATAAATTGTTACCAAAGACTTTCTTAATACTTGTCTCGTTTCCTTTTTCTGTTTTTGATTTAGATGTTGGAGTTATATTGCATGATATAGTCGACTTGAAGGTAGAATTTGAGTTTCTCCATTTGTTGTAGATTTTCTCACGTTTGTTAGTACGATAGAATTCCTAGAACGAAGCAAATTGAAATACATAGTAATGAATATCTACAATACTACAAAACTTACCAATTTTTCGGTTGGAAATCTGTCCAAAATTTCACGTTCTAAATGATAACTTGTTCTTCTTGAAATTTTGAAAAATTTTTATAGTACTCTGCCAACATATTGGCTTTAGAAGATTCGTTCAGAATGTCTGATAACGATCGTGGTGAGTCGTCTCCTCTGCTATTCCCTATGTTGTCACTGAGAGGAATGCCCATTAGTTGACGCCACTCTTCCAAATTGTGTTCAAAAGTTATTTGTGTCCCCATATCAAACTTTCTCAAAAGTCTCTCAATATGATGCCTTTTTATCACATTTTGTTCTAGAAAAAAAGATTAGGCAAACTTTACTAGAATGAATTAGTTTTGGTATTGTATAAAGAGTGCTGGAGTGTGACTTACCAATGAAATGATCTAGTAAGTTTTCTTGTTGAAAACTCACCAGTAAAGATCTCAACTCTTCTTTTTCTCCCTCTTTGTTCAGGAGGAGATCTGTTGATAATTCTGACTCTATCAGGACATTATTTATAGATATCCAAGTAGATCCGGAAGCATTTTCTATATAGGTACTATTTTCCATTGTTGTCAGTATTGACAGGGGTCACCTCTGGTATCGGTAAATGTACAAGAGTACTGAAGAGTAATCTATCGGAATTTTCATTATTCTCGATATAATCATTCATTTTCCCTAAGACTATTCTATAAACTTTTAATTATGAATAACAGGATACTCTTATACTGCGCAAACTTAAAAAATGTATCTAGTAAATTTTCTATTAAATATTTGTTCACAGACGTCTGAATATCAGTAACATTTTTTCTTGAAAAGTTATCGGCATTATGTAGAGAAAGTACAAATTCTAACATGGATGTTGTAAATTGTTTCATACTTTTTTCGAAATCAAATTTTGGTGGTATGGGTGCATTGTTCTGTAATTCACAGTAATTTGCACATTCAAAACATCTGGTTCGTAATTAAAAGAATTAGAGTGATTACATTATCATTTGAATCAAAAATTGTTTCCACGGCAATATTTAGGTGGTGACGATTCACATGTAGTTTAAAACTATAAATATTTTGAAACATTTGAGTGCAATCACAACATCTCACTAAAGAGTGTCTATCTAAATTATGGCTTCGTTTGAAATGTGAAATCAGAATACTTAAACCGATAAATTTCCTTTTGCATAAAAAACATAACATTTTGATATGAATGTCTCTCACAACAAATTACTTTATTTCTTTTGGTGCTGATTACCTTCTTCTGTTTCTGAAATAAAATGAATGGTAAAATTTATTAATTTTATAAACTCATTCAATCATTTAATTTTTTGTGTCAATACGTAATCGTCAGAGCACTTCCCAAAATTGTACAAATATTACAAAATTGTAATGAACATTAATAAGAATAAATTTACTCAAAGGTATTCTTTTTCAAATGGGTACTTAAAAGTTTTTCATTCGCAATGAATAATGATTACACTTAAGATTTTTGAGATTCAAGATACTTAAGTAAGTATGTTGAAGCTGAAAAACTGATTGCCATTTGATAAAAAAAAGAGATCCGCCCATAAAACAGCGCAACCATTCAACTCCCTAGAAAATTATGAACAAAATCAACTTCTGTTTTCTTAACAGAGATAGGAAATACCGTGTATTATATTTCTATGGGAAGACCGCGCCACTGACGCTGAACCCTGTTTAGAAATTATGGAAGTTTGAAATCCAACACCTTAGCTAGGTAATTCATGATACATATGTAGCTCATAATTTCCATTCCCTATATTTCTTGGAATAATATCTCAGTCTGATCACTTCATTTTAGGGTATTATCTACGATTCAAATACCTATGTCTACATGGATAGGTAGGTAGTATTTATTTTCTTTTGTGAAACTGTTCACATTTTCAGATATTTTTCGCACCTTAACCTAACAAAATACAAGCTTTCTGGGATGAAACTTATTTCAGTTCAAATAATATAACAAGAACTCGTCTAATTAGATGTCTTACCTATTTGCCACAAAAAACTACACAAAAACTACACAGTCACAATGAAAATCTTCGATTTCTTCCTTCTTTCAGTGGTTGTATGACAAGATTTGCGGGAAAACAGAAAGACACAGCGTCAGGGCACGCCGGTCCCGGTGCATACCTTGTCTGGAAGTGGTAATTTGCAATGCGAATCAAGGAACTGAGAATTATGATTATACTTTTGGGATTGGCTTGATGTTTTGGTGATCAGTTGCGGAAACAACTATGTTTAATA
Organism: Chrysolina oricalcia; assembly: GCA_944452925.2. NCBI lineage: Eukaryota > Metazoa > Arthropoda > Insecta > Coleoptera > Chrysomelidae > Chrysolina > Chrysolina oricalcia. The sequence goes on along the minus strand of OX101817.2, from coordinate 22,420,998 downwards.
TTTGTATTCATATATATTGTGCCAATGTAGACGGGATATTAGATTTACATCAGTAAATTGATGCAGTTGTGCACTGATCTTAGAATAGGTTGGGTTTACGTTGAAGATTTCGCATGATTGTGTTACCAAATTTCAACATTGATCAACAATGAAATTAATTATTGAGAACGATACTAATGTTGATGATACTAAGGACACTAGTAATTGAATAATGAAAGTTTATAATCAATTTGTTGATTGTGCCCATGAAGATGTCCTTGTTACGATATAGTTTCCGACAATCAAATTAATGATCACTAATTGATCTTGTAAAGGAATGTGGTTGTTGAAAAATCTATACCCTCTGATTGGGATAATGAAAAATGCCTTGTAACAATGATTTTTTCGTTAATCACAGGTGGTGTTTGATAATAGGTCCAATTTTATTTTCTGTGTAATGTCCTACCTCAAAATCCCTTCGCACATACCTATTTTCAATAGACCCGGACCATAATCGAAAAACTTGGCATTCTTGAAATTATGAATTTTGATAAATAATCATCTCTTACACCAAAAATTTCCACGAAGCAATTTTGAATAGAGTCTGACTATAAACACAAAACTCGTCCGCCATGTTGGAGCCGCCATATTAAACTTTAAATTTTGACAAAAAATTAATTATCTCCTACACCAAAAACTCCACAAATACCAATTTTTTAATCGATTCGGACCATGACCACAAAACTCGTTCGTTATCTTGTAGCCGCCGTATTGAATTTATGAATTTTTTGTCGAAATGCATGATCCCCAACCCCGAAAACTGCCATATAAACCAATTTAGAATAGAATCGGTCAATAATCACAATACTCGTTCGCCATTTTGGTTCGGTAATTATTTTTATTCTAACAAAAATTTCGTTCTGCAATGTCACCGGAATTATGAACACCAGCCAAATTTTTGGTTAATCGGACCACTAGAAGTGGGTCAAATTTAACTTGCAAGATTTTATTACAGACAGACAGACACTGGGACAGGTGAAACTAAAAATAAAACTTTGTAATTGGGTCGGGAGGCTCAGATCCACTACTGAAAATAAAAAAAAATCAAAAACTGAAAAGTCCGAAAGAATTGTGAAAAATATCGGAACATTGAAAATTTTTATTTAAAAATTTTAATTTGTACCCCCGAAGGCTAGATAGAGAACGCGTGGGAAATTTCGAAAAATCGAAAAATCGAAAAATTTTGCGAAAAATCGTGAAAATAAAATTGGAAAAAAACCTTCAAAATATTTAAAAATATCGGACAGTCTAGTAATTTTCGTATTTTGACATGTATACGTATGTATCCATTAAGGTTGGGTACGTGACTAGCAAAATTGGAACAATCTATAAAATTAGTAAAAAAACATCTGGATGTCGAAGAAGCAGGATGGCAAACTGTAGCAAACATACTTTTTCTATGACAACATATCGTTCACGTTTAATACATGCATACATTGCAAAAACTTTGAAAGAAATAAACTGATGATATTTCATTACTCCGAATTCGCCGCTAATGGGTTTTCTATCAGAATCAAAATATAAACTGAAGAAATATGTAAATATTTTTTTTTATTGCTATTTCTAATAGGTACACAGAAATAGAAGCCTATAAATGTATGTATGTATCTAATTGAAGTTGAATGTGCAATTATTGAATATACTCGTAGACTGCCGCTTGAGGAATGCTTTCAGTTTCAAATATTTGGCAATATCTATATCATTATAGATACTAGAGTCGTTCTCAGCATTGAGAACTGTGACCACAAAGTGGAACTTTTAATTTTTCGGCTAAGTCGCCAAAATAAGCCATTAAAACGTTGTCGGAAAACGATTTTGTCTTTTGATCTAAATTCCATTCCAAAAAAAGGTTATAAGCGCGTTGATACATACTCTTCGACGTTTCCGGTAATAAATTTAGTATTGTTACCTTCACTGCTTCTATTATGTTCGGAGGTGTCAAATCTAAGTCGATATCACTATCAGTTTCCATTTTAATCAATAGTTTTTATAGAAACCAACTATGAAATTACTCGTTACCTACTAAAACTTTGACAGAAACGATCTGCTGACATTTCATCAATTTGTCGCTGGACGTCATAATTTGACAAGCCGTAGTCGACGTGATTTTAGAGTGAACCTAGACCTAACACGAAATATTTCATTTCGCATTTGTTGCTTAGCAACTTTCCTAGCTACCGATGTGAAATAGTATATTGTGCAACAAGTGCAGAAAAGTGCTAATTTCTCACGATTTTGAAAAAGTTGCGGCACGAGCGCAAGCGAGTGCTGCAATTCAAACGAGTGAGAAATTGCATTTCTGCTCGTGTTACACACTATACTTTTTCTACAACACCCTTTTTGCTAAAAATAATACTTTACTATAAGACGGAATGAAATGTCAGTGACTCATTCTTATATTTTCTTCTTGAAGTTGAAGGTAGTAAATTCAATGACAATGAATTAACTTGTTCTCTTAGTTCTGGCGGCGTATTTTCAATTTCAGAACTGTCGGTATCCATTTCAGTTCAATCTCATTAAAAAATGACGGGACAAGAATATTTTACGAATATTTTATGCTTGACGATTGTTGATATTCAAATGATTCGATAGATGTTGCTCCGTTGCCTAGCAATGGATAGTGTGTATGTGGGTATTTGAGACAGCAGTATAGTGATGTCTATGATTGTTGTTCAGAATATTATGAATTTGTACGACAATTTCCCTCATATTATATAAACCAATAGACTTTGTCTATTCATTCTTGAAGTTGCCTGATCGAATATCCCTTAGAAATGCAGAATTTTCAAAATATACTTTCACCTTGCTGTCACGAAAACTGTATTGCTTAGAAATTAGGTACTGAAAAATTTTGGCACAGAAATGTCACTTTGTGGCACAGAAATGTCACTTTGCGGCACACTAATGTCAAATTTCAATTATTGTGAGAAATAATCATGTTTGCGAACGTAAAACTATGCAGAAAAGCATGTTTTGGAGTATGGTTGTAGAAAAATGAAATTATGTACAAAATGTGCTTGTTTATGATTGAAGTTACGGTTATAAAATGAACATTAATCGAGGTTGTAGAAAAAAGTATTTTTTTCTACAAACGTCAAAAAATGACAAGGTTCGCGCATTGACAACAGTATGCGAAGTGGCACTTTTTTTCATTTTCATTCGTTACCATGACACCGTGCGCGAAGTAATGTGCGAAATATATTTCGCACACTGCATGTAAACTATATGGGATTTTCATATTCTAACCTATATGGTCCTCAACTCCTCAATCAAGCAAAAAACAAGAAATCGTTTATTTATTAATGTAGAACAATAATTAAGGCTTTCAAATTGTGAGAAAATTTTACACTACCTAATTTTATTTATTATTTACAATGTTAACATTAATGGTGCAGCCAGGGCACGAACCAATATTTATTCCTAAACCAATAAAATTGCTGATATGCATTTTCATACTGCCGCCTCGATTTCTCCGGTAAAAGGTTGGAAATTACGGAATTGGCCGCATCTATCAAGTTAGGTGGGGTACTGCTCAGTTCATCGTCGCTCGAAATTTCCATTCTTTTACAATAATAAATATCACGCACGAAATTGACGCGAATAAAAAGTCACCCCAAAATAATTATCAAGAACTGTCACTTTGAAATAATTGTCAACAAATGCCATTTTATTTCCATAGTTACAGTAATTACTTGATTTGGAAAAATTATTTAAGCCAGTTCAATACTATTTTTCATAGTTATTACTTATTTTAGAACAATACTTTTGACGTTTGTAGAAAAAAATTTGTTTGCATCTCATGCGCGAAATACTTTGGTAATCTCGAATATTTTTTTTAACTCGGCTGCGCCTCGTTAAAAAAAATCAGTTCTCGATCACCAAAGTAGCATTTCGCGCACTAGATACAAAAATAACTATTAAAAACAAGCTTTTATTTAATTTATTGAACTAAAAAGTAAAACAATGTTTAGTTTGAAAAAACTTTAAAAACTTTAAATAATTTCCTTAAAGCTTGAGGCGTAATATCTTAATACACTTGAAATAAAGCCTCCAGCTTTTAAGAAACTATTAAAAATTTCAAAAGTTGTTTTTTATGCTACTTGATTACCATTAAGTCAGAAATATGCGTTATCAGAAAATAAAGTACCTCAAGGAATTCTGGAGGAAATTTTTCCCACCAGAAAATGTACATGAATAATTCAAAATGAAAGTTTCTATTGGTTTCTAGAAATGTCAAAAAATAATCAATATTATCGATTCCTTGTTAATACTATGAATTATTTGAAAAAGAATAGTTCTCTTTCAAACCCTTTTTCAGTTCTTGATCGTACATTAATAATGCTGGAACAACTTTTGATTAGTAAGTGTACTTCGATTCATTGTCATTATGTACTTCATTATTTCCTTTCTCTGTACGGGTATATCTACGTACCAATAATTCAAAGCTGCAATGAACAATGGACATCCTATTGTCGTGTCTTCGTTAGTTTCTATTCCATTTATGCACCGTCACTCCGCAGACTCATCATCAGTAGTATTCACTGAAAATGAAATGCAGCTTATCAATTTTTACGCACAGAACGAATTATGCACAATTGACATTCATTTTCTCACCGGCGAAGCGAAGAAGAAGTAGGTAATCATACAGGAAATGACAATTCGTACTACCAACATCGCAAAAAGTAAAAAAAATAACGTAAGTTTGCGAGAGCCGTTACCTCGAACGAACATAACTGAAAGGAAAGTAATCAACTTCTCGTTTAGCAATCAACGTACGGGATAATTTCTTCGAGTTTATTACACAATTATCGATGACAAACCCAAATGGTCGCACATTATCAAATATACAGGGAACAAGTTACCGTATCGTAGAAGAATATCCTAACAGGAGTAAAGAAAATATACGTACAGTATTGAAAACGAAGGCAACAGTGAATTTACAGAAGAAATGTCCAAATGATTTCAGCAAGTATCACAGAATACCATTAAAAGTGCTTGGTACTACTTTTTGTCAATATTGCATAACTGAGGTCATTGAAATCAGGAAAAAATGATGAAGGGTGCTTTAATTTCTGTAGGTTTCTGGTGCTCATGAATTCTGAAGATAAGTTTCCATTATTCAAAAGTTTTTGGCAGTAAAACTAGTAAAATCACTGATATTTATGAGATTGGTGGTAGGTAATGTCTTCAATTTTTTTCTCTAAGTATAATGTTTTGTTTTCTTAACACTTCAAGTTATTTCCTTGCACCGACTACTATGAATTTTTGTGCCTCGACACATCTTTCCTTGCCTAGTTCTCAGGATTATTACAATTCCACATCAGTGCACTAAGTAATACTCTAATTTTGTCACGAAATCACCTCCCCATCTACTTACTTAATGGGGGAAGCTTTCTGATTGAGAGTAAAATCAAAAATCAGCCAGGATCATTGAAACAACTTTCTAAGTGGGTCCAACAAATGTCACAAGTTTTGTCAAGAATAATATTTTTATCAAAAAACATAGATTATCATTTAAATACTAATAGTCAATGCCCAAGAAATAGTGATGATCGTCAAAACAAAAAATGGAAAATTTGCAACCAAGGTGAGCATTCAGTAGAAAAACGTGTCCAGTTTCAAAATGCGAATTACAAACAACGATGAAAAATTATTAAAAAACTTAACGTTTGTTTCTGTTGTTTGAAACTACAGCATGGTAAATGCAAAACACGTGAAACATGCGATATTAGTCATTGCGAAATGTTTCATAATCCATGTTGAAAGGGGAAACATTCTAAATTGAAAATTAAACAAAACAGGACTAACCTGGAAATGGAAAAAATCTACGATAAAAATGAAGTTACTTTTTTGTAATATCTAATAGCAAACAACTATTTCTCGGCTAAAGCCATGCTGGACATTGAACTACATCAGATAGATATTGTGAAAAGGCCCTAAATAACTTGAAAGAAAAAATCCGAAATTGAAAATTTGAAATTTCATTCAAATAGTTGAAATGACACGAATCTATTTTTTTCTTTTGTGTTTTGGCATCGACTGCTATGGTCATTAGCCATAAGCCATCAAAATTAACTTCATTTTTGTCTTAGGTTTCTTCCATTTGCAGAAGAGTCATGTTTGGGTCATATATCAATTGAGAATGGTTCCCTTTTCAACATGAATACCCGCCCAAGAAAAGTTATCTTGAATGATAGAAAATAGCGACTACAGTTTGTCTTTCAGTCGCAGATGATTTTATCTGATTTTATGTATTTCCAGTAAAATTAAATTTTCATAATCCACTTTTACACAAATATCCTGAAAACCACCCCAAACCTACAAAAGTAACTACAACTACGGATGATCAATAATGAAATTTTATTGAAGGTTGTATCTGTGAAACTGAGTGGAACAAATGGCATTTTTGATATAGTGGCTTTACTCTATGAGGGTAGTACTTTGACATTACTAGATTCTACTAAATTTTTGGAGCTCAGATTAACAGGACCTAGTAGTAGTAGTTCTTTGGGGAGTCCGTAACCGCAGCCAGACAAGTAGGCCCTCATGGGTCCTTTTTGCCATCCCCTGTTCTCCACCTATACACATTCATCCTCCTAGTCTACCTTTTCGAACCTTTGTGACCTCCTAATGAAGGTCAGTATGTCCGACCACTCCAAGTCGATTAGTTCCTCTCATTGGAGTTTCTCAACTCCGAACGCCTCACACTCGCCGAGGAAGTGAGATGAAGTTTCTTCGTCTTCTTCGCATTTGCGGTAAGTGGGGCTGTCATCTATTCCTAGGAGTGATAGGTGTCTGTCTAACTTTTTATGTACATGTCGTTCTTGACCGGCCACGAAGTCTTTCGACTGCCTGTAGCCGGTAGTTTATTCAGCTCTTCTTCCGCCCACTCGTCGAGGGCTGAAGAGGTTTCGCTTCTTGCGATGCCTTGTACAGGCTCCGGTCCACTGAACGGCGTTGCGGATCCGGATCTGGCAAGTCCGTCTGCCATCTTGTTTCCGCACACCCCTCTGAGGACTGTGACCCGGTACCCTTCTTCGTTTCAGCTAGCTTCTCGAGCGCATCTTCGCATTCCTGTAAGAGCGCTGAGCTTGGTTTAGGATGGCAGATGACTCTGAGCGCTGCCTGACTATCCGAACAGATATGAATTCTCTGTTCGGACCCTTCTTTCAGCTCTTGCCTCGTAGCTACGGTTAGGATGGCGAACACTTCAGCTTGAAAAACTGTTGTATATCTACCCAAAACGAAGCTCTTTCGTACCTCTCTTCCCTCCAGGTAGATTCCTTCAACCGAAGCCCGTTTGTCAGTCAGACGCTTACCGTTCATATGAGGCTTCCTGTGCTAAACTCCACCTTGTTTCCATCCCATTGGAATTAAGTAGGAGTAAATTATCTATTCCATCGTAGTCTACCTTGTGCGATTTCCGCATGACCTATCATCGCTCCTTCGTTTACTCAGACTACCGAGTCCCGCATCCTCAAATGGGCTGCCATTGGCTCCCTCTTGATCCAGACTCAGCAGTACAAACTGCGGTTGGAGTCGTTCTCATTGCGCCCGTTATTATCAAACCAAGCCAGGCTGCTCTGTGCGCCTGGCCACCACACGCATGACCCATAATAGATATTTGGTCTTACTACTGCGCATGATCTCTGGATTGGTACCCCAATTGCTTCCTATAATTCTCCTTAGTTGCCATAGGATTGCTACCGACTTTCCATGGAGCAAATCGTGAACTGTTAGAAGCTTTGGAAGACTTAGTAATTGAACCGGTGATTAGATATTGAATCGGTAATATGATGTGTAGGGATATAAAATGGAAATTGAGTCCGCCTTCGACAGCTCATATAGGGGGCAGTTGGGAACGTTTGGTAGGATCAAGAGGGCTCTGATGGCAATTATGAATGAAATTCATCCCAAAGAAGAGGTTCTTCAAACATTTTTCGCGGAGGTAGAGCATGTTATGAACAGCTGCCCATTGTCACATGATTCGACAGATGCACAAGATTCATAACAATACATAGGTAAACGAGGCAATAAAACACCAATCAAATTTGAGAACTGATAAATCGATGACCAATAATCAAGTTAACCCAAATCCCTAGAAGATGAATGATAATGATAATTTTCTAGTCATGAACCCTTCAACAGTTTTGACAATCATTATCGTTCGACTGATAATCCTCTGGATATTTATAGTTCCATTCAAATTGCCGTTTTATCGATACGTTTCCATTGCTAAGCATCTTTAACTCATTTCTGAAATTAATCAGATGTAAAAGTAACCATGAATACTTCAGTGATATACTGCTACAATTCCAATCGTCTTCAAAATAAAATCATACAAAATTGGCGGACAGTTGTAAAACTGTTAGTAGTCGAGATATTGAAGGAGTTACTGCTCTTTTTTGATTCTCTTAAAATCATCAATCCTGGCGCTTCCACCTTGACTGCATATAAATAAAATACTAACTAACCACAACGACCACCCAGTCACATAATTATGCACATGCCCACTTTCGCTACTTTTTCAAATCGGGCGTCGTTAGTCGAATTTATTTTGTCGTTAGTTGAAATGTAATGAAATGGACTCGGCATGCTGGACGGACTCGACTTGATGAAACAAAAGAATGAGAATTTCTAAATTAGCCGGTAAATTTCTTAGGACCTATAATTTTTTGTCGGCTCGCGCGAATCCACTCAAAGAGAGCGATCGCATGGCCCCGAGGGGTCAGAGATTCATTCACATGCTGAATTGCTGGCCAGTGACGTGCAAAGAGCAGGGTATTTCAAGGATTTACTCATTATTCCATTAAAAAAGTGAAAGCAAAATCGCTTCCCTATGTCAAAGATTACTCTAAACAGGAAATCTCTTTGAATAGACATGATAACCATCCAGTTGACTTGCTGAATTACACACACCCTCATTGGGATTTTAATGCTCTTTACCATACAATGATGTATTACTTTTGATATTCGTTTTGACAATCATAATTGAGATTAAAAAGTGGAAGAATGAATAGTTTCAGTTTGTCCTCAGAAGTGACGATTTTGGCGAGTCCAAACATTGTGACAGTCTCAGTTGGCTTGTTCTTTGTGGAATTTGTAGTGAGAACTCCCAGAATGGACCAAACATCGAACATCGATCATAATATGTACATTTTAATGTAGATTTCAGTTGGTCAACAAAATTACCTACAATCTTGGAGTTGTCTATCTTCAAGAAACTCGACCATGTCCCAGCTTTTCCTCTGTTACATAATTCCTCATCGACCTCTGTCAACATGTTTACCGGCTTCTCCAAAATTATATTTACATCTTCATATCGACCTTCCAGAAGGTATCTTGAAAACTCCTGAGTATTTTGCTGGGCGCAATTCGTTCTGGCGAATATTCTGACCATAGTATCTTGACCACCCCCATTTTGGAATGGATTACAGTGTTCATAAAGCAAGTACTGCCAATATTTTCAGACCCAATAAGCTCAAATGATTTGATTGTTCTACATAATATGAGCCTGTAAAAGCTGTTTGAGCTGCGTTAACCATTGCTGCCTTGGAAGAAACTATTGGAGATCTTGTGAGTTTTGGAGGAATTGATAGATCCTTCTATTGTATGTTTTTAACAAGATGACTAGGTATCCTGTTTTGAGTTAGATGATTCTCGAGGGTGTGAAAAAAACGTCATCCTGTGTTTGGGACGTGGAAAGTGTTCCCATAATTGATGTGGCGTTTCCTCTCCTTAGTAATTGGTGTACTCATACGCTGAATCAGAAAGGCATAAGATCTTGGATTATTGGTAGCTTTAATCATTGATTTTCCAATGTCTTTTGAAATTTCAATGGTACGTGATCCCAATACATATGTGTTTCAATATTTTCTGGATAAAACGACTGAAATTCTTCAATGCTTGAGTATTCAAGACATTTTGAATTCCAAGCAGAAACAGCAGCAGCACCTTCTGAAGTTGTGGTCGCTATAAGGTCTGCTAATGTGTCCACGCAGACGGAATCTCAAACCAAAGACTTCGCAAACTTCCACGGTATGAAGGTCATTCCGTCTGGACATTTTCCGTCAACTCTGATGCTTATCACAACTGGTACTAATACCGAAGAAATTTCGGCAGTTGTGAGAATTCACTGTTCAGGTTATTTACAACATAATGTCTTGAAAACTGACCAAAGAACTTACAACAAGTGGATCCACATCTGCATTTAAGGCTTACACACGATTTTTACCATTCTCAAAATATTAATTGGTAGTAATTTGTCCCAAAGAATTACTCAAACTGACTACCTGAGTATTTATATAGTTTGGGTTTTGCCACGCAGTTTTTCAGAAGGCAATAAGGTAGATCATTGATGCGAGAAGATTCAGAACAAGATATTTGGTCTTCTGATTGAGACAGCCTGATAAATATTCTCCACGATTAATGAACAAAACAATAATGAAACAAAAGATGTTTCCAAAATCATGAGTGCTCCCATTATCCAATTCGAATAATTCCTAAGACGGAATTTCAGAATTTTTAGTACCCGCCCTTGCTCCATGCCAGCAAATGTGTCGTGTCCCGAAGATAATTCTCTCGTGATGCCTAAACTCTGCTCTATCTTCAGCCTTTGGATGAGATTCGCCTTCGACGCTTCTTAACCTTCTCTTTTTGATTTGAATATCGCGAAAATATTACCAGGGTAAATTATAGACCTTTAACACTGCCATGATTGATGTGGCCTAGAGTGCATTAAAGGTTAAAAGTTACCGACCGTGTTATTTCATACTATAATTCCTGCTGAGGAAATTGATATTGATGGAGTTAAAGATAATTAGTGAACATATAAATTACGTTTTCACACACAAGTGGTATATTAAAAAACCAGAAGGCTAATGAGTATGAAACACACTGATATGAAGATGAAAATCAACTTGAAAATGAATGTCTGGAATATTGTTCAACCCACCGCCATTTATGTTTGCAGTTGCGAGTTATTTCTATATAGACCAATATTCTTGAAGTAATAGACTATGTATGCTCCATCACAATTTTTAATTGTTCAATGAACTTCATAATCAAACCATTGCCAATGACTCTTATGACTACAATTTTGTATAGGGCAACTCGATCTGACCACCAATTTCTGACCATAGTTTCTTTATCATATCCGCAAACGCTTTAAAGCTCCTTTCATACCAGATATATTTGTGTTTATTTTATAGGTATCTTTTTTTCAAATACTCCAACAACCATTTTATAATGGATTATATCGTTCATAAAGCAAGTACTGCCGATATTTGTAGACCTAAATGATTTGATTGTACCACACGCTATGGATCATGTAAAATATGTTTGAGCTGATGCGTTCACCATTGCTATCTTCATCAAGCAAGTGACTAATCAAGTGGTTGTCTATTTTACTGTAGCGCCAGCGGTGAGAAACTATCTCTATTTTATACTGCAGGACATTGAGTTATTTCTATATCGACCAATATTCTCAAAGTAATAGGCTCTGTATGCCCCATCACAATTTTCAATTGTCCAATGAACTTCATAATCAAACTATTACCAATGACTCTTATGACTACAATTTTGTATTGGAGAGATACCAAAAACTACCTCACAACTATTCAATATATCTTGATAAAAAATTTCTAACAGTGAATCAACTACTAGACCAGAACAAAGCGATTTCCGGAAAAATAGATCCGCGGTTGATAATCTCATTGATTTGAAGTCCGTAATCCATGGTTCTGCAAATGGGCAGTACGGTATAGCTGTCTTCTTTGATATTACTGAAGCAAGTGATACAGCATGGCGATATGGGGAATCCGCGAAAATATGATGAAATTCTAATAAAACTTCACTAAGGAACGCTACTTCCAAGTCCGCGTTAATGGATATACATCATCCAAAAATATTCGTGATACCTCAATTATCAGTACTCAGTGCTACACTTTTTCTTGTTGCAATTAACCAGGTACTGGGCTCCTGTAGTAGAAGTCTCGTGAAAGCTAAACTTTATAATATGCCAACGATTTGATAATATTTACAATGGGCAAAAATATCCACTCAATCCAGAAAATCCTACAGAAAGCACTGGATAACATAAGGAACTGGTCCGAATCTAGAGAATTACAATGCTCTCAACATAAAACGAAGTGTACCGCATTTTCCAGAAAGCACAATCAGATTCCTTGGTATGACACCCGACAAAAACTTGAACTGGAAATCACACATGAAAAGTTTAAAAACATCTTGCTAAAATGGATTTAATCTGATGAGAACCCTGGCAAACAAAAATTGGGGAGCAGACTACACCTGTCTGATGAGAATTTGAAAAGCTCTCAAAAGATCAAAATTGAATTATGGCTCCATAGTTTATTCGTCAGCCAAAAACGCTATGCCACGAGAACTCGACAGCGTAAACAACATGGCAATCAGATAAACTTCACTGTATCGCAGAAGGCAATATCTGAGCCTCAGTTACGCATCATAGGTATATGTACGAATCAGCAGATCCCAGTATACAGCAATGTTTTTTCCAATCGGTTCACATAAATATACGATAAGAAGAAAAGACCCAACCCACCTTTCAAAGCAAAATACTATCCCCCCTCTCAACGAACAGTGATTTTTTATGTCTGCAACATTAGCCTATCCTGTTTCAGTAAATATGAAACCAACAATACCATTATCAGATCTTATTTTGAACATATGATGGAAAGTTATCAAGGGTATATCCTAGTATACACAGACGCCACCAATACAGAAGAAGATACGACAGCAGCGTTCACAACGTCGACATATAACTCTTGCCACAGATTATCAAAAGTAACATCCGTTTTTACTGGAGAACTACTTTCCATTCTGAAAGCATTGGAATATGCAAGAGAACAACATTTTGCGATTTATCCGAAATCTCTCCCACCAACTCAATCCTATTTCTGATTAAAAATTAACCTAATCGTTCACAAATTACTGATCTAATCGTAAAATTCATCTGGGTACTATCCCATATAGGTATACAAGGAAACGAATTGTGGACTACTAGCCAGAAATTCAATAAATAAAGAAGAGCTCCATCCCATTTCAATAATAGTAAAGTCAGACTTCAAGCAAAAACTAAAAGGAAAAATAACATGGCATGACAATCCGATTGGAATATCTAAGGAGTTTAAGCTTCCTGAAGTGACAGAATCTGTTTTTTTTCCAGGGTCGTACACTGAACCAAGGAGATAAACCAATCTGTGAAACATGTCAATGTAGACTTACAACCAAGCATACCGGGTGATTCTCCAAGGTGGCTCACCCCTATAACTTTTTTATTATTGAAGATAGAAAAACGAAATTTGGGGGTTGTGTATTATAGTTCAATTTACATTTTTTGACATATTAACTTGCTTTATCGTACTTCCGGTTCGACCGGAAATGAGCATAACTTTCGATTTTTAAATGGGACATCCTATATATTTTTACTTATTTCGATCGAGAATGACATTCTAAATCCAACAACACCTCACTTGTCAATATTTGACAAATGAAGTAATTTTTATTTCAATTTTCATTTTTTGATCTAGAATGCCATGGATCGTGTAAATCGCTTCATTCTTGATCAAGTAACATGGGAAAAATACGACTTTGAGGCTTTTGACTTCACAGTCGTTGAAAGAATTATTCAAAAGTCTCAAATATGAATTTTTCCAGTTAACGTGAATTTTTCAAATGGAAAGGGGGTGGCTCGTCGGCTTTTTGTGAAAGATCATTTTCTTACGAATAATTTGATACCACACACTTTCACTTTATTTTCACTATTTCTGTGAGCGATTGCAAGAAGCGACCATACCCAATTACAAATAATACGTATTCGGTATGCACTGAGTCCTGTTATTCTAGTTATTCGTGACAAACAATTGAAGCTGTTGCTAGGACTATACCTAAACAAATAGGCCAATGAATATGCTGTCACTTTCAAAAATTCTTTTGTTGCATAGTTCATAATTTGATATGGAAAATTATACTAGAAACGAGAAAATTGACATGTTGCTAATTTACGGAGAAGCAAAAAAGAATGCATCTGATGCAGCTCGAATTTATGCTCAGAGATTCCCTAATCGTCGCCATCCCACTCGGCACTATTTTCCAAAACTGGAAAAGAAAATGCGAAATGAACCAGAAGAAAATGCCAATAAATTCATCGTCAGTGAAGAAAAAGAAGTAGACGTGTTGGCCTATGTTGAAGTGAATTGTACGGCGTCAATTCGCCAAATTGTTTCTGAGTGTGATATAAGTTATTCGTCCGTTTGGAGAATTCTCCACAAATATAATTATCGATCATTCAAGTACCAACTACACCAACATCTTTACGATAACGATCACAACCGAAGATTAACTTATTGCAACTGGTTTTTGACTAAATACAGAGAAGATGTACGTTTTCCATTTAAAATTATTTATTCAGATGAAACTCGATTCACCAACTTGGGTCTGTTTAATCGGAATAATAAAAGGTACTGGTCACAAACAAATTTACATCTCATGCAAGAAGGAAATTTTCAAGAGCGATTTGGTTTCAATTGCTGGATGGGTATTATCGGAGGAAAACTTTTAGGCCCAATAATTTTCGACGGACAACTTACTGGGGAAAAATATCTGCAGTTCCTTAGAAATCAAATAAATGATTTCATTGAAGATTTGCCACTAGCTACCCAAGTTGATATCTATTTTCAACAAGATGGAGCGCCACCTCACAATTCCCAAATCGTAAGAGAACATCTGAATGACACCTTCCCAGAAAAGTGGATTGGCACCAATGGACCTATTCAGTGGCCTGCGAGGTACATTCTTGAGATGTCATATTTTTTTATAATGTATTATTTCTTTTTCATATTCTAGATCACCAGATCTCACTCCACTAGATTTTTTTCTCTGGGGAACAATTAAAAATCAGGTTTATAATACAACATCAGCTACTCGTGAAGAACTGGAGTATAAAGTAAGGGTGGCATTCCAGAACGTTACTGCGGAACAGCTAAACAATGTGGTGCGCGCAACAATTGATAAAGTTGAACTTTGCCGTGATCAAGGAGGGGGTCATTTTGAAAATTTAGAAACTTAATGGACTAATGGTGATATTTGCGTCTTTTAAACAATTCTTAAAACGACTGTGAATTCAATTGTTTGTCACGAATAACTAGAATAACAGGACTTAGTGCATAAGTATACCGAATACGTATTATTTGTTATTGGGTATGATCGCTTCTTGCAATCGTTCACAGATATAGTGAAAATAAAGTGAAAGTGTGGGGTATCAAATTATTCGTAAGAAAATGATCTTTCACAAAAAGCCGACGAGCCACCCCCTTTCCATTTGAAAAATTCACGTTAACTGGAAAAATTCATATTTGAGACTTTTGAATAATTCTTACAGCGACTGTGAATTCAAAAGCCTCAAAGTCGTACTTTTCCCATGTTACTTGATCAAGAATGAGGCGATTCACACGATCCATGGCATTCTAGATCGAAAAATAAAAATTGAAATAAAAATTACTTCATTTGTCAAATATTGACAAGTGAGGTGTTGTTGGATTTAGAATGTCATTCTCGATCGAAATAAGTAAAAATATATAGGATGTCCCATTTAAAAATCGAAAGTTATGCTCATTTCCGGTCGAACCGGAAGTACGATAAAGCAAGTTAATATGTCAAAAAATGTAAATTGAACTATAATACACAACCCCCAAATTTCGTTTTTCTATCTTCAATAATAAAAAAGTTATAGGGGTGAGCCACCTTGGAGAATCACCCGGTATTTTACTTGAGTAACCAGAGTACAACTGCAAACGCCAAACATATGGAATGCCGTCAACTCTATAATCTACACGAACTCCTTAATGAAAACTGTAATATACAAATTAGTGTTTAACAGGCATTAAGCTAATCAATGAAATCTACTAAAAGTATTTGTAAGCCACTAAATGTTGTCTCTAACAACCTCAAGAGTTGAAGGGACAATTAAGACAACTAATTTAAAAACGAATCCAATGAGAATATTCATTATTATCTTAATGACGTTTGTTTTCTGAGAAAAGATAAACTTGCACGAAAGAAGTTAGAAAATTTAAATTCCGTGTAGTCTGTGTAACTTTCTGGCAACAACATAAAACTAATAATTATGATGTATTTGTCAGGTAATCAAAATCACGCTGAGAATCAAATAATTCTCGTCCACTAAAACCGAGTTGGTGATATTACATTTTTATTTACGAATAACTCAGAAAAAAAGTTATGATAAACGTAATTTGTGAGCTCGAAAAAATTAATTAAGTAATAAACATAAAAAAACGGTCTAAATATACTTCGCTCAGTGCATTAATATTTACATTTTGACTGCATTGTTTCATACCTTCCTGGATGTTAACACATTCTCCCGTCATAATGTCGATAAATCATGGAGGATTAACGCCACAGAAATACAATCAATTGGATTAAAAGAAAAACAACTAACAAATATTTTTGTCCATTAGAAATAAATTTCTTGAAAATAATCAGAGATTGGCAACTTTTGATTCGGTACATTTGGTAATTCATTAAACTGTTCGAAATCCTTGAAAAGTATAGAGTTCATATCGTTTTCTTGACTAGTTTTGGATATGCAGAGATTTGTATTATTTGGAGTGAAATAGCGATCATCATGATGTAAAACAATATACTTTTCAAAGTAAGATGGACCCAAAATTTGTACACAAATAACAAATATCATGGTGGAATGAAACAGTCTTTGGAAAATGGATTATCAATTGGAAACATTTAGCATATTAATAATAGGAGTATCCCTAATGCACTTTAAAATAATCCTCATACCATGATATTGAAGTTCATACAAATCATTTAAGGTAAGGTAAGAGTTTAGGAAAATTATGCAAGTTTACATACACTTGCTCGAGAAAATTCAACTAAAGTAGCAAAGTCATTAAAATGTCAAAACTTTTCATAGGTGCTATATTTTTTTAAACAAGGTATGTAATACACACTTGCCCCCATTGAGTGGGGCAAGTACGTAGTTGATGTATATTTTGCTTATCTATGAATTTAAAGAAGTCAGGGGCATGTGAGTGACTCTGGAAAGAGCGATGTTTAATATGTTATAAAAAATATTAAAAATGGAAAATCGATTTAAGAGTTACAAACTTTTTATTGTGTTCAATGACCACACTGTCATGTATTTTCTTTAATTACCACTGCTTGTCTAAGAATTATTTGAACTCTTGCATTCTGCATTACAGCATGTCATAACATGTAGTTGTACTTCCTGCTCATAGAAGGAGCCACAATGAACCACCGAATATAAGTTATGACGCCTCTACACACTTACCTCAACTGACTATACACCGAAAAGATTGAGGATACAGTAACAGTAGGTTTCAAAGTGTGGTAGAACAATTATAAACTGAGATCTTTGACTCGGTTGATAGATTATTGGTAATAATTCTAGAAAAAAAAGAATAATTTTTTCAATTTATGGAATGAACTTTATCAAAATGTTCATCAAACGATAGGAACGAATCCCAGGTATTTGTTTTCGTTTCTATTTCAATTGCTTGGTTACCAATGGTGGGATTAATATAAGTGTGTTGTTTATGAAATTGATACTTATTATCATTGCTTTTGTTTTCAACACATTCAATATGAGTTTATTTATTGTCAAATAGTCGTTGACACTTGCTAATGTAATATTAATTTTTCTACGACAGAGTGCAAACTAAAGTTCATCCATTTACGTATTTTTCAAAAAGGCAATAGTTTGCATAAGATTTTATTCGGAAGTCATAATTTGATGATACGAAGAAAATTGAAAACATCAAAAGATAAAACATTAATTGCTGAAAATTTTCAATATAAAAAATGTCATAGAACAAATTTTGTATGATACATTTTCGTAAAGATATTTTTTGTACTCGCGTGTATTGTTGCACTCGGCTACGACTCATTCAACAAATTTCATACAAACGAGTGCAACTTCACGAAATTGTATCATAAATAACTATTTTTGTTTTGCTACTTCTATGTTCTCATTACTGCTTGCCAATAATGTATCATCCACAAACAAGTTAACACATTCACAATCAACGAACAATGGCAACTAACTCATTTGAGTAAAGAATGAATAGAAGTGGACCCATAACACTACCCTGAGGATCTTCAATATCGTTTTTAATTCCACAGGAGTATATATCTTCTACCCTAACACATTGTTTTCTATTATAAGGTTCACTATAATATACCCATGATCTCAAAAGCCTGTTTCAATATTTTTTGATAATTATTTCGTACATATTCTGCATTTGATATCGAGGAAAGTATAATTTTACGTAAGATGTTAGTGTGAGTATTCTGAATCCTGAAAAGCTTCTAAATAGGTTAAAGTTTCTGTCGCACCTTGATTCTATATAGTCAATACCCTCGACTATTTCGTTTATGCTTTCTGCAAAATATCTATTGAAGTTATCTGCTATTTCGGAATTATGTTATTTATTTTATTATCATTAATCAGCTTTTTGTGAGTGTTTCACATCAGTGTCGCGTTATTTCTATATAGATCGATTTGTTCAAAGTGATAGACGAATTTTAATTTTACTAAGAGCTTCATGATAAAACCACTGCAAATGACTATTATGACTACAATTTTATATTGGAGATATTTTATATCATCAAAAACTGCCTCACAATTCTTCGATATTTCTTGATAAAGAATTTGTGCGTCAAACAGAATTTAATGAGAATAATCAGAATTCGAATGGAGTGTTTTGTGAGAAAAGATAAACCTGTTCGTGAAAAGTTAGAAAAATTTTATTCTTGAAGTCTGGGTAACTTTCTGGCAACAACATAAAACCAATAACTATCATAGAAATGTCAGGTAATCAAATTCACGTTGAGAATTCTCGTCCACTAAAACCGGGTATTACATTTTTATATAGGAATAACTAAAAAAAGTTATGATAAACATAATTTGTGAGCTCGAAAAAATTAATTAAGTAATAAACATGAAAAAAACCCGGTCTATATATACTTTCCTCAGTGCATTATTATTTACATTTTGACTGCATTATTTCCTACCTTCCTGGGTGTTAACGCAATCTCCCGTCATAATGTCGATAAATCACGAAGGATTAACGCCACAGGAATACAATCAATTTTAATTAAGTTGTTAATTTTCAAGAAACGTACATCTTCATGCCGCTCCAGCATAGTAGGTACGTATTCGTACCTTAAATAGAAAATGTCGGCGGTAATATATCAAGACGCACATATAACTTACTTGGAGTTCACCCATTCATTGATTCGGAATTCAAAATTAATGGAGATGGAGTGATTGAAAGCTCATGTAGGCGTTTAACCGATAATGAGTAATGGATATTCTATTTACTTTCAACACAAGTCTCAAAACGTTGACTATGTAAATTATGGAAATCAATGCAATTTCACAATGCTTGTATTAGAAACTCAAAGATCACTATATTTGGAACAAAATTAAATGACGGTACTAATTCAGCAATAAAAACTCGATAATTACGATAGAGTCAAGAATCAGGAGTAAAGAAGTGTATGAGAAATTGGAAAAATCATGTCAATAGAAAGGAGTAAAATATTTTTATGAACAGTTTCTGTTAGAATACTTCAAAACAATGAAAAACTATAAAGCATCTACAGTATGGAGTACCTACTCAGTATTGCAGATTTAAATGCAAAATTGAATTTTTTAATCGAAAATCTGTGGGTTATCACACTAAAAAATTTACGATTCTTAGAGAGAGAACTTTTATTAGAGAGGCTGAAGTTTTTATTCGCCAAAGTGCGTAATTTGAAGAGTGAAATAGATTTTTGCCGACCAAAATGTATTGGAGGCCTAGCGAAAGAGATGCAATTCACCCATCAATGAAATGAGCGATTTTCTGTGAGTGATGCTTTTGAATAACATTCTCCCTTATCTCATTTACAGATAAGAATCTCCAATGGAAACTGGACATTTTATAAATAATCAACTATCTGAATGAAAATGCAAATTTTCACTTTCAGATTTTTTCTCTCAAGTTATATAGGATCATTCTCAATATCTATCAGATGTAGTTCAATGTCCAGCGTGGCTTTAGTAGGGGAAGTAGTTGTTTTCTGTTAGATATTTCAAAAAAGTTACTTGTAGCAGTAATAAAGTTAATCTTAACTGTCATAGTAAAGTTTTTGCAATTTGAACCAACTTAATTCATCATAAATAATAATACATCTAGCGTTTCAGATATGGAGTGTGAAAGTACTATGCCTCAAATAACAAATTGTGCAATTAATGTAATCGAAAGTCTACCACCAGAAAAATCCAGAAATATTCCTAGCGCACTTTTGTAATTTTTACTCCACAACTCATAAAAAAATCATAATACAACAAAATGGTTAAGGCTTTCGCGGCCGAAGTGTTCAGTGTGATTGTATTTATTCAGATTTAGGTAGTCCTGTTCATTAATTACCGTATCTAGATTTGGTACATTCCCCCCTACCCTAATTGACCCCTTTCTACCTATCGGCTTAATGTCGTTAATATCCTTTGTTCTTTCAGAATTACTTATTCTCGTATCTGGGTTAAGCATATTTTCGATAACATTAATTGACACACACCTTTTTGCTTGCTGTCTCAATGTCTTAGTTTTCTTTTGTTACTTTGGAATTTCTAAGAATGGGATTCCATATTCGGTTGAGGTTAACAGCTTTTTCTTTTCTGTTGAAATTCTCCGTGTGTTTGTGGATCTCTATTGCCTCCCGTACATGTCGGCTATGATATCCCTGGTTGGGGGCAAGAAGTTTTACGTCCTCACACAGAATCTTGTGGTTTCCTTCACTGAGCGCGTGTTTTGCCACTGCTGACTTGTCCGTTTGGCCTAATCTGCCTAAGGCTTTGTTGTATTTTCTTGGTGGGCCAAGGCTCTATGGGCTTCCTAAGATACATATAGAAAACATACCACTGCGACTGGGTTTGAAACTTGGAAAATTCCGTGTATTTCCGGAAATATCGGGAAAAAACTGAAAATCGGAATTTTCGTTTTTATTTTTTTCTATCTTCATTTGACAACATAGCTCAAAACCAAAAGTACGTTTTCATTGATACTTTTTTCAGCTACACATTTTCATGTTCAGATTTACTATCCGACGTTTCGTCTTCTGACATTCATCATCAACTTTTTTTCTGTTATGGGCGCCATATTGTTTTTTTATACAGAAAAATAGCGATTCTCATTCTGATTTCATTGATGTATAATTTTTTATGATTTGCACTTCTGAAACCACAGATATAAAAAAAAAACAACTTCATCTGAGATGGTCATGACTCCATCGAAAAATTTTGTTTAATAAACACTAGTTGTCAGAACTCATTAAACATCATGAGTTTGCACAAATACTTCTAATTTTTTTAACCCACAGAAATAATAAATGCATTAGTTATCTGTAGGTAAAAATACTATCTGAGGTGTTCCTTCTGTCATAGCGAAATACCTTAATTTGGAAAACCCGAAAGGTTACACCGGACATTGTCTACGCCGAACGTTGTCAACGCTTCTTGTTCAAGGTGGTGCTTCCTTTAAAACACTAAAATTACGTGGAAAATGGAATAGTAGTAAGGTAGCGGAGAGCTATATTGAAGAAAGTATCTCCTCGAAGAACAACATTGCTACTATGGATAGCCCATTCCGTTTCCGAAAATGATAATGTTAACGTTCCGAACGAAACCGAATGCACATTGAGGAGTTCATCATCGGTCAACTCACAGAACTTCAAACTTGGTAGTAATTTTTCAGGAACATTTGAAAATTGTTATTTCTATTTGACAGAAAATAATTAGTCCCTTTTTTATGTTCAGTTATAAATAAAATTTTCCTGAGTAATTAATTTATTGAACTACAGAAAAAAAAAACATTTTGCGGGCGTTACGATTCATAATGCCCTCTTAACGCCCCGGGCGTTATGGGTATGTTAATAGCAACCGTTGCCAAGGTATTATAAAGCAGAAATGGACAAGTGGAAAATAAATAAATAAACACTTGAAACATTGAGTGAGATGAATCTTAGTTATTTTTACAACCTTGTGTGCTGAATTCCTATCCCACGAAAGATCAGTCACTTTCATCCCACCACGAGAGCAGAAACGTTCTCTCCAGCCCTTCCCTCAATACCACTAAATCTAATTACTTTTTTTTAATTTCAGGTGAGTACCATCAGACTCTATCTACAATAACGCATACGAGATCTCTGCGAGCCGGTAAGAATATCTTGAAGATGCCGAAATGCAATTATAATTCTAAAAATCCACGCACACAAAAACGAGGCACTTCGGTCGCCGCTATGGGAAGACCAAGGCCGAAGACGCTGTAAATTCCATACCTACGGTCTTTTTTCTTCTTGTAAATTGAATGGGGAATAATTAGGTGCTGGCACTCGCAACGTACCACCATATGCCTCTATGTCCATCAATACTCGGCCTGGTGTTTAAATTTAATGATTGTTATAAACCAGTGAAAGTTACACGCCAAGGGCCGTAAATGCAAATAGTCGGCGTGATTATGGAATATTTTTTACTGATGCAGTGCCAGTCTGACCAGAAGAAACGCCTCTTGTATTATAGACGCAATGCCAAATCTTAATTTCTCGAAATTTACCTTGGCAAAATTTCATCGATGAAAATCGAAACAATATGAGTAAAAAAATGAGCAGCATGAAGGATCATTTTATATACTTAGTGCTGAAAAAGATAGGGAAAAGGCAGTATGGTATAAGTATAGGATGCAGATTGTAGAGAAGGACTTTTTGTCTTAAAAGACCTGAAACTCAAAGATAGTTTGTAAATGATCCTGAAATCTGGTCATTATTTCCTCAATATAAACCTCACAGTTCTACATTCCACAGTTACAACAATCACGGTAAATGTAGAAACGTCAGTTTGACGCCAGAAAGACGCCAAATACCCAAAATGATATTCATGTATCATTACTCTAAATAAAGCTTAACTTCGTCTATTCATTTTTTAAATTGACTCATGGAATATCCCTTAAAATGCAGAATTTTCAAAATACTTTCACCTTGCTGTCACTCGAACTGTACTGCTGTACTAAACACCACTCGAGCACTCTCGTGGTGTTTGTAAGCAACACAGTTTTCGTGACAGCAAGGTGAAAGGTTTTTCGAAAATTCCGCTTTTTGTCGGGATATTATTACTGACAATTTCACTCATATTATATAAATCAATGAAATGTCATAATTTTCTCAATCTAAACCCATGACAGCAGGACTTTCTGAAAACACTGCTTCCAGTTCGTGATATTTTCAGTAGTAATATCCCGACAAAATGCTGAATTTTCGAAAAATACTTTCATCTTGCAGTCACGAAAACTGTGTTGCTTAGAAACACCACGAGAGCTTGCTCGAGTGGTGTTTTGTACAGCAACACAGTTTGAGCGACTGGCAAGGTGAAAGTATTTAGAAAATTCTGCATTTTGAAGGGATATTCGATCAGACAATTTCACGAATACATTAAATCATTATGGACTAAATGCGTAATGCAGGAACGGTTCATCATGTGCCATTAATGTCAGATGAAGAGCTGAACCGTCAAACTGACGTTTCTCTATTCACAGAAATTATTGTAACTATGGAAACGTATAAATAAGGAAGAAGTGAAACACCGATTTGAAAATACTACGGGCTGGAGGCAGTCCTTTTCTCATTATTGAATTCAAAAAAGTCAAAGTCAAAAATAGGTTTATTGTTTAAAAATATAAATTTTTGTAACAAAACATGTCGAAAGAACATAAATAAAAACATAATTAAAGCATTATACCTCATAGTATTTGTACAAAAATAAACATTTTCGTAGCAGAGCAGTCAATAGAACATATAAATAAAAACCTAAGTAAGACACAATACCATTCCGTATTCACTTAAACACATATATATATATATATATATATATATATATATATATATATATATATATATATATGTATATTATATTATATAAATCTATATTTTATAAAAAACAAACAAACAACAAAAATAAATTTCAGAGAGAAGAAGATAAAAACTCTTCTACAGAATAAAATGGCCGTTCAACAAGTATTGTTTTTGTTGCCCTCCTGAACCTACCATAGGCTTCAGTACTTTTTATTGATTCTGGCAAGTGGTTAAACATTTTTAAACCATTATAAATAAAAGAATTCTTAACAAGAGTTGATTTTGGAATTGGCAGTATTATGTTGTTATCCTGTCGTGTGTTATAAACATGAACTCTAAAAAGGAATGAACTTTTATATTTATGAATGACGCAGACTGTTTCAAAAATAAAAAGAGCTGGGAGGGTCAATATTTTATTTTTAACAAAAAGGGGTTTACATGATTGTCTGTAGTTTGCTCTGCAGAGATATCTGAGAGCTCTCTTCTGCAGAACAAATAACATGTTGAAATGATATTGACTACATGTTCCCCAAAAAGGTATACCATATACAAGGTGAGATTCTACAAGTGAAAAATACACGGGTCTAGCTGCTACTGTACCTAGCTCACTCACAATAACTCTTACAGCATAGGCACCCTTTGAAATACTTTTTCCACAACGTGATCTTCCCAATTCAGTCTACTGTCAATTTGTATTCCCAAGAATTTGTTGCATTGTTTGGATTCAATGGTATGATCATTTACAATAATGTCCCGTTGGCCACCTTTGAAGGTCAAAGTGTGTGTTTTATTAAAACTGAATGTGGCTTTATTAGCTGCACACCATTCTGTAACTACTGCGTGGTCTTTAGACATGCTTTGGTGGAGGTTATCACGGTGTCTTTCCGACCGCTTATTGTTGCGTCATCAGCGAAATAGTGTAAATAAACCAGTGATCGGTAGGAGGGTAATGTCATTTATAAACCAGAGGAATAGTATGTGTCCCAGAACCGAACCTTGAGGTACACCCATTTTAATGACTCCACATCCTGAATACTGGTTACCTTGCTTCACAATTTGATGCCTGTCTGCTAGGTACACGTAGAGAACCACTTCTGAGTAACACCTCTAATCCCATAACAATGAAGCTTTCTCAACAATATGTCGTGAATCACGCAATCAAAACCTTTGGAGAAGTCGCAAAATACGGCTCCTGCCATGTCTCCCTCATTTAAGCTTTGGTATATCCTTTCCAAGACATCAGCCACTTTTTTACTAATTTTTCTATAAATTTCGAAAAAGTAGATGGTAGTGATATAGGGCCAAAATTGCCTGGATCATCAGTATCTCCACCTTTGTGAATAGGTATTGTTTGGACTAGTCAGTCCTACTGTGAGTTCCTTGGTTTAAAGTCGAAATAAACCAGAAATCAAATAACTATTTCAGCACTTTTTTATTGACAAACTTCAAAAATATATCAATCAATATCAACAACTTTGTTTTTTATAAAGGTTAAATAACTGATAAACGCAATAGTTGTACAAGATGTTCCTACTAATAATAATATCAGGAACAGGTATGACTAGTGCTGTTTTTAGACATTCAGGAAATATTCCTGATGAAATGATTGCATTTGGTTGGTTTATGTAATATGAGGGAAATTGTCAAATCGGTTTTTCGATGATACGCCAAGCTGTCGATAAAAATAAGAGGCTTTTGTCACACAAAATAAAAGTCGCAAACAGTCTATACTACTTTATATAAAATAGCCCGGTTTTCGCCCCAGCAAAATCGCTTTGTGGAATGTTTTAAACAAGAAATAGTGAAAAAATTACAACTATTTTTATTTTTTGCGGATTTCTCGAAAAGCATTGAAGAAATCGATTTACAGTCTATGGAACTTTTGTAGAGAATTATGAAACCTGCAAAATAATTTTTAATACGATTAGATCGGTGCATGTTTCACTGAGAAAATCCGCGAAAACCTCGAAAACGAGGCCATTTTTAAAAAATTCATAATTTTTATAAATCTGAAGTTGGACAAACAATATTGCGGTAACTGATAGATAATAACATAATGGTTCAACTTTGCGCAAGATGGTTTCTGTTCGATGTGTAGTTTTTGCACAATCGCGTTATAAACAATTTTAGGGCAAATATTTCTAAATGCGCCGATTTAAGGACAATCATCTTATTCAAATTCTGTGAACGTCATTTGGAAGGAGAGATCAATTTCTGCAATTTGTATATTTTGGATTTTCACCTGATATCTGGGAAATATGTTGAAAATGTCACTGGAAGTTACTGTAAATGCTTCAAAGTGCACTCAAAGTCGCCCGAACTCCACTCGAGTTAACTTCAGTGCGACTTCGGTTAACTTCGGGTAACTTTGGTCGCACTTTGAAGCGTTTAGATCAACTTTCAGTGACATTTTCAACACATTTCCCACCTCTCAGGTGAAAATCCAAAATATACAAATTGTAGATATTGATCACTACTCCCACGTGCCGTTCACAGAATTTGAATACGACGATTTCCATCAAACCTTGCGCATCTTTGCATCTTGCAAGATGTGCCCTCAAATTATTTATAACGCGTTTGTGCAAAAACTACACATCGGACAGAAAACATATTGCGCATATTATTTTATATAAGTTTCCATAATATTGTTCGTCCAGCTTCAGATTTATAAAAATTACAAATTTTTGAAAAATGGTCTATTTTTCGAGGTTTTCCCGGATTTCCTCAGTGGAAAATGCACCGATTCGGTCGTATGAAAATCCATTTTGTAGGTTTCATAAATCTCTACGAAAGTTCCTTCGACAGTAAAACGATTTCTTGAATAATATTTGAGATATTTCCAAAAAACCAAAAAAGTTGTAATTTTTTCATTATTTCTTGTAAAAAAAATTCCACAAAGCGATTTTGCTGGGGTGAAAACCAGGGTTTTCATTAACGAACTATCTTATAAAAATTAGTATATGCCATTTGTTGCAATTCAGTTTTGAGAGAAGAT
This sequence comes from Chrysolina oricalcia, assembly GCA_944452925.2. NCBI lineage: Eukaryota > Metazoa > Arthropoda > Insecta > Coleoptera > Chrysomelidae > Chrysolina > Chrysolina oricalcia. The sequence goes on along the minus strand of OX101817.2, from coordinate 22,393,985 downwards.
ACCTCTTAGTCTATGATTCCTAAGTTCACGGTAAATATAGAAACGTCAGTTTGACGCCTGAAGGACGCCAAGTACGCAAAATGAACCGTTTTAGCAAAACGGATAAAGTTTAACTTAATCTTTTCATTCTTGAATTTGTCTGATCGAATATACGTTCAAAATGCAGAATTTTCGGCTCAACTTTCGTTTAGCTGAAATCAGTTACTGTTGCCATGGCAACCATTGCTGGGTAAGGAGAATTCAAAAACCCGATTCCCATGGTGCGGAAATGCGTGGTTGCCAAGTTGTCTACTTTAGTTTAGCTGAAATCAGTTATGGAAAAAAGGTTACCATGGTTAGGGTGAAAAGTTAACAAACATGTTGATTTCATTGAAAATATGAACAGGATGTTCATAAAGTCAGTTGTGGAATCATCTGCGACTGAAAGTTGGAATTTAGTCGCTGTTTTCCATCGTACAAGATAACCTGTCTTGGAAGGGATTCATGTTTTAAAGAGAAACATTTTCAATTGAAAATTGAATCAACACATGACTCCTCTGGAAATGGAAAAACCCCTACGATAAAATTGAAGTTACTTTTTTGTAATATCTAACAGAAAACAACTACTTCCCCGGCAAAAGCCACGCTGGACATTGAACTACATCTGATAGATATTGAGAAAGAAAAATGCCTTTCACATTTTGCGGAAATGCATGGTTGTCAAGTTGGGCCAGTTGAAATCAGTTATGAAAGAACTGTTGCCATAGAAACCGTTGCTATGATCACAAGTAAACAAAAACCCAATTCCCACGGTGCGAAAATGCGTGGTTGCCAAATAGTCTGCTTTGCTTTAGCTCAAATTTGTTATGCAAAAAATGTTGCCATGATAGTAGTTAAGGTGAACAGAGTGTTTAGCGGAAATGCGAGATTGTCAAGTTGGGAAAGTTATAGTTTAGCAGAAATTGGTTATGGAAAAACTGGTAAATAAAATCAAAATAAATATTTATCCTAATCAGTTGGTATAATTTCAATTTCACGTAACTTTATTAAGGTCAAGTTGGCTCGTTAGACTTGACATCACTGGAAATCTGAAGGTGCATCGTTCAAAAAGATTATTTATGTAAGTAGTTACTGTCAATCTTACTTTGATCACAAATGAGCAAAGCAATCGCTTGCCACACAGGCCACATATTTTGAAATATCAAGAATTTTTTCAAAAATTTGAGAAATTGGACAAAGTAGTAACATGAAGGCGAGTGGGTCCGGATCTGATATTTTAAAATTTATCTGTGATTTTGCAGAGAATGAATTATATGATCTATTCCTGAATGAACGACCCACAATTGGTGTAAACAGTGAATTCGCCTCTTCCGAAGCAATAAGGTTCAGTTTGGTTTGCTCAATATAGTACAATGTCCAGCGTGGCCTTAGCATGAAAAGTAGTTTTTCCCGGTAGATATTACAAAAAACAGCTTCATTTAATTTCAACAATCTGAATGAGAATACCAATTTCACTTTCAGATTTTTTTGTTTCGAGTTAGGGTCTTTTCACAATATCTATCAGATGTAGTTCAATGTCCAGCGTGACCTTAGCCGGAGAAATAGTTGTTTTCTGTTAGATATTACAAAAAATGGCTTAATTTTTATCGTAGGTTTTTTCCATTTTCAGAGTAGTCATGTTTTTTCTATTGAGAATGTTTCCCTTTTCAAGTTAAATTCTTTTTCACATTGATAATTTGGTAACTGTGCATTCCAGTACAACGAAAATCGGGCCTTTTTTGTCACTCATCCTAGCAACGGTTGCCTCGGCATCTACTTTTTCTCAACTGATTTCAAATAAACTAAAGCAAACAATTTGGCAACCACGCGTTTCCGCACCATTGGAATTTGGTTTTTGTTTACTTGTAAGATCAAAGAAACGGTTGTTTTGGCAACAGTTTTTCCATAACTGATTTCAGCTAAACTATAACTGGCCCCACTTGGCAACCATGCGTTTCCGAAAAACGGGATTAGCATTTTTGTTTAATCTTCAACCTAACAACGGTTACTATGGTAACCTTTTTTCCATAACTGATTTCAGCTAAACTAAAGTAGACAACTTGGCAACCACGCATTTACGCACCATAGGAATCGGTTTTCTATATTCTAATTTCCATATAGCAACGGTTGCCATGGCAACAGTTTTTCCATAACTGATTTCAGCTAAACGAAAATTGACCCGAATTTTCAAAATACTGTCACCTTGTCTGTCACTCAAACTGTGCTGCTGTACAAAACACTACTCGAGAAAGCTATCGTGGTATTTCAAAGCTACACGGTTTTCATGACAGCAAGGTGAAAGTATTTTTCGAAAATTTTGCATTTTGTCGGGAAATTATTACTGACAATTTCCCTCATAAACCAATCAGATGTCATAATTTTTTAATGTAAACCAATGACAACAAGACTTTCTGAAAACACTGCTTCCAGCTCGTGGTATTTTCAACTCGGTGTTTTGGCAATTCTGGAGTTCTACATTTCCATAGTTACAACAATCACGGTAAATATAGAAACGTCACTTTGACGCCTGAAAGACGCCAAATACGCAAAATGAACAATTCAAGCAAAAAAGGATAAAGTTTAACTTTGTCTATTCATTATTGAAATTGTGATCGAATATCCTTTCGAAACGTGGAATTTTTAAAATACTGTCACGTTGCTTGTAACTCCACCATGCACCCCCTAAGGTTGAGGCCCGGAAGGATGAACTCCCCAGCACTCGTACGTACTCGAAAGCTCACCCCCCCTATCCACCACCCCCGCTCGTTAAAGCGGTTCCTCATCCTGATGACTGGCGATCAGCAGAATAAAATCTGACCGTTTGATATGGCGTACCCAGCCAATTCTCGGCTTGAAGCTCCCTTATATCTGACATGAGTTGACTTTTAAACAATGACTTTACTTTACTGTGCATGGTGCCCCCCTGAAACTGGCTGAAGGCCTGAAAAAACTCTCGGCTGAGGGCCGAGTGCTGTGTGCTGAGTTAACTGAAATTGAAATTACTACTTGGTCGGTTCTTCTTGGTATCTGAAACATAAAGGCATGATTAATCGTGATTTGGTGCCTGTTGAAGTAGACGTTGGCGTCGCCGAAGGTCTCGCCTCCGCCGTACTTCTTCAGGGGTGTCGTTGTCTCCTTGGTTTACTGGACGTCTGTATTTGTCTCTGTCGTCTTGCTCACGTCTGTTCTCGTGGAGCTCCGTGAGCAGCGGGTTCGTGTGGGTCTCTACTCTGTCTAGAGTTGTCCCCACATGTTGTCTGATCAGTCTATCGATATAGTCTGGGTGGATGTCTAAGTCTCGATATATGAACCTGTTGGGCATATATTGTGGTGCGTCTGTTGCCATCCTCAGGCAGACGTTGAAGAAGGCCTGTATCCTTTGCCTATAACTGTTCGCGCACTGCCCCCAAGCAGTGGAGCTTGTAACTCAAACTGTGCTGCTGTACAATATAATTATTACTGAAAATAAGTTCTGGCCTCATATTTTACTATTTAGTATAAAGGCCAACCAAATAAGCAAATTTCATCAATTTTCAACACGCTCCAGTTCCTCACCCGATGGTCCTATTATCAAAAATGATGTTTTCAGTAAATTGTATTCAACTTTGTGAGCGTTTTTGTGTGATAAAGTGTATAGTTTCGGAGTTACGAGCAACAAACAGAAATAGATGCGAAAATTCCGCTGTTGTTTGCAAATATCTTGGAACGCTTCAAAAATTTTGTGTGAAAAAATATATAGTGGCGCAGAGAAAACGACTTCGTAAATTTTGTCCACGTGCAACTACCATTTGAATGGACAATTCGAGTTATACCGCAAGTAGACTCATAAACCTCCTTAATTGAAATGTAACACCCTGTATGTTATTACATTCTTTATATCTACATATTATTTTGAAACAATTTATAACATATGTCACTATGGAAGTGCTCTACCGTTTTCGCGTTATCAGTATATTTTTTTTAAATATTTGATTTTGCACTAGTACCTTTAAAACTGCATATCTCCGAAAGTTTCAACACTGAATTTCTACTTTACATGATGACCGTAGAAGTGAGATTAACAATTCACGCGCAACCTTCAGAAGTCCCCGAGAGACTTGTGTGAGCTAGGTAAGACGCAGCCCCTACCTTTGTGTGATGCCATGAATGAGACCGATGACCATGCGGAGAATTAAACCCTCGACCCTACGCTTGAGAAGCGAACGCTCTACCAGCACGGCCACTACGGCCAAGCCTACAACTTGAAAAATGGCGCAGTTATAAATTTAAAAAAAAATCGCAAATTTTTCTGGTTTTTTCAATTTTTCTCTGTTACTTACGATCCGATTGGGTCGTTAAAATTAAATTTTGTTCGTATTTCAATTCTCTAAAAAACAATAGAATATAACTACGGACTGTCTTTCATGTGATGGCACAGTCGGTTTCCTACTAGTATTTTTGTTACGAAAAAATCCTCTATCGACTGGCCTAAGTTTGAATGTCAATTGTAAAATAAAATTTGTAAAATACTCCCGGTTGCTCATGGAAGTGAGATTCGCTTTTAGTTGGAAAGAAGTCCTTCAAGTCTGCAGCAAGTGCAAGTGGCATATTTTAGTGGAAGGAATGTATATTCCATATCTGCATCACAGGAATAGGCTATTATTGCAAAATAGACATTTTCTTTGGGTGTGTGCAAGTGACACGATTTTGTGTTGAGACAATTGTCATCTACTTTGATGGGATTCAAACCTACTACGTGAAGGACTTTTTGTATATGGAATCAAGTTCCATCACCAAGTCCAGTCCAGTTTTGTATACTTTTTGTCCACTTGTATAACCATTAGAACCCTCTTAGAACCTAGATCATGTCCTGCTGAAAAACTATTTCCAAGTCTATAGAAATCCTTCGCGGTGTTGAAGTAATGCAGAGTATAGCTGGTGCAGTATTTTGATGAGGAGGATAGAGGGTGCAGGGTAATCCAGAACCTTGAGTAAAGCGTATCGAAAGAAGCTTTTGAGAACCACATGCAAGAGTCACCGTTGAATTCACTTCTGGGAAACAGATAAACTATTCACTGCTGACAGTGCGTAAAGTAATGCTTTTTCGCACAAGTGCCTAAAAAAATCACCTGTGCGTAAAATCATCAACTGTACGTAAATTAATTTTTTACACACTGTTCATAAATCTATGCATTTTTGAAAAATACAGTATTTTGCGTCAAATATAACTCGGAAGTCTTTTATTTGATAATACGACGACAATTAATTTCATTAAACATTTAAATTAATGATATAATTGCTACAATTTGGCAATATAATAACTGTCGAAGAAAAAACTTTTTTGAAACACTTTCGTAAAGGGCTTTTTTGTACTCGCGTGTTTGCTGCGCCTCATTCAACAAACTTCATGCTCATACAAAAAAGTCATACTTTACGAACTTGTATCATAAATAGCTATTTCATATCTTGTGGGAGAATACAGTTTATTATTATTATTAATTTGAATATATTGATGCGTTTTGGGGGTATCCAGGAGAGTTAGTCTGAAAGCCCGATAATGTTGTATTTTTCATCAATGATATTATTGAATTAGATGAAAATGAGTTTTTTTCTTAAAAAAAAACTATATTTCGGTTATTGAAAATTTTGCACATAGTTAGACAATAATAATGTCTACAATTTTCAGAATTGAATAATATTCAATCAAATAATCTTGGAATGATTCAAAGTTCATTAATTCTCTCATAGCTTGGCAATGGAGAAAATATACCGAAAAGGACAAATGATCATTAATCTCGATAAACAACAATAAATTGAATTAAATCGCTCAAATATTAGATCAACTACTTTCTTGTTCGTGCGTTCTGCGTAGTATTTTTTAATCCTCTGCCTTCATGAATCCGCGTCTTATCTAAACATATGTATTGTGTCGTTCGGATACCGGATGTACCATTGCTAAAAAGATTTATTGTTTTCTTTGGATAATTATATTCCCTCAGAGAGCATAATTCCCAATGACTTCTTCATCTGGTGTCGAACCTCAACAAACGCATTTTTCTGAAATTCGTGATTATTGAAGTCCAATCAAAACTTAATAATATTTATTATTAGGATTCACTGGATTTTATTGGTAAGGTACATCACTTTATAATATAGTTCCTTGTCTCGATCTCACTAATTTATAGTCTGTCATGAAATTGCACCGCATACCAAGACAGAGTGACTGGCATTCGATGACTAGACCCTGACATCCGACCTCGACGTTGAACTTAATAACTTATAGTCAAGTTGATTCGAGTAGAACTGTTTGCTAACAAGAGTTTACAAAGCTTGACGGAATATGAATGAATTCATCGATGTGGATGGTATTTAAACAAATGAAAATGCTCTATAAACAATCGCATCTTATCGTGATTCAATGTTCTGGTACTAGGAGTTTAATAAATTTTTTTTGTTAAAAATGTTATTTCAGTCAACCGATTGCACCCCTACGCGCAACCTACATAAGTCGGCGAGATACTTGTGTGAGCTAGGGAAGACGCAGCCCTTACCTTTTAACGTGTGATGGCACGCACGAGACCGATGACCAACGGCGAACGCTTACCAGCACGGCCGTGCTGGTAGAATAACTGTATTAAACTCACTTCTTCAGTTCTTTCAGATCGGATATTTCTGTTGAGATTCCTCCAGAGTTCAATGAACTTTTCCACCCTCCCATTAGCATACCATGCAATATATCTCACTTCGATTCTAGTTTGGGAAAACTCCTTGCACACTGTCTTCCGTCTCCGACTACATGCTTCATAGTTGAACGCTGGAGTGCCATATATTCTCACATTTGACCCATATGTGACCCACAATAAACGATTCGATCTAAAGTAACCGTTGTTATATGAGAAGACCCCAATCTTACGGCTGTGGTGAAAGATTGCTTCTATAGGTATCTAGAGAACAGAGAAAAACTCTTCAGAACTATAATGGGACAAAAAGAGATGGTGAACTATTCATTGCAGAACATTTCAAACCAGACAACAAAATGTTGGCAACATGTTGACGGATGTTGGCAACATAGTTGTTGAACTCTACAACTTGTAGCTGCCTACATGTGGTCAACAGTGTACCGCGTCCAAACCAAAACCGGTTGTGCGTCCATACTAAATGCAGTATTGACTTAAAAATGGACCGGTCTAAGTTCTCAAGCCCAGAAATGAAGAAGAAAATGGTGGCAGGGACAGTTTTTACAAAATGGGACAAGCTATGGTGACAACTTAATGGCGTAGTTACTCATGAACCATGGCAGTTCGTTCCGAAATTTCGTCAGACTCACAAAATCTGATTTCAAAAAAGTTCTCTGTTTGGTCGCCCCTATGTCACAAATTTTACAAATAATAACAAAATAAAACAGCGAAAATAACCTCACTACTCTGATTGAATGTCACTTGTGGACAGCAACGGTCCAGACAGAGCGATGTTTTCCCTTTAAAATTGGATACATGGATACATTCAACACTTACCCTTGCACCGATGAGAGGCAACAACCTCGAAATTATTATGCAATTGGTCACCCTGTCCAAATTAAAACATAATTCTGCTGGTTGCACTTGCAATTGCGTCCTCTGATGCTTTGAGGAACGTTGTACAAGTATCCGTTAGATTTAATTCAATGTCTGTCGTGGTCTTAGCTAGGGGAGTAGTTGTTTTCTGATAGGTACTTGCCATAATAAGGCTACGTAGTAGGTGCATATGGGAGTAAAGGATTTATCATTGGTTGGCAACGAGTTAGGACATAATAAGTTAGGCAGACACCTATCACTTATAGGTATAGAAGACAGCCTCACTTGCCGCAATTGCGAAGAGAACGAAGAAACTTCATCTCACTTCCTCGGCGAGTGTATGGGAGTATGGGAGTATGGGAGGTTGATATTATCTGGAACCTTCGAAGTTGAGAAACTCCAACAAGAGGAAATAATCGACTTGGAGTGGTCGGATATACTGACCTTCATTAGGAGACCACAAAGGTTCGATAAGGGATATTAGGAGGACGAATGTAGATAAGTGGAGAACAGAGAATGGCAAAAAAGTCCATGAGGGATTACTTGCCTCCCCAAGAACTACTACTACTGAGGCCTCCACCTACTCCAATCACACCTCCGTCATCGAAAAGTGGTACCAGAGAAGATATCTTATGTTTGGAATCCAAATTACCTGTAGAACGTAAGACTGATAGTTCATTACTAAACGATTCTTTTTGAGAAATTTTTGTGAATTGGCGGAATCAATTTCAACTACAGGAATGTTCCATTTTTCTTTCTTCATTCGAGGCAACTTTAGAATTCTATATAAATCTTGAACAAGAAGCTAGCACCCGTTTCAATATATTCAAACTGAAAAATCTCAAAAATCTATCAATGACATTAGTTGTGTTAAGTAATTTTCTTCTATTCTTGTAAATCATGATCGGAAAAATTGTAATATGTAATCTATGGATGGATTCAAAAATGTTGGACCTTTCCACCAGACCATGTAAGTAGAGAGTTGCTCTGCTGAGACACCCCTGGATGCTAGATCAGTAGGATTTTCTTTGGTCTTTCTGTGGTCTTTCATCAGAAGTTGTCAATTTGACTGTATCAATGAACTTTCCAAAGTAGTAAATCTCTGATTGAATCTCGAGTACGAATGAGTTTTTTCAAATTTTCACCCATTTCATTACTTGAAATACTAGTGAAGCAGAGCAATAGGGACTTCAATAGCTGATGAGATTTTAGTAGTGTGAATTTATAATTGTTACGAAATCGTTCATAAACTGTTAATACAAACTTGTCTGATAATCCACTGATTATTGAGTATTTGGACAAAATTAAATAATAGGAATGGAAGAAAGAAAACTCTGACTTATTACTTGTGAGTAACTGGTAGATATCTGAATTACTTCACCACAACCGCAATGTCTTGAATCATATAATTGGACTTACCTACTGACTTGCCTGGCTTCTTCGTTGGATTCAGATCCTGCTCGAAGTGACCAAAAAATGTATGCTTTTGTATGTGACATTAGTTCTTGTCAAAATTCAATTGATATCTAAAAAAAACTGGTATTGTGATTTTTCGTATTCATAGTATAGTACTATGTGATCATAATTCAACATCAGTTACCAATGCAAAAAAGAAATTACATTGTTCAGTTTCACATTCCCAATTTCATTAGTTTAAGTGCAAGCTTTCAAACGAAATGGGGTGGGGCGATACTTTTGGCTATTACTGGGCCTCTATTATTGACGGCGATAGAATAGAACACTCCCTGGGGAGCGTTTCCTGATTTGCTTCTACTGCTGACTAAAACCGGTATTCTTGAACTCGAGTTAGGAAGAGAAATCGTGGGAAACTAAACAACAGTGTTGCCTATTATCTTGTCAAATCAAAATGGAAGAAATCTTGACAGACTGACAGAACCAGTAACGTCAAACTTTCATGCACAAAGTTCTAACAATTTCATTTCAAGTTCTTGTTTATTTTTATTTCCGCAACGTATGGAGGAAGAAAATACAACAAAGAAATTGAAAAGCAATCCAATGACAGCCAAACAAAAAGAACTCATGGTCGAATTCATTTCATCAAGAAGAGAGATGTATACAGGAAACATCTCCTCACACCTTTGTTTGCACAGACATAGCTGATCTTCGTCTTGGTTCTTCTATGTAAGGAGTTACCATTTCAATGATTTCTTGACACATACATTTTTTTTCACCCGAAAAAGTTTAATAAACTTATCATCCGATAACGTGTTGAAAGGATTTCTCTCCGGTAGCACTTCCCTGACTATATTTGAATCATCCTCTGCTTCATTTAGATCTTCCATTACTTGTTCCCACAGTAATATTTGATTCAAATCCATGATCCAAAACTATCCAGTTTATAGGTTAAACATTCGAATATGACAACATTCCCCAACCACTCCCTAGTAAAATATCAATAGAACGATTTCATTCGATTGAGGGATCAAGGTTCTATCAGTGTTCAATAGAGCGGTAGTCAAGAATCCGGTTTTTGTGATTTCAGTAGAGCCACGCCCACTTTCTCCCACTTCTTCTTTTCTACTGCCTTCAAGAATAGGGTCCCTGAAGTCCTGTAGAACGTCCTTCCTCTCATGATATTTCTGAAAATCGAGGTCTCCCACCCGAAACGAATATTCTGGGGAAAAATTCAGACCAAAATTCGTACAAACTGGATCAGTAATTGAACTGTACCGACTGGTATTGACTGGGATTGGGTACAGCAATAGGTGGGTGCGGGGGGCTAATAAAATTATTATTAATGCATGTGAGCACAGTCAACTTTTTTGGTGAATGGTTTGTGGTGACACTGCTAGAAAGAGTCGTCGGTGGAATCAAACTAAATGCATCTTCGTTAAATCCCCATCTACGCTCATGAATCCTTGCAACTATTCGCAATCCTTATAAGGTATCGTCGACAGACCTACAGGTGCTCTATTCGTAAATAATATTCTCGTGCTGGAGAAGACACTTCCAACAATGCCCAACTGCATATTTTCAAAGTTTACTTTCGACGTATATCTCTTGTCAAGGCTACATATGCATACTTTTGAGAGATGTTCCTTCTCCTTTGCACTCCATACAATCTATACCGTGTTTGGTATGGCAGGAATTGTAATATTTCTGGAATACTTCTCTTTCGAGCCGATAAACATTGCGCTCTAAGCGTACCTTACAACATTCTTTGTTGGGAATGTTCATTAATTAGATTTTAAAAAGAAGTCGACGATGTAGATATGATCACATTAGATTAGGTGCCTCTCGGATACAAGTACCTGCTCAGTGGTTCAGTAGTCAAAATTGATAGATTTATAGCGGGCTACATGTCACATAAGAAACACAAAAAATAAAAGAATTTAATGATTATGTTTAGTGAGAGTGAAAGACATGTTTTACAAATGTACATGCATAGAGAGAAAAGACGCCGAAGAAAAAAATTATTACTTTAAACAGCTTTGAAACATGATTTCCCAAATTTTCAAACAGTTAGTGTTGGATGATTTCGAATCAAATTCGCTAATATTATGGAAAGTAGTTCGGGCGAACTATACAATTTTAGTATGTATTTCGCACTTTCCTTTGCAATGGTTTACGATATACAGATTGGAGCACCTCATACGACACGGAGACCAAATTTTTTTGGAAATTTGTCCGCTTTAATTTATGTTACAAGAAGAAATTATTTCGGATTCTTTGAGGAGGATAAAAATCAGTGTCACATCACAGTTGTGTTTTTTCATGGACCACCCTGTATTTTGTTACATTCTTCAAAAGGGTTGTCAAAAAATGTGCACTGTTCACAGTTCTTGAATTAATACTTTTTAGCACAAGTTCGTAAAAAATCAAGTGTGCGTAAAGTTATGTTTTATGCACTGATAGATAGATTTTACTCAGAAGTCATCATTAAAAACTTCATGGGATAAAACATTCAACAATTGCTACAATTTTTCAATATAATAACTGGAGTACAAAAAAATCAGTATGATACATTTTCGTAAAGAGCGTTTTTCTACGACAACATCGAAAAATATGTATTTTATAAGAGTAACTTCATTCATAAACAAGAACATTCTGTACAGAATTTCATTTCTGCATCGGTTGCGAATTGAATATTTCGTATATTATTATTATTATGACTCGGTCCACTCTAAATTCACAGCGGCTGGTCGGATTATGACGTGCAGTGACAAAGTTATAAATTGTCAACAGATAGTTTCTGTCAGATTTTTAGTAGATAACGAGTAATTTCGTAGTTGTTTTAGTGCTAGTGATATTGACTTAGATTTGACACCTCCGAACATAACCCTGCCAAAAATATCACATACAATCTCATAAAAAAATGTAGACGGATTAAGAGAATTTATAAGGATCTACGTGGAAAGTCTGTAACCTACACGTACGTAAATCCCTGGCACATACACTTTTTGGAAGTATGTATGAGGATTTATAAGTAGGTGTAATTTATTAGCACACCCGAATACATGTCATACGAGTTTGTATCAGCCAGTGGTTGTTTGAGGGGACTATGAGATTCGATGACGTATTCCACTTTCAATCACAACGATATTATATGCTCATTCACAAGCTTGTCAACGTATGAGAAATGTGTGGAAATTCACAATTATTAATCTTATTTGGTATCGTATGAAGTAAGTGGATTCAGTATTCGATGATCTGTATCAGAAATTCCGTATCCAATTTTATTGGGTATCTTGTGGAAAAAGTGGGATCACGATGTGATGGTTTGGATCAGGAATTCCTTATCTAAATTTATGCGATTGCTATAAGTTTTCATACAACTCAAAATCACTGAGTGTCGATAAGTGTCGATAAGAAAACAAGGATACAGAGTATAAGTGTTTGTTTTAGGCAATGGTGGTGCAAAGAGACTATATACACGATTCGATGAGGTATTCCAATTTCAAACAAAATAATGTGTTATCCTCATTCAAAATCTTGAGAACCTATGCGTGGAAATACACAATTTATAATCTCATTCGGTATCGTATAAAAAAGTGTGTTCAGGACTTCATGGTCCAATCTGTATTTGGAATTCCGTATCCAATTTTATGCGAATCCTATGAGATTTCATGAGATCCAATAGTAGGAACATTCTTAAGAATATTCGAATAGATTATTATTATCATATCATGCCAGAATATTTCAAAAATATTTCAGAATGATCAACACATGATCAACGAAATATTTCAAAATGACTTGCAAATGATAATTTTTTTTAATCAATCGGATAATCGAGAATGAATTTATTTACTTATTATATCCCTCGTATGTCAAATGTATTCGCTGATAAACAGTTTTCGTTTCTTTTCGAATGAACTGCATGGATCTTTCACAAGTCGTGAGTCGTGAGCTCTGAATGTCTGAATCGTTGTATGAGGAGTAATCCTCATACAACGTCTGAATGTATGAAATGAATGAATCTCTAACCGGCTACTCGGAGAGCTTCTTCCTCTACTCGGAAGATGGTGCGGCCTAGACCACGTTTCATAGAGCGGGATCAGAGTAAGTAAATACCAACCACGGTAGGACGAGGGTTGTGATAATACAGACGAGGAACAGATGGTGTTAAAACTGGCTGCACAGATCTACCCGATCTACCTTCTTTTTTCGTTTCTGTTAGAAATGAATGTGTAATTTACATATTTTTTCTAATTTGAAAATGACTTTATTCTTTATGTGCATAAGCCATAAGTGCATATAAAATTATTAAATCCATTGGAATTCAATCTTCATATGGAACGGCCAGGAACAATCTGGCAGACCTCGCAGAATATCAATGATTTTTGTTTAAATAATCAAGTTACTGCGATGAAATCTCTCTCATACGTTCTCATTTATTTTCAAACTGTAGGACCTCATAGAAACATGTAGCATCCATCCCAGTAATCGCTGATAGAAATGGATAACAGTTATGTCTAAGAACACATTAGAAATTAAAGGAATATGTATCTGTAATGTCTTTCAAATACGGATTACGGATTTGCGGTTTTACTATCCAACTTGGATCTCATAAATTATCTTAAATATTTTTTTAGCAGTTTCTATGGGACATGTTTGGCAGGGAATAGAGGCAGTGAAGGTAACAATACTGAATGTATTACCGGAAACGTCGAAGAATATGAATCAACGCGCTTCTAATATTTTTTGGAATGGAAGGTAGATCAATTGACAAAATCGTTTTCCGAGAAAGTTTTGTAGAAAAAGTATGCAACTCGTAACAAAATGGGCATCATTTTGTGCTCATTGCATGATATACCATTTTGCACTCGCCTATTTTGTTGAACTCGGCTTCGCTTCCTTCAACAAACATCACGCTCATACAAAAATGTCCTTCTTTACGAACTTGTATCATAAATAACATTTTTATTTCAGCACAGGACGATTTATTTCTCATTGTGTATCGATCTATTTATTCATAGAAGAGGGTCCCACTCCAGTAGAATTCTGAAATCAATTCGATTAGTGTTATACAAAGCGTTCGTCAGACAATGACATAAATACGGTTGAAATAACTATTGAACGTGCAAATATAAACCACCTAATTTCAAAATCTCATTCGATTCAATATCGAAAATAAGACTAACGTTGAATATGGTTATCTATGGACCGTGGTGCTCGTGATTCGCTTCTAGACCATAGGAGCATGGGTTTGAATCCCAGCATGGTCACCGGTCTCGTGCATGATTTCACACGTTGAAATGTGAGGGCTACGTCTTCTCTAGCTCGCACAAGTCTCTCGAAGATTTCTGATGGTTGTCGTAAGGGTGCAGCCGTTTGATAGAAAGAACAAATTTCAGATCAATTTTATAACATAAATTATGCCTATATTCAACAGTTTTCGAAATATTGGCGAATTAACATCTCCCTGTTCCAGAAAATCACGTATTCTTGAGTAAAGTTATTCTCAGTTGGCCATTGCGCCCACGGTTGAATTAGAAACAATCAATTGTCATGCAAATGTCATCTTAGTTGATCATGTCGGTTCGTTTGAATTATTCAATGAAGATTACTTAAATACTTTCATTATTTATGGCGAATGTAATAGGGTTATCTCAAGAAAATGTAATACAATTACTATTGGGAAACAGAAAAAACAAAACACTGTTATACGAATTATAGAAAACTTCAATAACAAACGATCTGCTGTGATACAAAAATGGATATAAATAAATTCTAGAACATTTTGAATCAACAAAATTAACGATATTGAGAGGTGATAATTTTTGATGTGTCGCGTTTTGAGACTGAGATTCTCAAATGAATTCTTCACTCTTTCCGTACAATCTGCCATGGTAGTCAATTGAATTTCATATAGTTGATTTTTAATTATACCCCGAATGGAAAATCAAGCACTGATAAATCTGGAGAGCGGGGCGGAGACAAATTATAAAAAATATTCCTTCACCTGCAAATAAAAGTACTTCAACATCCTATACTTGTTTCAAAATAGACATCTGTTTTCTTTACTTACCATTTAGTTTTATTGATGAAACTGCAATGCCACGACGTATCAATTCTTATCGCACATTAAACATTGAACTGCTAAGACTATTGAAAGATCAGTTTCCTGAAGACATGTTGATTTGAGTCACTACAATAATGGTAATTATGTCGGTTGAAGATAACATTCATTGTAAATTCAGCTTCATCTGTCCATATAACATTATCCAATAGAAATTCATTCCCTTGCGACCAAGTTAAAATGAACTAACAAAATCTCACTCTTCCTGGAAAATCAGTTTCCTTCAGGTGCTGAACTAGAAGCACTCATATAGGCGAAATGTATGTTTACGCAAAATTCTGTGTAAGATTCTTGACAATCGTGATTCCCTTCTTCTCTCAAAGACATTGTTGGAATGCGGAAAAATATCACAAAATAGCAAATTCAATAGCTTCATCATCAACAATGGGCTTGTTTCTCTTCACTTTCACCTTAACAGATCCAAAGTTTTTGACGATTGCACGAAAAATAGTGTTGTATGCTATGGCCGCGAAACTTTTTAGCTACCTCAAAATTATTCTGCGTCAGCAGCAAGCTGCATCGGCGATAACTTTTCTATCGGCACGCCAAAAAGATATTTCGCTGCCTTGGCATAAAAATAACTATTTCAGTCTGCATTCAACTTAAAATTTGAAATATTTCGAATACGGTTAGACTTGGGTATAAATCATTATTTACAAAATTTGTTCAGAATTTCGCGAAGAATCTAAAAATGTTAGTATATTTATGGGTTCCTATTCATAATAAGAAAGTTTGGGTCCACTTCTAGTACAATTGAAACTCTCACATTTTCGAAAACGTTTTAGCCGGGTAGCCCCCATCAACAATAGTGATCTAAGCACCAAATTTCCAAATTTAGCCCACTTATTGTTTTCCATATATTGATTGATGCATTTCCCGGATGAACCTCCTGTATATCACGAATTATCACAAATCAAAGAAAAAATATAGTCCCGTAGAAGATGATCGAAGAAACTGAGGCAAAACCAAAATCCACATATTTCTTAGGGTAAAAACATAGTGAAGCATCGCATCGAGCCTTGCCTCAGGCATCGTCACTAGATATACTAATAAGTCTGGTAACTCCTTTGATGTGGTCGAAAAGTGCCGCTCTTTTTGTGAGCGGTCGTAAATCATACGGACATCGTTGCGGCTATGCGAACTGATACTGGCCTGCCCACCAGGGGCCCTATTCTCAAATGTCGACTATCATATGTCGCATGCGACAAAATATGTCCGTCGCCTTTCTCGAATATGCATTGAAAAGAGATGGAGATATTTTGTCGCATGCGACATAGGCCAATAGAATTTGAGAATCGCACCCCAGGCCGGCGCTCAAGCCAAACAGACAGGGCAAGGGACGCGCGAGGACCGGAGGGGATGATTTGGGTAACTTGCGAGAGTGAGCGGACTTATTAGTATATCTATGGACGATGCCTCAGGCATTGACTCAAGCCTGGCATCAGAGGGCACATATTATATATTTATTCCTATTTCCAACACCTCACTAAGACTGTGGAATCATAATTCCTCCCACTGCTTTTATAGATACCCCACTATGTCTTCTCTGATGCCAGGCTTGAGTGGATGCCTGAGGCGATGTTTGGTACGATGCTTCACTGTTTTTACCCTTAGGGATCTATTCAAGTCGTTATGCAGCTGTCATCACTTACTCACTTAATAATTACAGTGATATGAGTGATATGAGAGAGAGAGAGAGAGAGAGAGAGAGAGTAAAAAAGTATGGGGAAATTAAATTAAATGATGAAATCAGGATGGAAAGGGGACCACAGAATACAAATTATTGTATTGAAGGTATTTGAATACATGGAGCAGATGAAGATGACATTAAAGTGATCGTTAGAAAAGTTTAAAAAAGGAAGTTGTGAGAATGTTAAATATCTTCAATAGATTTAATTGGTTAAGAAAATCTGAGAGTTAGTTCCAATTGGACATAACATCCTAAACTTCCAAGAAAACTCATGAACTTAAAAATTTCATATATTGTGTGCCAAGAAAATGTATATCCGAAAAAAATAATTAAAAAAACAGAGTCCCCAGTTTATTATGTTGGAGCGATACTTCACTTATACAGCTGACAAGGTATTGTTTTCACTTTCTATTTATAGACTACATTTTATTCATCAACGTTACCAAACTGGAATTTCTTCGTCAATCTAAAAATATCTTAATTAAATCTACACATGGGTAATTTATCGACATGAGTATAACTCGGGCCGGTGAAGGTTAATTTGGTAGACTAACATTTCTGCTGCATCAGTGGAAGGTGAATAGTTTTCGATGATGAATTTCAGACATTGTAAGAGAGAGAAAAATTAAGAGGAGGTAAAATTTCAGATATAAGCAAAAATTTCATGTAATGGAAGAAAAGACCTGAACTTGTACACACAAAAAATATGACCATAAGATTGAACATTGAATAATTGTGAAACCATTCGTTGATAACAAATGAACAAAGTCTCAGGATGTTCCAGACATAATTGGCTATGTCACTGACAGTATCTGGAATGAAATCTTCTAATGAAAAAATAATGTTGTTGAGGCGATAGAGCATCAGAATTCGGAAGTGTCATTGAACCTTATATTGGACAATCAAACAGATTGTGTTCAATTGTTTCCAAAGTATTCATATTGCAGATCATACCAACTTCTCTCGGATCTATTAAATAAGTGGGGCCGTTCAAAGTAAATTTCAACATAAAATTTGCTAATTGGCCGAATGTTTGCAATTATTCTTTTGATTTGAATTGGAAACTCAGGTCATGAAAATTCTGGTTGAATTTGTGGTCAGTAAAAAAACAATGGTAATGATGTCAAGTAGCTCTACTTGAGAATTACAGATGTTATTTGTAGAACTCAGATAAAATCAGGTTTATATTTTTAGTCATAATGCCAGGACTAAACTTTGTTCTCAACTCTGAAAGATCATTTTAATCAAAATAACTTTTTCTACGACCGTGCGTTTTTACCCACTTTCCCGCACTCATTTTAGTTTAGAAAGTGTCACTTTCCCGCACTAGTGCGGGGAAACTCGCTTTCCCGCACTGGTGCGGGAAAGTAAAATATGTCAATTTATCGTTATTAAATGAACATTTCATTGTTGCTGAGAGTTATTTGGAGGACTCCGTAGAACAGAAGAAAACCTTCTCGAATAAAATTCTTTTATGTACTGGCAACTTGCAACCAATGCCGTCTCCGTCATCTTCATGCACTTTGCAGTCTACGAGTGTTACTCTTAACAGCCAGTTACCACCAACTAACTACTCTGGACCGGCTATTCTGACGCATTTGCAGAATGCAACAAATTGTGTTTTCTACATTAATATTAATAATAATTAGTGGATTTTCATGGAATGTTTTGTATGTTGAAATAAAATATATATTTTCAATGTGCTTTTTGAATATTTATGCGGTCGTAGAAAAAATAATGTTCCTAATTCATGCGTAAAGTGTCTTTCCCGCCCTTGACTGCTTGCCCGAACTCCGCTTCGCGTCGTTCGGGTCAACGGCAGTCGCGTGCGGGAAAGTATCACTTTCCGCACTTGTTAGGAAAATAACTATTTCACTTGGAATATCCAGTTGAACTCTGGATCACTTTTGTCGACACTAATTTTGGGTAAGCGATTTTCATCCGTATCAACAGTTTCGATAAGCCATCAGCACAAACAAAATTTGCTTACATTATCTAGGAGCTTCACTCGTGCTGTTTCTATTCCTAAAATATAGTCAACTGAGGTGTGTAGGTGTGAGATGAGCTTAAGGGAGAAGTAGTATTATTTCTTTTCAGAAAACCCTCCTGAACACGTTACAATATTTCCGCATATCTGAGGACCCTTATTGCAACATACTTAAACATAATATCAACCGCCAAACTGTCAGAAAGTTTCATTTTCAGTATCCATGTAACCATTTTACTTTTGGCAATTACAGCACCAAGCTTACTTTCTGTTTATGGCCGATTTAATTGCCATTTTCCTGAGTAGTGAATAAAAAACACAAACTGGACGCGTAGATAAGTACTTATATATTGATATCTACCTTTTTGTTTTCAAATGAAAATGTTTCTTCTCTGTTGACAACAAAGCCACCTCGTGAGAAGACATGCATTTTTTTTGTGTTGATGGTCAGATTGTTTACCTGGGTATACTGCACAAGTTTTCCCAATTTTATTCTGCCAAGATCAATTTGAGATTCTGCTAGTATGACCAGATCGTCAGTGCATAGTATCAACAAGTCTGTTCTCTTTTCGGATTCCAAGCAAATATTTTTTAAAGAAATAATCTTCCATATATCGTATAAGAGGGCTTCAACATCCTCCCTGAAGAACTGTACTGGTGATATAGAATAATTTTGTCAACAACAAAGTCATTGAGGTATTTGCATTTAAATAAATAAGATGAATCATATTTTAGCTAATTCCTACACTGAACAATTTTTGACGAAGAATTCAGTGAGTGATTGAGTCAAATGCCCTTTTGAAATCAACAAATAATGCAAATATATTTTTTCTATAACGGATATAGCGTTGTATGATAGACGAAAGTACTTAGATATTGTCAATACACCCGCAATTCTTACGAAATCCAGATGGTGATTCAGGAAGTCTGCTTTCAGCCCAACACTCGAGGCGTTTGAGTAGAATTTGAGTAAATACTTTAGCAACACAGTTAACCAGTGCAATAATCCTGAAGTTAGAAGGATCACCAATAGGCCTTATCTTGTGCAACATTGTTAGTAGATCCTCAGACCAACTAACAGGTACGGTGCAACCCTCAAATATTTAATTATAGACACATTTTTCACTTATACAATATGAATGAACGTAGCATCTTATAAAGACTTATTTCTAGACTGTGAGAGTTCATTTAGGTACATTAACAAACTGCTGTTCATATGATAATCTTCATCTATAATAACAATAGTCGTGACAGAAACAAGACAATATTGTAGAGCTACAAACGAACAACAAAAACCACAAACCCGAAGCTGATGTCCTTGGTATAAAACAGTACATTGGGGTTTCGAAGAAAATATAATGAATCAATTCAAGTTGATTGCAATGACATACAATAAATAAGTCATTAGTATCAATACAATACGTGAATCCACGATAAACTTGTACATGAAGTTTCAAAAAATGTAAAGAGAAAAATTGTTTCTATTCCGATTTTACACATATATCTTAACTTTTATTAATTAAAAACTTCGATAAAATAGTTTTCTTTAAGAAAACGAGAAAAGCATTTACCATTTCTATTTAGTTTCCTATTTTTAGAATAGAAATTTATTTTGATACATTTTTGTCAGTACTAAAATGACTCCAAACTCATTAATCAGAAAATCGTCGAAATAATTCAGGTATTTAACCAAATTATTGTACTTTTTATACAACTAATTTTAAGCGATTAATTGTAAAAAATATTAATTTCGGTAGGTAGCGAAAGTCACGTGACCCCGTCCGAGTGGGCCATTTTTCATATTTTTTAAAGAAAACATAATTATAATTAAAAGTTTTTCCTATACTATGATGCCAACTTTTTGAAGGACACTGTATACACACTCGTATACTTCTCCAACATGTATTACATACAAGTGCCACCCTACACACAAATAATCACGGAACGTGTCAATAGGCCTCTCGGCCAGCTGTCAATTACCACAAAAAGTGTTGGGTGCTTATCCCATGCCTTGTCAGAATTCGAAATTATCGTGACGACTGACGAATGCCTTGAAAGAGCTCCGACCATCTCGACTTATTAAAGGTATCCCTTATAAGTTATCGCAGTTGTCAGCCACTTATAATTTGATGGATTATTTTCCACTCGAGTGTAATCATAGCACTCTGGACATAATTAATTTATATTCCGGAAAGGTTTGGTACATTTTTCGATGTGGAATGTTTTTCTATTCATAATGACGAAGAGACTGAATTACAGAATTATAGTTTGAATTACTAAAAAACTAGAAAAAAATGCATACATACCGGTTTAAAAAACATCGCTGTCCAACGCACTATATAGGTGGGTACCGGTACACAATCGAAAAGAGTTACATTTCTGGCTATACCACCCAACCTACTATTATTTGAACGAACTATGCACACATAGTTGCCCAATTACTATTGAAACAAAGGTAATACTTGATACAGGGCAGAAGGACCTCGGTTGATAGCCATTTGAATAGAATGTAATGTTGATTCAATAAACAACATTTATTATTATTTTTACTTGATACACCTATCAATCTGTTAGGTCTTCGTCATTTAGTAATTTGTTATAAACATTTAAATACAAAAAAACGTGTTTTTTTTATTTTTTTGCTAATAAAATGGAAACTAATAGGGGGAGCAATCTGGTTGTACTAATGAAAAAAAATGTAGAGAATTGAAATACGAACAAGATGAGATGTTTTACGACCCGGAATATTTAGTAACGGAGAAAAACCGGAAAATCCGGAAAATTTTGCGATTTTTTAAAATATTCATAACTCCGCCACTTTTCAAGAAGTCGGGTTGGCCCTTCTCATGAAAGTATTGAATTATTTGTACTTTATGTATGGAGAAAACAGAAGCTGTAGGATCATTAGTTTTGACACAATTGCAATTTGATTTTTTTGATTTTATTGGAAATATGAACAGGATGTTCATAAAGTCAGTTGTGAAATCATCTGCGATTGAAAGTTAAACTTTGAACGCTATTTTCCATCGTACAAGATAACCTTTCTTCATGTTGTGAAGAGAAACATTCTCAATTGAAAATTGAACCAATACATGACTCCTCTGGAAATTGAAAAAACCTACGATAAATTGAAGTAACTTTTTTGTAATATCTAACTGCTACTTCCTTGGCTGAAGCCACGCTGGACATTGAACTACATCTCATAGATATTGTGAAAGACCCTATATAACTTGAAAGAAAAAATCTGAAAGTGAAAATTCGCATTTTCATTCAGATAGTTGATTAGTTCTTAAATGTCCAGTTTCCATTGGAGATTCTTATATATAAATAAGATGAGGAAGAATGTTATTCAGAAGTATCACTCACAAAAAATCGCCCATTTCATTCATCTCTTTCGCTAGGCCTCAAATACATTTTGGTCGACAAAAATCTATTTTCTAGGACCATTAAGAAAAATGAACATTTCAATTTCGTCTTCGATTAAGAAACCTACCTCGTTATAACACCGATTTTCAATTCCCACGGGCTAGCTGTATCGAAATATTTCATTTCCAACGACTTTCATGAACTACTAGACTGTCATTATAGGTATGTATTAACGCATTTTATGAACATAAATAATATCGAATCAAGTTTGTTTACGTCTGTCTAATAATTTGACATTTCATATCAGTAGATAATTACAAAATTCGATTGAAAAAATTAAGTTATTAAAAATGTTTAGCGATAGTGAGGATGATTTAACAATCAAATTAATAAATTTATATCAGAAGCTCCTGATAATGCCTATCTTCTGACAAAGGTATGATTTTCTTTTCATGAAACCAGAATAATTTCAATAAAAAGATTGATTACAATCGGATTCTATATTTTTGAATACTTGACAGATACTTTCTATATAACAGTTAATTTGAACAAATTATTATATGCTCTAGTAACGACGAGTGTTGATTCAGATGACACATGGATTTTGGATGGTGGGAGCGAGGGTTCAAATCCACGCAGCCACATTTTTTTTTTTTTCATTTTTCTGCATAAAGTTTTTTTATTTCCAAGTTGTTATTTGTTTCACGACGTAGGTAGGTACGTGTACAAAAAGAAAAAATAGATGTTTCATTCAACGGGTGAAGAAAGAAAAAATTATCTAAACCATTATAAAAATGACGGCAGGAGAGTTTATGATAAAAAGGATTATTAAAAATATTACAGATTTGTTAATGATTCAGATGGTCGTAGAAAAAGTATACAATGAGCATGAAATGACCCATTTCCCACTAGTAGGTATATGAAATTTTGTACCACTCGTGGGAAATGTATGTCATTTCATGCTCATTGTACAATATACTATTTTACTCTTCTAAGATCATCAAGGAGGTGGGAAAAATTCTTCAGAAGCAATTTCACACTGTAATGATGGAATTGTTGGACTATTTCTTGTGCGGTGACACTTTGAATAGTAATTTACGTAATAAGTCCGGAAAATACTGTTTTTTTGGACGAGTAGACCAAATTCTAGGACGAGCGTCAGCGAGTCCTGGAAGTCTACGAGTCCAAAAAAACTGTTTTCGGACGTGTTGCGTACACTATTTTTTCGGCAATCATGTAGAATAACAAATCAATGAGACGCATTTAGTCTAAGAGACGAAGAGAGGTCGAATTTCACCCATCTGTTAACCGGATGAAACGATTCCAAATTTGAATATTTCGAACATTCCAGTTCTTATTTGTATTATATATTGAAATTCGAACAGAAGATAGGTACCAACAGAAACATTCTAATTCTTATTTATATTGATATTTGTATTAAAATTCGAGCACTTCCTTGACTAGGCCGGGAAGTGCTACGTTCCCAAAGAAAAAGTGTCCGGGAAGTGAACACTTCCCGGATGGTTGCCGAAAAAATATTTTTCTGGCATAAAACCTGTCATGGGTATGGCATGATTTTATTGGAAATATGAACAGGATGTTCATAGAGTCAGTTGTGGAATCATCTGCGACTGAAAGTTAAACTTTAGACGGGGAAGTAGTTGTTTTCTGTTAGATATTACAAAAAAGTAACCATTTTTGTCGACCAAAATGTATTAGAGGCCTAGAGAAAGAGATGCAATTCACTCATCAATGAAATGAGCGATTTTCTGTGAAATACTTCTGAACAACATTCTCATTCTCCCTTATCTTATTTATAGAAAAGAATCTCCAATGGAAACTGGACATTTGAGAAAAAATCAACTATCTGAATGAAAATGCAAATTTTCACTTTTATCTCAAGTTATATAGGGTCTTTCACATTATCTATCAGATGTAGTTCAATGTCCAGCATGGCTTTAGCCGGGGAAGTAGTTGTTTTCTGTTAGATATTACAAAAAAGTTACTTCAATTTATCGTAAGTTTTTCCCATTTCCAGAGGAGTCATGTATTGGTTCAATTTTCAGTTGAGAATATTTCTCTGGATTTTTTTCTTGCACCATCTTGCAGTATGTGATTGTGATTATTTTAAAAATTCATAACTCCGCCATATTGCAAATTTTTAAAGTAGAAGTATAGAACCATAAAACGTATATTCTCAATTTGAGCTACAAAGCTGCGAGATGGGTGAAAAATGCTTGCAAACATGACTGAAAATAGCCGAGCCCGCGTAACCCGTTCATTAGAAGTATTCCCCTCATCTCCCGGTCTCTCCTACCACTCGACCACTTACGCGGGAGTATTTTGAAGAGTTTTAATCTTATTAAAATTTAAGCTGGGAGCTTTTGGCTAGTCTGTCATCATCAGAGATTATTCTAAAATATGAAATGTTAGTTAGATTAAATAAAAATTGATACTCATAATGAATATTGTCAGTTAATACTTAGAGATCGAGATTTATCTGCTAACCTTAATGCAGTCTGATAGTTGAATTCTTGTCGAATTTTTGCATACCAGAAATGCTTACGTTAAGTTGGAAGTGGCTAACATTGCGGTTATTGTGTGCTAAATTATACTTCTTAGGTTGATGTATCAAAGATTATTTCAACTTTATGAAATTGTCAAAGTAGAAGATGATTTGGAATTCTTAAAGGTAAACACTGGTTAAAATCACAATTCAGGTGAATTTGGGCATTGGAGCAGTGAGGTTGAAATTCAGATGTATTCAAGTAGGTTCAGCCTTTTGAAGTTATTGGCTTGCGTGTGATGTTAAATTTTGCCATTGGATTTGGGAGGAATTTAGTGATTATTAAATCTGATGTGGAAAACAAAATTAGATAATTTTGATAGATGTTCTTTGATACGAACATTGAGGGATCTGATGGTTCTCCATATGTATGTTGTAGGGCACTTACCTCAAGAAAGTTTGGAAATGCGTCTATCCATCGATTTACTTATACGGTTTTTTATTGAAAAGTATGTTACTGATTTTACTGATTTTATCATAATAATAATGAATAATATTTTCAGATTATCAATTTTCTTTTCTTTCCTCGAAAAGGGGCCTAGGTAAGGAAGAGATCTATACGTTGATGGATACCGTGGTTGTGACTGGCAGTATATACTTCATTTAGGTTGATTCTCCGTTTTATTTTGTCAACTGAATTAGTGAAAAACAAAAGTAGGCAAATTCAATAATGAGTGCGATTGGCTCTTAGATAAGTAGTAGTTAGAGTAGGTATATTCTAAAAGTTGGATAATTTGACTTCCATTAAGAAATAGTGGTATAAATAGAAGTAAGTGGTTCAGTTGTTCAGTAAGATTTTAGCTCATGAAGATGCTAACTTTGTAGACGAAACGCGCGTCGAGTGTGATTGGTGACGTAGTTTTGGTGTTTGGGTAGTTTCTTTTTCTTGAATTGTATCCACAACAAAGGTTCCAAAATATTCATTCATTTGAATTAGTGATTATGTCAGCGGATGTTCCATTGTTCACTGCCAATTGTATTAGAATGTTGACTTCATTTTCATCATAGGAAATAGACATCTGAATGTTGAGCAGTATACGTGTGTAACAGTTTTTGTTGGAAGGAGTGATTGCATGTCATGAGAATAAGGTGGTTTGAGTGTATTTCCGATAAATGGCGAATTCGAGTTTATTATCAAGGTTTTTTATTATTTCACTCTCTAGAATGTTCAGTTCGTTGCTGATTTCTTTTTCTATGGTGAATGGAGAACTGGGATAAAGGTTGTTAATCGAGTGAAAATTGTCCAAGAAATCAGTTGAGATGAGATAACTTTATGGAGTTTAGGAATATATTTATTTTCAAGATTATCGAGAAATAAGTAGGCTGGGAGTGGGGATGATGGATAATGCACCTGTAGAAATTTTGTTGAAAACAAAGTCTCGGTATAAGCAAAATTCAAGTCGGTATGATAATAACATTTACAATTGTGTCAGCTTCAATGTTTGTTTAAGACAAAAGGTTTTGGATGATAAGGATGGTTTCTATTCTGAGTATGTTGCTGAATAACTTGGTAAAAAAAAGCATTTTAAATTAATTTGATGAGTTTTATTTATATTCACTAATTGTTATGAATTAGTATTTGTAAATTTCGGAGTGTAATTGAGGCATTCTTTCAGTAAGTTCTTCACGAATTTGGCTAATTTTCAAACATGTGTATTGTCGAAACTAACTGCAGGTCCGATAGCATCAGTGTTTTGGTATTGACATCTGAGTCACTAAAGGAAGAGGATGTTGTATCTAGTTGATTTTTCACATCAGAAACTAATTTATCTAAAAATCAAAATTCGAAATTATTTGAAACATATTGTGTGAATATCGATGCTGTTATCGAAAGCCTACAGCTCAACAAACTAGCAATTAAGAACACCTAAAAAATAGTTGCTTCTCAATTGTTATGAAATTATAAACCAAATATCTCAATGATAACAATTAATTTGAACAAAAGTCCAGAAATCAAATTCGTTTGATTAATAAGTTGGTTTTTGAAATGAAAATAAACAAATTAATCATGGCAAAAACAGACAGTCTTATGCATGAGAAAGATTATACAATGAAAAAGTAGAAAACTTTTCATCGTCAAACGAACTTGGACGCCTAAACAAAAGTGACTTCAAGATACCACATCCTCCTTCTTTAATGACTTGAAAGTCTACCCCAAAACACTGAATTTATTCAAGCTTAACTCTTCAAAGATAAGTGTATACAAACAAAGAAGTCTTACAATCACAATTGAATATGTATATTAACTTCGATTTGAATTTGTTATAACGAATCGGTCGTTTTGGATTTCTGAAACATAGATATCTATTTAGGGAATCAATTTTCATCGACAAGATTTGTTAAACATCGAGGATTTGGAAGAGTGTGGTGGTACCACTCCTTCGATTTCCTACACGTGATTAGGCCCTTTCGGATATGAAACGAGTTGAATAGGAAACAAATCAAACCGAAACTGGTAATATTCGAAAGTAATGTCATCCTACTCACGTCGAGAACCAGTTCGCCGCGTTTCATAGACTACATTGCTTGACTTTGGGACCACTAACTGACTTATCCTTATTTGGAGGTGAATCTGGTGGCCTCAGTTAATAAAAACTTCATTGACGGCTGGATGGCAGACACCGATGAAAAAACTAACGCGACGACAACTGCAGAAACTATTTTTACTTTAAGTGAGATGCAGGGTATACGTGTTGTATAATGATAAAATCATTTGCTAATAGAGTTGGACAATTATTGTGCTTGAATGATCGATGACAACATAAGAATCAAAAGGTCTTGAATCACTGTGGCTTTGTACTTTTCAGTACTTTGAAGAGATTTCTTTCATGTAAAGAAAAGCCTGTCCTTGAAAATTTACAAACTTCCAAAAATAAGAAAAAAATAGTTTTTTTGCTTTTGTGAAATTGTTAAATAGTTGAAGAAATGGCATTTTGTGGACGTGCTTTATCAATAAAAAGGCTACATATGCTACATATGATAAACTTTTTCAACTCCTGTGTTGTTTCCGTGAAAACAACAGTGTCTTACTAAAAAAATAAAATACATTATCGTGCATGGACATATCTTCTATGAATGAAATCGAAAAAATGTACTTGTTAGGTGGCTTTCACGTTTTGTTTGAACAAGTTATGACTTCTATCGTAGCATTTAAAAGTTATTCCTCTTGCCTTAACTTTTAATGTAGGCATGTACCAGTACCAATAGGATATCAATAAAATCCATAGAATATCAAATTAATAATACAAACAAAAAATAATTATGTATATTACATCAAAGAAATAGACAACAAGATCAAACGGAACACAATTATAAAAACTGCGTCCACGTCCAACCATTAGACAAAAATGTTCCTCTCATGTAGAGCCACAATAGGCCATTGGCCGCAGTGGAGGGCCTGATACGGGCCCACTCACGTTCAAACCTAACCTAACCTTCCTCTGATAGATTGGATCAAACGTTGAAATATCCGGGTGTGTTTTGGATTGTCTCGAAGCTTGGAATGATGTGATTTCTTAATTCATTAACACATTCAATGGGGGTCGTATAAACCAAGGACTTAAGGTAAGATGCAAAAGTCCAAGGGGTTCAAGTCTGAGAATCTGGGTGGCCAACGTTGATGTCCTGCTCGGCCTATCCGACGATTTGGATAGACATTGTCCAAGTGCTGACAAGCATTTATGCTAAAATTGGCTGACGCAACCACATTCGCGCTAGAATAGATAGTGAATCATTTTCAAGTGAAATGAGAAGCTGCTTCTGATGAATTTTTTTTACGATGCACCATTTATCCTCAGCGAAGCCTCAGCGGTAGAAAAACGGTCCGATAACAATTTCGCCAACAATTCCGACCAACAAGTTAGGTGAAAATTTATATTGGCACCAACCTTCTTGTGGGTCATCTTCGGCTCATAGATGGCTATTATGAAAATTTGTAATCTCTTGCATTGAAAAGTTGGACTCGTCAGTGGATATTACGTTTCCTGAGCGTTTCCTGGGCATTTTGGGTAATCTTTTGAAGACTCCATTGACAGTAGTTCCTGAACTTCATGAATATGGTAGGAATACAATTGGTATTCCTACAAAATTTTCCAAAAGAGTTCATTGCAAACATTTAGTGTGTTAGCAATTTGTCTTGTACTCAATTCCGGACGATCTTCAATCATTTTAAGAACCTCTTCTTCCAATTCCATCAGTTTTTCGTTTTTGAAAAGTCTTTCTTTCACAGAGACGTTGGTAAAGATGTTCAAAAGTTGTGTGAAGAGGTATCTCGTGCTGACGATACATTAGCACGATCATACATGAAATGCATATCGGCCATTATTTATATTGAAGATTTAAAAGGCACAATTGAACTTTCACCTACCACATGAAAATCAACGCGAATTGAACTGTCAACTACCAGTTAAAAATCAAAGCGACTTATAGCCGTACCTTCTAGATTTTTTCGATTTCATTTGCAGGAGATCCGTTCATACACGAAGTTGTTTTTAATTTTTTTATCAATAAACTATTGCTTTTACGAATACGAAAACAACACAGGAGTTAGGAAAGTTTTGCAATAAATCTTCCTTTTCAACACATATCTTTTAATTTGGAAATTTTGTTTCGTTGAAAAGTTCTGGTAAAGAATGAAATAGGCGTTGCATGTTTCACCCCTTTTAAAGATCACATCAAAATTTAAGAAAATATTCATAGGTAGCATTTTTATTGGTGGACACGCACACAAAACACTATTTCTTCAACTCTTCAGCAATTTCAAGAAAAAACTAAAAACTGTATTTTAATACGAGAAGTATACGTGAATACGTCATAATTTTAAATGTCTGTATCAGCAAAAAGAAGTTTATATGGCATAATATTATCACAAATATTATTTACAAACAGGAAAAATTGTAGAGGCCAAAGATTTGATCCTTGAGGCACACCAGAGCAAGCCACAAATCCGAAACTATTCTCCTGTTCGTATTCCACATATAAATTTCTATCTTTCAATTAGCATCTCAGGAGGTATTTTAAATTAGTAGAGATTCCCAAGTGGTTCAGTCTTCTTAAAAGTAAATCATGTGATACTATGTCAAAAGCTTTTCCAAAGTCAGTACCTATACATTACATCTACTTGATTTTTAGCATCCATAGAATTCGAGACGAACTAAGTGAACGTGCATATAGATTGGAAACTGTACTTCGTGATTTCATGAAGCCGTGTTGAAATTCCGAGAGCGAACTACTTATGTGATTATATATAAGTTTCAAATGCCAACATAATGAGAAAAAATAAACTGCAAGAGTACAACCTTTCCCCAAAATAAGAAAAAGTACCCTACCGCAACTTCAAACCTATCGCAATGCTATTTGTTGAGTCGAAGGTCATGGAAAAATCCATCATAAAAAGCCAAGGAATTGTAAATGATCGACGTCAGATATCAACTGGTGACCAGCTGCTACACTAAAAAAATGTCACGTGAGTCACCGGTTTTTCTACACCATAAACTTAGTTTCGATTTATATGAAATAATGCTTGTATTGCATTACCCACTATATCTCAGTGACAAAGTTTTAGTTCATGCTAACAAAATATGAGATAAATTAAATGAGAAGAACAATTACATTTTACACCCACCAATTGATCATCTTTCAACGCAAATAAATTATTGAGCTGCACTGAAAATAATTTTTGGCTAGGGTAACAAAAAAACTGTTACGGTAACCATATACTTCTGTCATTATAGGCACAACCAGATATGTAATTACACTAACCATCTCAAAATTGTTAAGTAAATATGGTTGAAGTAAAGAAACAAAATATGGTCAAAACAGCCATATATAAGTAGTATTACTTCAATAATGAAATACTGTGAAAATATTCAGTTACCGCTAGTAAGCAAAAAAAACAAAATAAAATTTATAAGATCCACTGGATTCGAACACATGAACTTTGGATTACAACGCAGAAGGCAGATGCTCCAACTGCACACGCCAAATCACCTTTTTTATCAATTTTATTATTGGTCAGTGATGAAGGACCTACAGTTGGACTGAATACTACTTTGTCAGTAACTTGACAGGGAATTAATATGACCCATTGCACAAACTGCCAAATATATGTGAACTTTTATGAATAATTCTTTCTAAGTGGGAGTTCTGATTATTATATGTGATTAAAGTGTTTCTATTAGAAAGATTTAGATTACTGAGTATCCATCATCTCATCTGTCATTTTACTTGTAACACTAGTGTTAAAAGTGATTTTGTGAAAACGTCAGTTTTTAGTTCATATGTCAATAAATTGTCACTGACAGTAATAGGTATCGTATCTATAACTGAATTTCTCAGTTTTGGATAGTGGTAACAAGACAATTATTGCTCAAATAAATCTTAGTATCCGGTTAGATTTTTGTTTTGTCGAAACTATTGAATAACATTGTTCAGTCAAATGAATTATATTATCAAAATAACAATATTTCTATAACAATTTGCATATTGTTCATGTAACAATGAAATTTTGTTCGTTCAACTGGAATGTATTGTCACACTAACAATCTTTCGATAACAATTTCCATATTGTTCCTGTAGCAAAGCAACCATCAGTAGTTTGGTATATTTCATTAAAAATTATTGCTACCCTAACAATAAAATTGTTAACCAAGTCGTTTTATTATCGCTTACAGTATTATTTCTTTCAGTGTGGTTAGTTCAAATCCACTTTTCACCGAACTTTTAAATCCTACCTATCATGTAGTCATTTCTCATATTCTCATATATTTAATGTTATCTCTTCAGTAAATTTTCATTCTTCGTAAATTTCCATCGTGATTTGTTCATGAAGATTGTAACTACAGGAACTCCGACAGTACTGAGACATTCATTGATTAAAATCGAAAACAGATATTTCACGGTCGTGAACGTGTATTTTCAACAAAGCTGTTGCAGGTAACGTCACTGCAGGTGACTTTTATTATCGTAATTACAGTATAAGTTATAATTGAAGAGTGAAGGAATGCACCAAAGCGAATTATTTTAAATGAAGCTCGTCCGATTTTGGAATAGCTACGACTCCCAATGTGACTGTTTCTGTGTTTTTTGCTGCACAGTTTCAACTCCAAAAAGTCGACGAGAATGCATTCTTATACATCACTCAGTTGCAAGAATGTAATTTAATAGGGCATTACCAAAAGTATGTTTTATACAACTGTCAAAAAAGTGACATTATTAATCTCCATTGTTGCGTAAACACTTTCTATTTTTTTCACCGTGGAAAAAATCTTTTTTAAGTCTATGAACATCCTGTTCATATTTTCAAGAATAAATATCATAATAGGGTTGTTTAGAAAATATCAGAAATGACTTCCAAACACATTTTACATGAAAAATGCTCATTTCCTAACAAAACCCTTCAAAATTGGATAAATTAGGTATACTTTATCCTGAAGAAGCCAATGTTTTGGCGAAATCCGTGTTAATTATGTTAAATCAAGAAGTTAAAATCATTAACATCGCACAGAACTCTTTTTTTGTTATAAGTACCTACCTATCAGGTAAATAATCTTACAACTTCATATATTTAGCCCAACGATGCTCCTAATTTCTGATTCCTTCCTCCAGAATTGCTTATTTGAATATAAAACCCACTTGTGTTAGAAAAGCAAAGAGAACCAAAAGTGGTTTTGGTTCTTTTTATTCATTACAATTTGATTTACCGTGCAAAGTGGATATTTGATGTTTATGGTCCGTTTTCTCCATTTGTTTATGACATTCATTATGTAATACCCACTTACATACATTGTAAATTTCTGCCTTCGATAGAATAAACAGGATTGAGCGTAGAAAATGGCTGATATTATTATTGATTCCAATCAATTTAATAATAATCTTTATTAGCATCATCAGCTCTCAAAGTACAGTACAGAGTATAAAACAGTATAATAAATAAATAAAAAAAATGTGAAAAAATAAAAAAAATATATCATATAATTTTTTCAACGCTATAGTGGTTTGTCCAAGTAATATCATCTTTATATTGGACATTAACTTTCCGAACAAACTGGTACTGTAAAATATACTATTTTAAATAATTGTTTCAATGAAGGTGATATTATTTTTATTCAGTTATTTATTGTCGTTGATTTATCCTGTAAAAAACACTCGATCTTCTCTTGTATTTACATTCATTTCAACTCAAAATGTTTCCATCGGTAATATTAGTCGAAAAGCATCAGACAAAATTGCTCGAGGTATGATCTCGAAATTTTTTCATGTCAGTTTTTCTCTCAAAGTTACTGTTTGGCAAACTTACTTCGTAAAACAAAAAAATTTATCAAAAAAAAACAGCTCTTGTGTGTTTATTATCGATAAAAAAAGATACACCTTTTGAGATAACATATACAGGAATAATTCTACTTAGATCTTCAGTTACAATGTGGTGCTGCAGGTTTTTTGGTTTTTCTTGCATCTTTAAAAGCAAATGCGTCACTTAATCCTACTAAGCTATGTAACATGTAAGTTGACCTTTCTGAGAATTTCCTGTTACTTCCAATCATTCTAAAGCAATGAAAATTGACACCTAATTAAGCTTTTCGATTTAATGTAAAATATAGGGAATAGTTTGAAGATAAGAGCGGTCTGTGCAATGTTTTAACCATGTCGGGTCAAAGACACAATGATCAAACTCCTTAAAAGCTCTACACAGAGAAAAAATACTGTAGCAGGTTCATGCACAACGTTGTGTAAGACACAGTTGTGTAGATATTTTACACAATTGTCCATTTTTTCATCACACGCGTTTTGTGAAATTCAATAAATATTTGTGCAAGTCAATTTGTATAGTATTCATGCACTTTCACATTGTCTAAAAATACACAAAAATATGCACATCTACCATAACACAATTTATATGGAAAACATCTACAACGCATTGAACTCATCTTACACCTGTTGTGCACTTTCTATTTGATATGCACAAATAGTATACTATTACAACACAATTGTGTAATTTGCCACAACTTAACCAAGGCGTCGTCTCACCCAACTAAATACGCATGCGCGGTACTCCGAATGTCCAGTCCATCATTGTTTGATTGTTTTATGCTGATCGAAGGGCGAGGCTCGTTAAGTGTACTCACCTATTATTCATTATTTTCTCATGTGTATGTGGTTTTGTGTCAAATGGAAGTGTTAGAATATTGAGCTGAAGTGGTTCGGATTCCACCTTTATTTAAACTGTAGGTCCCGGATCTCCCTTGCTCGCACAAGCTCTGCTTTTGAGGGGTTTTTTCCTAAAACCTGGGAGTTTCGTAAAGACAAATTTTACAAAAACATTTGCAAACTGATACTAATATTTGAAGGTTGGTATTGCTATTATTTTTTGTTATAACATGAAACCTACAAACTGACTTCATTTTCATCATTTTTAATGGTTTGAAAAGTGCATCCTCGTACCTACTTCCTACTTGAGTAAATATAGTTTGACACGAAGATTACTTTAAACTTTATTATTATTCAACGTGTTCCAAAATAACAAAATGTTCATTTATGTTCAGGTTGGTATTTTGTATTTCTGTTATTTTATTCGTAATAAGAGTTTATAGTTCAGTTATTTTTGTTATTATTTCTATGTGGTGAAATAAAGATTATTTGAATGACATTTAATTTCATTTCAACCTTCTGAAAAGCGAAGCTTGTAATTTCTGAAAGAATGAGATATGAAGAAGCGAGCAGGTTGAAACTGATGCTTATTCTTATCTTATTCCGTTTGGATATTATGTGCCTCAAGTGTATCCTTTCTTAAAATTATAAATTGTACCTATTAAAATTGGCCTTGATTTGTACATAAATATGTACAATATACCTACACTATTCATGTATGCGGAGTACACAAATTTGTGAAATTTTTTG
Organism: Chrysolina oricalcia; assembly: GCA_944452925.2. Taxonomy (NCBI): domain Eukaryota; kingdom Metazoa; phylum Arthropoda; class Insecta; order Coleoptera; family Chrysomelidae; genus Chrysolina; species Chrysolina oricalcia. The sequence goes on along the minus strand of OX101817.2, from coordinate 22,359,392 downwards.
CATCCTATATTTAAAATACCTACACAATTTGTACAAACTAGGTACACAAATTGTTGCCATTCATTACAATTTATGCATGAACAGTACACAAGTTGTTGACATTCGTCGCACAACATACCGATTAATTTTGTATATTTTGTGTATAAAATTAAAGCAAAACTATTCAGAATAATACAACACTGAAGTGTATCGTTTATACACAATATCTCTAATACAATATTATAGCAGAAAAATGAACAAATTGGTGCTGTCAACTTTTTAGGAACAAATTGTGCTGAAATTATTCACAATTGTGTAGAAAACATACATTTATTTCTCTCTGTGTAAACCATAAACCCTGATGGAGTTGTCATCTTTGGAAACCCCTCGAATATGTATGTGTTCTGTGCTCTTGAACCATACATTTCTATTTTGGTGTTGTTCTCCGTGGTGAATGAAACTTTGATGACTTTTGGCATGAGAAATGCCATCCTTCGGTGCGCCATATTTGGATGTCAACCAATCCGCTTATAGTAAGTACTCACGATACGCTACGTGTATGCACGAATGTTTTTGTGAGGAGGACGCTCAGTTTCTTGGTTTTTTCAACGAGAGGTGCGAGAAAATGGAGATTTTGAGGGATATTCATTTGCTGTACTATTTCCTGAGGAAAGGGGTCATCTTCTTAGAAGATGAGTTTAAATAAATTTTAACCAGGAATGCATGCTTTTCTTGGGTGTTTAATCACTGAAATAAATCTTTCTAGAGATCTAACGGCTATTCCTCCTAGGCACAAAATTTCGACATGGATATTCAATAATGACTTAATGGAACCTTTATCGATTAGAAAATAATTCTATTTTGGTGGATCACATTCTTCCCTAGTTTGCCTTCCGTACCTAGGATTCTTTTTTTTATTGTTTATGGAACTACGAGGATATATTGAAAAATTCTTAGCCTACTATAGAACCAAACAAAATTTCAATGTCAAAATATTTTATTACTCAACATATTCTCCTCTTAATTGGATACATTTAGACCTTTCAAAAAAAATGTTTCTTCTTGCTCTGCAAACCAGACCTCCACAGCTTTTATTACCTCCTCGTTGGAAGAAAATTTACGACCTTTTAATCTTTTTTTTCAGTTGAGGAAAGAGATGATAATAGGACGGAGCCAAATCTGGTGAATAAGGGGGGTGTTCTAGTAATTCAAACCCTAAATAACGAATTTTTTGAACGGCAACATGAGATTTGTGTGCAGAGGCGTTGTCCTGCAAAAACAAAACACCTTTGGATAGCTTTCCGCGTCTTTTCTCTTTAATTCTTTTCCGTAGAGTGGTCAGTAATGTCGAATAGTAATCTCCAGTTATTGGTCTACCCTTATCCAAAAAGTCAATTATGATTACTCCATGGCAATCCCAAAAAACTGAAGCAAGAACTTTTCCAGCATATTTTTGGACACGAAACTTCTTAGGTCTTGGAGAACCGGAGTGTCGCCATTCCATCGATTGTTGCTTTGTTTCTGGATCGTAGAAATGTTCCCAAGTCTCATCCATAGTAACAATTCAGTTTAAGAAGTCTACATCGTTTTCAAATCGAGCACAGATCGAACGCGATGCTACTACCCTTGCTTTTGGTCAACATTCAAACATTTGGGGATCCATTTTGCAGCAATTTTTCTCATGTCCAAATTGACGTGAACTATTTGATGAACGCGTTCGTACGAAATATTCAGTGCTTCAGATATCCGTTTTAGCCCAATTCGACGGTCTGTTAAAATCATGTCATGAACTGCATCGATATTTTCGGGGACTGACACAGAAACTGGCCTTCCCGGTCGGTCATCATCTTCAAAGGAAAATTTCCCTCTTTTGAAGCTTGCAGTCCAATTTTTCACGGTCGCATACGAAGGACATTGATCACCAAGGGTATTAAGCAAATCTTCGTAAATCTGCTTGCCTCCTAACCCTTTAAATACAGTTACTTGATGATGGCTCGATACTCCAATTTTTCGATTTTCACAATTTCGGTGGAATTTCTTTCAATTCATTGCGTAACTCTGGTTTACTTTTTTGACGTCAAACTTTACACTGACATGTTGATTTCATTGAAAATATGAACAGGATGTTCATATAAAGTCAGTTGTGGAATCATCTGCGACTGAGAGTTGGAATTTAGTCGCTGTTTTCCATCGTACAAGATAACTTCTCTTGGAAGGGATTCATGTTTTAAAGAGAAACATTCTCAATTGAAAATTGAATCAGTACATGACTCCTCTGGAAATGGAAAAATCCTACGATAAAATTGAAGTTACTTTTTTGTAATATCTAACAGAAAACAACTACTTCCCCGGCAAAAGCCACGCTGGACATTGAACTACATCTGATAGATATTGAGAAAGACCCTATATAACTTGAGAGAAAAAAATCTGAAAGTGAAAATTTGCATTTTCATTCAGACATTAAATAAATAATCAACTATCTGAATGAAAATGCAAATTTTCACTTTCAGATTTTTTCTCTCAAGTTATATAGGGTCTTTCTCAATATCTATCAGATGTAGTTCAATGTCCAGCGTGGCTTTTGCCGGAGAAGTAGTTGTTTTCTGTTAGATATTACAAAAAAGTAACTTCAATTTTATCGTAGGGTTTTTCCATTTCCAGAGGAGTCATGTACTGATTCAATTTTCAATTGAGAATGTTTCTCTTCTTTACACTGACACTTCTAATAAGTTATTGTTCGTTGCTATGGTAACGCAATATTTTGTTTATGCAGGGAACTGGTCTAGGCTAACTAGATATCAATACATCCTCGTACTACAAATTGATCCACGTGTTCTTCAAGAGAGCATTTCATTTTGTTCGACGATAACATTTAAGAATGCCGAGCCACGTAGTACATTCCAAGCCCTGGATTACAAGGTTAGATTGTTCCATGTTTTTTTTGAATGAATGTACCTTTTTATAATAATTGTTATATTTCACGACTCTAATATTGGTAGTTAATCAATTAATCATAAACATATAAGTGTGCACCCTGGTATAGATCTATAATACGGTTCTCGTTAGTACCATTGTGTCGTTTTAGACATAGATATTTTCCTTCTAGATTTATCTCGTCTAAAAATAGGGAAACTGTTGTATCTTCTTCAAATTAAACTTTTCTTAATTTTCATATTATTACATTTTTTGAAGGGTTAATGTATGTAATACCAAGAGGGTATTAAAATAATCGGGTTCACTCTGTGTTTGAATATTTACAGTCAGAATACAGTTACAGATTTTCTTCGTTTTCGTAAGATCAGAATTGAGTGGCGCTCCCCGGATTACTTAACAAATCGGAACCAAACTCATGACCATTGCTCCCAGATGAAAAGCTGCCGGTGCCTATGAAGCAAACTTCAGGGTTGTAATAGTAATCCTTGAAAATTCTCAAGTTTGTGGTTATAGCTACCCCAGAACGACGATTATTTTTTTGTTCCTATGTTATGGGACGTGGTGGCGCAGGGGTAAAGCATTCCCTTCTTAAGGTACATCTGACATTGATCAGACATTTAAAAGGTTATGCGAATTGTGTACTCATTAAAAAAAAGAGTTAAAATCATAATTTTAATGCTTCTGTTGTAAATAATGAGTTCAAGTGAAAGTGAAGAAGAAAGAATGTACGATAAACGAAGAAAAAAAGTAAGTATATGGACTAGAGAACTTCATGTACATCAGGAACAAGAGGATGAATTTTGAACCAGTTATACCAAATTACTAAGTTCCACGACTACTATTGAATTGCCATAAATTACTTCAATAAAAATTTCCAATAAAAAATAGCTCATTGCGGTCCACATGGTTCCAGCATCGTTTGGTTGACTTCAAAAACAATAAAAATTAGTATGTACTATGCATTGAAAATTTAATAATTAAAGTACCTGTAGTAATTCCTAACAAATTATTTATTTTTCCAATCCACATGTTGCTCAATGTTTTTTTTTGAAATATAGCATATTATTCAAAAGGATTCATGATAATAATTGATATAAGACATGAAGATGATTAAGAGGTTCATTTAGTATCGTGAAAAACATATCAGATTGCTTCCTCAATGAATTTAGTGATACTTTCGCAAAGAGCCACTGGATTTGCCTACGTGATCTATTTAAGATCAGAATATAGATGAAAAATAGAGTAGGATTGTTCTTGAATAACTTGTTCTATTATTAGATACAAGTTGTTTGATGTTTATTTATGCTAACGTGGATTCATCAACACAATTCATGCTCTCCTTGCAATTGGTTTGAAATTGTGAAGATGCGATGGATCATGATTTTACGAAAAAAATTTGCAATATTTCAGAGAAAAACATAAAATGTTTTCAAAAATACGTTTCAATCACTTGTTAAATCATTATCGAAATATAAGAAACAAAAATGTATCAGTAGCATGATCTGAATCTCATTGACATATCTAGAAAAATATCAAAATTGTTAATATAAGAGTTGTATAACAATTTCGAAAGAACTGATTGAAAGGTAGGTTTTTAGGACATTCGTTTTTCGACATATACAGGGAGGCCCACCACATTCGCCTCGGTATTTCTACGAGAAATGAGGAGAGTTAGGGAAAAACATTTAGTACAGTCATATGTGGGTCCATGAGGAGCATATTCCAAAATTATTTTGAAATATATACGGCGATCCCAAAAAAAATTACATACCAGAGTTATATTTTTTCTAATGGAACACTCTATATTTTTTATATTTTTAGATACTATAGACAACATAAAGGTAAGTTAATATTTTATTTCCCATACTTAAAACTGACCGTATCTGAAAAATTTTGAGAAATTTAAAAATACAGACCATAATTTAAAAATTATTTTCACCCTGTAACGTGTAACGAGCTGCTCGTGATTAAATGTACTGCTTAGCTCAAACGTTAAAATTAACTATTACATGAAATTTTTAATGCAATATTATACAGAGTGACAAAAAAAATTGCCTAAAAATTTGGACACACATTTAATTAAATTACTTCCTAAAGTCGAATGGAACACCCCGTATTTAGTGGCGTAATTTGATGTAGAATTAGATTCTCTTCAAAACTATATTAGGCTTCCCTATACCTATTTCTTCTGCTTTTTACACAAAAGGCGTTTTTATATTTTACTTTAATTTTTTATCTAAATGAAACACACTGTATTGTAATGAAAAGCAAAAAAGTATATTTGAAGTCATTTTATCGAAAAATTAGGAATCTTAAATAGTTTATTATTTTAATAAATGCTCAAAATGGTATACATTATTCTCGATGCATAGGCGAACTCTTTCTTGAAATGAGTGCTGAACTCTGGATAACATATTTTGCGGTATGGAACGGAACGCATTTCTTATTCGTACTTCCATATCCTGAGGTGTCGTTGGTGGTGTATCGTGAACAATACTTTTGATATATCCCCATAAAAAATAGTCGGGACTTGTAAGGTCCGGAGACCTGGCTGGCTAGTTCTGTGGACCTCCCCGTCCTATCCATCTATTTGGATATTGTCGATCTAACTCGTTTCTAACACGTCTATCAATGCGTGCAGGAGCACCATCTAGCTGCATCCACATCCGTTGATGAATATTAATAGGTATATTTCCAACAGCACAGGCAAATTTTTTTTTTCTCATTTTGTTAGAAATGTAAATTATTGGATATTTGGATAGCTTATACATTTGGGAATACTATTGAATGTAAATTTTCTCATAGGTAATATTATGTGCCTATGTTGAATGAAATGTCTATCGTTTTTATGTTTGAGGAGCTGCGTTTGTAGAAAAAATCATGTGTGTATTTCGAGCACAAAGTGTCATCGCCGCTCTCCAAAGATTACCGCGCTTCGCTTGGCGTCGCGCGGTAACTCTCTTTGTCGAGCGGCAATCAATCACTTTGCGCTCTAAATATACAAATAGCTATTAATTTTTTTCTCGATAACGGTTGCAGATGCGTAAAAATTACAAGTTACAAAAAAATTCATGAACAAAATAAAAAATGTATTTCATATGTTAGAATCCACCAACGGCGTACAACAAAAAAGTTTAAGGGGCTAAAAAGGGCTTGACCCCTGAAAAAATATCTCCCTGTAGATTGTTACAATCACCCGGCATACTGGATGATGTAAACCCTAAAAAGTAATCTATGTTTCAAATTTGATTTTGATATTTCAAAAACTGAAAGAGCTATAAAGAAAAAACTAAAAAAATCTTAAAACTTCAACACCCTGTATCTCAGAAAAAAAAGTCTTATTATGACCTGAAAAATACTCCCCTGAAATCTTGATACTGAATTTTGAAACACCCTGTATTTCAAAAAGACGATAATTTTAAACTAGTTAATACAATGATAATGGTTTGATTAATAAGTTGTGTCACGGTCAAATACTTTTTGTTTCATAATAATAATTAACATCATCTAGGAAAATAGGAAATCGTTAATGTATGTTTTTATTGACCCCTTTTGTAATTTTGGTATTTATTTCAATATGAAGTCTAATTTGCTAAGAAACAAGCGAATTTAACATATTTCGCCTCAATAATTGAGACACGTGCATCTTATTTTGAAGAATGCTTTAATATTTCAGAAATGTCAATAAATTTGAGTTTTTACATTTGCCTGTATTTTACTTTAGATACAACGTATTTTCAAAAATTTAAACTTGTGCTTCTAACGAATCTACGTATTCCTTAATAAAAAGGTTTTTAAAACGCATTTTAGGCTTTTCATTACAATACAGTGTGTTTCATTTTTAAGATAAAAACATTACTCATTAGTAAAATATAAAAACGCCTTTTGTGTAAAAAGCAGAAGAGATGGGTATAGGGAATGCCTCATATAGTTTGGGGGGAATCTAATTCTGCGTCAAATTACGCCACTAAATACGGGGTGTTCCATTCAATTTTAAGAAGACATTTAATTAAATGTGTGTCCAAATTTTGAGGCAATTTTTTTCGCCACTCTGTATAATATTACATTAAAAATTTCATGTGGTAGTTAACTTCATCCTTTGAGCTAAGCAGTAGATTTAATCACAAGCAGCTGGTTACACGTTACAGGGTGAAAACAATTTTTAAATTATGGTTTGTTTTTTAAATTTCTCAAAATTTCTCAGAATCGGTCAGTTTTAAGTATGGGAAATATAATAGTAACTCACCTTTATTTTGTCTATAGTATCTAAAAATATAAAAAATATAGGGTGTTCCGTAAGAAAAAATATAACTTTGGAATGTTATTTTTTTTGGGGATCACCCTATATATTTCAAAATAATTTTGGAATATGCTACTCATGGACTCACATATGACTGTGCTAAATGTTTTTCCCTAACTCCTCATTTCTCGTAGAAATACCGAGGCGGATGTGGTGGGCCACCCTGTATAGTCTCCGAAACGACAACGATTTTTTAAAATATATTTTTTAACTAATTTGAGCTTATTTTTTCCGATGGCAAATTTCAGAAAACGAAATGTTACTGACAAAATGAAATAATTTTATTCAAGACAGTTAACAGTGAGGCATAAGATGTCCGGAGGACTGCTCATTGCTAATATCCTATAGAATAGGAAAAGTTGGGTCGAAAATCCATCAGAAAACAACAACTTTCCTGGCTAATGCCACGACGAACATTGAATTACATCTGATGAAATTTCCGTGCAGAGTTCCTACAAGGTTATCTCTGCAATTGCTTGTTGCATGGAAATGTTCATCGAAACATTCGGACCACCTATATATCTATTTCGGGGTGTTGCCCCTCATCAGTATAGGGTAGGTCTAGCAGTCAATAACTAACGACTGCAACGAATGAATCGATAACCAAATCCATTTCAAGACCGAAACTGAGATCGCGCCCGCACAGTGGATACCTCCAAACTGCGAGCGCCATCCCAGCGCCGGCCACCCAACTAAGCAATACCCATGAACCACGATCGTCAAGACCGTATAAAACGGAGAAGAAAACTGTAGTTCACAAACAATGAGCTTATGACTTGAGGCATAAGATGTCCGGAGGACTGCTCATTGCTAATATCCCATACAATACGAAAATCCATCAGAAAACAACTACTTTCCTGGCTAATGCCACGACGAACATTGAATTACATCTGATGACAGTTAACAGTCTTTTAAACGCAGTAACTTATCGGGGCAAATTGATTCGATGCCGTTCTAAAGAATTCCTTGAAATCACTATGCAGCAATCAGGCATTCTTAGAGAAATCGACTATTAATAACAAATCGACCATTGATAGGGGTCATTAATGGACGATTTCCCGAAATCAGCCATTAATAACGAAACGTACATTAATAAGGGTTTTTAATGATCGATTTCATCAACATTGAAGAACATTAAACAAACATGCTAATACGAGGTAGGCGGAAAAGAAACATTTTTGAATGCCAACAACTTAACAACTTTTTAAATGATGACTTTTGCATGTAAATCTTGAAAGGTGTAAGAATACTAAGTACGCTTCTTGTACCTCGTATACTGTATGAAATATATGAATGTAACTCACTTTGAAAGGTGTTATAAAAATAAATAGGTATCTACCAGAAAAAGTTGTCATGCAGGTCTCATACAGGTGTAGACGAACGACCTCTTTTTTAATAAATCAATGTCCTGATTTAGCATTTAGAACGAAATTTTGAAAGTACGAATTCGCTGAACTGGAAAATAAGGATATGATAGTGAGTCAGTTCAAGGTAGTGCAAAATCATTGAAGCGGAACCCATAATTAAAAACAAATCTTCTAGTTTCGTTTTTATTAGATGGTTAACTATTTTCAACGTTTCGGAGAAACAGTCCAGTTCACCGTAAATATTCTCAAAATGATTTTCAAGAATAAAGTAAAACAATTAATAAATTTTTTGCGACGTTATTATGAAGAAAATTGGTTGAACTCAGAAAGACTGCTTTCATCATAATTCACACTGAAAAATTTGACCATTTAAAGAAAAACAGTTGACATTCAAGTCTTTGATAGGCGACAAAATGTGGATAATGGGAATCAGTCATTCGATTGCTTTCAATGAACCATTGAAAAGTTATTTTTTTTTCAAAGTAAAAAAGTTGCAGGGCCGCGAATATCTGTCTGAATCTTCCAGAATGTCATGCGCCACTAAGAATCGGAGCCATGTCTCTTTTCATAGATATTCTTACTGTCAAAGCAGTTTTGGACATTCGACAGTTTTGGAAGTTTCATTGAGGTTGACTTGACTAGTATAGTCTTACCAAACCCCTGACTTCATTCTCTAGACCTGCTAAATATTGTGTCACAAATGGTTTGTTCTTGTTTCGTACACTCGCGTTTCGTACAACCCAAAAATTTTCCTAAAATATTCTTGTTTCGTATCATTGTTTTCAATAAGGCAGGTGAACATTTATTCAATTGAATATTTGTCAGAATGCCTCTCTCATACTATTGCTCTGGCTGTTGCGGCGTGTACTTACTTACATTAATATTAACTCTTTAGTGCCCGCTTAGTTATTTACATATAATTCATAGCAATGGCGCATGTGATTTCTTCAAGATATTGTTATAATTGGTTTTGTTTTATTCTGGCAAAAATACTATCATTTAACAAACATAATCACAGAATAACACTTTTGTGGAGATTAATCCAGCTATAAAACCCTCATGTGTTCTCAATTCTAACAATGATCGTACTCACCGACTAACCCTTAATTGTCTTCCTCTAGGTAGGTACAGGACCGGGTCGAAGAATAAACTTACTCAAGGATATCTATACGCACTGGTTCACTTATATTCTCAATAACTACGATAATATTGGTCGCTATAACTTGATTCAATTATACTGGATTATAAAGAAACTCAATTGGCTTTGGTTGTTTATTGGCTAGGAAAAGTCATGTATAAAATGAGATAAATAAATTAAATGACTGGACGACTAAGCTAATTAAAATAGACTCTTCCAACAGATAGGTTCGCGTGGGTTGGACACCCCCTACATACTTTTATCAACCGTGAATATTTATACTTTGCCAGAAAGAAAATGTCCATAAAAACTTTCTGTGTTCTTTCAAATGTATCATAGGCGACTATCATGTCCCCTAATAACTAATTACAATATATTGCATCGATTCAGTTCCGTAATTTGATTCATTATATTCCCGAATTTTACATTCGGAGAAACTGTAACAATCTGTGTTCTTTTACATGGTGGTTCTTCGGGTTGTAAGGCCGCCGTATGTTTACAGAAGTTCTCTACCATTTTGTAGACCTTGAAGGTTCAGTATGTCCCTACGGCAATTATAAAAAATACAAATCTTCCTTTACAGAATGTGTTAATGCTCTCCAATAACCTGAAGGTTTGCGCCAAACATTATTTTCTATTGTGAAGGTTTTCACAGCCTGCCTTTTTTTACCATTTGTCTACCACTTTTAGTAAAACTGTTGTGAAGCAAAATGGTACCTTGCGGAAATATGCCATAAGAACGACAACTGGCCACTTGGTTCGAAACATGCCCTTGACAAATGTGCTAGCTATTAATGGCATTACTTAATTTTGTTACAGAATTAATTATCCCATTTTCGACTTCTCTCGTATACCTACCGCCCATTTTTCCCGGTGAAAATACATTTTGTGAGGAATGATTTTCTACTATGATCTAACCAGAACGAACTGACCTTACATATACTTTTGAGTGAAACAAGAAGCCGAAAATTCATTAATTAAAAATAAAACAAGAAAACACCGTTACAAACGAAGGTTTTCCTACTGCAGTTTTAAAATAATCTTGAATTTTCCGCAATAAAAGTATCATACAGTTATGTTAAGACAAAATAAATTCAGCTTTACTTGGTTGAAAGGAATGTCATAAATATTTTCTTTCTCTTGGTTGCATAAATTCGTTCTCGGGGGCATTGAAGAGATTCGAAATGCATGCTTAGGAATGGTTCTTTTCATGTTCATCTTCTCATAAACAATCGAAGATCTCGAGACGAACATAAATATGCAAATCATCCAGTCGGCAGCATCGTACGAACGGAAGAAAGGGATCAAAGATGTGTCTTGAACAATTGACGCACGTTTCCTCTATTTGTGGCAATATGTATGATATGTGAATGATGCGAATCTTGATTGCTTCTCTGATTGTCGTTTTGCTATTCAATCTGATGAATTGTATAGCATGGACAATCTTGCCAATATTTGAATTTTTTCACTGAGATACATAAATTGCTTGCAATTTTTTTAGTTTGAGGTACAGGTATGAATTGGGTCCAAAATCCATCAGAAAACAACTACTTTCCTGGCTAATACCACGACGAACGTTGAATTACATCCAATGAATTTCCGTGCAGAGTTTCTGCAATTGCTAGTTGCATGAAAATGTTAATTGAAACATTTGAACCACCTATAGATCGATTTCGGGGTGTTTCCCCTCATCAGTATAGGGTAAGTCTCTGCAGACAATAACAAATGTCTGCAACAAATGGTTCAATTAACAATTCATGTCAAGACAAAAGCTAAGACCGAGCTCGTAGTGTAGCTTTCACTAAACCACGATCGCCATCTCAACTTCTGCCTCTCATCCAAAGCAATTGGTATCCAAATGTGCGTGACTACTAAAACCACCAATACAAATAAATAAATCTGCATTGTTCACAATGAGCGCTTCTCAAGAAAGGAACAAGGTGTCCTACCTTACCAGGACGGTGCTCATTGCTGTAATATTCTTTTTAGAATATTAATTGAAACTTTTAGATTCGTTCAATGTTTATATTTACTAAACAAATTCAGTCAAAATTTTTTCTGACAACTCACAGTCCAATGGACATAGAATGAACATAGTGAAATATATAAAGGGTAAAACATTACATTTCCTCCTTAACTTGAATTATAAAAAATTCATATAAGTATTATTTGAAACTACTTTTGCACTTTGCTTTCCTCTCTGGTAGTTGTCTTCTAGAGATTCATGAATTTCAGCTTCAACAATTTCTTGAATTGGTCTACTTCCTTCTACCATCATATTATCTTCTTCTGTTCTAATCTCTTCATCTGTTCTTATCTCTACATCTACTCTCTTATTTACTTGAATATCTTCATCATATTCATTTGTGACATCCGATGCAGGATTCATTAGACCAGATTTTACAACTTTCTTGAAGTGAGCAGAATTTCTTGTTACTTGTTTATCTAGCCTCGAAGCCGTTATCTTTGCAAATCACTAAATCTCCAACATTGAAACCGTGTTTTTCAGTATGCATTCTCTCACCTGCATACTTTTTGAATTTCCCTTTGTTTTTTTCGTCAACAATTTTCAAATTTTCATCTAAATCTTGGATAGCAATTTCTGGAATGGTCGTGTGCACAGATCGGTTAAAAAGTAGTTCAAACGGAGATCTTTCAGTTGAGGAATGTGGAGTGGCATATAATTAATTAAAAATGATTCCAGTTCATTTTTTATATGACGTCCACTGATCACTGCACACAAAATTGTTTTCTTGATAGTTCTGACCATTCTCTTGGCAAGTCCATTTGTTTCAGGCCACTAAGGGGTTACTTTATGATGTTTGAATCTAAAATGATCAGCAAAATCACCAAATTCTTGCCCATTGAAAGGTGGTCCATTGTCTGTTTTTATTTGATTGGGAATTCCAAATAAAGAGAATAAAGAAAATAGTTTATCTATCATAGTTTTAGAGTCCACTCTTGATAGTGATAGTAAACTGGGCATCTTGAATATTCATCAACTATAACCATGATATATTTTTCATTAGTCTAGGGTCCAGCGAAGTCCATGGCTAAATTTCTTCAAGGGCATGTTGGTAAGGCCTGAATTGGATCTCTACTTCTAGTGGGTGTTGCTGCTTGACACAACAGACATGACTTGGTTTTATTTTTCACCAATTTATCCATACCAGGAAACCAAACTTTGCTTCTGAGGAGTTGTTTTGTCCTTACTAAATCCATATGACCTCTGTGAGCTAACTGGATAACTTGTTTTCGAAGCGTTTCTGGAATAACCAAATTTGTATTCCTCAGAATTGCTCCATTTGCGGAAGTTAACTCATATCTTACTTTCTTGTATGGTTGTAAGAACTTGGTATTCCACAATTTCTTATCAGTGTTCTTCAGAGCCTTGAATAGATATTGGAATTGTTGATCTCCTTTCGAAACTTCTGTTACTTCTCTAAGAGTCATCGCTTTTGGTAGTGAGTTTTGAAGAACGAAGTTTACATATTCTGCAGGTTCATCATCAGATGTAGCATGTTCTACTGGTAATGGATGTCTAGACATGTAATCAGATGGATTATTTATGCCTTTTTGATGTTTTACTCTGAACTGGTATTGTTGAATTCTCAGCCACAGTCTTTCTATTCTGAATTTGTTCAGTAAATAAAAACATTGAACGAACCTAAAAGTTCCACTGGACATAAAATAAACATAGTGAAATATATAAAGAGTAAAACATTACAATTGCCATAATCCTATAAAATAGGAATAGGATTAGCCAGGAAAGTAGTTGTTTTCTGGTAAGGCAGGACACCTTGTTTCTTTCTGTACAGGTATGCTTTCTCATAGGAAAAACATTTCGATCAACCCTTATAAATCTTCCTAAGACCTGTACGAGTTCAAGAAGGGCGTCTTTTTTCAATTGTATGATCCCAAGCTCAGTAACATAGTTACCAGATTGGAAATTTTTGAGCTTTACTTCAATTCAGTTTTAGCCTTTTGCATAAAAAGTTTTATGCTCAATTGTAGAGTAAATCTAGCAATGAGTTTTCGTGTACATAGCATATTGTATGAATGTAAGGAAGGTTCCTAGTAGTACATTATTTAATCATATGAAGAATAGAGAAGGGGAAGTTTCCAGAATGGGTCCCTGAGGTTCACTATGATGTATGCTCAAACATTGAAACAATCACTATTCATTCAAATAGCTTGCTTCTTAAAAGGTAGGTATGATTAGGAAATGTTTGTCGCTGCTACAAAGGTATATTTCACATACACTTGAAAATGTATTTGAAAGTCAACAAGACCAATTTGAAATGTAACTAGAAACCGTATGGACAAATAACAATATTCATTGTATGAATCGCACACTAAATACCAAATATTGATCAAAAGTTTGATTTTGTGGAGGAAATTTGTTTCTTGGCATATTTTTGGGACATTACTCCACAGTCTAAAAAAAAGTAAAAATCGAGGAAATATATGCAAGTGTTTGATTTAATCATCAAATGTATACATTTGCCCTTCTAAACCTGAATAGTTTTCTTTGATTTCCCATTTTTTTAATTTCAAGCTGTTAAAGAGTAAAATCCCAAAAAATTCATGTTTGAATACCATATTATGACACACGACTAATTTCGAATGTTCTCAGAATTTTCTACAACATAGTATAGTATTTCCAATACCAATTGGAACAGCACAGAGAAGGAATTTCCGCCTCGACATAGGCGTCGGTATATTATTTTTCAGTGGTATTTCTTCAGTTACTTATTCTTACAATCATAGCAATCGATCGCCCAATGTAAAAGTAGACACATGGTATCTCAACTGAATTTTTCCATCCTGAGTAATTATGAAAAACTTAGAATTTTCAGGTACTTGATTTCCGAGTCGAAAACACTAAAATACAATGAAAACACGAATAATCACCCCGGATACTCATTATTTACAACGAACACACGGCACTGATAAAGAAATATTGTGAAGTGGACAACTAATTTGTATTCAGCCAGTCCAGCTCTAGCCGAGCCTTTATTCCTCAACTACCCTTGATGACACGTTTACTAACTATCTGGGTGACTAGGGGCTACAGGCCAGACATATTTATGATTATACCAGGGACGCTTTGCAAATAAAAGCACTGGTAGTATATACATTTGCCATTTGCCGGGCAGTGATTATGAACACCCCTTGTAGTGCTCTTATTTTTATTGCCGTTCCAATTAGGAATGGATAGACAGAAGTAATGACTGCGTGTTTTTTTTTTTTAATTTTGACTTGCTGAGCACTCTGTACTCCTCAAGTAGTTGGTTACATAAAATATAGTCAAGAATATTTTTTTGCTTGTTTAGTAGTATATTTATGTATATCAGATTGCCTGTTTAGAAAACATTTTTTATGGTCTTTTGCTGAGAGCAGGAACAAAAATTTCATGAAAAGGAATTTTCAATGGTTTTTTAACCCGGTATCAGCTACAATTTTAATGGATATTTGTAGCCTGATTATTGTTGATTCAGCGTAAAGTTACCACAGAGTATAACACCATATCTGATGTGAGAATGAAATAGGAAGAGAGACTTTGTTCTTAGGCAAGCAAAACTGGTAAAACGTATCACAGATGACGAAGAATGAAAAACTTTTTTTTGCTACTTCATTAATCAATGTAACACATGCAAGTGCGGTTATCTCTAATAATTTTATATTTTCCTGATCTGATACTGAGTGGAGATTTTGATATTCCATATTTATCGGCATCGAGTCTACCATTTGTTGAAACCAAGTTTTAACCTTATCGTCTCATTAGATACTCCGAAAAGTTCCTCACAATCTTTATGTAAGTAAAGAATCGTTATATTTTGTGCTGACAAAAAAGACTTGTATTGCTGCATGAAATGTCCGATATCGTTGAAAAAAATTATAAAAAACAATGGCCCAAGTACGGACTCTTGTATTTGACAAGTTCGCAGTCACAATAATTATGTTCAATTTTGAAAACTATGGCAGGTGAAACACAATGTATTATTGTACTTACTTTGAAATTAATAATGCCAGGAGAATTTTAGATTAGAGAAAAACTATGTTTGTAATATTTTCGACTGCAAATAAAATAATGTATTGTATTATATTGTATGCAATAACAATAATGTGCTAAAACCAATACTGTCGATTGTTTGGCTACCTCTTTAAACTGTTTTTAGTCTTAATCGATCACAAAAATATCATAATTTTTTGCTTAGAAAACAAATGTTAACTAATTTGGATCTGCTCATAGCGGTTGATGGAAAGAGATGTTACATAGAGAGTGTATGATTTTGTTGATCATAAATTGATGAAGCACGGAACAGATACAAAAATCCAACTGTAAGACAGTATTCTGTTCATTTTGTTCATGTGCTGGTATGATTATCGAATAATTTTAATTTTGGTAACTGCACTGAGAAAATTGATTTGAATTTGAAATGTATTTTCAATGCTTAGAGTGGAACATTATTTTAGTTTCATGGGAATCTTACTTCTATCGTTCAATTTTTAAACTACAAGATAGAGTGATATTTCATTCAGCGCGTAAAATTTCCTTCGATATACTCAAAATAATTGTATGAATATCCCTCAACTATAAGAATATCCACCTGCAACTGAAATGTACATCCGTCTTTTCGTAAATTTTCGAGTTGATTGCAAAATTACGCATCCACATGGTAAAGTCAGCTCCTACACGTTCCTGTTCATTATTTTTTGTGTCCAGCTGAGGTATAGAGGTATTGCAAGTAATAAGTAATGATTGTATTTTGTGCATTCCCAGGTAGCACATCATATCGGCTAAATCTTGGTTCCATATTGGACCAATATAGATATATCGTAAATGAAAAATCAATATTGGTCCAATATGTGTGAATATTCAAAAATTGATATTATATTCATAATATTGGTGGAATATTGGTTGAACTAGTTTTGAATGTAGATTATCACACGGAATATTGGGTTAATATTGGTTGAATAATTTCTACCCATATCGATAATACAATATTGGTTATATATTGTTTTCCACATCTAGAATAAATATTGCGATCCAAATATTCTGGTCATATCGGTTGTAGGGGAAAAAACTATATTGTATTCTCAAGTTTGTTAGAATATTGGTTGAATATCATTTCCACTTTATTTGACAAATTGTAATACCTCATATTGAGTCTATATTGGTTGAATGATATTTTCCAATTTCGATAAAATAATATTGTCTTCACATCGTTTTTAACGCCTAAAATAAATATCGCAATCCCAATATTTCCCTAATATCGATTCTAGGAATAAAAACTATATTGTATCTCCAAGTGTGATTACACATTGGTTGAATATCATTTCGCCAATATTCAACAAATCTTATTAATTAATATTGGGTCGATATTGGTTCAATAATATTTATCGATATCGTTAAAACATATTGTTTCCTACATCGAGATTGAGATGAAATCTGAATATTGGCCGAATATTCAATGAAAACTTTTAAATTCATATCATGATCAAACCTGGATGAAAATCCGCTAGGTGGCTCTACATATAGAACGTCTTCTAAAACCTACGAAAGTTTATTAAATACTTCCCTAAACTTGTTTTCAAGACAGCTCACTCAGTGGTTATGGCGATCAAAAGGCAGACTCTGTTGTCACCTTCATCAACTAAAAGACATTTAATAATTTACCAAGGTATATTGACGTCCTCCAATATATCCCAATGATATTGTACCAATATCGAAAAATATTTTGAGGCCATTATTGCTTCAAGAATATTTTACCAAAACTATTTCTAAAATATTCAAACAATATTCGACCAATATCGCAAAATGTTCACATTTTACTTCTCGACAATATAACTTCTGAATATTGTGCCAATATTGTCAGAATATTGTATCAGCGATATTGTATCATTATCGCCGAACATTTTGAGGCTAATATTGGTTCAGGAATATTTCGCCAATATTATTCAAGTAATATTGGACAAATATCGCCGAATGTTCACATTTTTTTTCTCGCCAATATTGCATTTCAAATATTTCGCCAATATGTTCACAATATTGTACCAATATTTTACCAATATAGGTGTGCTACTTGGGTTGTATCATGAATACAAGGTAAGTGAACTTTATTGAAATCATTACATGATACTTACGAGATTGCATTCAGGTTTCTTCACAATATCTAAATATCTGATGAAATTGAGAAACATAACCTCAAAATCACGATGTGTTTTGTGGGAAACACCGATATCATATGTTGAGTTGAGTACCTAAATATGAAAAATGACTCAATCACATCAAAACATGGTTTGAAACGTATAACTTTCGATTTATGAATCCCAAATTATGAAGAAACCAACAAATTCTTCGGTCGTTTCTTCTTAACATATACTTACTTTTTTTGGAGAATGTTGGCTGTTGCTGAGTTTATTTGTGACTCTTGCACCAAAAACTCAAATTCTTAAAAAAACAACGTACACCAAAAACTCCACAAGTACTTGTTCCATCATTGTAATATGACATTTTCCATATTCTATGATAATTTAAATTGAATTTTATTGGCCTCTGATTAATTAACAAGACGATGGAAAGCCCGTGGCTTGTTGTATAATACAACTTTTTTGTTTTTTAGGACAATCGCACTGAATAGGAAGACCAGCCCATAAATCTTTATAATATATTAATAATGATTAATGTTAGTTTATGATTTGCAATGTATTATTCGAAAATGTTTTCAGTTTTTTGCAGTATGGGAATTTATTTTTATTTCCAATTATTAAAGAGAACTGTACATAATTAACCGAAATATCGTAAGATAATGAAGACAAGGACAGAATCTGTTTATAATTATAAAACATTGAATTTCTGTTTTACGACTGAACGCCACAGATACAATTATTTTTTTCTAGTACCTACATGAAGTGTGCTAGATTCTTACCCAGATAATACGGAGTCAATCAGTCTGCCATTCAGCCAGAGTGGTTAATAAAGGTATAGAAGTGGATGGAAAAATATTGAGGATTTTGGAAACGTTCAACGTTCAAAAATTTGAGCAATATATCTCCACTTCACCAAAACACTTTATTGCTATACTCATCTGGAGACTTTGGTGACCTGGAGACGAATTTCTCAAATTGATGAATACGTTTATGGTGTGTTGAATTAAAGACAAAACGTACCTACCTATACAATAAAAAAATATACAGTGAGGTCTTGAAGTAACGGATAAATGCATTTTCTACGTTGTTATCTATTTTCAAGAAAACCCCTGAAACACGCAAATTCATGTTTTCAAAAAGATACTCTGTGACCTAAAAAAAATCGCCGCCCCTTCACCCCTCTCAAAGCCACCACCACCCCAAATTAGGGTGCATTTAATATACAGCGAGTTTAATAGTATTCGTGTTTTCTTAACATTTTGGAAAGTAATTTTGTAATGAGGCAAAAACTCAAAGGAATAGACATGGAGTAAATATTCGAAAAACTTTTGTGTGTATCAATTTGAATGACAATTCATTTAAAATCCGTAATGTTTTCTTTCTACCATTCTAGCGGTTCGCGATTTTACAAATCGGCCATTATTTATACAGCCCTGTTTACCCTATGTTAAGATGTGGATGTGAATAACGCGAATACAATGTTTACACGAGGTAATAAACCTCCAAAAATAGATTATACTCTCCCAAACGCCTTCAGAAGTCTATATTAAGCTAGCTCCATTGTAGACATTGACCAGACGAAGTTACTAAATCACTATTCCATTACCTCAAGCTACAAATTACATAATCGCGACTGTAATTCCTTTCAAAGTTGATTCATCGGGAAATTATGTTATTGAACTCGTTTATTATAATAAACAATGGAGCGTCTACTACCTCCTCAGTTTATTCGTGCGCCGAGATTAAATTAGCGCTTCCTGAAATACGTAAATGATTTTATGGGAATTTATTTTAAATCACTCCATTCGATAATTCACAATAATTGTTCTTTTTGCTGCTTGGCTTCTCGCAATATGGACCTATAAATGGACCATGATCTTTTCGGAATCTTATTGTGAATGAGTGTTCGGCTCCTTTCTGGCTGGATATAATATAACACGTTTTGCCAAGTTTCTTTTGCGATCATCAAATGCCAAAATCATCAATTTTAGATTATCAATTTTTTCTATGTTTTTCTAATAACGTACTGTTTTTAATCAATTTTTATTTTCTTACTAAAATTAATACTTGTCCCATAATTGAGTATGTTTTTTACAGAAAGTGCAGATAAATCATGACTACCAAAAATTTGGTTCGTAACTTTTTGACACCTGTCTACTTGATGCTGAACAAAAGTTGAACATAATAGAGCAAATTATGCAACTCATCTTGCAACTCATCTTCTTAGTCATAATCACTCAGTCCTAGTCTTAGTCGTTGTCTTAAGGCATTTTTAAATTTATGCAACACGGTCATTAGTTTGCGAAAATAAATACTTGACAAATGAGACCACTGTCATTAGTATCTTTTTATCCCAAGGGAGGGGATACTTTTCAATCATTTCAATAAGAATACCCTCGTCCTGGCTCGTTTTTTCCGAAACACAATGAATAATAACAAATTACAAGGATAACAAGTCAAAATAATTAATTATTTATGACATTTGTCAAATAGGTATCGACGCGCATGCGCGTTGTGCATAAAAATTGAAATTTGCCAACTTTGATGGTCAAATTCTTATAATTAAGATTGAGACTGAAACTAAAGAAAATGCATAAATGTCCATACTGAAATGTACAGTTTTAATTTGATATGATTAAGATGTAGTGACTATGATTAGGACTATGATAAAGACAATGATGCATAAATTGGCCCTAAGTATTTAAATATCAAATAGGCACATAAACTAAACATTGACTAAACCTGTCTGAGTTAATATTTACGGATATTCTTGGCTAAAAGAGTAATTCTTCAGAAAAAGTAATACCTAATAGAAACAATCACGTGAAAAGTACGAGGTTCAATAATAAACCACTTCTTCTAATATTCGATAATGAATACTCATTAGGTAGGGTAAATTCAAGAAAAAAGAAACTACCCAAACCCAAAACTACGTCACAATCACACTCGACGCGCGTTTCGCCAACAAAGATAGCATCTTCAGGAGCTGAAAGCTCACTAGTAGGCTTAGTAGTAAGCTTCCTAGTAAGCTTTAAGCTCCTGAACATAGTTTTGGTGTTTGGGTAGTTTCATTTATTTGATTAGATAGGGTGAAGACAAGCATTGTGCTTACCACAACATACTGAAGGGAGCTAAATTGAATATGTACCAAGTAAAGTTCCTAAAGTTCTAGAACAACGTTAATCACTGTCCTCAACAAATCGCACATACCTACTTAGTTTAAGACAATTATTACGTTGACGATATTAGTTTTTTGTGAAAAAAAGAGTAATATAAACAGAAAATCGTCTTACTCGAGCATGTTTTCAAACTGATTAATTAGGAAAATGTAATTTTTGACGACCTTTCTTATGATGACTGAAGTTTCGAGGTCTTGAATCAAAGAAAATGACATTTCTTTAATGCAAACGTTTTTAAAATGTATTTTGACATATTCAGGGCACGGTAATATACATGAAGATAATGTTTTAGATTCATAATCGGAAACAAAACTTACATCATCTGCTACCATTAGGTTTCAAGACACAACTTAGGAACCATATTTAGGTAACTATCAAATCTATAAAGTTGCATGTAATTTCCTTACATGAGAATGAGTTTCCAATGTGAATCGAAAAAAAAAAATTGGCCATATTAGGTTTATATCACGTGTGTGAGATACTATTCTTTTAGTACGACCAAGGAAAATTCCTACTCTAGAATGTTAGTCAAATGTCAGCTATAAAATCCCTTGCATTGACTGTGAGAAATAGTTAATGTGAGTCAAACCAAAAGAGAACAGGAAACAAGTCTCAAACAAGGTGGGAGTAACAAAAAAATAAATTAACGTTAGGAAACCGAAAACTGACAATAGTAGCCAAACAAGAGTATTGCATTCGAATTATAGTATATTATATAGACATGATCAACATATGACAAATAATAAGGTTCACTTTAGAAAAGATCTGGAAAATTTGAATAGTGCTTACTTCAATCTAATACTTATCGATGAGTCTATAAACCAAAAACTAATACTTTCTTTATAAATATTATTTATTTTTTATTTTATGTCCATTGATTTTCCCTGTTTTTTTTTATCAGATTCACATCGCCATGAACACTAGTGTTGTATTATTTGTTTAAAAAACGTGACTCAAACCTAATGTGCTCAATTACTATACGTTTTTCATGGAAAAAATCATTCTTATGTATGGTAATAAACTAATTTCTCCCATACAGAAGATATTAAGGTGATTCAGTACTTTTTGAACGCACTGTAAAACATTTCAACGCACACGCTTCTCCTGTCCATATACCGGGTGGCTACGGAAGTATTGCCTACGGAATATCTCAGTTATTGTATGAAGTAGATTTGTGAAATTTGGAGCGTCGATATAATGACATAAGAGCTAGAATTTGAGCATATTGACATGTCGAAGTTAACTTCCGGTCTGACCGGAAGTAACATCAACTTTCTTATTTTAAATGGAAACCCTATTTTTTTTCTTTTCGCTTTATTAAGCATTCAATTCCCTTTCTAATGACATATCACAAGTTGGTATCTAACCAGAAACTAGATCAGAAAAAAATTATTATTGAAATTCACCGAGTAGGCCGTGGAAGCAAAATGAAAGCTAAAAATTGAAAAGTTGGCTATGGAAACCATACGTCACTTGATAACAGTTGCTACTACTGTGATATTTTATTTTCATTCGTCGGCGTTATAAAAAGCCGCCAAAAAAAATATTGGAAAAATTGGGAAAAAACAATACTCTGTAGGTCCATAACTTAAATAGGAACATACAACTTTTTCTTGCCTGTACTATTCAGCATAACCATTCCTTTCTGATGATATAATAGAAAGTAATTTTTTGAAATGAAATACCAAAAAATCCAATTATTATTCTTCAAATAACGAAAAAACAGATTTATCGAAAAAAAATATTCAAATTGATAGGATTAAAGATAAAATAAATTCAAAACAAATGTTCGAAATGCATTCCCTCAGCGTCAATACATTTATTGACTCTGGTGATATATTCATGTAAAACGTTTCTCAACATTTGGGGCGTGATATCTTGGAAAGCTCTACGAATTTTTACTTCTAGCTCATGTAGAGTTGTAGGCTGTGTGGAATACACCCCATTTTTAAGATGCCCCCATAGAAAAAAGTCGCACGGACTAAGATCAGGTGACCTTGGTGGCCACCTGACTGGACCATGGGTTGTTATAAGTCTCTCTTGAAAGCGATTTTGAAGATAATTTCTTGCTATTCTTGAATTATGCGGAGGGGCGCCATCTTGCTGGAAGTACATTCTCTCAGTTATTTCCGCTGGTAGGTTGTTAATGAATTCTGAAATTTCATTCGTTAAAAAATTAAAGTATCTCTCTCCGGTTAGTTGGCCTTGAAAAAGAATGGGGCCAACAATATGAGTTCCAACTATTCCTGCCCAAACATTCACACCAAATCTCTCCTGGAAGCCGCCTTGTCGAAACCGGTGCTCGTTTGCTATCGCCCAGTACCTGGAACAAAAGACCGTTCACACTTTTAGCACTTTACATTTCGACTATCGACAATAATCCAAATAAAGTACAGTACCTACCTTGTATTATTCCTGTTAAATAATCCATTGTTGGTAAATCTTGACTCGTCCGTAAACAAGATATAATAGTTAAATAGGTGATTCTCAGCATTTTGTCGAAGAAACCATTTACAATATTCCAGGCTCCTTTCACCGTCATTTTCATACAAACGTTGATGCAACTGATACTTGAAGGATTTCAATCGATGTTTTTTCAAAATTTTCCTAGCAGAGTCCTTACTTATAGCTAATTCGTCGCCAATTTGCCTTGAGGAAATTGTGCTATCATATTGTACTAAAGCTAATACATTAATTTCAGTTTCCTCATTAATAACAAATGCTTCTTGGTCTTCGTGAACATCAGGCTCAGTTCTTAATTTTTCTTCAAGCCACTGGAAATACCTTCTTGACGGTTGCTGCCTCCCTGGATATCGCTCTAAATACAATCGTTCAGCGGCATAAGAATTTTTTAAACATTCCGCATAACTGAGAAGCATGTCAATTTGTTCGGTTCGTGAATAACGGGGCATTTTTTGAATATTCCACTAAATGATTTCG
This sequence comes from Chrysolina oricalcia, assembly GCA_944452925.2. Classification (NCBI taxonomy): domain Eukaryota; kingdom Metazoa; phylum Arthropoda; class Insecta; order Coleoptera; family Chrysomelidae; genus Chrysolina; species Chrysolina oricalcia. The sequence continues at coordinate 22,335,398 of OX101817.2, read as the reverse complement.
GTTTCCAAACCATTTCAAAATGGAGGAATCAAAAACACTACTTCGAACGTCAAAATAATATGGATAGCAGCGTTCGTGACAGCTCTCATTTCTTTTTTGTTTCATTCCAAAATACATCTTAATCAGCCTACTTGTTAATATTTTGGTTCGAATGATTATTGCAATGGAATGATTATTCTGAATAGCACAAACATCGTCCACAGGTAGATATTAGAATATCTATGGACAATGGCACAGACCAAGTACGTTTATGTTCCTATTTAACCTAGAACCTACAGGATATAATTTATCATTCCATATTATTTTTAATTTTATTTTTGCGTATGGCGATAATCTATTTTGTTATTTGAAGAATAATAATTGGATTTTTCGGTATCTCAGTTCAAAAAATTATTTTCTATTATATCATTAGAAAGGAATGGTTATGCTGAATAGTACAGGCAAGAAAAAGTTGTATGTTCCTATTTAAGTTATGGACCTACAGAGTATTGTTTTTTTCCCAATTTTTCCAATACATTTTTTGGCGGCTTTTTATAACGCCGACGAATGAAAATAAAATATCACAGTAGTAGCAACTGTTATCAAGTGACGTATGGTTTCCATAGCCAACTTTTCAATTTTTGGCTTTCATTTTGCTTCCACGGCCTACTCGGTGAATTTCAATAATAATTTTTTTCTGATCTAGTTTCTGGTTAGATACCAACTTGTGATATGTCATTAGAAAGGGAATTGAATGCTGAATAAAGCGAAAAGAAAAAAAATAGGGTTTCCATTTAAAATAAGAAAGTTGATGTTACTTCCGGTCAGACCGGAAGTTAACTTCGACATGTCAATATGCTCAAATTCTAGCTCTTATGTCATTATATCGACGCTCCAAATTTCACAAACCTACTTCATACAATAACTGAAATATTCCGTAGGCAATATTTCCGTAGCCACCCGGTAGATATTGGGCCAAATGAATAAAAAGTGGTGAATGTTTGTACTATAGTATTTGATAGTAAATAATAAAAAAATAAGTGTGAACTCAAGATGGTGCGTTTACTTCGCTCATATAACTTTTTTTTATTCCCTCGAAGTGGAAAATGTTGTAATGTTTAAAGAACATCGTGAGAACCGAGGGAAAGTAGGTAGGAATTAGTGTTATTCTTAAATGTCTGCAGGCTGATTGCCTCAGGGAACACCTGAGGCAGTAAGAGCTTGTAAGCGAAGAGTCACCGACGAGACCAATGGATCATTTTGGATAGAATCTAAAAATTTTAGTTTACTATCGTATGAAGTAAGTCTTAGATTTTCCTGGTTCGTAAAATTCTAGAGAATAAATCGTAGTTTAAGCTTCCTGCTGGAAGTGAATGCTTAACAAACAGAGACAGATCGCCAATCTTTCTGCGGTGTTCCAAAGAAGTGAGTGAGCTTGGAAGCGCAGTATCCTGATGAGACGAATGGCTCTTTTTCGAACAGAATCTTAAAGTTTCTGTTCATTATCATATGAAGTAGTCTTAGATTTTTCTGTTGCATAATGAAAATGGAGTGAATAAATCGTAGTTTGAGCTTCCTGTTGGTAGTGAATGCTCAACATTTTTAAAGGTGGGTGAACGTCCTACTTAAAACTGAGAAATCGCATATTTTATGACTTTGTGTTGTTATACAGTATCGAGAGCAAAAAAGTATCAGCCCTAGGAAAGCAAAATATGTTTGTTCAGGTTTGAAGATTAAGATATCAATTGCGTTTTCAGATTTCAACTGTGGTCGAAGTGGATTGTACACATGTCAAAAGAAAACTACCCGAAACCTTTTCTGTCAAGTACATAAATCGAAATGGATATACTACTATTAATGTGCAAGCTATCTGTGATGCCAAGGAACACTTTACAAGTCTAGACGCTCAGTGGCCAGGCAGTGTATATTATAACAGAATTTTGAGGTAACGTGTGGGAAAACAATTAATGTCACAAGTGTAATAGATAATTTTGTCTTATTGGAGATTCTGGCTATGGAATTTCCCCAAGGTTCGTCACTCCATTCGAACCCCCAAGAAATAGACAAGCAGGAAAGATTCAGTGTATTACATTCCAGAGAAAGGGTAATAATAGAAAGGCTATTTGGACAGCTCAAAATGCGCTTTCCTATACCAAACAATACCATCAGAGTAAATATCTACTGAAAAAGTGTCTAAGATAATATTGGCTTGCGAATTACTGCACAATATCGCAAGTTCTTGAACGATTATTTTGAGCCAGGAGGGACAGAGGGGCCTCTTGATCCCAATGATTGTGATAATTTGTCTACAATCTGAATTAAGGAGGAAGGCTAACACAGTGGAGAAGCTCAGGTCTACGGCGTACAGAAGAGAAAAAACGAGACGATATTTTAAGGGTTTAACCATTGTGATCACTTAGCGATTACGTCAAAACAGCATGTCAATTCATTACTAAAACATAAAAATGAATAATGCCAAAAGTTTATACAATCTATTTGTCAAAGTTCTGCTAAAATATTTTCTTCTCGAATGTGACTTTCGGCAGTATCATGTTGGCTCACTTGTTCCTTCAATACTTTGATGACTAAGCTATTATTTCCTTGTTGCAACCTTGAAGCTTTTAGTTGTTCCAGCAGAGCAGGACGAGGTAACTCACGAGTTGTTAATTTTGATGTTCCTTGTTCCTGTTCTATTCATGTTCTTATATTTATTACTGTTTTGTAAATTTAACTGCCCTGTATACAAAAGTTACTCAAGAAGTCAGTTTTGACAACTAAAAAAAAAATAGAATCTGTATCAGAATTTGTTTTGTAAACAAGAACGAATAAATATTCAAATAATTCTCAATTCAATAATTTTCTCAAAGAAAACTCATTCATATCCAGTAAGTGGCGTGAAAAGACTCACGACACCGAACATGGTCCTCATTCGAGCAGGATAAAATCAGCGAAAATAACAGTATTTCATTCTACAAGATCAACGCAGGTCCTTCGCAGCAAATTCATCGCTTTCAACCAGAGTAAAATTGAATAAAGAAGCAAGATCAAGATCCAATATAGTATTGGATTCATTCAGTCGAAAATCAGTTCAGCGTTTTCAAGAGTCACACACCAAAAGAGAAGAGTAGCGAAGTTACGAGACAGTACCTACTTTCTGTAGCCAAGGTATTGAGGTAAAGCTCGCTTCCCTTTCTTTCCCATCCTTATCCTCTCCTATCCTCATAAATTTGTGTGTTTCGCATTGTTTACGTCCTCATATATTTACAAAGATAAAATGTCTGAAGAAATAAAGGCATTGAATCAAAAAAGAGGTATAATAAAAGATCAGTTGACACGATTTTCTACATTTCTGTCTGATTTGACAGACGCTTCAAAACTCAGTGAATTGTGCATACGATTAGAAAAAGCTGAGCTCCTTTGGAGTGAGTTTGATATAGTTCAGTCAGAGTTAGAATTGAAAGATGAAAGAAATGATCATAGTTCAGACAGAAGTAACTTTGAAATTAGTTATTTCGATGCAATATCTCGAGCGAAAGATTTGATAAAAAAGTTTTCAACAAGCACATTGCTTTCGAATTGTCCTTCAGCAATTTCAATCAATACACCTCATGCCAATATTCAAAATACCAAAACAAATTTACCTAAGTTAAACTTACCCGAATTCCACGGTTTATATGATAAATGGCTACAGTTTTCAGATACTTTCAAAGCTATGATACATAACTGCGATTCAATTAGTAAAGTTCAAAAGTTCTGGTACCTAAAATCATGTCTCAAGGGTGAGGCAGCTAACATTTTGATAGCTTTGGAGGTATCTGAGGCAAATTATGATAAGGCATGGGATATACTATGTGAGCGGTATCAAAACAATCGTGTTATAATCCAAACACATCTCAAGGTTTTATTTGATATACAAAGCATTCAAAGGGAATCACATACCCATCTGCGAAATATTATTGACACTGTAAATCAGCATCTTAGAAATTTAGAATCCCTAGCCTTACCAGTTGATCAGTGGGATACACTCATTATATATCTTGTAACATCAAAATTAGATCCCATTACGAAAAGAGAGTGGAAGGAATATGCATTAAAACTTACAAAAGAATTGCCCACGTTTAAAGAATTTACAACTTTCATCAATCAGAGATGTCAATTGTTGGAAGGATTATATTTTAATGTTAAAGGTTCTCAGTTCACACAAAAACATTCAACAAAGTCAGATCATAATTCAATATCAACATATGTTGCTACTACAGGGTCATCTTGTGTTCTGTGTCAGAAAGATCATCATGTATTCTCATGCGACAACTTTTTGAAATTAAATCCTCAAGATCGTCTATCAGAAATTAGGAGATTAAGAGCCTGTACCAATTGTTTGCGTAAAGGCCATAATTCAAAGGATTGCAGAAATCACTATGTATGTAAAAAATGTTCAAAAAAGCATAATACTTTATTGCATTTAGAAAAGGAACAAACTCAAATTAACTTGAACAAAAATCCGTTGACATCTGAATCAAATAATAGAACGGAAGGGAACCATTCAGAAACAATATCACACATATCTCAATCAACCCTTGCTTCATGTACATTAAAAAATTCCCTTGCCGAACCATATATTTTACTCTCAACGGCAAATGTTTCTATCATCGATAAAAATGGCAAATCTCACAACTGTCGAGCTATTCTTGACAACTGCTCTCAATCAAATTTTATTACTCAAAAATTGTTCAATATTTTGCAGTTACCTGTGTCTAACGTGACTCATTCAATTGAGGGTTTCGGATCAAACTTAACATACTACAGAAAACCGTTGCCACTATAAAATCTACAAACAGTTCATATATTGGTCTGGAAATTCCATTCTTAATTACAAATATAATAACGAAAGATTTGCCCGCACTTTCTTTCGATTCGAGTCATTTAAAAATTCCAAAAAACATCGTCTTGGCGGACAATGATTTTAATAAAACTGGTCCAATTGATATGTTGATTGGAGCTTCTATTTTTTGGGAGTTGATATGTGTAGGTCGCATAAATCTCATTAACAGTCACACAGTACTACAAAAAACAAAACTAGGATGGATATTATCAGGACCTTTGTCATTCTATTATTTAAATAGTCCAAACACTGTTTGTAAACTAGCAATTAATGATAAAGAAATTCATGAACTGCTTGAACGCTTCTGGAAACTTGAAGAATTTCAGCCGTTGGCTAAATATTCTCAAGAGGAAGCAGAATGTGAATCGCATTTTTTGAAAACTACAATTCGCGATGAATCAGGAAGATTTGTTGTTAACTTGCCTTTCAAGGAAAATCTTAGTCAGCTCGGAAACTCCTTCGAAATGGCACTCAAGAGATTTTATACAGTCGAAAAAAAATTCAATAGAAATCCAGATTTCAAACAACAGTATGTTTCATTTATGTCCGAGTACGAAGCTCTCGGGCACATGACGAAGGTTGATATTTCACTTGATAATCCACAAGATATAATTTATTACTTACCACATCATGGCGTTCTTAACACGTCAAGTAGTCAAGTAGTAAAGTTGCGGGTCGTGTTTGACGCCTCTGCGAAAACTTCTAGTGGATTATCTCTTAATGATATATTGAAAGTTGGTCCCACAATTCAGGATGACTTATTCACCATTGTTACAAGATTTCGAACCTATGAGTACGTAGTAACCTCAGATATTGAAAAAATGTACCGTATGGTAAAAATACAAGATTCTCAGCGAGATTTACAGCGCATAGTATGGCGCACTAATCCATCTGAGAAACTTGACCATTTTAGATTAAATACAGCCACCTATGGCACTGCGAGTGCATCATTCGTTTGTATCAGATCGCTCCATCAAGTAGCTTTTGAAAATAAGGATAGGTATCCTGAGGCCTATAGAATTATCACATCTTGTTTCTATGTTGATGATCTTCTCACTGGGTTTCAATCAATAGAAGAAGGCAAACGAATCATTTCAGACATCATTCATATTCTAGGCTCAGCCGGGTTCAATCTTCGCAAATTTGCTTCAAATAATGAAAACATATTAGAGGATATATCCAATATGAAATCTCAATCATCTCAAAAATTTATATCTGATGATAGAATCATCAAAACCCTTGGTTTAAATTGGAATTCAATCGATGACATTTTTCAATACACTTTAATTCCAAATAATTCTTCTCACGTTTCCAAACGAACAATTTTATCAACAGTGGCTCAAATCTTTGATCCTCTAGGTTTGGTAGGTCCCTGTACGGTCAAGTCCAAACTAATCATTCAAAAACTGTGGAAGTTAGGTTTAAATTGGGATGAAAGTCTCCCAACTGATTTATATCATTCTTGGATTGAGTTTTCCACTAAAATTCCAAAGTTGAACGACATAAAAATTCCTAGACATATTATTTGTACGAACCCAATTTCAGTTGAGTTGCATGGCTTTGGGGATGCTTCCGAAAGAGCTTACGGAGTTTGTTGTTATTTCCGATCCAGAGATACAATGGGAAGAATCCACTGTCATTTAGTGTGCGCCAAATCTCGGGTCGCACCACTTAAAATTATTTCTCTGCCTAAACTTGAACTATGCGCAGCCTTACTCCTCATTCAGGTAACCCAGAAGATTTTGAATGCCTTCCATATTGATATAAATCATATTCATTATTGGACTGATTCTACCATTGTTCTTTCTTGGATTTCAACTGAACCACATTTACTCAAAACATTTGTTGCTAATCGTATCACAGAAATTCAACAATTTTCTGATAAAAGTCAATGGAACTATGTTCCTAGTGAAACAAATCCAGCTGACATAATTTCTCGTGGTATGAACCCAGAAGAATTGAAACAAAGCTCAATTTGGTGGGTTGGACCTCCTTGGATGTCTGAGGAGAGACAAGCTTGGCCTAAAGGTAATTCATCAATACAGTGTGAAATACCAGAATTAAAAAGGGTCGATTATACCTTAATCTCACAAAATCTTGACACTGATATTCTTGACAGGTTTTCATCTTTCACTAAATTGCAAAGGGTTATAGCTTATTGCTTTCGCTTTGTAAACAATTCAAAACTAGTTAATAAAGAAACTCGTAAATCAGGCTATCTATCAAGTGCTGAATTGAATCACTCATTAACTATTATTTGCAGATTTGTCCAACAACATTCGTTTTCCTCAGATTTAAATTCATTGAAAATTTCAAAACCTCTCTCTTCAAAGAGTAAGTTATTATCATTGAATCCGTTTTTAGATGAAAATGGTATCATAAGAGTTGGCGGTAGACTTAGGAACTCAAACATTTCTTATAATAACAAACATCCTATTTTACTACCTGATAAAGGTAATTTTACCAAGTTAGTGATTCGATATGAGCATACAAGACAATTACACTCAGGAGCACAAGCAACTTTGGCTGCAATAAGAATGAATTTTTGGCCAATCAATGGTCGAAACGTTGTTCTACACAATTGTATGATTTGCTTCCGATCCAAACCAATTGAAAGTCATTATCAAATGGGTAATATTCCCCAATCGCGCCTCAAACCCCAAAGACCGTTCTTGACTTCCGGAGTGGATTTTGCTGGTCCATTTTATGTTAAAGATGGCAAAACCAGAAACCGAAAAATAATTAAATGTTATCTCTGTGTTTTTGTATGTTTTGTTACGAAAGCAGCTCATTTGGAAATATCTGATGATCTTTCTACCGAAGCATTTGTGAGATGTTTAATCAGATTTGTTTCTAGGAGGGGTATTTGTAGCGACATATATTCAGATAACGGCACAAATTTTGTTGGTACTGAGAAAGAGCTAAAAATCATATTATCAAATTTGAAGAAAAATTCAAAATTAACTGAGTTTTTGGCTATGAATAAAATAAATTGGCATTTCATACCACCACATGCACCCAACTTTGGGGGCCTTTGGGAAGCGTGTGTCAAATCAGCTAAATTTCATCTTAAGAGAATTCTTGGTAATTCACACCTTACATATGAGGGCTTATACACAGTGATCACACAAGTTGAGGCTGTCCTCAATTCCAGACCCTTATCACCCTTGTCAAATGATCCTAATGATATTTCCCCTTTAACCCCTTCTCATTTCCTTATTGGTGAGCCTCTCACAACCCTACCACAGAATGACGTGAGGAATATTCCATCCAACAGACTCAGCCTTCTACGACTCAGCAGCAACTACAACATTTTTGGCAGCGTTGGTCGCGTGATTACCTCTGCACTCTGCAAGAAAGATCCAAATGGAAGAAACTTCATCTGAATTTGAAAGAGGGGTCTATGGTATTGCTCAAAGATGACAATTCAGCTCCTTTATGCTGGAAACTTGGACGAATCATTCAAGTGTTTCCTGGAGAAGACGGAATAGTTCGAGTTATAAATGTGAAAACCTCAAATGGTGAACTGAAGCGTCCAGTGTCCAAAGTCTGTGTTCTTCCGATAGACACTTGAAAGAGACATATTTTTATTGTTAGAAATCGTAATATTGATTTAATTTCCATTTGAAAGGCGATCCTTTCAAGGGGGCGCCATGTTCTATTCATGTTCTTATATTTATTACTGTTTTGTAAATTTAACTGCCCTGTATACAAAAGTTACTCAAGAAGTCAGTTTTGACAACTAAAAAAAAAATAGAATCTGTATCAGAATTTGTTTTGTAAACAAGAACGAATAAATATTCAAATAATTCTCAATTCAATAATTTTCTCAAAGAAAACTCATTCATATCCAGTAAGTGGCGTGAAAAGACTCACGACACCGAACAGTTCCTATTGCAAACCCTGGTGCCTTCACCGTTTTGTTTCTGCTGATGGTAAGCTATCACTATGACTCAGTCCAACAGAAGCACTTCCGGGAACTGTTCAAAAGACATGGTTCTCTTCAACATTTAAGATTTCCAAAAAATATTTTCCCCACTGTTTCAGTTTTGCTTGTCTGTTTTCTGTAGCATTTGTGCCCGTTTTCTTTTTAACGCTTGATAAGATTCTTACTTGTGTTACTGTAACTGTTTTCCCAAGACTTGTCTTATACTCCTCTTTTATTTCGTTCCCGGCTTTTTCTTTAAACTATTACCATTTTCTGTAGCATAGATTTACTCAATACCATCTCATGTTTTTTCAGTAAACTCACGAAAGAATTGAACCCAATAAAACAAATAGGCAGTAGCAGCACTAGCATTAGCACTAGCCAACCAGCTGTTATTTATTTATATTTTGAAAAATTCCACAAAAATTATTCGGCCCAACCACAACAAAGCAAATTTTCAAGTAAACACTTAATACTCACCTGAATGAATACTTACCCTCTTCCATTGAATACTACCTGGTAATTGTAAATATAGTTAATCACCCAGAAACAGGTATTCACTTTTAATACTCAGTCAATACTTTACAGTAAATAGTGTTTGCTATTTTTTATTCATTTGGCCAATTGATTCCTAGTAACACCGCCTACAGTTCAGCGTGCACCACAAGTTAGAGCAAGCGAACGTAATCTGCTCGAGCTTACCAACACTATTTGACACCTGGGAATGCGTCATTAATTCTATCGAAATGAAATCGGAAAACTAGAATCTATTCAGTTACTAGAAATACTTTTATCAAAATCCATGCAGGAGTGTCATGAAACCTTCGTAATATTACACATGTTTTTCCTATTCACCATTCTTCTGAATTACAGTATGTACGACAGCGAAGTCGCAATAATTCTTGCCTAAAAGGATTACTCGTGCTGAGATGAGTTATGGTTCATAAATTATTTGGAAAAAAATACGAGAATTCTTGTCCCAACTAGGTACTTGCATGTTCAATAGTAAATTACGCTATGAAATATGCTATTGACATTAACCCCTGGAGAGTGCCCAGCAGATAAAACACTTTTCAGTGGTTGGTACGTGTTAGGCCTGCATAATAAACAAATAATTATAACGAAGGGAATTTTATGGGATGATTATGGAAAATATTGACTTTATTTATTCTGAAACAGATTTATAAATAACCATAATGGCACATTTTTACCAGAACTCAGTATGCTCTACAAGTGCCATTTTCTTTCTGTTTTGGTGGTGTTCACTGTGATAAAATACAATATTTGAGTATTTGAGAAGCTTTTAATGATGAACTTCCAGTTCTAACAAGATTCAAGATATAATGATCAATAACATATGAATTGTTGATAGGTAACTGTCGTTAAATATCATTAACATTTCACAGTATGTTCCATATAATGTATAATACGTCACATTCACGAAGTAGGTATCCATTATCACATTCACATTATTATAGCATTCTAGAGTAAGTATATAATATATACTTCTTTGTATTAGGTACATAGTTTTCCTGAAATAGGGCTCTATCCTGATGTAGCAATAATGCCTCGCTAGGTGTCAGCTGATCTTGGCCCGTTACATTTTGTTTAATTTCATTTCAAACAGCAATATTCCTATAATTTCCGTATTTTAACAAATAATTTTATTATCACGGTGATTTTGTTAATTTCAAAAATAGTTGCTGCACATTCGTTCAATTCCAGCCCTCAGGTACATTTTTGAGTTTATGGCACTTGACCGTTTACAATTAGGACCGACACGACACGTCTCTTTATTCTGTGAAGTCAACTGCAAGTAGCCCATACAATAAAATAAAAAATACCTCTGACTTCAGATAGGATTTTTTTTTAGATAAACACTGAATGAACAGGGACGCTGATTAAGGTAAGGGCTGCGTCTTCCCTAACTCGAACAAGTCTCTCGAAGTCTTCTGAGGGTGGCGTGTAATAGGTTGATGGAAATAATAATTTTAGGCCAATCAACAGGGCTATCAACCTCAAATTAAATTGATCCCGCAATAATTTTTTTAAAAATTGTAGAACACAGTGTAAACATTACTTCTGAGAAAAATTATCACCTCCAGAGGGGGTGGAACCCCCCCAAAAAACGTGTTGAAATAAATTTTTGAGGTAATTTCGAAATATCTCAAAAAAAAATGATTTATATCAAAAAAACAACTTGATATTCAGAAAGAGCACAAATTTTTACAAAAAAAACTGTCCTAACCAAAATTTTGAGAAATCGCACGGCATTCTTGAAAAAAATTGTTGAAGTTATATGCTTTCGCAATGGGGCAGGTGTTGCGCCGGCTCCCGCCAACGTGCACTTTTTCAACCAGCGCGTGAAGTAAAGTTCTATAACTCCTCACTTAAATGTTCAATTCGGATAAATCTTACGTCATTTTGAAGATAAAGATCGCAGCTTTGTATTCTGATATTATCCATATTTATACGAGCAGTTGCCAGCTGCAAAATTGCAATTGACAATCTTATAATATTAAAGTTCCTGACTTCGTGAAATAATGCTTGTGATTACTGAAATAATGTCTTTTCACTTGTAGCAAGTAAAATGAACAGTTGAGGAATACTTCATTGTCAAATAGCATAACGTTTAACCGGTGCAAATAATGTTGGTTTTAAATACGAGTGTTTTCAATTCTTCGCATATTTTAGGTTACAAAATCTTGAGGGAGTTTATAAATTCAAATGCTGATAACTCAGAGATAAAAACACGTATCAACATGAATGAAAAACCAGTTTGCAGAAAAAACCCTGCTCTTATTGAAAATACTCATACAAACTTGGTTACTTGTACAAATTTTAAATGCAATCCAGTCAGTCTTTTAAGTACTTAAAATAGAGGTTACTCGGCATTTGATCGCATTATTGTTCTATGGAAAGAAAAATAAAATCAGTCCTTGATGGAATATGGGGATTCCAGACCGAAGAAGACAGTTCACCAAAGGAAACTGTCACGAAGTGTACCTGCTTTAAACTCATTGAGATTCTAAAACCTGAAAAATATCGGCTTGGAACCTTGTCAATGCGGCAGCTAGCGCGTCGCTGTATAGTATACAGCGGCGTGGTTCTGTCGGTTTTGTCGGTGGGCAGTGGGCAGCAGTCAACGTTGCTCTATGTAAACGTCAGATAATATAAAAGTTCCTGTGCAGAAAACACTGGATACTGGGATAACATCGATAGTCGGAGACGAGGAAACATCTCTTAGTGCTTTGTCACTGTTATTAATTGAAAATGCTGAGTTTATTTTTGAAATATTTGTTTCATGTTCAACTCAGCTCTGTTTCAAAATATCGCAATGTCAGATATGACTTATATTTCCAAAATTGCACCTAGGAATTCAGGAGAAAATGCCAGTTTGTTATTAACATTTCAGTGAATGGAACTTGCTTAAAATGCATAAATGCTTAGGATTTTATACGCTCATTCAAAAATTTACCTGCAGAATATAAATAGTGAATATGACATGGTTGTCATATAAGATACATCCTGAAAATTGGGGCTAGGAAAAGAGTACCACTTTGAATTCGATCGAAATGACAAGGAAAGCCGCACCGGATTCAATTTTAAAAATGGTCTTTTGTAACTGCACGACCGGCTGCATCAGAGTGGTCTAAAATGAACCAATGTTTGTGATAAATGTACCACAGATATCTGTAGAAACTTGGCAGTGATTGCTCCGGATTGTGAAGATGAAGACGAGGAGACTGAAGATGAAGTAGATAATGAGTTGTATGAGTGAATTAATATATTTTCCTATCCATTTCTTGATGGTGATTACTTGTGGATTCATTTCTCCATACCCTTTCTCGATATCATTGAAAATCTTCTCTCGAATTTGCGAATAATTTTCATAACAATACTTCTAAATCTCAATAAGGACAGTTCTCAACGATCATTCACCCACATTTATATCTTAGAGTAGTAATTTGAGAGTTTTTTCAAATATTCTCCACCTTCCCTCTCACCCCAATGTTTTCGCGATGCGGGGGATATGCTCCGAATGCGGGGACAGGAAAATCGTTTCTAATAATTTATACCTATTATTTTTACAAATTTTCGCTCAGTTTCATTACTCGGGACTGACAATTTCACATATTCATAGAAAATACCCCAAAGAAACACGATTTCCGGAAGGGGTTGATGCCCCGGGAGGGGGTTTAATTGTTGAGAATAAATCGCCCCCATTCTTAATACCGATTTTCACTCATATTTATTGCCCAGAGCTGAAATGTCAAGAAAATACCTTCCAGAAAAAAGTTTTTACCATTTTGGGGGGTTGCACCCCCCCAGGGGGTGATAACTTTATTGCTAATTATTCAACCCTCCGTGACGAACGAATTGCAAAAAGAAATCGGCGGAGCAATTTGAGTTGAACTTTTATGAGTAAAATTGCTCTGTTTATTGTCCTATTTTAGAAAACTCCTGAAGTAAGATAGCTACCGAAACATGTTCAGATAAAAAAGATTAAGAGTTTTTTCAAGTTTATAACAATTAGGAAAAATTCAGTATAAAGGATCAGTCAAAAAGTCATTACGAAACAAAGTTGCCTTTTCTTCAATGAAACACCTTGTTTATTATTCTATATTTCAATTTTGCTCAAAGATCTAAACAAAATTGATAATGAACATCCTATCCTAAATTTGACCGTTTTCGAGATATCGAATTTTGAAAATAACTTCATACTAGGTACTCTCAAATTTATTAAAGAAGAAGCCCGAAATGATGTATATTAATTATGAAAATTACACAAGGTGGACTATAAGGATATGATTATTTATTTAAAAAAAACAATTGTTCAGGGTTGATAAAAATGAAAATATGAAACAAGAAATAGTTATTTTTGTATCTAGTGAGCGAAATACTACTTTGGTGATCGAGAACCAATTTTTTTTAAAGAGGCACAGCCGAGTTAAAAAAAATGTCGAGATCACCAAAGTCTTTCGCGCACGAGATGCAAACAAAAATTTTTCTACATACGTCAAAAATATTGTTCTAAAGTAATTAATATGCTTAGCTTAATATGAAAAATAGTATTGAACTGGGTCAAACTGTTTTTTCAAATCAAGTAATTACTATAACTAAGGAAATAATATGGAATTTGTTGACAATTATTTTAGAGAAAGTGTTAATTATTGTAATACATTAATAAATGAATGATTTTTTTTATTGTTGCTTGATTGAGGAACCTGAACGTTAAAATATAAAAATCCCATATAGTTTACCTGCAGTGTGCGAAGTAAGTATTTCGCACACTACTTCGCACACGGTGTCATGGTAACGAAGGAAAATGAAAAAAACGGTCACTTCGCATATTGTGGTAATTTTTTTTATAAAAAAAACGTATTTTTTAATGAATATCCTGGATTTTGATTTTATGAAAACAATAGCTATGCCAGAAAAAAAAACAAGACAAGTTTTAATACACAACCTATATTTTCTATGGAATTCTATTCGATAAGCTGCTCAAAGTGTATACGATTTACCTCCTGTCCTAAACAAAATTTTGTCGTGAATCTTAAATCATGTCGATAGGACTGCTGGAAAGTTCAAGTTTTATCCCTTATTGCAACTCGATATTTTGCAGTCTATTTTTATGTGACCCCACAGAAAAAAAGTCAAGTGGAGTTATATAGGCTTGTGTGGACAAATAAATGAATAAATAAATTTTGGGACACCTAGCTGGTCATTCAAGTGGCCCCTACGTCCAATACATTTATCAGGACAGTTTCATAAATAATAATATATGCCCATAGCACTCATCAAAAATGTGGAGGAGCCCCATCTTGTTACCATATTTGTTCTGCAGGAAAATTGGGATTGTTATGTTCGGGAATAATCGTCTAAGCTCTGAAATAATATGCTCCTGCAAAAGTAATAAATATCCTTCAGAGGTCAAATTTCCGTTTGTGAAATAGGGTTCTATGAAGTGTCCCACAACATACACCAACTTTTGTGATAATTGATTGTGAACTTCCTACATCCAATGTGGACTTTCGTCTGACCAATACCTACTGTTGTATTGGTTTACGTGTCCGTTTAAACAAAATGTAGATTCGTCAAAAAACAATATATGATTGACAAAGTTGACTTTTTCGTTTAATTTATATATATACATAATATCTTCACAGAACCCGATTCTATGATCAAAATCATCTTCACTCAATTCTTGTAGCAAATGAATTCTACATGGATTGAATTTTTGCAGGTTGTAAATGTTTTGAATCGAATATCGACTAAAGCCCCCTGTTGTGTTAAATTCATTGGATTATCCACCACATCTAACATGACATTCAAACAATTTTCTTCATTTGTAACGCTTACTGGTCTTCTAGTTTTTGGTTGATCTTTGACACCTCCAGTTTCTTGAAAATACAACAATGTTTTTGAACTGGTTGATTTAGTAATTGGTTCCCGATTGGGATGCAATTCATTAAAAATATCAACTACTTGGCCACAACTTCGTCTTCTATCACTATCATATCCATCATATGACATTTTTGTGCGAGCAATATTCACACTAAATGAATTTTTGACGTATGTTGTCAAGATCATCACTGTTAGACGCGGCGTTGTTATGGAGGTAACTAAACTTGATGTATGGACTAATAGTTATTTAAGTAACAAGGAATGTAAAGACGTGTTAACATTCGAGGTGAGCGAGTACGAGCCGAGACAAAGCCGAGGCTTGTCGCTTGCCGAGGATGATAACAGTCGATACATTCCGTGTTACTTATTACGTTTTTCCCGCTGCTTGTTGACATTTCTCAAAATTTGCCTGAATTGAAGTTTGTTTTCTTACCCTTCCTTCATAATTATTCGTTCGCGATTTCATTCTAAGTTGCTTGTGCGTGTAATTAAGTTACCGAATAAGCAGACAACAATAATATTCAAAAGGTCTCATAACCTAAAAATTGATATGAATGAAGCTGAAGGTATTACTTGTCAAAGTCCAAGTCATTATTACCCTAGGCATGTAAATGACACTATTAAGTTCCGTTGTCAAGATGAATTAGTAAACGAATGATATAGGCCATTTACCTGTTTTGTTGCTAAGCATGTATGGACTATTTACAGTGTCGGCAGCGGGAAAAGTATTTTTGTATAAGTTATAAATAAATAATTTTCAAAATTCCGTATCTCGAAATCAGTTAAATTCAGAATATGATATGCTATATCAATTTTTTAAGAATTTTGAGAAGAATTGAAATATGTAATAATTCACAGGGTGTTCTATCAAAGAAAAAGCAACATTGTTTTTCAATGACCTATTAACTCATGCTGAATACATAAATCTTTTATTAATTCAAATACAACAAGGGCAGATGCATATCCTATTGTGCCCAATATAATAAGAATTTATGAATTAACAAATGTTATAATTTTTTATTATATGAAAGAGAGAAAGCAAAATGGTGAATAAAATTTAAAAACTATATATTTTGCCTTACTTAAATGGTGTCACTTTGTGAGCATCAAAAAATCTGTAAAACTATATTTGATGATGAACATAATTTTAAATAAAAGTAACCTGATTCTGTATATTTCTAACAGGTATCTAGTGAAGTCATAGCACACTTTTTGATCGCGGGGCTCCAAATAGCTACAGTGTGATATGAAGGAAGTGGCCATTGAAGTATAATTAGAGGTTAAGCAAATCGTTCAACCTCTGATTCTGTTGGTCAATGCGGAAGTACGGATTGTTTATAATCGTTTTGCTAATATTCTATAATCTATTTGTCATTATTTGTAAATAAATAAACTTCTTGATATGCTCATAATGAAGTATGAATTACGGTCTAAATATAACGTGGAATTACACTTCGAATGAAAGTGAACTCCCACCGAACAAAAATAGAGAAATATTGTGAGGGATTTGAATCGTGTTAAACGATCATCAATTCAAAATACACCGAGAAAGTTGTGGCTCGGCCTTGTAAAACGCAATTTTACAACTTGGCGGGTGTATTGTAGAAACTGCATCAATGATTTATGGTAACAGAAAACCTTCCAGTGATAAATTAAATTTTTATTATACCGGATCACATATGAGTAGCGGGGCAATAAAGATTTCTTGAAAGTCCAAAGAACAAGTGACTGAATAAATTTGAGTAATTTTTCACGAACGATTTACATCTTATTTTTGCACTGAATGATTTATCTGTCTAGAAGGGTGTGTATATGTGTGTATGTATGTCTGATACAAGATTATAAAATGGGTTATTCATCGGTCAGACGAGGCCAGCTACTGGAAATCAGGAAGAGAAATCTCATTTATGCCATTTCTCAAACGCAGCTTCAATTGCATATCAGGAACGGTATAAATACAGGAAGAACTTAAGTATACAAAATTATATAATGTGATCTCTCCACTTAAAGGAGTGGAAACCTAAGTGAAATTTGAAAATGTGGTCCAAAAGAATTGCCTTTTATAAGTGTAGGAACGCGTCGCCCCTGGTTGTAAACCCGGGGACAGCCAGTACCCCTTTCTCTCTTCCTATATGAAACTGCTGTTGGTTTCAAAACAAACGGCACTGAAGAATAATTCTATCGTGTGTCTACAGAGTAAGCCAAAAAAGCGTAGATTGTCGGACATTATACAGAAAATTCTGTCTCCGTGTGGATTTTTTATTGAATTATAGATATGATATTCTGAACGAAGAAATATATTTTTTTCTGTATTCCTCGTTATCACAGTTTGTATATGTATTAACACATTTTTAAATTGTCTTTTGTGGATTTGCCTGTGTGCTAATCTAAGGAACATATTTTTTCTTAAAGAATTATTATTTTTTTACACTTCAGTCATTCTCTTCTTCTTCTAATTCAATTGAATCGTTTCATGGTTTTTCACATTATTATTAAAAATTATGAGTAGAAAGAATTATTATTTTTTTAAACGTCGTTCTCTTCTGCTTCTTGTTCAACTGAAGCGTCTTATTAAAAGTTCTCCTCTGTAGAAGGTATATAATAAACATTGGCTTGGTTCTGAAGGGCCAATGTTAATTGAGCTGACCATGGAACTAAGTGTTTTACAAATCTCATTTTAAAGAGAAAAAAACGTAAGATATTTATTCAACGACAGGGCCAATGTAAAACGTCCATATGGACATACATTTGACATTGGCCCTTTTGAACCAATCCACAAAATGGACGTCTATGTAAACTCGAGTAAGTGGGTCAGAAACTATGTTCTATACTTTTTGATTATAACATGCATCTTTGACTTATCCTGTAAACACACACACACGAAGTAATTGCTGCGGAAAGGTCACAGTCACTCTACGAGGATATAATGAAAAATTCTTATGTCCAATTTCACCAACTGAATCCTAAAGTTAGGAAATACCTAAATCGAATTTAGGAATGCCCAAGTGCAATTTGCAGTTCACCAAGTGTTGAGTAATGCTTAAAAGTGATTGGAAATACCTAACGTAGGTATGTCCTATCACTCTTCTTTTTGGACACGAAACTTCTTAGGTCTTGGAGAACCGGAGTGTCGCCATTCTATCCATTGTTGCTTTGTTTCTGGATCGTAGAAATGTACCCAAGTCTCATCCATAGTAACAATTCGGTTTAAGAAGTCTACATCGTTTTCAAATCGAGCACAGATCGAAAGCGATGCTACTACCCTTGCACCCTTTGGTCAACATTCAAACATTTGGGGATCCATTTTGCAGCAATTTTTCTCATGTCCAAATTGACGTGAACTATATGATGAACGCGTTCGTATGAAATATTCAGTGCTTCAGATATTCGTTTTAGCCCAATTCGACGGTATGTTAAAATCATGTCATGAACTGCATCGATATTTTCGTGGACTGACACAGAAACTGGCCTTCCCGATCGGTCATCATCTTCAATGGAAAATTTGCCTCTTTGAAGCTTGCAGTCCAATTTTTCACGGTCGCATACTAAGGACATTGATCACTAAGGGTATTAGGCATATCTTCGTAAATCTGATTACCTCTCAACCCTTTTATATACAGGTACAGATGATGGCTCGATACTTCAAATTTTCGATTTCCACAATTTCGGTGGACATATTTTTTTTTTAATTTATTGCGTAACTCTGATTTACTTATTTGACGTCAAACTTTACACTGACACTTCTAATAAGTTATTGTTCGTTGCTATGGTAACGCAATATTTTGTTCATGCAGGGAACTGGTCTAGGCTAACTGGATATCTATACATCCCCGTATAGAAACATAAAAATTTCTGACTGAAACTTGCTTCTTTTGATCACCAGAATGATATATCTAGGATTGAAACAATCTGACTATCCATAGTATTGCATGTGTCCAGTGTCCTTTTCCAAACAGAATCCTCTGTATATTTCATTGGGGTATTATGATTTCAAGATATTTATGCAAATTAAAGTCGGGTTTCGCATAATCCATAATTATATGAAACGATTTTTTCGGTATTTTGAATATTATTATTTAGATTTTACCAAACAGACAAATTACTCAGGTGAAGGATTTCATCGTGAAATGAATGTCCCACTTGACACTCGGATAATCATTTGAAGAATGATGGGGATGGAACTCTGAGATTTCTACTAATTTTATTCTTATTTAGTTATAAAAAAAATCGATGAAACAAACACAACATCCTAATTTTTGGAGCTCTATTTTGTATAATAAATAGGCAGTTTTCTGAATCAAGCCACCAACTCATTTCAGCTTTGATATATATTGTAATGTTCTTTACACGAACACGAAAAGTTCTATTGGGAAATACCAATTAGAAAATGCCAGTGTTTTTTTGGTGAATAAACACGTTTTCTTTTATCACAAAAGGGGTTACTGTGTATCTATGTAAAAGAATATGAAGGAGAGCAGTAAAAAGGAGTAACAGATATGTCAAATTAAAAGATTTACATCACCTGCAATTAAAATACCTTGATGAATTACGTAATACTTATAATAATTTAGCTAAAAAAGGCAAGAAAGGTTGGTAAAACAAAAAAATGTACTATCAAAATAAAATAGCGAATTCAACAAACTTTAACGAAACTGCCTGGGATATTATTTCGGAATTGAGTTATAAAAAGTCCAAATATCAACATAATATTGAAATTAATAAAGACAGATTAATGTATGAAAATACCCCTGAAGTATCAAATTTGCTCAACAACCATTTCATGAATGTCTCAATGAATTCCTTAACAAAATTGATCCAATCCAATTCAAGAATTGAACCTAATTGTTTTTCCATATTCCTCAACCCTTTTGCTGCCATAGAACTAGAACCACTAGGTACAGAAAACTAAATTTAAAAAATAAACATTTTACAGGGAATGTTAAAATACCTTTATTTCCATTGAAAATATGTTTGAATATCATTATTGAACCCATAACATTCATTCTTAGTGAATTTAACTTTTTCAACTGGTGAATTTTCTGATACCATAAAAATAGGAAAAATGTTTCCGATTCATAAAAAGGGTACTGTTTACTGCTGCAATTTCATTCTTCGAAAAAGTTGCAGAATATTTCGAAGCAGGAGAATGTCCTGCAGGGATCTTTTGTGATCTCAGCTAGGCATTAGACTTTGTTAACCATCAGCTTTTATTGTCAGAATTGTACAGCTATAGAGTTAGGGGTTCAGCTCTGGGTTGGATCTCTTCCTTCTTAGTTATCCGACAGTAATATGTAAACATACCAAAACTCATTTCTAGAGTTGTGACACGTATCAGTTGTGAAACTAAGCAAGTAAACAGGAGATTCACAAGGGTCTATACTGGGGCCAATTTTATACCAACGATCTTGATAAGTACTTAAGTACTGATGTAACGTCTCATGTAACGATCTATGCTTATGGGGTTGTTTGATAGTATCGGATAAGGACGAAATTAAAACACAACACAAAAGTAACTTTTGGACTCTATTTATGAATGATGTAGCTTCAATTTTTTATATTTGAATGCCTCTAAAACACAAATCGTCAAATCTCACAACTGTGTACTATTCTTTGTCAACAATGTATTAATATACAATACTAATAAAACAAAATTCCTGGGTCTGGTGATTGATGAAATTATTTACTGGAAAAGTCATGGTTTATAAAAAAATTAACTATGTGCTATTCGTTCAGAAATAGCGTCTCGAATTAGGTATGGTATATGTTTGTGGGGTTACTCAACTTCTAGTCGTGATGTTTCCATTTTGCAAAAAACGATATTGAGAGAAGTGGCAGGTGTTCCTTCAACCTACTCGTGTAGGAGATTGTTTGTCAAATAACATGTATTGAGAATTTTTTCTCTGTACAATTATTATTATTTTCACTACAGCCTCCAATAGGCTTACAACAGCCCTGGCAGTTTCCAGTGATTTCCATTTTGATAATGTCTACCGATTATCTTCTATATGGTAAAAAACTGATGTCTTCACTCTCCTACCTTTATTTCAATTTTCCAAAAAACACAGTTTTTACAAATCAAAATAAGAACAAAAATTGAAATTGCGACTTTTTTCTCCGCTTTCAGAGCAGTTTTTGAAAGGAAATTTATGCTGTAAATGAAAATAAATTGTCTATCGTTCCTTCTACCGGCCAAATCTTCATTATTCATCCTTATTGTGCTCTCACAAACAAATATTTATTTGTAGAGACTTCTGTATTCAGTGCCATGTGAATTCATATCCATAAAGCTAGTTAGCGCATAGGGCCCCCATATAGAATATGCAATGAGGTATATTTTTCGATGAAAGCTAACAATAATATAGAAAGCAAAACAAACCATACGAAATTTCTCTACAAATGAAATTGTTCTCACGGCTACCTGTAAATAAAGATGAAAAACCGGCATTAAATCAAGGAAGCCGTAACAAAGATATAGTGAATTCCAGCACGAAATACAGCAGACACATACTCCTTCAAGCAGAATCAATAAAAAATGTATACACCACGCTTACTTACCTGCAGTATTTTGCTATCTAAGTAGCCGGAGAACAGAGCGAGGAGAAGTACCAATAAATACTTTGCATACCTACCTGTATTGAGATTACACCTGGAGGAATAGGAAAACTTGCAACGGTGACACCACATTTGCACCAAGCTCCTCGAAATTGAACATTGTTCCTCAGGGTTCGAAGGGACATCAAATATAAGTGGACGAAATAAATAATGTTGGAGCTTTAATTGTCTTTAATATAACACAGGGTGTAGATTTGAAAAGTATGCAAAATCACGTTAAACTTATCTTTATGAGGGACATCTTGTAGGCTGGTAGTCAATTAAATCACATCAACCCGCTAGCAGGGGCGGACACAACCCCTAAAACCTTCAATGAGTAGGTGGGTTTAGTGATGACTCATTTTGAAGGTCGTTCAACTACCTTTTCAAATATACCATATGACCTTTCTAGTCAGCAGTTCGCGAGAAATCTGGTGAAAACTGTAGGTGTCAAAAATGAATGAAACTTGAAGACGTATTGCAGAACGGTGCATTATAAAAGTACTTTTTATTCTAATATCCAACAAAATAATACTACTATTTAGTTAAAATTTATTATTAGAAAGAATGTAATTTACCTAAACTAGTACTTGTATGGTAGTCAGTTTCTTTTGTGTGGGAGGGCGCATGTTTTATCGTTTGCCTCAGGGCGCACAAAACTCTGAAGCCAGCTCTAGTGGTCCTTTGAATAGTTTAAACCGTTTCAACAGTAAATTGTGTATTGCGAACTAAAAAAACTGTCAACATCATTCTTGAGACCATTTCTTCTTGCCAATATTACTTTATTGGAAAATTCGTAATAGTTTTGTTAGTTAAAGGTTGTGCGTTTATTAAAGTATTCAAAAAATGGTGTTTACAGTCCACCAAAGAAAGAAATTATTGTTATTTATGAGGAATGTCAAAGATGCGCAATAAGAGCGGCAACAATGTTTAATGAAAGATATCCCAATAGTAACTTATATCAGAAATACAGATTTAGGTCCTCGAATCAGTTGCTAAGTTTAATGAAACTGGTTCCTATTGTATATTAGATATGAATAAGAAAAGTACCCAGTTCTGGTTCAAATTATATTCTGTCTCCTTGTTTACATGCAATGAATGAATAACGTTTTTCGTAACCTAGGAGTAGAACAAATTGTGAAATACATGTGAAACATTAGTACAAGAAAATATAGAAATTACACTACAGTAAATATTGAACAGAAAAATAAATTATCGCCGTGTTTTGGATGAAGCAGCACAAATAGAAGTTTTACATCACTTCGCAATATGGCACACGAAATAGGAATGTCTTTCGAAACAATGAGGAAAGCATTCAAGTTATATAAATTTCACCTGTATGCATTGAAAATTTTTTGACGACGATTTTGACGGAATAATTGAATTTTGTAAAACAATGACGGATTTTATAAATGCAAACCAAAATATTTTACACAATATTTGCTTTACTGATGAGTGAGTGTGTTTTCTCAATGGGCATGTTAACAAACAAAATTATCGCTAATAGAGCAATGAAAATCAGCGAAAGTGAACGTTTTGGACTGGTATTCTTGAGAACACTTAGACCTTTATTCTTTGACCATAATCTAACCGGTGAGCTCTACTTAAATCTGCTTGAAGACATAATAGACCCCTTAATAACAACTAGTTTGGAAAATCAAATGGATGCGGCTGCTAACATGATTGTGCAAGAAGTTCTTATATTCACTTCCAACAAGATGGAGCTCCGCCACACTACTTTCGTCCAGTTAGACAGTGGCTACATGGCAGATTCCCTGGCAGATGAATTGGCCGAAGAGGAGCAATAGAATGGCCACCACGATCACCCGACTTATCGCTATCTAAAATTGATTGTTTTTAAACACAGCCTCGAGATTTGAAGAGATTTGAAGAGTATAACAGCTGCGTGTAGAGAACTACAGCCAGGTTTATCGAAATGTTAGAGAAGGGTTCAAGAGCAGACTTTATAATTGTTTAACAAATAATGGACAACATTTCGAAAATCTATTAAGATAAGTTATTTAATATTAATTTTTTATGTTTTATTGCAAAACACTATTGATGCTTAAATATCTACGCGGTTTTCCTTGATTTCTCCAAAACTACTTACAAGAAAGGTCAAGTATGAGGTATTTTTGAAAAGGTAGTTGAACGACCTTTGAAGTGTGGTATCACTCAACCCTCTTTTTTTTCTGAGAT
This sequence comes from Chrysolina oricalcia, assembly GCA_944452925.2. Taxonomy (NCBI): domain Eukaryota; kingdom Metazoa; phylum Arthropoda; class Insecta; order Coleoptera; family Chrysomelidae; genus Chrysolina; species Chrysolina oricalcia. The sequence goes on along the minus strand of OX101817.2, from coordinate 22,311,411 downwards.
TTTAGTGATTGTCTGTCCCCGCTAGAGGGTTGATATAATTCAACTGAAATCGAGCCCACAAAAAGCCCCCCTTGAAAATAAGTTTAACATGTTTTTTGCATATTTTTAGATTTTCTATTGAACCGAAATATAAAGGCTGGTGTTTTAAAATTGACACCCTGAGTGAATAACAAATACCAGGCGTCACATATCATAAAATCAGAATTTTTGAAAAACGGGAGTTCTATGAATGAAATGAAGCTTGTTAAATCTATACAAAGTAAAATAGCGATAATGATGTTACATTTACTAGAGCAAATAAAGGTAACGCGGTTATTGCTATTAATAGAAATTACTACGTTGAGAAAACTCTTGCTTTCCTGAATTCAGGAAACTTTGAAATATTAAAGCGTGATCCCACTAATTCTTACTCAAACAAGTTAAAGAATTTTTGAAGAATTGAAAATTTGCCTATAAAACAGATAATGCGTAGGGAAGGTATATCTAAAACAATAAAGACATAACTTCCAAATTCGAGAAATAAGGAGTATATAAGTTACATTGTAGAACTACTAGAACTTGCCCAAAGATATATATTGGCCAACTGGTAGTATTGTGGCGAAGCTGCGGGCGATGCCGGACCTGAACTCTCACGTATAGCTAGCGACCAACCGCGGGAGACTGTCGATGCGCTTGCACCGAGAAGAATCTGGGCGCCGCGGTGAGTCTGGGCGATTCGATGGAAAATTCTGGAGCATTCAGAGAAGTCAACGTCGGATATAAAAAGAACTACGCAGCGGACAGACGGATAGTCAGTGAAGTGAAAGTCGAATATAAATACCTAGTTCCGTGATAGTTATGTAAATTAGAGTATTGTGTTATTGTATCATTGTATTTCGTAAAATAAATTATTTTAGAGGTAATTGGACTATAAATATACTACAGTGGTGATCAGAAGTGCGATTGTTAGAAATAAAATACAGTGTTCGTGTAAGTAGACAGCTTGTGTATTTCGGACAATTGTTTTCGCGAAAATAGTGACTGATAAACATTTTTCGTGAAGTGACACTTCTCACTGTGTGAAATAGACAATAATAATAGTAATAGACTAGTGTCCGGGAAATAGACTGTGTGAGATAGACAATAATAATAATAATAGACTGTTGACCTGTGAAATAGACTGTGAGACATAGACTAAGACAAAATGTGTTCGAGGAAAGTTCGCCTGGTTGAATTGAAGGTTGCGGAATTGAAGCAAGAACTGGAGGAGAGGGAACTTGACACAAGTGGTAAAAAGGCCGTGCTTCAAACAAGACTTGCCGAGGGATTAGTTCAGGAGGGCGAGGACCCAGAAACATTTCTATTCGAAGTTTCTGGAATGGATATGAGTTCCATAATGAGTAAACTCGACGGAATGGAAGACAAAATGCAACAGAATTCGGTGAGTCTGGAAGAAAAACTTCAAGATAAACTTGTAGAAAATTCCAAAAATCTGGAAGAAAAGCTGCTTGAAAATTCGAATACGCTCAAGGAAGAACTTCAAGAAAAACTTCTAGAAAATTCGAATGGTCTGAAAGAAGAATTTCAAGAGAGTTCGAGAAAATTGGAAGAAAAACTTCAAGAAAGACTTCTGGAAAATTCGAATAGTCTGAAAGAAGAATTTCAAGATAGTTCGAGGAATTTGAGAGAAGTGATTCTAGAAAATTCGAAGGGTTTGAGGGAAGAGCTTCTAGAAAACTCGAAGAACATGAAAGAAGAACTTTGTGGCGTGGCGAATCGATTAGAAGAAAGAATGGGGACTGTTGAGACAGAGATGGAGAAAATCAAAGATGGAATTGAGCAAGAGATGGGGAAATTGAAGGAAACCATCAGTGATGAAATCAGAGGCGGCATCAAAGATGAAATTGAGGAAGAGATGGGAAAATTGAAGGAAACAATTAGTGACGAAATCAAAGGCGGACTCGAGGCGGAAATCATCAAAATAAAGGAGAAAATCAGTAAGTTGGAAAACCAGAATGACACTACCCACACCACAGAATCTGTCAATGAAAATTCAATGCTGGAACTGAGTTTGAACTTAGATGATGTTCAAAGGGGTTTGAAAGATGTAAAAATCAGTCCAGAAACAGGAAAACTCTCTATGAAACCACCTCAGTTTGATGGAAAAACACCATGGGCAAACTACCGCCGACAATTTGAAGCTGCAGCAAAGGCAAATGGATGGAATGCAGGAGATAGAGCTGTGGCACTAACACTGGCGTTGCGTGGAGAAGCAACGAATATTCTACAAACCCTCACGGCACAAGAGCAAGAGGACTACGAGCAGCTGATCAAACATCTAGAATTACGGTATGGACAGACTCATCTAGAACATGTATACCACTCACAGCTCAAAAACCGCTGCCAGAAGTCAAGCGAATCCCTACAGGAATTTGAAGCCGACATTGCACGCTTGGTTCGCCTTGCATACCCAGCTACACCAGAAAAGGTAATGGAACGACTAGCAGTTCAGGCATTCTTAGATGGACTTCGTGACCAGGAAACGAGACAAGCATTAACACTAGCTCGTCCAACACATCTCGTGGATGCACTGGCACGCGCTTTGGAATTTGAGGCAGCGAAGCAATCCTGCAGAAGCCAAAGTAAAGTCCGAGTTATTGAAGAAGACCCACAGGAGCCTGCTAACTTGGAAGCTGCCATAAGAAAGGTGGTGAAGGAAATGTTGCCTGAGAGAAGACAGATAAGATGCTGGAATTGTGGCAAAATTGGGCATGTGCGTAGCAAATGTCCAACATTCAAAGAATCGGTACCGATGCAGGAAAACTAAAGAAGGTCGATGAGGAGGGGCGATCGTCGACCTGTATCCAGCAAGCCCCCATTAACAATGCATATGTCGCTGTCCTTCAACGTCAAAACAATGGTGTTTTTGTAGACTGTCTCATCAACAACGAGCCTTGCACCATGCTGCTAGATACAGGTGCGACTAGGACAATCCTTGGACCTGCTTTTATTAAAACACCAGAGAGAATGGAACCATCATCCTGGAAGCTACGCACAGCAACAGGAGAGCCAGCCACTGTAATTGGAGAGCTACCGATTGAACTGATTCTAGGCAGCACAAAAGTGAAACATCGGGCATTAGTAGCGGACATTGAGGACGAGGCAATTATTGGAATGGACATCATGAATTCCAGAGGGTTCGAATTGAATTTCAAAGATGGCATTCTACGTGTGAACGGAGAAGAGCTGGTGCTACATGGAAGAAGTGAAGAGATGATTCGTGTTCTGCTGGCTGAAGATGTAAGTGTACCCGAGAGGGCTGAGACCATACTTGAGGCTCGCTTGGACGGAGGTGCGAGCAATGGAAGCGTGGTGATGTTCGAGCCCAAGCTTCATGATGAGAAAATTGGACGAGGGATTGCACTAGGCAAGACTTTGTTGCGTGCTGACAAATTTGTGCCAGTAAGGGTAATGAATGTCAATTATTACCCAGTGACCTTGAAGAAAGGAACTGTTTTGGGGCACTGCTCGTCAATTTCCTCTGTGATCAGGAGTGTACACGGAACTGTTAGTCAAGACAACAACCTGACAGCGGAACTGGAAAAATTGGTTACCATCTCTTCCAAGGGCATTAAACCAGCCCAACAGCCCAGATTGAGAGAATTAGTCAAGAAGTACCAAGACATCTTCGATACCGGACAAGGAAAAGGGGGCCGAACGAATGTAGTCCAACATAAAATTGATACTGGGGACGCTCGACCAATCCGACAATCAGCTAGAAGACTTCCTCTTGCCAAGAAGGAAGAGGCTGACAAAATAGTCAGTGATATGGGGAAAGATGGAGTTATTGAACCGTCCGACAGTCCATGGTCCTCTCCAGTCGTTCTGGTGAAGAAGAAAGATGGATCAACACGCTTTTGCGTAGACTATCGTCAACTGAACAACGTGACGAAGAAAGACAGTTACCCTCTTCCGAGAATAGATGACACCCTAGACACGTTGGCCGGCTCCACGATTTTCTCGACCCTCGATCTGAAGAGTGGATACTGGCAGGTAGAACTGGCTCCAGAAGATAGAGAAAAGACAGCCTTCACCATCGGCTCAGGACTGTGGCATTTCACCGTCATGCCATTCGGACTTTGTAATGCTCCAGCAACATTCGAGAGATTAATGGAGACGGTTCTGAAAGGACTCTCATGGAGGACGTGTCTGGTATATCTCTATGACATCATTGTAGTTGGCAAATCGTTCGAAGACCACCTTATAAACCTGGAGGAGGTATTCCTGCGACTGAGAAACTCTGGATTGAAGCTGAGCCCCAAGAAATGCCACCTGTTCCAAAAAGAAGTACGTTACCTTGGCCATGTTGTCTCTGGGCGCGGAGTAGCAGTGGATGACGAGAAGATTAAAGCAGTGAAGGAGTGGCCTATCCCGAAAGACATACACCAACTACGTAGTTTCCTTGGTTTGTGCACATACTATCGCCGATATGTGCTGGGGTTTGCCAACATCGCTAAACCACTGACCAGGCTCACGGAAAGTCAAACAAAATTCCAATGGTCCGAAGAATGCCAAGACTCGTTCAGGACGCTGAAGGGGGCATTGGTCAATGCACCGATTCTAAGTTATCCCCTTCCGAGTGGAAAATTCATTTTGGACACAGATGCCAGCAACGTGGGACTTGGAGCTGTCTTGTCCCAGATCCAGGATGGGCAAGAGAAGGTCATCGGTTACTTCAGTAAAACTCTCAGTAAACCGGAGCGTAACTACTGCGTCACCAGACGAGAACTGTTGGCTGTTGTCAAGGGAGTAGAACACTTTTACAAATACGTGTACGGGAGAAGATTTCTGTTGAGGACCGACCACGCAGCCCTTAAATGGCTTCTACAGTTCAAAAATCCCGAGGGCCAAGTAGCACGTTGGATCGAAAGACTCCAAGAATTTGACTTCGAGATCGAACATCGAGCAGGGAGTGGCCACAAGAACGCAGATGCCCTGTCAAGGAGACCATGCCCAGACGACTGCTCACACTGCCGACGAGCAGAAGAGAAGGAAGCAGCGATTTGTAGAACCACGGCAGTTGACAATAACTGGAATGACAACGAGGTCCAGAAAGACCAAGAAAGAGATCCGGATCTTGGTTTAGTCATCGGTTGGAAAAATAGTAATCAAAGACCGACATGGCAGGAAATCGCAAGATATTCCCCAGCAGTTAAATCCTACTGGGCCCAATGGAATTCCCTTACCCTGGACAATGGGGTCCTGAAACGTGTATTGGAGTCCGAAGATGGTGGGGAGGACAGACGTCAGATAGTGGTGCCCAAGAACAGAAGACAGGAAGTACTCCGAGAGATCCATGATGGAGTTGCTGGAGGACATCTGGGTGTGACGAAGACCCTGCAGAAAGTAAGACAACGGTTTTACTGGGTCAATTGTCAAGTTGATGTCAATGACTGGTGCAGAAAGTGTGCTGTTTGTGCTGCCAGCAATGGACCTCGGACACGACCCAAGGCCCCGATGCGACAGTATAATGTAGGTAGTCCATTCGAAAGAATCGCCATTGACATCGCCGGCCCGTTCCCCGTATCAGATCATGGAAATAAATACATCCTTGTGGCAATGGACTATTTCAGCAAGTGGGCCGAAGCCTATGCCCTGCCCAACCAGGAAGCCATCACCGTCGCGGACGTCTTGGTGAAAGAGTGGATATGTCGATTCGGTGTCCCCTTGGAGCTGCACTCGGACCAAGGCAGAAATTTCGAATCCAACCTGTTCCAAGAAATCTGCCAACTGCTGAACATCCGCAAGACGAGAACCACAGCTCTACATCCACAGTCCGATGGAATGGTTGAGCGGATGAACAGGACTATCAATCGCCACTTGTCCAAGGTAGTCTCTGACCATCAAAGAGACTGGGATCAGTATCTCCATTTGTTTCTGATGGCCTACCGTTCCGCAGTACACGAGTCGACCGGCCAAACCCCTGCTAGTATCATAATGGGCCGAGAGCTGCGACTTCCCTGTGACCTAAAGTTTGGGATGCCACCAGGACAGGATACCGCGGTAGAGGACTACGTCAGTAAACTCCGGCAGCGAATGGAGGACATCCACGAACGAGTCCGTTTGAACATCCAGAGTGCCAGCGACCGAATGAAAGCGACTTATGACATCAATGCCGATGCTGGAGGATTTCAGGTTGGTGACCTAGTTTGGCTGTACAACCCGATGCGTCGCCGGGGCCTGTCACCGAAATTACGGAATTCATGGGAAGGTCCGTACAAGATCATCAAGAGGATAAACGACCTGCTTTACCGAATCCACAAGCCACCCAGAGGTAAACCCAGGGTCGTTCATTTCAACAGGTTGGCCCCTTACGCTGGAAATCATGACCAAGTCCGCACCCTCAGACCACCAGAGGATGCGATGACGTTCCAGAAATTCATGTCCTTATACTCAAATGGACAGAAAGTGTCACACGGGGTAACTCGGGAGGAGCCACGGGACCTTTTCAAAGTGCCAGTCGATTACGCCCTAGCACACTGCGTCGCAGAAGATCTTCGAATGTCCAGGGGCATCGCTGTAGTGTTCTCCAAGAAATTTGGCCAACTCCAGACACTACGGAAACAGAATCCAGAAATTGGAGGTGTGCTACAGCTGAAGAAGGGCCAGAGGAACATCTACTACTTGGTGACCAAGAAGCATTCCCAAGACAAACCGTCCTATGAAGATGTCTGGAGGAGCCTCACCCAACTAAGAGATACGATGGTGAACCAGAATCTGGTGGACTTGGCAATCCCAAAATTATCCTGTGGTATTGATGGGCTGGATTGGAGAGTTATAAGAAGTATGTTGGAGACGATATTCCGATCCAGCGGCATCCAGATTTTGGTTTGTTGTAATCCTATTCCACGACCTAACATGAAGACTGTGGAGTGTTATTTTCATCGAACTTCACGATGCAGATATGGGGAATCCTGCAAATATCGACACACTCCAAGGATGACATTTCGGGACGAAATATCTCTAAGAAGGGGGCAATGTGGCGAAGCTGCGGGCGATGCCGGACCTGAACTCTCACGTATAGCTAGCGACCAACCGCGGGAGACTGTCGATGCGCTTGCACCGAGAAGAATCTGGGCGCCGCGGTGAGTCTGGGCGATTCGATGGAAAATTCTGGAGCATTCAGAGAAGTCAACGTCGGATATAAAAAGAACTACGCAGCGGACAGACGGATAGTCAGTGAAGTGAAAGTCGAATATAAATACCTAGTTCCGTGATAGTTATGTAAATTAGAGTATTGTGTTATTGTATCATTGTATTTCGTAAAATAAATTATTTTAGAGGTAATTGGACTATAAATATACTACAGTATATTTGAAAATCGCACTCTTGAACATCAAATGAGTTATGTGAACAAAAAAACAAACTCAACATACTCAAATCATCTTTTTGAAGAAAATCACATTTCTGACGAAGAATTTCAAATCTTACATATAAAAAATAAAGGATTGGAGTTAAATCATAAAGAATCATCAGTTAACAGATTTAAAAATTCAAACATATTGCTAACTCAATTTGAATAACTCACCTTTGTTGAATTGTTGAGATTATTAAAATTATAATCTTTCAATTGGGCACTTTTAAGGGGTTTAAGATACCTCCAAGAAAGAATGAGAAAGCTATATTTTCAAGAAGCATATAGAAAGGTGAAAACTATATCTTGATATGTCAAGACCTTTTCGAGTTACGAGGGGTTTTAATGAAAATTCAATTTCGATTGCGAAAATTAAATAAAATACAGGGTGTTCCATAAGAAAAATGGCAACTTTGGGTTATATTTCAAAAATTGAAAGTATTAGAAGTAATCCTGTTTCACATTTGAATTTCTCGAAAACCTCTTGACATGTAATAATAATAATAATATTATCGTATGCGGATGCGGTTTTCAACTTTCAACTTTTCTTGATAATCGAGCCTTGCAGATGAGGGTTAGCTTTTCCATTTCTCCTGGAAGTACCTTTCTCCTCCCCAAAAGTGCCAAATTGAATCCCTGTACTTCAGTTCCAACAAGATCTTATTCAATGCCACGGCATTTTGTTTCCATAACTGTTGATATTGATTGGAATTTAAACTTCTACAGATAATATTATAAATTTATTGGATTAACATCCTCCAGAAAAATTCTATTCCTCGAATGAGAAAAACTACTGGATTAAAAATATCGGAATCGTGCAAAAACAGAGATAAAACACTGACAAGATTTAAAAACTTCAATCTACCCGTATCCGTGACTTATTTGAACAACTCATAAATTTTACCATCAATATTATAAATGCAGAATCTCAAATATTACGAAGGAATGGAACGAACTAAGTCAATATAACAAAAAATAAAACAATGTAAGATCCCTGAAATATTATAAAACCACTATATGACCACTATATTAACTTTTAAAGCAACAACTTGAAACAAGGTATCAGTGAATCATTTAATTTTCAGATAGTTTCAGAAGGAATCATTTATTCACCAGGCAATTAAAAACATCAAATCTGAAGCTTTCGGAGATAATAATATTAACATATCAATAATTGACATGCGCAGCCAATTCCAAGTTCCTGTTATCAGACGCTTAATTAATGAAAGTCTCAATAAAAACGATTTACCTCTGATTGGAAGGTTACCCGAGTAATTCCCTTATCAAAAATTACCCTACCGACATTATAATGACCTACGAATTAAGATGAATTGGTATCCACCTACCTTTTTTGAAACTATAATCGATGACTTAATGCAGACCCTAGATGAAGATGATAGTTATTTATTGTATAAGTGTTTTAGATGTCATTTTATTCGCTTAAGAAAATTAAACGCTCTAGCTAGGGACTTTGGTTGAAGCTTTAGTTTTTGCTCGTGCTCACAATGAAGTTTATATAATATTGTAAGACTAATCAGAGATGTTCAGTGCCTTGAGGGTCTACCAGGTTGAATCGATTATCGATTTTATTCTTCATAAGTTTGTTTATAATATCAAGACTGGCCAATAAACGCTTTTTATAATTGCAGGAATTTGAAGTGCTCCCTAAGAGGTTGTTTATTTTAATAAGTAATAAGGAAAGAAATTTCGAAAGATAGTTCTTTCAGTATGAAGAGCGTGAATTCCATTTAACGGAGGTCAAGAAGAGTTTACTTTGAAATAATCATGATGTGAAGACGTGATGGTTTTTGTATTTGTAACATTTTTGAACTCCTGTCAAAAAATCCCACTTTTTTTTCATTGACAACTTTTCAATATGTATACGTTTGTCTCCAGAGTCAGAAATCCAGTTTAAGTTCTCGTTATTTGAACATTTGTACCCATATCTGGTTGATGGGTTATTTTTGCTAACAACGCTTGCTTGCACTTGCTTGCTTCTGCCATTTGTCTTGATATTATTTCCATATAATTTTATGCGTTTTCAGAGCTACTTCTTCTATGAGTGTATCTAGAAATGCAAACTCGTCATCTTTTTCATTTCGAAGTATTCCATCTTGGCATATAAAATAGCTTCACTATACTATTCTTCGAATCTTTGGTGAAAGCCCACAGATGTCAGGAGAGACAAAATATCAGGGGTCAGTGGGGTCAAACATAGACTCGAAGCTCACCTGGAACAAACATCTGGATAAATAACTAAGAAGGGCAAAGATTGTTACTAGTTTATTTTGCACTAGAAAACCCTTTCTGTTTCAATACCACAACATCAGAAATTCTCTATCATTGATATAAACTTTCCACTGTGTACGCCACTGTTTCAAAATGATAACTTGATCGTTGTCATGTATGGCTCTTTTCGTATTTTAGTACTTACCTTCGACAGTTATCAGTTGTTCTATTTTGTGGTAGTCTATTGTTTTTTGTTTAGAACACAAAACCCATTTCTTCTCTATCTCTATTCTGTGCCATTGAGGTACTTTACTTTCGAATACTTGACCTTGTCTGTGTTTGATTCTGAGATTGAAAGTCTGGCGTTTTCGACTTGGGTTCAGTTGACTGAATCTTTAGGTGTTCTGTTCACCTGAGTCGTTGTCCAATTGTACCAAGGAGTATCTCCGAGTAACTCGAGGTAGTTCCTGGACTGATCTCACAGTCCACGAACCAACAGGGAAGCGCATTGTCTGATAGTGAAAGTTTTTGACTTTGACGTCTGAGTCATTTTGAGTGACGTTTTTCCGGTTCGATATTTGATGGGAGACAACTAACCTATTTTGAAGATTTCCAATAAAAAGTTGTTCATCTTTGATGGAACTTGGGAAAATTCATATTTGGAGATTTTTTCATATTGTTTGCGATATTTGACGATTTACATTTTCGAGAAGATCTCCATTCGCTTTGCGGATTTTGAGGTTAGGAGGGCCTGTAGTCATTTCTTCATCGGTAAAACCTCTGGAACAAGGAACCAGCTATCAGACCATCAAAGCTGTTACCATAACCCTCCCACTTAATAGAGGTTAGTATTTGCATTTGGGCTCTACTTATGGCCCCATACAAGTGTAATCAGAAGTCAGACTGGTATTGTTTATTCTAGGGTGTTATGCTCCGCTACGGTTTTATTGTTCCGTTGCCCCGCTACTGTGACTGCTCCGCTACTATTCCGTTGCTCCACTGCTGTGATTGTTCTGCTACCGTTTATTGGTGCTACACTTTTGTCTTTCTACTGTACCGCTTGAGTTTCAGTGTTCCTCTGTGGTTCAGTATTCCTGCTGTTTGTCCTCTATTATTGGTATCCCCCGTTGATGGTATTTGTCCACTGTACACGTCCTCCGTTTGAATGTGGCGCACCCACTGTGCACACCGGTTTTCACCAAGGCACTGGATTCATGAACTACCAATGGTGAACTGGCATTATTGAGAAAATTTACTTACAATATCAGATAAGTTTAGGCTAAGATTGAGCCCCTAAGGCATATTAATAATGGTTAGCTATCATCGTGACGTCACAAGCATAGACTTCACTGGCGGTTCAATATTGATATACTTAAACGATACACTACTCTCAATAATAGCATACACTTTATCTTGATAGTGCCATATTTACATTCCTTTCATTTTGTATTGTATGCCGAATTGTGCACATACAGTGTGTGTAACATCAATCAATATATTTTATCAGTAAGGGACATGACTATTTCTTTTATTCTGGTCCAAGTTATCCAAGCGTAAGGGAAGACAAAATATTTATATATTATTTTTATATCGTTTATTGGTATCTATTGTTTGATATTTTAGTAATATTAGTGCAGTGGGTTGACCCATTCCATCCGTGGCACTCTGGAATATGAAACCCCATATTTAAATCTTATCGAAATCGATTTTTATTGTCGAATCCACGTCCAACTGAGCTCGTGGGTATGTTAGTGGCGTGTAACATCATTGCAAATTCACTGCTCTTCTTTCCTAAATTTCGCCCCTAACAAGACATTACTAATGTTGGCCAGGAGATCCTTTGGAAAAACTTGGGGACTCGGACCCAAACAATCCCTTTGGCTATACACAGCGATAGTGTGGCCCTCGATAACGTATGGAACCCTGCTGTGGTGGCCAATGGCTGAACAAGTGACAACGAGAGGGAGTCGGCTGGTTTACAAAGTCTGGCTTTGCTTGGGGTTACTGGTGCCATGTCGAGCACATCTATACGATCAGCCTGGAAGTTGAAAAATTGTTAAAATTGTTTTTTCCGTTAACCAGCTGTCGTCTTCTTACGAACGGCAGCCCTCATAAGTCGAAACTTGTGCGAGCCAAGGATTAACGAGATCTTACCTTATTACGTGCGATTCCTAGCACTTTCTTGGGCCATCAGAAAAATTTCTGCAGTCGCCATGGTTTGAATCATCGCTGACTGGCAGCCAAAGTGATTGAAACAATGTCTCTTTAACCACTGGGATAGAAGGCTTTCAGACTAGTGTCTGGTCAATAGAGGAGCAATAAAGTAGGCTACTCCAACATAATGGAGGTCACAAAAATCTACATATCTGAGATGCCATCGGACAAAATGACTCCAACCTACTCCTTTGATGGATCAAACACCACCTTCATACAAGATGGGGAAGTCACATCAAAGGCAATACCACTGTTGTCGAGAGGGCAAATCTGGTACACGGATGACTCTACGACAAGCAATGAAACAGGGACTGGAATATACGGAGAGAGACCAAGGCAAGACATTAGACGAAGCCTAGGCACTCAAGCCGAAAGATATTCTAATGAGGGGCCATAGAAACCAACTAATAATAATTCTCTCCGACAGTCAGGCGGCAATAAAAGCCCTGCAACATGCAGGTTTTCTTCCAAACTAGTTTGTTTGAGAGACTCACAAAAACCTCAGCGACCTAGGAGCACAGAACAAGGTGAAACTTGTCTGGGTAACAGGTCACAGGGGCATCCAGGAGAATGAGAGCGCAGATGCCCTAGCAAGAGGGGGTATCTGACCTGAACCAGCCTGCGCAATCCCGTTTGGGGACATTAAGCAGGACACGAAGAAATGGGTTGAGAACCATCACCAATCCTCCAGGGAGAACGCCTATGGCAATACTCACGGAAAGATGACGATGATGGGGCCAACCGACCGGTTCTCAAGACATCTCCTCGAACTGAGCCGGAACGTTTTCAGAAATGTAGTAGGACTCCTAACAGGGCACTGCCACCTGAGAAAACACCTACACATGCTTGCGATTTTTTTCTGTTAAAATTGTTATTTCCATCAACCGATTGTACCCCTACGCGCAACCCTCAGAAGTCTTCGAGGGACTTGTGTGAGCTAGGGAAGACGCAGCCCTTACCTTTTAACGTGTGAATCCGCATGGACGAGACCGATGACTATGCAGGGATTTGAACCCTCGACTCTTCGCTAGAGAGGCGAACGCTCTACCAGCACGGCCACCACGGATGCACGAAGACTCCACACCATGCAGCTTCTGTGACGAGAAAGAAGAAACAGCCTCCCACATAATATTCGAATGCGAAGCCCTGGCTCACATAAGGATGGATATCTTCGGACACTGTTGTGCAGAAGATATCATCCCACAGGGAAACCTCGTAAGGAATCTCCAGGAGTTTATCAAAAGATCCGTAGTACTCACGAGATGGACCTGACAGCGTGGAGGAGAAAGGTTCTACTTAGGACTACCTATACTTCGGCCGATAGCCATCCCTGCCGAGCAATAACTATGATACTATTCTGCCGGTGCTAACTGTTATTTGCACATAAGTCGAGAGTAAGTGTTTGGTACAAAAAAGCCATCAGTGCTACCTGATGGTAAAACGATGTAGATCGGCTTTATCTAAGCTCTCATCCTAATTTCACGAATCCATTATTGTTTTTCTTGCTTCTCGGCTTGACATACCAAATGAAATGCTCAAATTTTAATGGAAACAATCTCTCAAATTTCAAAGAATGGTTCAGTCAGTATTTTCTAGATCGATTTTTTTCTACGAATCATTTTCGTGTTCGCGAAGGGGAGAATGCTAACGGGGCTTATTGGTCCGGCCGAGTCGCCTAAGTCACCTTCAAAAGTCTCCGAGGGACTTGTGCGAACTAGGGAAGGAAGAAATGATAAGGGGCTTACTTTTTAAAGTTTGAATGCATGAATGCATGGTACCGCGCTGAGATTTGGACCCACGCCCAAATGGTTGACAAGCCAACACTCTACCATCGTGACCACCACGGTCCATTTGAAATCAGTAAATGCAAACTCTTGAAGAAAAGAGAAGTGGAGTTGATTCAGGTTGATGATTGGACATTGCATTGAGAATTCCTCGTCTTGCCAGTAAACAACATCATAGAGCCAATTTTCTTGAATGAAAAATTCAGCAGCTAATGGAAAAGAGTTATCATTTTATGATTATTTGATGAAGGATCTGGAAAACATGTTTCTTGATGAGACTACGAAAATTAGTCCTTTGAATATATTGATCCTTAATAATCTATAATACGTCTGATCAGCATGTTATAAGAGCGAAAATTACACAAATTATTGACTTTGACTTCATTTTAGCAGTATGGAACAAAAAAAATCATTACGTGATGAATCAGTAAAATATGAAGGGCGATGTTGGGAAAATGTACCGCCAAGTCCTTAAGGGCCATTCATAAAAGATCTAATAGATCGAAGTGTTTGTGCGGCCGCAGAGCCTTAAACGACCACCCCACAATCTAATCTAATCTACTCATGCAGATACATTTTTCATTTCATTCTCCCTAACCATAAATTATTAGGAACTTTTTCAAATAATGTATGTTCTTATTCTGGTTTCACATATTTTAGAGATTTGGCTCCATGACACCTTTTCAAAATTACCAAGCAAAATATTATCGGTGCAATTGACGTTCCCCGCGTTAACTAAATTCAGGTGTAACTGGTGAAAGCAAACACGATGCCAGTTGCGCGCTCGATTGTTAATAAACAGCGTTTACCTGAGTCACCTGCAAGGACTCCTGTTCCCCTGATACGAACAGTCTGATGTTAAAAGCGAATTCTAACAGGTGTTTGATGATTTTTTAATTCGATTATCGATTACCGCATTATCAGTCGCAAGCGTAACGCGGGTCGACGGTTTGATAATTGTTGTGAATGGATCGTTGACTTCTCGTAGGACTTGGAGGTGGATGTTACGGAATGAAAGTGAATTCGGTTTTGCTTGCGATCGAGGTTAAACTTTTATGAATGAATGAAATTTTACCTGCTTGCGAATACAGGTGTGAATCAGATAAGCAGGCGGCAATCATTCGGTATCTGACTTTGGAATTACCATATAATTATCATTATGAGTTTTGAAATTAGGTTAACAGGAACAAGGGCAAAAAAAGTGATCTGAACTTAAGAACTTGTCGACGTTTCGATGTTTATTATACGTCTTCTTCAGATCTAAAAATACATACAATGTTTACATAAATACCAAACTATTTTTATATTAATACTGAAAAATACTATCTACTAATAGAGCAAGATCCCAGGGCCGCCAGACGTTACTTATTTTTAAACGAACGAAATGTGTACGATTGAGTAGTGTTAGTATGTACTATGTTCGCATGCGTACCTGCTTGCTTGACCAGATGACTATTCTTCAGATATCAGAGAATCAAGGTACGTAAAAACACTACTCACTTCGTTGAATCCTCCCAGAGTCGAAGCCGTTTCCAACCGAGATGGCTGACCCAAGTGTGATGCGTCTGCTGGGTTTAAAAAAAAATTGATGAAGACGAGATTTGAACTCGGAGGTCCGGGGTGGTAGCTAGTTACTCTGTCCACTAACCCACCATGGGTTACAAATATATATCTGTAGACTGGCAATTCAAATAAATGAGTAGTGTTTTTACGTCCCATGATTCCCTAATATCTGGAGAATGGTCGTCTGGCCAAGCTAGCAGGTAGGCATGCGAACATAGTACATACTAACACTACTCAATCGTACACATTTCGTTCGTTTAAAAATAAGTAACGTCTGAAGGCCCTGGGATCTTGGACTATAATAGTGTGGCGAAGTTGTGGGCGATGCCGGACCTGAACAATCACGTAATCAACGAATGACCGTGAACTACTTCTGAGCCGCTCGCTTCGCGAAGAATCTGGTCTTATCGGGGAACGTTTCTAAGAATTATCTCGAGCATTCTAGCAAAATGAATGGTGTATATAAACAGAACCACGCAGATAGACGACAGTCAGTGAAGTGAAAGTCGAATATAAATACCTAGTCCCGTGATTGTTATGTAAATTAGAGTATTGTGTTATTGTATCATTGTATTTCGTTAAATAAATTATTTTAGTCAGTTAACTAGAGTTTAAATCTACCACAATAGCAATACTGACGGGCACTATACATGAAACAAATTTATTAACTATTACAAGTTATTACGGAAGCTTCAGGTGTCACACAAATTAAATAAAATTATTTTCATGAAAAAAATCCAATCAATATATTAGATATTTTCAATTACCTACTCGAGTTATTTCTATATCTCATTTATACTTTTCTATTGATAAAAAACCGTTTCGTTGCAAAATTGATAGCAATCCTGTAAGCAATAATTTGAAAATATTACAATACAAAATTTTGTATAAGAAAGGGACGCAAACTACTCAACTGGAATACCCCATCAACAGGATGAATCAACAGTATTTCTTTGAAGTCGAAATACCCTTTTCTCCACACATTCCCACAAAGTAGAAAATATGAGGAAAATAACTGTCAGAACACAACAACAACTTTTCCTTACGGACATTGAATTATATCCGACATCCATTTGTGCAACAATACTCAAGGTGGTCATTTATACCAAATGAAGGATAAATATTTTTTTGTTTGGTGTTTTGGCATCGACTGCTTTGGTCGTTCTGAATAGGCCTTGCTACCAACTCAATGCGCCACCTCAGGAGCAGCACTGTTGATTGGAAAGCAACAGGGACTCGTGTAGGACTCACCCCAGTTCAGCCACGAGATTCGAATAATTTAATCAGTTAAATTAAATTAAAAAATCCCTGCCGCAACTGGGGCTCGAAGAACTCCGGACCTTTCGACTCAGAGTCGGACGCTCTAACCACTGCGCCACGCCCCGACATATAATTGTTTCATTAAAATTAGCACTTGCAATTTTGTCCTTCTTGAAAAACGTTGCATAAATGGATGTTATCCATAATTTAATGTCCGTAAGGGTACGTAGTTGTTTTCTGAGAGATATTTGCCTCATATTGTCAAGTATATACATTAATCATGAAATGAGACGAATCAATTTGAGCAAATGCAAAGATTGAAGATCTTTCAACCCCAACTTCAAAATTTTAAAATTAAAACACTCAGTATTCATAATTCCATAGTTTAATTTTACAAGTTCATAGACATCAAAATTGATACAATTACCGGATACAGAAATATAAAACAAATCTACATTCACAAACTTTCACGGATAATGTAATAAGCACTTTATGCGAATATGCAAGCTTAGCATATTTTTCGTAATAAATATGTTTTCCTATTGGGCAGGTCAAGATAATTCATTCTTTATCAATTATTCAGTCACTCGTCATCTAGAGTTAAAGTCAGTTCAAAATTAAATATTATTAAAAATGCAGTTTTCGATCTCCCCATCTCTGGCTCTGCTGGTTACTAGCACATTTGTAAATTATTGCTATATTTATATTTTTTATAATTCATTTGTTCATTCATTTACCTGCTTTGTAGCAGCTTCGTTCGTTTACTTCACTTTTTATTTCAATAAATATTAATTTATTTTTGAAATGAGTTCTTTTATTATTTGGATGGCTGTGGGTTGGGTGATTACAAATTGAAATCCTCTCGAAAAGTCAAGCGAGTTCTGAGTTGCGACAATATTTCCCATTTTGTGGGAATGTGTGGAAAGAAGGGTAGGCATATCGACTTCGCTGAAATTATTCGTTTCATTTAGTAGATTCTCTCCGGCACATTTCTCGAACTTTGTTCGATTTTAAGTATTCTTGGCCGATTTCTCGATTGTCAATCACCATTTCAATTCCTCTTATTTGTCTGCAAAAGGAACCATCTTTCGAAATTGTTTTCATTCTTAAAGTGTGCATCATCGAATCGTGGATTACCTAAGATTACCTAGTATGTTTGAGTTGGTATTATTATTTTTTCTTTGGTGTTTTGGCATCGATTGCTATGGTCATTAGCCATGTGTTCTGGATAACTCCACAAGCCACTTTAGGAGCAGCACTGTTAATTTTGAACGCAACAGTGAATTGTGGACGATTATTCCCAGCCGACACGAGCCTTAATCATTCAGACTTTCACATCTGAAAATGAAAAAAGATAGCACTGTCTGGGAATCGAACCTGCAACCTCTCGGTTACCAGGCGAGCGCTTAACCACTGCGCTAAGCCCCGCCCTAGCCATGTTAGGTTCGAAGGGTATACGTCAAACCGTTTCGAAGATATGGTCAAATAACTCTTCCAGATGCACAATGTGTGTAACTGAGACTTGGCATATGAAACAGTGATTTGGTCATATCTTTTCAACGGTTTGACATAGTCTCCTCAAATCTGATATTGAAGGAATAATAATCCGTATTCAAATATATAGTATATTGGGGGTTTCATTTAAAAAATTGAACCTTGGCAATGATGCACCCTGTATGAATGAAAACAAATTCGGAAAATGGTCCTAGGTGGCCCCTTTGGCAAACAAATATGAGGAATTGAAATAGTGATTCACAATGGAGCAATTGTTGACTCACACTGTATATGAACTTGAAAATGTTGCGACCCTGTCTGATTCAAATTTCTTTATTGTGATATTTTCAAATCAGGGCTCATATATCATAAAAAACATAAAAGATATCATTGCTGAACCACTCACACATTTATTCAATTTATGCTTTTATAGGGGGGTTTTTCCAGATGTTTTCAAAAAAAGCAAATTAATACCGATCTTCAAAAAAGGTAATATTGATCTACCAGAAAATCATCGACCAATCTCAATAATTCCAGTTATAGGCAAGACTTTTGAAATTATCATTAAAACAAGATTAGCATCGTATTTTGACAGTAACAATTACATAAACGATCAACAATTTGGATTCCGAAAAAACCACTCCATAATTCAAGCTGTTCGTAAACTGGTGACTGACATAGTTGAGGACTTTGAAAGTGGTAAACAAACTGCAGTGACGATATGTGACCTCAGCAAAGCCTTCGACTGTGTCCCACATCGAGGGTTACTTGATAAGCTGGAACTCTATGGTGTAAGAGGGTCAGCCTATTCATTCTTCGACTCATATATGTCGGGAAGAACCCAATACGTATTACACAATAACAATACGTCGATGTGTGAATCTATATCTTCGGGAGTGCCCCAAGGATCAGTTCTTGGGCCACTTCTGTTCATAATATTCATTAACGATATATTTTATCACATAAAACCAACCCAGTGTGTCTTGTTCGCAGACGACATAACTTTTTACAATTCCGCTTCGAATACAACAGAGCTCAATCAGATGAATGTTGAAGCATCTAACAGAATCAGCGAGTGGCTCAGCCCCAACAACCTCATTCAAAACGCAATCTATCATATTTTCTTCCAACACGCTCCTTACAACAGACGTCCCAGTTAAAATGTTGGGCATTACCCTAGATATCAAACTTAAATGGGCTGAACACATTGACATTCTATGTAGGAAGTTGTCAACCCAAATATTCATTCTTAGGCAACTGCGGAACACTGTTAACGCGAACGTCCTGAAAATGACGTACTTTTCACTTTTTCACTCTCATCTGAGTTATGGCATAATTCTATGGGGTAACTCTAGCCACGCAAATCGAGCCATCATACAGCAAAAGAAAGCAGTCAGGGTAGTAATCGAAGCTGCCTACAGAGAATCATTTAAACCATTATTATATATATATATATATATATATATATATATATATATATATATATATATATATATATATATATATATATAATAAGGTACCCGAATCAATCAAAAGGCTCAGCTCATATAAATTTAAACTAGCTGTCAAGCAGCTCCTACTGAAACACAGCTTTTACTCGGTGGATGAATTTTTGTCAAGTGATTTAACCGAATAAAATATTAATATAAATACCATGATATATTTATGAAAAACATACATTTTATTTTTATTTTTACATCATGATTTATTGTGTAACTTTTTATATATGCAACACGTTGCTTTTATTTGTTATGTTCCTATATACAGGCCGTTTTTTTAGCTGATCCCACTATTGCTATCTCGGAAACGGAGGGACCTACAAGGTCGGTTAAACGGGAAAAAAGTTTCCTATTTTGGGGAGCAATAATAAGCTTTTTTCAGATCTCAACTATCAATGGTCGTTTTTGAGATATTCGTCAAAAACTAAATTATTCGAATTTCGTTTGTTGGCTGTACCGCCTCCATTTCGAATGATATAAGAAAAAGTTAGGGGAATTTTCAATGCGACGTTTCGTTCATTAGATTCCATCATCAACTTTATTTTTGTAAATACGGACCTCTAGTTTTTTTCATCTGATTTTGTAGCCACAAATTCAGCTATGTATTACAATACATGTGTTTCTCGACGTGTTACTCCGAAAAAACATCATCAATATTTGGTCATACAATTCCCGTCAGTGTAGTCTCAAAAAAAAGTCAGAGGAACTTTCAATACTGTTTCATATTTGTTATAATCTTATATGAACCAATTTCCAATGCGACGTTTCGTTCATTAAATTCCATAGTCAACTTTATTGTTTTAAATATGGGCCTCAAGTTTTTTCCATCAATTTTAGTAGCCACTGTTTTAACAAATTCAGTTATCAATTACAATACATTTCTAGACATTTTTCTTATTTCTTATTTTGACATTTTCTTCTGTTTGTTAATTGGTATATCACAATTGCTTTTGATATTGGAGTTAATGTATATCTTTAAGTTCTAGACCCAAAAAATATTGGTACTTACTTTTTTGAGGTAGCTCATCACTATACACTGATCATGAGAAAAACGTCAAAAAATACATGTATTGTAATTAATAGCTGAATTTGTCGAAACAGTGGCTACTAAAATTGATGAAAAAAACTAGAAAACAATAAAGTTGACTATGGAATTTAATGAACGAAACGTTGCATTGGAAATTGGTTCATATAAGAAAGTTCCTTTGACTTTTTTTGAGACTACACTAACGGGAATTGTATGACCAAATATTGATGATGTTTTTTCAGAGTAAAACGTCGAGAAACACATGTATTGTAATACATAGCTGAATTTGTTATGAAAGTGGCTACAAAAATCGATGAAAAAAACTAGAGGTCCGTATTTACAAAAATAAAGTTGATGATGGAATCTAATGAACGAAACGTCGCATTGAAAATTGGATCATATCAGATTATGAAAAATATGAAACATTATTGAAAGTTCCTCTGACTTTTTCTCATATCATTCGAAATGGAGGCGGTAGAGCCAAAAAACGAAATTCGACCAATTTAGTTTTTGGCGAATATCTCAAAAACAACCATTGATATTTAAGATCTAAAAAAAGCTTATTATTGCTACCCAAAATAGGAAACTTTTTTCCCATTTAACCGACCTTGTAGGTCTCTCCGTTTCCGAGATAGCAATAGCTAAAAAAACGGCCTGTATATATAATTAGATATTTTTTCCCTCGGACATGTTCCAAACTTGCTGACTTGTGTAATGAAAGAAATATTCAAAAACACCAATAAAATTCTATTCTATTATATTCTATAATTACAGTCAATTTTGCCCACAAAACGGTTTCTCTTCTCAATATTCAAAAGAGAATTATAATTGAAATCCACCCCCGTTCTGTTGAAATACCTCTAGTAATAAAAAAAATCCAATACATTGGATTTATTTTCGATTTATCCATATATCCATCTAAAGAAATATGACTATATGAAATATTTTAAAAACGAGAAGGTCATCAAGAAGGCCGATGAAAATGTCACTAGTTAGACCATTCAAACGAATTCGTAGCATCAATACTAACTTATTTGGCAATGGTGCCGACTTAAAATTTAGAACACCTTGTATAATAAATCATACTTAAAAATATCAACCTGAGGTATTCTTTCACAGAATAATGTGCATTTTCTACTCATTTTTTTCAATTTTATACCTTCTAAGGCTCATGTTGTGTATGAATTCGGGAAGTTTGTTGAAAACTTTTATTCCCGCAAATCTAGGGCTTTTCTCAAATTTTGCCAATCTGTGGTGGGTTCTACTTAGTACACCAGCATTTCTTGTAGGATATTGGTGAAATTTTTTTTGATGTATTCAAATTCTCTTTCATGAAGAAGTATTTTGTATATTATACACTGCGGCATTTTTAGTTCTTTCCTCCCTGCAAACTTTTGAACGATTTGACGTACAAACATGGGACAGGAACTGTTTTGAATAGTATCACCGATAATACTATTCGAAACAAAAGACATTGTGATTGCTCGATGAGGGCGCAGAAGAGCACGTCAATTTAAAAATTTCAAATGGCATGGGGGGTCAAATGACACATCGTTGAGGAGATGGTTCAATTATCTTTTTAACCATCTAAATTTTTTGGATTTTGTTGATATTTTTTGTTGATATCATATCTCTATATAACTAACTATACATACTATCATTTTCATTTTTATTTACCCCCTCACCAGTTTAATTTCATTCTACCTATATTCGATCTGCTCTGCAATAGATTATAATAACTCCAAAACATTATTAGGTTTTCCAAATATCCAATGGAAAGTTAGGGTGGAGTCATAAACATCGAACATGCATTATGAAATACCATAGGTGTATACATTTTCCCCAGTTTAATGGAAACTTCAAACAAAAATTTAATAATAGAAAATGATGTAGTACTTGGCTTACTCCAGTCGAAGTAATAACAAACAATCCGGTTTATAATCGTGTTAACTATTCTTTTATCGCAATTTTATTAGAATTTGTAGTAAAAATAACACCCAGCACATTATGAGGATTTTGGAATTCATGACAGATTATTAATCCTGTGTTAAATAAACATCATTTTCGCAGTTCTGATTATTTATACACCTAATCAGTGCTGCATGCAGTAATAAAAATTCATTGACACTATTATTTCATGCCGAAATTGTATATTGTGATATAGAGCAAGCACGCAATATTTAAAAAAAAACATGCTATTTTCAAAGTGATAAACCCAATGAAATTATACAATAGATTTTTCCATTTTCTTTGTTCTTTAGAGAAAGAACTAATTCAATAGAGCAAAAAATGAAATTGAAACCTAAGTTCATTTGAGAAGTGTGAAAAATCACTTTCACAGAAGTAAAGTACACTATTTTTTCTACTACCACGCGGTAAATGTACAAAATAATATCGATATTATTGACGGGTTTGCAACAAAATCGAACAAAAAGGTTGACTAAGAACAATTTCAATTGAGTTTTGCTATTGGTCAACTAGGTTATTATATTTTCATAATCAGAATAAACAGTTTCTCTCACTCATCCATATTTATAATAAACGACAAAAAATGGACACATAATTACTCAAATTTATAAATGAACATACCAGCGCTCACACATTTACCAAGCTCCCAAACTATGCAGAGCGGCTTTTTTAGTACCCCCTTGTTAACTTTTGAACGGTTTGACGTAAAAACATGGAACAAAAACCATTTTGAATGGTATAACGATAATACTCTTTGAAATGAGAGACATTGTGATTTCTTAATAGAGGGGGCGCAGGGCGTACAAAATTTAAAAATTTCAGGGGTGTCAAGTGACACATCGTTAGAAAAAAGTCAATATTCTTTTCAACCATCCACATTTTTTCGGAATCAGCAAATAATGTAATCACCAAATAAAATCGAAATATCAAGAGTAAGTACGGATCTGAATAATTAATGTAAAACAATGGGACAAAAAAATGTTAACGGTATTACCGATACAACTTTTTGAGAGATAATACATTGCAATTACTCGACAGATGGCACTAGGGGCATATCAACTTCAAAAATTTCGAAAGGCAATAGATCGAAATTGTGAAAATACGTATTAACAAAAATCGGAAAAATGTATATGGTTGGAAAGGTAATTGAATTCTATTTTCAACGATGTGTAATCTGACCTACCATTCCATTTGAAATTGTTAAATTGATGTTCCTCCCTACCCCCTTTATCTGGCAACCACAATGTCTTTTATTTCAGTCAAACAAGGCAAATAGTCGCTGAACTTATTGATAGGAGAAACTTTTAATGATTCATTGCATACTTTAATCCCCCTCCCTAAAAATTTCTCTTTATTTTTTTATTTTTATAATTACTCATATATTGTATCAGTCTCAAAACAATGCTTTTGCATGCTGGTCCTACTAATTCATTCATATGTTCATATTATCTAGGTTACTCATATCTACTATATATGCATTATTTACGTTTCTCGACACCAGTGTTTTTCACTCATCGAGTATGTGTTTATTAAATTTCAATTGAACCGTTTATTTACCTTTAATTTTACGAATTAATGTACATGTTTTTTATTTTTTGAATTTGGAATAAACTTCATTATTACTATTTTAACTGATTTCATATTTAATAATATTGAATTTTTTCACTTGCTTTGTTCATGTTACCAATGTTAAATGTGAATCTTTTTGTGATTTTTAAAATATTTTTATGAATGAAGATCATTATTATTACATTACCTATATCATTACTTTATCACTAAGAGACGTATTAATATGGACATTCCCAATTCGCATTATAGATTTTTCAATACGGAGGTCTACTTCATCAAAGACTGGATATTCTCTGTAAATATCCAGAATATAGTCACTTTTATTTCATGATGAAATTGTATGTTGTGGTATTCAGTAGGCACGCAATATTTCAAAAAACATGCTCAGTATAACTTATTTCCGAAACCAGTTTTTTGTTATTTTTGCCATACTATCGCATTTTCTCATAAGTACCTATACACAAATTTCTCATGTAAGCTCAGCAGGAGGCGATGGTATAATGCGTACCGCTTAAAACAAGGCTAAAGGGTCAGCGGGGGCTACCTCACCGCTCCAAAAAGGCGAGATCGGGCCACCTAGCTAAGCAGATCTACATCCACTCGACTCCGAAACTTCGTTGAGTGCGCTAGTGTATGATGAGTACGTGTCGATTAATCCTTAACACTGTAACTTTCAATTTATACAATGACAATGAATGTTTTCTTTTTTTTGTGATCCAGTTAAGAGTATGCGGGTTCGATTCCAGGTGGGGTTACCTATGCTTTACTACACTTTTCAAATAGATTGTGCCTTGTGCTTCAAATGTAAATGTTACATAGTTAAATCCAAATAGAAATTATATATTTGACAGCTTGACAGCGGTAAATCTAAATAGAAATTATGCATTTGACAGCTGACTTGTGGCTATAAGCCGCTTTCTGATAACCAAGTGTAGGAACACTAACAATAAGTAAACAAATCAGTCGTATTTATATCATTTACTTAATTACTATGAATTATTATCAAAAGATAACGTGAGTATGATCATAACTGTGATCAAATCTGATCGATTTGGTCATGTACGATCTCACCCTCCCATACCGATATATAGGTAATTATTCCCTCATCGGTATTAACTCCAATAGTATAGAATTTGATGGACCATTATCATTATTAGGAGGGGCTTATTTAAACCGTTCTTGTAAAATTCTTGTCTATAGGTCGATCCAGTGTGGTTGTGGTTATTTGTCTTATTTGACAATACGACTGGTTTGACTAATTACTATTAGTTTAGTATTTACACTGATGGAGATAACTTGGGTTATCGAAGTGCGCCTCTAGGATTGAGATTACTTGAGTGGTAAAGGGGAAAACTAATACTTAATTTCATAATTTTTTCCGTCGCTGACAGATAATTTTTTACACACTCCTTAAATACTATACAACATATTTTAATTCCAAATCTCTCGAAACGCAGAATACAGAAAAAGTCCACAATCCTTTGGTATTCGCATTTAATATTATCGACTGACTTCCCTAAACATCCTCTCGAATTCCTAGAACCCCGGTCTCGTTGATTTTCTTGCCACGCGTCTTCCCCCTTCTCGAAAACTTTACCTTTCCTTCGACCTCCCTTATACGTGGTTCAAGTTCGTTCACCTGTGACCTGGAAAATATGACCCTGTCGGTATTGGAGAACACAGTAGGTAGGTTTCTGCGGTCACGAAAAACCAGGCGAATAGAAAGTCGAGGAACGATTTCATCCCCTCGATACCACTTCGCGGAAAGGGTTATCGATCTGGAATTGTACTGAATAGAGTATAAATTGAAGGACAATGTGTCAACTTTGCTGAATCGATTTGTCGAGAACTTGAAGCATAAACATTCAAAAATAACCAGTGAATGAAGTGACAACAAAACAAACTATGATTGTTTATATTCTGTGAGTGTTCCGCTACTTCAGGCTCGATTTTGAGACCTCTCCCCTTCGCGTTATTTGTTAATTACGTCTCCCAGTATATTAAGAATTCTCAATTTCTCCTGTATATGCCAATGATCTCAATCTATTCAGAAGAATCAAAAGCGAGAAGAAACTGGTAAGCTTCAAGATGACCTCGATAATATTTCGAATTACTTTTCAGTAACTGACTTATCTCTTAAAAAGTTAAATGCAAAATAATGAGTTTCACACGGAAGTCGTCACCCACTATCGATGACTATTTCACCAATGGCAACAGTCTGTGGAGAATCGATGAGATGAAAGATCTCGGTGTCTTTTTCTCTGGTGTGTAGTGTCTGTATGTTCTAGGAAATTGAGCTTTGTTCTGAGATCTAACTGTGAATTCAATCACGATACCTGTTTAATACTTTTCAATACTATTTTTCTATCTAAACTAGGATAGGAATGTGTCATTTGGAATCCAAAGACTTTTTTATATTCCAATATAATAGAAAAAATCCAAAAACGATTACTAAGAACCCTCTCCTTCAGGAAACAGAAGGTCTGGCCCTTATTTATATCTTACTATAGCCAACTACTAGAATTTAATGTCCAACCATTTAAAGATCGACCTGAGTCCTCAGAGGTAATTTTCGTTTTTAACATTCTTAGAACATTGAAAGCACCTAAAATTCTCCAAACCACTGATTCTATTGTACCTGACATTTGAATAAGAAGAAGAGACAATCTGTAGTTTTATATTTTTATAGTATCCTTTTATTCATAATTGTATTTTTTAAATATACCCATTGCATTCAATTAATTTTATGTGTTAAGGAACTCTTAACAACTGTATAACTTGTAAGTGGAAATCATTCTGTTTGTTGCTCGGTATAAATAAATTTCTATTCAGATATTTCGAAACTGGAAAAATCGCAATTTTATTAATTGAATTCACCCTGTAATGGTGAAGACTTTTGAACTTTTTTTTTGGGGGTAGTTGACGAGGACAAACCGGGAGACCACGAGATAAGGTACGCCCCTCAATTGTTAAATTTTTGTTGTTCAAAATGTTATTTCCATCTTGTTGCACACCTACGCGCAACACTCAGAATTATTCGAGATACTTTTGCGAGATATGAAAGACGCAGCCCCTACCTTTAAACGTGTGATGCCATGCACAAGACCGGTTACCATGCTGGGAATCGAACCCACGACCCTACGCTTGAGAGGTGAACGCTCTACCCACCACGGCTCTTGTCAATTTTTCGATGGTTTTGAAGATTGTCACCATAAAGGAAATAATTTTCTAATTGGCCCCAAGGTACGGTTACTCATAAAGCAGAGAGATGGACCGAACGTAACGACACTCTTGTGGTTGGCTTTGTTTCAGATGTGAAAAAAAAAGGAAAATGGTATATCGATACCTATGAAAATAACACCCTTGACTAGGAAGAGCGTTCAATAAGGGTTGTTGTTAAGCGATGTGTTGTACCATTAAGAGCCTTCGGCTGTTAAGAAGTTACATTGAAAAATAAGTTACAATACCACCTTTTGATTTGTCAGTTGTGATGATATGAATTTAATTTTCATGGCCAACCTAGTTGGATTGAACAATCAACTTTCTCTCCATACTCTTTCAATGAATTTTCCATTTTAAAAATTAATTTTCTCACAAATTTGAAGCTCTTTTGAATAATCAAAAAATATATACAGAGTGTCATTTGAAAAAAAATAAGTTTGGTTCACTTTATGGTTGAAACCGGAAGTGGTAAATTTTCGGGAGTATTTGAGTACTACAGCAACTTACCAAATTTGAAACCTGTATCTTACCTCATGGTTACCCGGTATACCGGGTGTCCACAGAAAGTGGCTCGCGCCTATAATTTTTTGAAGATAATTGAATGAAATTTGGAGCATCTGTATAAGGCATAAAACTGCATCTTCTGATAAGTAACTCAGCTTCATGCAAATTCCGGTTTCACCAGAAGTGACATAAGCTTTCGATTTTCAAATGAGACACCCAGTATATTTTCACTTGTATTGTCTACATATGACATACTGAATACAACCTAGTGTTACTTGTTACTTGTTGTGACCGAATTTTAGTTTTATTTTGATATTTATTTTTTACACTAGAGGTCTATGGACTTCTCCGAATAAATAATTTCAGTACTAAAATTTTGAAACTTTACTGTTTTCGATCAAATGTATCTGACATGCAAAATTTCATTCCTAAATTTCTGCTACTAATTTTTTGCATATGATAACATGGTGGCTCGTCGGGTTAGGAAATCAATCAATCAAATAAACTTTATTGTCAAAGATTGATACATCTTGTGGACAAAGCAAATATAAAAATATAAAAAGAGCATTCGATTACGATTAATTTGATACTCCACATTATATAAGGTTTCAAACAAATTCCCTTTAAAATACTTCAAAAGATTACATTAGAAATTTCTTAAGAGATTAAAATAAGATTTAAATGCATTGTGCAACCTGTAACCAACACAACTAATAAAACAAGATCAAAAATACAAATGCTAATAAAATATCTTCTTGCATAAATATCATCATTAACATTTTCTTTAAATAATTACACAGCAGATACCTCATTTACTTTTGCAGAAGCGAGATTAAATAAGTAGTTGAAATCTTCAATGATTTTGTTTCATCAGTTGAGTTTGTCACAGGATACTCAATGCATCCAAAAGATTCTATATTTTATGAAACATCAAACGCAATTTTTGAAGTTTTTTAACGGAATTTTGTTTAAAACCGTATCAAATCAATCGTAATAAAAAGATATTTTTTCCTATCCTGACGAGCAGCCACCATGTTTCCATTTGAGAAAAATTTGTAATTTCAATTTTAAAATTTTATTTTACATAACAAATACATATTGACCGAAAGCAGTGAAGCTGTATTTTTTCCAAAATTTTAGGTTTGCAATTAGTTATTTGAACGTATCCATAGCAATCTAGGTTGAAAAAAAAAGTGACGAATGATACATGATGGTTGTATTCAGAATGTCATATAGAGACAAGATATGCGAAAATATACTGGGTGTTCCATTTAAAAATCGAAAGTTTGTGTTACTTTCGGTAAAACCGGAAGTTGTATGAACTTGAGTTATTCGTTAAAAAACGCAGTTTTATGTCTCTTATGTCGATCTTCCAAATTTCATAAAATTATCTTCAAAAACAAAAAAGATATAGGGGCGAGCCACCTTCCGCGGACACGCGGTATAGAGATACAAAATGGGAAAAAAGTCGTCATTTCCCAACATCAACGCGCTGTATCTGAAAACCTAGTAACAGGATCTAATTGGGCAAGGACATATTTCGTAGAGATCGACTTCTATAAAATACAAAAAATCTGAAACATTTGACAAAACGCCATTTCTTTTAGTAAAAAGTCGACACACGATGCATCTGTCACAGACAGAACATTTGACACGGAAAAATGAGACAAGTCTTTGTTAAAACATTGACAAATTACATGCAATCTAATCCGTCGGTGTTAGAGTCCCAGGCATTTCGAGAAACGTTTCTATCAGTCCTGCAAGTATGCTAACTAATCTTTCTGAAGAAAGTACCGTTCTTTGAATGGATAACTAATGACCTTTGCTTAATAGAGTTGGGAATTAATCATTGCATGGTGACTTTTTCATGCAGGTGAGCAATGCCTTTACCAGTGCATCGGTGACAGGTCATTTCGAGCGGATTGTCAAGAATAACATGTCCATTTGCAGAGATTATAGTTAGACAGTAATTAACTGAACTTTATATTATGTAGTTATTATATTCATTTTTTTACATTCAAACACTATTTGACAGTATTTATATTACTATTCAAAATTTAGGTTTATTGTATTACGTTATCCTATTCTTTTTCACATTTAATTCGCTGATATAGATTTTTATTTCTTGTTTCATAGCCGGGTCACTTTGATTCAACCAGTCAGAAAGTTTTGCACACTTTGCACACCATACTAATGATGACCAACTGTCTGAAGCACGTATCCTCGGTTGCTATACAACTTAAGGGTTACACCTAAAAAAAAACATCTCTTTATGTGTTTATATAGTGCCTCTTGCTACACCAATCTTCTTTCATATATGCATAATTTTGTGTCAGTTGTCATTTTGCACAAAATTAAAATCGTGCATCGTATAATCCCTGCCTCGCAGTACTTTCACAAATTTTGGTTTGAATAAGTAGATGAAAGTGATTTTGCTTTAAAATTCTTCTTTAAAACAGAGGTTTGAGATATTTCTGCCTTTTCTGTCCAAATTTTCGTCGAAACTCTTTATGTTTTAAAACATTGCACATATTATTTTCTTTATTTAGAACAGGCTTAACGTGAACACTTTTATATTTGTTTTCAATCGAACCAGTTTCCGCCAATTTTTGCAAAATCTTTGCCACTGTAGTAAAATTCAAATTTTTCTCGGATGCCTTTCATTGAAAAACTTCTCTTGAACTATGATAATTTTCGCCATATAGCAATAATACTTACTATTTCAATTTTTTCTTGCAATTTCTATCTAATGATAAATTGACGAACACAAAAACTGATAAAGAACGACAACTCCAGCAAAATTGACAAAAAGTTATTGTGACATTTGTTATTGTTACAACAAAGCCGCCTTAGCTAATTTTTCAAATATACCAATATAAAGTAAATAATGTAATTAAGTTTTTCTTTAATCTGTTTCAAAATTGGTATATGGGGCCCTCGTTTGATTCCAAATACATTTTTCCACAAATTTTTTCGATATCTTGTCTTGTCATTAATTTTTCGGTACCAGAAGCATTTTTTTGTTCCTGCCAAATCTGAGGTCACGTGATACAAGTCAGAACGGATTTTTTAGTTGTCAGACATGCAGAAACGTATCGTCAAGCATTTAGAGTACGAATTCATTTAAATGATTCCAGTGGGGCGGGGATTAACGCATTGGTTAAGCTCCCGCCTGGTAACCGGGAGGTTCCAGGTTCGATTCCCAGCCGAGGCGGACTTTTTTCAGTTTCAGATATGAAAATCTGAATGATTGAGGCTCTCGTGTCGGCTGGAAATAATCCTCCACGATTCACTGTTGCGTTAATAATTAACAGTGCTGCTCCTAAGGTGGCGAATGTAGTCAGTAACAAGGCATATCCAGAACACACGGCATAGCAGTCGATGCCAAAACCACGAAAGAAAAAAAATCATACCAGTACTAAATTAATGATTTCAAAGTCGTCAATAACAATCAAAATATCATAAAACTACGTATCGAACCAAAGTTCACGACATTTTATGGAACAAATTTAATTTTTACTAGCCCTAGAACACCTTAACATTCAACAATTTCACGGTGTAGGCTTTGGAGACAAAGGAAACTGATACTAAGCATTGTTTGACAGTTAAAAACGCAGTTCAATACGTTTGTATAAGAAAAATGTAAAAATGTTATCTGTACAAGAAGAAATTGACATTGTTTTAATGTGTTGAGAAAGTACACCCCATCGAAATATATATGACACCCAAAGAAATTCACAGCAGTCGACTTTATGACATAATTTAAAAGTACTGGTTCAGTTTTAACTAATTTAAAAAATACACAATCCTCCGACAACATTGAGGAAGTGCAACAAAACTGATATGGTTTTTCGGCGTGGTATCAGGGAGAATGTGACAATCTAGTTATCGGACCATATTTTTTCAGAGGAAACATAAACGCTGCGCAGTTCTTGATATTTTTAAGAAATGTACTGGGTGGAATCTAATCAATATAATTATCTTATGGATGGATGAATCTAATCAAATTATTCAAGATTTGTGGTTTCAGTTGGATGGCACACCTGTTCATAATTCCACAGCAACTAAAAATGTTCTTGATGAAACCTTTAGAGGTACAATAATTGAAAATAACTGGTGACATAATTGGCCACCTCGTTCTCCTGACTTAATCTCACTTGATTTTTGTGGGGTTATCTGAAGCAGACCATTCGGGAATGTGTACCGAATATAAAGCCACAGTTCATCAGAAATGCAGTACAAGATGTACACAGAAGAACCATGCTATTTGTATTGAAAGAGAAGGAAGACATGCAGAAATGTAAGGTTGAGTTTGGCTCAGAAAAGTCTTACAATATGTCTTTTTGTTATTAAATTACTTTATTATTTTTTGTTTGACTTTACACTATAAATTCTTAAATGAGTGAAGCTGGCATTATTTTGCTGTAAGTTTTTGAAACATTTATCGTTTGTCCATTTTATTCGTCTCCTTAGCTTACTTCACAAAATTGATGAAAATGTAATAGCCGGACTAGTAAAAATTAAATTTGAGATTTGTACCGTAACAAGTCGTAAACTTTGGTTGAATACGTAAAGTTTGATGATATTTTTTATGACTTTGGTATCATTCTTATACTGAAAAATCCACTTAAATGAATTTATAACCTCAATGATTGAAGATACGCCAACTTTGCATCAAACAAAAAAAAATTTATCGGTAATTCTCAGTTTATAGATAAAAAACTATTATTGTTAATGATTCCTAATTGAAACTTGGTTGCATATTAGAGTTACTGGTATAAAATAGTTTTGTCGAAGTTACGAACTTTTAAACATTCCAGAAATTTCGCAATTACCGAAAAAATGGCAACAAGTTAAAGTGGCAATAACGTTAAAATTCGAGATGTAGGTGTAAAATAGGAATTGAAACAACTTTCTTTCTTTAAAATTTTATGAAATTCGAATAATTAACCCTATTTTCTGCGATTGCTTTGAAAAATATCACTTTTGACAGGTAGCGAAAGTCACGCGATCACATCTGAGTAGGTGATTTCTTATACTCTTCAAAACACAACTTACGCCAAACTTGAATTTCGAAATAAAATATGAATCAAAGTTTTTTCCCTATGATGCCAACTCTTTGAAGGACACTGTATAATACCTGATGAATATATTTTGCTCGCTCAACTTTGAATACACTCCCAGTAGTTGGAAAATCGAACATCCTATAATTCCACAGTAAAGTGGTGAGGTGAGAAAATTAATTTGAGTAAATATTAACTCAAACATAATTATAGAGTTGTAGGCTAGTACTTGGTTGAACATAATTTGTGTGCTAGCTATAATTAAGTAATTTTCTTAATCACAATAATTTAGTTCAGCCTGATAAAATATAAGACAAACTCTGTCTAAAATTATACACCATTTCAAAGGTGTTTACAAAGTATCACTTATTCTCATCTATCTTCACAGTGTGATAAATTTAATATTCATGGTCTGGGACAAATCAAATTTTTACTAAGGAAAATTGAATTATACGTAATACATTAATACCGGGTGTCCATGGAAGGTGGCTAACCCTATAACTTTTTGGTTCTTTAAGATACCTTTAATGAAACGAAAGAAAAACAATTTTGTCTTCAAGTATAAAAACTAACTAATACAATTGTATTCTTAAACCTAGTTATATAGGGAGTTTGCAGGTAAACTGGTTGGAGAGGTAATTAAATGAAAATAAATGAAATCAAATGAACATGGGTGAAACGATATAAATTCAATACTGGAGGTTATGGAAATTACCTGGGTTGTCAAAATCACAAATTCAAAAGTGGAGACCTACATAAATCGAGTTGCTCGTTGAGGGTTCTATATTTCGGGTTTTTAATTGATTTATTGATTTCCATGGCTTCCAACAGATTAATTTTCTTTCCTTTATTACATGTGTGTAGGATTTTGAGATTATCTTTATTTATCTTGTGTTTGGATTCTTGCAGATGTTCGTACATTGTGGATTTTTTGTCGAAACAGACGTGTTCACGGAGCCTTACGTCAAAAAAATCCACAATGTACGAACATCTGCAAGAATCCAAACACAAGATAAATAAAGATAATCTCAAAATCCTACACACACGTAATAAAGGAAAGAAAATGAATCTGTTGGAAGCCATGGAAATCAATAAATCAATTAAAAACCCGAAATATAGAACCCTCAACGAGCAACTCGATTTATGTAGGTCTCCACTTTCGAATTTGTGATTTTGACAACCCAGGTAATTTCCATAACCTCCAGTATTGAATTTATATCGTTTCACCCATGTTCATTTGATTTCATTTATTTTCATTTAATTACCTCTCCATCCAGTTTACCTGCAAACTCCCTATATAACTAGGTTTAGGAGTACAATTGTATTAGTTATTTTTTATACTTGATAATGGGATAAAGCCCGAAACCGGTCCTAAATATAAAAAACTAGTGGAAATAAGACAAAATTGTGTTTATTTCGTTTCATTAGAGTGATCATGAATTTCCACAAAATAAACAAGTCATCAATTACACAAATTCTTTAAGATAATGGAGTAAAATTTACGAAACTCTGGAAGCGACACCCGAAATTAAAAAAATTCGCATCCTAAAATTTCGAGTTACGCGAAATCTGACTTCAAATTTCGATTTATACTCGGAATTTTAATATTCCGAGTTATAACTTAGAACTCGAAACTTTAAAACTCCGAGTTATAACTCGTAAATTTAAATTCCAAAATTCCGAGTAATTTCTCAGAATTTTATAGTGTAGAGTTTTAACTAGGTAATTTGAAATTTAAAATTCACAGTTACAATTCGAAATTTTACTTCAAAATTGCGAATTTTGCATTAAGGTCTTCCAGAGCTTCGTAGAAATTTGAAAGATCTGAATACGACATTGAACTGCATATTTTTTGACAAGTGACTCAGCTTCATGCCACTTCCAGTTTTCTCTGGTATATTTTCACTTCTTTGTCTCCACATGACATTCTGAATATAGCCATGTATCACTTGTTATTTTTTGAAACCGATTTTTTTTAATTATTTCAATTATTGAAATATGAATATTGAGGGGAAAAAAATCTGATACTTTCCGGATACATGAATAAATAATAATACCTCAATTTTTCTATTAGTTATGCTTCATTCATTAACCATTTTTAACAAGTTTAGCATTAAAATCCTGAAAATTGTTAAATCAAAATCTAAACTTTTTTCCTTAGAACTATTCTTCAAAGACTTAAGAAACGATCACTGTTGTAAAGTTGTGATTTTTCAATTTTTTATGAGCAATATAATACCTACAATGAAAAATGAAAAACATAAAATAAAGCATCGCAATATGCCAATTATTTTGATTTATCATTAATGAAAGCTACATGAAAATGATTGTTTTTTAAATTTTTACTTCCACTGTTTAAATAATTGTTGTAAACAAATACATTGTTTATAAGACAATCCAATTTTTTATGGAAACCTAATCATTGATAAAATATGATTTTTAAGAAAAAACAGTTTCTCAAAAGAAATTATTGATTAAAAACACATTTATTAATTAACAGTTTTTTTTATGCAGGTAAATATAGATATTGAGGAATCGTTTCTCCTTAAAAAATCATAAAGGACCACGCACGTTTCTTATGGAAAATGGCTTTCCATGAATTTGTCCTTTTTTTGATATGGTGTAGATCTGGATGCACTGATCAAAAGTGTCCATTGCCAAAAACTCAAAAAATGGACAGTTTTCGAGATATGGATTTTGACACATAATCAGTTCACTTTCGTACTTAGGAAAAGCCGAGTTTCGATGATTTCACTGCAGGCATCGATTGAAAAATAATTCTTTTATCGTTTCAGATACTGCCATTTGAAGAAATTATTATACACTGCTCGTCACTGACGATGTAACTGGACTATTATTTTCAATTTCTATAGTCCAGTTTTTGTAGAAACAAAAACTCCTGAATTGCTCAAGGTATCACAGAGTCACTTATATTCATACCTTTCGATAGGGACATTAGAAAAATAATATTCGAAATACACTATAGTAACAGAATCTGAGATACTTTTTTTTTTAAATAGTTTCCTAGTCGTCAAAGAAATAGTGGTAAATGCAAAATGAGCATAAATACTCGTATCGAATGCAGTTTGTTTATACTGAGTGTTAAATATCAATAGAAACAACGAAATACATACCCAATAATCATTTCTAATCGCTAATCGAACTGTTAAGGCAAACGGATCCTTGAAAATGTCTGAATATTTGATATGATGTGGATTTCGATGCACTGATCAAGTGTCTATTGCTACAAACTACAAAAATGGACAGTTTTCAAGATATGGCCGTATCAATATCTGATCTTTATCGTTTTCTAGGTTGTGGCCCATAATCGCTTAGCTCTTATACCCAACAAAAACGGAATTCTATCGATTTCTGCGCAGGAATTGACTGAAAAACAGTTGTATTTCATTTCAGATACATTCATTTGGAGAAATTAGCATACACTGCTCGTCACTGGCGATGTAGCTGGGCTATTATTTTCAACTTTTGTATTTCCGTGTTAGTAGAAACAAAAACTCTTGAATTGTTCTAGTTCTAACAAACATACTTATATCCAACACAATTCAATTGTGGCATTTGAAAAAATAATATGCGATACACACTCTAAATATGATTTGAATTTTTTTTGAAATATTCTCCTGGCCGTCAGGAAAATAAGTAGTGGAAAATGCAAAATGAGAAACTAGAAAATCGTATTTATAATTTACGCTGACGAGATGAATGCAGTTTGTTTATACCGAGTGTTAAATATCAATATCACCAAGGAAATACATACCCAAAAGTCATTACTACTGTTATTGTCAATTGAACCGTTAAGACAAACTGATTCGTAAAATTGTCTGAATTTTTTTTTCGGTGTAGGCAATAGTTTTTTCAGTTGAACAATTTATGAGTGGGAGGTTAACAATAGTTGACATTTCATAAGAAAAATATTCAATTCAAACATATTGATTCTTCACAAAAATTATATTGATTAACACTCGGTATAAACAAACTACATTCGATACGAGTATTTATGTCGTCAGCCTACATTATGAACGATTTTCTATATGCTTATTTTGCGTTTACCACTATTGCTTTGACGACTAGGAAACTATTTAAAAAAAAGTATCTCGGATTCAGTTCCTATAGTGTATATCAAATATTATTTTTCTAGTGCCCCTATCGAAAGGTATTGAATATATGTGACTCTGTGATATCTTGAGCAATTCAGAAGTTTTTGTCTCTACAAAAACTGGACTATAGAAATTGAAAATAATAGTCCAGTTACATCGTCAGTGACGAGCAGCGTATAATAATTTCTTCAAATGGCAGTATCTGAAACTAAGAAAGAATTATTTTTCAATCGATTCCTGCAGTGAAATCATTGAAACTCGGTTTTTCCTAAGTATGAGAGTGAACTGATTATATGTCAAAATCCAAAAAATGCAAAAAAAATTACATTGATAGAGCCATATCTCGAAAACTGTCCATTTTTGGAGTTTTTGGCACTGGACACTTTTGATCAGTGCATCCAGATCTACACCATACCAAAAATTAGGACAAATTCACGGAAAGCCATTTTCCATAAGAAACGTGCTTGGTCCTTTCTCATAATTTTTTATTTGTTTATTTAATAAACAAATTGTTGTAAATAAATGATTTCTTTCTTCATAATTTTTTTTAATAGTACAAAGTTTCGTTGTTTGATATACTTTTTTCTATATGCCATTATAAACCGAATGACACCTCGTTCATAATTTTCGGAAAAATAGTCGTCCAAAAAGCACTTGCAAAAAACCTGATTTCCGCAAAAAAAATCGTTCGGTACTTTAAGACATTTGTACTAATTTTCCGAAAATCAGCTTGTGTCCATATTTTTTATGCGTCATTTTACACGAAAGTCATTCAATTATGAAACGAAAATTCAATAAATTGAAACATTTTGTATGATACTTATCTATGCAACAAAGTAGGTATACGCTAATACAAAAAAGGGCTACTCTACGAGCTAGTATCATCAATATATTCTTCGTTCGAGAATGGAAAGCCAAAATTGTCGAGCAGGAATTTATAATTATCTCTTCATAATCGTGAACTGTTATTGGTTGAATTTATGCATGTGTCGCGATGGTAACTTTGTAAATTTTGTTCCAACTCTAGTACCTACTCAACTCAACAGTTTTGTCAAATATATAGATGAATACAAGTTTTAAACTCCTAAACTTTAAACTAATCAAAAACTGTGGAATACTTTATTACATTTTTAGTTATTTCCTTCAAAATCTTCGACAAACTCCATAAGTAATAACCATATATTATGATTTCTATGGTAACAACCTAGTAATTTTTATTCAGATAGGTATCTAGATTATCCATTGAAAGAGTTCAATAATGAATTATATTGGTAGGTGTTTTCCTTTCAAGCAGTATCAACCACCAAAATATAAAAATCTTCTTACCTTCCACACGAGTTTCATCATTTCATAGAACCCATTTCACTACTTCCTCTCTTCAAATATATAAAAGGCTTACCTAGAATAGACGTGTTGTATTATAAATTCCCCACATTATAATCAAAAAGTTAACGCACCTTGCTGTGAACTAACTCCAACTAATGATCTCACTACTACGTTTTCACAAAAAGTCCACAGAAATATCTTATATAGCATTTTTTATCACTCATCTTTCACGAAAATTCACAATCACAACTAACAACGCGACACCCATTTTGAAGAATTTGAACGCAGAAGTGTCAATTCGCCAATGCCTACTTCCTGGTTTTATATCTTACCAACAATGCTCAAGGGATAGATAAATGGAATCGAAGCTTTCTTTGTTTTGTTTGAAATCGCATTGTTGGTGCGTAGTTTCCGTTCATATTCTGGTATTCATTTTCACTTGATTTTGAGTAGACTGAAAGTTTTAATGAACAGGAGTATGCAGTAAGTAGGTAGCAAAATCATACAACAATTACCGAATAAAAAAAATACTTTGGAGTATCATTTGCAGCAATAGTTGTGGTAGGAGGTATGCAAATTATTGAGAAATTATAATGGAAGTCACAAACCAAAAAATACCTATCAACCCAGAATAATTTATTCTTTAATCTGGCAGGTAGGTACCGGATAAGTAATAGTAAATTAACTTTATAATTAATAAGTTTATAGGATTCAATTACATTCAAAACTATTTTTAAACAATGTTAATTGTTTAATATTTTCGTTCAGATTCAAGAAGGTTAGTTATTTTAGAGAGGAGGATCAGATCAAACAAACCTGAAGTAGAATTTCGAGCCGTCACTTACGACCAACTCTGACGTACAGGGTGAGTCAGTGTAGTTAAGACACTCAATACGAATTGAACTCTAACAAATTTCAGATGCAGAAGAGAGGGGTGGTTCTATATGAATACCTAAACAAACGTATACAGGGTGTTCAGTTAACGTACGGAAAAAATTCAAGAGGTTATTCATTGAACTATTTTAAGAATATTTTGACCCTGGATGACTTTTGAAAACACGCGTTGTTACGAATATACAGGGCAAACAAATAATTCGATAACAAAACTACTTTATTACCAAAAATTACATGTAATGGTTCGTAATCTACAATAACTGTTGAAAATTACTACCTCCAGCGAGGATGTAAGAATCCAATCTTCTCTTCGGTAACTTTTTCAAAAACACCAGGGTCGTTTCTTATCGAGTTAGACTCAGCAATTATCTTCCACATTTTCCTCTGGAGTAGTGCAAACTGATTAAACTGATGACTTCTGACGGCCGCTTAGGAAGTAATCCTCGGGGATCAAGTCCGGCAGTCGAGCAGGCCATCGAAAAGGTTCACAAACCGTGCCATGTAAGTTTTGGTAATAAAATGTTGTTACTGCGTAACCATTTATTTTTATCGGTAATGAATTAGAGAAACGCTGTAGGCATAATACTTAGTCAGTTAGAGCATGTAGTCGTGGGTAATGAATAGGTTATGTAACAAAGAATATCTAAATAAAGCATTTTTGTCAGCACAATTTCTCAGACGCCACTTGCTTTACTCACTAGGATTTTGCAGTCTTATTTAAAACAAGAAAAATGAAAACTATTGTATTAGATGTTTTGATGGAATTTAGTATTCTTTGAAAATGGCAAACCTGTGGAAAAAGAAGGGAATCAAACACACATCTACCCAAATTTGGAAAATATATTACTAATCTATTCTATTTCGTGTCAATAGCTATTTCACTCCCGTCAGTTGATTATGATTTATAAGACACAAATCCGACCTGTCGAACATCTCTTTACCGCGGTTGATCTTCTGGGTATTTTTTGGGGAATTCCTTGTCTATGAGGAAGTAAGAGTCTGTGGACTTTTCTATTTCCGTACATTCTTTGTCCACATTTTGTCTATAGATGCTCAAGAGATCATTGCTACAAGGAGTTTTATCAAAGTTAGAACAAGTTCATTCTTCTTCAGCTTCCTATTTCACTTCTAAGAATACCACAGTGTCCCTTGACCCAGATAAATATAATGTTGCTGTTAATGAGCAAGAGCTTACATAGTAAATTGAGGTTTTTGCACATATTCTGTGAGAGATGTTTAATGCTTTCTAACCCTGATTTTAAGTCAGAGATTGTTGTTACGTGTAACGATTTTTGTTTGTGACAGACCACCCCTTGAGGGAATACTCGATATTTTTCTGATTTTAAACACCAAGAAAGGGCGTTTTCAATGGTGAACGCTTCAGCGCTGGAGATATTGCACACCACTGGTATTCGACTTTTAAAAATTATCTGTTTATCTGGAATACAAAAGGCAGCACCTACTCCTTGTAACCAAACTATAATTACTGAACTGAATTTTCGCCCCTGCTATGTTATTGTGAGATGATTAATTCTACCGATATGGATGGCTGTAATTTAATTACTGATTTTTGACATTTCTTTATTGGTGGAATCACATTCGAAAAATAATCCGAGCCAATGACTTCAGAACCTTTGGAACAGAAATCGCTCCATGGAACGGACAAGAATGAAAAATTACCTGTAATATTTATTAATTTAGGTCATGGGAACTCCCGCCACGAGAAGAGTTCGGTAATGATCGTAAAGGTACAACAACCTTGTCCGGGGTCGAAATACGGGTTATTACGGCTTCGAAATTATCAGGAGAGCCGAGAAACACAGAGGTGGCGGGCACGTTTTCGGTGGTCCTCCGTTAACCCTGGGCAAGGACGAGTGTCGAAAATCGTGCAAATGACTCGATGAAGGAAAGGTTAGGCAGCGTGACGTAACGTAAATATTCCGTTACAGGTAGCAGGAAACCATGAAGCTGAAATGTGGTTGGAGTTGAAG
Organism: Chrysolina oricalcia; assembly: GCA_944452925.2. Classification (NCBI taxonomy): domain Eukaryota; kingdom Metazoa; phylum Arthropoda; class Insecta; order Coleoptera; family Chrysomelidae; genus Chrysolina; species Chrysolina oricalcia. The sequence goes on along the minus strand of OX101817.2, from coordinate 22,270,296 downwards.
TTCAAGGATTGTCTGAAAGTTTCAGTGTATATCCCTATCCATATACAGTAATGTCCGCTTATAACGAACCTCAAGGGACAAACAAAAATGGTTCAGTATAAGCGAAGTTCGTTATAAAAGATAAATGATAATACATTTTAAGAATCAATTGTTTTTATTAAGGCATATTACAAGCATGTACATTAACAATTAGTTTTAAAAATATTTAAATAAAAAAATCGTTTATTTCAGTTTGTTTAATTTTTGTGAAATATCCTTAATATGTAATTCCACTTCGGCTAGTCGGTCGAGTACATGTTATGGAGTATTTTGGGTCTGAAGGAAATAGCGAACGCTGTCGATATGTCGAAGTGCGTCTGATATGATGGTTGGAACTGGTATCAATTCCGTACTCTCGCCCACTTCATCTTTATCTTCCTCCTCGTCATCATCATCATCAACAGTATAAATTGCAGAAGACACAGAAGCGACAATGGCATCATCATCCAAGTATTCGGCAGTTATAAGTTGGTCATCAATATGGACAAATTCATTGAAATCATTTTCATTATAAGGAAGATCATCTTGAATGTCGTTATCATTATGAACTTCTTGTTGAATTTTCTTCAGCCAGTCAACTAATGGCAAAATTTTTATCAGCCCTAAGGAAACCGCCGTGTTGAAAACTATTAGAAATTGTTTGTTTTGATACTTTTTGCCACGCCATATGAATCAAGTGTATCGCATACTAAAGATTAATAGAAATTTTTTTCCCGTCACTATCAATAAAATCTATCATATTCGAAAGAAGAAGTCGACGATTATTGCTTTTTAAGCTATGGATAACACCTTGTCCCATAGGCTGTAGTTTCGAACTGGTATTTGGAGGCATGAACACTAACTTGATCCAGTCCAAATTCTGAACATCTGGATGAGCTGGACAGTTGTCTACTAACAATACGATTCTTCGTTTTGCACGGCGTAATCCATCATCCCATTTCCGTAATTCATTCTCAAAAATTTCTAAGGTCATCCATGCTTTTTTATTTGATTTGTAATTTACTGGTAACTGCACAAGATTCTTGAAACATCTGGGGTTTTTTGATTTTCCAATTACCAGTAACTTTCTTTTTTATGTTCCAGTTATATTTGCTACCACAAGCACAGTTACTCTTTCTTTAGAGAGCTTCCCACCTTCACATTTCTCCTCTTTGAATCTCAATGTCCTGTCAGGTGTAAGCTTATAGAACAACCCGGTTTCATCTCCATTGAATATGTCCTCATGTTTGAAGTTTGCCCTAATTATTGGCCACTTATTTCGAAGCCAGTCTTTTACACAGTCCATATCAACTGATTTAGATTCTCCAACAATTTTCTACTGGTCATATTATGTCTTTTTTAAAACCTTTCTATACAGCTTCTACTAACTTTAGGTTCTTCATATTTTAACAACTTTCTTCGAAGTTATTCAGCCTTCGAATGCAATATAGCACCACTAATGTTTAAAATTTTATTTCTTTGCTGAGAAAACCATTTCAAAAGTCTCTGATCAACTTCAGAATTCATGGGCTCTTTAATTTTTTTACATTCAGGTTTTGGCTCTTTTCCAACATTTCAATTATTTTTTGTTTATTTTTCCAAATTGTTGCCACCTGAAATAAAAATTTTGAATGGTAATTTACTCGGTGCTATTTTGGGTGCTACACATGTTTTTATGCAGTACTCACCGTTGATTTACTCAAATCCATTTTCGAACAAACTTCGCTTTGCTTCACAACCTGTTGCAATCTTTTGAGGATGTCATATTTACTTCTCAAAGTAAGAGCTTTACGTTTTTTTTTTAAATTGCGTCACTCATGATAGTACTTCTTCATCACATTGAACACGAATAACTAACATAAACACTGGATTGGTAACTAGCAGCACGCGTCAGCGATCGCCTAAAAGATTTCGGGGAATCCCCTGCTTTCTCGGTAAAATACCGTTTTAAGTTCGTTATAACCGATTTTTTTTCCGAATATACCTAAAATTAGAATTCGTTTAATCCGGAAGTTCGTTATAAACGAGTTCGTTATTGGCGAAAAAATTAACATATATTTGATAATACTCAAGTTCGTACCCTACAGATTGGTTCGTTTTAAACGGAAGTTCGCAATAAGCGGGTTCGTTATGCGGACATTACTATATCAATAACATAACAAAAACTAAACAGGATATAATATAAAGAGAACTAACTAAAAGTAGCATGATTGTGAAAATTTGTAGAGACAGTCAATGAAACATTGAGAATCTAACTAAAACACTTTCGGTTTTGTGACAGTTCCGGTTTCTCCATGAGTGAGGACAGGTTTGTTATTTTTAATACGACTTTTATAGAATTTTTGGATTTTTGGATTCCTCTCATGATTCTGATTCAGATTCATGGATCATACTCATCACCCAAAATGAATAGTTCTTGAGTTGAGTTTTTTTTTAAGTGCAGTCTGTGGATCCATTTTCATGGTAATTGCAATTTTAGTGACTGAATCATGGATATTGAAGGTTGAACCGATCATACTCACCATAATCATTTCTTCACATCTACTGAATAATTTACAGGGTACGCAAAAATGTGGGTCCCGAATGTGATGAATATCTCAATCTCAATTTTTGAAATGGAAACCACTTATTTTCTTCTCATGATTCAATTGTTCTAGTTCTAGATCACTTTCCAATACCCAAAACCCATACTTTCAGAGATATTCCATAATATTATTTGATTCTGCATATTAACTGACAAAGTTTGCTCTTCCTCTCTTAGTAAGATAGCTTAAGGTCGTAACCTAAATTATGAGAATAAGGATACCATTAGTTGTTAAGGGAAACATTCTCAATTGAAAATTGAAACAATACATGACTCCTCTGGAAATGGAAAAACCTACGATAAAATAAAGTAACTTTTTTGTAATATCTAACAGAAAACAACTACTTCCCCGGCTAAAGCCACGCTGGACATTGAACTACATCTGATAGATATTGTGAAAAACCCTATATAACTTGAGAGAAACAATCTGAAAGTGAAAATTTGCATTTTCATTCAGATAGTTGATTATTTCTAAAATGTCCAGTTTCCATTGGAGATTCTTATCTATAAATGAGATAGATAAGGGAGAATGTTATTCAGAAGTATCACTCACAGAAAATAGCTCATTTCATTGATGCGTGAATTGCATCTCTTTCGCTAGGCCTCCAATACATTTTGGTCGACAAAAATCTATTTCACTCTTCTAAGATCATCAGGGAGGTCGGAAGAATTGGAAATCATACTCATCAGAAGCAATTTCACACTGTTATGATGGAATTGTTGGGACTATTTCTTGTGCGGTGACACTTTGAAAATATTTTTCTGCCATAAAACCTGTCATGGGTATGGAATGTACAATGTAAAGGAAAACATTCTCAATTGAAAATTGAAACAATACATGACTCCTCTGGAAATGGAGTCAGTTGTGGAATCATCTGCGACTGAAAGATGAACTTTAATCGCTAGCGATTAAAGTTCATGTTTCAGTCGCAGATGATTCCACAACTGACTGAATCCCTTCCAAGAGAGGTTATCTTGAACGATGGAAACTAGCGATTAAAGTTCATCTTTCAGTCGCAGATAATTCCACAACTGACTGAATCCCTTCCAAGAGAGGTTATCTTGAACGATGGAAACTAGTGATTAAAGTTCATGTTCCAGTCGCAGATGATTCCACAACTGACTGAATCCCTTCCAAGAGAGGTTATCTTGAACGATTGAAACTAGCGATTAAAGTTCATCTTTCAGTCGCAGATGATTCCACAACTGACTGAATCCCTTCCAAGAGAGGTTATCTTGAACGATGGAAACTATAGCGATTAAAGTTCATCTTTAAGTCGGAGATGATTCCACAACTCACTTTATGAACATCCTGTTCATATTTTCAATAAAATCAAGATACTATTTGTGTTATGCCAATACTTTCTACATGGGCATTTTATTTAATCTCAAATCTCGTGAACCACCTTCCAACGAAGCTCCTGGAAAGGCTGCAAAGTACCCAAGCCTGTGATCCTCTCCGTTGTTAATGGTTAAGTTTCACTGATGTTCCTCTTGAAAGTTGAATATTGTATCTGGATATTGATTTGGTTTTCCTGGATTTCTTGTAGTAACAAAGATGGTGCGTTCTTACTTTGAAGAGATACTAGATACTTTTGTGAGGAGTAACATTTCCCGATGCATTTCCAAGAAAATTTACTTTACTTTACTGGTACTTCACATCTACTGAATAATTTACAGGGTGCGGTAACACGACTTTAGTACTAGTCTTGGGGATGGTTGGTTTCAAACTGACGTGAAAAAAGTATTTTGGTACTCCCTCACAGTGAAATAATTTGTGATTGTGATACCAAACAAACTGGAGTGTACCACGATAGAAGAGCTTATGACTTTGGGGCTGATAATTCCAGGGTTCGAAGGAAACATACTGCATACTGATGCTTAGTAAGTTCTTCCTCAACTTTTGATTTTATTATTAAAAGTGTTTTGTACATTTCAATATCAATGTTTGAGAAAGATTTGAAAATATTCGAGTGGTGCTTAGATAATTATTAATAGCGATTCTGTCAGGCAAACCAATGATCTTAATAAGTGATTGATTCAGTGAATTCACTTTTTCATCTATATAGCAATACTAGAAGCATCGTCCACTTTCGAAGTTTCAAGAGTTAGGTAACATTATTAAGTCAATTATCTTGACACTTGTTGGTCCGCACCTAGTAGACCTAGATATCGTTTGGAACAGTACAAGGGTATGGAGCATCGTCCATAGATATACTAATAAGTCCGCTCACTCTCGCAAGCGACCCAAATCATCCCCTCCGGTCCTCGCGCGTCCCTGTCTGTTTGGCTTGAGCGCCGGCCTGGTGGGCTAGCCAGTAACAGTTCGCATAGCCGCAACGATGTCCGTACGATTTACGACCGCTCACAAAAAGAGCGGCACTTTTCGACCACATCAAAGGAGTTACCAGACTTATTAGTATATCTATGGACGATGGTATGGAGTATCCTTCCCAATTCAATAAGTCTATTTTTAGGTCACCGGTACAGACAATTTCACCAAAACTTTTAGCAATTATGCTAATAGTTGTCTTAAGTTCATACAGAAAATCATCAGTTTTATGGCTTGGAGATCCGTGTGACTCCTAGAGCAGTATTTTTCTTCTCATCTTTGAAAGAAATTCAAAGTGATTCTATATTATTTTTTGTGACTTGAGTTGATATTTTTAATTTGAGTTTATTTGTGATGTAGAAAGCTAAACTGTCACCTCTCCAACGCAACGGCTTGATCGTTTCGACATATACTCGTAATAACCCGACGGGTATTTTACAGGTTTCGAACCTTTACAGGTGCACGGTAAAATTACATCTCGTTTGTATTTACTTGGCTGTGACTAGATGGAAATCCATAGTATGTAACACTGAGATAAAGACGATAAGATTTCCACAGATTCAGTTACATTCGTGACATGTTTCGCTAGCACTGTAGCACTGTAGCTACAGTGATTAGTACACTCTAATGTGCTAATCGCTTGATAAAGCTACATTGTTAGCGAATCATGTCGCGAGTGTAATTGAATCTGTAGAAATATTATCGTCTTCACCTCAATTTTATATAATATATTATCAGTTATTTGAAACCACTGAAATATACTTTATAACTGGAATGCCAATGCAGGCATATGCGCGAAGAATTTTTGTGCCAACCATGGAGATGGAAATATCAGAATCTGCGCCGACGCAGTAGATGAAAAGATGTGAAAATCATGTCTTTGATCATAACAGAGACCAGTGATTTGTTCTGTGATGGAAACATACGTCTTTGATCAATGAATTCGGCCAGGAGCGGCTTAGGCGCTATTTATAGCAGTTCATTGAGTTCAGTCCTCCATTTTATGTTTGGTTTTGCTTGTGTGAGTTTTTTCCCAGAAAATGTTCAAAAAAGAGTGGCTAGGTTAATCACATTTGAAACTCCTTGGTAGGGCATTGTTTTTCTATTTGTTTTTCATTATAAATTCGTCATCTATACTATGAACCAGACCGGTCCTGTTTCGAATATTAGTACGCATGCTCCCCCCTTGACTTTTTTTACTGCTGCGCGAGGTTCAAAAGGGTACACTTTTGAGAAGTTGCATTGGCATTCCAGTTATAAGGTATATTTCAGTGTTTGAAACTGAAAATGTTTATTAAACCAAACTACGATTTTCATGTTCACTATCTTGGGAACTCGTGAGCTTTTCGTAGATACCGCAATAAATGGACTCATCCAGCCCGTTACGTCTATTCAATACCTTAGTAGAGCATTCGAGTATTTCTCAATTGACTTGTAGGTAATTGAATTGAAAAAGCGAGGAAACAATTTCTATGTTTACCTATTAAATTTTCTGGCCATAGATATCTGTCTGTCGAAGATGTGTTTATCATAAACTGATCTCGTACGAGACACTAATTATATCCGGCAAGGTATCCAATTAGGCTCATCAGATATTCACCTTGAAGTGCTGTACAAGCCGTCACCGTTAACGTTAAACTTCATCATTATGAAGCAGGTCCGTAACCAATAAAACGCTATGAACGCACATTTATACGTACATAAACTTTAGAACATATTTACAATGGATTTATAATTTCCAGCCATATAATGCAGGATGATGCCGAGTCATGGAGTCATAGGCTGATGACAAGGCACTGAGTCACAGGAGGTGAGCTATCGTCGGTGTTATTGCATAATTATAATATTCATTCATTTCAGTACATTTTTAGTAGCAACTTGTGTATGGTTGTCATACAAGGGTTGTAGTTGTAGTTAAATATAGGGTGTTATCATTAGTGTCGTGTTGTCATTGAAAGACCTCACCACCCTACGATGAGTTACATTGTACCATATGCTCTTACTGTCTACACCTTTGATTTAATTATTATACCATCTAAATTTTTCCGGATTCCGTTGACGTTTTTTACCATTTGCACTCGAAATATCAAGTACCTACCTATAAGTGCGGATCTGAATGGTACTCTTATCTTGATAAATATGGACGGTTTGATGTGGAACGGTGAGACAAAAAATATTTTGAATGGTCTGTAAAATACCATTCAAAGAAAACGAAATTGTGAAAATACGTTATTTTCGAAAATAAAAAAAATTGCATATAGCTGAAAAGACAATTGGATTCTCTTGTCTACGATGTATTATTTGACCCCATGCAATTTGAAATGTTTAAATTGATGCCCCCTTCACTCCGCTTATCGGGCAATCACAATGTCTTTTATTTCAAAGGGTAGTATCGGTAATACCATTCAAAATGGTTTTTGTTTCATGTTTGTACGTCAGTTTAAAAAATAACATTGGGGGATTAAAAAAAGCCACACTATGTAATGAAAATAACATAATACCAAGTTCAATTGGATAAATAATGTAGTTTTATCGTATTTGTTTTATTGTTTTTTTTTGGTTTTGTCGTTTTTTCAATAGTTCGAAATTCATAATGGTTTTACGAGTTTTTTTAATGAAAATTAGTTGGTAAAGAATGAATTTAATTTTTGAATAAATATTATTCAAATATTTCTTGGAAAATGCAATATATCAAATTATTCCTCATGGTATGATTGTGTGTAGACACGAAATTCCTCACATTAATTCCATAAAATCTAATGAAAATAATTTAAACAAAGCCAACATTTTATTGAGCTACACCGAGAGTTCCGGCGGAAATTAAATGAAAAAAACAGAAGTATCTTGAAATCTCTGAGAAGCGAACTTTAAATAGCAATCATTTTCATCCATTTAAGCCAAAGTTTTTCACTTTCGATCCTTCTGACCACCTAACCATATTAGGTATGGTAAATATACAGATCATCTCACAGCACTGCGAACATAGGAGAGGATATGACCAATTAACTATCGTCCAACCCCTTCAGTTTTCGCCGTTTTCGGCATGGACGTATAATATCGTATGCCTTTATGCACTAGCGGGCGGTAAAGTACACTTTACCGCCCGGTTCGCTGGGCGTAAAGTGGCACTTTACCGCCCGTGGGCGCATTATGGCCCGGCGGGCCGTAAAGTATACAAAATTCTCAAATTGTCTAACTCACACATCATTTCATGCAATTCCTAACACGAATTAGAATCATTTCAGTTCAATAAAGCAATACTCTATCTAACATTTGTTCATAATCGTTGGAAATTTTTTATTTGAAATAGATTTGAAATAGATTCTCCAATATAGCACTCAGCTACTATAGTTTCACATTCCTCATATTATATTACCCTTAATTATTGTATGCATAACGTATGAAATGTGTAGACCATTGCAATTCAAGTCAGTATTTGTGATTCGCGCTATAAAACCGCTAGTGCATAAAATTTTGTACGTATCACGTGCGTAAAATGCGTTTAAGGCCTTCGGCGTGTGATGGCCCTCGGCTAACGCCATCGGGCCATCATCCACGCCGCAAGTCATAAACGCCTACTTTACGCCCTTGATACATAAATAACTATTATAGGTCCATGGTTTTCGGTGTTGCTGTTCACGATGACAATAACTGTCATCGTGACATCCTAATAATTATCTAGCAAAGACACTTATAGGTAGTTCATTTAAAGACGTAATAACATTTGTTGAACATAGTTTACGAAATTGCTGAGAAAGTGCAAATTGTCAAATGGTATTTTCAAGGATCAAGGACGTACATTGCGTGAGATTAGAGTATTATTTGTTGAAAAGTTTGAAAATAGGCAGGACAATTATCAATATTTTTTATTGAAAGATATAAATACAGTTCAATCAACAGATTACTAATAATGTGAAACATAAAATAAAAATAAAACTAAGTAAATATGAACACAAAGTTGTGATCAAGAAATTGGGGATACATTTGAATCATTATATACATGCCACGTGCTTGCATACGGATGCTTACAGTAGGCTGTGTAGTGCCCGCTACAGGTAGTCCCACTATGATTAAACAAAGCATACAGACTATAACGACAAGGAGCTACGTTGTCTGCTGCATAATTACTCATGTCCAATCCCTCTAAAGTAAAGTCAATGGTGGCATTCAGTTTTCCTCGAAATCTGTCTGTTAGAGAAAAACGTTTTAAATGGAATACTAAAATTTTCCGGAATTTTTGAATTGATAAAGATTTTATGCACTTCCTTCTCTTCTTGCACTTCGCACATGTCGTCTTCTCGTCACCATCCAAAGTTTCTTGTTAAAAAAAATCAGTTCTCGATCACCAAAGTATAGCATTTCGCGCACTAGATACAAAAATAACTATTTGACAATTTGCACTTTCTCAGCAATTTCGTAAACCATGTTCAACAAATGTTATTACGTCTTTAAATGAACTACATATAAGTCTTTGCTAGATAATTATTAGGATGTAATGATGATAGTTATTGTCATCGTGAACAGCAAAACCGAAAACGACGAAAACTGAAGGGGTTGGACGATAGTTAATTGGTCTTATCCTCTCCTATATTCCCAGTGCTGTGAGATGATCTGTAGATAATGTATTATTAAGTTTCAATTAAGTACAAATGCTAGTTTGTTTAAATTTCGTTTACGCTTTAACAATATTGAATAAATACATGTAAATCAATAGTAACTAGACTAAATTGTGTTTTTCAAATGTATCTCGTTAAAATGTATATGTAACAAATATTTGATTGGTTTTGAACCAAACATAAGTGATTTAGACAAGAATGCACAATGTTTCGTATTAAGGGTAATTTTATTTCGATCTGGTTCCAGATTGGTAAATCCTCTGGGGCCAAACACACTCTCTTAATAACATTTATAGATATCTTGTTAATTTGACTAATTCTTCGGTACCAGAATCAACTTTTGTTTAAATTCCTGCCAAATCTGAGGTAACCTGATATAATACGTAACGGATTGTTTAGTTGTCAGACATGCAGAAAGGAACCGCCATTAAAGTTATTTAGAAATTTCAATAACAATTTTTTTTCCCACATTTTTCAAAATTTGTAGCGAACACTGTATATTCACGCTTAGTTTTAATTTGATTGGATTTTGAGGAATGGGTCAACATCATCAGCACAAATCCATATGAAGATTCTATTAAAGGATGACAGTAAAACATTTTTAGTCAAATATGTCTACCAGGTTACTCTATATGCATACTTAGTATGTTGGGCATAATTTGCGCCAAACATGCTATAATTTAATTGTAATTTTGTGTTTTATATTTTGTGTTTCCATGCCATTTTAACTCCTGTTCATTTCAACTGAAGATGAGCATTACATTGCTCGAAAATATGCAAATCTTTCCATTGTGGAAAAATATATATTGTGGAGACGACTTTTAGTTTTACTTGGCTTCTTTATTCCTTATAAATTAATTACACAGGGTACTGAAAATTTAGCACCTATTTCTTTATTGCTATATAACGTTTTCATTTCTTTTGCCCTACATGAGTTGTGATGAGAAAATAGTACATACGGTACAACATTTTGTATTTTTTATTTCGTTTATAATTACATCATGTATAAAAGCAAATGAAATACCCACATTTCGACTGCTAAATGTACTTAAAAATTCGAAGTATTTCCAAGCTTCAATTTATCATTTTCTTGCCAGTCAGGTAAATTTCAAAAACTGAAGTTCGACTTTGAATCAAAAGTAACTGCGGTAAAAAGTTCTTTGGTATATAATACACTATTTAATAACGACTAATGGTAAATATTCCTTTTCTGGATTCTAATGAATTATAAAATAAATTGTGCCACCAATATTCCGTTTGAAAGTACATCCTTACCTCCTTAATTCACCAACCATCTTACTCCTTCCTTGCTTTCATTCCCCTCTTCTGTCTCAGATCTCGCTCTCTCTCTCTAATTAAAAAAGACTATATCCAGTTTACTTTAATTTCTTTATTGATATTTTCAAATTTGAATTGTTTCATTTTTGTTACATTTTTCTTTCTCTCGGTATATTGTCTCATTTCTGTTATACATCTTTCTCTCCATATCCTGTTTCTCCAACAATCGTTCAGCGAAGTCCCCCTTTGATAATTAAATAAAGCAAATACAGTTTACCGACTTTTTCATTGTTATTGTCAAATTTTAATTGTTTTATTTTTGTTATCGATTACTTTAACTTTTCTTCAACTATTATTTTCTCACGAAGTCAATCTTCTTTTCTGATCCATAATTAAAAGCAACGAATCTAGTTATCCTTTTCTTTTTTTACTGTTATTTTCAATGTGGATTATATTTGGTACAGTTATAACCTGTCAGTTTGTAAATTACAAGAAATCAATTTTGTTGTTTTAATATGAGTAAGTACAAAAAGTATAGTGTTTAACACGATTGTAAACTCCTCTAGTCACTCATTTGTAATGTACTAGCTCCGCTACACTGCACACGTGCTCAAAATACTCGTAGTAAAAGGACGATTATAACACTTAATATACACACAATATACTCTATTAGTTACCGTTTTCTATGCGTAAACTATGAACTATTCTGGCGAAATAAAAGTGGAAAGGAAAAGATTCATTCAGTTCCATATAATTTTAAAATAAAAATAAAGTGTAATTATCGAAGTGAAAGTCCAGTTAGAATTTATAGTAATTAGGACGTTCTTTGAAGATAACGCTTGGTCCGTTTCTGCTTAATGGACTACCATGTAAGCTAACACTCATAAAGAATAGTGCCCGAGATGCATTTGCCCTTCATAGCCTATTCCTTTAATCTTGATTACCAATCTATTTATACTGTGTCTAATGAAGTATTTGATATAAATCACATAACGATTATTCTTTATACTCTGACCGTTCTAGAGTGCATTGGAATTCCGACAGAAAATAATTAGGTCAATTCACGTTACCTAAAGGTTACGTTATAGTTTCAGTATTTGAAAAGCAGAATAGTTTCATTTTATCATAGAGAAGATATTTTATATGAACCCTCAATGAAAAAGTTCATTTAGATGAACATGATTATGCAAACATTCTTTTGATAAATGAAATAGCCTTGGCAAATAATAATAATAATAGTCCTCTACCCACACAGGCTATGCCTTTGGGTACATTCTCCGAGTGTCTTTGAGAGACTATTATTATTATATATTGTATCTCTCACTGTAACTAATGGACGCGTTGTGAATACGGCCAATTAATTCTCGTTGTGTTTTTGTAGTGCCAATTTTTGAAAGGAGGTGAATGTCTCAATTAATCTAATGATATTTTCTTTCTGTTTCAGGTCGCCATTAATTTTAGCCATTATATTTATTACCTTCTTCCACAATGTGTTGAGCAGACATGTGAGTATACTAGCTTTTCTCTTCTTTAGTAACCATTTCTAAACTTGAATCATGAATCATTTCAAACACGATGTAAGTCATAATGACTAATTACCGTTACCAAGCAAATTAACTGCTTACTGCATATCTGTTTTTTTTTTGTTTTGTTACTAGAGAGTGCTTTGAAACTGAAAGGTTGCAAATTTTTTGTAGGTATTCACTCTTATTACTGATGAAGTAAATCTACATTTTTGAACTACATTGAGAGCTTACTTACGCTCACAGAAAAAAATCTAGCATTTCTGAAATTATATTTTTCAAAAAATATAATACATACCCTGAAAGTCATCAGTTACTTTTAAGTAAGTTTAAATTTCCTTTTCCCCGAAAACACAGGGAGATTTCTGACCTTCATGTCGTTCACAAATTATTGAACAACCAAATCGATTCATCCGAAGTGATCTCATCAATTAACTTCAATGTACCTAGACTAACCTCGATATCAAAATAGGATATTGTACAACGAGCATGAAATGACATACATTTCCCACGAGTAGGTATATGAAATTTTGTAGTACGACGTAGCGTAGCGTAGCGTGAATTCAATAACTGTCTAAAATGTAAACAAGCCGGCAAAAATATTCCCGTATCGTTTTCGTTGTATTGCTGTTCGTATCTTTTTCGTGATTTACTTGGTAACAGGTCTGAATTTACCTCATCTGCGGCCTTTAATATTGCTTCTGGGAGCTCTTCGTCTGACGAATCCATTAAAATATTGCTTTTATTGAAAATAATTTGAAAAATGCCAGAATCGGACACTTTGACAACGCTTCGACTTGAAACGTTGACGTCTTGATGACAACTTGGTTGTCATAACAAATCTTTGGTTACCACAACAAACCACTTGACTCAGCTTAGTTTGATTGTTATGTGGATTTATTTTGAGAAATGTATAGGGTAGATATATGAAAGTATCGCAATTTCTTCATTCCAATGAATGAAAAATAGTCTGGGTTAGATTGAATATTAAAACCTATATTAGTTTGAATAGTAATATACAGGTAAAATCAATGAAATGTACATTTAATAACGATAAATTGACATATTTTACTTTCCCGCACTAGTGCGGGAAAATTTTTGCCGGCTTGTTTACATTTTAGACAGTTATTGAATTCACTCATACAATATGTAGAATTCCTTAGTTTTTGATAATGCTGATTGCGATTTCAGAAAAAATAGTATGTGTACCTCGTAGTAAAAGCACATTCCCAGGATTGTTGGCCTCGGCTTAACGCCTCGGCCAACAATTTACATTGTCGTCCGGGAATGTATTGCTTTTACTACTAGATACACAATATACTATTCTTTAAAATACTGTAGTTCCAAGTCAATCGTCGATATCAAGTATTTCAGTACTCTTAAAGCATGTTTACAATAAATTTGACTATATTTATTGCAGAAACTACTCAATTTTCGTTGAAAAATTGATATCGGGTCTTGTTCCTGCTGCAATATACAGGGTCCTGCAACAAGGGCGCGGTCTTCCATTTCTCCATTATGGTGAAGGATGGATGGATGATTTTGAGCAAAATGAAAGTATTGAAATTTACACTGGATGATCAGTCTTTTCAGGGCGGGTGTCAACTTTGTTTTTTTGAATGGAAACCTGTAATTTTTGTTCGGTTTCTACATGGAAAATAAAAGGTACTTTGTTGAAGTCTTTCTTTTGAAAATATTAACGGTTTTCGAGATTTTTTGGATGACAGTTTTTTGTTCCAAAATTGGTCACTCATTATATTAAAAATTATAAAGTTGTACAAAGTCCCATTAAAATTCGTTTCTGGTCAAATAGTCAACGTACGTGGCTCTCTCAAACGATATATCTGTGATATACAGGGTGCGAAAAGCAGCTTGCCAAACATTTTAAATAAAAATGTGCAAAATCTTCTTTATTTTAAATGGAACACTCGGTATTTTATCGATCCGTAAGAAGCGCCAACAAAGGCTCTATAAATTTCATAGGACATATCCTATGGTTAAAATCAATAGTTTTGTCTCAAAACGCTTTTTTTCGAAAAATGGATATTCTTCCCATTCCTTCGCCATAATTTTAATGATGGCCTTTTTTATGGCGAAACCCATTTGAGTCGACTGATAAGGATGTACAAAAGATATCTTGTTTCAATTATGTACATTTCATATAACGTGGCCAAATATTTTTTTCATTTTTGTGTGATATGTAGTCTCACATTATTCTAAATGGAAAACCTATTGTTTTCATTTGATGCAGAATTTTATACACATATCTCGTGCAGTATAAAACCGAACAGGATTATAGAAAAAATAATAAATATTACTAATAAATCAATTTATTTCAGGTTATGGTGAATATTCATTAATTATAAATTCTGGGCTGAAGCTCCAGTTAGTTATTTGAATTGTCAATTTGCAAATAACAAAACAGTAACAAGAAAAGTTGAATGAAAGTTAAATTGACACTTTACAAAATATATTCAACATGTCTTCCATTTTCTTGGATGCAGAGCTGAATTCTATGTTCGAAAGACCGTTCCACCCTGCGCAAGACAGCTGGTGTAATGCTGCGAAAAGCATTCGTTATTCTGAGTTGCATATTTTCGGATGAAGTTGGTGGCTCAACGTAAACAATATTTTTTATGTATCCCCATAAAAAATATCCAGTTTTGTTAAATCTGGTGATCTAGCAGGCCACCTGACAGGTCCATTCCGTCCTATCTATTCATTGGGAAATACCGCATTTAAATGATCTCTCAATTCTCCTGAATATCGAGCAGGGGCTCCATCATGTTGTAACCTTATTCTATGGCGAAGATCAAGAGAAATATCCTCCAACAAACCTAGAAAATCATTTCATAGGAAATTGAGATACATTGCTGCATTCAGATATCCTTCAAAAAAGTATGTCTCAAAAACGTATTCTCCAACGATTCCTCCCACACATTTATAGACTTCCTATGTTGATAATCCACCTGCCTCAATAAGTGGGGATTTTCTGTCGAATAATAATGGTAATTATGTCGATTTACAAATCCATTTTTATGGAATGTCGATTCATCCGACCATAACATGTTATTGAAAAAATTGTCGTTTCGACGAATTATTTCCATGGCCCAATTGAAAATCTCAATCATTTTTCAAAATCTGCATGTAGTAGTTCCTGATGGAATTGAACATGGTATGGATGAAATCGATGCTTCTTCAAAACTCGTTGCACTGATCTCTCACTTATATCCACTATTTCACCATTCTACCGTTGACTCCTACGAGCATCTTCTTCAACAGCAAGGAGAACTCTCAATTCATTATCCTCATTAGTGGCTGGTTTGATGCGCTCATGTTTAGAATAATTGATACATCCAGTTTCCACAAATCTATTTAGGACCTTTCGGAATGATCTTTCATCTAATATGAAAATCATATCAACCAAATCAGTTTTTGAAAACAACATTTTGATTGAATTGGATCGAAACTTTTTGATATAGTAGCATGCACTAAATATTTCAATTCGTACACTGGCATTCACTAAAGATTTCAATACTTATACAAATTGGCAGGCAAATATTTTTACCTGCAAACTGAATGATTTTCAAAAAATCATTTATTCGGTTTTCCTTGAAAGGTTGTTGTTATCTTCTAAAAGAGTAATTAGAATAATTTCTATTTTTCGAGAAAAAAGCTTTTTAAGAAAAACTATTGATATTTACCATAGGGAATATTCAATTGAAATTTATAGAGCGTTTGTTGGCGCTTCTTATGGATCGATAATATACCGGGTGTTCCATTTAAAATAAGGATGATTTTGCACATTTTTATTTACAATGTTTGGCAAGCTGTTTTTCGCACCCTGTATATCACAGGTTGATTTTAGATATATCATTTGAGAGAGTCACCAACGGACATTATTTGGCCATCATCTAATTTCAATGGGACTTTGCACAACTTTATAATTTCAAATAAGATGAGTGAGCAATTTTAGAAAAGAAAAGCTGTCATGCTAAAAATCTTGAAAACCGTCAATATTTTCGAAAGAAAGACTTCGATAAAGTACCTTTTATTGAAAAAAAAAAAATTTGTGACCCGCCCAGAAAAAACTGATCACCCTGTGTAAGTTTCATTATTTTCTTTTTGTAGAGCTCAGAAAATAATATCATTTTGATCATAAAATCATCCAGCTATCCTTTACCGTAATGGAGATATGGAATACTGCGCCCTTGTTGCAGGATCCTGTATATCGACGAAAAGAAAGACTGTCTGCAGTTGTTTCAGCTTTTTCGAGTTTTAGTTTATTTATTTTCTATAGGCGTCAACGTATTTTTCGCATATAACTGTTGAAAATTTTCTATTACTTTGCTAACCATGGGAAAGGATCATCCTATCTGGGGCTCGACTCTTGAGTCTGTAGGAATTTTTTCCAATAGGATGATGATTCCATGCTCTCAGTTCCCATACGAAATAAAAATTTCAAAGATACGTATTCTTGAACCAATTGGAATTGTTTTTCCTTCAGAATTGAAAAAGGAGGGTGTTTTGTTGATAGTTTCATGAGATTAGACGTATAGACCAATGAAATATAAGTAATTTATATTAGCAATAATAATTTTTGAATGAATTCCGTTATTTGACATCCACTGTGAGTTTGAATCTGGATTCCGAGTTTTGATTGACAAAATTCGGAATAATAGTACATACTAACTGAACATGGAACATGGAATGATAGTTTTCCCTGTTAACATATTTATGCTCAGGATACAACAAATCGTTTTTTGGAGGAAGGTATATTGCCACATGGGTAGAGTCAATGCATCCTATAATGTCTAGGAAACCGAACGAATCATAAAACCTAGAAGCGAATTTCAAGATGCAATCAACAGCTATATGTATTGAAACAAAATAATCTCTTGACGAATGTGTTGAAATTCTTCGAGGGTTTGTGGAAATTCAACCCTTCGATTGAAAATTTGATTTTTATTCAAAGCATGGTTACTTTTTCAATGCACCGACTAGCAGATGATTGACTAACACCAATATATGAGGTTTATACCAACTGATGTCTGGTAACTTCCAGATGCAAAAAAAATGCAATACGATAGGGACCTACAACAAAATATGTACCTAATTATTGGTTACTTGTCACTTATTTGGTAACCCTTGATGGAAATAACCTTTGAGGGTGGTTCCAAGAAAGGGTCCGACATTTCCAACACTTCCCTTGTGATTTTGATTTTACGGAGTACAAATTACTGACAGGAATAATTTTTCATCTATGACATTATTCACTGATTTTCATAAGGGAAAACAGGATTCCTATGATTTAAAGCATAGGAAGCGATTCCATTGGAATTGGAATACTATTTTTGAGAATACATCATCTTAAAATTCCGATGGAAAATGATGATTTTTCCTAGAGGAAAAAATTCCTACAGACTCGAGAATCGGGCCCCAGGTAACGAATGTATTCCAAGTCTCTTTCAACTTCAAGATCAGTTATTTCGAATCGATACTTCAGTGAATTTTTAAATATTTTCATTTGATTCTTGTCAGTAGATGCCAATAAAATATCGCCAGCATATAGTAAAACGAACAATTTGATATTACAGATATTTTTAATGTACCTACAGGCAGGTATCTCCTTTGGAGTGATGAAAATCATTCGCTCTCATAAAATCAAGAAAAACTTTGTTCCATTTCTTTGGAGACTCTTTCAGTCCATAAATTAATTTCATAAATTTGCATACCTTGTCCCCTTCTCGATACCGTATTATACGCTCAGTCATTCTCCAGCGTGGTCGCAGCACAAAAGATCAAGATTTATCTGGATGGGACATCGTGCTGAAATATGAAGAGAAATAAGATCAAGGCCAACGTAGGTAAAACTGAAATCGTCAACTTCACGAAGAGACGATTTTTCTCGAGGCTTCTTCCTCATTGGTTGAAGATCCGGGATATCTACGTTAGAGATTCGTGCTCGGCGAAATACGTGGGAGTACAACTAGACAGGGGTATGACATTTGCACAACATGTAACCCTGGCTATCCAGAGGGCGGGGGCTGCCATCGGGTGGACCTACCCTCTGATAGCCAGAAACTTTAAGCTAAGCCTAGACAACAAACTGCTAATCTACAAGCAAATAATTAGGCCCACAAAGTTGGACGCTTATTCGGTGTTCTGCAGCCTGTAACCCTCGCCTCTCGCGAGACTGGTTAGGATGCAGAACAGAATACTTCGTATGGTTACAAACAGTAACAGCTACATTCGAGTGCATGGTTACCCTCCGGGAGGTGTATGGCGTCGACACTGTTCCGACATATATTAGAAAGTTGTCGTACATATTTCTTAGCAAAAAGCCCTTTAACGAGCGTTCTCACTCGCATTAGGGAGTATGGCAATGTCCCCCGCAAACACCGGACAAAAAACGGACCTGTAAAGCGATAAGTAAGACCAATATCAAATATCGGGTTTTTGCAGTGAGCCTTTTCCGGGAATCTCTACCCACTAACCTCTGCAATGATCAAGACCATCCGTCTCTGTATAAAGCACATAGAAAAGTCAGGAATAAGCTCTGCACGAGGCGTGAATTCTGTACATAATCTACCTATTCCTCCAGTATATATGAACCTGCCAACTGAGACCATGGGAAGTCTCAATTCGACCAAGCGTTGGAACCAAGTGTTGACTGGCGACGATCATCACCCGGTATACTACTGGGTGTCCTTATTCCTTTCCATCCCCAGAAGGAGAATGAATAAAATATATGTATCTTGTTAAGGATGGAAATGTTAGAGCATAGTAAGAAATAATTTAAAAAAATAATCTTGAATCTTGACTCGTCTTTTCGAAATCCGGAACTCCTGGAGATTGCCTGATGTAGACATCACCACTGATTGGGATATTCAAAAAAGCTGTACGAACATCCATCTGCATGACATGAAGTTTCTTGACAGCTATTAGTGAAAGCATAATTTTCACTGAAGACATTTTTGCCACAGGAGGGTACTTAGATATCAGAATCGACATTTATCTGTTAAATACCTCGTGCCACTAGTCTAGCCTTATACATAGATGTTGTTAGATTTTACTCTTAGTACCCATTTGGTATCAACTACCGGCCAATTTTCTGGACTGCTCATCAATTTCCATACTTTATTTTTCTTCATTGATTCCATTTCATTGTTCATTGCAGCGTTCCATTTGACTTTTTCTTCTGTGGAAATATGTTCCAAATTTTCGAATCTGACGTCAATCTGTAGACATAAATTTAGTTCAAAATCATTTTGCCAGATAGGTTTGGCAATTTTGAGAATAGGTCGTGATGATTCATGATGTTGAGATATATCAGTCGTGATTTTCTCTTCTGATTGCCCTTTTTGATTTTCAATATTAGGAGTTTTAACTGATTTGATGTATGTTATTGTTTGATCAAACTTAGATAGTGTAACTCAATTGGATATTTTTCTGTAGAACAACTTTTAAATAATCTTTATTATTCTATATTTACCTACATCAAAATCAATATCAGTAACTAAACTAACTTGTTTTTTTTTTCATTTGACATCAGTATTATTCATACCAAGTGACCTCATTCAACAGATTTATAACGAATTTGCTTTATTTCCTGATGAACTACTCGTTTGATTTGTCGCAAAGTATCACTAATAAACTTTGCAGTAAATTTGCCTTGCCAATCACAGTCCGACTGTTATATTTCCTACATATTCTGAGGTTCACACTGCCAATGACAATGAGCTTAAAAACATTATTTCTAAATATGAGAATTTCTTTGAAATCTTCACGGATTGTTCCAAAACTTCGAATGGTACATGCGTTGCAATTTTGATTCCTAAATTCGAAGTCAAAATTCAATATAAAATACCAGAATTCTCTTCCATATTCACAGCCGAGATCTTAGCTAAAGAAAGTGCCCTAGATTGAATTGTTATGCAAAAACCAACACAAAATGCTTTTACTATGTCAGACTCCAAGTCCGCCCTCGAAGCCATTGATAATAAATCGTTTAAAAATCTCTCATCTTCTAAACATTTGTGTAGCATCAACAAATCTCTTCAGGCACTGTTCATACGAAAGCAAGAAGTAATATTTATCTGGGTTAAAGGCCATGCTGGAATTTCAGGAAATAATAAAGTTGATGTTTTAGCCAAGGAAGCAACGAAATTTGATAACATCGAAAACAAATATAATTTCAAAGATATAATTACTCTTGGCAAAAAAGACACCTTTACAAGGTGGGAGAATAATTGGACAAATTTTATAAAAAATTCAAAAAATCTAAATGCATTAATTCATCGTTCGTTGCCAGCAGCATTCCACATATAGACGAATATGCAGTTAGCAGGGCCTACTCTGTTACCGTCACTCGTCTACAATTAAATGATGCTAAATATACTGCACATCTCCACAAAATGGGCTTAGTAGAAACTGATATTTGTGATTGTGACAACGAATCAGTTGCTGACTTAAACCATATATTTTTTGCTTGTGCAAAATACCAACATGCTAGCCGAAAACTATTGAATTCCTTTATCGATAACCATTACCTACCAACCTAACCACCCTACTAAGTTTGAATGATAAACATATCTTAGACACATTGGTTAATTTTCTCAGAGATAACAATCTCGATATCTAATTGAAACTAGTTTAATACAATTCTGTGGCAAATAGATTCTCCGATGCCAAATCTCTCTTTCACACACACACAATCATAGTCGGTACTTTGAGATAACACTCTTGCCTCGACAAGTCGTTGTCTCCTCCGCAGTTTTTCATTTGAAATCACTTTATGATTCCGACTCCAATTCCAATAAAATAGTTATTGTATCTGACGAAATAACTCTGGAAGACACATACGCATAAATCATTTTGGATTTATGATGCGGTGTACGCCGGAAAGTGTACAATTATCTTAATCGATAATTTTTTACTGTAAAAACTCCATCGATTTATATACGACCTCACAGAAGGTATGCTGCTACACGTGTATGGAATTTTGTCGTAATTGATTTAATTGCACTACTATATCAGGATCCACATTTCACGGAGGTTTCAGTGCCAATTAATTTTGGAGATATTATCATGTACCCAGTGGCGCGGAGAAGTTCTGAATACAATTATTCGATTACACTTTAGTGTGAAAAGTATGCATAACCCAAATGTATAGCCCAAATGCACCAACTTATAAAAAATTATCTCTCTAATAGAAATATGTGTACTAGGGTTGACGGTGAGATTAGCAGATAGAATATTGCTACCAATAGAGTTCCAGAAGGTATTGTTCTGGGCCCTGTTTTGTTCGTCATTTATCTGAACGACCTGTTATCCCTGAATGTTTAAGGAACTTTCACTGCATATGCTGATGACACAGCCATTACATGCGTGGAAAACTCATGGCATGAAGTTATCCCTTGCAAATCTCTTGACCATCAGCAAATGGTTTAATAAAAATCTTCTGCGAAAATGTTTATAATCTCCAAGCAACCTATTTCAACAGACAAATAATCAGCTGTATACTCAAGAAAAGGGTAATTTTATTTCATACAAACAAAAAACCCTCGAGTCAAATACCTGTCACGATTGACTAGTCCATTAGTTAGTTTTTTGCTGAAAAAGCAAAATAGGATCTTTTTGTGTAATTTATATTTTACAAAAAGATCAGATGTTTTTAAAATGTATTTTAGTACGCTAGACGTTGTTAATAATTAAACAAATCAAAATTGTTTTTTTTTTTTTATAACCAACGTCTAAAAATCAAAAAGCTCTGATAAGATCCCCTTTCCTACTAGAGATACCCGTGTTTATATCCCTCATGCTTTTTCAAATACCTACTCTAACGAACTTCTTGCATTGAATAAAAACATAAAGCAAGAATTACCAATACTTTGCATTCCATTAAGATCAAGTATTTTGAAGGTATCTTGTACTACAGGCCTGGTGGAGTTGTTGCTTTCATTGTGCTATTTTTCTCTGAGCAGCCTCTAAAAACTGATAGCAACGAGGCTTATGCTCCAAATGTCGAAGTTATACGTGCAATGAAGGATATTATACTATTTCCTTCAACAAAGTCAATAAATGAGTGTATTTTTCTGAAAACATTTCCTGCAGTCCTGAAAATATACGCTTTTCACTCCGCACATTGATTCTAAAACTTTGAGCCTCTTTGATTTGACACACTATTTTCAAGTTTATTTGCGAAGTGAAACGCTAATGCCCGATTATCATCGAAACCTGATTATTATCAAGAAAACACGATGTTTTTCGATTGCTTTATCATCACAATAGTCAAGGAATTCTGATATAACTGTTAGATATGTACCAATGTAACAGCAAGGGTCCTAGCAAAAAGCATTTTTTTTTTCTTCAGTGCCATCTTGTATGGAGAAAATGAGGAAGTTATGTATCTATCATCGAATTAGAAATGATCCATTACAATGAAGATATTCAGAAGAAAAAACTTGATGTTATTGTAAAGAGATCGGAAAATAATCCAAAAAATTGGCATTTTTAATTTTCTCGACTAGAAACTGCTGTTTATAGGTATAAACTCAAAGTGTAAGCAACTTTTTTCAATAACTTTTTTCGATTTCTTGCTATGTTACCCCAAAGAGAGTAAACTAACAGAAGGGTTCAATAAGCTCTAGCCAATCAAAATCTTGTATCATCAACGCATCATAGTGACGTACTTGGACATGAGTACAGAGTCGAACTCGAACCAAGGAACAAAACTGGCACCTGTTACTCCCATATACCAAGAGTGCGGAATGCGCTAGTCCGTCACTGTCTATAGAGAACGGCAGCCATGACATGTCGAACTACGTCACATATGGTGACAAATGTTCTTTGATCTCTTTCTGTTAGTGTCACCATTGTCTTATGGGGATTAAACTCTCCTAGTCAGATAACGTTTAATCTCTTTAATGTTACCCCACTTTTGGCGTCTTAATAGTAATATTTTTCAATTTGCCGCCATTCCAGTGTTCATGTGACATGTGTCAAAATTGATTTTTATGTTGCCGGACATGCACAATCGATTATCAAAATTTTTTTCCAATACTTTAATGGAATTGGGTCAATTAACCGGTGATTGTTGAAAATTCAAGTAATCTTTGTACACAATGTGGTTTACTATCACTTACAGAAAATTTGTCAATATGCTCTCCCCACCAAAAGAAGATGAAAACCAACAGGAATTACAAAAGTGGAACAAAGAAATTACCTGATCAATTTGTAGGAACGCGCCGCCACTGGATAGAAACTGTCCACGTGGCACCGTGCAGGCTCAATTTCCCTTCCTCTTCATCAGACTTGGGATTGACAGCAGAGCTGGTGGGGTTAAAAGTGAGATTGGGATGTTACTCACATTTCAAAATGGCAAAAATGAATAAAATATTTTTTGCAAATCACACACATAAAAGAGAACAACAAAATGATTAGTAGTAGTAGTAGTAATTTAATGGAATAGGCAAGCCTAATATACAAACATTATGTAAATTATACATTTTTTGAAAATACGAACATTTACAGTTATTTCATTAAAAATGTTAAGACATTAAAATAATTAAAATAAAACTATCCTAAGATTTAATGTTATTACATTAAAACAAATGTTCGAATGTACCATAGTTTGCGTTAAATCAAGTCTCAGACTAATCACACGGGTGCTTGTTGATGGATCTTCGTTGAGGAGTTGCTGAACTGCTTCATCAACAACAACAGCACGATTCACTGCACTTTCGACGTGAGTTGGAAAACATGACCCGATATCACGAAGTCTTTGCACAGCACCCAAAATCGTTCGGATGTTTGGTCTATTTGGCAATTTTCTAGCTTATTCTCGAACACAAGCCCTGGCATTTTCATTCACTGCACCATATGCAACAACAATTTATATCACTATATTTTTAACAACATATTCTAGAGGTGAACGCTGGCATATTGAACAGAATCTATTTACGAAACACGTCAAAATACGATCACTATTGCAAATGAAACCGACGTTGTTTTGACGAGTGATAAACATACGTGCACCAATGCCAAGTCTTCTGAAATTTCTGTATTTAGGACTATTACGGTTCATAATTGCATTATCTGGGGAACACGGGTTATGACGAGGGATAATTTTGGGTGTTTCCACATACGCCGTGGGTATTCGTTCTGTAATAATTGTACAACCAAGACGAATCGGTAACAAGTAGACAACGACCATCACCATCAGCGATTTTGCACTAGAAGATAGCAACATTGATATACCGCTATGCTTCAGTTCTCATGACATCTTTCACAGAAGCACGATTGTGTTTTCATATGATGGTTCCTAAAATGCAATGATGCAGTGGCGTATCCATTGCGGTTGACGAACAAAAAAATTGGTTGAATCATTACGGATAGATCTCAAATTTTACAGGTGCCTTTGCACATGATAGACCATTACCACATTTAATTTTGTGTAAGTGGTGGTAAATCACCCTGTGGAATAAAATAATCGATAAATTGGCTATGACAATGATGACGGAGAGTATATTTTGATTGAGTAATTAAGCAATGATTTGGATCGGCAGTCCGTTCCATCAAGAATAATTGAATGATTGTATTCGATCGTTAGTCGTCTATATCAACTAGAAGGGGACACTTAATGGGCATACGCATTCACGTTTCAGTGAACGTCAATAAGAAACACCAATAATTATCAAAGCCAGCAGACCGTCGACTCGATTAAAAATCCGCGGCAATCAATGGCAGAATCCAGACATTCAGCAGATACTTTTTAGTCCAGTCAACAAGTGCTTTTTGGGTCAAACTTTTTTCTCCGCCTTCGAAAAATATATACGAGGTGTCTTTCGATTCGGAATAGAGTGTAGATGATTATTGAAAAAATTCAAGAGTCGCTTGCAAAAATTGCAAAAGTTATTAACAATTAACTGAAAAAACAAAATGGGGTTAGGTTTTTTGCAAATATCTCAAAAATTGTTTGACATTTTTCAAATTTGAAAAAAGATTCAATAAGAGGAGGAAATTTCCAAAAAAAGTTATACTCCTAGAACTGTACGACCAATATTTATAATTTTTCCAGAGGGTTGAAAATATGGCCAAGAACGGGGACTCTGGCTTGCGTCTTGGGCCCTTTGACTACATACACACAATGATTACACAATGCGTACGGACTGTAGCGACAAGGATGCACGTAATTTGCTGCGTATTTACTCATGTCATGCCATACTAATCTGCTGAATTAATTATGCATTAGGTAATTGACAAATTTTCCGGCTTGAAGATCAACATTGCAAGTGCGATGATTGTTGAATAACAAATCTGAGATTTTTTTCATTTCTTGGAGATATATATTTTTCAAGAGATTCCTGTTGAAAAAATATTTTTCACTTTGTTATCAACAATTTACTTTTTTTGAAAAAAGTTGCATCAAAAATTATGTTTATGAAATAAATAAATTATCTTAAAAACAACGCATTTGTTTATAACAATTTTGTAAACAATAGGATATAAAAAATTTTAAGAATCATTTTCGTGTGACTTCTGATCATAAAAAACGGATCAATACTAGAATAAAAAAATGCATTCAATGATTAATCAAGCTTTTCAATTTCTAACCTAAATGAATTGTTGATAACAAAGTGAAATATATATATATATATATACAGTGACCGCCAAAAAGTATGTACCATATGGGAAAAAATTTTATTATTGGAGTATTGGAAAAAATATTCTGGGGAAAAGTTTGTGCATGTCCGATAACCTAAAAATCCATTTTGACACATGTCACGTTATCGCTAGAATGGCGGCAAAATGAAAAAAATTGCAATGCAAAGGCAAAAAAAGGGGTAAGATGGCAAGATATCAAAAAAAGTTATTGGAAAAAGTCACTTAGAATTCAATTTTATACACATAAACGAAGTTTCAAGAGATAAAAAATTGAAAATAGCGATTTTTTTAAAATATTTTCCCATCTATTTAAAAATTTTATTTTTTTTTCTTATGAATAGCTTGACTATACTGAAACATTTGCATTTTAATGATAATGACAAAACTTTCTCATTTTCTCCACACCAGAGGGCACTAAATTAAAAAAAATTGGTTTTTGCCAGAACCCTCGCTGTTACATTGGTTCTTATCTAACAGTTATATCAGAATTCCAAAACTATTGTGTTGATATGGCAATCTAGAAACACCATGTTTCCTGATTTTAATCAAGTTTCAATAATAATGCTGTATGAGCGTTTTACTTTGCACATAAACTTTAAGAATCTTTAATTTGATGCACTATTTTCAAGTTTATGTGCGAAGTGAAACGCTCATGCACGATTATCATCGGAACTTGATTATAATCTGGAAATTACCATGTTTTTGGAGTGTCATGTCATCACAATGGTCGTGGAATTCGGATATAACTGTTAGATACGAACCGATGTAACAGCAAGGGTTCTGACAAATTCCCATTTTTTCAATTTAGTGCCCTCTGGTGTGGAGAAAATGAGAAAGTTTTGTCATTATCATTGAAATGCAAATGTTTCAGTATAGTCAAGCTATTCATAAGGAAAAAAAAATATTTTTAAATAGATGGGAAAATATTTTTAAAAAATTGCTATTTTCAATTTTTTTGAATTATCTCTTGAAACTTCGTTTATGTGTAAAATTGAATTCTAAGTGACTTTTTCAAATAACTTTTTTTGATATCTTGCCATCTTACCCCTTTTTTTGCCTTTGCATTACAATTTTTTTCATTTTGCCGCCATTCTAGCGATCAGGTGACATGTGTCAGAATCTATTTTTAGGTTATCGGACATGCACAAACTTTTCCTCAGAATGTTTTTTCCAATACTCCAATAATAAATATTTTTCCCATATGGTACATACTTTTTGGCGGTCACTGTGTATATATATATATATATATATATATATAGTGTGTCCCACATTTCATTGAGAATACAATAATTTGAAAAACTTTTTTTCGTATTATAGTACTCAGGAATACCTACCTTTATGTTGATGAAACATTCGTATATCCATTTTCCACGGCTAACTATGAACAATTGAGAAGTGAAAAAGTGGGGAAAACAAGTTAGGGATTCTTTCATCACACAATTAACATCAAATTATGTTTCGGAATACTCTTAAACCCACAGATATCAATGCCTGAATCAATTGATCATACAGGGTGTCATTTGTAGCTGGCAATATGATTAACTCTTTTTCATCAAAAATATTTGCTTAATTTCCAAAATTCTCTCACTTTTCACAAAATTCACAAAAATATTCAATTGATACCATGAAAAATAACCAAATACTACTTTTCCATGGCAAACTGTGACCACTTGAATAGTGAAAAGTTGGATAAAAATATATTATGGATCTTTTATTGAAATATTAAATCCAACTCCTGGCTTTGGAATGTCTCAGAATCCCGTACTAGAACTCAACGCTGAATCATTGAAATATACAGGAGTGTTATATGTAGCTGACAATATCAACAACTCCTATTAATCCATAATGCTTTGTTGATTTTAAAATATCTTTAATTGTCACAAAGAACCCATAAAGTTCCATTATTACTGTAGCAAGTAACCAAGAATTACTTTTTCATGGCTAACTATGACCAACTCACTAGTGAAAAATCGGGAAAAACATATTATGGATTCTTTTGTCACTGAACTTACATCAGATTCTGAAACCCCCAGATCTCCACTCCTGAGAAATCTATATGGTGCCATGTTATTAGCTGTAATTTGCTAACAAGTACTGTAATTACGTATGAAATAAGTTTTTCAATTCGAATGACTTTTTATTGACAAACTACTTTTTGTGTACATAAAAAATAGCTATCGTCAACATGTAGGTAACTATGAAAGGTAATATATTATTTGAACATCAAAATAAATATACGAGGGACATAACAGTTTCCTCCCTTTGTTAAAAATGTAAAATGCTAATCTCCATACCTTGAAGGTGTTTTTTTATTCTTGTGGATCTTCGCAAAGTTGAAGGTACGGATGCTGACGAAGAACAACCAGCAAAGGAGGGTGGTGGAGGTTCTTCTTTAACGACAACGTCTTGTATAGAAGAATTTTCAAAAACGTGACTCGATTGAACATTCTCCAAAGTACTATTTATTATTGGTGATGCATATGTTTCTGGTATTGTGTCATAATACTGTAATTGATCTGAACTATCATTTCTTACAGATGTGCGCATTTGATCGAAATGACGTTTCCATGTACGTCCGTCATCTAATGTTACCAAATATATCAACTTTCCCAATTTTTTGTTAATACGACCAAATTTCCCTTTTTCCGGTCCGTGATAATCTCTCTCAGACACTCTCTCCCCTTCTGTAAATTCTTTGGAAGTCGCATGAGTATTTCGTATTTTTTTATCAGGTTCTTTCAATAAATCGATTCTTGTTCGGATTTCTCTACCAAACATTAATTTTCCAGGACTAACACCTGTCGTGGAGTTTGGTAATTTTCTATATTGAGAAACAAATGTTGACAAAGCTAATTCTTCATCTTCTTTTGTAAGAGAATGCAAATTGTATAAACTAGCTCTGAGTAACTGTTTCAAACTTTGAACAAAACGTTCCGCTAACCCGTTACTAGCTGGGTGATATGGAGGACTTTGCTTATACATTATGCCATTTGGTTTCAGAAATGTTTGAAACTCTCGAGACATAAAATTGATGCATTATCACTAACAAGAACTCGAGGAATTCCGAAGGAATCGAATATCTGACGGCAAAGTTTTATTGTAATTTTTGAATTTATATTTGGAATTCTGTGGATTTCTGGCCATCGAGAATATGAGTCAACCATAATAAAATAATAATCCTGTAAAAATGAACCTGCAAAATCAACATGCACCCGTTCGAATGGTACTGATGTTGATTCCCAAACATGTGTGGTCACTTTTGGTGGATTATTCTTATTTTTCTAACAAGCAGTACAATTTTTACACAATAGTTCAATATCTGAAGTCATGCTTGGCCACCAGCAATAGCTTCTAGTTAACGCTTTCATTTTTATTACCCCAAAATGACCAGCATGTAATTCATTCAGTATACGTTTACGTAAGGAACTAGGAACAAGAATTTGACATCCCTTGAAAATACAATCACTCTGTAAACTGAATTAATTTTGATCGATACCAAATCTATCTGATTTGCAAATTTTTCGACCTGATTTAAAACCATTCAAAAGATTTCGGAATTCTTCACTCTGGGCAGATTCTTTTGCCAACTCATTTGGATCACCTGGTGATATTTTATCGCAAAGAACATCATATGCATTGGGTCCCATGTAATGAAGAAGGTAAGCAGCTTTACTTTCTATAGGAACTCCAAACACATTGAAAGCACTTTCTAATCTCATCAACCATCTCGCTCGAAATCTTGTTGACTAGTCTGTTTGCACAGGCCAGACATCGCCTAGACAGAATTCCTTATAAGTTACTAACCATAACCAGATCCGAGTATGATCAATTAGGTAAACGTTGAGGAAATGGCAATGTCCTCGACCTTCTTACGATTATTTTTACAACTGTCATGTAACATAGAACGAGAATTCATAACAGTGAAGCGCTCCCGCGCAATCGCTTTTGGCGCCGATGTTTGATCGAGGATTTAAAGTGGGGCGCGATGTAAACAATGCGTTGATTTAATTTTATCTAGTAACAAACTTTCAAGTAATTTTGAAGAATGAAGATTTTATTAATGTCATAATAGAATACATTTATTGCTTCAAAAACATACAGTTCATAGCAAGGATTCGAGAGTACAGGTGCTAGATCACTATTATTATTGATATTGAACAATTACCTAAAAAAGAGAAAGAAATAAGAACAAACAGATTAGAATACAAGTCAGCAAGAGAAAGAATAGAATATTGAATATTGTAGTAAAGTAATACATATAATATTGTAAAAAAAACTCATTCATTCATCACGAAAGATCGGAGCCTCAAGACGTTCCAGATATAGTTAGCTATGACCTTGGCAGATTTTGGGGTACTGTTATTGAGAGAATGGATAAGGTTGTCAGGGCTGATTAACGAGTCGGAATTTTGGGGTTTCATTGCACAATAAATTGGGCACTCAAACAAAATATGTTCTATAGTTTCTAGCTCGTTCATGGTACCTACATATTGTGCAAATTTGCCTCGGATCAATTCTATATGTGGAGCCATTCAGTGTGAATTTAATAAAGTATTTATTACAAAGACGGAGTTGTGCAATGGTCCTTTTGACTTGGATGGGTAAATTGAGGCTTAAGAAATCTTGGTTTGACCTGCTGACTCTGAAAAAACAATGGAGAGTAAGAAACGTAGCACGGATTGAAAGTGAAACATCTTGTTGAAATAGCTTTTCCTGGAATTTGAGCAATATCATTTTTTATGACTTGTTATGGAACCACGTTCAATTTGGGACCAAATTTCGGGTAAGTTTAAGGAAGTAATTATATTTTTCAATTGAAGTGTCCAGTTGAACTTTTCGTCACAGTTGACAAGTGTGAGCTGTCTTTTGAGACATATCTTAGGTAAACGGGTTTCATTCATGTTCAGTATTCTGGTTATCGAGTTCAGCCATAGTTTTAAAATATTGTAAATGAACTTTACTCGCCCAGTTTCTAGTCTAACCACAAAGTCAGGTGACGTAATAGGCAACAGTAAGATTCTTCTGAGGAAAACCATCTGAACACGCTCCAACATTTCAGCATATCTAAGACCCCACACGGCAACACAACTGAACATGACACTCACAACTGAACATGACACTGACAACTAGGCTATCAAAAAGTTTCATTTTGCATTTCCAAGAATCAGTTTTGCTTTTGGAAATAACAGGAAGTATAGCCCTGATTGCCTGTTTACCTTTCATCACCGATTTAATTGTCATTTCTCTGAAGAGACTGGAAGATACAAATGACATACCAAGGTAGGAGTACTTGGAGGTAATCTCGACTTTCTTGTTTCCGAATAAAAATGTTGAGGATTCATCAACTCTAAAGCCACCTTGTGAGAAACACATGATTTTAGTTTTCTCGGTGTTAACTGTTAACTCGTTGAGACGGGTGTAATTTTCAAGTATAGTTAGTTTTTTTGCGAGGTCAATTTGAGATTCAGCAAGTATTACAAGGACGTCGGCATAAGATAGCATCAACATATCATTTTTATTATCAATATTGATTCGGCGAGCCCCTTTTACTGAAAAATAATTATCCAGGTCTGATATAAATAACTTGAAAAGAAGGGGACTCAAGGACTCTCCCTGTAAAACCCCAGTGGTAACATCAAAGGATTTTGTGAGACCATCATTACCTTTAACTTTCAGTGAAGCATTCTCGTATAGGTTTTCGATGACCCTAATTATATTAGAGGAAACCCCAAGAGAGAACAATTTCTGCCATAACAAATTATGAGTAATAGAATCAAATGCTCGCTTAAAATCAACGAACAGAGCAAATATTTTTCTTTTTTTGTGTCGAATGTGAAGATGTATGATGGAGGACAGCACAAAAACGTTGTCAATACATCCACGATTTTTACGAAATCCCGATTGAGATTCGGGAAGTATTTGCCCAAGAATCAAGACGGTTCAGTATTATTTGTGTGAAAACGTTGGGCACACAGTTTACTAAAGCGATTCTTCTGTAATTAGATGGTTCATCAAAAGGGCCTGATTTGTGCAACATGCTCAGAATAACTTCCGACCAGCTTTGTGGTACAGTAGAAGTCTCAAGTATATTATTGAAAAGGCAAGTGAGATAGAGTATCCAATTATGGGAAATGTTTTTAATGAACTCGTATGGTATCCCATCACTCCCAGGATGTTATTGGACAATCAAGAAATGGGTGTTTGGCGTCAAAATATGTGTTATTATCGATTATTCTTATTGAATAAAAAACGGTATAAAAGTTTTCCCATACAACATATGGTAATCCAACTGGGGAACGAAAACCTCGGAATTCTTTAATAGTTTTCCAGAAAGTCTTAGAATCCCTGATATTGGTTAACCTCGATACAATGGATTTATCGTATTCGGACTCCTTACATCTAAGAAGAAGTTTGTAGGTACGTTTTGATGATAAGTATTTTGTTTCTGTAGTAAAGTTATGTCTTTTGCAATCTTTCAAGTCAATTCTCAGTTGTTTTTTCAAATGATGGCATTCAGAGTCAAACCAAGGTTTCGATTTACTCCTGTTAAGATGGGTTTGGGATTTTTGAAGAGCTGTAATGATTCAGAGATCTCGTAAATGGCAGAACAAAAGTTTGAAAATGATTCGTGGATATCTGTTATATAATGGGCTCTCGGGGAGTCTTTCAAACATAGTTTGTAAGGCAACAGTTGCGACTCGGACTATTTTAGTGATTTAAATTCTGAATATGTCCTTATCATTATTTGATTTGTTCAGAGTATTTAAAGTTTTGATACACCTTATTAATGGAGAATTGAGTAAAAAATTTGTTGAGCATTGGGGAACTTTTAAAAGTTGTCTATTCCTTATATTGTGCTGCGAGCTGTTAAGATAGCATAGTTGTAGGCAATATGGAGAATCTGTTAGATTATTTAATAATTTATATATAAAACAAATATCAAAAAATTTTCTTCTCAATTCCAAATGTTCCAACTTATAGAATTTTAAGTTACTGTCATAGGAATAATAGTGCCTTTCTTTGTTGAATCTAAAGTTCAATCGGTTTATGAATTTCTTTTGTACATTTTCTATTCTGTCAATGAAGCAGTTATAAAATGGATTCCATATAATGGATGAATATTCGATGATAGGTTTAACAATATTATTATACAATAGAGTAATAGACTTCCAACAACTGAAGTCCTTAGTGACTTTTGGGTTATAAACTCAATGTGTTGTTCAAAGGTTAATTTGTGATCTAAAATTATTTCGAGATCTTTTACAATGTCTGTCTTTCCAGTTTCAAGTTGTCCGTTATATGTTTGTTACTACGAGTGAAGACAATCTGATAGCATTTCGAAAGATTGAGATGGAGTTTGTTGAGTTGAGTTTGTTGAGAAATCTGATTGAAGATCTATATAGTCTTGGACAGTTTCAATGGTCGTGTACATTTTCAAGTCATCAGCGAAGAGAGTATGCTTTGTACTATGAAAACAGGCTGGCAGATCGTTGATAAAGATGTTAAACAATAATGGTCCCAGGTGTGACCCTTGCGGGACACCTGATGTAACAGGGCCGCATTTTGATTTAACACCATTAATCACTACTAATTGCGTCCGTTGATCTAAATAAGAGGTTAGTAGGTTCAAAAGATGACCATGCACACCGAATTTTTGAAGTTTGCCTACCAGAGTTTTATGGTGTACCTTGTCGAATGCCTTCGAAAAATCCGTGTACACGGCACATGTGCCTCCACCTCCTTCCATTTTCGTGAGAACATCTTGGATGTATGGGACCAAATTGGTTAAAACTGATCTTTTCGCGAAAAAAACATGTTGAAATGGGTTGATGGAAGTGCGCACTTGAAAAAATAAATCCTTGTAAATTATAGCCTCGAATAGTTTACCAAGCTGATTCAGTAGCGAAATGGGCCTGTAGTTAGCCATGTTAGATTTATCTCCTGATTTGTGGACTGGTACGACCATTGCAACTTTCCATTGTTTAGGAAATATGCCGCATCTTAAGCATTTGTTGAATATGGTGTGAAGGGGTTCAATAATAGAGTTGATGCATCTTTTAAGAAATAATGTCGGTATACTATCAGGTCCGGGACCTTTTTTAATATTTAGGTTCTGTATGGCATTCCGTACCTGTTCCCTCATTATATATGATATCCCAAAGTGTAAGAGGTTTTCAGAATTGTTAATATCGACGAGACAGGGAGAGTTATCTGGTACAAAAACGCTGCAAAAATAGTCGAAAAACAGATTAGCAATTGATTCAACGTCATCTGCATTTTTATTTTCATGAACATTTTGGCCGGCAATGATTTATTTTTCGACTTATTTGCGATGAATGACCAAAAAACTTTTTCATCATTGTCGATGGATCTTTCAGTTCTGTCTATGTACCTAGCATAGTCGGATTTTACGTTTTGTTTGAATAATCTGCGATAATTGGAAAATTGAAAGTAATCATTTTGATTATTGAACATTTTCCATTTTTTGTGACTTTTTTCTTTTTTCTTTATTAGAATTATCGTATTGCGGCTGTACAGTTGCGGCCAATAAAAAATGGGATAACTCTTATAGCAGATTTTTGTTTAATTCTAGCTACTTGAATTTGTGTTATGAATATGTCACATGGCAACATTGAATATTTGACATCTATCAAACAATTCCAAATTAGGAAGTAATCATGCCGCATATACACGCAGTGATGGAAGGTGGAATAATCGCAAAAATAGACAACTGTCCCTTTTTTTTGGCCGCAACCGTACCAGATGGAATATTTCTTTTTTGAAATGGTCTTCTTGGGAACATAGGATTCTATAAGTGTGTTAACAATTCCGTAAAAAATGTCAACGCAACATTCGACATTTTGATGTGAAAGTGTTGTTTTCCAATTGATGTTACTAAGCCTATTATTGATTGGGGTGTAGTCTGCTTTGTCAAAAAAAGTTTTTGTATAATTATTTCCTATCATTAGCTTAATAGTACTGAGTTCCAGCGAGATTTCAAGTGAAACATGATGTGGATCTTCTTCAACAAATAGGAAAAAACTTTTTTTGACTTTGGGGTTCGAAACGAGTGACAGAATTAGATCCAATTGTTTGCCATGAGCATTTACGATATCAGAGTGTTGTTTTAGATTCAAGAGTGATATGGTGTCAGTGAAAAGTTCAGCAAAGGCATCTCCAGTACTGAAGGGACAGAGTGATTGAAGTTCTACGTTATAGGACCAAACGATTTTTGGAAGATTGAAATCACCGACCACTAAAATTTCGTCGTTACTTTTGTTAATATTCATGATGATATCAGTCAGTTTTCGACTAAATATCTCAAAGTCGTTTAATTTAGCATGTGGAGGTATATAAATACAACAAATATGCAATTTCTTACCCTCATTCAGTACTACAGATACCCAGATGTTTTCTATTATACCATTTGTAATCCAATCGGGTACACTAAACGACACCAGGTTGTTCAATACCCTAATCATTACCACCCCACCATCACTTTTTCCACTAGTTTGAGGATCACGGTCATTTCTGTAGACATTGTAGGAGTCTGTGAAAAGTTCAGAGCTTAATACTTCTTCCTTAAGCCAGGTTTCAGTGATGCAGACAAGATCAAATTCCAAGGCACTTGATGATTTGTAAAATTGCTCAGTTTTTGTTAGCCCTCTCGTATTTTGGTAGTAAATTTTCATTTGCTTAGAGTCGAATGTGAAAATGAAATTCAAATACTTTATGACTGGAGAGTGATATTAATTTAAACGTTGGAGAGTGTTTTCGTCTTTGATTTGTATGGCTCTTCCTTGATCTTCTTTTTTGATGAAAATTTTCAAGTCCTTCACCCAGCAGTATTTGAACTGTTTATCGGAACAAAATTCACGTGTTTTTTATAGAGGAGTTTATAATAGGGTGAGAGGTGTTCATTAATGTAAACAAGCTGTATAGGTCCCTCAATGTTGAAGTCGGTTGTGAACATTCTTCCGGTTTTTTTCTGGCGATATGCTTGGATAAATTGGTTACGTTTTCTTTGCGACGTAAATTTAACTATGATGTTTTTTGGAATATTGGTGTTGGTTGCGCTGGGATGTCTCAAAACTCTGTGAGCTTCTTCTACTTCGGAATCGTCGATGTTTATGTCCAGGTGAGCGCCGATATTTTTAACGACTTGCGAGATAATTTCACCCGTTTTTTCTGGTATTCCACTAATTTCGACATTATTGGCTCTCGATTGAAGCTGGAGAAGTTGAATTTCGGATCTGAGTTCGGAGCATTCGTTTTTCAAAATTGAGATCTCTTGTTTGTTGTTATCGGAAAATGATCAGATAAGGTGACTTCATCGGCTGCAAAAAAGTCAATAATTATGGGGAGGTGAAGATTATCAATCCAGAGTAAGTCAACAATACTTTTACCTTGGGTGCTCACATTGGTGAAACTAGCAGGTCTGTCATTTTTAGTTCTGCCATTCACCAAAGTAAACGAATTATAGTTCATGAATTCTAGTAGCTTGCGCCCTCTAGTATTGAGAACATTGTCTGAGCTGGATAGTTTCGCGTATAGGTTTGAATTTTCAAACATGTCTTCTGGAGAGGTGGACAGGTTGGAAACGCGATAATTGAAGTCCACCAATCATAACTGGAACATCATCATATGACTCCGTAATTTCGTTCAGAGATGACTGAAATAACTCTAAAATCTCGGCTAAATCGAGAGTTGGTTTGAAATATAAATTACAAATTATAAATTTATAATGTTGAATAGTAAATAAACATATAATCCAGCAAGAACTCACATCAAGTGTGATAACATTGAATTCTTTTTTGTGATTTTTTCAATGTCATAATCGTGTTTATTACCGCACTACTGCTTTTCTGAGATCGATAGAAATTCAGCAAAACGTTATTATTCTCTCAAAAATTGAAACTTTATTTACTTATTTCACATACAATAGATATAAAGCAAAATGTAATTTTTCAGTTAATATTTATGTGAAAACCTATTTACGGATGTCCGCGGAAGATGACTCGTCCCTACAACTTTTTTGTTTTTGAAGATAACGAAATTTGAAGGACCTGTAACCGACATAAAACTGCTTTTTTTGTGAAGTGATTCAGCATCATGCAAAAAAAATTGGTTATAAAAAGTGACAAGTGATATATAATTGTATTCAGAATATCATATCTAGCAAAGGAAGTGAAAATATATCAGGTATCTCTTTTGAAAATCGAAAGTTTATATCTCTTCCGTTGAAACCAGAAGTTATCAAGAAATCTGCCCCAGAGTGCGCCAAAAGTCTAGTTGAAGATCACAACGGCTAGTATATTGTTTTCGATGGACTAGTTTGACGCGATGAAATTGAAATATCGATCTGAAATAGTAAATCAGTGTTTTTTTTTAATCCATCAATAAATGACTGAGATATAGATTATTTAAATTTACATATTTTAGCGCGGAATGTCTTTGGTCTCCGACTCGTCTGTGACGTCAGGCCACATGTCTGAGATCGCCTCACCACAAATAATTACGTATTAGATCCTTAGCCGCGCCAAGGCACACATATGTAGTACTTTTAGGTCCGAATAAGTCACGCCTCATTAGTTTGCACCACTTCTTCCTTTTATTCATGTCATTTGGTACATGAAAAAACAGTTTATTGGGGTTTTTAATTGTCGTGCTTTTACACATAGGCTCAATACAATATTTGTAGGATATTTTTTTAAATTTCAGCCATCGTGTAATGAACATACACGACACGAACGGCGCAAGTGATTGTACACCGATAGATTTGTAAGCACTCTGCGAATACCAGTCGCCTCGTTCATGTGGCGTGACGTCACACACTAGAGCGCTGCGTACTATGGAATTATTCTTTCAAGCGCAACTTCAAAGTCCCATAACTTTTCCATTTCTAGAGATATTTTAATGATTCCTTCACATTTTTGTTTGATTTTACTTGAATTTTTAGAATTAATGTGTTTCCAGGTGTTACAAAGAATTTTTGTTACACTTTCTTTTAATGCCTAGTTTGTTTGAGAACTCGGTAGCCTATTTCTTGGTCTTAACAATCTCTATAAATAAATTTTTCAATTCTTTCCACCGACATGGGCCAGCAACACTGACAATCAGTAAAACCTTCAAATTAAATATTTCATTAATACCCTTTCATTGAAATTGTGACTATATAGACCTCAATGCACAAAATTTTCATGTTGTTCGCATTTATCAGAAATCTGATTTCTTTCTTTGTGAAAATCTTTGACTTTCTAGGTTTGTATACCCCTTTGATTTTCGTTTCAGATTAGTATGTTTCTAGATATTGACATTTTGCTTGATTAGAAATTCTGTTCTCAACATTGAGAAATAGCACCAAAGAGAAAAAGGCCACTATAATTTGCTTGGTTTATTAAAAGTATTCTGACAATCCCTTTTCATTCATCATGTTAACAACCTTCTTTTCTCTGCACCATTTTCCGTACCTATCGTATACTAAACGGTGTTTCAATCGGTATTTCTTGAAAACGAGATTTGACATTTTCAATACAGGATGGTAGATCTTCACTCTTCACTTAAAAAATAAAAAGAAATACATCCGTAAAAATAGTGACTATCGAATATTTTAATTTCTCGAAATGTTACCTCCTGACGCTCCAGATCGCAAAACGATGAAAAAATTAAGTCCGAGGAGTGCTCAGATCTCCCTCCTTCTGGAAAAGTTACGAAAATAATGTCGGAAAAACCCGTAAAAGTTGTTAAAAACATCGGAACGCAAATAGTTTTATTTAAAAAAATAATACCTCCTGCTCTCCTGAAGGCTAGATTTAGAAAGCGTAGGAATTCAGAAAATTTCCGACAGTTTCAGACGTGGGAAATCACGGGATAGGAGGTTGCAAAAACTCGTGAAAAATACATAAAAATTGTGTTTCATCGGACAGAATAATTTCATTAAAAAAATTTAACCACCCGAAAACAAGATAGAGAACGCATAGGAATTCGGAAAAAATTTCAACCGTTTTAGACGTAAAAAATTACAACAAAACGGAAATGTCAGTCCTCGAAGAAAGCTGCAAAAACTGACTAAAAGAAAATTGGAGAAAATCCTTAATAATAGCGAAAAACATCGGGCCGTCGAATGATTTTTTCAGCTTTACCTTTAGGCACTTTGGCACCTGGCGCATCTGTTATTAAGACAGATTTATTATTTCCGTCAAAAAAATTGTTATTTCCGTCAACCGATTGCACGCCTTCGCGCAATCTTCGGAAGTCTTCGAGAGACTTGTGTGAGATAGGGAAGACGAAGCCCTTACCTTTTAACATGTGATGCCATGCATGAGACCGATGACCATGCGGAGATTGGAACCCTTGACCCTTCGCTCCATAGGCGAATGCTCTACCAGCACGGCCACCACGGCCCATAATTGAACAAATTCTGATGCTAAAAAGTAGAAAATAGAAAAACATCAAAAATATTTCAAAAACAAGTTTTTATTAATATAATATGGAATTGAAAGTGAAAAATAATATTTAGTGCGTGAAAAACACACAAATTTTAAAAATTCATATACATTATTGAAAGCATGACTCCTGAAATGCCATTACACTTGAAATAATGCCTCAAGCTTTTAAGAAAACACTTGAAGTTTTTTGTTTCTCATACACTTATTATTTCCTACAATATTATGATTTACTTTGTAGTTCACTAGTTCATAAAAAAAATCTTCTTAAAAAAAAAACTTTTACGTTCATTTTACTGGAGTATATTAAGATGGAACGATTAAAACACCTTTGAGTCCAATGACTATTGCAAACATCTTGATTCATGAGACAAGCCTTTTCCCAACTTCTTTTGTAGACGTTGTAGTAATATCCAATTTTTTTTTAGCGCATAAGGCACTTCAAAGATAGGTTCAAGAGGCAACAGGGTGCCCATTTATACCTGCCAGGCACATTTGTGACAGACGATGAAACGCCAGAAGCGGGGGCTTGGGAAGACTGGTCTGCTCCTAGTCCTTGTTCGAGGTCGTGTGGAGGGGGTGTGGCTACTCAAACCAGAAGGTGCAAGCCAGGGTATGACTGCCAAGGACCCTCGAGAAAGTATTTCTCCTGCAGTACACAGGTAATAATTGACAAATTAAATATTGTGTTTTTTCATTTCTTATGTAAAACCTGTAGAAAATAGTTTGTTCACTACTCTTGTGAGTTTTTTAGCCTAATATGTGAATACAGGGTGGGTCAATTGTGCGTCAGACTCCGATAGCACGAGTTCTATGATAGCTAGGAAGAAAAATCAAAGTAAACTAGATAACAAAGTCTAAAACCAAAAAATAATTGCCGAATATACAGAGCGAACCGAAGAAAATCGAATGCTTTTTTTAAACGGAATGCCATGAATATTAGCATATTTTTCTTATATTTCTAGAATATAATTGTCTATCTTCCAACTACTCGAAACTTATTATTTTTTTGTTGAAGTTATCCCATCTGCAGATACATACCGAAAAATTTACATTCAACATAATTATAGATTTTAGGAGGAAATAATAATAACAATGGCATCCGATAGGCAGCTGTGTGATATTTATGATCCATTATCATGCCCTTAAATTATACAATGCGCCCCTCCCTTTCCACTAATGAACAATCCGACACACACACATGAAATAAAATCTGTTTTGAATGGTATCACCATTCCTACTGTTTAAAATAAAATACATTGTGATCGCTTGATAGAGGGGGTCTGGGGACATCAATTTAAAAATTACAAATGGCACGGGGGTCAACTGACATATCGTTAAAAAGAGAATTTATTTCTCTTTCCATCCCATACCATTTGAAATTTCTGAACTGAGGTGCCCCACACCCCCTTCATCGGGACACCACAATGTCTTTTGTTTCAAAATGTATTGATAATTCAAAATGGTATTTGTTCCATGATTGTACGTCAAACCCTTCGAAAGTTAACAGGGGGCTTAAAAAGCCGTAATGTAAGGGTGGCTGAAAATCATTTTTCAATTCGCAATTTTTTGAATTGAATTCTCATATGGAACACCATGTGATGTAGGATTATGACAAGAATATTTTTTGTATTTACATTCCCATGGCTATTTCTAGCTGTTTCCAATTTACTGAATTTTGAAAAAAATTTGTTACTCATTTTCACTGACACACATTGTCTTGTACCATTGAAACACATGAGTTCAATTTTACAATGTCCGCCAAAATCATGGAACCATATAGGAAAGTTTTTGATCGATACTGTATAAGTGACTCCCAACACAACTTCCTTTATGTTCAATTGATTGAAACAAAATTGAAAGAGGCAAAAAAGGTGCTGAATACTCACTAAAAAAATGCAAAACCGATAAATAAAAACATGAAAAAAAAACAAAATGAAAAAAGTTTAATAAGTGCTCCACATGTTGACATACATTTTTCTGCCGCTGTTAGAATTGCCGGTGTTCTGCTTCTGAAAGCATCATTTATTCTTTCCTTCATTTTTTGATTGGTTGTTGGTGTATCTCTATTTGAGATTCCTCTAACGCATTTTCTAGTGAAAATCCATTTCAATAAGATCTGGAGATCTAGCAGGTCATAACTGACGAAGGATTACTACGATATTAATGTAAAAAATCAAATGAAATCAGAGAATCACTAATCCTATTTTTATAGAGCAAAGGAATGTGTCAGTGAAAATGAGCAGCTAAAAATTTTCAAATTTCAATAATTTGAAAAAGGCATAGATACATATCCTAGATCATATGGCAGAAAAGAATAAGGGGTGTAGTAACATTTAAAAAACACGAGACAACTCAATCCAAAAATTTCCGAATTTATAATTTTTTTTAGCCAACCTGTGTAATTCAAGGGAATGAAAAATACACCACATCTGTCTGCGTGATATGGCAATATGATTATTTCCTTATTTCCTATGCACCCGACCCTGTAGATTTTCCTCGGTTTGCACTGAATATTGTCATTTCTGATTATAGACTCTGCTAACAACTAGTACTTTGATTTTTCAATCATCTTCCTTGTTATCATAGAACTCGAGCAATTGGACTCTGAAGCACTATTATTGTACCACCCTGTATACTGCCTCCATACAAAATTTACCTATATATGGAAAAAAAATTAAAATCTATTTGTCAAGAAATGCTATTCTTCAGAAAAGTTGGTGCATTGCGAAAAACTCTGAATGGGGCATCATTTTTCTAAATTTCCAGTCGGTATACAGGGAAGAATAAAAAAAGGTATATTTATTACGAGTAACGTAACCTTATTTTCAATAACATCAAAAAAGTTTTTTTAGAAATGTTGTTTACAACTGAAATTTCTTTTCAGATTTGTAATCACAGCCTCCTAAGGCCACACTATTTTTAGTACTACTTTCTAAGTTTAAACTATAAATAAAGTGATAGTTCACTTGCAAATTGGTATAATTTGATTGTTGAGTTTACATAAGTTATTTCACAACTATTTTCAACTAACTTCGATAATTTTGTCTAAATAATTCATGAGACTAAATTTTGCATCGTGATGTTATTAAAGTGATGTTAGAAATATCCCTAAGGTGTATTTGAGTGTATTCTTTGTGAGGCAAGAGACATAAAAAAATGTGGAGAAATATTTTGTTGCTAATAGAAGTGATTTCAAATCTTGGAAACGACTTTCCCAAATGAACTTTATTGATATTATCGAAAATAAGGTTACTTTACTATTGATAAATATTCCTGTATTTTGTTCTCCCGTATATAACTATTGGCAATTTAAAAACCTGATAGCTCCAATGAACGTTTCCTGCAATGCACCAACTTTCCTGAAGACAAAAATTTTCAGAGAACTGGATAAAAAAAAATGTTAGCCATATGCTGCTAACTTTTTGATACTCACTGTATATTCCATTACACCACCAAATTTCCAAACCATGTATTCAAGTTATTTTCATTTATTCAATTTCATTGAACAGAATATAAATAAAT
Organism: Chrysolina oricalcia; assembly: GCA_944452925.2. NCBI lineage: Eukaryota > Metazoa > Arthropoda > Insecta > Coleoptera > Chrysomelidae > Chrysolina > Chrysolina oricalcia. The sequence goes on along the minus strand of OX101817.2, from coordinate 22,227,307 downwards.
AATTGAATTATATGAACGTAGGTGTGGTTCATTACCTCTGAATAAAACAATCGTCAGTCAATATTGAATAACAAAACAAACATTCTTTGAAATAGGGATTCGCACAGTATTCTTATTTATTACTTTGCTACTTTTACTTTATACACAAAAAAGCTTATGAAGTGCTGAAAAATTATAAGCAGACAGTGTTTAATGTTGGAGATAAATCAATTCTATTTGCAGATTGCGGCAAATAAACTTAGAATAATAATTGTTTCGATTTTTTTTTTTCAAATAAAAAAATCTCTAACTGAATTTCAGCACAAATTTTGAACAAGAACAATAAAATTTTGTGGCATATACGAGGATATATTGAAAAATTCTTAGCCTACTACAGAACCAAACAAAATTTCAATGTCAAAATATTTTATTACTCAACATATTCTCCTCTTAATTGGATACATTTATTACAGCGAACCTGCAACGTCTCTAGACCTTTAAAAAAAATGTTTCTTCTTGCTCTGCAAACCTGACCTCCACAGCTTTTATTACCTCCTCGTTGGAAGAAAATTTACGACCTTTCAAACTTTTCTTCAGTTGAGGAAAGAGATGATAGTCGGACGGAGCCGAATCTGGTGAATAAGGGGGGTGTTCTAGTAATTCAAACCATAAATCACGAATTTTTTGCATGGCAACATGAGATTTGTGTACTGGGGCGTTGTCCTGCAAAAACAAAACACCTTTGGATAGCTTTCCGCGTCATTTCTCTTTAATTTTTTCCCGTAGAGTGGTAGTAATGTCGAATAGCAATCTCCAGTTATTGTTCTACCCTTATCCAAAAAATCAATCATGATTACTCCATGGCAATCCCAAAAAACTGAAGCAAGAACTTTTCCAGCAGATTTTTGGACACGAAACTTCTTAGGTCTTGGAGAACCTTAGTGTCGCCATTCCATCGATTGTTGCTTTGTTTCTGGATCGTAGAAATGTACCCAGGTCTCATCCATAGTAACAATTCGGTTTAAGAAGTCTACATCGTTTTCAAATCCAGCACAGATCGAACGCGATGCTACTACCCTTACACGCTTTTGGTCAACATTCAAATATTTGGGGATCCATTTTGCAACAATTTTTCTCATGTCCAAATTGACGTGAACTATATCATGAACGCATTCGTATGAAATATTCAGTGCTTCAGATGTCCGTTTTAGCCCAATTCGACGGTCTGTTAAAATCATGACATGAACTGCATCGATATTTTCGGGGACTGACACAGAAACTGGCCTTCCCGATCAGTCATCATCTTCAATGGAAAATTTACCTCTTTTGAAGCTTGCAGTCCAATTTTTCACGGTCGCATACGAAGGACATTGATCACCAAGGGTATTAACCATATCTTCGTAAATCTGCTTACCTCTTATCTTTTTTAAATACAGGTACTTGACAATTTTTCGATTTTCACAATTTCGGTGGACATATTTTTTCTTTTAATTTATTGCGTAACTCTGGTTTACTTTTTTGACGTCAAACTTTACACTGACACTTCTAATAAGTTATTGTTCGTTGCTATGGTAACGGAATATTTTGTTTATGCAGGGAACTGGTCTAGGCTAACTAGATATCAATACATCCTCGGATAATGAACGTAAATTTAATTGTTCGTTGACTGACAGTATTCAAATATCTTGTCAAATATTTTGAGTAATAAATAATTTTTTTGTTATATTTTTTCCATAGTCACTGAATAGGGTTACCGTTCTAACCAGCTATTGAAATTTTCATTGTACCTTTCAGGATTGTCCCGAGCCTGCGGATTACAGAGCCCAGCAGTGTGCCGAGTATGACCTCAAACCATTCGAAGGATTGTTATATGAGTAAGTACAGTATGTCAATAAAAAAACTTACCACAAAGCAAAATGAAATGGCTTCAATTGACGGAAGACCATTAGAGAAAATGAGATCAGAAATGTTGAATTATTGTAGTCGATACTTGATGAAAATCCATATCAACTTTTATGATGAAACTTCAACAATAATTTCCACAGAATATGGGTTCAAAAATCATGACAATCGGTTCGCCTTAAAAGTGAAAGTAACTAAAATACAGTTTGTAGTCTCAAACTAACTCAAACTAAGCGTACATTAATTAGGTCTTAGTCTTAGGGAATGGATTTCCCAAATTAGGTAGATATTGAGTTGAAAAGAGGCTCTTACCAAAATTGAATACAGGGAGAACCGAAACTCGAAATCAACATTTAGTCCGTTATTTGGAGAGGAACACCGGCTTATTGAATATCAGATTGAATATCAATTTACTGTAGACAAATTCAACAAATATAGGATTAAGTTCCATGCCATTGTTTTCTACACGAAGGATATCAAAAGTTGACTTCATTTATCAGTTCCTATGTTCAGATCTTCTCTTTTCGAAGGTTCTACCTGTTTGCCCAACGTAAAACATAAGACAAGTAATGCAGTCGTCCATAGAAGACTGTAGCAAGAACTTTGACAACCGTCGTTCTAAGAACGGCAGGTGGCCACGAGCTTAGAACATGGTAAAGCGTTTCTAATGATTTCCTCCTTTTTCCAGATGGGTGCCTTACACGAAAGCACCAAACCAATGCGAGTTGAATTGTATGCCAAGGGGAGAAAGATTTTATTACAGACACGCCACAGCTGTAATCGATGGAACAAGATGTAACGATGAGAAATTTGATGTCTGTGTTAGTGGGAAGTGTCATGTAAGTGTCATAGGTACTAATGTCAAAATGAATAGAAAATATATTATTGTCTTCCTGATTTTCTCATGTTTCTTATACATGGTGGCCTATCAAAAACTTGACATCGGGGTTTTGGGTGATAATATCGCAGATGTGGAAAAACCTTCGGACGGGTCGATTTTAGTTTCGAGGGGGACATTTTGTTCTCCTTTATTCACCACCGTCACTGCAACACTCGAGCTGTGGGGTGAACAACCCCTGAAATTTGAATAGGGAATAATGGTGGAGTGGCACATCATTTGAAAGCCCATTAGGTTCTCTATCCAACGGCGCGGAGTCCCGATTTTGGAGTTGAGATGAATCATTTGGGAAAAAATAAATTCAGGAATAAACCTGTACGATAGTTAAGAGCTTACTTGTGCGTCTCTGGAAAACTCATTTGCAAGTTTTTGCAATCGATCATTTATTTGCTACGATACTGTGAATGATTTTGTTCAGTTTTTTTCGCGGTACTCATGAAAATATTTTAATAAAATAGAATAAACAGATAGAGCATGCAGTTTCTGTTTTTCACGTGTGTTCTACAAGTGAGTTTCATTCGTGTGTAGTATCATACGTCTAAATTAAAACGAAACAGTGGTGTATACAGTAGCAGAGAGGGTTGAGTTGATTGAACTGTATAATGAAAACAATAGATATGCGAAAAGGGCTGCTGAACGGTTCAATCAACAATACTGTGTCAATAGGACTGTGTCGCGGCAGTATGTGTCTGAATTAGTATAAAAATTCCGAGAAACGTGATCGGTAGCAAATAAAAACGATAAATCTATCCGCCAGTAAGAAATGAGGCCATCAGTGGCAATTTCGGGCCATGTTGAGGTTGACCATACGTTGAGTACAAGACAGTTAGCAACTGTTTCCGGTATTTCAAGAACAAGCATTCAGCGTATTTTAAAACCATATAAATTTCATCCTTACTAAATTAAATTAACATACAAACTGAATGAAGAGGATTTTTATAGGCGTTTATAATTCTGTGAGGTACTAAATGAGCAGGCGTTTGCAAATCCGCAGTGTCTCTTCAACATTTGTTTTAGTGATGACTGTTCTTTTTTTTAAATGGTATAGTTATTCGCCATAATTGTCGATATTGGGCTGATTCTAATCCCCATTTATTTCATGAGGTACATACGCAATATCCCCAAAAATTAAACGTATGGGCTGGTATATTTGGGGATCGTATCGTGGGTCCTTTCTTCTTAGAAGGCAATCTAATAGGGGAAATGTATCTGGAACTGCTTGAAGACATAATTGAACCAATTAACGAACATTATTGAAAATGACCATCATTATCTGGAAGATCAGTTGATATTTCAACAAGATGGTGCTCCTCTGCATTATGCTATGCCTGTTCGGCGATATTTAGATCAACACTTCCCTGGTCATTGGATTGGTAGGCGAGGTTCTTTCTATTGAATGGCCCCACGATCACCAGAGCTTAGATTTCTTTAAGTGGGCGGGTCATTTGAAAAGCAGAATGTATGCTACACCACCAGCTTCACTATCAGATTTACGGCAACGAATCACAGAAGAATGTCGCCCAAATCACCCCAGACATGCTCCGAAATGTACGAGAATGTTGTCAACAAAATCTGTATCATCGCATGGAAGTTGTAGGTTCACATTTCGAGCATTTGTTAAGATGAGAATAATGTAAGTGAATTTCACTCTTGAGTTGATTATGGCTCATTTCTGTTTGAAAGACTGTCGACCGTTGTTTCGAGAATTCAACGGGCTTTCAAACGATGTACCATACGACTCCTATTCCCTTTTCAAATTTCAAAGGTTGTTCACCCCACTACTCGAGGGTTGACGTAACGGTGCTGCATGTAGGAGGGCACAATATCCCCCTCGAAACTAAAATCGACCTGTCCGAGCGTTTTTCCAGATCTACGATATTAGTACCCAAAACCCCCATGTAAAGTTTTCGATGGGCCACCGTGTATGTCCAAATTCCGTATTGGTTGTTCGAAGAGTTTTTTTTTTATGAATTCCTTCATGTATGTTGAAATGAATATTTGAAAAATGATAATGAATACTTATTTTCAGCCTGTTGGATGTGACCGAATGTTGGGCTCCAATGCTAGAGAGGACCAGTGTCGAGTGTGTGGGGGTGATGGAACCAGCTGCAACACTTTCACGAATACAGTACAAATGAAGGACATGCAAGTTGGTAAGAATATACACAGTATCATGTTTTCAACTCTTCATCGTCTCAATATACAACCCGCTGAATGCTTCGTTTTGATAATGCTACGAAATAGAGTACAAGTACTTCCCTAGCTAATCCCACGATGGACATTGATATCTTTGCAAAAAGCACTCCATAATAGTTAGAGAACTGCCTATATGATTAACTGATAGGTAAAGAAGCCGTCTGCTGGTCATGAAATATCATTCTTGATGTTGCGCCAAGTCGCCTGGATATAGTTTTTGAATTTCTCCAGGTCATGGTCAAGGAGGAGGGTGGGGGGGGGCGTTTGAAAAGCAGTCAGTCTGTGACCGTTTGCTGGTTTTACATTTCGGTAGATATGAACATACCTTCTGCCAAGTTTGACCCTCCAACAACGTCAAGATCCAGAGTTAGGCCGAAAAAACGAATATCGCGGATATTGGTTATTACTTTTATGTTGGGGTCGAAAATAGTTAATTAGCTCTAGGTGGTCGAACAGAGAAAAACATTTTTTGAATATTTTTCTCTTATACCTGTTGTCTCTTCTGTTCTTGAAACTTCCGAAAAAATATGAAAGACAGGAAGATTCGATGGCTTTAACGAGAAAAAAACCTGGATTTGAAACAAATGAAGGGTACACGGGAAAAACAAGCTAAGTAAAAATTTCTGGTTTTAAGTTATCGCTGTTTTAAGGTTAGTATCCTGGATAACTAGACTTCTATAATGATATCTTATACATATTATTTTATTTACTTTTTTTAATATATCTCATAACTATTGAAATTTGAAGTCTTTTGAACAGCTGATTTTCCAAAAAAGTATTGACGTTTTTTACCAGTTTTGGAACTATATATTTTTAACCAACGTCTATTTCAATATAAGGTACAAAATAATGTAACACTTAATTTAATAATAATAAAAATGTTAACAAAAATAATATTCCCAAGCCTCCAGCTTTTTTTGTCTTCGATCTAAAAAAACAATAAAATGTTTCAAATGTTCTTATTGAGAAATCAAGTTGTTACCTTAAATAAAGCTTAATGAAAACAATAGGCACCTCAGGTGTGTGGGAGAGAAGAAAAATATTGTTGAGCACTTGGACCTTAAAATCGTTTAAGGCATTGAAGGTCTAAAAATTTTACGGCAGGTATTTTTAGTAATCCTAAAAAAAATACATTATGTATAAAAATAATTTTCTTGATTCATTATAATTTACCTTCAAAACTAGAATTAGGAAGTACAAACTCATTTTCCTTTAACGTAGTTGCTCTTTTCACAATCTTATCTTTCACAACTCCGCTCACCCATTGACCATTATAAAACTCCCTATACTTAACCAAACGTGGATGTTCCTTGGTTAATTCCAACTCTCTAATTGGACGAATTGAAAAAGGACATTTTTTTGTAATATTTACTCAAATGATTCGTCCACTGCCGAAAAATATACTGGTTTGTCTCAGTAAATTGAATCACTTCAAATGGAGATGGTTTGGCTCTTGTGCATTCTATTAATTCACATAAATTTTCTGGTGTTTCAAACCTAGCCTTATGCCCATATTCTTGTCGTTTTCCATGTAAGAGTGACCTCTTATCGAAAAGGTAACTTTTACAGAATCCAAGCGTTTTTGTTCATGTACAACGTAATGCAGGAACCGGAAAAATGTGTAGTTCTTATTTTGACCGCTACAGGAATGACAGAATATGTCCAATGTTCGAACTTGAGGATCCAGATGAGTGCAATAAAGAAATTACATCGTCGCTTCCTTATTTTTCCAATATTTTCTGAATAAACTTTTAAAAAAAAACTTGCTCTTGTAGATAAGACGTGTATGTTAAATAAATACATAGACAGCTGCCTTTTATAGTAAACATCGTTTGTCGGTTCTAGGATATCCAAAGGAGATGTTAAAGCAACTTGTAAAGATTTTTCTGTATGATTCATATGAAACCATGCATTCCGGATGAAGTTCTTTAAACATTACTAACATCTTGTTAAGGTTTAACTCTTCTGGTAAGTATGTTTTAGCGGTGTCTCTGGTGATATAATGACTTGTACGACCTTTAAATGACCCTATATGATTTTTAATTATTTGTGGTTTCAGTGCTTAATTTTTTTGGGCGGTTTTTATGAGTCCCTCTTTTGTCTTTAGGAGCGGAACCACGCTCTTTTAGAGATTTTACCAGATATTCAATTTTCATTTTGGTAATTCCATGTAAAGCCATAAATTCTTTGCGACACACAACCAGTTTCAGTAATACCTCTACTTTCAAGAGAATATCTCACCAGTGCAATCTCTAAGAGAAGCCTTGTTCTCTGGTTTTCTTGGACGCCTTTTTTGCACAGGTATTACACTCATTAGACCGCATAAATACAAATTTTGTTTATCTCTCAAAGGTAAATTATTAAAGTCACTTAAAAGTTTTAGTTTAGCCTCTGCGGGTATTTCTGTAGAACAGTTCAAGCGTTTGCAACAGCATTCCTCGCCCAATTCATGGCTTTGCAAACGCATTCGCTTACTTGCGTCACTTACTCTTCCCCGTATAGGCACTAACACTAGCACTATCCATTATTACTATCTTTTATTAGTTAGTATGTACTATTTATTGAATTGCTGTCCGAACATGAAACGACTACAAATAAATCTAACATTATAATAAAAACAAAACACTAAAACAGCTGATATGACTTGACCTGTTTTTCCCCTGAACCGGGATGACTTAGCCTGTTGTTCTGGTGTATGCGTATATTAAAATAATTCATTCTAGGAAACTTAGCTTGTTTTTCCCTTGATTATGTATGTGGCTTGAAAACTACGTAGTTTTGCTACTGGATGGAGCTATTATCTCAGTTTCACCAAAATTTGACTTTTTTCCCCTGTACCCTTCAAATATGTAACCTAATAGAATTAAAACAATGTTGATTGACTTTCCTCTGCGCGTTCCTATATTCTTATACACGTACACTATTAGAATATTCTATCCTGTATTATTGAAGGTGAGTTTCTGTTTAAATATTCCTTGAAAACAAATGGCTGGTATTTAAGCTTCCATACAAAAGTATCTAATTCAATAGTTCCAAAGAGAGTCACTTACTCTTTCACATTATTTTATTCCTTGGGATATTAAAACTAACCAACGTCCCCGCTGTGAGCTGTTTGCAAGAATATCGTAAATATAATTATAGGACTAATGAAAATAACACAACAATTACTAATGGTTCTTATTCCATTAATCTATCGTTCAGATGAAAATTAGTTCTGATAGTAATTTCGTAATTGAAATTATTGCGTGAAATAGCCAGTATTGGAGATACTGAAAATGTCATTGCATTTCGAATCTGGATTTTACCTGCACTTATTTTCAGGTTACAATGATATTCTCCTGATTCCTGCTGGAGCTACCAATATTAGAGTGGAAGAATTGGCTCCATCAAACAATTATTTGGGTGAGTATATTAAACAATAAAACGCATAGTGTGAATTTGAGTGATTTTAAGATCACATGTAATTATGGAAACAATAGTTATTTATAAGAACAACCAAAATTTTCCAGTAGTATTTCCTATTTGAACGATTTTTTCTTCTCCCACAACAGGAAGTCTTATAAGCATGAAAATCTACTGCTGCTGTTGAAAGCTACATAAAAAACTATGTCCAAAATTACATTTTTATTGCTAAGAAAATCTTTGAAGAGTAATTTAACATTTTCTCTCAATATCTATATTTGCTGTAACTGTGGAATAATTAATTTGATCAAAAAATGAAATAATGAAGATATAAAAACAATTAACAATGGCTATTCTAAAAGTACTTAAGATTATTCCTGGTTTTACATCGATACCTTATTTGGCAGGTGAAGTTATCAACTTCATACAAGGTAACTCAACTATACTGAACTCAAGTTGATTGAAAAAAATCGTTCCGAAAATTTTAATAAAAACACGTTTAAATTGTTACTGAATTGTCTTAAAAACTGTAAAATGTGTTGTATAGTACTTTGTTGCATACTTTGATATTTTGCAGCATACTTGCTGTCAAAGTGTTGAGCATTGGCTTTTCGAGAAATGAATTCTTGTTGATTTCGGGACAAATACTGTATAGTACAATTAATACAGACTGTTACAAAGTATCTAAAATTTCTCCAAGACTGCGTCTCGTATAGGAATCCAACATCACCAATTTTTAAATATTATTCAAGAATACATATAAGTTTTCAATCAATCGTGGAATTTCAGCTATAAGAAACAAAACCGGATACTACTACCTTAACGGAAACTGGAGAATAGATTTTCCGAAGACCATTGATTTTGCTGGGAGCAGGTTCAAATATGACAGAAGTCCGCAGGAGTTTGCTGCTCCTGATATCATCACTGCCTTGGGACCAACTGACGAATCATTGTTTTTCGTGGTAAGTTTATCTTAATAGTTTTGTTTGAAATTTTTTAAAGCGATCTAGGTATTCGTTGGCGTTAAAAAGTATTTTTGATTCACTGTGTAAAATAGTAGTCGATAGAATTATGGATTTGAAAAGTCAGAAAGTTTGCTATTATATGAGGTTTAAGTTGATGAAGTTTTAAAAACCCTTATTTCAGAGCCACTCTCATAGTCACGTTTGTTACCAGTTTTTTTTACGGGTTCAGCGCATCGATGTTTGAAAAAATTCTTGCTTTGGTGACTTCAAATTGCTAAATTTGAAGAATTATGTTATGTAACTCCGAAAGGGTTCTATCAATTCAAATTTTTGTGGTGAAAATTAAGCACTTCCAAACTTCTCGCCATATTTTCATAGTTTCAGAAAGGAAAATTTTAAAATAAATTACTAATTTTTGGCAATATGGCGAATTAGACTTCTACTCATTTGAAAAAATGAAAAAAATGTCCTATCAAGATTTGCATATGGCTGAAATAATACGAATATTTTCTCCATATCATTTCATGATCTATTTTAGATTGATATTTCTAAAACTTGAATTTTTTGTATGAATATAAATAATGCATATTTATATTTTTTCAGCTACTTTATCAAGATTCAGACGTTCCCATCAGTTACACCTACAGCCTACCGACGAATGTGCCACCCCCATCTACTGAAACCTATTCTTGGACATACGATGAATTTACACCTTGTTCTGCAACATGCGGTGGGGGTAAGAATTTTCATTATTATTGGAGTTGCAACAGTGCTTTGGAAAGTGAATAGTTGGAATTTCTATAATGTTCTTATTTTCTATAGTATAAAATAATACATAGTACAATTTGAACTTTGATCATTTTAATTTTCAAGAGGCAGCATCTTTCAATAACTGTGCGAATGCACAAGTACATTCCTCCAAGTTTTCATTCGTTGTAACTTACTGAAGTTGGGGTAAGCGAAAATATATCTAAGTGGATTCAGTCTTATATAACAGATCGCAAACAAATAGTTACAATCAATGGATTTGAATCTAGGTCGTTTTCATGATCTTCTGCAGTACTTCAAGGTAGCCGCTTGGGTTATCAATTACTCCAAGATTTCAAAATTTTCGGTGTATGCAGATGGCCTTAAAGTCTTTCACGGGATAAAGGATCAAAGTGACTGCAAAGCCCTCCATCCTCCTGGAGGGCTCTCCAGGAGGACTTGAATACATTTTGAAATTATGGGATTCGTCATCGGGAACATCACAGATTTTAAGCATCCTAAAACATTAATTTCTTTATATAATAGTGACATCCACAGCAAACTAAGTTTTTGTTCTATAATATGGAACCCACTATTTGCCATACATATCAACAGACTGGAGAAAATTCAGAACATATTTTTAAGATTCTTGTGATGTAAAACTAATTCCTCTGTACAAGATAGCTTCTACGACATGATCAGGAAAAAATTCAATAATCCCCGAATGGCTGATCGAAGATCTCTCAGCGACGTATTAGTTATAGCTGAAATCATGAAAACCAAATTGACTCGCAAGAATTACTGCCACAATTACAATTCGATGTTCCACCAAGAATCCTTCGAATTTTTCAACTGCTCAAAGAAAAAGACTAATATTTGTACAAAGTCTCCTCTCATACGATAGCAAAAAGAATTTAACCTATGTATACATAAAATAGATGTCGATATATTTTCCAAAAAGTGCAAAGTTTATAAAATCTTTAAATTTTTAACATTGTTACAGCATGACCATCGTGGAGGTTTAAACCCCATTAGATTTGTGGATCCGTGGTTTATTATTATATTTTTTATTGGACGGATGGATTGGATTTTTTATTTGTATATGTTATCATAAAGACGATCAATTCACTGTATCTAAACTAGTGGATTTTTGGACTCGTCTGTATGTGTCCCCAATCTGCTAAATAAATAAATAATTGGAGTTACTATAACATTCCCATTTTCTATATTATTATCATAAAATTTTTAACATTGTTACAGCATGACCATCGTGGAGGTTTAAACCTCATTAGATTTGTGGATCCGTGGATTATTGTTATATTTTTTATTGGACGGATGGATTGGATTTTTTATTTGTATATGTTATCATAAAAACGAGCAATTGACTGTATCTAAACTAGTGGATTTTTGGATTCGTCTGTATGTGTCCCCAATCTGCTAAATAAATAAATAATTGGAGTTACTATAACATTCCCATTTTCTATATTATTATCATAAAATAATACATAATCTGACCTGAAATTTGATTATTTTAATCTTCAAGAGACAGCATCTTTAGTGAACAATGCAAATAAACTTCCTCACTTTCCCCATTTTTCATTTTTCGAAGAATTTTCCCCTGAGGTGAGTTAAATTAGGATGTACAGTGTGTACTATCTGTACTCTCTCAATGCTATAGATTTTGTTTGTGAACTTTCTGTTAATATAGTTATTATAGATATGAGGTTGCCAACACATGTTTTCAAGAACTAAACGCGAATATAGAGTTGATTTTTTTCGTATAATACCTTGATATTGATTTAAATAAAGCCTGAATTTGGAAATCTGAAATTAGAAAACTTAATGCTAAAAGCATAAAACGATTGTGTGTCAGCCTTTACAGTGTAAATAACGTGTACAGTATTTTTGGGGAAAATGTAGCGAATGCACCTATTATAGCATAATTGGGGATTAGAAGACATGTGAAGAACACAAGAAGCCGACAGCAGAAGATAATGGGATATTTAGCTCCATCTGAACTTTCCAATTGTCCTCTCGCAATTTTCCATAGATACTGCGCTCAAGGGGCAAAAAAGTAGTTCAACAAGACAGTGATATAAAACGTGACTCACTTCATATACAAGATATCATTTCAAGACCAGCTGCAAAAAAATGTAGGAATCTCATGGAAAAACACCCGAGAAAGCTCCAGTTATAATATCTACGCCAAACAAGGAAGTCTTGTGAGAAACAATACTGAGGAGGAAAAATGAATAAAAATAAAAGATAAAAGGAAGCAGAGCGTAAAGCAGCGAAAATATGCAAAAACACGTCAAAAAATTGATTAGAAGTACAAAATGTTTTCCATTAAGTTGTAAACAGTGATAAAGTCTGTTCTTAAACTCTTCTCTAACTTATCGAACAACTTCTACCCGAATTACACACAACTAATATTCCTCTCTTCAAATCTTTCTAATTTCGAGGCTCTGTTTTATAAACAACTGATTCGAGATGTCCATGTAGGAAGAAATCAAGAAGTGCTAAGTCCGGCGATCGTGGTGGTTATTCAATTGTCTCTCTTCGACCAATCTATCTAGCAGGAAATCTATCATTTAGCCTCTAACTGGAAGGAAGTAGTATGGTAGAGATCCATTTGGTTGCAAAATCTCATTACCAAAGTAGTTGTTATCAAGGGGTCTATTATTTCTTCAAGCAGATTCAAATATACTCAGCAGTGTAGGTGATATTGTGCAAAATGTTCTGGATGACATTTTTGATCAGATCCGTCGTTCTTTCACAAAATACACTCTGCATTTTATACGGCTGGAATTTATATATCTCAAGAGCTTTTCTTACTATTTCGTGAGACATTCCTACTTCTAATGCCACAATACGACGTGAGGTGTTCGGTTCTGCAGTGACTAGAATTTCTTATTTGTATTGCTTCATTCAAATTATTTAGATTCCTTCTTTTCTGTTAGCAACGGAAGTTTCTTTAAACTTGGTTAACTAATTCCAAGAGATAGAGATACGAATGAGTTAATTTTATGAACGCACAACTTTTGATGCGCCAAAATGAATTACCAATGAAACATGTTTTCCAAAAAGTAATATTCTATGGAATGATAAATATAGGAAATGTTTTGACAAAAGCACACGAGAATTATACCAGCGTTCATTTTTATGCAGATCGTTTTTAGCTTGTGACATCTTGATCATTCTTCTTATTATTTTGTTACAGTTTTCACCTGATTTCTCCAAAAGTGCTGAAAATAACGTCAAGTATGTCATATTTTTAAAAATGTATATGAACGATCTTTAAAATGATGTATCACTCAGCCCCCCTTTCTGTTCAAGATTATAGGGGTTGTTACCATCCAGTCTTCAAAAGGTTTCACTTAAAAATAGAGTTGACGTGTTTTTGCAAATTATTAGATATCCTATAGGAGCTGGTATATTCAGGGTGATACCTTTTCAAATTGACACAAGTCAAGAATTTACATCTAAATGAATATACCAAATGAAGACAAATGATAACAACGCTAGAGATGAATGCCCATTATGACGCAATGATTCCATATAATGTTTAAAAATATTGTCTATTTCAGAGTAGAATCGCGAGAAGCTGCTTTTAAAATGACAGCTTTCAATTCCGGCAGTACAGATTTGTTGATAATTATTTCTTATGTTGAATTAATTTTTAGGTTACCAATTCAGAAACGTCACCTGCGCCGGCAGAAATTCCCTCGAACCCGTAGACAGATCCCTGTGTGATTCCAACGTAGAACCGGAAGCCAAAAGGCGCTGCAGCGAAATACCTTGCCAAGCGCAATGGATTCCATATCCGTGGAAAGAATGTTCTGCTCCGTGCGGCGAAGGCGGCCTTCAGGAGAGAGACATATTTTGTCAGCAAATCGTGTCGAACGGTCAACCGACCCTGGCTGATGATTCTGAGTGTTTCAAAGTAGAGCCGAGGCCTCCTAAGCAGCAAAAATGCAACGTTGGAAAGGTGTGCGCCAAGTGGCATACTGGACCTTGGAAACCGGTGAGTTTACGTTCATCACCTGTTGACAATGTTTTTTGATTTCGATTTGTGTTTTACAACCAATCACGTACAGTGACACCTTTTTGAAAAGGAAACTTCTTTATATAACGTATAACATCAACCGATTGCAATGATTTCTTTTTTTATGACACTAAGGTAAACACGAATTTAATCGTGTTTACCTTAGAGTCATCAAGTAACGGCCACGTCAATCCAAGATTTCTTTTTCATTAGGTACAAGTTCAAAAAGTCCACTAGTAAACCAAATTTCGCGAGTCTTCATATTTTCAATCTGATTACACCCCATCAATAAACATTTTATAAGGAAAATAAGGTTTGAAAAATATGCCATATAATCAACCAACCACTTCAATTTCCGAACATTTATCATTCTTACACACCTCTGGATTCTCGAAATATCACTGATCAGAATTTCACTGAAATTATAAGATAATAAAATTTGAAAGATATGTTTTGAATTGAGTACGTGAATCTGAATTAAATTTGAATATGTTGAATATTTGATATGTTGTCTAAAGGTATAAGAGAATAAAATTTGAAAAACATATTGTTTAATATAATATAAAATATAATAATTCAAAACGAATAGTTGGTTTTCATTGACAACCTTTTTTGTGCATCTGACAAACAACCAAATCCTTGACAACAATAGTTTTCTCAAATTATTATATGCTACATCTCCCCATTTTAAACAATACTAACCTATACCGAGTGACCGCGGAAAGTGGCTCGCCCCTATAACTTTTTTTGTTTTTGAGGATAATGGAATTAAATTTGGAAGATCTGAATACGAGATAAAACTGCATATTTTGATTTCATGCAACTTTCGGTTTTACCGAAAGTGACACTAACTTTCGACTTTTAAATGGGACACCCAGTATAATTCCGTCTTAAAAATTGGGGAAAAAGACAACTTTACTGGTTTAAATCAAAATGTATCTGCTATGTTGAATTTAATTTTGAAATTTGTGTTACTAAGTTTTTTTTCCAATGTCAATTGGTTACTCGTCGGGTGAGGAAAAAACAGCATGTTATTACGAATAATGTGATAGGTTTCAAACAAACTTTCGTTGAAAAACATAAAAAGATTACCTTAGATATATCTTTAAATGAAGCATCTTTTGAGGTTGAAATAAAGTTCAAATGCATATAGTCACCTGTAAGCAAATAAAACAAAACGATTTATACAAAAGCTATTAACATATCTCTAATAATTATCTAATTTACTTTTGCAGAGGCGAGGTAAAATGAGATGTCCACAATTATTTTTTTTTTCATGATTTGTTTTATCAGATGTGTTTATCACAGATTAGTCGATTCATTTAAATCTTATTTTGTCACCAAATGATGCCAGATCTAGCGTGACCTTTTTAAGTTTCTGAACGGAAGTTTGTTTAAAACCTAATATTGTGCGGTATACAAATAATCATAATGAAATGATCTCTTTTCCTGATCCGACGAGCCACCATGTTGCCATTTGAAAATAAAAATGTAATTTCAATTTAAAAATTAAAGTTTACATAGAGCATTCAATTGGACCGGAAACAGTAAAGTTGTATTTTTCCCGAAATATAATAGGGCTGACATTAGTGATTCGAATGTATTCATAGCCCCCCAGATTAAAGAATGAATAAAAAAAACTACATATCCTTTACAAAAGGTGACAAAAATGCAGTTTTGAGTCGTATACAGTTCCTCAGAATTTCTTTCCATTATCTTCAAAAACAAAAAAGGTATAGGCGCAAGACACCTTTTCGCGGACACCTGGTATCTACAGTTATAATCTACAAGAAGGTTTTGATATTCTACCAATCTTTGTTTTTTAGTAACCACAAGCTAATGGTGTGGTTGTTGTCGAATGTTCATAATTATTCTCTTGGGTTATTAAATCATCATGGCTGTGACATGGTGAGATTTCTTTATCAGGTGTTATAATATTATCTGTTTCAATTTGTTCCTCTTTTCGTTTATTATTTTCAGACTAATTGTCATCCATTTCAGATTTAGTATTATAAATATTATGTGTACGTTGTGATTTCCCATTTTGATCTCTTAGCTAAACAGACAAGTGGGCATCAGAATTCTATGTATATTCTATGTATATCTCATGGTGCAACCATTTGAAATATACTACTATGTCACTGAGAATTATTCGCCCTTATCACTAGTATGAGAATTTCCAAATAAATGGCACTAATATTTGAAGAAAAAATTTAAGAAGCTTCATGAGGAAGGAAGCGCCATATTCAATATCTGTTCTAGTCATCTAATGTTCCTCCAATCGAATAGAACAAAAATAAATAAACTATTTAAGTAGTGAAGGTAGTATAGTATACGTGTATAAGCCTTCAAACCATGCGCTAATTTGAGTTTGAGGGCACGAAGTTAATGATTATTTCATAATTGTCAAATCACTTGAGTTGAAGTCAATTGAAACATTTATAATTAATGAAGTAACAACACTTCTTGTTACTTGGCAAAATAAGGGCAACAAGCTCAGAAAAGCAAGCTTTCACAATCACCTTATGTTAAAATTCTCGTGAAATATCAATTCAGTCACGTCAACATCAAATGAAAAAAGTAGAAAATATAAAAAATATCCTAAATATTAAGTTTCACTTTGTTACAATTTTTGATTGTGTCGATATTTTTCATTCGGTCATTTGTAAAGGATAAGTAAAATTTGAGGCTTGTGGAACGTATAGTATATATTATTTCCATGTGCTGCGGCTGGATTGGCAGAAAATGGCAGAAATGAAGGAGTCATTGGAGTGATGATGAGGGCCAGTCTTTGTATTTTTCTCTCGTATAGTTTCACGCACTCATTCTCGCCTCAGTGACTAATGTAGTGGAACTTTCCAGATTTTTTCTGTAGTTGGAATAGCAAATGCGCCACCTTTTATTTTAAGTCGCCCCGGAGCGCATATGGTGGTGGTATTCATTCATCTGGACTATGCTCAGATGGAGGATTATCACAATTATAGTTACAAAACATAATAATTTCAATTTATTTTTATTTATATTTGAAAAGCATTGTCGATATGTTGTAAAACTTCTGACATTTAAGTATGTACTAATATTTTGACTTCGACAGACCAATTATACCAGTATATTCCTGGTTAATGTTTCAATGCTCCAGCAGTTTCTATATTGTTTTTTTTTCAGTGTGACCATATTTGCGGAGACGGAAAACAAACCAGGAAAATCCAGTGTTACATCAAAAAAGACAATAAAATCGAAGTATTAGAAGACGATGAATGTGAAGCGATAGAGCCTAGGCCAATGGAAGCAAAGAAATGCAAACTGAGACCATGCGAGGGAGTTGATTGGATAACTTCGGAATGGAGCGGGGTAAATCAATGAAATGCCACCATGTCCTTTACTAAATTCATTATTTTCAGTGCGAAAGGATATGTGGACTGAAAAACGAAACGAGAAAAGTATACTGTGCAACAGCTGAAGGCGAAATATATCCCGACGAACTTTGTGAAAGCGAACAACAAAAGCCCGAGTTGGTGAGGAAATGTGACTCAACAAATACCACATGCCAATACTTGTGGTACGCATCTCAGTGGAGCGAGGTAATTACTTATAATTCCAAAAAAGTTTTCTAGGAAACATCATGTCCTCTAAGCCTAAACGTACGCTAGAGCTTTTAGATTCTGTAATCTGTCTCGTCGGCAATGCCTTGCTCACAAACCCCGTGGGACGAGAGAGCTTTGGAACTATTTGCCTACGGAGGTGTTTCCACAGGCATATAACATTTACAAATTCAAGAAACCAATTCTATTTTTTTTTTCATTGGTTCTCAGGATGTTCTCTGAACATTACATAATTTTCCTTCTCATGGAAAGCAGGACATGAAAAATTAGTATTTGTTGTTGAGTGTAGTTTGTTTGGTTTAGAGAAGACTGATTTTTTACAAGAGGATTTTTTCTTTCAAATTGCGAAATATCAATCACACTTGAATTATCAAACTATTCCTTTCTTCCAAGAATTATAAGATAATATAAATAATAATTATCTGAAAGTGAGGTGAATGTTGAAGAATATTTCCCTCAGACAAATGTGAAATTTCTTATAAGAGCAATGTAATTATAGAAAAATTACAGAGGAAATTTCCCTCACGTGTAAAAACGTCCATAAGAGGAACGCAATTACCGCTGGCTCACAGCGATAATTGCACTGTAGTGACGCGTTTCGCGTCACGCAGTGCAATTATCGCATTAGATGTCAATTCAAGTGAAGTCGCGCGATTTTAATGTCAGAAGTGAGACTTCAAATGTGTCATCTACCTACAAGTGTTCATATAAGAGTGAGGTGTGAAATTTCCTACCGAATACCACTCGTGCATTGAAAATTAACCAGATAATTCTGAAAAAAACGTGTTTTTTTTATAAAAAACCGCACTCGGTTATTTTTTCGTTGTTTCAAAAAATTGCCCTCCTCCTTCGGAGTCGGGCAATTTATGCTTCGAAACAACGAAAAAAATAAACTCGTGCAGTTTTAAAAAAAAACACGGTTTTTTCAGAATTATCGGTAATTTTCAATGCACTTGTGGTATTACCCCTGGTAATTGCACTGCGGAGCGATAATTAGCACTGCGAAAACATCCCGTCGCTATGACACCACAAACAATACTGAAAAATATCACATAAACTTCAAAAAGTGAAAATATGTCACGTGTCTAACACAATTTGATTTATAGCCTTTGTCAGTTTATTTCTTCATTCGTGAAATATTCCACAATGAATTACCTACTTACTTACTTATTCTATTGATTTACAATGTTTTATCAATATTTTATAAACCTATTAAATATCTACAAATAACACATTACAATAAATATCCGTTAGATATAATTCAATACCCGACGTGGTCTTAGCCAGGGGAGTAGTTGTTTTCTGACAGGTACTTGCCATAATAAGCCTACTTAAAAGGTGGATATGGGAGTGAATGAAGGGTTCACCATCGGTCGGCAACGACTGTTCGTTACTAAACGATCTCCCAAAGAACTCTGTTTTCTTAACACAGTAGGTACCCATTTGAAACAATGTAAAATAACCTAAGTGATCCACGAGCAGGTTAGCCTTTGTGGATCTTCTCTGTATTCATTTACTTTTATTCTTTAACATTCAACTGAAAATGTATGTATTGATTCTGTGGTAAATAAAAATTATTATTATTACCAGATAATTTCACATTCAAGCTTGTTATCTTATAAAAATTGCAATCGGTTATTTTCATACTTTGTAAAAAAAGGCCTCCTTCGGAATCGGGCTCTTGCGCCAAAATATGAAAATAAACTCAGGCTTTTTTGCAAAATTATCGGTAATTTTTGTGCACTTGTGCAATTATAACTGCAAACATCATGCTAATTCAAGCCATATAAAGAGGTATTTTAATCACACGTGGAATAAAGTAACTTTATTTCACTACTTCAAAAATGCTTTAGCAACCAGTAGCGCGCCGCGTTGTAGCTTCCTGAAAGGTCATTCGTTGTGACCTTTGAATAACTTCTTCTTTTCACCTGTCAAATTCCAGTAATTTGGATAATTGGTAATTTAGATTTCAGTCCAAAAAATTAAACGCTCGAAGTAGATAGGGCTACTAAAGTTCATCCTCATGTCTTATGAAAGTTTTCATGGGAAATAGCTAAGGTCTGATTTGTTCAATTTTTCCTCCTGCCACTGCCGCACTACCACCGCCGGCAAGTATAAGGGATCTGTATTAACGACAAAAGATGAGCCACCAAAAGCCGAGCGGCATTGTCGGTAATACGGATTGCTTACTTGCCACCATGGGTTGAAATCTTTAGGTATGCCAAGCAGTGACGACTGTAGCCCTATCTACTGCTCGGACTGCGCTTAATCCTCTTGCTTGGACCTCACTCTAACAATAAATAATCTAAAATAACTATTTTATTACAGTTGTAGAATTTTATTTGTTTTTTAATCCTCTCCAAGTGACAATCACCACTTTAAAGGTCGATTCATAAACTTTCCGTTCCGTTCGCCGTTACCGTTGCCGTCTGCGTTCGCCGTTCCATTACAAGTTCAGTACATTGAAATGCATGAGACCATTCATAAACTCCGTTGACCGATGCCGTCTACCGCTCGCATTCCGTCGGTGCCGTTCAACATAATTCAACTTTATCGTTTGCCGTCTGCCGTTCGTATATTCATATTGTTTTCTTCTAGCATTTGTCCAAAAATACTATTCCTTAATAACCCTCCATCGCTTTGAGACCCATATGCACCAATGTCAAAAAATGTAAATCTGTACAGATGATCACATGTAGCTAATAACACTATACCATATGTTTTTTTATAGTTAAAAAATAATGAACCACTATTTGCTGGGGCATGTATGTTGATATGTTTGCCATCAATGCTGCCTAAACAGTGGGGAAAATTCCATTTTTCGAAAAATCCTTTGAAAATCTTCAACCACTCAGCTTCTGTTGCAGGAGTTTTGAGATACTCAGGACATATTTCCCACGTTTTGTGTATTATATAGTGCTGGCATGCTTGTACCTTGTGAGAGATTTCTGAAGTGAAAAAGCTCCTTTAGTATTTTCAACAGTGTCCTTATCCATTACAAAAGCACAACAAGAATAGAAAAATTTAACAAAAACTCAAAACGAGCGCGTGAACCTCGTCAACCGTAAAGAGCGAATGAAGTTTATGAAAGGTGCAATTTTCTGTCTGCGAACGGAGAACGTCAAGCCCAACGGCCAACGGCGAACGGAACGGAAAGTTTATGAATCGCGCTTTAATTTCTCAAATAGCGGTATAGGTTAGTGCTATCTAAGTAGGGAGGGTTTAAAATTACCTCTTCAACGTTGTAGAAAGAAGATATTTTTACTATTTTGATTTAACATGTATGTGAAGTAGCCACAATCAAATCAGGTTGGAGTATTTTTTATCAAATTAAAGTATATTTGTAAAATTTACTTGGATTTGTATTTTTTTAGGTGACCGTCAACTTCATGTTTGTTGCAACGATGTTTAACAGAACTCTAGAATAAAACAAATACTCATTTTAACGAGGCAAATACTTTACTAAGTAAATGTTCATATGAATAAACTGTCAAAATCTATCGCGGATAGCCATGAACAAAAAAGAACCAATAAGCGATAGTACAGAAACTTACAGTAGGTAACTGAACAGGTGCTAACAATAAAAATTATCGAAGCGTCTCTGTATGTCCACCTTCTCTTTCGATGCATCTAATTGTTCGCTCATAAAATTCGTTTACTGTAGATCGCAACACATTAGCGGGAATATTTCTGCAATGAACTCTTATTGAAGTTTCAAGCTCAGCAACATTATTAAAGGGGCGATCTCTGTAGACTTTTTGTTTAAAGTATCCCCATAAGAAATAATCCAGAGGTGTAAGGTCTGGAGAACGAGGAGGCCATCGAAGATCGGTATTTCGTCCTAACCATTTATTACCAAATGTCCTATTCAGCCACTGAGACATTTCTAGTAGAATGGGCAGGACATTCGTCATGTTGGAACCATACTTTTTGCCGTTCTTCTAATACCATATCATCCAAAAACTCTCCTATTTCAGTTTCCAAAAAGTTCAAGTAACTGTCACCATTCAAATTCTCTCGAAAAAAAACGGACCTAGTAATGTATCATTTAATATACCACACCAAACGTTTGTTCTCTGATAGTCTTAATTTTTGTTGTCAATAATAAAATGTGGGTTGACATCTGACAGCCATCTACAATTTTGTGATGATAGAACCCCATTTGTTGTAAAAGTCGATTTATCTCCAAACAGAATACATCGATGAAAATCTCTTTGTTCTTCTATTTCACCCTGAATCCACATGGAAAAATCATATCTCAAATCATAGTATCTTTCTTGCAATGTACAAATGAATGTAGGTTTGTAAGCATGGTACTTATGTTTCTTGAGAATACGCTTTTTTTATGCTATACCGGCATTACAAATTTTTTGGGTGGACCTTCTAGGATTTTCTACTACTGCTTGAAGTACGTCAAGCTGGTTTTCTTCTGTGCTTACAGGTTTCGTACGCTCCGTATTATGTTTATATTCTAGTGAGCCGGTCTGTTTGAAATTCTTTAAAATTCTACTTACACTTGAATAGCAAATTTGTTTGTCTGGATGCCGCTCGTTGAAAATATTTGCAGCTTCGCGCATTGTTTTATAACCATCACCACAGATTAAAACTAATTCTGCCTTTTCAGTTAACGTTAATACTACTGGGCGAGTAATTAAGGACAAATATGAAAACGTTTGACAGGCAAGTTTCAAGACGCCACACTATCAAACTACAGTATTGTTTTCGGGCGTATGTGTTTTTTGTTCATGGCTATCCGCGATAGATTTTGGAGTGATTTTCAATATCTGTTCTAGTTGAGGCATTGTTGTCAGAAGAACAGAAATTTTATACTTTTATTGACAGTTTATTCATGTGAACATTTACTTAGTAAAGTATTTGCCTCGTTAAAAAGAGTATTTGTTTTATTCTAGAGTTCCGTTAAATATAGTTGCAACAAACATGAAGTTGACGGTCACCTAAAAAATACAAATCCAAGTAAATTTTACAAATACACTTTAATTTGATAAAAAATACTCCAACCTGATTTGATTGTGGCTACTTCACATACATATTAAATCAAAATAGTAAAAATATGTATCATACGGGGGTAATTCAATATTTTACAAACGAAAAAAAAAAATCGAATAGCAGGCCATGACTTCGTATCTGAACATAACTTTTGATCCTAAGCAACTTTTCTCTTTAACATATTTTTATATTATTTGAAATAAGGGTACTTTACTCTTGAACGAACTTTATATTTTTGACCTATTCTGTATGGTGTTTGTCATAAAGCCATTTCAGGTACACTTGGTATAGTTTTGGATCATGCACCAACTTTTGTGAAAATAAATTTTTTTGAGAAATCGATAATAAACAAGTTTCCCATTTGTTGCACACTTAGTGGACCACACTGTATAGTGTGGTCGTAAGTAGTTTTTCCCTCTGCTAACTAATAAACCTCTTGGTATATTGTTCCATTGTTTCTATTTTGATGAATTGAATAGGGCAAAAAACGGTACATTTCGACAAAAATAAGGTGGTTCCATGGATCAAGATGCGACGGGGCGTCATTTAAAAAAAAAAATTTAAATGGAAATCATAGTTATTTCGAACAGAGTTTTAAAACACCAATAGAGCCCAATACTTTCCTAGAGTATGGTGAAGGCGTCAATGTCAAAATAAAAGTGGCGTGCATGAGCATTTTTAGGCTCTCTCACCTTGAAACTTTCGAACAGAAGAACTCTAGGTCGAAAAATGTAGGCAAAAATGACGTTTATCACATTATCACTTTATTTTGTGAAAAGTTTTGTGACGTCTTCTGTTAAAGGCTTCTATTATCTATTCGAAGCTGTTAAAGTTTGTTCACTCACTGTTATTGAACTAAAAATGCTCGATTGAAACAACAGTTTTTGTTTTTACAATACTTGAGTAGTTTCAATGCGGATGTGAAAATAATTTTTTCTACGACAGTGCGTAAACTAAGCTTTTACGCACTGTTGACAGTGCGTAAAGTAATACTTTTTCGCACAAGTGCCTAAAAAAATCACCTGTGCGTAAAATCATCAACTGTGCGTAAAGTAATTTTTTACACACTGTTCATACATTTATGCATTTTTGAAAAATACAGTATTTTGCGTCAAATATAAGATAATCTCGGAATTCCGCTTGCATCTCGGAATTCCGACTTGCAATTCGGAATTCCGAGTTGCAACTCGGAATTCCGTCTTGCAACTCGGAATTCCGACTTGCATCTCGGAATTCCGACTTGCAACTTGGAATTCCGACTTGCAACTCGGAATTCCGACTTGCATCTCGGAATTTGGATTCATATACAACACGAAGATTGGGACAGGGAATATCTCGGAACTCGAAAGTAGTGGAGAATTGTAATTTCGGGGTTCTGAATTACAGTTTTTTTGATATTATGTTACCCGATGAGCTTTTTGTTTTCGGTCACGTGACATCAGATTCAAAATTATTAATGCGACAACCTGTATATTTTGTCATTTTTTTGTTCCTCCTGATAAAACAATTTCAACGAATTGTCATACTCGTAGTCTGAAACGATTTTTCCAAGAAATACAGGTACTTCAATATCCTTTGTCCCACGACGTTTTCAATTATAATAATTTGAATAATATAATATACCGGGTGTCCCAGAGCTTTCAAACCAGCAAATATTTCAATTATTTACAGAAAATAAAAATTTTATAAAACTTTTGTTGTACGAGATCATAATCTCTTTCGTGCAGCATAGCAAAAACCACCCCCTGCCAAACAACCCCCGAAAAACCACCCTTTTCTTCAAATTGTAACCCTATGCCTGTTTTTGTTCAATACAGTCCATTTCACTTCTCATTCAATGGTATAATATCATAATAGCTAGAATGGCATACAGAATTATGGGAAATGAAAAGACACAAATGAATGAAATGCGGGAGTACAGGAAGCTCTAATCATTTCAGAAGTAATGGTATCACAAGCCTCTGATATTTTTTATATCAAATATTAAACATTTATTGTTGGAGTTTCAAGTACCACTCGTTTCAAATATCCCTGTAGGAAAAAGTCCAGAGGCGTGAGATCTGGAGAACATGCAGCCCATCGAATAGGCCCACTATTTCCAATCTAACGGTCTTGAAAGATATTATTGAGGAAAGTAGTAACTATATTATGGTCATGTACAGGAGCATCCATCATCTTGTTGCCACATTTGTTGTATTTCTTCGATTGGAGTATCTTCTAACAGTACAGGAATACAATTTTCCGAATGCAGATCTATATGGCCGATGGGGACAGATGAGAAAATTGATTCTTCTTATTCAGTGAGAGTTGTCTTGTGACCATGTCGTTTAACAGTGCCATTATAATGGCAAGATTTGATTGAGGAAGTTGGGATTGTCTTGGAATAAAATTTGAATGTGTGGCAATGACTGCCATTCGTCTTTCGAAATATGTAGATCTGAGTCCTTGGTGTAAATGGATTTTGAAAAGATTATACCTGTACTTTTTGCAAATTCTTACTGATCCCAATATCCACCGCCAATGCACGAACCGAAATATGAGGATGTACTTCGGCGTAGGCCTAAACAATTATAAAATTTTCCTCAGTCCTCAGTGATCCCGTTCGCATTGTGTTTTCTACATGAGAAAAAATATTGCGACCTGGTTGTCGACGATCAGGAAAGCGCTGCTTATTTATACATCCTCACTGCGCACCTTTATTCTTGTGGCATTCACCAAAAGCTGAAATCATATCAACGTATTCGTTTGTAATGAAGGTGAAAGGCATTTTGATATTTAACAACAGTATCACGACTGATAACAATTTGTGATGCAGATACTGTAAAAATAAAAAACACACAAAAAGTTTATATTTTGTTGTATATTTTTCTTTACCATCCTCTTTTTCTTGTCTCCACAATGTGGAACAATTAATTCAGCCGAATTAATACATTTTATTATTATGATTTATCGTTGAATAAGAATAAGAAAAGATTGTGAGTTAAACAACAACAAACATGGGGGTGCAATTCAAAAAACTAAAGTTAGGGGTGATTCCTCGGAGATAATTTGCTATGGGGTGGATTTCGCTACACTGTTTGGAAAGGATTATACACATAATTTTCCAAATTTGTTTCCTAAGTAAATAACTGAAATATATGCTGGCCTCAAAGCTCAGAGACACCCGGTATATGAATCGATATAATATAAATAAATACGAGTTGTGAATCAGAATTCCGAGTTGCAAGTCGGAATTCCGAGTTGCAAGTCGGAATTCCGAGATGCAAGTCGGAATTTAGAGATGCAAGTCGGAATTCCGAGTTGCAAGTCGGAATTCAGAGATGCAAGTCGGAATTCCGAGATGCAAGTCGGAATTCCGAGTTGCAAGTCGGAATTCAGAGATCCAAGTCGGAATTCCGAGATGCAAGTCGGAATTCCGAGTTATCTCGGAATTCCGAGTTGCAAGTCGGAATTCCGAGTTGCAAGTCAGAATTTATTTCGAAATTAAAATAAAATTAGTTGTGGCCCTTCTACGCTTTCGTAATTTTCAATCCCTCATTTAAGGGACTAAAGTGGCACTTTCAATCCCTCAGTGATTGAAAGTAAATTTAATTAATCCCTGAGGGATTAAAAGCATAAAAGTAGATAATATATGAATCGATTAAAAACGAAAAAATAGACGTTTTTGACAACTTAATTTGTTAACGTGATACTGGCATTTTTTCTTAAACGAAATAGCAACGCTTTCAAGGCTTTCGATGTTAACAACAATATGATAACCTTCCATCAGTCAGCAGTTGACATTTTGAAAATAGAGTACCGCTGTGAGTACGATTGTTTCATTTTCAGTTTTTCCAGTCCTAGTCCTACAGTGCCTAGAATAGTACATAAACCAAGGGACTCAAGTTCTTTTTAATCCCTCAGCGAATTGTAGCCCTCTGTTGGGTCAGGCTATACACACTTTTCGCCTCAGGATTAAAAGTTCCACTAGTCCCAATGTTTATAATCTCCTATAAATATTATTCTACTGATATTTTACAGTTGTCAAAGTTATTGTCGGTTTTGTTAATACTTTTATGCTTCTGTTTATTTTCTATTAATTACCATGAAGCGGAGAAGAGATTAAATTAGTGATTTCCTGACAATCTTATATATGGGACAAACTCAAGGGCATTGGCCATCAAGTGGTTGTGCAACAAGGGAAACACTATCAGGAAGGAAATCAATTTCAGAGGGAGAGCAAGTTGAAATTGTGAGATTCGTTGTTTGCTAGAGCGTTTACTATATAGACTCAGTAGATGCATTGTTGAAAGCACCCTTTAAGTCTAGAAATGTTGTCATGCTTATCTCTTGGTCTTCTAAGAACTTTGTTAGAAAGGCGTGTTGAGATCGTCCAGCGATAAGTTTGTTTTTACTTGTTCTGGATGATATGCATGTTGGAGTTCGCTGAGAGGGCTTATTTGTAGTAACCCATGTATCTATATTTAGCCTTTGCAATGCTTTGAGTTGGAAAGACATCAGACTTATGGGACGATATGCTTTGGGTATATTGTCTCCTATTTTCCATACTTTTGGGAGATATATGACTCTCACCTTTTGCCATATCGTAGTGCCTTAAATATGCGGCACAAGAGTAACATTTGTAATTTCTGCCCTTTTTTCAACTACTCCAGGAGATTTATATGTTTTATGTTTGCCGAGAGCCCACCTCAATATTTTTATGCTTCTGTGCATCTTTAGGCTTTTCTCGAATGTTGTTGTCTGGGTGCTGCCATTCTTTTTCATTAAACCTACTTCATTTACAGTTCCTTCTTTGGCTAATTCTCGAGCACATTGAGGATACCTCCTCACAGAACTCATTCCACGATTATCTTCTAGCTTTTCTAATTTCTTTGTTGAACTGCGTGAATTCAACCTTATAAATGGTCCAGTCTTAACTGGATTTTTCCTTGTTGAAAAGCGTTAGCACCACTCCTAGGTGGATATCCAGGTGCTTATTCCAGACTATTTTGTTATTTTGTTGCCTTATTTTCTCAAGACAGCTTTCCTCATATGCATCGACTATTGCCTTGTTTGTGTACTTTGTCTACTACCCTCTCAAGTCTCTCCTTATCCCGTATTTCATTAGTGGTCCTCTCATACTAGGCAATATACAACTATTGGTCATCGTAGTTAAAAAAAATACAAAAAATGTTCATTCATCCGGTTCTCCAACTTGTACTAGATTGACGGATGACATCTAGAATGACATCAAAGAAACATCGTACAATTCAATAATCGACTGGAGAAAAGTTTTGAAAGGAATAAACTGAATTAATCTTCATATTCAGTATTGAGTGTTATATTGATATGTTATTTTGATCTTCCTCTTACTTTGTTATTATCAACAACGATTATTTTTTCTTAGTGTTAATAATTGATCTTCCTACTTCAAATTCTATTACTTCCCGACTGCAAATTACGATTCATAGAATGCAAATTTTCAAAACGTTAACAAACAGTGTTCATACCAGTGTTATTGACTATCTAGACTGTTTTTATCATTCTCATATAAATCTCATATAAATAGTAATGTATAAATAAATAAACAAACTAATACCGCATAATGTAAACATTTAAAATTATTTATAGATCTGATTAGGATTATATTATAATACCAACTGTGAATTGTTTCTGTCACCCACTTTCAGTGTTTATTTATTTCAATACATGAGTACATCCTTTTTGTTGAAAAATTCAGGCTGTGGTTGAAACTTGCACCAAACCTGTAAAACTATGTATACTAACAAATCTTTTTAGTGTTCAGTAACTTGTGGAAAAGGTGTGCAGTCTCGGACAGTGTTTTGTGGAGTTGCGACCGAAAATGGCGTGGAAAAAGTTGAAAACGAGAAATGCGACCCTTCAAAACATTTCGAGACCTTGAAGAATTGCACCGGTGAAGATGAAGAGTGCGAAGGAGAATGGTTCAGTGGTCCATGGGGAAAAGTAAGTTTACTTTGATCAAACTTGCCACAAAAGTTTTCCAAATAGCCACTGTAAAGTGGCGTTTGGTAAAATCTAAAATTTTATGCGAATACAAAAATGTATTGAATTTTTATTAAACATTTAATTTTTTTAATGTTAAAGTTTTAAATCCAGTATTATATACAGTTTGTCTCACTAAGTTGGAACCATATGGAAAACTTTTTTATTATTCATTTTAGAAAATAAAGTTATTCTTCATAAAAAGTTCTGCATACAATCATCAGATATCAAATTTTTTCAGTCGTATACGCGGTGTGACAAAAAATATGAATTTTACTCAAGAGTAAAGTACCTTCATATTTGAAAATATAGAAAATTCTTATAGAAAAAAGTTTTTCAAAATTGAAAATTCCGTTCAAATATGCAATTACGTCCGAAGACAATGAAAAATTGGGTTATGTTACTTTTTGCTTTTTTTATTTTGAATGAACATTTATCTCTTTTGATTATGATTTTTTCATGTAAGTGCAGTTGCATATTTACACGTAATTTTTGGTTCTGAACAACTTTATTCTATAAGAATTTTCGATATTTTCAAATATAAAGATACTTTACTCTTGAGTAAAATTCATATTTTAGATTTTAGAACATGCAGAACATTTTATGAGGAATAACTTTTTTACCTAAAATGAATAATAAAAAAGTTTTCCATACGGTTTCAACTTAGTGAGACAAACTGTATAATGAAATAGATTTCATTATCAGAAGAGAATATTTCAAATAATTTTGGTAAGTTTATTGATTTCAAAAGGACTCCAAATGCTAGACAATCGCGCATAAATTATAAGTAATAGTGGACATTGATCTCTCTACTTTTTCAGGATATTGAAATTTCAAAAGATAAAATGTAACTCTTATTAAATATTTTCTTCAAACGAGTATTCAATCAATGTTCAAAACTAGATAATTCACATCCTCTGATTGTCTTTTTTCGGTCCAATTTGAAGGAAAATGAGCAATGAGCTTTTTCAATGTCAAAGTTAAAGTCAAAATATACCAGAAATTCATTTTGGAAATTTTTGTGATTTGATTAGTGAAACAGATACCATTCTGATTTTTTTTTCAGTGTTCCAAACCATGCGGAGGAGGCGAACGAACAAAGAAAGTGTTATGCATAAAGGACGATGAAGTTATTGATCCTTCGGCTTGCGGATCAGATACGATTGTCTTTTCCCATGAAGACTGCAATGGTCACCCCTGCTCAGAAGGTTTTTATCATTTTTCTACTGAAACAATAATTGCCGTCAGATAGATTGTTTTCATAATTATTTCACTTTGTACTTCCTTTCTATAACATGAAAATTTTGAACTTCTGGTGTGAATGCAATTCAATAAATAGAAACTACCCAAACAACAAAACTATGACAAATTTGCACTTGTGCGTTTCTCCAACAAAGTTAGCATATTCAGGAAATAAAAGCGTACTAAACTACTCATTCTAATTCAATCATATTATTTACTACGTGCTACAAAAAAAAATAAAAGACGGGAATTTATGAAATTAGTACAGCGAGAAGTATTGCGGCCAAACTCGAATGGCAATGAAAGTACGGTTCAAAGAGCACATTTTTTTGGAGACCAGAACAACTGAATGTAGCCCAACATGCTTTGGATCACGACCACCGATTGATGACATAAGTTTATCATTGATTAGACAGGTTCATGACCATGACTTCTCGATGCCATCGAGAGTCTGGAAATTGCCAAGTGTGAAAATAGTATAAATGTTGATAATGACCATATTTCATCAAGTGTGAATTTGAGAGATCAATACATCACATGAAAAAAATCCTTTGTATGGAAGTTATTGAAGTCACGAAGTAATTTTTTTCTCCGGCTATTTTTTTACTTTAAACATTTGGAGATTAGACCATCACCACTGGGACTTGTGATGACGAACCTCTAAATCTATTAAACCACTCAGGTTTCGTCGTTTTTTGGTCTATGTAATTCAAATCCCTTTTTTTCAAATAATTTCAAATAAAATTGCAAGTTGTTCTTTCTGGAAACGTCTCTATTCTTTAGTGTTTATCTATCTACTCTATCTAAAAAAATAGGTTTTCCATATTATTAGTAAAACAGTAACTCAGTTCACCAGACAATTAATATACAGTGCATCTTTTTATAGTCCCTCTCCCCTTGTCAACTTTTGAACGGTTCAACGCACAAAAATTGGATGGAAACTGTTTTGATACTTCTGTTTGAAATAAGAGACACAATGATTGCTCGATAGATGACGCAGTTGGGCACAATTCTTTTAAAATGGGGGTAGTCAAGTGTCACATCGTTGAAGCGTATTCAATTTTCTTTTATACCATCTAAATTTTTTCAAATGAAGATTAAATTTTTTTCAAAATTTGCACTTGAAATATCATCAAGTATAAGTGCGAATCTAAATGGTAGGTACCATTACCTCGATACATTTGAACGGTGTGATGTAGAATAATGGGATCGATAAAATTTTGAGATTGAAAATCTGAAAAAATGTATTAACGAAATTCGAAAATGTTTAGACGGTTGAAGAAAGGACTGAATTAAATTTTCAACGATGTGGCTCCTCGCGCCCTTTTTCGAGCAATCATTACGTCTTCCATTTCAAAAAGTAGTATCGGTGATTTAATTCAAAATCGTTTTCGTCCCATGTATGTACGTCAAACCGTTCAAAAGTTAGCTGGGGGTGGGAGGGGGGTTATAAAATGCCGCACTGTATAATAGTACAATAAAACTTCCATTTTGAACATTGTTATTCTGATTTTTAAGAGATTGTGACTAAATTCCAAACAGATATGAAAATATTGAGAGAATACGAATAAAGTTAAATTGAAAGTATGTTAAAAATTCAATAAAATTTCGCATAATGATCTTCATTCACAAACTTATAAATAATGTGGTACGAAAATATTTTTCTACAAATTGAAATACATTCATGTAATACCCGCCAAAAAAAGCACACACACACGTTTGTTAAACCAATTTGATGTGTTCGAAAAAAGGTATTTTTGATTCTGGAACTGTTATTTTTGAACTTACCTGATTTTATCAAACTGTAGCATAATATTAATATTTTCAAAAGTAAAATACGTCAATATACTTTGAACAATCAATTTCATAAATTTAACCCAGTATTTTGAAACATTTTATACCATTTATTGATTTTATATCTGTATAGATATATTGTTTTTTATCAAAGCAATGTTTTGTTCTGCTGATGCTATTGCCATAATCATTATTAACTAGCATTTTACATACTTGTATTTCTATATATTTGAACCCACTGCTTTTTGTTATAAAATTATGTTGCATTAGCTATGTTAAATAAATCAATAAATATTGATAGTGTCAGGAGAATAGACATGGCGGGAATGAATTGAAGATTTTTGTTGAAAAAAATATTCCCTTCAAGGTGTTTAAGATAAATTCACCTTCATACGAACTGTTTATACAGCGTCTCCCAAAAAGTATGCAACAAATGGAAAAAAAAAATTATTGATTTCACAAAAAAATATTCGTGATAAAAGTTGATGCTCATTAAGAAACCTATAATCGGTTATCAAAAAGTATTGTTCGGTTTTTGTTTTGAGATTTTTTTTTTATTCTTTTCGTCATCAAGAATTAATTAAGAATTTTTCGAAGTACAGAAAAAATATATTGGAAATATTTCATTGCAATGTTATGAACCATTCAGATTCAAATGTTCATCAACACCAATACACTATTTAAACATCGTTCAACAACGTAGATGAAAAAAAAATCTTAAAAAAATCAAAAGCAATTCATCTCTTAGATATTGTAATGAGTTCATGATATGACACCTATATTTCAATAACTAGAAGATATCTCATCGGAAATGATTTGAGTGATAAGACGTGTCAGTGGAATCTTAATAAATAAAAAATACGACAAATCAATTTAATAGGGATCTCTTTGATATTCAAAATCTGAATAGTTCAGTAGCAGACTACGAAATATTCCTAATGATTTTTTTCTGTATTTTGAAACACCCATTATGAGTTTCTCGATAAGTACCAACTTTGGTCTAGAATAATTTTTTTGTGACATCAATAATAAAAAAGTTTTTCATTTGTTGCAGACTGTTTGGGACAGGCTGTATAGCCATACACTAAAACTACATAAAAGTACTCCTAATTTCATAATGAAGTATTATTCATTATCTACATTTGAAAACAAAATTTAAAAAACAAATGAAAAACTTAAATCACAAAGAAGCAAAGTAAAACGATGAATCAGCAAAATGAATTAATGAAACGCATGAGAAAAATGGTTGGGGATATTTTGACATTGATGAAATTATTCGTTACAGTAGATACTCGTATGAGTGGGTGGAAAAGAATATTTAATAATTCAGCATTTTCATTTAAAAAAAAATCAGATTTATTATTATCGACGATTAGAAGTGCAAAGGGGATAACGTAAAATACTTTCAAAGTTTGGAAACTCAATCATTAAATGGAAAAACAATGGATTTGACGCTCTTCATTTGATCGCTTTTTATAATTTCATTCCATTTGAATTATTTCGCAGATACAATAATGCCCACTGACGTCACCCAATCCGTTGACGAATCCGAGCCCACCAGTGACACGTTCTCGACAACAGTAGGAACAATAGCTACGTCAGGATCAACAGCACCGTCAGGATCAACAGCAACATCGGGATCAACACCAGGATCAGGATCAACAGCAACATCAGGATCAACAGCAACATCAGGATTAACAGCAACGTCAGGGTTAACAGCAACTTTCGAAACAACGACCTCTTCTTCAGCGACAATAAAGCCAACCGTTGAGCCAGAAGAATACGAAATAGTAGCGGCCACCAACTGCGATGACGGTGAATGGGTGGAAGTTCGAGTGGAGAATCCTGAACAAGCAGATGAACCCACAAGAAAGCACGACCTTGATGGAGAAGTGTCCTTCAATTACGAAGAACTAATGCTCAACGACGGAATTGTCATAATAGAAGAAGTGGAAGGATCTGGAAGTAGTGATATTGAAGAGGGCTCTGGAACTGGATCTATAGACGAAATCCCATTCGTGGGTGAGTCGGAAGTTGGAGCTAGAAGACCCAAACCAGTAATCCCACTTGATATTACCACCGAATTCACAGGACCAACGGAAGAAACTGAAAGCACCGTGGACTACACAGGATCAACCTTCACAACAGAAACCACTAGTGACATTAGTGATACTACCGATGGTTTATCGTCAACAGAAACCCCTAATGCACGTACCACTAATGGTCGTACTGATACCACAACAACTTTCTATGGTACAACGGAATCATCAGCTAATACTGAATACTCCAGCGATATAACTGAAAGCACCCAAACAAATGGTACTCCTGCAAGCACTAATGCACACTCTGGTAGTACAGAACCAAGTTCTGAAAGCACAACAGACTCATCTGGCAGCACCGAAACCAAAGCATCGCCTGCAAGCACGAATGCGCATACTGCCAGTACAGCAGCAATATCTGAAAGCACAAAAGAATCAACTGACAGCACCGAATCAAGCGGATCACATGCAAGCACTGATGCTCGAACTGGTAGCACAGGAGCAAGTTTTGAAAGCACAACAGAGTTAACGGGTATCACTGAAACAACTGGATCTCCTGCAAGCACCAATGACATTACTGGAAGTTCAATGGCAAACTCTGAAAGCACAACAGAATTGACTGGCAACACTGGAACCAGCGTATCGCCTGCAAGCACTAATGCGCATACTGCTAGTACAGCAGCAAAATCAGAAAGCACATTAGAATTAACCGGTAGTACCGAATCAAACAAATCTCCTGCAAGCACTAATGCCCATACTGGTAGTACCGAAGCAGGTTCTGGCAGCACAACTGAGTTAACGGGTATCACTGAAACAAGTGCTAGCACGAGTGACTTCACTGGAAGCACAGAGGCAATATCTGAAGGTACGACAGAATCAGTTGCCAGCACCGAAACAGGAGAATCACCTGCAAGCACTAATGCGCGTACTGCTAGTACAGCAGCAATATCAGAGAGCACAAAAGAATCGAGTGACAGTACCGAAACAAGCGTATCTCCTGCAAGCACTAATGCACAAACTGGTAGTACGGGAGCAAGTTCTGAAAGCACAACTGAGTTAACGGGTAATACTGAAACAAGTGGATCTCCTGCAAGCACTAGTGACTTTACTGGAAGTACAGCAGCAATATCTGAAAGCACAACAGAATTAACTGGCAGCAGCAAATCCAGCGAATTACCTGGAAACACTAACGCGCGTACTGCTAGTACAGCAGCAATATCTGAAAGTACAATAGAATCAACTGGCAGCACCGAAACAGGCGAAACTCGTGCAAGCACTAATGCACCTACTGGTAGTACAGGTGCCAGTTATGAAACCACAGTAGGTGTATCAGGTATCACTGAAACAAGCGGGTCACCAGCTAGCACGAATGGCCGTACTGGAAGTACAGTAGCAATCTCAGAAAGCACAATAGAATCAACCGGCAGCACCGAAATCAGCGGTTCTCCTGCAAGCACGAATGCGCGCACTGGTAGTACAAGTGCAAGTGAAAGCACAACAGAGTTAACTGGTATCACCGAAACCAGCGGTTCTCCTGCAAGCACTAGTGAGCATACTAGTAGTGAAGCAGTATCTGGAATCACAACAGAATTTACTGGTAGCACCGAAACAAGCGGATCTCCTGCAAGCACCGAAGCGCACACTGGTACTACAGTCGTTTCTGAAAGCACAACAGAATTCACTGGTAGTACTGAGTCAAGCGTATCTCCTGCAAGCACCGAAGCGCACACTGGTACTACAATCGTTTCTGAAAGCACAACAGAATTCACTGGTAGCACCGATACAAGCGGATCTCCTGCAAGCACTATTGCACTCACTGGTAGCACAGGAGCAAGCTCTGAAAGCACAACAGAATTCACTGGTATTACCGAAACAAGTGGAACTCCTGCAAGCACCAGTGCGCCTACTGGTAGTACAATAGTATCTGAAAGCACGACAGAACTAATCACCGGAACTGATGAATCTTCAGGTATCACAACAGGCGGTACAGTAGCATTATCTGAAAGTACAACAGGAGGTACAGAGCTCACTGGTAGTTCAACAGAATTTACAGATGGCACCACAGAATACCTATCCACCAAATTTACCGGCAAGACCGGAATCACTATCAGTAGTGACAGCTCATCCGAAAGTAGCTCTACTGCAGAATCTACTACCGGCCACACAACAGAGTCCATGGGTAGCATAACGGGTTCTGTTGAAATGTCTAGTGAAACAACAGGATCAGACATCTTCAGTGGTTCCACTGAAAGTGGAATGACAGAAGAAAGCACGTACTCATATCTATATGGAACGACTCCAATCATCGACTTATTCAAGAAGACGCGGAAGATGTGCAAAAGGAGAAAGATCAGAACATGCAGGAAAACCGAATACGGTTGTTGTTGGGATAATATCACTCCTGCTAAAGGCCCATTCGATAAAGGTTGTCCAACTCCACACACTTGTAAGGAATCCAAATTTGGCTGCTGCGAGGATGGGGTTTCTCCTGCTCTTGGAAGTAAATATGCCGGTTGCCCCTCTGAACACTGCAACGAAACGCTGTTCGGCTGTTGCCCTGACAACAAGACAATAGCGGAAGGTAATGATTATGAGGGATGTCCACCGCAATGTCTCACTTCTGAGTTCGGATGTTGCAATGATAATACGACCGAAGCTTCAGGGCCAGATCACGAAGGATGTGAAGAGGCAGAAACCACGACAGAAGCGGCAACAGAAACAACTTCCGAGTCTTCCACAACAGAAATATCTGTTGGATCTACTGAGTGGACCGAAGAAACGGAAACGTCCACCGCGGGAACAACTGCAGAAACCATTGTTGAAACTACCGCTGAAACAACCGCCGAAACCACTCCTGAAACCACCACAGAACCGATCGTGACCCAGGATTGCAGAAACTCTACCTACAGATGCTGTCCAGATGAAGTGACTCCTGCGGGAGGTCCTGGCTTCCAAGGATGCAATCTCCCATGCTCAAACAGCACCTTCGGCTGCTGTCAAGACGGTCAAACTTCGGCGCATGGGCCAAGCGGAGAAGGTTGTTGTTTGTTGACCCAGTTTGGTTGTTGTCCTGATAACATCGTTGCTGCACGAGGACCCAACGAACAAGGATGCGGTTGCGAGTTTTCACCATATGGGTGTTGTCCAGACAATAAAACATCTGCACAAGGTTATAACCAAGACGGTTGTGGGTGTCAGTTCACTCCGTTCGGTTGTTGTCTTGATAACGTTTCACCTGCGTATGGACCAGATTTTCAAGGATGTTTGTGTCATACCTTCCAGTTTGGCTGTTGTCCTGATGGAGTTAGTATCGCGAAAGGACCACAAAGTCAAGGTGAGATCTGAAAACAATTCAATACAATTTGAGACTGATAGTATTTTTATCCACAAGCTGGTTTTTGGAAGATGGTAAGTACCTTTTTGAACAGATTGATGCATTTCCCAAATTGAATGGAATAATTGATCAAAAGTCATCCTTTCTTACAAACTGATATATTATACAAGGTGTTTCCTAACTACGATACGAACCTGCAGATGGTGATTCGTTAGGTCATTTCAAAAAAAAAGTTCCTATGAACATATGCCATAGGAGATACAAGGCGTTGAGTTTTAAAATAATGGTATATATAAAATATCATAAATATCCTTAAAACCGATTTTGTACAGTTATTTGAATTAAGAAGGGGCTTATTTAGCCCTAACTTGAATGAAATTATTAGTTCCAGTGAGCACCACAGCCAACGATTGATTCTTCTGTAGTTTATTTTTTTAGATTAAGCAACTGAATATACAACTTTTCGTCGTCTTGTGTTTTCTTCATATCTAGCTTCCTTTTCGAAAAAAACAAAAAAAAAACACTTCAACTCATTCTAATAACTATGCATGGGCAACATAAAATAAAAACTAAAAATAAATTATAAACAACTTCGATCTTACGGTAGATGAGCAATATGTCCACCTGATAAAATAAACGATTGCAATTTGTCATTGATTGAAGAAGACAGAAATCTTTGGGAGATCGTTTGCTAACGAACAGTCGTTACCGACCGATGTTGAACCCATTACTCCCATAAACACCTAACTATGTAGGCTTATTATGGCAAGAACCTGTCAGAAAACAACTACTCCCCTGGCTAAGACCACGACGGGTATTGAATTAAATCTAACAGCTACTTGTGCAACGTTCCTCAAAACATCAGAGGACGCAATTGCAAGTGCCCTCTATGACCAACCAGCAGAATTATGTTTTGATTTGGACGGGGTGACCACATGCAGACTAGTTTCGAGGTTGTTGCCTCTCATCAGTGCAAGGGCAGGTCAACACAGACAGCACTGAAGCCATCTATTCCCCGTCCAAACCAATACACACTCCGCTGATTAGTCAATTCTGGTTCACGAGATGAAAGCAGTTTCTAGGCCGCTCCACCTAGCGAGCAGAGGAAGACACTCCGAATCTCCGGGTTGAGAGATTTAATCGAAGAAGACAGAAATCTTTGGGAGATCGTTTGCTAACGAACAGTCGTTACCGACCGATTATGAACCCTTTACTCCCATAAACACCTAACTATGTAGGCTTATTATGGCAAGAACCTGTCAGAAAACTAACTACTCCCCTGGCTAAGACCACGACGGGTATTGAATTAAATCTAACAGCTACTTGTGCAACGTTCCTCAAAACATCAGAGGACGCAATTGCAAGTGCCCTCTATGACCAACCAGCAGAATTATGTTTTGATTTGGACGGGGTGACCACCTGCAGACTAGTTTCGAGGTTGTTGCCTCTCATCAGTGCAAGGGCAGGTCAACACAGACAGCACTGAAGCCATCTATTCCCCGTCCAAACCAATACACACTCCGCTGATTAGTCAATTCTGGTTCACGAGATGAAAGCAGGTTCTAGGCCGCTCCACCTAGCGAGCAGAGGAAGACACTCCGAATCTCCGGGTTGAGAGATGGTTGGTCATAGAGGGCACTTGCAATTGCGTCCTCTGATGTTTTGAGGAACGTTGCACAAGTAGCTGTTAGATTTAATTCAATACCCGTCGTGGTCTTAGCCAGGGGAGTAGTTGTTTTCTGACAGGTTCTTGCCATAATAAGCCTACATAGTTAGGTGTTTATGGGAGTAAAGGGTTCATCATCGGTCGGTAACGACTGTTCGTTAGCAAACGATCTCCCAAAGATTTCTGTCTTCTTCGATTAAATCTCTCAACCCGGAGATTCGGAGTGTCTTCCTCTGCTCGCTAGGTGGAGCGGCCTAGAAACTGCTTTCATCTCGTGAACCAGAATTGACTAATCAGCGGAGTGTGTATTGGTTTGGACGGGGAATAGATGGCTTCAGTGCTGTCTGTGTTGACCTGCCCTTGCACTGATGAGAGGTAACAACCTCGAAACTAGTCTGCAGGTGGTCACCCCGTCCAAATCAAAACATAATTCTGCTGGTTGGTCATAGAGGGCACTTGCCAATTGCGTCCTCTGATGTTTTGAGGAACGTTGCACAAGTAGCTGTTAGATTTAATTCAATACCCGTCGTGGTCTTAGCCAGGGGAGTAGTTGTTTTCTGACAGGTTCTTGCCATAATAAGCCTACATAGTTAGGTGTTTATGGGAGTAAAGGGTTCATCATCGGTCGGTAACGACTGTTCGTTAGCAAACGATCTCCCAAAGATTTCTGTCTTCTTCGATTAAATCTCTCAACCCGGAGATTCGGAGTGTCTTTCTCTGCTCGCTAGGTGGAGCGGCCTAGAAACTGCTTTCATCTCGTGAACCAGAATTGACTAATCAGCGGAGTGTGTATTGGTTTGGACGGGGAATAGATGGCTTCAGTGCTGTCTGTGTTGACCTGCCCTTGCACTGATGAGAGGCAACAACCTCGAAACTAGTCTGCAGGTGGTCACCCCGTCCAAATCAAAACATAATTCTGCTGGTTGGTCATAGAGGGCACTTGCAATTGCGTCCTCTGATGTTTTGAGGAACGTTGCACAAGTAGCTGTTAGATTTAATTCAATACCCGTCGTGGTCTTAGCCAGGGGAGTAGTTGTTTTCTGACAGGTTCTTGCCATAATAAGCCTACATACTTAGGTGTTTATGGGAGTAAAGGGTTCATCATCGGTCGGTAACGACTGTTCGTTGTCATTGATTGTCTGACACGTTCAAAAAATACCTAGAGTAGTCCTTATAACATTGCAATTCAACATTTATGATAAAACTTTTATGTTGATTTTTACAAAGTTTTGTTGAAAAATCCGCCACATATACTTATGTTTCGCCAATACAATGGCTTCTTCAAGCTGAAGTATACTGAGTTACAATTACGATTTCACTCTTTTATATTCCATAACCTTTCATAAATAAGGGAGCAGTTTTATACCTGTCTACCGATACTTCGACGGATAACAAATATTGTTTGTCGGTTATGAAACAATTAATCAGATTTACCAAGTATCGGCTACATCAATTCAAAACATTGCAACTATTCGATTCCTCAAGTCATTCACATCTAGTACAGGAATTTTATAAACAAGTGTATTCAGATGGCCCCATAAATATAAATCTAGAGATTCATATCAGGACTGCGAGCTGGTCAATATTGAGGTCCTGCACGTCCAATTCGATTAGGGTAGGTGATGTCGAGATGCTGACGAGCACACTAAAATAAGCTGGAGACCCGTCGTGCATAAACCACATGTTGCCTCTTACAAGTACGGTTACTTCTTATTACAAAATGTTTAAATGATTTCGCAAAAAGTCAGTATAGAATTCACCTGTTATTCTTGCTGTTAAAAAAAAAATGGGCAGTCACCAAGAATTCCCACCAAAACGTTTAGCAAAGATTGTTGCTGAAAATGAATTTCTCTAATAACCTGGGTATTTTCGTCGGCCCAAAAATGGTTCTTGTGAAAGATCATAATAGCATTTCGTGAAAAATTTGCCTCGTCCGTAAATAAAATATTTTGTGAAAGATTATTATTGTGTGCCATCGTATAAATCATCCATCTGTAAAACATTAATTTCGGGAGAAAATCCCGAGGCAGTAGAGCTTGGACCCGCTTTATGTGATATGGGTAGGGGAGGTTTCTTTTTAGAACTTTCCAAACGGTTTTTGGTCTGACTCCAAACTGCAGTGCAATCTTCCTGGTACTATTTGAAGGATCTTCTATCAATTCAATTATGGCTTCTTCTTGTTCAGGCGTTATTTCCGTTTCCGGTCTTCCACCACCTGCATTTTTATTAAAACTCCCAGTTTCACATAATCTTGCATGTAGCGTTCTAAATAATTTAGTACATGGTATTAATTGCTCTGTCCTAGTAAATTTTCCGTGATTCTTCCGCATTTCTATTTGCTAATCCATAAATAAAGTGCATGTCAGCCATTTAAGAGTTGTTAAAATTATTCATGCTGGAATCACTGCCAATTGACAACTCTGAATTTTTCTGATATGACAATACTATTATCACTGATATACAATAGAGTGGCTCAATTTTTTTTTTTTCAAAAACAAAGTAAGATATGAAGAAAACACAAGAGACCCAAAAGTTGTATTTTCAGTTAGTTAATCTAAAAAAAATTAAAACCTACAGAAAAGCGTACTTTTTTCTCGATATTGTTAGCAACCTAACGAATCACCCTCTGAAGTTCCATACCGTAGTTAAGAAACACCCGTATAACTGACACATATCGAAATATACCAGTTCTTATCGATTTTTCCATACGTTCCCCTTTGTCAACTAATGTTGTGTGGAAGAAAAGCAATTATCTGATTTCTTGTGGATCAGACAAAAGCTAACTCAGCCTTTTGGTAAGAATCTGTTTTTTTTTTTTTCAATAGTCTTATTGTACTTCTCTTACTTTTTCTTTCTGCCAATAAAAGCTTTTATTATTATTATTTTTTTTTTCCTGTTGGGAATGTACCAGTCAGGCCCTGTCTCCGGTGCTCCGATACATCCGGAGGGCGCGCTGGTGTCGTTAACCCCAATAACCACTCCCTACGTCCGTAGGGTGAGTGACTATTGGGTCCGAGAATCATGTGCCCTGAGTAGACAGAGCGAACCAACGATAACGGCCTTCTGCATTCGCGCTGCTAAGATTTCTGCCATATTACGGCAAGCAGGTATTATCCTCAAGTTGGAGAGCAGTGTGTCCATCATTCCACCAAGGACTCCTATGATCAGAACCACCATTTTGACAGAATGGTCCGGATATAACCTGCGGAGTTCAAAGAGAAGATCTCGATATTTAGTCCGTTTTTCCTCCTCTTTTCGAACGATATTCATTTCGCCTGGAGCGGAAAACTCCATGACGAATATCGTTCTACTTTGGTGGTCGAGGAGGACAACATCAGGCTTATTGGCTTGTATTTGCCTGAGGGTGGGGAATGAGTAGTTCCAATAGATCCGGCACCTCTCATTCTCCACCACGGACTCAATATCCCCCGGAACATAAGGCAACACCGGTGTCTCGTCTATACCGTACGAGTGTCGTAGATGGTAGTATAACACTCGTAGCGCCGCGTTATGCCTGTGGATATAGGCTGAGACCGCATAAGATGGGCATGCTGATAGCAAATGCATTACGGTCTCAGGTGTCCCACGACATGCCCTGCATCGGGTGTCAGGGACGTCTATACCCATCACGCGACTACGGTAGACGAGGGTGTTGAAGACACCATCCTGGCAGGCCATTATGAATCCCTCGGTCTCCGACTTTAGCTCACTCGACCTGAGGAAGGCAAAGGTCAAGCTTTTGGATAAGCCAAGGTCTTCGATGTTGTGAAAGAAGTCACCATGCATTGGCTTATCCATATGTAGCTGTAGCAGGACCTCTGTCTCCGCAGCTTTGATGTGAGCTTTTTGCTGAACGGGTCCCAACTCGGTGACAGAGTTTGGGTTAGCCCGTTCAGTGTCGAATACGAGACCGAGTTCATCGGCCGCACGGGTTACTGCCTTAAAAAGAAATGCTCCAATCCCTGCTTTTTCATGGTCGCGGACCATGCAGAGAAGGGGATCTGAACTCCTGATGACTTTACAGGCCCCATCCAGAACCACTCTGTTATGCATACACTCCAAACTCAAAAGTCCACGGCCTCCCCGTTGTCTGGGAAAGTATAACCGTGGAACGGAAGATTTAGGATGCAAGCACCTATTGAGATGCATCACTTTGCGAGTTTTAACGTCGAGTTGTCGCAGCTCTTCCTTAGTCCACTTCATTACTCCGAAAGAGTAGAGAAGGATCGGAACGGCAAGCATATTGGTTGCAGCAACTTTGTTCTTCCCCGACAGTTCTGATGACCAGATCTGTCGGAGTTTGTGCTGATACTTGCCGCGGAGAGAGTTCTTAACTGTGAATACCTCTTGGGAGTGGCGTTACTCCACC
Organism: Chrysolina oricalcia; assembly: GCA_944452925.2. Lineage (NCBI taxonomy): Eukaryota > Metazoa > Arthropoda > Insecta > Coleoptera > Chrysomelidae > Chrysolina > Chrysolina oricalcia. Next base: position 22,184,117 of record OX101817.2, on the reverse strand, counting down.
CCTAGGTAAGTATACGTCTCTCCGGCATCCAGATGATGTAGGATGCTTCCGTCTACGAGCTGGACATCCTCTCCGTATTCCTCGCATCGTCCTCTTTTAAGATGAACCGTGGCACATTTGTCGATCCCAAATTCCATTCCGATAGCATGCGTGTACTCTTCCACCACCCTAAGGGACTGATGTAGGTCCCTTTCTCCAGAGGCATATAATTTTAGGTCATCCATGTAGAACAAATGGGTGACTTTATGCCTCCGGTTGCTGGGGGTGCCGCAGTTGTACCCACGGGTATTCCTGAGTACAACGGACAATGGCAATAGTGAGATGCAGAAGAGAAGAGGGCTGAGGGAGTCTCCCTGAAACACGCCTCTTCTAATGATGACCTGCTCTGTTTGGACTGTGTCTCTACCAGATCTTATGGTGAAGCGAGTCCTCCAGAGTGGCATCAGTTGTCCAATACATCCCACTATTTGATCGGGTACCTCAAGACATCTGAGCAAATGCATGATTAACTCATGCGATGTTGTATCAAATGCCTTGCGGTAATCGATCCAGGCTACGCTTATACTGCACGGAGTCCTGCGTGATACATCTATCGATGAGCAGGTTCTCCTTGCAGCCGGCGACCCCTTTCTTTGACCCTCTTTGCTCATATATCCGTTCGTACACCGGATCAACTGCGGAGAGAATGCGCGTGTATAAGATGCGTGTAAACAACTTATAACACGCATTCAAGCATGTTATCGGCCTGTAATTCTTTGGATCAGACAAATCTCCGTTTTTGGGGATGAGCACGGTTCGCCCCTCGACAAACCACTCCGGAATCTGCTGCTCCCCATCTAGCCATGTAAAAACTCTAGCCAGATGGCGGTGGGTTGTTGGAAACTTTTTCAACCCATCAGGGCATGGAGCAGCGAAATTCTTAGAACCTTTTAGGGCCCTTCGAACTTCTTCCGTGGTTATCGGATTGCGCAGATCATTGTGCTCATGCTGCCGAAGCGTCCTGCAGTAAGCTTCGAACTGCGCTAGGGCTGGAGTGTCTACATTGAGTGGTTGCGGAAACTCATAGATGTTCTTCCAGAAGGTTTCTACCCGATCAGCAGCCGGCGGGTTATCGACAACACGTGGAGGCTCTTGGAATAAGCGAGAAGGTTTATCGCGGAACTTCATGTTTTCCGCGATACTTTTCGCCCGCCTCACTAGTGACTTCTTTGCAGCCACTAGCATTCGTATCCTATCAAGACAGTGCTGTTTTATGGTAAACAGCACGCCTTGATTCAATGTGTGGTGAGCTCGTCTTAGCTTTGCAGCAATTCGCCGCACTGCCGGCGTAAAAGGCCTATTATTGTTATTATTATTATTATTATTTTTTTCTCCTTAGGAGTGTACCAGTCAGGCCCTGTCTCCGGTGCTCCGACCCATCCGGAGGGCGCGCTGGTGTCGTTAACCCCAATAACCACTCCCTACATCCGTAGGGTGAGTGATTATTATTGGGTCCGAGAATCGTGTGCCCTGAGTAGACGAAGCGAACCAAGTATAACGGCCTTCTGCATTCTTGCTGCTAAGATTTCTGCCATATTACGGCAAGCAGGTATTATTTTCAAATTGGAGAGCAGTGTGTCCATCATTCCACCAAGGACTCCTATGATCAGAACCACCATTTTGACAGAATGGTCCGGATATAACCTGCGGAGTTCAAAGAGAAGATCTCGATATTTAGTCCGTTTTTCCTCCTCTTTTCGAACGATATTAATTTCGCCTGGAGCGGAAAACTCCATGACGAATATCGTTCTACTTTGGTGGTCGAGGAGGACAACATCAGGCTTATTGGCTTGTATTTGCCTGAGGGTGGGGAATGAGTAGTTCCAATAGATTCGGCATCTCTCATTCTCCACCACGGACTCAATATCCCCCGGAGCATAAGGCAACACCGGTGTCTCGTCTATACCGTACGAGTGTCGTAGGTGGTAGTACAACACTCGTAGCGCCGCGTTATGCCTGTGGATATAGGCTGAGACCGCATAAGATGGGCATGCTGATAGCAAATGCATTACGGTCTCAGGTGCCCCACGACATGCCCTGCATCGGGTGTCAGGGACGTCTATACCCATCACGCGACTACGGTAGACAAGGGTGTTGAAGACACCATCCTGGCAGGCCATTATGAATACCTCGGTCTCCGACTTTAGCTCACTCGACCTGAGGAATTATTATTATTATTATTATTATTATTATTATTATTATTATTATTATTATTATTATTATTATTATTATTATTATTATTATTATTATTATTATTATTATTATTATTATTATTATTATTATTATTATTATTATTATTATTATTATTATTATTATTATTATTATTATTATTATTATTATTATTATTATTATTATTATTATTATTATTATTATTATTATTATTATTATTATCATCATTATTATTATTATTATTATTACTATTATTATTATTATTATTATTATTATTATTATTATTATTATTATTATTATTATTATTATTATTATTATTATTATTATTATTATTATTATTATTATTATTATTATTATTATTATTATCATTATTATTATTATTATTATCAATATGTATTTTCATACTTAGGTTGTGAATGCAGAGATTCCGAATTTGGCTGTTGCTCCGATGAAAAAACTCCAGCTAAAGGTCCAAATTCGGAAGGTTGTGGATGTGAGAACTCCAAATTTGGTTGTTGCATTGACGGGATCAGCGAAGCTAAAGGCGAAAACTTCGAGGGTTGTGACTCCAGCCCACAAAATCTTCAAGGTGAGTCTAATTCCATTATACCGGGTGACACAGCAGCCTGTAGTTTGTTTTATTTTTTACGAACTTTACTCAACTATTCGTTTGACCGGAAGTGACTCCTAATTTTTTTTTCAAATACTGTCCTGTAAATTTTTATAGCCTATCTTATTAACCTTAAAATTATTTATTCAACCATTTTTAATAGAATGGTACTAATTTCTTAATTAGCTGTTGAAAAACATTTAGTTGGCTGGCCGAATTCGATGATAGTTCAATACTTTGTAGGCTTTAAAATAATGATGATTATTATCAATGTCTGCAGGGTGTCAATCAATTCTTTGATTTACAGTATCCACAGTCAAATTTGAGCCAAAAGTGAAGGATGAATTGTAGCAGCATGACACGTGACTCTTAACATTATGTATAGTGAGAAAAAAAATTGTTTATCAAAAAATACAGAGTGAAATATCCTAAACATAGATTGGTTGGCACACAGATAATATACTTGTGTTTTCTTCAAAGAAGATCAATGCATGATAATGTATAAGATTCCATAATTTTTTTAACTTCAAATACTCCTAAGGAAAGAATATTCTTATGACTTTTACAGATGGGCTTCTATTTAAAATATTATTATTATTATATCATTATAGAAAGGAAAGGCGTCGCACTTAGCTTTCAAGGTGTGATGCCATGCACGGGACCGGTGGTCGTGCTGGTATTTGAACCCTTGCCCTAGTGGTTGAGAAGCAAATGTTCTACCACCACGACCCCAAGGCCCGTATATCGTGTCTTCTGATTGTAATGTTTCATTAGTTTCTTCTCTTGAATGGTACACTTTCGCCCATAATTCGCTTTCCACACTTTTTAAAATCATGATTTCTGTCATCTTTCATTTCCCGCAAGAGATCTTACTCTATTTCAAACCTACCCTTTATGTTGGAATAAGTCATGCAATATGGAAATACAAATGAGAATTGCTCATAGACTGAAATATTTTGAGAAAGGGCATTTACGCATCCACTAAATTCTATTTACCCTTGATTATTGAAGATTATCTCGCAAGACAAATCAAATTATAATGTTTTTGGTCTGTTGTCTGTTGAGTCATATTCATCACAAGAATTCATGGAGAAATAACTTTATTTCAGTTAAGATGAATTTTCAATGTGACCCTTTTAACCGTTATAAGATGTATTTTTTTTACTTATTGTGATAACTTATATTAAGAGGTATTACTAGGCATATTAAGAGATACTTGCATTGTATATTATGTAACTTAATTATTATTTTATGACTTGACTTTTTTCAAGTATTTGAGTTAAAAGATTTAAATAAATCTATCTCTATATTATTTGTATCTACCTAAATAAACTAAATATTACTAGTTATATGCAGTTGTCCAAAATGAAATACCATAAAACTCAATATGAAATTTAGTTTTTGATTGAAACATCTGAAATAACAATCATTTATTTTTGATTTCAGCGGGCTGTTCATTACCCAAAGAGAGAGGAACCTGCAGAGATTTCAAAGTTAAATGGTTCTTTGACATGGAATATGGTGGCTGCTCCAGATTTTGGTACGGTGGTTGCTACGGCAATGAAAATCGTTACAATACGAAAGAAGAATGCGATAATATTTGTGTAAAACCAGCCAACACAGGTATGCTACATTTTTTTCGTGTCCAATAATGAACACAATATGACACCATAGGTCGGAAAATCCTACTGGTTTTTGTGTATTTTCACTTGTATTCCCAAAACAAAATGTTGGTGTAAACATTTTCTAAGAAAATTCCTGAAATATGCCTATTTCAATTTTCCACTAAGTGGGTATTATGTGTTGTGATGTATCGTTAGAAAATATTTTGGATTTCATGAATATCGCAATAGTAGGTAGGTGTTGAAGAAATTTAAATTCACGTCTCAAATCAAACAACGTTTGATGTGTAATATTGAAAATGAGCTCCTTCATTTGTGGCACGAAGCCAATAGATGATAAAAGTACAAATCGACTAAAGAAAAGTCTGTAGATCTTTTTCCTACTGACCTAATTGAGAAAATATCTTCTATTCATCAACGAACGTTTATAACACAGTGAAGGTGGAACTTCATTTTGTGTCTGGTGAGTCTGAACCCGAGCCAATTAGAAATTAGACATATTGTCAATGCTCAAATCAACAATTATGTCAGTCCACATATTTACTATTTGTGAGAGCTGAGTATGATTGATTATCAGTCCACTAGCGTCAGATTTGACAATTAACTTCAACACTCAAAGTAAGCGTAGTTTTTTCCCAAAGAGTATCCATCCCCAAGATACTTGGTTGTTCACAAAATCTACAAGACGCCCTAAGGTCATTGATGTAAGAATAAGGGCAGTTGTGAAACATATCAAACTCATCGAAAAAAGCCTATTGTAACACAAGAGAACGAAATTACCATCTTCAAGTCTCTCAACTCAGTGTCTTCAGCAAGAAGCGGGAGTGCGAGTAGAATTCAAATCCAGAGAATATTGAAAGGACATAAATATCATGATTTCAAAATACAAATATCGCAAGGGTGAAAGAAGACAATTTTTTTTGCTCTAATGTCAGGTAAACTGGAGGAAGGCTCATATTATTCATATTACTTATTGTTCCGCTGAATATGTGGTGGTATCAGGATGGTGTATGAATTCATTTTGCCTGGTAAGTTAGGACATCTAATGAAAAATGGATTGAGCAAATAACAATACATTGGCCAGCTCGTTCCCCAGACATAATACCATAATCACACATTCGTCATTACCCTTCTTTTCCTGCTACTCCACCATTAGTACTGCAGGGAAACGTTCTTGAACATTAATGGGTTTGTAGATGAAATTTTAGGAACATATTGTTCAATTAAACGCCATGCCGATAGGATGGATGAATACTACGTGTAGAATATCATCATGAAAAAATGAGAATTAAAACTTTCTTTTTCTGAAATCGTTCAAGAATGCCCACTTTCTCGGAGCAACTTCAGGCCTCAAAATACGCTAATCTAGTATTTTAGTCCGTTGCTAAGCAACGAACTTTCCCGGACCATTTTCGGACCTAAACGGTACGGGAATAGTAATTTACGTAACAAGTCCGGAAAATACTGTTTTTTTGGACGAGTAGACCAAATTCTAGGACGAGCGTTAGCGAGTCCTGGAAGTCTACGAGTCCAAAAAAACTGTTTTCGGACGTGTTGCGTACACTATTTTTTCGACAATCATGTAGAATAACAAATCAATGAGACGCATTTAGTCTTAGAGACGAAGAGAGGTCGACTTTCACCCATCTGTTAACCGGATGAAACGATTCCAAATTTGAATATTTCGAACATTTCAGTTCTTATTTGTATTATATATTGAAATTAGAACAGAAGATACCAACAGAAACATTCTAATTCTTATTTATATTAATATTTGTATTAAAATTCGAGCAGTACGTACTTCACGGACTAGGCCGGGAAGTGCTACTTTCCCAAAGAAAAAGTGTCCGGGAAGTGAACACTTCCCGGATGGTTGCCGAAAAAGTACTTTCCCGTATCGAATTGATACGGGAAATTTTTTGCCGGCTTGTTTACATTTTAGACAGTTATTGAATTCACGCAAACAATATGTAGAATTCCTTACTTTTTGATAATGTTGATTTTTGAAATTGTAGATCAAAATTCTATACATAAACAATTATACAATATCAAATTTTCTACTTGAAAAAAAGAGATCGGATGGAAACAAATGATTTCAATGATATATTATTTAAAAAAATATATTTTTTGAATAACTTCCAAATTATAAAGAAGCCTTTTTAACACCACCCCATCCCAGAACACCAAAAGTCAACTGAGATTGTACTAAGGAAAAGTACAGCATTTCAAGGTGCTTCAATGAGGGAAATTGTGTCAGAAACTTATATTTGGGAATCAGAAATCTCAGTTTTTTAATGACAAAAAAAGTATGACGGTTCCACCTCAATTCACTATTCCTAAATATTTGACACATTTGTTTTGAACTTTTGAGTGGATCTAAATTTGTTAAAGAATTCTGATAACAAGTGATAAATTTGAACGGTTGGATGTGGAACAATGGGACAAAAAATTTCGAATACATTTCGATGCTACTCTTTTAATAGAATATATATTACAATTTCCCGACAGATGGCTCTGGGAGCACATCAACTTGAAAATTTTGAAAGGCATATAGATCGGAATTGTGAGCAATCACAATGTCTTTTATTCCAAAAAATAGTCTCAATGATCCATTCAGAACAATGTTTGTACGTCGAACCGTTCAAAAGTTAACAAGGGGGAACTATAAAAACAGCACTGTATATTTCAATTAGTCCTTTCTGCTATCTTTGGAAGCAACAGCTAATTTTTAACACCAGAATCTAACGGATTCTTCAACTAACGTTCAAATTTATTATTGCTTGTGCAATATTTCAGATGTATGTGGTCTACCGAAAGTAAGAGGTCCATGTGAGGGATACTATCCGGTTTGGTACTACGACAAGGACCTGAAAAACTGTGCACCGTTCGTCTATGGTGGATGTCTTGGTAACAATAACAAATTCGATACCAGAGAAGCTTGTATGGGAATGTGCGTTAAGGATACGAGTGCAGGTGAGAGCATTTTTTTCCGTGTGACACATGAAGAAATGATGTAGTACTGTTCATTCAATGTCATATGGCGGAATCAAGTTTTCAAAATGAAACGAAGAAAAATATCTCGATATAATATCTGTTCGAAAAATAAGAAGTAATATCATTAAATAATAACTGTCTTGGGGACTATCCTATTTAAAATTTATCTGAATGGTTTGTTCTTGGTTTAGATCAGGGTTTCATTCGGTTAGGATTTGAGAATCTTCGGAACCAATGGTGGAATGGTTAACATCAAAACCTGATTCGATACAGTAAAATATTGACTTCAATCCAGGTATTGAATCAGATACGATATCACACGATATCAGAAGTTTGACCGAGTACCCTGACTTCCAAATTTTATTTATTTATATTCATGTGTAGTGCATATTTATTAGATACTTCCACTATGCTAGATCTCATCGTATTTGAATGAATTATATAAATGAGTATCATCGGCGTACATATGAAACTTCAACATGTTCATGTCTGCGGCCAGTTGAGTGGTATATATTGAAAGTATGGGCCCAGGTATTTATCCCTGTGGTACACCCGATTTTACACCAGTATCAACTTTCACCATTTGGAGTGTATTCGAGAGATACGATGCGAAGAAGCCAACAGATATATTAGTTAAACCATTACAGTGCAATACGGAGAGTTGATTTATAATATCGCATCAAGCTAGTATAAAAGCTACAGAGCCCGAGTTACCCCTGAAGATACATAAGAATAACATAACATGTGGACTTCTTCAAGAACATGGAAGACCTTGACTTACCTATCCAATAACTGGACCTTTGCATTCCTCAGGTCAAGTGGAGTGATTCATAATGGCTTGCCAAGATGGTGTCTTCAACACCCTGGTCTCCCGTGGTTACGTGTTGGATATAGAGGTCCCTGACACCAGATGCAGAGCTTGTCGTGGGGCACCTGAGACCATATAATGCATTTGCTGTCAGCATATTGTCGTCGATACTACAATAATGTCTCGAAACATTTATTTTACAGGAGACTGTTAAATGATAATAAGAATTTCTACAGGCGATTATTTTGGAATTTATACTTTAAATTTCAGAATAATCGCCGGTAGAAATTCTTGTGCAGTACTTATTAGCATTTAACAGTCTCCTGTAAAATAAATGTTTCGTGACATAGCTCGTATTGTAGTAACAACGACGGTATGCGGCCTCAGCATATATCCACAGGTATAACGTGACGTATGTTTTTTATATATATATATATATATATATATATATATATATATATATATATATATATAGATCCTTTATTTAGTCAACGACTAATACATTTGTCATACAATAAATGAGCTAGAATTAATATAAATATAATGTCACATACAGTCAATAAATAAATTAACATAAAACGATCATATAAAAACATAACATATAAATAAATGCCATAATAATAATAATAATAATTAATAATAATACTTCCTCACACCCAAAGGAATAACCTGTCTGTGTGGGTATTGAACGGCTATTATTATTATTATTTGTCGTGGCGCTCCGGAATGACTTACTGAAATTTTTGGTGGTGTATTCACTTTTTCAGCCCCAGGATACCCCGGAATACCTACGCATTCCAAGCAAGCATTAAATATTACACTGTGATGAACCAATAAATCTGTTTGTTAAAGAAATAAAACAATCAAAAATGGATACAGTAAACAGGACGTATTTTTTAAGTCGTACCACTATTGGCATCTCGAAAACGGTAAATGATACGAAGTTGGTTAAATACGACAATATATTGAAAAATTTAACCAAACAAAATTTCATTTTCAAAATATTTTATTACTCAACATATTCTCCTCTTAATTGGATACATTTTACAGCGAACCTGCAACGTTCCTAGACCTTTCAAAAAAATGTTTCTTCTTGCTCTGCAAACCAGACCTCCACAGCTTTTATTACCTCCTCGTTGGAAGAAAATTTACGACCTTTTAAACTTTTTTTCAGTTGAGGAAAGATATGGTAGTCGGACGGAGCCAAATCTGGTGAATAAGGGGGTTGTTCTAGTAATTCAAACCCTAAATTACGATTTTTTTGCAGGGGCGTTGTCCTACAAAAACAAAACACCTTTGGATAGATTTCCGCGTCTTTTCTCTTTAATTTTTTCCCGTAGAGTGGTCAGTAATGTCGAATAGTAATCTCCAGTTATTGTTCTACCCTTATCCAAAGAATCAATCATGACTACTCCATGGCAATCCCAAAAAACTGAAGCAAGAACTTTTCCAGCAGATTTTTGGACTCGAAACTTCTTAGGTCTTGGAGAACCGGAGTGTCGCCATTCCATCGATTGTTGCTTTGTTTCTGGATCATAGAAACGTACCCAAGTCTCATCCATAGTAACAATTCGGTTTAAGAAGTCTACATCGTTTTCAAATCGAGCACAGATCGAACGCGATGCTACTACCCTTGCACGCTTTTGGTCAACATTCAAACATTTGGGGATCCATTTTGCAGCAATTTTTCTCATGTCCAAATTGACGTGAACTATATAACGAACGCGTTCGTATGAAATATTCAGTGCTTCAGATATCCGTTTTAGCCCAATTCGACGGTCTGTTAGAATCATGTCATGAACTGCATCGATATTTTCGGGGACTGACACCGAAACTGGCCTTCCCGATCAGTCATCATCTTCAATGGAAAATTTACCTCTTTTGAAGCTTGCAGTCAAATTTTTCACGGTTGCATACAAAGGACATTGATCACCAAGGGTATTAAGCATATCTTCGTAAATCTGCTTACCTCTTAACCCTTTTAAATACAGGTACTTGATGATGGCTCGATACTCCAATTTTTCGATTTTTACAATTTCGGTGGACATATTTTTTTCGTTTAATTTATTGCGTAACTCTGGTTTCCTTTTTTGACGTCAAACTTTACACTGACACTTCTAATAAGTTATTTTTCGTTGCTATAGTAACGCAATATTTTGTTTATGCAGGGAACTGGTCTAGGCTAACTAGATATCAATACATCCTCGTAAGACAAACTTTGTCCAAATCGGAAGTAACCCTTTTCAAAATATACGGAAAAGACCGAAATGGCTCGTTTTATCTCAATTTCCTCTGGCGCCTCTATTTTTAGAAATATTGAAATGTGTCCAGGAAACTTTCGTCTGTGTTTTCAATTTGCTTCCCTGAGCTGTACTTTGATTTGCTGCAATACGACGTTTCGTACTTCGGGGGCCATCTTCAACTAGCTATTTCTTGAATACGGACCCGTATTTTTTATGACTTCAATAAGTCCTTACCGAGTTCAAATATGTATTTTTCCTGGAACCTGTTTCTACATTTCTACCCATAAATTCCATCATCAAGATATGAACAATGAAAATTCCTAAAAACTTTTAATTTTTTTAGTTAATGTAGGCGATACATGATGAAAATCCATGTTAATGTTTGTAATAAAACTTTAATGTTGATTTTCACAAAATATGTTATAAAATATTTAAATTAAATTAAAATATTTTGCGAAAAACAACTTCAAGTTTTATTGTAAACGTTAGGTAAAGTATTCGAAAGGAAACGAAAGAATTGCCTATTGCCCAAGAGTAATGTATGAATCGATGTTCCTTGTTATTTTTATGTTTTCTCATTTTCATCACATTGGATTTGATTTCGATTTGACTTCAAGATTAAATATTCATTCAATTTAGATGTCTTCTAAATTTTCTCCTCGCAGCTTAATTCAAATGCCCTTTTCAAATACGAGCAAAAATAAAATCAGTGTTGCATTCCGCAGAGGAATATTTTCATTGTTCGAACCTTGATAAATGAATTTATGGACAGAAATGTAGAAACAAATACCAGTTAAGATACCTATCTCAACTCGGTAAGATAAAAAATCTTACCCCCTCCCCTTTTTCCCCCAACTCCTATTACGAAACGCAAAACATATTTCTCAAGTGCCTTCAAATGTATCGTCAAATGTTTAAATATGCCTAAATAAGGGAAATAGCAGTTTTTTATGATTACTCCCCCACCCCCCAAATGACACAAAACGAAAAAATGTCGGTGGATTTTTCTGAATTTTTGATATGATGCAGTTCAAGTTATTTTGTAGTTTGTTCTCTGAAATAGGCAACTTTTGTCTTATTCAAGATGCCAATATTGGTAAGACATAAAAAATATAGGCCTGTATAGACAATGTTGATAACGAATAAATGAAAATTCTATTTCCATGAACCTTGAACTTAAGAATGTCCTAATCGTAGTTTACACGGTAGGTTTACCTCAAATCATGGAAAATAAATGAAAACATTTGTTGGCTACAACAGGGTAGTTAATTTTTTACAAATAATATTCAAGTACCTTCATCAATTTATAGTTGCAATTATTGTACTCATACTTATTGAAATTTGTATTTTTCTTTAATTGAAATAAATGAGAGCTATATTGATATTTGTGGTAATTGTGTCCCCTGTCGATTTTCTGCTAATTATTTCTATTTCAGATGCATGCGAACAAACCAAAGAAGAGGGCCCTTGCCAGGGTCGCTATCAAAGGTATTACTACGACAAAACCATGGGCCAATGTACTGCATTCCTTTACGGAGGTTGCAAGGGTAACAACAATAATTTCCCAACCGTTGAAGCTTGCAATCAAAAATGTAATAAACCTGGACTAAAGAAGGGTAAGATATAAACTGTTTTTTATTGGTGTAGTGAACATGATCAATTTTTTCAAGCATTTTCTCTTACAAGCATGCAGTACTATTCGATTGACTGGGTACTTTCTGGTATTAAATATTATCAAACTAACTTCCGATCCTCTAGAGCTAGGCTAGAATTATTGACTGGGTACTTTCTGGTATTAAATATTATCAAACTAACTTCCGATCCTCTAGAGCTAGGCTAGAATTAATTGAATATTTGGTAGTCATTCAGATCTACCCAGGAAGTGTATAAATATTCACGAGGATCAAAGTTCAACTTTGGCAAAGTTGATTTCAAAATTAAAAAACTATTCAGTGTGTCCCACTTACTATGCTCACCATGGGTATCTTTTTAATAGTGAGAGATACGAGGTCGGTTAAATGACACCAAATGTGGAGTTTATCAAGGCCAACTATAATGTGAAAAAATAAGTAACTTCTTAATTTATGAAAATATTCGAATAGGAGTTTCACATTCTTATAGCAGTTTTTCAATGAGATTTCGAAAAAAATATGAAATTCATACCAACTCTTCTAGAATTTCAGATATCAATACCAACTTTAATTTTTCAAATGTAGGTCATAGCTCACTATAACTTAGTTATGAATAACTTTTTTTTCTTTTACAGATGATATGTCACAGTAATAGTTTTTTGCTGATAACAACGGAGTTATCGTCATTTATACAAAAACAAGAACTATTTTGAAGTCGCCATCTTGAATTTATAAATTTTAACAAAAAACTCATGATCTCCGACCTCAAAAACCTTCACATACTAATTTTGAATGGAATCGGACCATAATCACAAATCTCGTCCGCCATATTGGAGGCGCCGCCATTTTTTATTTTTTATTTCAATAAAAATTTCATCGTACGTTGTCACCGGAATTATGAACATCTGCCAAATTTCAAGTTATTAGGACCGCAAGAAGTGGGTCAAAATTTACTTGCAAGAGACATGAAAATGATCAAAATTTGTTATTTGCGTATAAAACAAAAACAAAATATTTTTTCACATTTTAGTTGGCCTTGATAAACTCCACATTTGGTGTCATTTAACCGACCTCGTATCTCTTACCATTAAAAAGATACCTATGGTGAGCATGGTAAGTGGGACACACTGTATTTTCAGAAAGTGGTTCGGGTTCACTTAGTCTGGTGGGACAAAATGATAACGGGGCATTTTTTCTCAAATATATTCTTCCTAACACATATTACGCGAGTTGCTACTTAAGTTTTGAGATAGACAAATAAAAACAAATATTAAAAATCGGAAATAGCTTTTTGTTTTTCAAAATTTTCTCCATTAAGATCAATACAATTTTGCATGCGTTTGATCAATTTTCGAAGCACTTTTCCATTCCAATTGAGGTATCTCCAAAACAGGTTATTTGAACACATCAGGTTATTTGACCACATCTAACGCTTCTTCAGGCGTCGAAAAACGTTGATGTCGAAATTTATTTTTGATCTGCGGTAATAAAACGAAATCATTGGATGCAAAACAAGAACTAAGCCCATCACTTCGAAGTTTTGACTGCTCTAAAACCTTTTTGTTAGAGCTGATGTGTATGAGCTTGCATTGTCGTGATGGAGAATGGTTCGTCTTCTGCGATTGGTTTCCCTGATTTTTCCGAACACTTCTGGCAAACAAATGCTACTGTACCAATCAGAATTGACCGTACTATGTTGCTAACGGAACTGTGGCGACTTATCCGGTTATTCCGAAAAAACAGGCAACCATTTGTTTCGAATTGCTTCGTGCTCGAACAACTTTTGTTGGATTTGGCTCCTGTCACGATCTTATAAACGTCTTTTGAAGCACCGCAATTGATTTTTTTTGTACCAACCGACATAAGCTTTTTTAAGCGATTATCAAATTATACGGTATACATCGCGAACAAATCTTTTTGACGGCCAAATGTTCATGCAACATTGAATGTACTCGAGTGGAACTGATACCCAAGTATGCATCAATCTGAAGGTACGTCACATGACGATCTTGCAATATCAGTTCACGCACAACATCGATGTTTTCTGGTACAGCCGATTTTGGACGACCTTCACGATATTCGTACTGTAGCTAAGTACGACTACGATTGAATTAGAAAAACCAGCAAAACACGGTGGCTCTAGAGTCGAAGCAAATTGATCGGCACTTGCTGTTGGTTTAATCCACGTCGAAAGTCTTATAAGATCATCGCACGAAAATGTTCGTTCCCATTTCTTTTATTTTCTTGGTTTTCTGACTCCTTGGATGAATGTTTCAACACTCGTATGACAACGCCTTCTGAGTACGTTCACCATTAAAAACGTCAAACTTTACGGTGACAATGTCAGATGTCACATATTCACATTAGTGTTGCCATATCTCAAAACTTGAGTAGCAATTCTCATAGTAATCAATATATTTTGACTCAGCTCTAGCAGTATCTTGTAAAGAATGTTTTGTTAATGAATTTTATAAACACTAACCTATGTTAGAAGGTTGTGGACAATGTGGTAACTCGATTACTTTCGTTTGGGATGTACAATATCTTGATAGGTTGAAGTTTCGTGAAAACCTCCAACCCATCAAAACGATGGACTTCTAAATCTTAAGTAATCTTCTTACCACTTCTGAATACTTTTTTGAATGGCTTCTTATGAATGTTTTCATAGACATAAGATGTAACAATTTATAACCAAACCGAAATCTTCTTCAGACTTAACCATTCAGAAAAGTTACAATACATAGCAGTAGTTATATAACCCTATATCACTACCTTCATTTTCACCTTTGGCTACGTTGGCTACGTCTTCACACACAACAACTCTATCTTCTCTTTGATATTATTATGAAATGTTTTTCACTTTCATTTGATCTCACTTCTCCCATCTCTTGTGAAGACTGTGTACCATCTTGATCACTTGTTTGACTTTCCTGTCAACAGTTGTTCTTCTACAAGCCCTTCAAAAACGTCTTGTGGATCAAAGAATATTACACTGGGTTAATAAAGTATATTTGCTTATACAAGGTTATTGGCCATGGTGCCCATGGTGATGACTGTACTGTCAACAATACTACACCTCCGGAACTAGGAGTGGACAAGCCATATGATAATTTACAAAATATTTTTCATACAAACATTAATTTAGGTCTCAATATTTTTTTACGTTTTTCCAACAACTTTATGTTACTCTTGTCGCAATTACGTTTACGTTTTCGAGCGAATGTTTTTTGGCCAACTGAAGAGGAATCAGAATCGAGGTGAAACAAGTTATATTTTCTATAATGTGAGGACTATGAATTTCAGAGTTTCTCATCAAAATGAAATTTGATTTCAATATTTTATTTATAATATTGAATGCAAATTTTAAGGGTATTGATTTCATACAATTCATCTAAAAAATTTGTCTGTAATTGCAAATAGTTTATCAGTTGGAATGTCAAATGGGAGTACTTTCAAAGAACTTTTTTATACTTGAGTGTTTTGTTGAACTTAACTTCGCCTTATTCAACAAACTTCACGCTCATATACAAAAAAGTCCCACTTTAGGAACTTTTAGGAACTTTGTCGAATTGACAAGACTACCTATTCCCATAAAATTCTCAACAAAACGTAGAAATATTACTGAATATCAAAATAATGTTTGTAAGAAAAAAAATATTTAGTAAATTTCCACCCCAGGTTCTATAATGTGGGATAGAAAAGTTGTGATATTGTTAAATAACTTAACATATTGTTGAAAATACTATAACAATCGATGGAACAGTTTGGAAGTGATCACTAAAAAGTCTTCTTCATGGGGACTATACATTGGCAAATAACGTCGAAAGAGGGCTAGTATACAATTAAGAACTCCTAGTGTTGTTTCCGAATTACGACCAGGTATTTCTGGGACACCCCATATCCATGAGTCTGTGGCTTCGAATGATTATCTCTACCCATTATCACATGTACTTCGGATTTAGAGGAAAAAGTTTACTATAAAAATTGTATATACAGGCCGTTTCTTTTATCATGTGGTAACATTGCTATATTCTAAACCGTAACAGATACGAAGACGATTAAATGGGAGAAAAGGTAACTATTGTGGAGAACAGTACAATGGTCAAAGAAAATTTACAGGGAGTCTCGCCCTTCCCGAGTTATACAGGGAAAACCAAAAATGCTGTTATTTGTTTTTTACGAATAGAACTGTTATTTCTGAAAATATAAAAAATTTATAAGGAAAGTTTTAATGTATTTAAAATGTACTATAAAAATGTAACAATGAATCTTTGATTAAACGTTTCGTGTCAACACGGCCACCATCAACATTTTTTTTTTTTCAAATACGGACCTGTCTATTTTAGTACAAATATTGATAAAGCGATAAAATCACAATTCAGTGGTATATCACACTTGATATTTTTATAACGTTTCATTTAAAATAACTAGCATCCTCAGTGACAACAATTTTTAATTACGGTCCTGTCGTTAGTTCTTTTGTAAATTATTTTGATTTCTTCAAAACCTATTCAACTATTGCCATACTTCAGACTTCACCCAATAATTTCGATAAGAAGATACCCCAACACAACGAACATTCGTATTTTTCCTTCTTGGGCATTTTTGTATTACAGAAATCCTTGTTTCAAGGCTGATTTCTTCTGAATCAATTATTTCTATAATTCTCAATCCTGGAAGTAACGAAAATATTAGTTTTTGGTCAAAATACGACTATTGTGTGATATGGTACAATTAAATAGCATATCACTTCATTTACCATTTTTAAACAAGTAGGCTTTGCTTGGTTTCTATGGCAGGACAAATAAATGAGTTGTTGATACGTGTTAAGAACTGTCAGTCGTTTATACACTCAGGCCGCTCGTCCACGGAGCAACTGGTTTCTGACTGTTTTAATACGTGCGTCACTTCTTGCCAGTTTCTTGTGCGTCCCTGCATGTTGATTCAAATTGTATGTCGTACACGGACGTACCAGTCACGGATCGGTAGCGTACTTGCAAGTGATTAGTCGCCAAGAGACTAGCACTGTCGGTCGCCGAGGGATAGTTTGTTTAGATATTTCACACAAAAATATGAATGAACAAAAGTTGAACGTAAAATTTGTACAGAAAGTGGAAAAAATTCCTTGTTTGTACAATTATAAATTGTCTCAATACTCCAGAAAAGATATAACAGAATCGGCATGGAATAAAATATGAAAAGAAATGAATATGACGGGTACGTATATATTATATTAATTAACATCTTCTTTGTATTTTTGTTAGTTGATTAATTGAAAGACATTTCAGAGACCCAAAGCAAAAGGATTAACACTCAAATTTTGCTTTCGTTTGAAGAAAAAAACACACACACAAGTTTTATTTTTGTCTTAATAAGTAACAAACAAGTATGGATGAACCCAGAATCGCCTTCTTCTGCGTCTATATCTTCGATTGTAATAGTACAATACAGCCATCTCGTCCAAATCATCCATAATTTATCACAACACACCGCCAAAAAGTAAAAGTACTTCGCATTTCAATAAACTATCGGATACTGATATTTTTCTAATAACGTTTGCGTCGCTACGTGTACGAGAAATGAGTACCCAACTGGTTTGTTACTACGGTATTAAAACAGTTTCATCAGAAACCAGTTACTCCGTGGACGAGGGGCCTCAGTCATATCAAAGATGTATTCAAATGACGAAAGGACTGATATGCTATTTGCTTATGCAAAATCAAATAGAAATCCTCTTTTGGCAAAAATTATGTAAGGTGAGCTATACCCAAATCGTCGTATTCCAAACATTCAAATTAGACGATTAGAAAGAAATTTGAGAGACTGTGTTGTTACTGGAAGTGTGCGGAACCAAATAAATGTTTTAGGTAAGCAAATATTACTTCATAAAGATTAACAAAGTGACGAAAATATTTTTTTTCAATTTAGGATTGGTCAGTTACAAAAATATTTCTAATCAAGATTGTTCTTTACGAGATATTGCCCACGAACTAGGGATTTCTGTAAAATCTACCAGAAATATTTTGAAAAAGAACAAATACAAATGCTACAGGATACGCAAAGTTCATCACCTCAATGAAAGGGATTACGGAAGGAGAGTACGATTTGCGATGTGGTTGAGATGTAGAAATAGGGAAAATGGAAATATTTGTAATAAAATAATATGGATGGACGAATCAAAATTCACCAACAATGGTTGGTTTAACAGAAACATCCATTATAGGTGGAATAATACAAATGAACATTTACATAGAGAAACCAATTTCCAGGAAAGGTTCGGAATAAATGTTTGGTTGGGAATTTTGGGAACAAACATACTAGGTCCTTTCTTTTACGACGAGCATTTGAATGGTGGAATGTATTTACATTTTCTATCCAATGAGTTTGATTGCTACTTAGATGAATTGCCACTGAACATCCGCCGTGAAATACAATATTTTCAACAAGACGGTGCCCCTCCCCATAATGCAGCAATATTAAGGGAACATTTAGATGCAATATTCCCATGAAAATGGATTGGAAACAATGGACCAATTGCCTGGCCAGCTCGATCCCCAGACCTGACTCCTTTAGATTTTTTTGTCTGGGGATACATAAAGGATATAGTTTTTTCTTAACTAGTACAGATATCGACCATCTCAAACAAAAAATAAGAGATGCATGTAATAGCATTACATCCATCATGCTAGAAAATTGCCACAGAAATTGTATGGACAGACAACTTATGTGCATTCAACAAAGAGGTCGGCAATTCGAGCATTTAATGTAGGTTATCATGAAGAATTCATTTTCTGTATTGGTTTTATTTTCACTCAAAAATTCAATATGAAATAAATTGTTTTCTGTTTGTTTGATTTCTTCTACTCTTAAGTAAGTTTATTTCCGAGGTAAATTGCTATCGTTCGTCTCTGAAACTACAGATATCTTTTATTATAGTGTAAACATAATTTTAATAGATACATTTATTCAAAGCGTCACTGATAATTTTTATATCGGAGAGTTAGGTTTTGTGTAATCCATAAACGACCCAACGACAGGACCGTAATTAAAAAAATTTGTCACTGATGATGTTAGTTATTTTAAATGAAACGTTATAAAAATAGCAAGTGTGATGTACCACTGAATTGTGATTTTATCGCTTTATCAATATTTGTACTAAAACAGACAGGTCCGTATTTGAAAAGAAATGTTGATGGTGGCCGTGTTGACACGAAACGTTTAATCAAAGATTCATTGTTACTTTTTTATAGTACATTCAAAATACATTAAAACTTTCCTTTTCCATTTTTTTATATCTTCAGAAATAACAATTCTATTCGTAAAAAACAAATAACAGCATTTTTAGTTTTCCCTGTATAACTCGGGAAGGGCGAGACTCCCTGTAAATTTTCTTTGACCATTGTACTGTTCTCCACAATAGTTACCTTTTCTCCCATTCAATTGTCTTCGTATCTGTTACGGTTTAGAATATAGCAATGTTACCACATGATAAAAGAAACGGCCTGTATATACAAAGAACCTACTTTTCAAAAATATTTCCTAAGAATAAAAGTTACTGTACCTAGAAGTAACAGACTGACTTTTTACATTTTTAAATGGAACTATTTTTATGAATTCATTGCATTCTATTGTAAAACTCATTTTGTTGAAAAATAGAACAATTGATAAATTAAATATTGATAGAAAGCTGAAAATGATATTGAACATCGACGTTATAACTTTTTTAATGCCTATTATAGGTTCTCATTATCGTATAGATCTTCTTTAGTGCTATTTCAGTAAAAAATAACATTCAAAATAACGAACTAAATGTTGATTCCTAGTTTCGTTAATTCTGTCTACAATTTTGGAGAAGGCTTTTTTCAAAATAAAATCTACCAATAACAATATTTGGTATATTCATTCTCCAAGACTGAGATCGATAGTTCACTTACATGATGTTGATTGACAAAGAAATGCTCAATACACATGAACCATCCTGTAAAAACTCGTACAACCATAGATTTTATCAAAGCTCTTGTTAGGGTATTCTCAAATAAACAATAAAATATAGGGTGTTCCATTTAAAAACCATTATGTTACTCCCATTTGTGTAAGGAAGGTCCTATCTATATCTACAACTATTTCTTCTAAATCGAATGAAAAGTATTCAACTTTTCTTTGAAGGTGTTCAATAATATATTTTTTAACATTCATATAAATGACAAACAATACATGGATACGAAAAAAGACATAATTGATGTTATCAAAAAAAAAAAATCTAAAACATGGCGATACAACATGAGTGTCTCTGAATTTCTTCCCATTATCTCAACTGATTCTTTGTTTACGTTTTCAAACATGTGTGTTGTAAACGTAGCCAACCTCCAAAAATATCTAGATCTTCACTAACTGCCTGTATCAATTAGATCATTGCTCGCTACCAAAAATGGAGGGTAATTGCACGGAACGCGTTCCTCAATGGTACTTTGACACCCCCGAGAATCGTTGCAAACCATTTTATTACTCTGGTTGTGAGGGTAATGAAAATAGTTTCGAAACAAAAGAAGCATGCGAGAATGACTGTCCGAGGGACATTGGTGAGTTTTATGTGTTAACACTTGTCTGGTTGCTTGCGTTGCATCATTGGAGGGCATGACTTTGCTTGAGCATTTACTGAAGTAATATTAAAGGTATTTCAAACTGGTTATTATTCATATATAACTACATATGCCATTTCCGGTTCCATTTATTTTTATATAAACAGGAATATAAAACGCCAGACCAATAACATAGATACACTGTAATATACGAACATAAGATTATATACGAACAGAATCGAAAACTACATAAACTGTACTTGGCGAACCCTGGACTGAATTCTATCCAAATATAAACTCTAGTAAAGTTCCATCACAAAAATTAGCCACTATGAAGTGTACATATTTATACAGGGTGTCCGGTAAACCTTGTACAATATTTAAACTGGTGATAGACCAGGTCATGACTGTTCAGAATATCGAAATTTTACCTTAGTAAAAATCTCACTGTTTTTGAGATAATGAGCATTTTTTAATTTCTGGAAAATCACTACCTCACCTTGGATTTTTGAATGCCATGTATACAAATTGGGACGAATTCAAATATCAGACAGAAGTCACAAGTTGTTCAAACAAAAGTTTTTAATTTTCGACAAGGATTCATCTCTTAAAAAAGTTTACACTTATTTGGTTACACCCTGTATATCTGCCGGTCTGTGAAACTTCGTTGGAATCTGGATGTTGGACAAATGCGACATTTATCACAAGAATTCGTATTAATCGGTGCCATGTCGGATAATCGACATTTCATTTCGATAATTTTATTAGGCCTAATTACATGAAAAGTTAATTTTATTGACATACTATTTAATGCAACCAAGTAGTCCATTCTTTATTATTAATGATTATTTCCACATTTTGTCTTGATAAAATCTAAATAAAATAATTTTTGTTTTGGTGTTTGGGTAGTTTCCTTTTTTTCTTGAATAAAAGTTGAATGAAGCCTAGATTAAAACCACGCCTAATTCAATGGAAATCACTTCTTCCAAAAATAATTATAGTTTGTTTTATATCATGGTAGAGTCTGGACAAAATGAGCATTCTTTTGAAATGAATGTCTACTTCCAATTGGTTATGTTTCTTTCAGATAATAATGTCAAACTTTTTAAAAAAAAATTGATGAAACTCAAATCTGTCATTTTACCCTCATTTCTTGAAAAATGTTTTCACTTTCAGAGAAACTGTTCTGTATGTCTAGAAGCATGACTCATCAGTAATCTTCAGCAGCAAAAATATTTGGATTAGTCCCAGTTTGTATACATGGCACTCAAAAATCCAAGGTTGCCCATGCCCATTATCTCGAAAACGGTGATATTTTTACTGAGGTGAAATTCCGATATTCTGAACAGTAATGACCTGGTCTATCACCAGTTTCAATATTGTACAAGGTTTACCGGACACCCTGTATAAGTAAAACACGGGTTTTGTATAGTAGAGAGTTTTCTTCATATCATTGTGGGAATATTGAATTCAGACCTCAATATTTCAAAATGTGATGATATCAGAACATGGAATGGAAGTAATCATAACTTCCTAGACTGACATTTCGATCTAATGGAAATCACCATTTCGTACTATTTTATGATTCCAAAATATCAATGAACAGAATGATACTTTGGTGACAGAACAACGTTGCTAGATTTCATTAGGTACAGTGCTTGCCCAAAATTCAACACCAACCTTTTTGTAACATCTGAACCAATAGAGATATGGGTGAAATAGGAATGAATATATTACTTTTCGACTATGAATTAAATTCATAAGTAACTCTTATACTTAGATATCTCAAGTTGGAAGAAGGGTTGCTTTTAACGGATCACTCGGTTTCAGTATCGATCTTGTTTGGTTCAAATGTTAGAAAGGTGAAACTATTGCTAGGCACTATTCAGTCCCCCCATAAAGCGTGGAATATAGCTATTTACACCAAGAGGAAAATCATGCTTTTCCTCCCGCGGATAGTTATTAATAGTGCATTAATATGCGCGGGAGGAAAAGCATTTTCCTCCTGAGGTATGTATATGGTTTTTTCTACTACCTTTAAGGTCGTCATTTTTATAACGTCCTAAAAATTATAATACGTGCATACTTATAAGATCAACTGCAGAAAGTTGTGGAACTATATAATGCGGCTATATGACAAAATATTAAGTAAGCGTTGCGTCGTCGTCATTGTGTTAACAACGATTTGTTGCTATGGCGTTGTTTGGTAATACAAACATAACAGTTGTCATAAGCTGTCACGTTGTTTACCCTTTTAAGTTGCTTCTAAGTTTTGAAAATGAGTTCTAGCGAAGACGACCTGCCAAAAGATCTCGCTGAAGAGGCAAAATTGATTTCAATGCATCTTCTTCCTGATAAATCGAGAGGAAAAGTACTATTTTCCTCCTTTCTTTAGGAGTCGAAAATGAAGTTTTCTATTGAGGTAGTAGAAAAAATTCATTATTACTGAATATGAAAATATGTTGGAAAAATCTTTGGATTGGCCTGTGTCATTCTCCGAGAAGTCTGTTTTTGAATCATATTCAAAATATTTAGGGTAATCCGCATTTGAGTAAAAATTACATTGTTTTTTTTAATGGGTCACCAAGTATATGTCTACATATTTGGTTAGGGGTCGTTATTACAAATCCAATGATAGCAGGTTTGATGGGATTACGTCAAACGGCTGCGGAGATGTGGGAGAAAACTACATCGTATGTCTAATGAGTATGACTTAGATAACACACGATTCGGAAGGGTAAACATCTGAAGAAAAAAAACAGAATTCTTTGGGAGATCGTTTATAACAAACAGTCGTTGCCGTTGTACAAGTATCTGTTAGATTTAATTCAATACCCGTCGTGGTCTTAGCCAGGGGAGTAGTTGTTTTCTGTCAGGTACTTGCCTTAATAAGCCTACTTAGTAGGTGTATATGGGAGTAAAGGGTTCATCATCGGTCGGCAACGACTGTTCGTTATAAACGATCTCCCAAAGAATTCTGTTTTTTTTTTCACATAAATCTCTCAACCCGGAGATTCGGAGTGTTCTTCCTTTGCTCGCTAGGTGGAGCGGCCTAGAAATCGCTTTATCGTGTGAACCAGAGTTGACCAAGCAACGAAGTGTGTAATGGTTTGGACGGGGAACAGATGGCTTCAGTGCTGTCTGTGTTGACCTACCCTTTGCACTGATGAGAGGCAACAACCTCGAAACTAGTCTGTCCAAATCAAAACATAATTCTGCTGTTTGGTCACAGAGGGCACTTGCAATTGCGTCCTCTGATATTTTGAGGCACGTTGCACAAGTATCTGTTAGATTTAATTCAATACCTGTCGTGGTCTTAGCCAGGGGAGTAGTTGTTTTCTGTCAGGTACTTGCCTTAATAAGCCTACTTAGTAGATGTAAATGGGAGTAAAGGGTTCATCATCGGTCGGCAACGACTGTTCGTTGTAAACATCTATGTCGCACTCATCGGGAATATGGAAAAATACACTGAGTGTCCCATAAAAGCATATTACTCAAATGCTGATAACCATAAATATTTTGGGTAGGGTTCAAAAACTGAGTTTTTGCAAAATATTTCCACATTCAGAAAAAAATTATTTATTTCATACTGTATGTATTCAAAAGATATGAATGATGTTGGCAGACTGCATTACAAATACGTAATCGAATGTTATGTAGGTCTCTATCGTTGATATAAAAAAAAATATTACTTAATTTGAATCGGGAAATGAATATATTGCAGGTATACTGAATTAAAAATTTAAAATATCAAATTTATAACTAGGCAGTGCTTGCACTTTCTCTCATTACGTACTAGGTGTTCTTTGCCAAAGACAACAATTCAAATATCGCCTGAACAACAATACTGGAGGTGTCCTCATATAAAACCTATGAATCAGGTTTTCATAAACCATAAACATTACTGTTAACTTTTATACGGTTTGACGTACAAACATACTACTTTTTGAAATAACAGGCATGGTGGTGCCCGATAAAGGGTATGTGGGAATATATCATGGCATGGGGGGTTATATTATACAGCTTTAAAAAAATAATTCAATTCTCTTTTTCATCGATTTTTTTTCTTTGCCATTCTAAAATTTTTAGTGCCCCCTCCCCAGCGCTATCAGTCGGGTAATTTCAATGTATCTTGTGTCAAAAAGTAGTATCGGTAATATCATTCAAGTATTTTTTTGTCCCATGGTTCCACATCAATCCGTTGAGAGATATCGAGATATGGGTGCCATTCAGATCCGCACTTATCCTTGATATTTCTAGTGCATAACATTAAAAAATATATTATCGAGATCCGAAAGAGTTAAGATGGTTAAAAGAGAATTGAATTCTCTTTTCAACGATGTATCACTTGACCCACATGCCATTTGCAATTTGCAATTTTAAATTAATCGCCCACCGCTCCTTCTCTCAAGCAACCATATTGTCTTTTATTTAAAATAATAATCGGTGATGCCATTCAAAATGGTTTCTGTTCCATGTTTATACGTCAAACAATTAAAAAATTAATGGGGGTACTAAAAAACGCTGTACTGTATACTTATACGAAGTTTGAGTTCAATCTTTAAAAAAATATGAAAGTAAAATTTCTGAAACACTCGTTTTTAAATTTGAGGTATCTTCATGACACCTTGATAATGAATGCGTATTAAAAATTTTAGAAAATGCCAGTTCACAGGAAACCTGTGGGCCGTGGTGGTCGGCTGGTAGAAGCGTACGCCTCGCAAGCGTGGGGTCGTGAGTTCGATCCACCGATTCACCGGTCTCGTGCATGACATCACACGTTAAAAGGTAATGGCTGCGTCTTCCGTAGCTCACACAAGTCTCTCGAAGACTTCCGAGGATTGCGCGTAGGGGTGCAATCGGTTGACGGAAATAACAATTTTAACAACAACAACAACAACAACATAAAATTGAAAATTTCCCCAACACCAAAACTACGTTAATGCAACTGGATGCGCATTTCTAAACGCTTTTAGCTTTGAAAGTATTGCTTATTTATATACTTTCTGATCTTGAAATAGAAGTAATATTCTCTTTTTCATACTGATGATATTTTCTGACGATAACAGCTAAAGACACCTGTGAACTCCCGGCTGAATCTGGAGGTTGCTCCAATTACGTATACCGTTGGTTTTATGATACCAGAGAAAAATCTTGCCGCCAATTCTATTATGGTGGATGCGATGGCAATGGAAATAACTTCCAAACCCAGCAACAATGTCAACAGAGGTGCGGAGATCTTCCACCAGTGGAACCTGAACCAGAACCTGAGCCTCAACCGGAACCACAACTTCAAACGGAGTCACAACCACAACCGGAACCACAACCACAGCCTACTTCTCAACCAGACGAGCCTTTCAGGACAGGTAATTAAAATGTTCGATTCTTGTCTCCTGTGTTAAAGTATTTCCGACCACATGAAAGTTGGTATATGAGTGAACATCAATTTCAACTTTCAGTGGTTTCCCTACTCTCCGTTGGCATTCATGAATATGATTTCATTGCTTTTAATTACTTTATTCAATTCCTGACAGTATTTAAAATGTTAGTATTATTATTATTACAGAAATGTGCTTCTTGCCGAGCAAGACCGGCCCTTGCAGAGCATCCTTCAACAAGTATTTCTATGATAGCACGGACGGAGTGTGTAAAACCTTCATTTATGGTGGCTGTAATGGTAACAGAAACAACTTCGAAACTCAACAAGAATGTCTTCAGTATTGTAGTAATGCGCAAGGTAATATTTCTAATAGTTTCGCTATGCAACAAGTTAGTTCATTACCGACTTCTTATTTTTAGACTTCTGTACTCTGCCACCTGTTGTTGGTCCATGCAATAACACTTATGTCCAATATTACTTCGATCCATCTAGTGATTCGTGTCGACCATTCAACTTCGGAGGTTGTGGTGGAAATTATAATAGGTTCCAAGATCAGGCAACGTGTGAACAACGCTGCAAGAGAACAGCCTCACCACCAGTCGCAACTCAAGCCCCTCCAAGTAAGTAACGAATAGAGTATATTGAAACATATTCTCAG
Organism: Chrysolina oricalcia; assembly: GCA_944452925.2. NCBI lineage: Eukaryota > Metazoa > Arthropoda > Insecta > Coleoptera > Chrysomelidae > Chrysolina > Chrysolina oricalcia. The sequence goes on along the minus strand of OX101817.2, from coordinate 22,157,384 downwards.
ATAATATAACTAATTCACACACAGGTCAAGTCAAGTTCGAGATATTACGTTCCAAGAAAAGCAATAGCCATGGAAAAATACACTTAGAACTTCACTGAGAAGGAGTTCAAGAAAAAGCTGTATGTATTCCAGCTGTTTCATATATAACCCCAAGATATTCTTTCAACTATCGTTGATTAGGAATAAAAGTGCTTGGTCGTTATTCTCCGACCACAGCTGTTTATCACCATATATGAACGTGAGGAAAGGTGTTTTCAATTCATTTTCCAATGTGGAGGATATCATTATTAAACAGTTTTATAGGCTAGCTGCTAATTAGTGCATTGAACCAATCAATTAGTAATACTTTGGAGATGAGAGAATACAGCACCCATACCAAAGTCAGAGGAATCCGTCTGTACGAGAAAGGAAAGTTCGAAGTATGGACAGGTCCAAATGGTAGCAAACACAATGTGGTTATTAAGATTGTTGGAGGCTTCCTCGCAGAATGCACTGCACTCAAACTTTTAGTATTTTCTCAAGAGGTTGCTGAGAGGCGATATAGAAGATGAAATGTTCGGTACGAATCTACGATACCAAGATGCGAGTTCATTTGGCCGTCTCACATCACTCAAGGATTTGCCTTCATCTTTTCTGGGTCTACCATTAGTCCACCTACACCAACTACATTGCCAAGGTACCATAGCTCTGGCTCACAAAAACTACATTTTTCGCGATTCAGGTTTAGACCAGCTTTCTCGAAGCGATCCATTACTCCACGTAACATCTCCAGATGTTTTTCGAATGATAACATCATCAAGATACACGAAATCCGACTGTTCCAAGTCGTACCCTATTACAATTTTTTCCAGGTAGACGGTTTATTGTCTGAGCCCATTGGCATTCTCTGAAACCGAAAGAGGCGTCAAGAGCTGGCAATCCAATGTGAACCACACAAAAAAACTACTGCCAATGTTATTCATTAACATACTGACATAGCAAGACCATATTCCTTGAGTTAGAGATACGAATCTACTTTAATACTCCATCAGGATAACCTCCAACAAAAATACCAAGCTCTTCTGATGCCTTCATCTATCACCTTACCAAGTTTGTAGAATAACTGATTCTAATGAGCTGAAGTTATTATTTGAAGAGATTCAAACATTCGTAATAAGCTTGGTTCCAATACTCGAACAAAAAAGATAAAGCAGGATTCAGCTGAAATATTCATCATCATCATTGGCCTGGAATTATTACAAATAATCACAACCCTGACAGGAAAGAAGTCCTTGCCCCACTGGAAAATTTTTACCAATAAATGGTAAAAAAATATGGCTAGTCATATATTCAGTGTGTGTATCTTACCATTCAGCTGGAAAGCAACCTAGAAGGGAGACCGTGTCGGAAAAAACAACAACTGCTCTGAGCAGAAATCATGGGGACATGGCATTGGAGGTAGATGACAAATCAAACCTCCAATGGAACTTCACAGACCAGTGCGTGTACATGGATAATTGAGTGGGGATACAGTAGCATGAGAAGGAAAGTTAGTCATGATAATAAATACGATGTTCTTTTTATTTCAGTTCAAATCGACATGTGTCAACGAGATGCTGATCCTGGCAACTGTACTGATAACTCTGTTGCCTTCTTCTACGACAGGGAAACCTCGAAATGTACTCCATTTACGTACACAGGATGCGGAGGAAATGACAATAGGTTCAATAGCGAAGAACAGTGTGAACGCCAATGCGGAGTTTTCAGAGGACATGGTAAATATACTCAGGAATAATAATTTGATACAATAACTCATCATCACACCTCTAAAAAGTTTGCAGAAAATAGTTTCATTCAATAATTTTTCTTGAATATTATAATGGAAATCGTAACCTAAACAGCTCCCGTTATTATGTGGATATTTTTTCATTCTCTCGTTGCATCTAAATGAGTAATTATAATAATGATAACTTTTCAATTCTTAGACAATATAACAAAAGTAAAATGTACTGAGGTATATACTAGAATTAAGGCAGCAGTATTGTTTTGTTTTGAAAGTTACTACCTACCTTCAAACAATAATAGAGTAGATGAGGAGTTGGGACAGATTTGGAACAATCCCTCCACTTGTTTTGAAGACCAATCACAAGAGCCCTCCCCTCTACAAGCTCCTTTCATTCAGTATTTTTGCCTACCGGTATTTATTCTATTTTTGCTATTTCACTGTTTCTTAGTAGTTATTGAGTTTTGTGATTATTTTTTATAAACATTAGAAAGGAACTTGTTTGATTCGGAAGCAGTATTTTTGGAACTGATCCAATGTAGTGGAGTGGAGTGTTTGAAACGTGTGTCATTTTATAAAATCAAAAAGAATGTATGTTCTGTATTCCCATTTATTGAATGAGTTACTGACGTGAATGGACCTTTACATTTATGAAAAATAAATTGCAAAACTCTTTTAAATATATAGATTCTAGTCTGAAACGTCCATTTAACAAAGAGTTCCACTATATTTTTTTCATTTTGAAAGAATATCTCTTTTGAAAGTGTGCCGGTGACGTCACGTTCATCGGAAACAACCCCCACCATAATCCAGGTTCCGAAACATTGAATACCGTTCTCCTCAAAAATATAGATTCTAGCTTGGTATAAGTCATTGAGAAAAAATTGAAACTTCGTCACTTGATCAACTCATAGAAAAAAATCCACATATTAGCTACTTTTTATTGTATTTGTAAGTTTCAAATTTCCTGAACGGACCATCCTTTCGATGAAGAACGAGCATTGACAACACCGCAAATCATTATGACAGTTCTCATGCAACAAAAGTGATCTCGAGATTTGAGGTTAATGTTTGTTTTTCTTACATTCGACATTTAAGTGGTACATTCATTAATACTGTAGCGAGGTGTTATTATGATCGATCTGGTGTGAATTTATCTGTGTATTAAATGGATGCTGTTATGCAGCAATGAGTCAAGCCATATTTTTTAATAATTGAGCTATCACAATCATTGGAATCGCCAAAGTGTTATTCTACAATAAGCAAAAATGATTCAACCCGCAATTGTAAGTGGGCTCCATCCACTGACGATAGTATTAAGCCACATTCCATGATCTGCCAAACTATTTTGATATTTTTTACGAAACTAGCTGACTGTGGCTTGACCCATTATTGCATAACATTATCCAAATATGGCAAGGTTTCGTGAAGGGAAGTTCGGATAATTTACAGAGGGTAGATTATGAGATGATTGACTCTTTCTATTTAACAAATATGAATTTATTTTTTGCAATCACTTAAATTCAAAATCGTTCGTTGAACGCTGCTTGAATACTGTAATATTAAGTTGGAAATGTTCTTCACAAAAACATAATTGTATTTCCGCTTTTAACACAAGGTTTATTCATTGCTTCGAACCACATTATTTAGGACCATAAAAAATTGTTTATTAGAATATCTACTGGTGTTCAGACAACCAGGTACGAAGGACCTTTTCGACATGTTCGCAGTTATTGCAGGGATACAGATTCAGGAATTAGGAAAAAAATTTAGAGCACAAACAACAAAAACATTTCAAAAGTTTGAAAACTGCATTAATCTCAAAAAAGAAATCAAGTAGGGCCTGTTCGTTTGCAGCATACATATTTGATGGAACTGCTCTACTTGTAATAAATATTAAAGTAGGCAAACGAGTTAAACAGAGACAAACGATTCTTATTGATGCTCCGTGAAACAGACGAACGAACCCATCTGGTATCAAATGACAACTGTCATACGACACATTATATTCAAATAAGAATTTGAGATTCCACGGTGCACAACTTTTACAACGTTGCCAAGTCTAATTTTGATGAACGTGACGTCACGATACCACTTTTCTTCTGATTATAGAGAAACTAGCGGTCAGAAAAAATAAATAAAAATTCCCGAGTGATATTAGCGTATACACTTTCTAATTACAGTGTTCTCTTATATGTCGTGGAAAGGTCCATTGAATACTTTGTAAATCCTTCAATGTTCGTCTAAAAGCTTTAACCACTGTTACAGCTATATGTGATATGGAGCGCGATCCTGGGCCATGCAACGGGTACTTCGTCAAATACTACTACAATAAGGATTCCGGCCGATGCCAGCAATTTGCTTATGGTGGTTGCCAAGGAAACGGAAACAGATTCAGCTCCAACGAAGAGTGCGAACAAATTTGTGTCGTACATGATGAATCCAAGCCAAACATCACGAATACAGGTGAGTCTCCATACTTTCACTGATCACTCTTGTATAAACTGTTTTCAAAGCTAATAATGGAATGAGCATGAACTGTATTGTAACCACTCAATTTTCTGTAGCTATCTGTCAACAAAAGGTTGATCAAGGCACTTGCCAAGGAGGGTACCACAAGCGTTGGTACTTCAACGATGAACGAGGGGAATGCCTCGCATTCATCTACTCAGGCTGCGGGGGAAATTTCAACAGTTTCAAATCTTACCGCTCTTGTCTTGATTTCTGTAGAGAGCTGTTGCCTCGAACTGAAGCCAGTAAGTCATGACACCGCACTGCACTGAACATTACTCACGCACTTTTCGGCTTTTCTATTTATCTAGCTCTCACTGCATATCTTCCATGTTGCACCAATTTCATATTGACTAACATTTTTATTCTCTTTGGACAGCTATTTCTTCGTTGTATCATGCATAACAGAGATCTATAATGTTCAAAAAGAGAACTAACTAATTTTATTACGTCATTTTTAATAATAATGTGTAATAATCTGTTAACTCGTTGTTTAAAATATGATGGATTCAACCATATAGCTAGTAAACCCAATCAATGTGCTTTTTTTTGTGATGAAGAACATACATTGGAACAATGTAAAAAGCATGAAAATGACTGAAAATGTGGAAATTGTTTGTTAGCAAACCAGAAATTCCAAAAAATATATAAAATAGACCATTCAGCAGATGATATTGGTTACTGTGAAAAGTTTTAGCACTATATGTTGAAAAAATAGAAAAATGCTTTTCATGATCAACAACTATACCCATACTTTCGTTATTATGAATACCAACATCACCCAATACTTTCAGTATTTCAGACATCAACATAAAACACTTGAATGTATGAACAACTTGATATATCTTAATTATGATGACAATTGTTTATGAAAGAAACAGTACGCAGATACGAGTAATTCAGCATGTGGAAAGAGTTTAATTTTAAATTGAACCAGTGAAAATTCTGTTCACACACTAACTGTGTGTGCAAGACGGAAAACATCAGTTCTAGACCATCACTGCTTCAGAAACACTTTATAATTTTTACCTAAATTCCAGATGAATAAAAAATAAGATGTATGATTTAGAAATAATGACCACAAATTTGGTTAGGGATAGAAGAGAAAAAATGGTACATTTTTTTGTACTCCACCAAAAAAAGAACGAGGAGGGGTATAGGAATTTTCATCAGGTATAGGATTGAATTTGGAGTTGAAGCAAGAGAAGATCAGCTAAAATATTTATTGCTGTAAAACATAAAATCCCAGATTTTATGATTTGTAGCTTATATAGAATCCTAAAACGGATACGCAAAATTTCCAGATTTCACTTCATAAAAGGTTTGAGAATGAAAATGTGAAATTTTCTGTTTTGGCGACACAAATATTAATATTTACTGTAAATGTATATTTCATCTATAAAATGGCAAAAAACAGATTCAAACCACGTTTCTGATCCTCCAATTATATAAAATCATTTGAAAAATTGATCAATTCTGAACATTTCAATTTTCTTGAAAAAAGAAGCTACTGTATAATAGCGGACAATGTTTTCTGCAAATCTGAACTCTGAAGACACTGATGCAGCTGGGATGGACGTTGTTTTGAATATTTTTGACAAAGATAAGAAATGTACCTCCTTGTGTGAAGTATTTGATACAATTGACCACGATATATTACTTAAAAAAACTGTAAGTATTGGTTTTAGAGGAAGTCTACATAAATTATTTCAAAAACGATTTATGCGATAGAAAACAATATGTTCATTTTGGAAATGATCGAAGTTCACTGAAAGATATAAACTGTGGGGTACCACAAGGTTATATCCTAGGCCCGGTTTTTAATTCTTATGTATAAGTCATTTCCAAAATTGATTTCTAATGGGGTACTCGTTGTTCGCTGATGACACCAGGATTATACACTTTTCGAGTAATCATAATGAAACACCAATTGAAAAAATAACACTTCAACTTGGGTACAAATATATGCATTGACACTCATTAACATCTTCTTTCATGAATATTTCAAAAAAGGTGATGGATATTCCAACTGTTTCAATTAATTTAAATGATAAAACTATAAAATATCCACACAAAATAAAGTTTTGAGGCTTATATATCGATGAAAGACTATTTTGGAATAATTATATTGTTGAAATCAGAAATAAAGTAGCCCTGCAGATCGGTGTTATTTCCAAAATAAGAAACTAGATACTTTCGAAATTTCTTCAAAATATCTATTCTATCTGTCCGCAGGTCGGTATTATTTTCAAAATAAGAAACTAGATACCTTCGAAGTTTGTTTAAAATATCTATTTCTTTCTAATTCATTCACATCTGCAAGACCTATTTTCTATATGGGGTACGGCAAGTAATTGTTTTTTGAATTATTTGAAGAAACTACAAAATAAAACAACCAAATGTAATTAAAAATTGCATTATATGGAACAAACAATTAATGTATGCAAACCAAATAGTTTGCTATTACTTAGCTGAATAATTGTTGTTTCAACCTCTTAATTAGAAATGTAAAAATCTCGAATTTAATTTTTACCACAATACCAGATAAACAAAATTGTTAGCTGCTTAGTAATTTCAGAACAAATTTTGGAAAAAATATGTGTTGATCATAATGGCACAGTGAGTTACAATTTGATATCTGATGAAACAAAAACTTACCTAAAGAATTCTGGAACAAATTGAAAAACAAATTTTGAGGTTGATTATTTAATGAATTTGACCACTTTAGATATAGGTTGGAAACTAATAATTATCAATTGTTTCAGTAGGTAAATTATTACATCTAAATTCACCACATTTTATTTTGAAGAATTTTGTATTTTGAGCAAATGTCTGCAATTTTGATTCTCAGAATTATTTTTTAAATATGTATTGATTACATTCTCTGTATGTTTATTTATGTTAGTCCTAAGATTTGAGTTTTTTTCACTCTTTCTATAAACTTGTAATGTTTCTCGGGATAATAAAGTTGATTAAATATTTTCTGGTCAGGTTTTCTGATGTATGGACACTGGTACTGTACGTAGAAAAAATAAGAAACAAGTTCAACTCGAAAATATGAAAGTCGCAAAAAATTCTGAAATACGTTAGCTTCATGTCCTATTTTTTGACAAATTTTATTCAAACTTAGAAGATCGATTATACTAGAAAAACGTTATAAAATTTTATTTGTATCTACCATATATTTCTCTCCGATACACCTTGAGCATTTCCTGTCTCCTGACTAACCAATTGATATTATCAATGATATCTTCTGTTTCAGTGACACCTGTTATAGCAACAGAAAACCCAGCGCACTCTTGCCGAGCAGCGTTCGAAGAATGTACCACGATGAGATGTCCTTACGGCGTCGAACCGTACGTGGACGAGGACGAATGCAACAGATGTCGCTGCCGAGATCCCTGTGCAAGCGTAGAATGTCCGGAAGACGAAAAGTGCGCTATCGACATCAACATGAACAGGACAACATCGCAGGATGCAGACTTCATAGCTATCTGCCGAAAACGTAAGTATGATCAATACAGTATTCCATCGACAACTGAGATTTGTTATAATTTCGTAAACGAAGAAGCAGAAAAACTCTCCCTTTTTTCATTTCTCATAGCACTGCACTGCGCGATCACCAATGGCACCAGGTGGCGCACCAAAATTCTGGGAAAACAACAAGCTGTTTTTGTCGTTGAACCGGTATTCAATAATGTTTTAAAAACTTTTTCAATTTTACGTCATAGATTTGACTAATGGCTTCAAAATGGTGCATTCCGTTTTAAAACATTCTGTCTATGACGTCATTATTTCAACGCTAATATGAAAAGTTTTTAAAATGTCCCAAATAATTTTAAAACAGTGATACGACAAAAAACAGCTCAAACATCATTTACCTATGACTTGACAGTTGTTGTAGTCTTTTTGAAAAATTTTCAATTATTTAACTTTCACTTTTAACTCTCAACTTTGGACTGCTTCTTTAGAAATGCCTGTGGTGAATATTCATTTGGCTGAAATGTTCAGTATTTAAACGGAAAAAGTAGTCGAAAGGGAGGCAGTTATCATGTTTTATTTTGTGAGGTAGAGAATGTTGATGGGCAACGAGTTTTAGGACTTTGTGTGTAAAGTTCATTTCGTTTCCTTGATGAACTAGTTTCTGGAATTTTTTGATATGGAATGACCCCTTTCATCAATCGTTGCCTCTTGTTTTTAGAAAATAATCAGGTTGTAAACAAAAATTATCTTACTAGGTGTTCACTGCAAACCCTTGCTTCCTTATTGGCTTCCCGATTTCTAGTCTAATTCTGAATCTAATAAATAAGAGTGCAGGGGCGTGAATAATTCTTACACTGCGGCCCTGAACAAAATTGTTCTGACTTACTAGTCATATCAAAGCTATATGCTTTTTGCATTAAATCAGAAAAGTCTATTCAATCAACATTATGTTGCAGAAGGCTAACAAAATTGAGGTTAATCCGAACTATACCACCCCACCAAAAATATTTAATAGATCATGATATTTTTTCCTTTCTCCAAGTGTTGAAATTTTTGAATGTATAGTGGGCATATCTCTGAACCGTAAGCATATTTATTGACGCTAGAAAAAGGATATTTTCCTTTTTTATTAAAAATATATTTGGTAAAACCAATATTTAAATACGGTGATCCCCTTGAGGCTACTAATTAACTACAGACCTATCTCATTCATAACTAGATTTACCAAGATATTTGAAAAACTTTGGAAAATCAGGTTATGCTCCTACCTAGACAAATTCAATTTTATCTAACAGACAATATGGACTTCGAAGTGGTGAATCGACATAGGATGCCATTATACACCTAACGTCTGAAATGTTATATTATGCAATGAATACTAATAAAATGTCTTTGAATGTCTTCATAGAACTTTTAAAAGCCTTCAACACTGTTAGCCATGTATTATTATTGAAATCTTTGGAAGATGTGGGTATAAGAGGCTAAAGTTATTTGAAACGTACCTCACAAAAAGATATAAATTTACACAAATTAATAGTGTCAGCAGCGAGCAAAGAAGTTACTTATGGTATACCACAAGGATCCGTGCTGAAAACAATCCTTTTCAACATTAATTTTGATGATCTTTTCTCAGTTCCTACGGCAGGTGAAATCATAGCATACGCTGGTGATACTTGCTTCTTCTACGAAAAAGAAAATTGGGGAAAAGCCAATATACTGACAGAAAAAGATCTTGCCATTATTCGAACATAGTTCAATAGCAAATTACTAACAATAAACTTTACAAAAACATCGTTTCTTCCCATATATATTGACAGTAAAACACCACCAGAATTCCAAGCAATGAAAACTCTAAATAAAGCAAATATAAATGATGTTACTGAATTTAAATATATCGGAGTCGTCTTGGATTCAAACTGGAGATGCGATAAACACGTCAAACATGCTCTTAAAAAAGTTTGATTTTCAATACACAAATGTAAAGATCAACGAGATATTCTCAATCCTAAGATGCAGTAGCATGCGGAGGTGTTGGAAAAATTACTTTGAATTTATTCAAAAAAAGATCATCAAAGTTGTGTATGACAAAGATTTCACTCATCCATTTGTATTGTTTCTTTTCTAGTTGTCAAACCAGGTGTTTGCCCGAATTTGCTGATTGGGAATAACGAATGCGTGGACGAATGTAAAACAGATGCTGATTGCAACTTGTATTTGAAATGCTGTTCCACGGGTTGCGGTACTGCTTGTGTCGATCCAACGCCACCTGCCCAACTAGTCACACAACAACCTGAACCAGCTTTCACTGACCAGCCTGTTGTAGTTCCAAGTAAGTAGAATTCAAAATATTCTCACACATACTAGAATAGACAAATTATTATTAGTAGTCCTATATGTATGAGAAGAAAACGTCGGTTGAATGATTCGGAATAATATTGAAATCACTGAAAATCAAATATTGCAGGTTGATCGCTTTAAAGGTATGAAGATTTTTCGAATTGCAGATATTTTTTATTTCACTGTGTAAGTACAGTTTGAACAATCACAATCGGTCATGATTTCATATATTCCGTAATAATGAAACGATTATTTGATTATATACTTTTGCGTCGTTTACTTTTACTGAACTTTGTGACCCTTTCTAAAATACATATTATATAATAATAAATAGTAATAATAAATAATTTATAAGATAAGACAAATTTTATAAAGGCATTGTGTGAATGAATAGAGCCTAATGTACGAGGTATAGTATATACAGAGTGGGTCACGGTCGATGGTACCTTAGACGTTTACGGAGAACGGGAAATAGGATCATTCTGAAAATTTGGTTTCTCAAGTAGTTGCTCTTGGTCTATAGATCTAAAATATTTTCAGCAATGCAGCGTTGCCGCTTATACCAGAAAGTAGCAGCATCTTTGTTATTTCAAATGGGTCACCCTGTCTGATTATTTCTGCCTCATACTTCCCTATACCTATCTCTAACGGTTTTTGAGATATTGGTTATTTTCCATATTTTTTATCCAAAACATAGCTCGAATTGAATGTTTATTTCTGCGGTATTTGGATTCTTAGGAAGTTGCAATTGTGTGTTTAGTTCATAAAGATCATGTACATTGATTCTGTATAGAGAAGTTTGTTCTGCGTTATACAGGGTCGTTCAAATTTCATGATTTTACTGCTAGATACGAAAAGGGAACATCCTGTATATTATGAAATATCCTGAAAGATGACTAAATTTCCTTCGAACTGATATATCATGTTCCTATACCTAAATAGCCAGAATTCCGAGATAATAGCAATTTTCACTTGTAATCTCCCATGTGCTTGGCATTATTGCCGGAAATTTTTCGAGTACATGAATTTTCTTTAAAAATTCATGCACGAGATAAATTTACGACAATTAATTCAAGCACGAGGAAGATTCGGTATACATGACACCAGTGCACAGTAAACAAGACCTGCGCCAACGAGTGATCAACTGCATTGAAGAGCTAGATGCCAGTGAAATAAGGAGTGCTACAACTGTATCTCTAAATACCCGGATTTTGAAATGTTTGGAAGCCAATGGTCGGCATTTTGAAAATGTATTGTGAACGTTTTCTAATTTTTGACAGATAATTAATGAAATTATATTGTAATCGTACTAATTTCCTTTTGTTCATTGGTTGTAAATCAGGGTACGTTTCATTGAATTTTCTGCACGTAATTTTTTTTTCTTGCTATAATTCCCTCACATTTTCCATGAAGAATAAACAATTTCATCAGAACTTCGTTTGAAAAGTTAAGAAACACACAACGCCGGTGTTATTAATAGTGCACTAATTTTCAAATTTTCATAATGTCATGTACCATCATGACATTTAATAGCCACCTTAGATGAATATGAGAAAAATAAATCGTTTTTTTTTTTGAAAATTTCACACCTCACTTTTGTATCCAATCAAAAAATTTGTTCTTGTTTAGATACCAAGGCAACCCTAAAAATTTCCTTAAATTTTTATCCTCTTGGACCCTGGGCGAAGTTAATAAGTGGAAATTTTGCTGTCAAACATTTGATATGTGACAAGTTAATATTTTGATTTAATGTACAAATGGAGGTCTAGTTTTCATATGAAAGGAGATAATTATGTATTTACTAGATATTTGGAATGTGTCTGAAAATATTTTCTCCACGATTATTGCAGAAATTGTCAATTCTGAAATCATATTTCAGAAGAAGTTCAATACACCATTTGTTACAAGTTTTTATCACAAGTTCCGTAGCTCAGCGGTAGTGTTGCGGCCTATGAGTCGCTAGGTCGATCGTTCAATCACTATAAGAACACAACTTTTTAATTTTTTTTTTTGTTCCAAATTTAAACACATTTATTGATGAAAATTTTGTCAAGTTACATATCAATATTTCAGTGGTTATCAATAGTTCAGGTGAAACCATCGTTAGTTATTTCTTATGAATTGTTGGATGATATTCATTTCTCGGTGTGAAATTTTCTTACCGAATCCCCCTCGTGCTTGAATTAATTGCCGTAAATTTATCTCGTACATGAATTTTCAAAGAAAATTCATGAACTCGAAAAATTTCCAGCAATAATTCAAGCACTTGGGAGATTACAAGTGAAAATTGCTATTATCTCGGAATTCTGGCTATTTAGGTATAGGAATATGATATATCAATTCGAAGGGAATTCAGTCATCTTTCAGGATATTTCATAATATACAGGATGTTCCGTTTAAAAAAACGCACCTTCAACCCTTTTCGTATCTAGCAGTAAGATCATGAATTTTGAACGACCCTGTATAACGCAGAACAAACTTCTCTATACAGAATCAATGAACATGATCTTGATGAACTAAACACAAAATTGCAACTTCCTAAGAATCCAAATACCGCAGAAATAAACATTCAATTCGAGCTATGTTTTGGATAAAAAATATGGAAAATAACCAATATCTCAAAAACCGTTAGAGATAGGTATAGGGGAGTATAAAACAGAAATAATCAGAAAGGAATGACAAGTTCAAAAATGCGGTAATATACCCATTTGAAAGATGCTGCTACTTTCTGGTATAAGCGGCAATGCTGCATTGCTGAAAATATTTTAGATCGATAGACCAAGAGCAACTACTTGAGAAACCAAATTTTCAGAATGATCCTATTTCCCGTTCTTCGTAAACGTCTAAGGTACCATCGACCGTGACCCACCCTTTATATTAGGATACACTTATATACCTGTATGTAGAACGAGAATATAATATAAATATCTAAAATAGTACCTAACATCAACTCAGTTAAAGTATATAAAAAATGGTACCTACCTATTTCTCCTAATCCAATTCAAATAGAACAAAATGTTTAGAAGTGATTACAAATATTATGATGAATGGCAAACGAAATTTTAGATAGTAGGTAGTAATTTTATCATTTTGTTTTTGCCCATTCTGATAAACCAGTATAAACTTCTACTATATTCTTCTAAGAAATTTGAATTATTTCAAATATGTAGTTGATTTATCATATATATGACCCGTGTGCAAAACCAACAAAACGCTAAACATAACCAACAAATACTCAAGAAGGTTTGAAAATATATAATCCCTATTTATTCGACAATTTTCCTCATATTATATAAACCAATCATATGCCATCATTTTTTGAATTTTTTGAGAAAAGGACTTTTCGAAAACACTGTCTCCAGCCCGTGGTATTTTCAAATCGGTGTTTCGCTTCTTCCTTATTTATATGTTTCCAAAGTTACAACAATCACTGTAAATTTAGGAACGTCAGTATGACGGTTCAACTCTTCAACTGACATTAATGACACAAGATGAACAGTTTCTGTCTCCAGCCCGTGGTATTTTCAAATCGGTGTTTCGCTTCTTCCTCATTTATACGTTTCGATAGTTACAACAATTTCTGTGAATAGAGAAACGTCAGTTTGACGGTTCAACTCTTCAACTGACATTAACCTTCCGGTGGTCGGGTGGGGTCTGTGGGACAATCGTTTCTCGTTTCCTATTTGGATTCATCTGTTTCGTGGCTGATCTGTTTGCGCATGCCTGTACCTTTCAATCAACCGGTTCTAGAGGTACTGTTGAAAAAGTACCAGTCTATCTTAAAAATTACTCGTAGTAGGAGAAACAGACACCACCCGACCATTTTTGTAAGATTTTCTGCAAGCAGCCTTTCAACATTTTATGATTTGACAAAGGCAGGTATTGATTCAGTGGATCAAAACACTGTTGCTTATAATACCAGTAGAAATGCGAGAAGATGGCCTATGACCCTATTTTATAATTTTCTGAATATTGCCGGAATAAATGATTATGTGGTCCATAAAGGCCGAGACTAAAGTAATTAGGGAAAGACGCTTGTTTTTGAAAGAACTTAGGTTGGCCGTTGGCTTTGGTATTATTGAAGGATCATGTGACTGCTAGAGCAGATGACCCTAAGATATAGGACATCTAGGAAAAAAATCAGCGGAATTGTTTATAACTCATTGTCAATCCCGAAAAATAACATCAGGGGGGGGGGGTGCGCGCCCATTGGCAAAATCGCTATATTTTTGTGAAACATGTCATAAATAGCTTTGCTTGAAGCATATTGAACCAATGCGCGAAGATTGTTTTCAACCTGTTCTTCAAAACTGAGTTTTATGGTTTGAAATGTATATTGTTGCATTTTTCTTTGGTCGTTTGGAAAATGTGGGAGAAAACTTGAATTGTTTATTTTCATATTATTATTTATGCAATTACACATGTTAAAACAATCATAGAATACATTTATAACTCAGATTTTTTTTTCAAATTTTGTTGGAAAGTTTTTTCCCCCGCTTACAATTTGGGTCTGATAGACACAACCCGACCATGTATGTGCTTTCACATCACCCGATTACTGGAGGGTTAATGACACATGATGAACCGTTCCTGCAATACGCATTTAGTCCATAATAATTTAATGTATTCGTGAAATTGTCTGATCGAATATCCCTTCAAAATGCAGAATTTTCAAAATACTTTCACCTTGCCAGTCGCTCAAACTGTGTTGCTGTACAAAACACCACTCGAGCAAACTCTCGTGGTGCTTCTAAGCAACACAGTTTTCCTGACAGCAAGGTGAAAGTATTTTTTGAAAATTCAGCATTTTGTCGGGATATTACTACTGATAACACTCTCAATGCTTGAAATGTTTCCTTTTAAATCAAATAACTGATTGAAACAAATGATTTTGGCTGTCAAAAAATAAAATTAGTCTGAACCTTCTACGGCTTCGTAACTATCCTTCCAAATATTTTTGCTGAACAGTTCACAAATATCGGAAAATTGAACAAAATTGAAGAGAGAGAAAAGAGCATTATTCTGTTGTATTTCAGTTCAACCCCCGAAAGTAGATGAAGCAGAATTCGAGCCCGAAGTATCTGCCTCACTTGGCGACCAAGCTACACTGAGATGTGCTGTATCTGGTAATCCCAATCCAAGAATTAGATGGAGCAAAGAAAATATTGAGGTAAATTATTCATGAAAATATTTGATACAAGATAAGACGGTGACATTGGATTCATAGTGGGTGGGTAGAGAAAATGTGTGACGTTACGGAATCCTCACTAAGAATGTTTCAGTTATTTCCAGAAGGTTTCAGATATTTCTCGTATGTCCGTTCAGTGGTTCCTTACCCATACCCTTCAGAACAACTGAAGCGACTGACATCTTACAGCTCCTTATTTTACAGCTATTTTTACAACTCTTCACTTGAGTGTCTTTTCTGGTCATTCTAGAACCTTCCGGGGCCTCTGTTCTAGTTCATTCCAGGGTTTTATCGAATTTTCCAGTACCTTTTAAAAGCTTGACAGCATTCTGATCTGATGCTGCTGACACCTTCTTTCATTTCGACGATTCTCGTGATCAGTATTTGACACATCGATTTGGATAAGGTTCTGTCCACTCCTTTAGTTATTAGGGTTCCTGAGTGGGATGTGAGGTATTTTCGAATGTCCCCTCTTTATCTCAGAATGTGTTCTAGTGATTTTTAGGTGTTTTCAGTGAGGTGAGCACGGAAAGGGCAGGTGCAATGTAGGCTGCAGTCCTGGATGCAGTGACACCTTTTCCATTCTAAAATGATTGTCCACTGAATGAATGACTTCGGAAGAGCGGGATCTTTGTTTCCTAATTTAGGAATTAATTTTACTTATGCTCATCTCCACTTGCTTGGTAAACCTATGTATACCACATATACATTGCGTTCCACTTTCCACACCTCATGTCAAATTTCGGTTGGAATCCACATCTTGAGGCCTCTTAAGTTTCAGATTCATCAGTGAAGAAGTGAAAACTATTTTTTATCATTAGTTCTTACTTTTTTGAATGAATGATTCGCGTACATACAGTTTAAGAAAGAAAATGTATGGATTTTTAATAAATAAAAATTACTTCCATAGATTGATGGAACACAACCAAGATATAGAATTAAACTCGACCAATCGCTCCAGATCATCACTTTACATAAGACTGATTCTGGAACATATCTCTGTACAGCTGACAATGGTATCGGTGTTCCACTGACTAATGAAATAAGACTGGATGTAATAGGTAAGTAGTGACAGGCTTTTGCCGATGTTCTATTAGTAGTTGCATGTTGTGTTAGATGAATGTACATATGCATTATTGTATATTCTTAAAATAATTTTTGTTTAATAGTATTTCTGTATCATATGGTGTTGGAACCATTAACCAATGTAAAATAACTGCAACTTATAATTCAATCAACGATTGCTTGGAAATGTTTTGTTGACAGACTGGTGTGCGCACTTTTTTTTGAATAAGAGCTGTGTTCGGAGGAGTTTGGAGTTGGATATTCCAAAAGCGCTGGGGTCTGCGAGGGGCGCTAACTACAGGGCATAGCGAAAAGTTTAACTTTTTTTTAATTATTCGCTAAGATTTCGATTATAGTCGTTTCTAGCAATATTGTCCCCATTTACAAAATTGTCATGAAAAAGGTTATATTTATTTTCATCTTATCCACATTTTTTTAGTTCTAAGCTGTTGAAAATCGTAATTTTTTCGAATAGTCGTTTTCTCACCACGTGATTGGAGACAAAGCTGTACATAATGAAATTGTCTTCAAAATGGTGAATACAAGTAGTCAAATAATTTGCCCACAACATAAATGAATAAAAATTGTGATGAGGTGTAAAAAGTGACAAAATAGTTTTTCCCAAAAAATTAAATTAAATGCGTAAGAAAACTAATGTTAAGAATCTTCAGCCTTCGAAATAGGAAATTTATATCGCGAGATGGCAGTGCGAGTTAGCCCGATGAAATTGAAACAAACTCCGCTCTACTTAGAACTTGCATAAAGTTTGCATGAAAATTTCAAATTATTATATATTGGACTCCAGTCGCACAATGTATCGGGAGTTTACATTTTTTTTATTATGAAAATCTCTAGAAGATGAACCGTTCAAAATAATATACCTAGTTTGTAGTTTATAACTATTTCGGAAATGTTTTTAATGTGAATTTTAAGAATAAAAGTATACCGCAAAAAGCTAATTTCTAAGATCTAAGATCTCATCGCAATTTTCTTGAAATCTAATTGATTGATTAGAATATAATTTTTTGCAGAAAAGATCCATAGTTTACATATGTCTAATTCCATATAAAGAGTGAGACAATATGAGTCAATACTACCCGTGAAACATTCAATTCAACCGATGTGAATGCAACTGTTGAAAATAAATGAAATCAAACAATGTTTTAGCTAGATGTTTTATTCTGATTTTCCTAAATATTAAAAAAGTTGCTATTTCTTTAGCACTTTTACATTTTTTCTCACCTTCAATAATATTAGAAGCATCCCTGATTCTCATTCCTCTTGGAAGTTTCGGAAGCATGTTTGTTTCCCAGACACAGAAGTCACTGTGTATCCTTTCTATATTAAAATCGTTTTTTGCATATATAACGAAATCGCAATATTTTCTGGGTATTTTGAGTGACCTTGAATTTAATAAAAATAATTGTGATTTTTCTTCAACCTAGAATAAGTAATGAAATGATAAAAATTGGCTGGATACAAATCTTGGCTGGAGTGAATATACTTTAATGATAATGATCTTTAATATGAATATCGCCAAAGAGACAAACAAAGCCGTAACAATCACCTGGTATTAGGTCTCCATGGTAAATATCACTGTTTCGTTTGTTTACCTTGCCACTGCAACAAAAAAAATCCACTCTGGCTTTTCCACTTCAAAGACATCAAAGACGCTGCCCAAAACAAATATAAAGAAAACATGTTTTAAAACAGATTTCACACTGGCTATGATACTCTTTCTTTTCTTCGCAAGCCGTGTGGAAGGAGCAACCTGAGGGACGAGTCATTTGAAAGAAATTCATTTCCATTTCTGAATACGGAATTGTAAGTAATAATTAGTTTTCTCTAGTCGACAGCTAAACCAAACATTTATTAGTTGACTTTGATGAAACTGGATATTTCTCATTTCGAATGGAATAAATCACGTTCATGTAAAATTATTCACAAAAAAAAAGAAAACATCGGGAGATAAAATGAGGAAGTCGTTTAATTGTAAATAAATGATAGGTTTCAATACTGAAATGAATTAACAACAAAATATTCGTTCGTTTTGAAGGTGGCAATGATCAAAAATGCCTTAAAATTAGGGAAAATATCCTTTTCATTAATTTAATACCTGAAGAATTTCTAAAAATTATTTTTTTCTTTATACTCTCATACAACCCACCATCAATCAGAAAAAAATCCTTTTTTTAGTAACGAAGACCCTTGATTTAAAGAAATTGATCGTTTAAAATTTATTAACCGATGTAACTTTTAAAAATATTGATGTTATGAGACAATTCAATAAAATCAGTTATTATTAATTAGAACTCCAGTATCAAAAATACTTGTTTTCCTACTCTCCAAATTGGATAACCGTGTAGAAGGTACCATACTTTATGTGTCCAAAAGCGTGGTGTGAAGATGAATTTAGCACAAAATTTCGATTTTCAACGGATTAGAACTTGAAAAGTGTTGAGAATAAGATGAAAATAGATATAAACTACCTGATGCCAAATGTTATCAAATTCTATTTTGTTAGTAAAGACCTTTTCACAATCAATAAAGGTAAACACTTCGCCATGCTCTTCGCAGTCAGCTGAATTTTTGGTACACTCATCTCCAAATACCACAAAACACAGTCCAACAATAAAAAAATGTGCACACAGAAGTCTGTCTACAAACCGTTCCTTGATTGAACTATCATATGAACTAATAATTTGTATATAACATGCCTGTTCTGTAGTTTGGACTAACTCTTCTCTCACCCTATTACTAGATACAGGTCCAAGACAAGCAACGATGTTGGAGGGAGCAGAAGACGAGCCACCCTTGATTGTTTCCCTCAACGCTCCTACGTCCCTCAACTGTTTTGTCCTAGGTAATCCCCTCCCTGTCGTGACCTGGTGGAAGGAGGAGTCATTGATTCCATTCGAAAACAATGAATTCAAAATTGGATCAGATAATTCGCTACTAATTCATTCTGTCAAACTGCACAACCTTGGAATATACACGTGCCAAGCCTACAACGGCTACGGTACGGCTGCAAGTTGGTCCGTGGTGGTTAAAGCGCGAGGGCCTTACCACTTTACCAATCCGAGGGAACTGTTGTACAAACAGTTCATTGTCGATTCGCCAGAGGAACCCGCCCCTAGCACGATAAGTACAACCACGACTACTAGTACCACCATTCCTCCTCCCCCTACGAGGTATCCACCCTATGTTCCCCCTCCACAACCCTACCCACCGTTCGTTTCCTATACAGAGCCGTCTAATGAAATAATTCCAGGAATTCTACCTGATGCTGCAGGAGAAGTGGGCCAACCTAATTTTATTGGTAATGCATGATTTTATTAACATTTCTTGATAACAGTAGTTTGTTGGTGGTGACTTTATCTGATAATTTTCTGCATTTGAATACTATACTTTTCTACTAGCACATAACTAAAATTTGACACACAGGTTCAGCAGATTCTTCTTGCACTATAGTATAACCAGTTTATTCATCAACAATTTTTTTGTCCTGAGCACTTTACTGTTTATACTTTACTTAAATAATGTGGAATTGTTCCTAGATTGTGGATGATAGCATGCAGTAATACCAATTTATTGGAAGCAATAAGCAAAATAATCAAAACTCTCGGAATGATTGACCAATATCTAGAAATAAATAAATTTAATGCTTTTGATGCCACAACAAAATATAAATGTAGCTATTTAACATAGAATGAGTTTTTTTTGTTTTTGGCATTTTTTCGGCCTTCAACTAGTCTTACACGCTTTCAAAGGGAAAAAATGAAAACATGACTGAAATTCAGGTTTCTCTAGAATCTGCTGCTGCCATTTGGCAACACAAGGCGCTTGGGAGATATCTTTTTATTTCAGTAAGTAAATTTATTTTACGAAAATGGGTCACAGGGTCACACTCGTGCATTACGATATTGTTGTAAACAATTGCAACATAAAATAAACTTTACTGACAATGGAAAGGAATTAAACAATCAATACAATGATCAACATTACATTTTAATCACATTGTATTTATTATTTATTGACTTCCGACTGGTGCAAAAATAAAGGATAGTTTGCGCAGCGGGTGAGATGTCTCCCACTATTATTGCGTAGTTAGAAATTATGTAAATCTCCATCTTACCAGCGTTGCCAGATGGCAACTCACAGAGCTAATGAGTTAATAATGAAAAAACTGAAAGGATGCAAATGGCTAAATATTTATATTTTCAATTTGATAGCGTGCTTTCATCAAACAACCATCGTGATCGAATTACAAATATAATAATAAACAAAACATTTCTTCTCAAGAGTGGCACAAAACAGATCCTAATATCACAGTATATCGAATAATGACATCGATCAATGTGATCATTAGTCACTATGGGTTCTACTTAGGCTGTGTTACTAACTCTATTATACGCCACCTTAGGAGCATCACTGTTATTTTGAAAGGAACAGTAAATCATGCAAGACTCATCCCAGTTGAGCATCGAGATTTTCGTAATTCAATCGAATAAGTTGAATTGAATAAAATCCCAAGTCCAATTGGGGCTTGAACCCAGGACCTCTGGTTCCGAGTCGGACGCTATTATTAAGTGTGTTTGAATTATATACAAACGTTCATTTATACATTATTTTGTCCACTTAGAGTTCTGAGGATGAGTGGATAAACAGTCGACCAATTGAAATAAAGTGGTTTTCTTAGAGTGACCTTATTCCCAGTAAACTGTACAGATATTAAATCTATCTAGGTCAAAAACATAAGTAGCTTCATTACTATTATTCAACCACATATTAACTAGTGTGCCTCAATAGTTCATCTTTTTAATTTTAACAAAATGAGCCATCTCCAAAAACTATAAAACCTTGATATTGGCATAATATTAAAAACGAATCAGTTCACACCTATATACAGCTTCAATGTAAGTTTCTCTTGTATGGTTTACATTGCATCAAAATTGTATAACTTCATAACGACTTTCGTATTCAAAATATTGAATTCTTTAGGGACACTATACTATCTACAATATATTAGTATTCATAAAAATATACAAACAAAAAAATTAATAATAAGTCAAAATAAAGGTCAAAATATGCTTTATTGTCGGAAAATAATTATAAACTTATTGGCAAAGCTTCATTGTATTAAAGTTAATGTTGAAGAATTTATGGAAATTAAATTAATACTTAAAAAGTATGATGGTGATACCCCCTACCATCGTCACATCATTTCTGATGAGAGGTTACACCACCACTATATGCGCTCCGGGGCAACCTAACAAATTTATTACTTTCATGAATTCAATCAAGTGCGTGGTGACTCTCCAATGAATTTAAAAACATTAAGAAGAAATTTATAAAAAATAAATATACAGGGTGTTTCTTAAGTACGTGTAGAAACTTTAAGAGCATGTTGCTGACGTCGAAATAAGAAAAAAGTTCCCATAAACACATGTCCGCAAGTTATTCGTCACTAAGATACAGAGTGTCGAAGTTTAATTCTTATATTTGTTTTTTTGTGAATAAATTCCAAAATATTTGTGATATTCGAGTAAACTTTGGTATCTGGGTTGATTTTTCAATGACAAAATCAAATTTTATGTTAATTGTGAAAAAACTAATTTCTAATCGTATTTATTTTAAATTTAAAAATATTGTCATCAAAATCACTTGCATCGGTTATTTCAAATCTCAATAACTCGAAAACAGTTGCTCGCAGTGACCTCTACCAAGAATATATTTATTACACAAGTAGGTAATTAACGAATATTCCCAGATACCAAACATTACCCAAATATCAAAATTATTTTGAAATTGTTCACAAAAATTAAAATAAGAATTCAACTTTGACACTCTGTATCTCAAAAACGAATAACTTGCGGACATATGTTTAAAGGAACTTTTCTACTTATTTTGATGTCAGCAACACACTCCTAAATTTTCTACACGTACTTAAGAAACACCCTGTATAGTAATTTTAATAAAGTATAGATCTTCTAAATGTTTTTACATTTTATAATAATTTTTATATTTTATTTGGTAGTTGATGTCTATGTGTTATTGTCAAATATTTAAGTTATAAACATTTTGATGTATAATTATGTTTTTTATATATTTTCTATTACTCGATATGAATAGAAAAGACGTATATTTTTGTTTTTAAAATAAAGTTCTTCACAACTGAATACGCAGAAAAAAAAAACTAAGAATACACATTCAACAAATATTTAAATAACACATATTCTGGATAATGAATATTATTCAAAAACAAAAGTTTGTATGAGTTTGTATAAAAAATGATTCTCTAATTTCAAATCGATTGTTTAAAAACTCATCAAAGCTATGAAGTTTCATCAATTATGTTCCTTGAATGAATTTCAACTTGTTTGTCCAAAAGTTCCTTCCAAAAATCAATATATGGATATTAAACTCTGTTGCAAAGTGCCCTGTATATTTTTATTTATTTCCGAGGTCTCTGTACCATTCTTATGTAATTTGTATAACTGTGTGTTAACTATGTAAGATGCTTTGGGATGATGAAGTGATGAGTATTTTAAACTATACATGTAAATGATGATAAAAACAGGAAGTAATTGAATAATAATAAAAATAGATATTGACATTATACGTGAACGCTCCAGAAACGAACGAGAATACATTGACGCTAATGGGATACATTTTGAAAAATAAGGGATTGATTTGATATCGTTAATTTCCGTCATATGTGTTAACTATCTTTGAATTTATTTGAATTGAGTTCAATATTTCAATATGTTCCAGATGCATAATATTTTGTAGAAAGTTCAAAGAATTAAATATATTAATTGCTACGTTTGAATTTTGCAGTTTTACTAATAATACAAAAAATAAAGTTTCATAGCCGATGAAAGGTTCATACATACATACATACATACATACATAAATAACAAATAAACAGGCAATAAAAAATAAGTATTCTTTACATGTTTCGTATTTCCTTTTCAATATCGATAGGAGTTTTACAACATAAAAAAAACCATTTAAAAGAAATTATTTGATATTACTGTTGAAAAACAAATAAAGTTGAAACAATGATTTCTTTGCCTGGATTGAACAATTTTTTTTATGGTTAAGATGATTTCTGAAAGTCTTATGGCTTATGAAGACTTGCTGAATCTGATTGTTGTACATATTTTAACTATCTTGAGAATCATCATGCTCATAACTTGCAGAGTTCCTAAATTCAATAATTATTTTTTGTTCAGTGCCTGTTAGAGCAAATATAACCACGAGTGACCAGAGGTATCCAGTTGGAAGTGATATAATAGTTCCTTGTTCTGTGAAAGGATATCCAGCACCACAAGTCCAATGGTACAAGGATGGGGTTCAACTTAGCCCTTCGGAAAAAATACAAATTTCAGGTAAATATAGATATAACAATGTTTCAGCTATTCACTTTACATTACTTATTCATATACATACAGGGTATTCCACACTCGATGGCCTATTAGACGTTTCTGGAGAACGGAACAACAGATCATTTTAAAAATTTGTGGGCATGGATAATCAAACATGCTCTACCCGTCTAAAATATTTTCATCGATACAGTGTTGCCACTTGTATCAGAAAGTAGTAGCTACTTTGTAATTTCAAATGGAACATCCCATATATTATATGGATTTTGAAATCCTTATAATATTCCTCACAACTTTCCCATATAATTCCCTATACCTATCTGTGACGATTTTCGAGATAAAAATTATTTTGTCAATTTTTTGTGTAAAACCTGACCATTGAAAAATAACATTTTTTTCGCAATGCAAATGTACAAAATATTGAACTTTGGGTCATAGCTGCATAAGACCATTGAGTATTCTGTCGATGAACTGGATCTCAGTTTCATCATACAGGGAAGCTCAGAATTAACTTCTTTTCGGGGACTTATGAAAATGACTGAAACTCAGTTTTTTCAAATGGAACCCCCTGTATATTATTTCATTTTCGAATTCAACGAACCAGTTTGAATAAGTTTTATTGAGTATATCCTATACCTACCTCTTACCGTTTATGAGATATAAATTATTTTATAATGTTTGAGGTGTGTGCAAGTATAAAATTTGATGAAAAATCTATCAAATAACGAAAAATAGCTTCACTGTTTTGAGAAAAGTATAATGCAATACATGAACCTTCCTTAATACTGGGTGTATGACAAATATGATTAGGTTGACAGTTCGAAGAATGAAAAATTAAATTGATTAAATTAATTCTACACAAGATATTATAATATTAAAAAGTTTACTTGACAATTACAACACATTTAATACTGCAAAAACAAAAACTCAGTAGCTCAGATGCTTGAAATGCTGACCATTTACTTGCAAACATTGATGGATCGACGTCATGACATGATCAGTCGTGGCTCTGCGGATTTCCGACGGGTCGATTTCTTCAAAAGCACGTCTAACCCTGTTTTCTAGTTCCTGTTTTGTATTCACAGGTGTTCTGTAAACCTTTTCTTTTATTTTTCCCCAGAGATAAAAATCTAGGGGAGTCAGATCTGGTGACCGCGGCGGCCAAATCCAAGGACCCAATCGTCGTATCCACCGATCTTCGAACAAATTTGTGAGTTCTCTGCTCACTTCACCTGTGCAATGTCCAGGAGCTCCATCCAACTGATACCAACAATTATTATATATGTTTAGAGGTAAATTGTCAAGGAATTCACTCACAGTGGTTCGCAGAATATCCAAATATTTGGCGGAATTCAACTTTTCCTCATAAATGCATATTGAAAATGTATCATCCATAAGCATACAAAACACATTAAAACTGAATTTTTGTTGAAATCCCCTTTCTCTAATGAAATGAGGGTTTTCTGATGCCCAGAAATGATTATTTCGACGATTGAATATTCCCTCACGTGAAAATTGTGATTCATCGGTCCAAATAATTTTTTTCAAAAAGTTGGGATCGTCGTATGTCCATGTTAGTAACATTTCGCAAAACTCTACTCGTTTTGGTGGATCATCTCTATGTAGAGCTTGCAGCCGGATGAATTTGTAACCGTGCATATTATGTTTTTGTAAAATTCTCCAAATGGAAGTGCGAGAAATTCCCAAATCTACCGCAGCACTAGATATTGATGCATGAGGATAAGCGTAAAAATATCCCAACACATTGATTTCATTTTCCATATCACCAGTTACCTGATTCTGTTGATGTCTCGAGGCGTGAACTTTTCCGAAGTTGATATAATTTCGTTCAATTCTTCTGAATTTCCGTTCGTTCATTGCCGGTACATTTGGATACAACTCATTAAATCGTCTACAGGTCCTTGATATGATTTTATTGCACTCACCATGAACATAAAACAAATTCAGAATATCAGAGTTTGAATAATTATTATTTGCCATTTTCACTACTCTTGTATGACAGTCGGACTATTTCAACAAGTTATTGTCAAGTGTATTCCTTTGTTTTTCAAACAGATCATGATACACTATTATTCTTGTTGAAATTTGGCACCGAAATCCAGAACTAATACTGCCGTCCTAAGCAAAACCCTCGTATCTACAAAAACGCCAAAACGGAGTAAATCGGGTTTTTACTTGGGAAGAGTGCATTGTTCCAATGAAATACGGGTGTATAAAATAGCTTGAATTTTATATTTTAAATCGAAATACGGAGTTGTCGCTTGGTCAGAATGTAATATTAGGTGAATAGGAGCCATTGCACCAAAAATAACCATTTCAGTAAATATGTCAGTTAAACTTTAGTTTCAATGTTTTTTGTATGGATATGGTTGATACAATTTTAATTTGTATTTATGAAGAAAAGTTTAAATCCGAAAAATATTTGGATATTCTGAGAACAACTGTAAATGAATTTCTTCCCAATTTATCTCTAAACTTATGTTATAATTGTAGGTATCGGTTGGGTGGGGCTCCTGGACATTGCACAGGTGAAGTGGGCAGAGAACTCACTAATGTATTCGAAGATCTACGACTGATCATGTAATGACGTCGATCCATCAATGTTTGCAAGTAAATGGTCAGCATTTCAAGCATCTGAGCTACTTAGTTTTTGTTTTTGCAGTATTAACTGTGTTGTAATTGTCAAGTAAACTTTGTAATATTATAATATCTTGTGTAGAATTAATTTAATCAATTTAATTTTTCATTCTTCGAACTGTCAACATAATCATATTTGTCATACACCCAGTATTAAGGAAGGTTCATGTATTGCATTATACTTTTCTCAAAACAGTGAAGCTATTTTTCGTTATTTGATAGATTTTTCATCAAATTTTATACTTGAACACACCTCAAAAATTATAAAATAATTTATATCTCATAAACGGTAAGAGGTAGGTATAGGATATACTCAATAAAACTTATTCAAACTGGTTCGTTGAATTCGAAAATGAAATAATATACAGGGGGTTCCATTTGAAAAAACTGAGTTTCAGTCATTTTCATAAGTCCCCGAAAAGAAGTTAATTCTGAGCTTCCCTGTACGATGAAATTGAGATCCAGTTCATCGACAGAATACTCAATGGTCTTATGCAGCTATGACCCAAAGTTCAATATTTTGTACATTTGCATTGCGAAAAAAATGTTATTTTTCAATGGTCAGGTTTTACACAAAAAATTGACAAAATAATTTTTATCTCGAAAATCGTCACAGATAGGTATAGGGAATTATATGGGAAAGTTGTGAGGAATATTATAAGGATTTCAAAATCCATATAATATATGGGATGTTCCATTTGAAATAACAAAGTATCTACTACTTTCTGATACAAGTGGCAACACTGTATCGATGAAAATATTTTAGACGGGTAGAGCATGTTTGATTATTCATGCCCACAAATTTTTAAAATGATCTGTTGTTCCGTTCTCCAGAAACGTCTAATAGGCCATCGAGTGTGGAATACCCTGTATAGTGTTCTAATATGATGATGATGACGAATATGTCACCAAGGAAAAATTTCAAACTCCGCGTAGGAAGGCTATGTTTATGAAGTTCAGCAGTGAATAAAAAATGCAAGTGCAAATGCTTCTTGCAATGAAATGCCGATAGAGAGAGGCAAAAATCCCACCCAATTAAAACATACACTCTCCTCTACAAGAAGCACGTGCAATAGTATCCTTCTTTAAAAACGTTGAACTAATATCTGTCAGATGTATAGTTCAATGTCCGCCGTGGTATTATCCAGGGAAGTAGTTGTTCTCTTTCAGAAATTTGTCTCGTGAGAATCGTTGTAAATAAGGGTATTTCGGCATTTCAACTCAATAATTCATCGAAAATAGGTTTTCCGTTAAGCCTACAGTGCGAAAATTGATAACATTAAGAATAAAATCAGTGGTACACTGTACCACATGTGGTACATTCGCAGAGTTGGACGTACAGTGGTACTACGTCATCGAAAAATACAACAAAAGCTTGTTCGTTTGTCATGTTCCGAGCAATTGCTCAGAGAATGTTCATTTGTCAGAATCCACACATCACATACAGCAAGCTCCATCTACTCCCCTATTTTTCAGAAAGCAGAAGTGAAGAAGCTATACGGAAGATACGAAAATGGAGAAAGTAAATAGACAAATAACTGTTATTAAAAGAGGTTGGGTTCACCTCAAAGTAATTGAGTATACATCTATACATCTATCTATACATCTTCCGAGGAAGATGATGAAGAGGAAAATATAGTAGTAGTAGTATCTTCGAATAATGCCAACATATTGGGTGGTATGATTAAAAGGAGTATTTGCTTTTACTTCAAGTTAATACTCCATGTTGTAGTTTTCACTTCAAAAAATCAAAGCATTTACTCCACATAATTCTTGAAGTAACACTTAAGTAAGTACTAGTAGCAATTACTCTATACTTTGCTTTATTTACTTCGATATAAAGAAGTTAATACTGCAGTATTTACTAATGTTGTCAAGTATTTCCTCCATTTGGGAGTGTTTGGTGTAGTTTTTAAGAAGCTACTCATAGGCTAA
This sequence comes from Chrysolina oricalcia, assembly GCA_944452925.2. NCBI lineage: Eukaryota > Metazoa > Arthropoda > Insecta > Coleoptera > Chrysomelidae > Chrysolina > Chrysolina oricalcia. Next base: position 22,129,057 of record OX101817.2, on the reverse strand, counting down.
CTTCATATCTTCAATTGAAAAGGAGTTATGGCTTTTTTATGAATATATGGTAGGAAAAGAAGGGAAATGTGTGAACATAGGACGTACGGGGAGGAACAATATAGAAAATTATTTCGGTAGGTCAATTATTTTAGCTAGGTTGCTACTATTAAGCTCTGTACTTTCAGCTTCAATAAAAACAATGTTGAATGGATAGCTAGAAAGTTCTTAGGAAATCATATTGAGACGAGGTGAGCAGCTTTATCAAATTTAACGAAAATGGAGGTATTTTTAAGAGCTCTAAGTGATCCGGGGTTTCAACAAGGAGTGGGTCAGAAGTCCGGGTACATCGAACAACCGTGTCAAAAGTAATCAAAGAATTTTCACAAAAAATTGTGTCGAAGAAAAATGTTTGGATATCTTTTCGTCAAACTGCCCGCCAAATTGAATTGGCCAAAGATGGGTGGACGATATCTGGAGCAATAGGAGCGATAGATTGCACCCACATAAGAATAATAAAACCAAAAATTCACGGGGAAGAATATTTCAACCGTAAAGGATATTGTAGTATTAATGTGCAGGCTACATGCAGTTCTGAAGGAATTTTCATGTCTGTGTGCTGGGGTTTGCCGTTTGTCAAAAAGTATTTTACAATCTTCTACCAAAATAACGAATGCCATCTGAAGATCTACTTCCACATTTTAGCAACCTCGGCACTTGGTTCAACACATTACTCTTACTCATGATTATTAAGTACCACAGAACGAACAACAACAATCGAACCAATTTGAGGTTAATCACGTCCTAGTATTTACTAGTTTATACTTCTAACCTAAGTAAACACTTCTCATCGTAGCATTTACTTTATGTAAAACATTATACTCCACAATATACTAGGAAGTAAAAGCTCTTACTTGAAGTAAAAGCAAATACTCTTTTTAATCATACCACCCAATATCAACATCCATTTTTTGAAGTCTTTGGAAATTTTGATAATTGATACTACTTCACCAAACTATGAAATAATTAGGTTATGTTTGATAGGTGTTCGTTTGAGGTGATAAGTACTGCTACTGGATCATAAAAATCAACGTAACGTCACAAATACGCAATGTTCATGATATTTTGGGCAGGCTGAGATTTTAATCAAACATTACTTAGGGCCAGTTCCACAGGTTCCGGTTAGAGCCAAGATCAATTAACTGATGGTTAGAATGTGAACCTGTCAAAGCCACTGAAAGAATGTCATCCACCGTCTAAACTTTCAGTTAGTTATCTGAAGGTTAACTGGGACCTGTGAAACTGGCCCTTAATTGTGTAATTTTAAACTCCTATTACTCGAACTCATGTCAACGTGTCAATTGATTGGATCAACAGAAAATGCTTTAAAAATTATTATTAGAAATCAACGAAAATGCCTCGTTCAGATAGGTACCTACCTATCAATTCTTTATTTCAAATAGATTATGAAAAGACTTGTCAACTATCAACTAGTGAATCGAAATGAATGTTAACAATTCCCTATAAAAGTGCCACGGCAAGTAATGGTAATAATAACAGTCCTCTACTAGTAGAGGTTATGCCTTTGGGTGTTTTTTCTTGAATTACAAAAGTTTTTTATTTGCAGCAGAGTTCTATAAAACAGAGTTATTCTGGGAAATGAGTTCTTACAACGAAGAGTTTAACTCAATTGTCGCACAAAAACAGAGCTCATTTTCGAAAAATGTGCCTGCTGCCGGTTACGCTATATATTTGGAGTAGAAGACACACTCACTTCATCACTCTTATTGTCTCATCTCATTATTTAAACACTGAAAATTATTAAATTGACAATTTATTTGCAGATTCCAATACTCTAACCATTCTTCAAGCCACCAAAGCAGATTCAGGAGATTACCAGTGTGAGGCTACCAACGCCTACACAAAATCAACAAGTACTTTGCAAATCCTCGTTGAAGGTGGGTACCTACAAATCAAAGTAATTTCAGCTGTGAAAAATTACAGGGTTTTTGAAAATTGTCAATTTTACTCAGTTTGATGACCTGAACATCATACTAGATTTACAACCTTGACGGGATACCGCTGGCTCTTCTGTATCAGAAGAAAACACCTTGAAGAAAAGAAATGATAATTTTTACCATGACCATGCCTTAATTTATATTTACAGCTGTTTGCTTCTCGCAAAAATAGCGCAAATCTGAGTTTTGAACTAATTCCAATTTTCGCAATTATCCAAGAAGTGGTAATATTGTCAAACTACAATGATACCGTACAACGTTGTCCAATAGATAATTTTTTTTTTAAATTCAAATCTATTCAATTGCTCACCTTCAGATATAAAGACTAAAGAGTATTAATTTAATTACTTGTGTTTCGGAATCCCATTATCTGGATTGTTTTGTTCTTAAACCACATGAATTTTATATAGTTGATAACTTGGTAATATTTCAATTTGGTTTCAAAAACATAAATTGACACTCAATTTTGATAAATCTTCTTTCATAAATATTTCAAAAAAGGTGATGGATATTCCAACTTCCACTTTTTTAAATGATATAACAATAAATTATAAGCTGAAAAATTATCGACTGAAAAAAAATTATGCCTTATCTTGAATGCTTCCTAGGTAATGCATCTGTGGGTCTATGCACGACGCTATTTGTCACGTAAATTGACATAAGTCAAAAACTTTTGCAGATAAGTCTAAGAAACCAGGGTGCGTTATATCAACAATTTATTGATGAATCCAAAAATGTAACAAAAATGGTTGGTTGCCAGTTCACAATTATCCAAGTGGTAACATTATCAAACTACAACAGCACCATACAAAAAAGATAATTTCTTTATTCAATAGCACACCTTCAGATGTGAAGACTAAAGAGTATCTATTAATTTAATTACTGGTGTTTCGGAATCCCATTATCTGGATTATTTTGTGATTAAACCAGATTTCGCACATGAATTTTATATACTTTATAACTTAATTTGACAGATATTCTTTCATAAATATTTCAAAAAGGTGATTGATATTCCAGCTCTTCCAATTAATTTAAATGATAAAACAATATTATCAGCAAACAATAACATTTTTAGGCTTCTATATTGATGAAAGACTATCATGGAATAAACATTACAAATAAAATAGCCGCACTGGTATGCTTTCAAAAATAAGAAATTACAAAATATAACATTCATGGAACCAACAATTAATTTATAAAAACCAAATGGTTTCCTTGATCTGAACTCTCCTTATAAGCTGCAAATTTGTTTCATCCACTCAATTTAAAAAAAAAGAAAACCTCGGATTTAGTTTTTACTGAAGTATGCACAACCATAATACCAGGCAAACAAAATTACCATTCATTAATGAAAAATATAAACAAAGATAAATTAAATTTTGAGATGATTTATTAATGAATTTGACCACTTCAACTTGTGAATAGTTTCGATGTAGGTTAAGTTTCGATGTAGGTTAGAAATTGTCCTTTTTTAATATGTATATGTATATTTTGAGCAAATGCCTTCAATTTTGATTGATTGATCTCATTCTCTGTTGGATTCTTTGTTCAGTTTTGAGATTTTTTTTTAAAGACTTCTATAATCATGTAATGTTTGTTGAGGCAATACACTTGATTGATTGACTTTCTTCTGACCATCTGATATTACCAACATCGAAACAATAAAAATTGCGTATCTAAACAGCCTCTGATTTTGGGTTTTATGACTTCATTTTTCGAGGAAGAATAGAAAAATATATTATAATGCTCAAATGTTTCTTTTTCAGGAATGTACATTCATCCTAGCTGTACTGACAATCCATTCTTCGCAAACTGCGGTCTGATAGTGAAAGCAAGATTCTGTTCCCATAAATACTATGGAAAATTCTGCTGTCGATCCTGTGCAGAAGCTGGTCTCCTGTCATCCGATGGATCCAATTTACAAAATTCCGATAAACAATATGCTATCGACACTAATTCGATATGATTTGAGGAACTGGAAAACTAGTCTCATTAATTTAAGTCCAACGAAATCGAATATAAATTCATGAAATATTTGCTGCAACCTTGGTACTTTAAAAAGTTTTAAGTCGATTTGATTATTTCAGCGAGAGTGAAACATTGTCAATTTTTTCACATCTCAGTCATCTCATATATAATGTTGGAAGAAAATGGTGCAAAATAATTTTAGTGCCTTTCTGAATTTGGAAATTAAATCACTTTATATTTAGATTTTTAATATAACTTTCAACAGATTCAAGATTAGTGTTTTTTAAATTTTATTATAATTGAATTAATTGCAAATTTTACCATTATTCGAAAATATTTTTGTATCGTTTATGAGACGAACACCTTTCATTTTGCCATATTGGTTTATAATTAATCACATTACACCTTCAAGTTCAGCCAGGACTCTGTAAACAAATTTGTAGATATATTTTTTATTTGAGAAACGATTTGTGCAATTCAACTAACTGTATCTGTATATATAATTTTTAACACTATTATTTATGAATTTCTTATGTAAAAATGTGTTCAATACATTGTAAAAGTGAAAAAATTAAAACTATATTTCATATTTCGACTTTTTTTCAATAATTTCCACAATCCTCAGCGAAAATGAACATATGAAGAAACAAATAGTTTTCTGCAAATGTTAGTGAGAAATTTATCATAAGTGTGAGAACAAAGGGCACGGCACATTACTCAATTTTCATCAATATCGAAAATATACAAACTGCAAATTATTGTGTAAAATTAAGAAAAAGACAGAAATAATAAATTGATACAATCCCTGCTTCCATTCTCGAAACCTCATTTCAAAGATTTTGATGATCAGTTGCGCATCATCACTGAAGAAATCACCAATAATGGTATTGAATATTCATTTTGCTCACAAGCTACACTTCCTGTGAATATGGGAGGTTTGAGTTTGCATTCAACCTCTTTTGACGTCTGTCAACAGTGTTTCCTCCCTTACCAATTCTATTCTTTCAATTTTCCAATTTATCAACTCTATTGAGGAGAATGTTATTCGTAACAAGTTCAATGAAGATGTTCTCAAACATCAAGGATCACGTAATTTTACATTGTGTTCATCAACTCATCCAAAGCCCCAAAATTTCACCATTATTCCATCAAACTCAATATCCTGCAATCTAAACTTGAGCTTCTTAACACACCGTTCCGTGACAGAGATATTCACAGTATCAATGACTACTTGGAAGCCAATACCAGTAGGAAACGTAGATCAAACAGTTTCAACCATAGATATATATTATATATATACTTATTAGGATGGATTTAGAGAGGGGATGTATATAAAATATAAAGAGAAAAGTTATCGGGTATAACCCTCAAATTGTTGTGCAACCGTAGACACGTGTTTCGAGCTTAAGCTCTAGTCGGTACGGTAAGCTTAAGCTCGATACACGTGTCTACGATTGCACAACAATTTGAGAATTGTGCCCGATAACTTTTCTCTTTATATATATATATATATATATATATATAGGAAGTTATTCATGACATCTACAGTCACTAGTTGAAACTTAATTTGACACGAACCAAGGAATCCAAAAGTAGAGGTTTGTCCACAAATTGACAGGTAGCCAACAATTCGTTGTTCTGACCAACCCAAGGTTCAATCAAGCTTCTAATACGTTATGAGGAACGCAAGCAGAATCTAAGTGAAAATAGAGTATATTTCGTTTTAATTCCTCATAACGTATTAGAAGCTTGATTGAACCTTGGGTTGGTCAGAACAACGAATTGTTGGCTACCTGTCAATTTGTGGACAAACCTCTACTTTTGGATTCCTTGGTTCGTGTCAAATTAAGTTTCAACTAGTGACTGTAGATGTCATGAATAACTTCCTGTTATATCCTGTCTTGCCTCACGGTATTAATTCTTGAGTGCATTCGTTTTGATTTCGAGAGCTCCATAAATCCTTTCTGATGAGTGCGTTAGCACGAAACAGCTGTCAAAGGTTAGAGCTCTCGGAATTAAAACGAAATATACTCTATTTTCACTTATATATATATATATATATATATATATATATATATATATATATCGATCGCTCTAACATTATAGTGAATTAAAGTGGTACGAACGAATTGGAAATTTTTTAAATTGAGCACAGCAAGACAGTCTAGTGTAATCGAACAAAACTACAATAAATATCCTGATTGAACGTAACAAATACGTAAATATTCTGTGCCAGCTAACCTAATCACACGGAACAGACCAGGGGAAAAAACGTTCAGCCCAATTCTCTTATCATTATAAGAAACATCCACTATAAAGCAGATCACACACGGTCATTTCTTGTTTCCGTAAAATGACTGAAACGAATTTAACAATTAGGCAAATATTAGATGAAGTATTGAGAAATAGAAGTGAAATAAAGAATTCCATTGAATCAAGTGAAGCTAGACCCTTACTTAGTCAAGAAGAAATAAAAAATCCCAACTCGAAAAGGAAAACCAAGAACTCAGAGGAGAAATAGAGGAATTGAAGAAGGCTGACAAAAAAAACAACGTGATCATTTTCGGACTGAGCAAAAAGAGCGAGGCGCCTTCCTGTGACACTATATGCCAAAAAATAAATGCAGCGTGCCTCGTCTCACTAACTTCAAAGGATATCAACGATTTTTACTTCCTTGGGAACGAAGATACCAGTCCTCTGAAAGTTGAATTCAGCACATTTATTGCAAAAAAAGAAATACTACAAAAAAAACAACTCCTCAAAGGTAAAAATATCAGTATCGTCCCAGATCAAACACCCAAACAAAGAGAGGAAAGTAAACTACTCAGGAAGTATCTCTTGAAAGCCAGACTAGAAGAAACCAACATATGTTTTATAAAAAATAATAAGCTACATGTGAACGCAGATGTGTATGAAATTTCTGATCTACTAGCCCTTGAATCCAAAACTGAAAACGAACAAAGCCGAAGAGTACCCCGTCAACTCCTGCTAGTGAATTGCAGTCGGAAGCTAAACTGATACAGAAATCCAGAAGACCTTCTGCTACGTCTACCCAACAAAGATTTGTCAGTACCAGGTCGCAAGAGAAAAAAAGCCAGAAGTAACCAAGTAACTACTTCTTCACCCCGCAAACAACCAAATACAGATAAATACATGTGTATGTGTGCGTGTGTGTATATTTGTATGTTATAATTATAATTAATTTATCCACCAACAAAAATATAAAAAAACCTGGAAAACGGGGTGAGTCCAAAGTAATATTTATTTATTCCTATTTCTTCTACAAAAATTGAGCATGGACCCCTTCATCCGAGATGTTAATCATCATGATTTTACCACCAAGGTGATAGATCATCCTTGCGACTACCATATCTCAAATAAGGACAAAGTACTTCCCTTTAAAAATTTTCATCAGAACATTCGTAGCATATCAAAGAATTTTGATCAGTTGGAGGTTGTACTCAGCCAATTCGAAAACCCATTCGAATGTATTGTGTTAACTGAAACATGGAGAGTCCATGACTTACAGTTTTTCAATATGGTGGATTATAATTTGATCTACAGCGACGGGGACAAAAACCAGAATGATGGGGTCATTGTGTATCTTAAAAAGTCACTAAACTATGTTACCAACATCATTAAAATCGGCGAATGTAAAGCCATAGAAGTAAGACTGACTGCATTGGAAAAAAATATGACATTGACAGCCATCTACAGACCACCTTCCACCAATGATGCAGAATTCAATATTGAATTGTACAACTATGTCAGTAAACTGAGAAATAGACGTGACGACCACATAATTGTAGGTGATATCAATATCAATCTATTTCTTGATGATAAAACAACGTCAGATTACTTAAACGATCTTAGTGAATTCAACTTTACTTCCACTATAAATTCCGCCACCAGAATTAAATCTTGCATAGACCACATATTTTTGCGAACCGAAGCACCTGATATTGAAAAATTCTGTCAGACCTGTATTAGAAACACATCTGACCGACCACAAGGCAACTCTCATGAATTTGAACATCAACTTGAATGAAAACAAAAATGATATGCCAGTACATGAAATACGAATAACCAATTACAAAAAACTTAAAACTAACCTGACCAATTTTGATTGGAATATCCTATATAATGCCAATGATGTTACGGCTGCAACCGACTATTTCATTAACACCTTAACTACTCTTATCAACAATAGCACTAAATTCATAAAACATAAACGTAAATTCATAAAAAAGAAAAAATGGATAACTAATGGCATAATAAAATCGATATCTCAAAGAGATAAACTTTATATTTTGCATAAAAAAAATAAAGACAACATGGAACTGAAGGAAGAATTCAATTCTTACCGAAACCGCTTAAAACATATCATGAGAGCAGCCAAACAAGACTTCAATAGAAAACAAATAGAAAAGAATAAAAATAATGCGAAAAATCTATGGAAGACTATTAGTAATATGTGTGGAGGTAAACAAGGGCCGGAAATTATAACCAAAATACTGAACCATGACAATAGACTAACGGAAAATGACTTTGAAACAGCTGAAGCATTTGTCGAGTTCTTCACGGAGGTCGGTCCAAACCTTGCCAGTAAAATTGTCAAACCAGCAAACACCCCAAGAAGAAAAATCAACGAACAGTCTTGCTTTCTTAAACCTACTAATGAGTACGAAATAATTGATACAATAAATACATTAAAAAATAATAAGGCACCAGGTATCGATGGTATCACGTCTGAGACACTGAAAAAAATTTCTACAGAAATAGCATCACCACTGACATTTCTCATAAACAAACTTTTCGAAAATGGAGTATGTCCTCCTGAATTCAAAATTGCCATTATTAAACCATTGCACAAAAGTGGTAACAAAAAAATCACATCTAATTACAGACCCATATCAATCATAAATAATTTGGCGAAAGTATTTGAAAAAATTCTAAAAAAACGTATCGAATCCTTCATGAACAAATATAATTTGCTGTCAAAAAACCAATTCGGGTTTCAATCAGGTCGTTCCACCGAAGATGCAATATCCGCGCTGTCACAACAAAAATGTACGACGCCTTAGACAAAAGTGAACCATCTTTATGTGTATTTGTTGATCTTGCCAAGGCCTTTGATACGGTTGAGCACGTACAGTTATTGGAAACTCTACGAGACATGGGGTTCAGGGGAACAGTATTTACCCTCTTACAGAGTTATTTAACAAATAGGAATCAAATTGTTAAAATCAACAATCAATATAGCGAAAAAAGGATCATTAAATGTGGGGTACCACAAGGAACCGTTTTGGGTCCGATTCTTTTTATCATTTACATCAATAACTTGTTGAAAATTAACACCAGTGGGGAAATATACAGCTTTGCCGATGATACTGCAATTATCTACTCATCCAATTCATGGGAAAACCTTAAACAAATAGTAGAAACTGATCTTAGCAAGATATTTGACTGGTTCAACAGTAAGTTATTGACTGTAAATGTACAAAAAACGATGTTCCTTCCATTGGCCAATTACAAAAATAATCTACTGAATTTCACTCACCTACAAATTAATAACCAAGGAAATGAGGTAACAATCAAGTCGACAAACGAGGCCAAATACTTAGGCATTACTATTGATAATCACTTGCGTTGGGATTGTCATATCAAAAAAGTTAATAACACCATTAGAACAATGATACATAGGTTCAAATACCTTGCAAAAGTGGTAGATTTAGTCCACCTAAAAATGATCTACCATGCGCTTGTTGAATCGCGTATCTCGTATGGTATCATAGGATGGGGAGGAGTCACAAATACTCACCTAGATAAGCTGGAAGTAATACAAAAACTCATTCTGAAATTAATTTACAGAAAGGATAAGAACTACTCCAGCGATCTCCTATACAATGAAATAGGAGTGTTGGACACGCGACAATTATACTTCAACAAAATTGCATTGTTATACTTTAAAAGAAAACATGAATTCGCTCACATATCACACCAGTACCAAACTCGAAGTAACACCAACAATGACCTCATCATTCCAGCATCAATTAAAACTGTAGGACAAAAATGTCACATGTTTCTAGCTCCAAGAATATTTAATTTTATACCCCATGATATTCGAACACCTCCCCCTATAAATTCAAAAATGTCTTGAAGAAATTCTTATTGTCAAATGACAGAAAGAAGGTTAGAAATTTCATAGGACTAAAAAGTTGATAATAAGTTGAGAAATGGAAGACGTAAATATTCGTTACAGTCAGACACATGCTTCATTACTCGTAAATCAATCTTCTACTATTATTATTTTATTATTATTGTTGCTAAATTACTATTATTATCTAACAAATCTCATAACTGTACAATGTCATCACCTCGACAATTTCAACTGAATTCTTTTTATATTCTCTAAAAATGTCGTTATAGGATATATATATAATTAATTCACATAAACTTGTACCTCGGACAGTCTTTGACTTTGTGGTTCTTGATTATTTGTGAATAATTATGCGAAGCCCACCTTCGCTGATGCACGTCATGATTTGTTGAGTATTTAACTTATTACATACTGTTAGTATTATCCTATTATTTCCTATATGAATAACTAATACCCACGTACAGGCCCAGCCTTTGTGGGTTTCTACTATTTATTTTGCCAGTCTGGCATCTGATTCTGTAAAATACCATTATGTATTTTTGCTATTGGTAAAATAAATATTATTATTATTATTATTATTATTATTATTATTATTATTATTATTATTATTATTATTATTATTATTATTATTATTATTATTATTATTATTATTATTATATACTTATATATAATGATTTCTATGGTTTCAACACCATCAGGCTGCCCTTAGTACACAGCTCCGTCCAAAGACTTTTCAAAAGTCTCAATAGGTTCGTCAAACACGTTTGTTGGATTATCTGAAAAAGGAGATCTAGAATCTATGATCGGAAGACTCGTCAAAAGTCAGATTCAAGGATTAAAATTTCATTTTATCGGCTTTTTCCAAGATGATCAGGAATTCCTACATCATCTGCTTGAAATTCCATATGAAGATTTTAACACATTTCTAAGTGTAACAAGTGTAGATATATTTGTTGGTAAACTAAAATCGAACTTGAAATGTACGCACTGTGGTACCTAATTGTTCAGTCAACCTTGTCTACAGTCCATATGCATTATCGAATCACACCAGGTCCTCTTATATCGGTCACTAGACAGCTTATCGCAGACATCCTTACGCTGGCACATGGTACGAATACAATGATTCTCTGGTGATACCACTATCGTCTAAATATCTTGTAAGTAGAGAGGCATATGTACTCTTCTACGTGCTGGAATGTACCAAGTTGCAACTATAAAAGGTTATATTTGTCTCTTTCTCCAAACATTAGGATTTGGTTCCTTGCAATCGGAGTTACCATCACTAGGACCTGTTCTGGTGGTAGTATAGGTTTTTCCGGGTTTTCCCTGCAGTTGGAATAGCAAATGCGCCACATTTTTTGTTAAGTCGCCGGGGGAGACTATCACCATTTTAGTTCATAATACATAATACTTCCTTTACATCTTCATTTATAGTAGAAAAGCTTTGTCAATAAGTTGAACAACTTCTGATACTCAAGTACCTACACTTAGGCTTCGACAATGGTTCTTGTCATGACATTTTAAATATTCCAATCATGCAAATATCATTCAAGACTGGAAACAAAAATCAGAAATATTTAGGTAGAACTTTTAATTATTAGACTGATCAACCCCGAAAGTGCATTTACCCTCCTAGGTGTGTGACTACTTCGGACCTGTGGAAATTACCATAGGTAGGGAGAGAGTGAAGAGATGTCAACATAATAGCATTTCATTTAATTTTCTTATCACAGACTGTTCAGACATTATGGCAATTGGACTTCACCATTCAGAGTTTGGACCACGAAAGGATAAAAGGTGAAATGACAGCCGTCGAGGTTGAATGGAAAATAAATTCTTCTAATGGAAGCAGAGCACATTGTGAATAGCCGTCCATTGGCATATCATGGTTTTTTATGGCTCCAATGTCATTGAGTGTATTTGTAGTAAATAGTCTGCATTACCTCTGTTATTTGCACCAATGACTCTTAGATAATACTGTAGGCTTTTCGGATGCTTCATGCAGTTCAAACAGCAATTTGCGGAAGTTCTCCTGAGGTGCAGGTAATGCTGGTAGTCAAATCAAATCAAATCAAATTTTTTTATTTAAATCAAAACAAAAGTATATGGAAAATTTGTACAATTTGAGAATATATCTAAATTATCTACATCATTGATAAGCTTGGTCAAATTCATTAATATTATAAAAAACATGTTGAAGGAGGAGAGATTTCAATTTATGCTTGAATATTTTGGTATTTTCCGTATTTGTGATTGTGGTAGGGAGACATCTGTAGATTTTAGTGCCTGTATAAAAAATGTTGTTTCTATTTATATTCATTTTGAAGTTTGGTAGAATATATTAATCTTTATTTCGGGTATCGTAGCCGTGAATATCGGAATGAGTTACCAAATTATTTCTGTTTTTAAAGATCATTAAGCTGGCTTTGTATATATATACATTGGTAACTGTCATGATTCTAAGGTCATTGAAGTACTGCCTGCATGAGTCGTATCTCCTCAAACCACATAAGGCTCGTATTGCTCTGTTTTGCAGCATACATGTGCTCTCAGCAGCAGTAGAATTACCCCAGAATTCCAATCCATACTGAAGAATACTGTGAAAATATCTGCAATATACTATTTTTGTAGATGGAAACCCGACGTTTCGTCTTATTGTCAAGATTGCGAAAATTGCCTTCGAGAGTCTTTTATTGAGTTCACTTATATGGTGATTCCACTTCAAACTACAGTCAATATCTATCACTAAAAATTTAATATGGTCTACACTTGTTATCGTTCCCTTATCTGTTTCAATGTTGATATCTGTTGACGATTGAGATGGATGGAATAGCATAAGGTCATCTAGAATCTCAGCATTATGTTGGGGAGATAAAGTAGGATTGTCTATTATTATGTTCGTATCATCAGCAAATAAGGAAAATTTTAGTTGAGGAAAATTACAAACCAAATCATTTATATAGATCAAAAACAGTACCGGGACCAGAATTGATCCTTGAGGCACTCCACATTCTACGTTGACCGGTTCCGTTTTGATTTTTACCGCTTCGTTTCCATGAAAGTCTTGTAATTCTATAAAAAAATCTGTTTTCAAGATATGACTGAAACCATGTATAAGTTACACCTCTAAACCCATAATAATTTAGTTTACTGAGAAGAATTTCGAAATTTACGCAGTCAAACGCTTTGCTAAGATCACAGAATAAGCCTAAAGGGTAATGTTGCATCTCAAGAGTAGAGTTGATATTTACAATCAATGACATTATAGCATCCGATGTATTTAGATTTTCGCGAAAACCATATTGAGAGCTGGAAAATAGTTTGTAATGTTCGAAATAAACTCTAAGTTGCCTGCACACAACTATTTACAGAATTTTGGAAGGAGTTGGGAGAAGAGATATTGGCCTGTAATTTGATATTGATCGTCTCCTTTTTCATGAATTGGTAATACTTTGGCAATTTTGAAAATAGTCGGGAATTTTCCCTCTGATAATGATAGGTTTATAAGAAATGTGAGAGGGCCTTTGAGTAGCTCTATATTTTCTTTGAAAATTGATATGGGTAATTCATCATAACCTGTGCTTTTTTAATTTTTCATCTGGTTGACAATACCTTTTGTATCGATTTCGGTCACAGGATGAAAAAAGAAGGAATTTTTATTATCGAAATTGATCTTTTTCAAGTAGAAATCAGAAGTATTTGTGCTTGAGAGTGCCGATGCTAATGAGACTGCTTCATTTACAAAGAAGTGCTGGAAGAGTCTGGCAACTTCAATTGCACTTTCAACTAACTCATCATTTTGCCTCAATTGTATGCTGTTGTTTTCTCTTCTTTTTTTCTTGAGAATGTGTTCGTTAATACATCTCCAGGTTGTCCTCATTTTATCGTCAGAATTTGTTAAAAGCTGTTGAAAATGCATTTGTTTTGCATCATTCACAACATTCTTCAAAATGATACAGTAGTATTTAATGTAGTTGTGAATCTCAGCACTGTCAGTGAATTTTTTCATATTGAGCAGAAATCTTTTATTTTTTTATGAAGTAATGATTCCCTTAGTTATCCATCCAGGTTTGGTTTGAGGAGTTCCTAATTTGATTTTCTTCAGTGGAAAAGACTGTTCAAAGCATTCAAAAATGATTTTGTGGAAAAATGCATAGGCTGTATCGACACATTTTACTGTAAAAATATCATTCCAGTCTATGTTTTCTAGGAGTGTTTCAAACGTTCTCTTATTTTTTGATGTGAATGATCTTAGTTCTCTGTAGTGGGTATTTTTTTCGAGTTGATGAAAATTATGGAATATAACTTTTTGTGCGAGGTGATCGGAGAGGCCAATGTCCAATACCGAAACTGTTAATTCCCTATTAATATTTGAAATAATGTTATTCAGCTGATTCTCCGTTTGTTTTGTGATTCTGGTAGGACAAAATATATGGCTCGTGAGACTAAATGTATCAAATATACATTCTAGTTTACTGCGTTCATAATTTTCAGTTGAAAAATTTACATTGAAATCACCACAAATGATAATTTGGATATTTTTATATTGTTCGTTAATTTGGAGCAACAAATTCCATAAAGATTCTATAAAAATATCTAGGTTACCCTCCTGTCGTGGTGTAGAAGTGGTGTAGACCATCATCATTAAAATGTGATTTCTATTGACTTTAATGTGTCTAGTCGATGAAAATTTGGCTAAAATTTCCGAAACATCATTACATTGAAGAGAATGTTTTTGCTTTGATTTTGACAAGGCATCGCCATCCGAGGTTTTAACAAATTTGAGATTTAATGTGCGGAACAATAGAAAAAGCAGAACAGAAAATTCTACCCTGTTGTAAAGGTGCCTAAGTTTGAAGTATCAAGAAAATACCTTCTCTAACTCTTTATGAACACTTAGGCCCTGAAACAATTTCAACTTCTGCACGTACTTTGGGCTTCTCTAAAGGTTGGGGGGCACTTGAGTGCCTGATACAATATGAGTCATTTGTATCAATGAAAGAAGAAATCTATTACTATCATCCATTTTATTACAACCAAATTTATACAGCTTCTTTACTTACTAAAACATGAATATGAAAAGAACATAAGCAAAAAATAATTAAGTGATTCACTTAAAAATATTTACAATCAGATAACAATACCATGATACACTGGTCTCGGACCAGAGTGCGGTAAGATATGAAAAAATAACGCTCTACTAAAGCAGACTTTCAATATGCAGTGTATTACCATAACAATACGATCAGCTCTGAGCGTCGTTTTTTTTACGGCGCCGCAGAGCTTAGACGGTAAAGTATATACAAAAATGAATGACTTGTCAGACGATTACAATCGTGATAGTATTAGTCATGTTATGTATTGAGCACGACCTGGTTGACATTTAATACGAATAACAACACAGTTACAATCTAGCTAACCTAAGTGTTGAAAGCCTAAATAATACTAACTTCATTCATCCACATCGACGCTACTATGTGTGGAACCCGAGTGACATGCCCCAACAGGCAACGAGATCGGCTGTCACCAAGACCCACACCCACCGAACATCATACCGTGTATGACAGCGCTAAGGCAACTGTAGTTCTCAACTGGAATGTATGAAACCACTATTGCGTCTAAATTGGTTGATGGACAGTGTGTTTTATTGTTTTTGGTTGCGGTTCGCGTTCGCTTTTCTGCCACAAGACCTATGACTTGTTCTTCAACCGAAATTCATGAGATTAATATAATAAATAGCTAACGCGTACAAGTTCAACTCAACTAAGTCGCAAATCACTCTTGTACGCCTTACGTAACTATCGAACTGCTGAAGCAGCAAATTTACTAGAATTAGCAACAGTATTTGTACAATCATCGATAGGCAAAGACATCGTCTCGATTGCTAGATGAAAATAATGGATGATGCTTCGGTATTGATATAAGTTTCTGCATATGTTCGCGAGGTCCCTCCTATCGAAACCACTATGTAACTTGCGGCCGATGCGACTCGCAGTTTCCACCGAATGGCAGTACTTTGATATAACACTTAATAATAGGTCTCCTGTTCTAACCAGCCGCCAGGACAGCGTCGTATATAAAATCGTCGCACCTCGTCGTAGATGAAGATGGACAACATGAATGGAAGAGCTGGCAACCACCACACGAATCTGAAACATAAAACTTCTATGAAATATTTGGATTCCAGTAAACATGATACATAACAAAAACATTTTCCAGAGATAACTTTCGTGATATTTGCAAACATTGCAAACTGACATTACATTAATGTTTTCATGACGTTCCCAACTTGATGTTTTGAGCTATATGTTTATGTAACATCCACATAATGTAACAAATGATATTAACTAGATAATAAATAAAATGTTGATTATATGTTCCCCAGATAAGTCTCAGTCAGAGTAGATACGTTATTTGTTCGATGGTTTTATTTGACCACCTCAAAACATTACTCACATGTGTACTGAAAACTTAGAATTGATATTATCTTAAAAGGTTCCTTAAATGAACTTTTCGGGAAAACACCATGTAACTCATGTGAGATTTCAATGAAACCACATCATAAATGTCGACAGAAACTCAAAATCTACATAACATAGAGAAATGATACATGCAAGCAATATTATCCAGTAAACATGAAACAAATCTCTCTGTCATAATAGCACCATTTTTTTTAAATTTGCGGGTCGTATTAGTTCATTTTTAATACAGAAGAATGAACATACATACCGAACCGACCATGTTTGTTTTCAAGCTGTGACTACTGTGAGTGAATTTCACCTTTTTGTTGAAAAATCTGAGGCCTTACTATATTTTGTTCATAAATAATTATTCTCATTTAACTGCCCTGCAATTCGCGAATGATACGATTTTCGTACGAGCTAAAGTATTAGTAGAAGCTAAGAAGAATGAAAACATGGACAAATAACTATGATGACAGATACTGGTTGTAGCCAACCAATTCAAGAATCACAAGGACCCTTATTATCAAATTTAAAGTTCCAATATAGTAATTGGAATCAATATGATTTAAAAATTCACAATTTTTGAAGATTATGATTTTCCATATTCCTCTACCAATTGTAATTTCATCATTTAGGTGATATACGTGATATCCACATGATGCTACAGATGTAACAAGTAGAAAATCTCTCAGTTGTAATTCGGGCTAATCAGATATCGGAGATTATAGAAATGGTTGCTGACATCAGGAGCATGTGTCAAATTAGTTTGAATATGGACAGCTTGCTAAATCCAAGAGATATCCTGAAAAACAACAAATTATCATTCTAGTTGAACAAAGCAGTACTTGTTGGAGGTTTATATTAAATAAAATTATTAGGAGTTGTTTACGATAGATAATCGAAGATGAGCTCACCCAGTTTCGTTACAGGACTGGCCAAAAACATAATTTCAAAATTTCCTAATTAAATATTATGGACTTCCTCAAACGTAAGTGCCAGTTGAAAATAAAAAGTGTGGGGTAGCTACCACAGGGCTGCCAAACGTTCATTTCTTTATACATCATTAGGAAGGTACATTAATGTCATTCAAAGTCGTTTTTTATTTTTTTATTATCTTGGCAATTAAGCGAGATATTACCTGTGTACGATAACTTGGGACACCCTGTATATCCCATTTTTGAACAATATATACTATGATTATCATTAAATCGTCATGATAGTACCAAATGTTTAGAAAAATTTAGTAGTAGCGTTATAGTATAACTACCTGACCATAGTAAATGAAAATGCTAATCATTGAAGATGTGTTGGTACTTCAGAACTCACATTGACAATCAGTACGGAAAATATTGGATGTAAAATATTTACAAAGCGAATATAAACATTACTCAATTATTACAAAAATATCGGGGAACAATTTCTTAGGATTTTTTAAATTGAATTTTAAAAAGGAGATGTTTCGTGAGAGTGCGTGTACCTAATTATCGTAACATTTTATATAACCCAATGGCTGTCACGGTATTAGCTGAGAAAGTGATGTGTGTCAGATATTCTCCTATTCATGAGAAAAAAAGCATTTGTGCTGTTCAGAGTCAACAAAAACAACTGGCACTTCTGGAGGGAACAACTTGGCAATCACTTCCAAAATACTATGTTCAAACAAAGAAGATACGTCAAGGATGAACTGGATATAAATATGCCCAATCCCCTGAAATCATTATCATTATAGTTTCAAACGTGTAAGAAGTAAATCTACGTAGAGTTTAAGTAACTAGTATAATTTCGAAAGTGTGGTGTGTTAAAAATGTTTGACAAGTGAAGCGAATTGTGAAATATTCTCAGAGTTGGTTTAGAGCCTCGGATGTATCTGGTTATATATGTGAACGAATGTCCAGTACCGTTTATACATAGTTCTTAGACACTTCAAAAAATTTTATGTACATTTTAAATAGTTTTATTTCTGCTTGGACTATGGTTCATACGGATAAGTTTCTTCTCGTCTTAGGACGTTTCGAGAACCCTACTGCCGTCATCAGATCCAACCGATCCGATAGTGGACGACGACGGGATTCGTCACATTTTCTCAATATCTTTCTCACATGTGTCACCCCCTAACAATATGTTAATAAGTGAATATTATACTTATACTTACTTGAGAGGATACATCCTCAATCCTTTGTCCATACCAGGAGTGTACGAGAGGAATGCGGCCAATGCAGTCTCGAAAATGAGACCGAAGTTGAGAGCCCAGTTTCTCATACCTTGGTGTATTATCGAGTTTCGGCGAGTCTTGCAAATGATCAAATCAGCCCATTGTACCACGACAATCGATACGAAGAAAGCTGTGTGACAGGTGAATTCCAACGTTTTTCTGTCACGGTAAGTCTAAAAAAAGTACTCATTCAGTTGATCGGTAGAGTGTGATGTGACGATAGGAATTTTCAGTGCGTGTTTCAGACATTTGGCATACCTTAAGGCTATAATGAAGCTTCATAAAACGAAGAAGGAAAAACCTGAAACGCAACCCTGAACAGCCTATGTAGGGTGACTTGGCAGAGCAAATAGTAGTAGTCAAGTTAGAATTGACAAAACCTCATTTCTTGGAACTATTATTGATCATAAATGACATTTTTTCTCAATGGATGCAGGGAATGAGGTTTTGTCAGCACTAGTTTTATTGAAACAATTTCCTGGTTGTTCGTTTGGGGAAAAAAATTAAATTATGTTTTTTTTTGTAATAGATGGCCACGACTTTGAAGTGATTTCTTTCTATAGTATTACTTGGTTTGAAAAATAGTGATGCTCAAGCCTTTAAGTGTTGTAAAGAAACTCCCAGGGATCGGTCTTTGCCGAAATCTCAGAGATGGGTTGTAAGGGATTGAAGGTCAGATCCTTTGCCAGTTGGATTTCAATGGGCAATGCAGGAATGCTTGCAACAGTTCACAATGTTCCTGCTCCATAGTGTGAACAATTTTGTACCCCTTGATGAAAACCACCCTTTATACTTGTAACATACCAAATAAATCAAACTACTGGTTAGTGCGTGAATATGTAAAGGAATATTTAGAAAACAAGGCAGCAATGTGAAAGTGTAGTCTTACCTAAAATGAATTTGCGGGTGCATTTTCTAACGTATGCCCTTTAGAGTTTTGGTAGCGCAAATTTTGCTTGTTCATTGATAATTATATTTAAAACTACCAAAACCCTGAAAGGCATACGTTTTAAAATCATTACACATTTTGGCAGCGGGCTAACGGGCTATAATTAAGCCAATCAATAGAGCATTTTTTCCGAACAAAAATACTAGTAGAAAATCGACTGTATCTTCACATGGAACAGTCCGTAGTTATATTCTGTTATGTTTTCGACTCGCAACTGTCATTTAGTAATTTATTATAAACATTTAAATAACAAAAAACGTGATTTTTAAAATAGTTTTGCTTATAAAATGAAAACTAATAGAGCAATTTGGTTGCTCCAATGAAAATAATTGTAGATAATTGAAATACAAATGAAATAGGATTTTTTACGACCCTATCGGATCATTAGTAACAGGAAAACCGGAAAAACCGGAAAATTTTACGATTTTTTTTAAAAATTCATAACTACGACATTTCTCATGAAAGTATTGAATCATGTGTACTTTGTGTGTGCACAAAACAGGCTGTGATGGATAATTAGTTTTGACACAATTGCAATCTGAATTTTTTTTTGCACTATCTTGCAGCGTGCCTGGATGCTCTAGTGATAGTCCGATTTCAATTCCTAGAACAGATTTTGAAAGTAGAAGTACAGTACCACAAAACGTATATTCTCATTTTACGCTAAAATGCTGCAAAATGGTTGAAAAATGCTTGCAAACATGACTGAAAATGTTCGAGCTGGTGAAAGCGGTCGAGTGGTAGGAGTGAGCGGGAGATGAGGGGAAGCGTATTATCACGTAACCCGTTCATTATCAACCGCACTCTCCTACTACTCGGCAGCTAACGCGGGCTCGACCGTTTTGTGCACACGTAATGTACACATGATTCCATACTTTTATGAGAAAGGCCAGTCCTACTTCTTGAAAAATGGCAGAATTATGAATTTCTCAAAATATCGCAAATTTTTCCGATTTTTCAAGCTTTACTCCATTACTAATGATCCGAAAGGGTTGTGAAACATCCCATTTTATTCGTATTTCGATTATCTACAATTCTTCTCATTGGAGCAACCAGTTTTTATTTTATAAGCAGAATAATTTAAAAAACTCGTTTTTTGTTATTAAAACATAAATCATTTTGGATGGTAGAATGGGGCGCGCCATCTTACTGAGAATAACGCAACCTTTTGCGAAAACCGAACTAGTTTTCTTCAGAGCCGATTTTCGGACGACCCTACGAGTTAGGCAACCCAAAACAAATACGTAGACCGAGCACCTCTAGATGGCCCAGCGATATTGTTGCAGATATTGTCAATAACGAATATTAAATTATCGGAGCGGTTTTGCTACAGTGCTTTCATATTTACCAACTTTTTTTTTGTATACTTAAGAGAGAAGAGAATCTTCCCATTTTTATCATAAATCTGCCGGTCACTATTGTAACGTGTAACGTTTTCATTAACTGGCTTTCTTGTTTGACAGTTTGTCTATTCGTTAAGAGTTTTGTATTTTATTGTGTCGTTTACCCCATTACCCACTCCCCACGTCCGTAGTCACCAAGTTTAGCTCATCGGAAAGTTAGTTTAAAATCAATTGCAAAATTTGTGCCGAACAGACATACAAACAAACAAATAGACGTACAAGAAAGCGAGTTAATAAAAACGTAGTCAAATATTTCGACTGACCTCCGAGCAATAAAAGATATAGAGAGGGCTTTTCTTGAAAGCAACATACCCGACGTTGTTTACAAACATCTCAGCCTGAATCATGTTAAAAAAGGGCATTGTTGGATATATCCGTTTACCACAGATTAAGTTCTAATCTGTGCGTTTACGACTTATTTGTCGTCTTGTCAAATCAAACCATGGGCGTCGCAGCATGGTAATCATGGGATAAACCATATTTGACCTCTTCATTGGTATTAGAATTTGCTCGTTTTCATCCCGATTTTGAGACAAAAATACACTATTTGTTGAAATGGCTGTGAAAAAACTATGTTCTATGTAAATCGACTAAACGATTACCTATCAATAATTAGTAAAAAACTTGTTGCAATGTAGGTATACTAACAAGTAAGTAAGTAAGCAAACTCAACTCTTCATTAACCAAATTGAAATCATAAGCCACTAGCTATATCTAATGGGTATTGGAATGTTTTGTTGACATACAGGGATTATCACGTAGGTAATCCGTTCATCAGAAGTTGTCGGTATTCCCATTTGAAAAAAAATTTATATACACGGAATATCACATATATCAATATGAATAATAAATCTGGAATATTGTCAGTGACGTATCGCTTCTGGTAAAACTTCTTTACTGTGAATGGAACACTGTGAAACTTCTAAGGTTTAAAATCTAATCAATGGGTCGAGTAGTATTTTTAATCTCTTGAGAGAGCCCATACTCCTTCTTAATTTCGGGAGATACCTCATTGAATTTCTTCAATCCTTTTGGAAAATGCAAGAAGTCAAATAATAACTACATAAGAAATTATCGATTTTCTACCGACAGACTTGTAATATCGATCGCTCCCTAAGCCTAACTCCACACAAGTTGAGAAATAACTTTTTGACAACTCTAAAAAAATTTCAATCATCTGCCTCAGGATATCAATAACCTGAATTCCGAAAATGAGTTAGAGAGCTACTAGCTTACTACACTTTGGATGCGTATTTCAATGATACACTCTCATCATAAATTTGAATATAATCTCTTATATGTATTATAGTTTATGCGTAAATTCTTATGTGAATTATAATTCATGTATATCGTATATCGTATATGAAGTTTACTAATGTGATTAAAAGATTTGGATATTTTGACTTTTTTACTTCAGCACTTTCATTTATTTTTTCAGTATTTATTACCTTATTATCAGCAATGATCTCATTCTTCGCACAATACAGTATTTTTGAACAAGAATCCAGGAAAAAATGCGACGAACTCATATATTTGGCCAGTGATTCCGACCCCATTCATGACCGTTCTCCTAACCAAGCAGTAGGTACTATACGTGAAAATACTTCAGAATGGCGAAAGGTAACCCATAAACGCAGCAAAAACCGATTTGTGGTCGGAAACAACGACAACACAAATATTAAAGGAGTACCTAAGACTGTCTCGCTCCATGTGACAAGAATCGATCCTAACACCAGTTTAGAAGAACTCACCAAGTTGCTTAAGGATCACTTCCCGGAGGTTCAATGTTCGACTATTACTCCGAAACAACCATCTATATACGGCTCTTTCAAGGTAATAATCAATGAACATCATTTTCGTAAGGCAATGAACCCTACAGTGTGGCCCTATGGCTCATATGTTAGCAAGTTTTTTCAGAATCACAAACCTCTAAATCATATTCCAAAGTGATGTTTTCTCCTGATATTTTTTTACTGAATGTGTGTAGTTTGAACAGTCAAACCATTAATCAAATCGAAACTGAAGTAGAGGACGGTAACTTCAATTTTATTTGTTTAACAGAAACCCATATGAACTCTTGTGAAATAGATTCCAAACATATACAACACTATACTCTCATAAGTAAATTCTGTAGAACTGTATTTCAGAAAGGTGGCGTAGCGATCTATGCCCTTAATCATTTAAACTGTTCTGATATTAAGTTGGAAAAATTTTGTATCGAAAAACATTTCGAAATATGTGGCTTAAGGTGTAAAAACTACAAAAATGGGGCTATTATTATTTTAGCTTGTTACAGATCCCCGGATGGTAATTTTAATTTGTTTTGTGATCAATTACTTAGTGTTTTAGACTTTATTTATTCACCTGGTATAGAGATAATTTTAACAGGAGATTTCAATATCGATGCCTCTGAGAATTCAAATGATGTCAATAATTATAATAACCTAACATCTCTTTTAAAAAGCTATAATCTACTTCAGGTGGTCGAGTGGCCAACCCGCGTAACAGATCACTCCAAAACCATTATAGACCATATCTATACGAATATTCCCAATCCTATAATATGTGTTTTAGATAACACCATATCGGATCACAGATCGGTTTTATTCGAGAGTAAACAGGATATCATACCAGAATGTGATAATGCTCCACAATATCGGAGGAGTTTCAGCGATAACAACGTTGAATATTTCTCACTTCAATTACAGAATGAGTCTTGGGATACTGTATACAGTCTCTCCAATATAGACGAAGCTTATGACAGTTTTGCCGATACTTTTATTTACTATTACGAAAATAGTTTTCCACCGAGAAGATACTATTCTAAGAACTTGAATAAAAAATGGATTACTGACGAGATAAGGACTTCAAGTAACAAACTGAAAGATCTATTCCTGTTATCACGTAGCTTTCCTATTTTAAAGGAAGCTTATTCAATGGCAAAAAAGCGTCATGAAATTCTTGCTAAAAATACCAAGCGTTCCTATTATCAAAACAAAATAATTAACGCGAATAATCCTGCAAAAATGGCATGGAAGGTAATATCTGACTTGACAAATCAAAAAAAGTCATCTGGTAATACTATAAATATCTCACAAGGTAATGAGCTGCTCAAGGATCCTACAATTTTAAGTAATATTTTTAATGAATACTTTATAAATTCTCCAATAGAACTATCCCAGAGTAAGACTCTGGCAGGGACTGTCAAACATGCAGAACCTGAAATTACGGGACCTAGAGAATCTTTATTTCTTAAACCACTAACTGAAAAGGAATTATATGAATTGATGTCCAAAAAATTGAAAAATAAAGCATCATCGGGTCCAGATGACATTCCTGCATTTCTGGTAAAGAAAGTACTATATTACATCATTCCACCCCTCACATATCTCATTAATTTGTCCTTCACTTGTGGGGCGTTTCCATCTTCACTAAAGTTAGGGAAGGTTATACCAGTATTTAAAAAGCACAGTCCTCTACTAGTTGAGAATTATAGACCTATAACAATTACCTCCTGTTTTTCAAAGTTCTTTGAGTACTCTTATCTTGAAAGCCTCATGAGTTTTGCGATGAGTCATCGTATCCTCTCAAACAACCAGCATGGCTTTTTGCCGGATAAATCAACTAATAGTGCAGCCATGGCATTTTACGAAAAACTAATTGACTTTATTGAGTTGGGAGAATGCCCTGTTGGGATTTTCTGTGACCTCAGCAGGGCGTTCGACTGCGTTCAACATGATTTGCTTCTGTCAAAATTGTACTCATATGGCATTCGAGGAGTTGCTCACAGCTGGTTGACGAGTTTCTTAACTTCCAGAAGACAGTTTGTGAATATATCGAGTGCCAAATCAGATAATCGAACAATTTCTATGGGAGTTCCCCAGGGGTCTGTCCTGGGGCCGATATTATTTCTGTTTTACACCAACGACATTGACAACATTAGTTCATCTGCCAGTTTTATAAGATATGCTGATGATACGACGGTGCTCGTTTCGAACAAACATGATGACTCTTTGAGAGAAAATTGTGTATCAATCATGGAAAGCCTCATATCTTGGTGTGATTACAACTCACTTCACTTTAACAGTGAGAAAACAAATATTATACGATTCCATAATTATCAAAAACAATGTGCAACCCTGAATATACTTGTTAATAATACATATATCGAACCAACCAATAGTGTCAAATTCTTAGGATTATTAGTGGATGAAGGATTGAATTGGAAAGGACATTGTGCCAACCTGATCTCTAAACTGAACTCTATCTGTTACATGTTCAGGAACTTGAAATGTATTTTAAAACAGGAACAACTATTGGTTCTATATCATTCTCAGGTCGCCTCTAGGTTACGCTACGGAGTGTGCTTCTGGGGTACTTCCACTCGAGCAACTGATGTATTCATTGTACAGAAACGTATATTGAGAATTATGTATAATAAATCACGCAGGGATTCTTGCAGACCAATTTTCGAAAATCTCCAAATTTTAACACTTGCTGGTATTCTCATTTTTGAAATGTGCCTGTATATATTTAAAAATAGACATAAGTTCATCACAAATAAGGATATTCATTCCTACAATACAAGGAATTGTACAGATCTTCATGTTCCCCAGTGTAAATACGTTGCTACATCTAAAACTTCTCGCCATCTAGGACAAAAGATTTTTAATAAACTTCCAAAAGACGTAAGCGAATCTCCTAATATATCACTGTTTAAAATTCGTTTGAAAACTTATCTAGTTGAAAATACTTTTTATACTATAGATGAATTCTTTGCTTCTTAGCAACAACTTGTGACTATTCCTATATGTATTTGACATCTACAGGAAAATAAATGTATTTTTATTTATATTTTATTTTATTTTGATTGATTGAACCATCAAAAGTAAGTGTTCATTGCTTTGAAGCAATTTAGTTTCTATTGCCACACAGCAATAACAACCATCTTTCTGCGTTCACAATTGACGAATAAAAGTAAATTTTTAAAATATCCTAGAAAAAATAGTGTATGTCATGGTAGTACACGTGGCGTTTTAACAATTCTCATGTCATTTACAATTGTCACTTATTTTTTAACCTATTCATCGTGATAAAATATGTTACTCTCTACTGACAACACTCGTAGAGTTGACTCAAAGGCATAGCCTGTGAGGGTACATTATTTGCCGTGGCGCTCCGGGATGACTCAGAAATTATTAGTAGCGCATTCACTTTTCAGCTTAGGGAAACCTACAGCACTTTCGCCAAGCATTAGTGGTCAGGATTGACATCTTGATAACACACGTGCTTTCTAACCAGGCATATAGTCGCCTATCGATACCAATACATGTGAGAACAAATTTCTCTGAACCGACCGAGTCTAATAATACATATTTTTAATATCATAACAATAACAAATCTCCCCCTCGGACTCGAACTCGGAGTTTTACCCCTCACCCACAATCTGTAACAAAGGATAGTGTGTTGGAGCTTTCATAACAAATGTGTGTTGTGATTATAGAAATGGCATCTCTATGTCTTTTATTGCAAAGAGCGACTGACTCGAAATACAATAGTGTTGGAAAAGTTGTAGTTTCGATTGGCAACACTGAAATTGTCAAAAATATTGCCTGCTCTGTGTTCAGACCATCATTATCAGTTAGTCCGTGATTTTGTCAACTTTTCCATTCATAATTTTTTTTAAATTTATTTATGCATTTATTAACAATTTGACTCTAATCCTTTATCCCTTCAAGTTGTGTAGGGTATTTCTTCTTTGGATTTTTAATTTTGATTTTATTAATTGTTTTTTAAACCATTCCTAACTGTTTTAAATATTTGACGAATATCGAATAAACAGTTTTAACACTTCAGGCCTTTCCTTCATATTAAATTTTTTCTTTCAGTATGAACTTCTTTATGATTTTTCAGGCAATAGAAGTCTGAAACTAACCCTGCTAATCTGAATAACTTACCCATTCTTGACCATACGAATCTGTGAGATCGTTAATAGCCCTCGAGTCCCACTGCTTTCGAATTCCGAAGAGTTTCATCGGTAGGAATCCATTCTCAGCCATGATGACGAAATAGACAAAGAAACCAGCTGCGGCTTGAATCATACCAATCTGTCCGTATGCCATAGAAATCAACCTACACGAAAAACAAACTCAGCAAGTGGTCTTTTTTCACTTATACTATACAACAAAAACAACTTTATAGCAAATGTTACCATTACATCAGAATTGTTTATTAAAATTGTTGAAATAGCCTGATTTCAAAATATTAATTTTTTCAAACATCAAAACGGTTCGATGAATATACAGGGTTACCGGAAAATAGTTGTTGTTATAGTTGTTTGAATAAACTACGGATGAGAGCCATCATTACTAATCAGAAAACAAATAATCGAGTTCAGAAAAAATCCTTCAGTTTTCGACATAAATGGGCTATTTTGAAATGATATAAAACGGTAAAGAAAATATATAAATGTACATCTCATAGCACTAGTGATAGATAATAATTTATAATATAAAAAAAATTACCAAGTTCTTTCATTTGGAAAGTTGGCCCAAGAGGGAGTCGGCAAGTGTGTCGTGTCAATATTATTAATTGAAAAAAATCCATTAAACTGAAAATTTTACTGTACAGTGCGAGTCACCGACTGTTTCATTGTTCATTGGCTACCTAGAAGTCCAAATTAGATACCCCTTGGGTAAAGCACTTGCAATAGTGCCCTCTGCAATGACGAACCTTGCATTAGCATCTGTTGAATATAATTCGATACCCGTCGTGGCATTAGCCAGGGTAGTAGTTGTTTTCTGACAGGTATTTGCCATAATAGTCAATACTGTATTTGCATGGGAGTAAATAGAGTGAAACATCGGTCGGCAACGACTTTTGTTACTCAACGATCTCCTAAGCTTTCTGCTCGAGACTGACTGAATCTCTCGACTCAGAGTACTTTTTGCTCTGCCCGCAAGATGAAGCGGTCTAGATCCCGTTTCATTAGCGCCAGACCAGAGTAACCAAACAGACAGAGTGATGTGATCATTCGAAAGCCATACCACGGAAAGGATTAGCAGCCCTGACAAACATCATAAACGGTGTACTCAGACTTCGACATTTTCCATCCAACTGGAAAGAAGCAACGGTCATTATGATTCCGAAACCCAACAAGAACCACACGTTTCAACAAAACCACCGCCCCATCAGCCTGACACCTGCGATGAGCAAGGTCGCAGAAAGAGTTATCCGAACACGACTTGAGGCAATGTCTGAAGAATTGAACATCCCACAAGATGAACAATTCAGCTTCAGACACGAACACTCAACGGAACTCCAGGTCACCCGGATAGTGGACGCCACCATCCAGTGCTGGAACCGCACGATCAAAGGACACCTTACAGGAACATCTTTCCAGTTTGGCACGAAGGGCTGATCACGAAGCTAGTGGATGCCAGATACACCTCACCAATGGTCAAGCTGATAAACTCTTTCCTAAGAGGTCAAAATTACCGATGCAAAGTCGAAAATGATCTCTCTTCACGAAGGAGGCTAGAAGCAGGGGTACCACAGGGAGCAGTGCTGTCGCCACACCTATTCTCGATCTACACCGCAGACATGCCTATGTCGGAAAACCCCATGTCCAATCGTTGGAACATCGGAATCAATACAGAAAAAAGCAAGTCCATACTGTTCACGAGGCGACGTAGGACACCAGAGGACCATGTTATCATGAACGAAGAGAGAATTCCATTGGTAGACGAAGCCGTTTACCTAGGAGTAACCTTGGACAAGAAACTCACCTTTTAGAGGCACGTCTCTCACATGTTAGCACTAGCGAAAGCCGCAATACATAAACTATGGCCACTCATCGGACGTAGGAGCAACATGGCACTCAAGTTGAAACTACGCCTCATCAGGACGATCCTACGCCAATCTAGCTGTACGCGTCTACTGCTTGGGGGCAATGCGCGAACACGCATAGGCAAAGGATGCAGGCCTTCTTCAATGTCTGCCTGAGGATGGCAATAGACGCTTCACGATATATGCCTAACGAGACTTAGACATCCATCCGGACTATTTCGACAGACTGATCAGACATCATGGGGGGACTACCCTAGACAGAGCAGACACTCACACGAGCCCACTGCTCACGGAGCTCCATGAGAACAGACGTGAGCAAGACGACAGAGACAGAGACAAATACAGACGACCAGTAAACCAGGGATACAACGACACCCCTGAAGAAGTTTGATGGAAGCAGAACTTACAGCGACGCCAACATCAACTTCAACAGACTTTACACCACGATTAATCATACATATATGTTTCAGATACCAAGAAGAACTGACCAGAAAGTGAAAAATTCAGTAAATGCAGCAAATTCAATCATACGACACTTGGCCCTCAGCAAAGTGTTTCTCCAGGCCATCAACCAGTTTTAGGAGGGCACCATGCACATAAAGTATAAAGTTATTGTTTTTATAAAAGTCAGCTCATGTCAGATATAAAGGAGCTTCAGGCCGCAAGTAGGCTGACCACTCCATATCAGTCATTCAGATTTTGTTCTGCTGATCGCCAGTCAACGGGATGAGGAACCGCACTAACGAGTAGGGGTGGTGGATGGGGGAGTGAGCTTTTGAGTACGTAGAGTACAGGGAAGTTTGTCATTCCGGGCCTCAACCTTAGGGGGTGCATGGTGGGATCATTCGGACGGAAACATATGGTTTCCAAGCTGTCTGCATTGACCTAACCTTCTGAATAATGTTTCTTCGGGAAAAATACTCCGGAAGCAACATACGTCTCTATTCGGATTTCCGGTCGAAAAATACTCGAGATAAAACCATCGAACAATTCAAATATTAACTTCTATCGCATTGCCATCAAAACCGAGAGCAAAAAATATCTATAACGCTCAGGAATAGTGAGTGATCGACAATATGGTCTCCGTCAGAGATCATCTGGTGACCTGCTATGTCTCACACAGTAAGTGTTCAGTTGAAAACTTTCCACCCACAATATTTCGTTGAGGAGACAGTTCTCGGAAAATCGCCGATGCAGGTAAACAATAACTTTAAGGGGGATAAGTTTCCACGAAAACATCACCTTGCTCGTTTTCATCCACTTTGCCTCCACTGCAAACCACTCAAAAATGTTAAATGGCCTTGTAGGTTGTGTGGCACCTCATTGGAAACACTTTTGAATTCTCCAAAATTTGTGTTTTTTAATCTTCACAGTTACCTTCTGAAATATTAAGTGGAGCGTTACTAACTTATCTCTTACATGAATTGAAACCAAAAGACTATCTATAACAAATGTTCAAAATGCGCTCAGCAGTAATATAAACGTTGTTCAATCTGATCTGACATTGTGGAAAGTTCTTCTAAAGTATCCGGTTGCGTCGTTTAAACAACAGATTTCAGGTGGCCCCATAGAAAAAAGTCCAATGGAGTTGAATCTGGAGACCTAGGTGGCCACTCTATAACTGCTCTTCGACCTATCCATCTATTTGGAAATATATTGTTCAGCCACTGTCTCACTTGTAAAACATGAATAGTACCATGTTCATATAATTTTATATAAAAAGGTAATGAAGACATAGTGACTTAAAGTAAATAATGCAGCATATACCATTTTTGATTTTCTATACAACCATAGTAAAATAATTGAAATTGGAGAGGCAAACTCTATTGGTCCTACTCTGAACTTTGTGTTCAGATTCTGAGCTGTCTGATCAGATTTCTGACTAGGTGAGAACAGCTGGTGATTCACACTGCGCAACAATTTCCATTTTCTGAACGGATGGGCTCCCCTATCCGTAGTTTCACTATTTTCGGGACACCGTGAATATTCATTATAATTTAAAAAACATTTGCTTGAAAATTGTTTATACTTACGACCAAACACATCCATGTACATGCCGTTATCGATTTAGGGAACAGTTAATAGTTATTTACACATATCATGCGTTCTCCGAGTCAATATATCGTCTCACAAAAAATATCCAATAATAATAATAATAAGTGTTGCGAAACAACATAGTGGTCAGTAAGCGGTACTTCTGCTCAGTAGGGGTTTGGGTGTAATATAGCGGGAATAAAAGTATGGTTCTTTGATTAGTTACGAAGTTCAATATTTACTTACGTGGTATTAGTGGGTACTTTCAAAGATAGAGCAGAATATAAGCAATTTAGTTAATTTACTCACCTAAAATAAACGACCAAAACATGATTTGGACCAGGGCCAAACCTATTTCAAATACCCGAATTCATGGAAAATTCTTAGCAGTATGTCGGAAACTTTAGGATAAAACATAAGTGAATTAAGAAAAATCAAGATGACTCAGTAAAAGTTCCGGAAAGGGGATAGGGGTTGCTAAATATACGTTATCAGGGTTGGATATTGGTTTTTTACGATTTGTGGCTGAAATATGCATCCTATCGGAATAAAGTAGATAATTACAAAATCAAAAACTTTTGTGTCAATCATTTTTTTTAACATTACCTTAAAACTTTTGAATTTTTATGTCCCGCTAAATAAAATGATAAAAATTGTTTCTTTTTCGTGTTTTAAATAAACTGTAAATATACCAAGCAAAGATATTTATTTCAAATTGTATACGAATTTAACTTTAAAAAAGGCTAATTTTCAATAAAAAAAGTTGGTTTAAAATTAAAAATATTGTTGAAAATGCAAAAAAAAAGAAAAAAATTACTTTTTCACAATCGATTTTTCAGTAATCTTGAAAAGGTCTTTTCAAATAAGCAAATTATCGCAAATAAGCGTTAACATTGATGAAAAACATTAATTTTCATGTAATATAATGTCTTATATTCAATTATTTGTTAATTGTTTTGAGATTAACCAAAACATTGTTCAAATAATAATCGAATACGTAAAAACTTCAGAAAAACAAAGGGGATTTTTTTTAAATTTTTGTACATAAACTATAAATTACGAAAGCTTCTAAGGGTCACACAAATAAAATAAAATTATTTTCCTGAAAAAATCCCAATATATTGGATTTATTTTAAATAAACTGGATTTCTTTTCAATACATTGGATTGTTTTTCAATATATTGGATTTCTTTTCAATATAATGGATTTATTTTCAAAGTATTGGATTAGTTTTCAATATATTGGATTTACTTTAAATATATTGGATTTTGTGAATTACTCGTGTTATTCCAAAAGTGCAAGAGTATAGATTTGATTTATAATTATCTTTTCGACATTGAGAAAACAAACAGTTTCTTGGCGAAATCGATAGCAATCTTGTAAGCCCTATTTTGAAAATATCACAAAACAGCATTTTTAATAAAACAGAGACGCCAAATTTTGGGTGGAATACCCCATATACAGTGTGATTTAACAATAGTCTCTTGGTCAATTGCTCTATTGTATAACTACTTCAATTCCTCATATTTGTTTACCAAAGGGACCACCTAAAACCATCTTCCGAATTTGTTTTCATTAATACAGGATGCATCATTGAAGTGTGGATAACTAAAGTTTAATGAAACACCCAGTATATTACATATTTAAGTAGGGACCATTATTCTATCATTCTCGAAAAAAAGTTTTGTTTTGCATTTTTAACGATATTTTTCCATACGAACATATGTTTATTTCATGCCATCTTAAAGTGGAAATTTTATCGAACAAAATGAGCAATGATAAAGTTAAAAATTGAAAAGTTGTAGAGTAAATTTTTCGATTGATAGGCTGATTAAAATTAAAATTCGTATACAATCGAAAATCAAACATTTTGCTTTGAAAAAAATCATGGCTCATTTAAAACACAAAAAAATAACGTTTTCACAAAGTTTGTTTTTTTTCTAAGTGGGATAAAAAAATGCGTTTTTCTCGTTAATTTTGAGGTTATGTTAAAAAGAACGTTTCTCGATAGGAAGCATATTTCATTCACAAATTGTAAAAAAACAATATTCAACTCCGGATCTTACTAACGTACTCAGTCGTCTTGATCTTTCTTAATTTACTTATAATTTACCTCAAATTGTCCGACTACACATCCTGCCAAGAGTTTTTTGTTTAAAAAATTGTTGGCTCTGGTCTAATTCTATTGAATTAATTTTCAAGAAGTCAGTAATATGAACTAGGTACTGATCAGCATTCACCCAGTTTCAACAGCTTATAATCGTTGATTTTGAGTGAGTAGTATTTCATAAAAAGGTTATTAAAATGTGGTTTTAGTAGAAATAATTTAACCTAGCTACTTAGCAAGAACAGTTGAAAATCGCTGTTACAAAAAGTGGTAGATAAGTAAAATCAAGTCGAAGCGTTGACTCGATAATATTTGAGTCGCTCTGCAGGCAAGCTGGATTTGTTTTTAACTTCTTCAAGAAGTAGCTGAATTCGAATCTCTAGTCTAAAAAGCATTCTACTTCATCTTCCAAAGAAGCATACGAGGGGGTCG
This sequence comes from Chrysolina oricalcia, assembly GCA_944452925.2. Classification (NCBI taxonomy): domain Eukaryota; kingdom Metazoa; phylum Arthropoda; class Insecta; order Coleoptera; family Chrysomelidae; genus Chrysolina; species Chrysolina oricalcia. The sequence continues at coordinate 22,095,483 of OX101817.2, read as the reverse complement.
GGATGAAAAGCTGTCGGGAACGTCATTTCATGCCAAAGAAAATCTCTACACATTATTTCTATGACTAAATCCATTTCTAGAAGTGATCTAATTCTATGTTGAAGGCAGACACTGTGTAAATACGGAAAATTATAAGAAATCAAATAAAATATCTGTCTAAAACGCACTACTCGCTCTAGACGCAACACAAACTATACCTCGGCAAAAAGTTATTATTAGTGTTAGTAAGTATAATTCTAAACTACAAGAAAGAGACTATGGACGACGCAAATACAAACGAAAGTTAGTATTAAATTCGACCAAAATAAGTTTGTACTTTTTCTAGTGGACAAGCTATGTCCAAACAAATTGATCAAGTTTAAAAGTCCCAAAATTTCATCATTTGATCACACAAATGAAATTATTAATGAAATGTATGTGAAAAACATGGAAACTGAATAAACAGTTGAAAATAGAATCGAAATAATTGACTAAAACTTACAGTGAAGACCAAAATTTCGCCGTCCCCGTAACTTAATTTTACATATTACAAAAAAAAAACGTTAAATAGAAAAGTTGTATGGTTTCATTCGAACTCTTCAATGGGTTGAGTTTTATTGATACAGGATGTTTCGAAGCAGCTAGTTTTCTTTTAATGGAACACCCTGTATATCATTGGATTTTTGGTGTTATATCACGAAAGTTATAGTTTTGGAAATATGAACACTTATTAATCATTAATTTGACTACTTTTGCGCTAGTTGTAACAGCTAACAAAAAAGTAACTTCAATTTATCGTAGGTTTTTTCTTCATTTCCAGAGGAGTCATGTCTGGGTTCCATTTTCAATTGAGAATGTTTCCCTTTCAAAAATTATTATCATTATTATATCCATATTTGTATCTATATATGAAGTATATCCAAATACACTTTGTTTCAACTTGTAAACCTGTATTGTTTATCCCTACCGAAAAAACATCCTCTTAAAAAATTCAAATGAAATGGAATTTCACTTCTTTGGGAGAGAGAAAGTTGTGGTATCTGAACTTGTTTTTGGAAGGCCTCTGAATTTTTGAAATTGTGACTGATTCAGGGTAGTTTTTGAATGTTTAACAGCATAATAAAACGAGGGGGTCTACTAAGAATCATCACAAAGAATCATTCTTGCACGGTTTATAATATATCTTTAATGTTGATTTTCACAAAATTTTTTGGTTTAGAAAACCGCCACATATGTTTCGCCAATACAATGACTTCTTCAAGCAGAAGATTAAAAAAAATATTATCTTTCACACTATTGAATCCGATTTTTGAAAATCCTCAATTTTACCAAGATAAAAACAATATTTTTCAATAAATTTTGTTTAGTGTTCCACGACCGGATTTTTGGAAAACTTTTTTTGGAATAGTTCAACTACTAGCTTGCTGCTACAATCGATGCTCGTCTAAAAACATAATTGGACTATTCAGTCAGCATTTGCTATTAATTCTAATAGCAAATGCAACGGAAATATTTTATTAACATAATGACATGTTGAAAAATAAAGATAACGTATTATTAAAAACTGAAATAGTATTTTAACTTATAACTAAAAACGTTAATTTGTCCGACTTGTCCACCCTGCGTTTCTTGACCAATAAATAGTTGGGTTGTAAACTCTTCCCTAACATTATGCAAGGTTTGACTTGACTTGATATTTTTGAAAAAACTTCAATAATCCTACGCCGCAATTCATCTAACGACCGACAAACCGTCTTGAAAACTGCGAATTTCTCATAGCCCCAAAGAAGATAATGAAGAGGTTTGAGGACCGGTGAACAAGCTGGCCACTCTGTTCGACCTCGACGTCCAATCCAACTACCCGGATACCTTTCAACATTGTCACATCCCGCAAATAGAGTGGGACTTCATCTTGCTGAAACGTTGCGTCCAAGTTAAATGTTAAATTCATGTAGTTTTTGGGCAATAATCTCATTGATACTGGAAGTGATTCTGTCTTGCAAAATTTGGAGGTTTCTGGAACCATTTGAATTTTCATTCAATATGGTTCATGTGGCGTGACGTCACACACTAGAGCGCTGTATACTATGAAATTATTCTTCCAAGCGTATCTTCAAAGTCCCATAACTTTTTCATTTCTAGAGATATTTCAATTATTCTTTCACATTTTTGTTTCATTTTACTTAAATTTTTAGAATTAATCCATGATAAAAAAATAAAAACTAGTCCATTTTACGTATAATCCAAAAATCCAATTATATACAGTGTGACTTAATTAAAAAATAAACTAGAAGTCGTTACGCTTTTTTGAGTCACTCTATATCAATGAAACTCAACCGTCTAAAGAGTTCGAATGAAACAACTTTTGTATTTCACATTTTTTTGACATATGTAAAATAAAGAATTTACGGAAGGTGGGCGGACTTTTGGTACTCACTTTATGCAACGACAAATCAATGATATTTTGGGGTGAGTAGACTAGCAGAAAAATCATACAGGATGATTCAGAGATAATTTTACAGGGTGATTCAGAAAACATCTTACAGGGTGATTAAAAAAAGGACACAAGGTTGCAAATTCTGGTTCATAATATTATTGCAAAATCATATAATATTGAAGAATAACTATCGTGGACAGCTAAATTTATTTAGTTGATTATCTTCCAGCTTTAAAGGAATGAAAGCAAGAAAAGTCCTCACTTGCAGAACGTCGAGGATTATAACGTCATATATTATCCATCAGAAACATAAAACGATACCCTTATCTAAAGTTTCAGATTTTGGAGATAGTCCAAAACATTGAATAAAATGAGTGATTTTTAAGAAATAATAATACCACATTACAAAATGTAAAACAAAAGTCACAATATTCAGGATTTGTGACTTAATGTCAAATGCCATTGATTACTAGCAGCATCTCGTGAATAATTCATCAGCTAAATTGATATTCATATGAAAAAATTGTAATTTGAAACCAACATGATTTTCTGATTTTTTTCTGAATGTGTTTCTGAATCACATAAGCCGAATTTCAAGTGATAACGATATCAACAGAATCACTTGAAGGAATTATTCGATCTCACCTCGAATCACCCTGTACATGTACTATCTGCTGTATTACCACATACTGCTGTATGCGTTACTAGAGAAAATCATAAATCGAAATTTCAACTCCAGTAACAAAAACAAAACATTACTGCTCCACAACATATTTTACGTCTGCCTGCAATCCATAGATTACTTTGACTACAACAAAACGAAAGAAAAGTGTGCTCGTGGTCAACACAAGGTTTAGTGGAAGGTACGCGGTAGTACTGCAAGTGCCGAGGTAGTTGTTGTGTAGTGCCAAGCCGTCAAAACACCACTTCAGTGACCCAAGGTTTTCAAACTATCAAAAGGTTGTCTAGTGTTTTCGCTAGAACAAAGATAGACAACAAATTCCAGAGCCCGAACGAATCTATTCCGAAATTTGGTAAAGCATGCGCCAGATCTTGAACCGAGAGGGAAAGAGGTTCCCTGAGGATCCAAATACGGACTCTTCCCGTTTTCATGTATACCGATTACCGATAATGGTCGGTTATTTTCCACATTCGAATGATGTTGTCTTCCTTTGTTTTCAGTTGGTTGCAACAACCTTGTGGAACTTTTTAGGAAACTTGGCAGTGACCCACCTACGATTAACCAGGTTGTCCCTATAGGGATCGCGAGGCTGTCTTTTCATAATGTCGGACTCCGGGGCTTCGTAAGCCAGAGAAATAGCAGGCACCTATAGAGGAAGACGGCGGCGCAACATACACAGTTAGTAGTGGAAAATTACATGCAAAAGTTTGGTCGTTTCTTGGTATTCAGACTGTTTTTGAATAGTGTGTAGAGGAGGTGGCGGGGATATGGAGCGTATCAAACAGGGGGCGGGGGGCGCGCGCTGAGAAAGCAGTTGGTGAAATGATTGAGAAAATGAGGTGCACGGCCGAACTACGAGGTAACTTGGGTATTTTTTTAAATCATTCGAAACAGCGGTGCAGCAATTTCTGTCTGAGAGATCACAAAAAAATATTAGAAAATGGAGAAAATACTTGTGTACTCCTTCAATATCAGTACGTGTAAAAAATATACTTTTCAATATCTCTAAAACTATTGAAATTGAAATTTTGGACGACTAAAAGTATAGGTAAAGAACCCCGCAAAATCCTTATGGAATTTGGCTCTCGGTGGATTTTCTAATTTTTTTCGGGTGATGTAGTCCATGTAATTCTCAACTAATATTTCCATTGCGCAATATATGAACAGTGTTGGTTGCTAAAGGGCGATGAAATCAACCCTCGCTCAGAAAAGACTATTTTCACTCCTTCCATTGTAGCTAATGTTGCATAATATTTTGCTACTTTATACAACAATCCCAACCCCCCCTCTTCCCCCAACTCATATTATAAAACGAAAACAAAATTTCTTGAGTACTTTTGAATGCATCCACGGATGTTTAAATATGTTTGAATTAGAAAAACATTACTTTTTTGTTTATCCCCGCTCCCCCCGAGGAGCACATAATAAAAATGTTTCAGTGGATTTTTCTGAATTTCTAATATGTTCAGGTTATTTTGAATAAATTGAAACTATTCATTTTTGGGGTTTGTCATCCAATTAATTTCCATTCAAAATAACCTGAAATGGATCATATTAAAAATTCAGAAAATTTCACAGAATTTTTTTTGTTATGAACCCCTCGGGGTGGGGGGACAATCATAAAAAAGTGCTTTTTCCCTAATTCGACGATGCATTTAAAAATACTCAAGAAATAATTTGTTTTGCGTTTCATAATAGGTAGGAGTTGTGTGAAGAGGTTGGAGGGACTTGAGAATTTTTTTCGCAAAATGGCACATGGTCTACATCATATCAAAAATTTAAGGAAATCCACCAGAAAGACCTTCTGTGCAAAAAAAAACAAATAGGCTTTCAGGAAAATATTGAAAAATGCACCATCAATACAGTAAAAAGACAATTAGTAATCTCGAAAAACATTAGATTTTGTATTCTATTCTAGTTCATGGTAGGAAAACCACAGACAGAAAACTGAAATTATTTGAAACAGATAAAATTCAAATTTCAGAAAGCAGAAAACGAGAATAAAAATATAGGAATTTTATATTTATCTACTCTTGTTTCTACGCCAATGACATTTATTTAATAAGGTTCAATTGTATTATGATGACATTATACCGGGTGACAACGATATCACTAATTTAAACTTTTTTGCAAGATATTAAAATGGAAGAAGACACAATTGATATAGACATCAAATGCCAAATTTTGAGGAATTTGGCTCTATTTTTTCGAACATCCGGTTTATTCTGACTAACTGACTTCAATTCTTGAATTTTTAGTGGGACGCCCAGTATATTATTGCATTCTCAGAATCCTAAGAAAATTATTATTGTTTTTAGGATCCTTCAGTTGAATACAAGTTTTCGAAATCTGTCCAACGGTATTTTCAAACCTTAAATCCGATGAATATCAAGCTCAAGAAACCCATTTGTTCACCATTACGATATACTAGGTAAACCATGAAAAACAAATTGCATATTTTGTATGTCTGAAAATTAGACAATTCTTCCATTTAAAATAAATGAATAAAATTTGAAAACTGGAAAAACATTTAGTAATCAATGAATATAAAAAATTACACACACAATGACTATTTCGTTGATTATCAACATAATAGATGCCCAGAGTGCAGACTCCCGTCTTTTACGCATCTCTACTTCTGGAGATGGTATTTTCTACAACTTCCTCAAGCATTACTACAGCCGTAATAGTTTCAAACGCTTGGCGTATTTTGTTTTCCAAAAATGTTGCGGTTAGTGTGTAGTATACAAAATCATTCAAACAGACCCATAAAAAATCTAAGGGTGTGAGGTCCGGAGAACGTGTGGGCTAACGTATGGGACCATTTTTGCAATAACCTCTTCACCAAATGTATGTTAGACGATTCACTAGAGGGGCAGGATTATGCGGAGGAGTCCCATTTTATTGAAAGTATAGTCTCCTCAAAATCTACAGAGAAATTGTAAGAGACATCAAAATATGACATTTTACGTCCATACTAACTTTGTCGAGTTTCATCTTGATATCCTAAAACAGAAACCCATATCGATTTCACCCGATATAGCAATATCATTTGTCCAAAACATTAAGTTTTATTTCAAGTACATTATGATATAATACTCGAAAAAAAAATTCAATAACAAGTGCTAATTCAAACAACCAAACGATTTTGAAAAATATGAAAGTGTGCCGAAATTGAAAAAACAATATAATGAAGAGAATTTTGTCATATTGCATGAAATGTTATTATTGGTCTTCTCCAGCTACTCACTCAATTGTATGCTCTCGGACTTTCTGGCATACCTAGTATACAGTGTACGCACAAGAAAATAGTCAAATTACCTCGGAATGATGCGAAAATGGTTTTGAAATTTAGGTCCGTAAGTAGTTAGAGACCGCGTTACTTACCATCGGCACAAGCAAAAACCACGTACATAGGACAGTTTTGCAATGATTTTTCTCATAGTAATACTGCCATTGTAGGATATTTTCACATCGAAAATAAAAACGTGTATCGGTAATCATTCTTCGAATTCAATGTTGAATTGAAAGTACGATGCTATTTGCTGAAGTATTTCTTAATTGAACAAATGTTAGTGTGATTTGAGCACATATTTTAATAACGAATTTACTCGAAGGTTTTTTTTGGGATTCCAATCAGAATTTTCAAAGAATATCAAATTATAGTGTCTCCAAAATAATTTACATGAATAATTTCATTTCTATGATTAATATTAATACACATCGATGTTCATTTTCCAATAACAATTAAATAGTAATAGAGAAATACTATGAGTGAATACAGAGTATTTCTTATGGCACTCATTAGTTAGGTTAGGCTCTTAACTACGGAAAAAAATTATAAATAAAAATATTTTTCGTATTTTTTAACCATCCTTTAGATTTAACTCATTCTTAAGACATTCTTTTTCCTGAACGTTTGTTTGATAAGAGAGAATAGGAGTACGTTGCGAATTCGTAAACAAAATATCTTTTTTCCCACCCAAAATTTTGAAATTTTCAAAATTTGTTTGAATGTCTTCTAGTCGTGAAGACGATTTTTCAAAATGCCACTAACACTTTATTTTGAGAATATATCGAACCAAAAGGATGTTCTTCCGTTCTCTGCTTTTTATAAAATGTGATCATTACTTCAAATTAATTTGAAGAATGATGCCCAGAGAAAAACCTATCGATTGAGAATGTTCACAATCTGATATATCTTTATCGTACAACAACTAGTAATTTGAGGCATTTTTCGTAAAATTATTTCTGAAAAATGTACAATATCGGATATTTAATTTTAAACTTGAAGCCATTTCCGGTGAAACCAAAAATCACATATCTTTAAATATTGTCAGATTTTCGTTCGGTATAGTAATCCACAGCACAAATTCCTTTGGAACTGTCTAGTTATATACTTTGTTAATACAACCAGAGACATAAATGTATACTTATTATGAAAACAATATATAGAGTGGTTGAAAATTTGTAACGGAAAAAGTGTCGGCCATTCAGTTAGAACTTTACTCCCTTTACTCCCTTTATTGAAAGTCTCATACAATATGAAAAATACACCCCACAAGCAGATGACGTCTCTCAATCTCGATTCAATCTGTGCATAGTATATGCTCCAGAGTAGTGTAATACTTAATACAGTTTTTGAGTCTCCGAACAGGTACTAAATATAATTTAATTTACAGATAAAATTTTCAAAATGTACATGCCAATTGAGATGTTCGTCATATGCAAGCCTACAAATGTCAATGTGGTATCGATATTTGATAAGGTTGTTCCATTCATATTCACTTGGAATGAATCAGTTTTATTCTGATAGTTCTGGAAACGGATTATTTTCTTTTTCTGTGGATTCAAAAATTCGTCGTGACTGCTGTGTCGGGGGTCAATTTTTATGACAAACTTAATGGTGAAAACCGCATGTCGATATCTATCATCGTTTCGCCTATTTTTCGAAAATGTGTATTTTCGAAAAGTTGCTAACTTTTTTCCTGTCAAAAATTCTTTGTTTCTATGAAAACTTTCCAAAGCACATTTTTACGTTGAATTCAATAGTGTAAGTAATTTATTTTTTCAAATCCTACATCAATACTTATTAAAGGAAAAATATTTTATATTTAATGAGACAACTTGTGTATTCCTGTGTATTTCAATAAAGCTTGAAATTATCATTCCAAAAATGTATTCTTAGAAATCTATAAATAATGAGTACCAACTATCAGTTGAATACAAAACTGTTATGTAGAAATTTTTTTCTAAATCGGTTCAAAATCTCCAGTTTTCAAGAAAATCCAACATCACTATGAAGATTTGTAAATTCAGTCAACGTAATTTCAGTTCAACAACGATCCGAAGAAAAGCGCTCCGGTAACAACTGTGCAACGAGAACGGGATGAAAGGAAAGCAGAAGTTTCGCTATATGAAGAGAACAGAAAACACAAAAAAGAAAATAAGAAGCCGAGTTTTTTTTTTTCAACGCAGTATATTAGGAACGAGCCGTACGACTCGAACCAGGCAAAAGGAAGAGATAGCAGGAACACATTCTATTACCTCTCGTTGACGAGTTTATCACAGAAAGGGTTTCTAGGTTTTCGCTTCATTATATCTGATTCTGGATCCTCGTATGCGAGTGAAATGGCAGGCACCTGAACTCGGCCAAACAAACACATGTCAAAAAAAAAGAAAAAACAAAACAAAACACACACACAAAAAAAGGGCGACCATGATAGGGGTAGGGCGAACACTTACATGCTAGCACTGCTCCTTGATTTTGCCTAGTCTAGTGTGATATGCCACGTTACGATATCGATAATGTGATTTTTTTCTTTGATGTTGGTAGAGAATGTCATGTTCTTCATGATATATATAAATGATCTAGATAAACTTGTTTATAACTATTCGTATATTCTATATGCAGATGATATTTCCATTGTCGTTAACGATAAGATTATTAACATCTTGAATTTTCCAAGATTATGAACCGCACTCTAGATAGGTGCTCTAAAAACAATTTATTCCTCAATCCTAATCAAAATCAAATTGTGAGATTTCATAACTGACAGAATAATTCTGCGGAAAGACTGAATATCAGTATTAACAATTTGGGAATGATCATTTGATTCAGTTAGATTCTGTGAGATTCTTGGGAACTGTTTTGGATGACAGTTGAACTCGAAAGATCATTTCGAGTCTCTTAAACAAAAATTAAATTCATTTTGTTTTTTATTTCTAAATTTGAAACCGTTGTTAACTTGTAATCATCTAGTTATTTTAAACTTCGCTCAAGTAGAATCAATTTTGGGGAAATTCGTCTTTTGCAACTATTGTATTCACAGCGCAAAAAAAACTTGTGAGAATGATCGCTGATATCTCTCATCGCAGTTCCTGCCAATATTTATTTGTTAAGTACAAGATTCTGCCCCTGCTTTGTCTTTTCATTTTGGAAATGTCCGTTTATGTTTTTAAAATCAGAAAACTATTCCTGATCAATGACTGTAAATGTAAGAAGTCAACACGCAGTTCATAAACTTACTCTGAGTAAGGGCTGCTTACTCCGAATCGTTCGTTTTCTAGCTTCATGGAGTATGCATTGACAATTGTTCAGACCTACTTGGAGTACCTACTCTGCTTTTAAAAAGAGTAATGATATACTCTGACAGTAATGACAATGTCAGGGATCTTATTTGGTGGTTTGGTTTTGTTGTGTGTTCACAGTTCGAACATTTCGAAATAGCAATAACCAGAATAACAGAATATTCGATAATTTATTGATCGTATTTTGTATTTCCACGATATCTAATTCAAAATACTTACTATCAATTGGCAGGGATACTGTTATTACTGTTACATTCATGAGTTCCCAAAATTGTAAAATTGTGTTAGGGTATTCAATGTTTTCATAATTCATTAATAAAGTAATATCAACTTTAGATGTAGAGAAACATAACCAAACGAAACCACAATTTCATGAATTACTATTGTCATCGACACATAACATTTTGCAGAGTTTTTGAACGACTATTTGAGAGTAACGTTCAACGTATACTTCTAATCACGTGATCGTACTATTACTCTACTCTCAGAGTGAGTTTACGAACTCAACCTAGGCAGAATAAATACTTATATATTCCATTTTGCAAATATAATATGACATTGAATACACCTAAGTAGTTAGGATTGAAAAAATTTAAGTCTGAAAGAAAACTCAAAATTCATCTTTCAGAAAAATGCTTTTATAAGTTTACAGACTACACGACGAAAAGAACATGTGTTTGTATTGTGTAAAAATTATGCTGTTGTTTCATACTGAACATTTTTTTATGCCATGCTGTAATGTATTGTCCATGGAGAGAAATCATCTTATCTTATCTTATTTTGTTCATGTAAGGACTATTCAAACTGTATTTAATGATTTGATAGCAATTTAGTTCCTTCCTGAAAAATAGCAAAGGAACAACAACAGGTCATACCGACATGAGGTTACCTCTGTCGAACATTTTATTGAATAATATTAGATTTCTGCTATGCTCTTTGTAGCCTTTCGTCACTTCTCAAAATTCTCAAAAAAAATGTCTTACTGAAATGTGATATTTCATCCAGATATTCCATTTTATCAGTATGATACACAATGGAACCATTTCTGATGTTTCTGATTAAGTTGGAAGAGCCAATATATTGATATCAAAAAATAATCTCTGGATTCAAGGTTGAAAATTATTTACCAGAGCCACAAAGGACAAGGCACTGGATAGATGTACTCCTTTGGCCTTGTCAGAATTTTTTAAATGGGATTACAACTAAAAACAGCTTACATCAAGTTTTTCATTCTTGACATTTGACATTTGAAGTTTGCGATTTCGATCATTTACGTAGAGACATATAAGTGGAACATTTTAAGATTTCTGGCAGATTTTACAAGTATTATTGGACATATCGCATTTGCCGAAATATCGTATTTCATTATCTATAATTTTAGTATAAAATTTGGTAATTTTCAAAAAGGTATCTTTTTCAGTTAAGTTTTATCTGTCTCTTCTCGAATTTAATTATTAGGGGAGACTGTTTTACCTTGGCAGTGTTACGAACCTGATTTCCAATATATTCTATAAACAGCGTGTAACATTTGGAAACTTTCAACTAACTCCATGGGAAACACTATTAATGTTCATTCTTTTTTTAGATCGTAACATCTAATATTCTTATTGTATTTTTTTAAAATTTTTTCATTGTTCGAGAACTCCTAAAATCTTATATATTTGGTATACCAGGTGTCCCAGATATATTCTTACAACCAATGTCTCAGTTATGTTGTTTGGAAAAATATTGAAAAACCAAATGTACTTATTTCAAACTCATACAACTTTGAAACTTTTCTACCGTAGTCAACTTCTGTCATACTACCTCTGAAAACCCATCCCCAACTTCAGTAATTCAAGTGGTACCCTATACATTTTTCATTTGACTGAAGTGTGATCAAGTCTAACTTCAACTATGTATCACACTTGATGTATGACAGACGTCAAATTCCATAAAATCAGAAACTTCGAAGTGAACAGCATGTGGTAATGAATAATTTATTGTATACATTTTTGGCTCACAGAGCACTTCATTCGAAGAGATTGATAAAAACTGTCGATTTTACAGATAGTTTTTAGATAGGAAACAGCGAGCGTATTGCGTGGCATGCATGTTTGCCAGATCTGACACCGTTAGATTTCTTCCTATGGGTCGATTTGAAGAAAATAGTATATGACATCAGTCGAACGTCTTACAAGAGAAGAACACACCTGCACCTTAGGAAATCATGTACGGGGAACTGATAAACGCTTTGAAACATATATGAATGATATTGGTTGACATTTTGAGCGGATTTTCTGTTTTTGTGTTCAATAAACTCTTTTTTATGGAATTTTGTACATTGTACACAAACTTTCTTATTCTGTCAGTTGGACGATTGTCAAAATATCTGTGGTACTGTGGTACATCGTTGAAAATATAATTGATCACACTTCCAAAGTCAAAAGAAAAATGAATAGGGTGACACTTGAATAACTGAAGTTGGGGGTGGTTTCTCAGGGGTAGTTTGACAGAAGTTAACTTGGGCAGAACAGCTACAAAGACATATTCGTTTTGAATAAGAATTTTTTTATTCAATTGTTCAGTTGTTCATTAAATATTTGAAGTGTCAGAGTAGTACAGTGTTATATATCTCTATAGCTGTTTTATCTTTAGCACTAAGTACATCTTCAGATTGAAAAAATAAATAGTTTTGCATGGATATTCAATCCATTTTACAATAAACTTAGGCGAAACGCTGAATTCAAAAGCGAAAATCATACGGGCTTTTTTTGATAAGAAACTTTGTTCAACTTCGAAATCATTTTCAGTAAACCAATTCAGTTTCACGTTTTCCACGAAGAATTATGGCAAATCTTAAATTGGAAGCCGTCCCATTACAGTTTCAATTCAGCAGAGTATTTTTTCCCAACCAACACCAAAGAAAAAAAATGTACATGTGTAAAATGAATACAATTACTACGAAAACTCAGTGCACATCAACTGTATTCGGAGGTCACGAACACAAACGGAAAGAGTTCTTATTTATTGATGTGATCATAACAAAAAAAAATTCTAAGACTAAGGTCTGAACAAGGCTAAGTGCTAAGCAGCCATCTACGCGACACGGAAGGGGGTGTATATTTGTGTCAGTTTGTTTATACAAATGTTGTCAATAACAAAAAAGAGATAAAAACGAAACGAACGTTTCAGAGTGTGTTACATTTTTAGTAGAAACACTTCCCCATGCAATTTTGTGTTAGGCATCAGAATGTAATAACCTCAGTACCTCTATATTTTATAATTACGTATTAAGCCCTGTTAATTCAATTATAAGACAGTTCTTCCTTTTCTTTGCTTCCAACCAATCATCATATCAAGAAAAACCTATTTATTTCAAAGACATCTTTGTCAGAAACATCTTGATCTGAATTGCCTATCGGTCCGAAGAAAAGATAAGCAAAAAGATAATTTACATGTATGTACAAATGGATAACCAAAACATGTTAAGTTAGTAGTATGTTCAAAAATTAGCAAAAATAAAAAAAAATAAAAACGGCACCTAGAATTGACAAGTATATCTTTTCGTGGATCTCTGGGGGGTCTCTTCATGATATCAGATTCAGGTTCTTCATAAGCCAAAGATATAGCAGGTACCTATAGATCGTGCCAAAAATGAAAAAGGAAAATTAAAAAAAAAAGAAATTAAAATATGTGTCGTCGCGTTTGGTTTTCATAGCGAAAGAAGAATGAAGACACAATCATCTGTCACCAACAAGAGAACATTTTCAATTGGACATCACACAAAATCTGAGAAAGAAACCTCACGCGTTTCGTGGCAAATACTTTATTTTTGAATATTCTGGCTTATTTTGATTTTCTTATGTGAAGGATTTGATTCAGTTAGCATAAAATCAGTCTATAAATACAACAAAATCATTTTACTGGTTTATGAAGTTCTTTTGTATTTAAAAATGTACTACACATTTATATATAAAGTTAAGACAAGAAATACATCTCGATCTCGATTTCGTGAACTGACTGAAAAGGACACCAATACATAATTTGATTATTTTTTATTCTAATGATGCATAATAAACACACGTACTGAATATTTGAACAAAATCCTAGAGTTATGAAAATGTATCCAACGGAAAAACACTTCATTCATATGTGTTTTCTAACCAAGTAGAATGATTATATTGATTCCATAGACCCCTTTGCTGACGAAATTCAAAACCAACAATTTGAAAAAGTATTGCCGTGTGTCATCCTTCATAAAAATATATAATTATATTTACCGGTTTCTCTCTATCAGTTCTCAAAATTCAGAACGATCCAATGTTGGTGACAGATCACATTTACAGATTAGCCTAACTATAGAGCTTAAACAGTTGAAGCTTGATATGAAAGAATAAGATCAAGATATAGAAAAATTAGCAGAGAAACGAGACATTTTAGAAAACGTACCTTTGACGTTTGCAATGATCCTTTTTAAATTTACGAAAAGTATTTTACTCTACTGATAATTGAAGCAACGTGGAAAATGCATTGGTAATTTTATCGAAATGTCTGGATCAATTTTTTTTCAGATTTTTTGATAGTTCAAGTAAATCTCTACAGGGCAATCCAAATTCAAAACTTAGTCAAATACACGCACATATTAATAGATACTCTAAAATTCTTCCTGTCTACAATAGACACGGTTTTTGAAATGAGCATGTTTGCAGAAAAATATTTGCTGATGAACAAGATGTTCTAGAAACTCATGGCTACGAACTCAAATAAATTTGCACAGGTGAGTTTTTTACGAGTTTGGATTTTGAATTATTCTTTAACATTAAAAATAATTTTGGAGAGTCTCATGATGATTTACAGGTTGAGTTCTGGTCTTATCTTTCGTCTCTCTGAATTTGATATCCCAAGCTATATATTAAGAAAGTTCCGTAAAAATATCGTAAGTTATAGGTCACAAGTATGCGGAACACCTTGCATAAAAACGAATTTTTGAACCAACCATGCCACTTTTGTGTGCACATAATTGACTAAAATCAGAACTTTACGATACCCTTTAGATATTCATATCAATGCACGTTCCGCGTTCTACTGCTACTAATTTCGAAAGTGTTCAGAAATGAAACCGATCCAAAGTCAGTGCAAATTCAATTCGAATTTTTCTTCAAATTCTACATGCCACTCGAAAATAGTTTCGATAATTTTCTGTTGTAAAGTATCGTTTGTACCTTTCGTTTACTAATTTATCCGACCATGGATCGCGTGGACGTCGTTTCATAATGTCCGATTCCGCTTTTTCGTAAGCGAGCGATATGGCCGGCACCTTTTTTTGCGAAAACGAAACAATACTTGTTTGAATCTGATGCCTTGCAATTGTGTGTTGGGGAATTAGAAACAACTCATTTTGACGTTGTTGGTAACCGAGGATATCCAGTCTCAAACTATCTGTTTTGTTCAGTAATTATGACCAAAAACTGAAAATCAGCAAAACCACAACTGGAACGATTTGTTTAACAAATCCTCACATTACCAGACTTATCTGCAGACTACAGTTCCATCTGAAAGTCTAATATAAATATCCATGCTTTCAAATGAGAAAATCCAACTACGTAATCGCCATTCGATATTCTGCAGTAACTATTTCACTATTTCAATGTTTGAAACAAATCGAGAAAATACATAATTTTCAATGGAAAATGCAGTTGTTTCGAAAGAGAGTACATAAAGAGTCCATTTGATGAAAATACAGTTGAGAAAAATTATTCAAAAAACGATTTGTTGAAAAATGGACCATACTAATTAAGGAATAAATTTTCTGTGATGAAATCCAAAGAATATGTAACTAGAATGTCAAATGTTCATGGATGCCATCAGAAAGAAAATGAATGAGTCACCAATTTATTCCATAATGAATATGGTCCACTGAGGTTGTTTTAATATGTGAAATGATTTTACTTTTGGCATGAACCTTACTTTAACCATCAATCGGAGACATTTTATAACTTTATAAACTTTCTCATCAAGTGTTTTTCCTCCAAATTGTTGGGCGTTTTCTTCCAGATTTTGAAAGAGAAATGTTCGAAAACACTTCAAAAGGGGACTCTCATTATATAAGAGATTAAAATATAAAAATGAACAATAATACAGTTTGTAAGTTTTCAAAATTAAAAAAGGATTGCAAAAACGATGATACATTTCGGCCTAGTTTTCTTGGGTACTATTGTTACGTCTACTCATCATCTAAAACGTGGATAACAATGAAAAAACCAACAATTTAGAAAATATTTTCATTTTGCCGTCAAATAATGATTCTAGATATACCAAACTTCCCGTAGTATTTAGTTCAAAGGTAAAGGGGCTAAAGACTTTCAAGCACAACACTGGAATGTATTATATGGAAAATTTAATTCAGATGTTGAAACTTGAGATTGAAACTGGTGATATATCAATCATAATTTTAATTCGTATCAACCAAAAAAAATTTCAAATTGAAGAGTTACTAATGAGAATTTTAAAAATAAACTTAGGTAGTTCTAAATAACTGAAACTTGTTATAACTGTTAAATGAACGCAAAATGAGAATCAGTTTTTTATCAGCACTTTTCCATATTTTTTGATGAAAGGAACACCCAAAAATAAAAGCGTTCGGGAACAAACGATTTCCATAAAATTGGGAAGTTCATGACTGCTGAAACTTCGCCGTCGATTCTTCCCGTGAATTGGTCATAGTTGAACGTCGGGGTCACCAATTTAAAGAGGATTTCTATATTTTATTTGGAAATCTCTATAAGAATTGAAAAGATGTGAAAATGAATTGTAGACATTCATGATGATAAATTAAACTTCAGTGTGTCTTACAAAATGTAAGATACTACAATCTTATTAGAGCAACAAAACTCTTATAGAACGTATTTGAGACTGGCTCCTCAGGTACCAACAACTCGAACATGACTAACAAAACTAGAAAAAAAATTGCTCACCATATCGGTTCCAAGATCGATGCAGAGAATGGTGACGGTACCCAAGGGCAGAGGAATGTCGCAAAGGATGAAAGCGAGGAAAGGTGAGATTTCTGGAATGTTGGATGTCAAAGTGTACGCGATGGATTTTTTCAGGTTGTCGAAGATGAGTCGCCCCTCTTCGACGCCGGTGACGATGGAAGCGAAGTTGTCGTCGAGCAGGATCATGTCCGCGGCTTGTTTGGACACGTCGGACCCGGCTATGCCCATAGCGACGCCGATGTCGGCTTTCTTCAAGGCCGGAGAATCGTTGACACCATCACCTGAAGAAGAAGTTGTATTTGTAGGAAAAAAAATTTGAATTCTTTGTTGATGGCAGGTAAGTTCAACCAAAGGGTGTGTTTTCAGTATATAGTGAATGGAGGGCATCAATGAAGTTGCAAAAGTTACAAAAGAAGTATAAAACAGGTTCATTAAAATGAATTTATAATTTTGTAACATTTTTCTTGAAAGAATGTGTGTTACTTCTATAATTTATCTTCAAATCGGAAAATATGATATATGTATAAGGAAACAGTTATAACAGTAATACTAGTAGTAGTATTAGTCATAAAAATAATGGTCAAATAATAGTTATTGATTACCATAAAAGCTAATAGTTTTGGAACCTATCTGGTACAAATAATAATGGCAGAATCAGTAGGAGATAATTTTATTTTAAGCAACCAGAATGCAACTTTTGTTTTATTATATTTAAATGGTCGATTTGAAATTGAGGCGGTGTGATATTGAATATTTTTGGGGAAATATAATAAAGTGACATTTGTATTGATATGAAGGAGATGCTTGAAAATGTAACAGCTTTTACGTGCAATTGTTCAAAGTTCAGAACTCTCAGAATCGTAAAACAGATGCTCTGTGAAAAATATTCTGTTTTTAAATAGTACGATTTTTCGAAGTCTTTTTTGGGCCATAATTAGTCGAGACAAAACTGATTTACAGGCTGAGCCCCACGCAATAATTCCATAATTCAAAACTGACTCGGCTAAGGCCCTAAATACATTTAGGTGTTTCTTTGGTGGTACTGCAACTTGATGTGTGAATCAAAGAACATTCCAATATATTTAGTTTTAGGAACTGATGAGATTTTTTCAGAGCAATTGCAATTTACGAAGTAATGGCAATAAGTAGTATGAATCTTCACTATATTACCACAAGGCTAGGTTTGCTTAGTCAAAGTTAAACATGAAATTCGATTTGTCCACATTGAGTGTCAATAAATACGAGGTAGTCCCCTAAAGCTGTGGAGGATATAACTATGATCGGAATACCATATATTTTTTAATGGATTTGCGAATTCTTGCAATATGCGGTTTTGATAGGCTAAGACAGAAAGTCAAAGTATTTATTTCCATTTCAATGTTGAAATATGCTTGAATTCATAACCCCATAATTTTCCGGTAATGACTAAATGAAGTGAACCACCTATTTTCTTCTATAAGGTCTTATCTCTAATAGTGCCATCTTTTCGTCTTTTATAAGTCACACCCAATTCAAAAATATTTTCAATGAGAGCGTTTAGCATATTGCTAATTATAGATACTCTTGATCCATACCATGATAACCTTGAGATCAAATCAATACTTCCGTCACTTCCCATTGACCTGCTATGCAATTATATCATTGATGTTACGTAGCTTCTGGGTTTGACATCCCGCAATTGATTTAAATTGAAGGAGTGCTTTTCTGTAGCGACAAAATTTCCGCAACAAAATTTCCGCAACTTACCTCACCCCGACATACAGTGAGTGTCAAAAAGATTGCATCATGTGGAAAACATTTTTCCTATCTATTTTTCAGAGATTTCGATAACTTAAAAAAGTGCATTACAAAGAACTTACATTGGAGGCATCAGATTTCTAAATTATCTACCGATATACAAGGTAGAACAAAAAAGATGATGATTTTATTGAAAATATGAACAGGATGTTCATAAATTCAGTTGTGGAATCATCATTTTCAATTGAGAATGTTTCCCTTTACAAAAAAGATGAATTTTGATCGAGGGTAAAGTACCCTTATTTTCGATAATATCGAAAAAAATCATTGAGCAAAGTTGTTTACAATTAAAACCATTACCTAGATTTGAAATCACAGCCCCCTAAACACCAAACTTTATTACCTTCAGATTTTTTATGTTTTTGGCCTTACAGAGAATACTTTGTTGTTTATATATTTCGTGTATTTTCTACGCCTTTGTATACTAAATTAAACCACAATATTCTATCATTTCCCTCTAGATCTGTTATTATTAGTTGTTTATACATTTCCTGTATTTTTTACTCTTATTTCTACTAAGTTCATTCCACCCCATTGTACAATATGTTGTAATTCTCTGAAGATATCTGATTATTTGTTATTAAAATATTTCGTGTATTTTGTAGTTGGCGATTTTAAGCTTGTCATTTTTTAAAATTCGAATATTGTAATTGATAATCAAAAATAAAAGAGTTTGCAAATATCAATATTTTTGAGTACAAAAGAGGTCATAAATAAATGATTTTAATACAAATTTGAAAAAAAACCTTTGCATATTTATCAAATAACCAATAACTGAAACAATATAATTAAGAACATTTGCTGCAAACTTTTTGACTCTCACTGAATAGGAAATAATTGAAATAACTATTTATATAGTTGGTGCCATACAGTTCACAAAGTGATACGCAATCGGTATTTTCTGATTTGACATTAATAAAAATTGTCTTTTAAATTCCTTCAACTTTGAATATTTCATAATAACAAATGTACTCTTGCTACATCAACCATAATTTCTTTATTTCAGATTCTAAAAACGGTGTGATTTGTTCCTATCTTTTCTGTTTGTACTCGAAATAGTTATATGTTGTGAATGTTATAGCCCTTACACCCTGTTATTTCTAGTATAAATTTCAATTGAGCTGAATTTTAGAATACTTCTCCAATTTCTTCATATGGTTATTTTTCCAGTCTGAAAATGAGAAAGTGTGGAAGACAAATGAATCAATTTGCCACTATAAGTTACTTCGATTATAAAACTGTTGTCTTCAAAAAAATTATATAATTTTGTTAGAAACGTATTGTACTCTGAATTTGAATATCTAAAAAATTAGTTAATGTCACTAAAACATACTCTTTTTTGAAAATCGTTTCGGAGACTATATCTGCCTTTGTTACCAAAATTTGCTGAAAACTCAACTTCACATCCCCATCACAAGAATTCCATAGCCTAGTTGTGTTTGTATAAGTGAATAATGAAACATTTCCAATTGAGGAATTTTCAGGAATTGTTTAAGAAACTTGAATTTTGATAACAAGCTTCTCAATTTTCTCGATGTGGAATGTATTTGTAAATACCATTTGAGATTTCTATCAATTATTATACCTAGATATTCAATCTCATTTGTTTGATGAATTTCATTGTCATTAATACTAATTGGTCCTAAATTTGAATATGAACATGTTTTAGAAGTATGGTTTCACTATTTCAAGAGGGGGATACTTTGAGAATGCACTTTACGTAAAATTGAATTCTTACCTGTAACAGCAACAATGGCACCCATTCGCTGACAACCTTCTACGATAATAAGTTTCTGCTGCGGCGAAGTCCTGGCGAATACGATCTCCGTGTGATATCTCAGAATCTCGTCAATCTGATCGTAAGACAAATCCCTGAGATCGGACCCGTGAACAACAGCGGCTTTGGCTTCTCTCGGATTAACCTCCGACACCGGAATGTTCAAGCGTTGAGCAATATCTTCAATGGTCTCGTTCCCTTCAGAGATGATACCGACTGACTTGGCGATAGCCTTGGCCGTGATGGGGTGATCCCCGGTGACCATGATGACTTTAATTCCGGCACTTCTGCATTTGGCCACAGCGTCTGGTACGGCTGCACGCGGAGGATCAATCATGGACATCAGTCCGACGAATCGCAGACCTTCCAGTTGGAAGTTGGGGTCATCGCTGTTGAATTTGTAGCCGATAGGATACTTGTCAGTGGGCAACATGAAATCGCAGAACCCGAGAACTCGCTCGCCGAGACCTCCAAGCTCCAAGTACGCGTTGTTGAATGCTTCCTTCATCTCCTCGTCCAGTACTTTTTCTTTGCCGCAAAGGAAGATGGTGCTGCATCTCTCCAAGATACGCTCGGGAGCTCCCTTCATAACCAAAATGTAACGAGGGTCATTGGGATCTTCGTTTTCGTGAACGGACACCTGATACTTGTTGGTGGAGTTGAACGGAACCTCGCAGACCTTCTTGTTCTTACGCCTTATCGACATTACGTCGCCAAGGGCAAGTTCCATGCATTTGAGTAGAGCAGCTTCCGAAGCATCGCCGTTAACCTCGCGTTTCAGGATCGCCACTCCGTCTTGTCCGGACTTGAACTCGGCCCTGTTGCACAAAGTAGCGATGCGGGACAGAGCTTTGAATCCGGGACTCGTTCTGTCGTACTGCACTCCGGATTGGTCCTCGGTCGTGTCGGCCTCGATGATTTGGTTGTCGAACCACATGTGAGCTACGGTCATTCGGTTTTGAGTCAGTGTTCCAGTCTTATCTGAGCAAATCGTGCTGGTGGATCCTAGAGTTTCTACCGCTTCCAAGTTCTTCACCAGACAGTTCTTCGAAGCCATTCTCTTTGCGGTCAGGGTCAGGCACACAGTCACGGTGGCGAGCAGGCCTTCGGGTACGTTGGCCACGATGATTCCGATGAGGAAGATAACGGCGTCCAACCAGTGATAACCGAGGATGAATGCGATGATGAAAAATGTTACACCTAAAAATACAGCTACACCGGTAATGAGATGGATGAAGTGATGGATTTCTTTGGCGATGGGAGTCTCGCCAGTGTCCAGACCGGATGCGAGACCGGCGATACGTCCCATCACAGTATTGTCTCCACAACTGATAACAACACCTTTGGCAGTGCCTTCAACTGCGTTTGTCGAAAAGAACGCTAAGTTTTTGGTTTCTAATGGATTCTCGTGGGTGAATTCGGGACTTCGGCTCTGGGGTTCGGACTCGCCGGTCAACGACGAGTTGTCGACTTTGAAAGCTCTACATTCGATTATCCTAACATCGGCTGGAATTCTGTCTCCAAATTTGACCTCCACAACGTCGCCTATCACCAGATCTTCGGCTCGGAGTGTCAGTTTCTCGCCTTCTCTGAGCACGGTAGCGAACTGAGGTACCATGTTTTTGAACGATTCCATAATTTTCGAACTCTTGCTTTCTTGATAATACGAAAATATACCTTGAAAACAATACAGAGTTAGTCAGATCAAGTAAACCAGCATGTTTTACTTGATAAATATGGAAGTTAATGAAAGTAAGAGAATACAAGTTTTTACTAGATATCGTTAAGTGCTGATTGATTACTCGGTTTCCAAAGAATCTACAACCTCCTGTAATATCATTATATCCGCCCATACGTAATATACTAAGACTGACGCTGCTTTGACTAACGCATGAGATACAAGGATGAAACTATATGAGTACTTAATTATAAATCAGTTGGTTAAGGAGTGGCAAAGGTGCAACATAACCTAACAAATTTTTGAAATAATTATAAAAAATAATGTACTCCCACAAAACTGGAACCTAAGGTTGTTGAGGGTACTATTCCAGAACATATTTTTACAAGGCTGAAATTTTGAGGAAATATTCTCTAAAAAGCACGTAGACGATTCGGATGATTGCGAATACGCCACAGAATAGTATATAGGGCGAGGCACCCCCATGCGACACGTTCTCTACCCAACTCTACGTTCTCGAGTCAATGATTTTATTGTGAAAATGCTAGATTCAATTTAAATAAAGAAATCTGCATTATTCACAATGAGCGCTTGTCAAGAAAGAAACAAGGTGTCCTACCTTACCAGGACGGTGCTCATTACCATAATCCTATACGATAGGAAAAATTGGGTAAAAAATCCATCAGAAAACAACTACTTTCCTGGCTCATACCACGACGAACGTTGAATTACATCCAATGACTTTCCCAGCAGAATTCCTACAAGGCTATCTCTGCAATTGCTAGTTGCATGGAAATGTTAATTGAAACATTTGGACCACCCATAGATCGATTTCGGGGTGTTGCCCCTCATCAGTATAGGGAAGGTCTCTGCAGACAATAACTAATGTCTGAAAAAAATGGTTCAATGAACAATACATGACAAAACAAAAGCTAAGACCGAGCTCGCATTGAAGCTTTCACTAAACCACGAGCTCCATCCCAACTTCAGCCTCTCAACCAAAGCAATACCCAAAGGTGCGTGATTAATGAAACCACTAATACACGAAAAGAAATCTGCATTGTTCACAATGACGCTTGTCAAGAAAGAAACAAGGTGTCCTGCCTTACCAGGACCGTGCTCATTGCCATAATCCTATAGGTTAAAAAATCGAAGTGTACGCCATCTAACAATTACTCCAGCAACTACTGTGAGGGTGAACAACAAACAATAGCCCATTGTTTGCCGTGTAAAATAACTTGTTTTCATTCCTTAGTTTTCAAGTTTTTATGATCAGATAACACCTAAAAGTGTTTAGAATACAGTATTGGTAAACTGTAGTGTTTGTCTGTTTGGTGTTGGTGAATATAAACATGCAGAAAATTCATAAAACCGTACTTAGCAAATCACGAAAATTTTGTTCTGTACCCAAGTGTTCCTCTTATGCACTTGTATCAGTCTTTTATCCTCTTGGTGATAGAAAGCCGTGTCCCAAATGGACGTTGCTCAAGATTAGAAAATCTATTACAAAAAATATGCATATTTGCAGTTTCTACTCCCAAGAATAGATCTATTGTTTACATGGTGAATACCTAAATAGTTTCATTTTTATAATTTTAACTTAATGATGACTCAATTGTTACAGCTATACCTCTAACAGGAGAAAACTCAAAAAAGGAGTCAAAAGATTCCATTATCGGAATATCGAAAGACCCAGTCAAAGGTTAACAAAAGTCAAAGAAAAGAGAGAGTAACAAAATTGATTGTGAAAATAGGTATGAGATAATTTTGAGTTTCATGTACGATACAAACCTTATTTCATTATGTTTTCGTTTATTTACACTGTGTTTTAACATTTATATGTATATTTGCCCTGAATTTTGTTCTTGACGTTCTACCAATACTGTTGTGTATATTGTAGTGAAATAAATACTTCTTCTATTACTCATTTTGAATAGAGCTAGCATGATTGCGATTAAGTTATTTGTTCGCCTTGTTCTTTGAAAAAATTACTTTGCTTGCCTAAGAGACCATAATTATATTAATTGAAATGTGAATGGAGTTTTACCTATGAAAGGCGAAGAATCTGGGAACATGCCAAATGAAGGACAAATTGAAATTGAAAATAATGAAGAGAGTAAGGTCCACTCTGGTACTATTGGCATCTTCACCTAAAATTAATGAAGTCCTTTCATAAACACAAATAAATAGAATCTCATAATTCTATAACTCATATAACTGAATAATCCAGGGATTATCTCTAAAATACTAATAACTGCAATTAACAATAGTCTCAATTCTACAAAATCCAACAAAAATAAAAATTTCACCGCAAAGATCTTATAAAAACACAGTTTTGTTACATTTCTCTGTGCTATAAAGTTGGTTGTTCACCCTCATCGGTAGACATATTGGTTTATTCAGCGACATCTAGCGTTTGCCTTTTTTCGCCTATATAATAGGAAAAATTGGGTCGAAAATCTAGCAGAAAAAAAATGAAGCCACACATGTTAGAGCTTGAGGCCATGTGTGTTAAAAATTGTTAAAATTGTTATTTCCGTCAACCGATTGCACCCCTACGCACAACCCTCGGAAGTCTTCGAGAGACTTGTTGTCAAATGTCAAATGAATGAAAGTTTTTTTGTGATTGTTGTTTTTCTCTTAAACAAAGTTAGATATGAAGAAAACACAAGATACCAAAAATTTTTATTTTTAGTTACTTGATCTAAAAAAATAAAAATACAAAAAAAAAGTCACTTTTCCAAAAAAACACCAACATACCTTTTTTGTGAAGATTTTTACGCCCTACAAGTTTGTTCCTAAATATTTCATCGAAATTCTCAACCCCTTTCAAGTTACTGATGGAAAACCGATTTTTCGAGTTTTCCCAGAGATTTTCCCTACTTCCCATAGGTGCTCGCGTGCAGAACAGTTCTTTGTCGTGGAGTACTCTTCGAGAACTGCCCGTGTACCAAAAATCATTTGTATTGGTTTTATTGTCAGGTTTAAGTAACACTTCGGCTACAGCGCCCGGACTATAACCTAAACCTTTCCGTTCGAATAATTACCTGTAACGATAACAACAGCAGTCAAAACGATGCCGAGATACAGATGATCATCTGAGGGTTCTTCTACCGTACTGGCCACGATACCGTAGGCTATGAAACAGAGGATGGCGCCGATCCAAAGTAAAAGAGCGAAACCACCGAATAAATTTTTACAAAATTTCACCCATTCGGGCGTTGTTTTTGGCGGCGTGAGAGCATTGGGTCCGTCCCTGTCCAAATTTTCTTTCGCTTTGGCATGACTAAGGCCCTGAAAATAACAAAGAGAAAGTCATTATTGCAAGATTACGGTGGTTGAGGTCTAATTACATTTTCTGGGTGTGTCTGGAACCTTTGGTATAATTCTTCCGGTGTGATTTTGTGGTAATCGATGTCCAATTCTTGTTTCAGATCATCTAAATCATTGGCCTTTCTAACTTTCTTCACTTTCCTTCGAGACTAGAAAAAAAAATCGGGTGTCAAACAAGGTTTAAATAATTTTAATAAGAAATAAGCTTTTTTTATCAAAACATAGAATCTTGTTGACAAAGCTCATCATAGAATAAAAAATGGTGTAAATAGTAACGCTTTGGTCAATGAACGTTAAAAACTCGAAGAATAAAAACGGTACAAGGGTAAAGATGGCAATAAAACAGACAAACTAGTGAATACAGTTAAAAAGTAAACAACAAAATCAAACGTATAAAGGGTAAACATGGAACAAGACAGTTAATCAACTTCTGAGTTATTCCATATGGAAACCTGAGTGAGACAGACAAAAGTTTTCGTTGAAATATTCCTTCAAATTATAATTAGGCCACCAGGCCGCTGCCAAAAGGTGTAATAATTTCATAACGTATGCCCATTAGGGTTTTGATAGTTATGAATATAATGACCAATTAACAAGCAAAATTATCGCTATCCCGTGGAACTTAATAATAATAATACTTTTTTTCTTAAATACATGCATAAACACATATAGAATTTGTCAGAAACTAGTTGATTATTGTTGATTGCATAAAGAAAACTGGTATTTTGAAGATAGTTTAGCGTCCGCCAAGCATACAAAACGAATAAAAATCAGAATACGTGACGCGAGGGTCCGAAGAGTCACCAATGTCACCATATGCCCTCGAATGTGTTGAGAAATAGGACATTGTTGAATCTATACGTGTTTATGCATGTCTTTAAGAAAATTAGTATTATTATTATAAGTATTATAATTATTATTAAGTTCCACGGAATAGCGCAAATTTTGCTTGTTCATTGATCATTATATTTATAACTACCTACCAAAACCCTAAAGAGCATACGTTATAAAATCATTAAACATTTTAGCAGCGGGATAGGGTCTATTAAATAATAGTATTTTAAACAACAAGGTTTAAAATGACTCTTTGCACACAAGCGAGACAAATTGGTGGACTAGTCGAGCGAGTTTGCAAAGAGGTTTTCAACCGAGATTGCGAATAGATACCACACACATCTTATTTTTCTTTGTTAACTCTGTGTTTATTAGCAGTAGTTCAGAACTTGCAGGCTTGCTCTTTGCAAAATTTCAGAATCCAATATTATCTGCAACAGACTTTGGAAACAACAATTTTTTAAAAGTATTTAATCAACAAAACCATAGAGCCTTGACGGTTGTTATGGAACTTAGCAAACTTAGAACATTGCAGTATTCTGACGTTGTTGGATTACCAAAAAAAAATCACAGTCAGCGGGAGATACGTGCGCAAAGATGACATATCCGTGATCAAAGTATTTTACACAAGGCGTGTGCAAAGTAACGCTTCCAGTGCGAGTTTTCCGTGTACAAAACCTCATTTTCTGAGGCATTCGTATGAAATGATATATTAAACACCAAGGTAGAGAAGAGATTTAATTTCCAGGTTTCACCAGGTATTTCGACTCCCCTGATATCTGTAGACTTTAACAAAAAATCGAAGAGCTATGTTGATCTCCAGGTATAATTTTCTTGATAAAGGAACTATTGTGGTTTTTTGGGGGCGACCTTGCGGTTTTCTCTCACGCAGCACGGCCGTACGTCTTTGAGGGCTGATTACATCAGAACCAAACAGACCCTCATGTCGTTCCCGTCAACTATTATGATATTGTCAGCGGATCAATTATTGTATATCTGCAAGATCTTATGAAACACTAAGATTTCTGCATTAAAAATGAGTTTGAAACGATATTAAGGGATTATGAATTCCAAATCCTGAAAATTAACAAATTGTTACAATAAACAAACTATCATATCACATGTGCAAACTTCAAAACGTTACATTTATAAAACTGTTTACTGGAACTCTTCTTTGGCATATGCAATTCGTCATACAACCCTTATGGTTTTCCTGTATTGGTGAGTGTTCTGCAACCGATTATATTTTAAGAATCCATACCGACCGATTTCTCTTATGCTTCATATTGTCGTTCGTATATGTATGTTATATTGTAATTATGCCTTAATCTACGCAGTCCCTTATCGGGTCACCTTGAGATAACGGCTTCCCATAAATCCAAGACGTAGAATCAGCAGAACAGATACTCTTTGTTATTTTAAGTCTGCTGCTGATGAAGCTACTTGGAATACATAAATAGACCCTGCGAGGTCAAAAGTTAGTTAGTTGATTTTGATATTCCAACCAAGTAGTTGTGATTATTTCGTAATAAAGTTTTTAAAGTATTTGTGTTTTTTAAAAAGATATATTTGAAAGTTCAAATATAACATGTATGTATATACGGCATCACAGCTTGAAGGGAAACGGTAAACACTCATCTAAACCGGCTGTTGTATACCCTATACCTTTGTCCAATGCACTCTAATAGCTTGAATATGCTCGAAAACTATTGGCGAAACCTTAGGCTGACAAAGATCCGACTGGATCTCTTCCTACAATAAGTGCACACTGTATCCTTTGCAACTGTATAAGCGTATGTATACATAGAAACGACGAAACACAACCCGAACGGAATTGATGGATATGGACATTCGCAAAATTCCGCGGTAGCATTGATACAAAAGGACTCATGTAACTATACCTTACGACTAAAGCTCGCTCCACGTATCGACTAGCCTACTCTAGAATAAGTCATGTGAGGTCAGACAGAACTGTGTAAACATATTCGTAGTTAATTTTTTATCATCTCCTAGTAGGAGAAAAAAATAAAAACAATTGACATTTCAAAAATTCACAGTGCAAGTGACATAAGGAAATGACAATTTAATGTATTGAATTTTCGTTTATTTGTTTTCACAGATTACTTCTTTTCAAATGAATCCTTCAAATACAAAAGGAATCCAAGAATTATCATCTTGAAATTAATTTACTGTTCTAGTAGCGGAAAAAATAGTATATTACGGGCCGTGGTTACGATTCCCAGTATGGTCACCGGTCTCGTGCATTGCATTACACATTAAAAGGTGAGGACTACGTCTTCTCTAGCTTGCACAAGTCTCC
This sequence comes from Chrysolina oricalcia, assembly GCA_944452925.2. NCBI lineage: Eukaryota > Metazoa > Arthropoda > Insecta > Coleoptera > Chrysomelidae > Chrysolina > Chrysolina oricalcia. The sequence goes on along the minus strand of OX101817.2, from coordinate 22,067,078 downwards.
CGAGGACTTCTAAGGGTTGCACGTAGGGGTGCAACCGTTTGACGGAAATAACTATCTATTGGTGGATTTTACAGCAGTTTTGAGTCATGAGTCATAAGAATGTTCGTCAATGATTGGTTCGAATAAATGGTTCAACCAATCATTAACGAAAATTCTTCCTTGTGACTAAAAACTTATGACTGATGCATATATCCACCATTAAACCAGACCGGCTTCGCATTTCGGGATAATAATAAAGCTCGGCTAAAAAAATCTCTTCTCTACCTTGGTGTATAATATCCTATTTTTATATCACTATTGTCAATTTTTTCATTTTTTCTCTCCTACTATAATGAAACTATAATGAAAATTTTGCTCCTACTAGGAGAAAAATGTATCTTCTCGACTTGAACACAGCATGAATAATGATATCTTCTAATAGTAGTAGTGGAAAAAAAATTGTTAGACTTCCTGAATTCAGATTTGCAGATCTAATGGGGTAGATGATTGTCCATTTTCCCACTATTGTAATATAAGGAGACTTTGGTGATATATTTGGTAGGCACTAGGAGTTCGGAGTGTGGCTGCTATACCGGTATTATAATGGGTGATCAAATTATGCGGCGCCGGCGGTCCAATGTTTTTCACTATTTTTACGGAATTTTACAAGGTAATTTTCGCGAGTTTTTGAAGCTATTTTCTTCATTTTACGAGCTCTCTATCTAGCCTTCAGGAGGGCAGTAGGGTAATATTTTTTGCAATAAAATTATGCGACTGTCCGATGTTTTTCACAATTTTTACGGTTTTTTCCGATTCAATTTTTGCGATTTTTTAAAAAAAATTTTCAAGGAGGATAAGATCCGTAACATATATTGCATTGTCATCGAAGTTACATATGTGTACCAAATTTTAATGCAATTGGTTAGGGGAACTGGTCCAAAATTCAGTTAAAAGGTTTTAGAACACACTAATACGGCAAGTTAAATAAAATCTGGTATTTAAAAAAAAAACAATTATGAATTACGAAAGTCAAAGGGACAAGTTCAGATCGTGAAATGCATAAGATTTGGTAATAGAAAAGTAATTATGTTAATAATGTACAGCGGTTCTTGTGATGATCACAAATATAAAAGAAGATAAGCAAATGTTTAAACATCCAAGTTCAAAATAAACAGATGAATTAGATTGTTTTTGTTATATGTAATGAACCGCAGGAATGCAATATAAGATAGCAGTATATCTATCGAAAACCAAGAATAATACTTCTATTCAAAACAGCAATACATATCATTACTTGATTGTTCCAAGTGCTATTTTCAAAATTATATTAAATTTTCACTTTTCCATGACAAAAAATGATGCTAGTGGAATATAAATAGATCAGAGAATATTAATGTAAACATTTTTTTCCTTTGTTGGTATTGTAGACATGTATTCGAATAACATTCACGGTAAATTTCAAGAGTACAAGTTCCATTTCAAACAGGAAAAAAAATACATTGTATTGGACGCAGCCCTCAGGACAAGATACAACTATACCAACCTTTCTCGGACTTGTCATTTCATGCGTCATTAAGGTATAGTCAGGTGTGAAAATGTGCAAAATCTGACAAACAAGTGGAGTCAATAACATATACATAAAAATGCACAGAAGAACCTTTCAACCGCTCTCTCTCTCTCTTTCGAAAGTTGCGATATCAACCGGTATAACCAGAATTAACATGGAAGGAAAGTGAACGATTCAAATATGGACTTATTGAAAATTCTATATTAGGGATTCGCAAGCATGTTTTTTCTCTAGGCAGATCGATCTAACAGTGGCCAAAGTAAGTATGCCAAGAATATTCACACCACAACAGAAGAAGTGCATAGTGCACTCCAAATCTCAGAGGCCAAGAGGACTTCTTCCCAAGAATTGAAAGTTTCCAACTGCGTTAGTTACCACCTTGAAAGGCGTTGGGGCAGGAACATACGGGGTGAACCCAGTAGTGAAGCGCACATTCATCACGGACAACCTAGCTTCGAAACATCGGAATGTGTGCAAGGGAGCTGGGCAATCGGCACTCCACTCGAAAAACAATGGAAATATTCACAGATAATACTAGCGAAACGTAACAGACTTATTATACTAGGTTGAATACCAGGTCACAATGGAATAGGAAGAAAAGAAATAGCGTATGCCCTGTCAAAAGGAGAGTGCGAAACAACGCTCAATGAGACATTGAAAGACTCGAGTATTGGAGCAATCTACTGGTCCTAGCCCATTTCAAAGCATTTGTCGAACGCACAAGAAAACAGGATACTGACAAACTAATGGAACTCAGTAGGGTGTAACAGTGGCCA